>JALAZF010000269.1:6079778-7347204 GCA_022829125.1 Lathyrus tuberosus | reverse complement strand
TCGTGTCACAAAATAATCGACGCTACAGTGTGTTTTTGGGCAACTGATCCCTTGGTATTTTTTAAAGTCTGGGACTTTGAACTTAGCAGGAATTTTGACACCAGGAACTGAACACATATTAGTAGCATCTAGCCCAAAGGTATTGGATCCTTCCATATTTCTTATTTTCTCTTCCAAGATTCGCACCTTCTTTTCTACTTCGCCAGCCGGAGGTCCAAAAACATAGATGACTGAGTCATCCTTATTGTAAAAGGCATCCTGATCATCAAGTTCAACATAGATTGATACATTACCACCAGGGGGTGGAACAAAACTGCCAGGAGGTGGAACACCACCTACAGGGATTGGAACGGCACCATCGGAAGGAGGAACTGCACCACCAGGTGGAGGAACTGCGCCACCGAGAGGAGGAGGAGGATTAGTAGCGTTTCTCTCAGCAACCTGTCTTATTTCTTCTTGTCCTCTAGCCATAGCCTGGATGACCTCCATCAGCTGGCCCATCTGAGTCTTCATATTGAACATCTCTTCTCTAAGAGCGGTTTGGTTCTGCTCAATTTGATCCATTAGTATTCTTCGATTGCCACGGGTGTAGTAGGGATGTCAGTAAGCCAGCTTGTCTACTACAGAAGGTCAAGTTGTTGTAAGTTTTTGGTTTTGCTTTATGGAATGCGGAATGATGCATGAATACATATGGAATATTATGCTATGCGAAAAAAGCTCTTAGTAACCTTGTTAATTATCGCCAAGAATATAAACATTTTCCATTGTAATTAATTAGAAGAGACATAATAGAACAAAAAAATTTCATTTAATTAAGGCTCGAAGCCAAGTTCAACAAATACAAGAAAAGTAGGGAAGATAAACTTAAACAAATTACAAATCAATTTAAAGGTGGTTCCTTGGGCTCTGCAAACCGCTTCTAAATCAGTAACAAGCTCTTCCACAGTTCTCTTGCAAAACTTCACAAAGTCGAACACAGGGACGAGGGTGTTATCTGGAGTCATGAGTTGATCTGCAATCTTTAATTTTTCATGGATTTGGTGAAGTACATAGTTGGAGAATCCAGCCATCTTCACATATTTGTTCTTCTATTCAGCATAGAGGACTTGGGGATTGCTGATGATGCCATCCCTCTAGAGTACAGCAGCTTCTGCTTTGCGACAGCTTCCTTCCCAATAGTGGTAACTATCCTGCAGCTCTAGGTAAAACTCATCATAGATTCCGTCTTTCAACCTCTTGATTTTTTCAACAACCCTATTCAATTGGTACTTTGCTTGTAAGAGCTCTCGTTGTGCCTTCTTTTTTTCCAACAATTCGCAAGCTAACTGATCTTTGCAGCCTTTGATAGTCTCTTTCAACTTGCGAATCTGAGCTTCGAAGTTCTCTCTTTCATCTTTCTTCATCTGAGTGGCTACCCTCACATCATTCTTAAGGTCCCTGACCCTTCACCAAACTCGGTCCAATTCGTCATTTCGACAATCCAACTCTGAATTAGCACCTTTAATTACGCCACCAACCCATTCTTTCTTTCCTTTTTCTTCCCTAGCCCTATTCTTGCTATCCTCAAACTTTTCTTTCAACTCCTTGCTTTTATCTTCCCAAGCTTCACTTTTCAGTTGGGTTTGACCGAGCTAGACTCGAAGCTGAGTGTTCTCATTTTCGAGCTCTTGGATTTTGGTTTTGAGCTTCTCCACGTCTTCAGGCAAGATCGGTTCAGGCTCAGGATTCTGTGGGAAAGCTGATGCGTCAAAGACAAATGGAAGCTTGAGTTCTTGTACTCTTTATTTCACCCACTGAACATACGGTTCTTGAGCGATGATATTCTTCCTCACACTATCTAGATTGCTTCTGAATATTTTTGTCCATGCTCTTATGACCTTCCTTACGGATGGATCCTTTGGATCGACCTTATTGACAATGAACGGTACAAGATCTTCATCCCAAGGAGGACCATCCATGGAGTGCCCAAATTGTCTCTTAAGTAACACTGGGTTGAAATTGATGCAACCTCGTGCTCCTAAGAGAGGCACATTTGGAAATTCTCCGCAAGAAAATATAATGTCCTTGGTTCCCCATTCCCTCTTATACCATGTGATGGAACTAGTGGTAAGCGAAGAAAATCTCAGAGGCCATGAGAGTTTCTTGGAAACAAAAGGACCTTCTTGAGGCATTTGGGTCCTTAACCACTTGTGCAAGAATGGGGCGCAATAGAGGAACGTTCCAACATTCATTATATGCCTTGTGTGAAGCGTATGGTAGAAATTTCCTAGGAGGAATGGCACAGGATTTCCAGCCAAGAAAATTTCCACAGTCATCTAATCCATAAAATTTTTGACATTCGAAAACATCACAATTCCATAGACCAAAAGTGCCAAAATCGCACCACATATCTCTCATTTCTCTTCTTTGGCATGCTTCCATGCTTGCTCTTCTAAAAACTTCCTCGAGAAACCTTTGGCCCCTTTGGGTGCCCAAGTAGCTGCCACATCTCCTGTAGGAATCCCTAAGGCAGAAGCTACCTTATTCAAAGTGAACTCTTCTTCAAGCATTGGAAAAGGGTTGCGGTTTTTGATGGTGGAGATTCAGGATCTTTTCGAACTTTTCTAAAGTGGGAGATATTTGGAAATCAATAAAGGTGAAACAGCGAAGAGAAGTATCATAGTACTGAGCCAAAGTTGTGAGGGCTTCATATTCTGTCTTTTCTATCAACAAATCCAGAATTCTCCCATATGAAGCATGAAATTTGTTATGCTTAATGGGGGTAATCTTGTATTTCAAAGCTTTCAAACTATTAATCTTAGGATCCTTGTATTTGAAGGTGAAGGTGTTTTTTCTGTCCGTCTTCTTGTTCAACTTCATTGTCCCCATATTCACATTTATTGTTATTACTTCTGGAAAATGCCTCTATCTGTAACAAGAACAAGACGCTAAGAGCTTTGCTTTATGATGTATGCATGTATGAGTGGATGCATGAATGGATTCCAAGCACATGAGTTCACAAGTCTGAGGTATAGATAAGGCCAATATTGACTGCTTCTTAAATAAGGTTCTCACAAGGTGTGATCTATGGTTTAATAGGGATCCCAAAGTCATGGGTTCACATGAATGTTCATCACACACGAGATGAGCATGTCGTATGATGACTCCATCACATGAGCCTCTTTTGGGTGAGATCTTCATATCGAACCTCGCAAGATGAGCTTCTCAGGGATCCATACTACGAGACCATCGACACTGGGTTTTAGACAAAGGTTTCAGAGTCATGGACTTTCTCAACTATTTGTTACGCATGTCAGTCATTGTCAGGCAACAACTCCATCAAAAAAGTCTCTTCTGAATGAGGTCTTCATATCGATCCTCGCAAGAAGAGCTTCTTGGGGACCCATACAATGAGACCATCAATCTTAGTTGGCCAATGGTTTAGGGTTCTAAAAAGGTCCTTAGAGTCACAGATTCCCAAGAAAACATTGATCAAACACAACAAGAGCTTGACGGTCGTCAACATCCTCAATTGAACCTACTCTAAGCGAGGTTCTCGTATCAACTTTCATGAGATGAGCATCTCGGAAGCCTATACTACTCAACCTCTCATATCTCAATTTTACACTCTAGACTCGGGTGAAGGTTCTTTCCCTCATAGTTTGCCACCAAGGTACCCAATCTATACCACCACATTAAGAGCCACACAAGATAAGATACAAGTATATAAACAAAAGGGAAAGCAATAAAGCAATTAAAGAAATAAAGAGAAAACACCCAAACATGCGAAAAAAAACCTAGACTAGGCTTGACTTGCTTAGGGAATAGTCCCCAACAGAGTCGCTAGCTGTCGCTACGCGAAAAATGACACAGAGTCGCCGCCGAATTTTATTTATCCCAAAGAGGGAAAGGGAAATATCGATAAAACCTCTAAATGTGAAATATGGTCTCGCAACCAAATTTTGGATTTGGAAGTCGTTTATATGAGGGGAAGGTATTAACACCCCCTCACATCCATCGTACTCGATGGGAACCATCTAAGTTGCCTAAGATCAAATGGATGTTCTATTCTAAAAGACTACTTGCTGAAGGGAAAGAGAGTTCGTTTTTTATTAGGGTGCTCGCCAAGGATTGGGGCCCTTGTTCCTACGTATCGTCACTTAAAAGAAGTGAAGAATCAGAGCTCCATAGTTCGGAGGCTTGAAAAATGATCCTGGGTTGGTTGATTTTATACCTTGAAAAAGGGTTTTCGGATGACGCCCTAAGGCGAAAAAAAGAAGTTTGGTGAGTTGATGTTGTTTTTAGGGGTTTGAAAGAAGGTTGTTCTTGATTAAGATTGCACTAAAGACTATGGGTATAGGTGAATATTTTGAACGACCAATTCGAGCATCTTATGTTCAAAATACTCAGAGTGAGTGTAGGAGAAGCTCCATTCTCACTCCTTCTCCACCACTTAAAGCTCGTGGCGCGCAATCCTAATCGTGTTTATTGTGTTTTTTTGAATTTTATTGAGAAAAATTCCACTTGACGTTGGATCAAGGGTTTTATTGATTATTAAGAAAAAGTTTGAAGTGATGCGCATAAGATTGATGGCGATGCACGAGGCAATCGACTTACAAGTTGGGGTATGGCTTGATACGTGGATCAAGAATGCTTTTAGGGTTCGGTCCTAATTCCTAAGACGTATAACAAGCGAAACAACAAAAAATAAAATATCAAAGTACATCAAACAGGGGATGGGGTACATAAAAAGTACACTGGATGAACAATGCGAGAAGTAAAGAGGCTCATTGTGAGGTAGCTCAAGAAAAAGCTATGTGTGTGCGACGTGTCCTAAACTAACAATGAATAACAACCATACAAGTTCAAATGGTCAAAAGTGATACGAAGGTAACCACTTTGTGATTTAAGATCACGAGTCCCTAATCATGAATCATGTCGAGTTTAGGTCACACACGACGCCTAATAGGCTCTTACAAATCCTTTATGTTTAAGAAGAGAAATTAAATCTTTTTGGTATTTTTGATATTTATCAGTTTTTTGTTCATTTTTTATATTCATAATTAAACTTATTATGCAAGAATAAAGTATATGACAAAACATTTATACATACAACAAGTGAAGAGCAAGGACAAACTAAAAAAAGCATTGAACATGTTAAGACAAAAATACAGAATTAATTCTAAAATTTTTATGAAACGTATAAAATCTAAATAAAACTTTTAAAATAAAATAAAAATAAAAAGATGAAACAAGATGAAATAAAATATTTAAAATATATTTTAAGAAAAATGTTATAAAATTTATTTACGGAATTTAAATTTGTTTTGTTTTATGTATTTTTTATAACAAATAAAAGTTCAAAAAATAACCTAAAAAAACAGGCTGGGTGAAGAAAATTGGGTCTTAGGCCCAAGAAAAGATCCACCGCCCACAAGGCGGGTCGGGCAGGCAATGAGATAGGGTTTTGAGAACCCTGGTAACTCCAAAACGGCTGACAAAAAGAGTAAATAGAAAGACATTTCCAAAACGTGATTCAAAACAGACGAACAAAAAAAGAACACTGCGCACAGATCTCATTTCCATCATTCATGGCTTCTTCTTCTAAAACCAACAGATACGCACTATAACATGGAAATGGAAATAGAGAAAACGCTAAAAACTCCAATTGGTCCCTCAATCACTCTCTCTCTCTCTCTCTCTCTCTCTCTCTCTCTCTCTCTTTACGGCTAATTTCTCACGACTCCCTTCTCGTTTGCTCACTTGTTCCTGTTTGCTTGCAATTCAAATCAGAACTCACACTCTCGGGTTCGCTTCCTCAACCTCTCATGATTTGCTCTCTCTTGCTCATGGTGATGAAGTTTTAGATTGTGAAATTTTGTTTACAGTGGCGTGCAGTGGTTATGCGTTGATGGGAGCAGGCTACTGTTGGGAGTGCGTTTTTTTACAAATCAATCAACATATTTTATCATGATTCAAAGTAAAAAAGAAACTGAAGCAAAGCGGTTATCAGCAAGGAAACCAACAAAAGGAAAACAAGGTGTAATTAAGCGAAAAAACTGAGTGAAGAGATAAAATGAACGAGTGTTTATCGCGAAAGGATTCGAAGCTCACCAATCGGACGTTACTGATGTGAAGTCAGCTCGAGTAACCTCTCTATTCCTCTTTGATTTCTCCTATCCTTCTTTGTGAAAACTGTTGTTGTGATTTTTCTTTTTTTCTGAATGATGTTGATAAGCTGTCATTTTTTTTCTCTCTGGTTTGTTGTTTATTCTTGATTTTTCAGAAACTCCCTCCCCCCTCTGTTAATGATAAAACATGATTTTATAGCAGGATTTCTAGGGTTTGTGATTTGAGCATCTGATATTCATGGAATAGAGCATAGGTATCAAATTGGTTGGTGTATGTTTTTGTCGTTTTTGTGTATCTTGCTGCTCTGTACCTTGCTGAATTTTTCTGCATTCTGCTCTTGTTTCTAGCCATGTCTGTTGATTCTTTTTTATGCTAAAATTTTTTTTTCTCTATTTTGGTTAATATGCCTACTCCTGCTTACTGAACTTTCTGCATTGTTTGTCCCATTCTGTTTGGACCATATTTGCTATTTTGAATGGTGATTGAAATTCTGAATTTTGAGGATTGTAGCGCACGATTTTTGTCGGTGACGTGACCACCTTATCGTGGAATTTGGGTTTTCTCCTCAATGAAGAGGAGGGGGGTACTACTTTCTGATTTCTTATTTATCCCTTGAAGCTGGAATGGAAAGGGAAGCTATCTAAAACTAACCTTGCACGTGGATGTTTAACTGAACAAACACTTAAAGAGATTCGGGGAGTTCGGGGTCAGGTTATACAATGGGAAGTTGTCAATTACCCATCCTATATGTGGTTATCCACAGGTTGTTAGCTTTAGGTTCTTCTTTGTACTTGATGGTGTTTATCTGTTAATGGGTTGCGAAAGTTTCTTGGGAAATATGAGAGATAGAGTGAGTTTTTATTAATGTTCGGGTTTTCCGATGTTTTTTGTAAGGTACTGGACCTAATGTTTGATTGATGTGTGAAGGTACTGGACCTAGGGTTTTTTATTAGTATGCTCGCTAAGATTTCACAATCTTATTCCTACGTATTCCCGTTTAAACGAAACAGAGAAATCAGAGCAATCGTAGTTCCTCCTATTCTATGGGAGGAAAAGATATTTTGGTGTCTTGTTCAAAGCCCAAGATTGAAGCTAAAAGGTTTATTTGTGTCTTGTTCAAAGCCCAAGATTGAAGCTAAAAGGTTTATTTGTGTCTTGTTCAAAGCCCAAGACTGAAGCTAAAAGGTTTGAATGAGATAGAATTTGTCATCTCTAAAGGGAGACAACTCGTCTGTTTATCACAACTGTTGGGTGACTATTTATAAAGGAGGATTACTTTAACTAGGATATGAGAACCCAACAATGCCATTATTTCCTTTATAGGGGATTTGTCCTGAAGGGGAAAACTTTAACTCAGTGTAGAGCAATGCCATTTTTCCTTAGGAATTTCTCATACTAAGAGAGGGACAGTGGCGTGGATGTAAATAATCCAAAGGCTTGCCGCTTACAGCAATTAGATGAAAGAGAGGATTTACCAGGATAAAAGATGGACTACAACTTGGATATTTGAATCAACAAGTGTGCCTCTTATAGCAGTTATCGGGGATTAGGGGTTGTTTTGAATGTCTGTTTTGATAAGTGATAAACAGAGAAATGACTTCCTACAGAGAGCTTTTGATTTCCTCTGAGGGGATGTTGATTTTTGTGTGCCTTGATCAAAGCCCCAGGTTGAAGCTAAGAGGTTGATTGAATCCACTAGGGAAGTCCTTATACAAAGCCTAAGAGGAGGCTGGAAATGACTGACTCAACAAGAAAGTGTTTATCTGTCTTGTACAAAGCCCAAGATTGAGCCTAAAAGAGACTGGCTCTTTGGGGATATCATTATACAAAGCCTAAGAGGAGGCTAAAAGTTTGACTTTTCCAAGGAAAATGTTCTGTCTGTCTTGTACAAAGCCCAAGGTTAAGGCTAAAAAGGATTTTGACTCCACTGAGGAGGGTTTGTATGTGTCTTGTACAAAGCCCAAGATTGAGGCTGAAAAGAAGACTGACTCCGTGGGAAATAAATCTTTATCTATCTTGTACAAAGCCCAAGATTGAGGCTAAATAAACTTTACTGACTCAGTTGAGGGTATTTTAAGTGTCTTGTACAAAGCCCATGATTGAGGCTGAAAAGATTTTGACTTTGCTGGAGAGTGTTATCTATCTTGTACAAAGCCCAAGATTGAGGCTGAAAAGAGTTTTGACTCTTCTTAGGAGATTTATATGGTGTCTTGTACAAATCCCAAGATTGAGGCAGAAAAGATTTTGACTCAACAAGAGAGTGCTTTTATCTGTCCTGTACAAAGCCCGGGATTGTGGCTGAACAAGCTGGAGAAATCATTATAAAAATCCTAAGAGGAGGTTGACTTCTGCTAGGGGAAATCTTTATACCAAGCCTAAGAGGAGGCTGGAAAAGATTATCTCAACAAGAGAATAGTTTTATCTGTTTTGTACAAAGCCCAAGATTGAGGCTAAAAGGGTTGACTCAACAAGAGAGGACTGAAAGGTGATTGACTCAACAAGAGGGTGTCATACCCCAAATTTTGACCACTAAGATTCCCCATCATTGTGCAAATCATCATCACAATATGGAGGAGCCATCATACTCCCTAGTCTCCCCAAAGATGGGTGAGCATTCACTACAATAAGAATTAGGGTCTCAAGCCCTCTCAGAGCACTTAGACAAAGGACCAATCAAGGAATGACATGATCTTTAACTTTTCTAACCTCTCAAACATCCATAATGGATCAAGAGGACTCCCACATCAAGGATCAAGCACCAAGTTGCAGCATTCCAAGTGGATTAAGCCTCAAGATCACTAGTGTCACTAAATTAGGGTTTTGGTCGACCAGGGCCTCCAGATGGAAATTTTCCTCTGGGAATGAGCCAATGCTTTAAAGAACAACCCAAGATGCTCCAAGGGACATCATGAACCCAATCATCAAGTCAATTTTTCCTCAGAGGATGCATTCATAAAAATAAGGAATTAGGGTTTCTTGACCTAATTCACCCCTAAGTTGAATTTTGGGACAAAACATGGGCCAAGACCTCAAGAGAGGATTTGAGTGTCTCTAACACACTACATTGATCCATTTGCAACAATGGATTAATCCCAAAAGCTTGACCCACAAGTTTCAATTTCATCAGAACCACAGTTAGGGTTTCGCGGGAAAAGTCAACTGTATCTTTGACTTTTGACCCATGCATGCTCCCAAACCTTGGGACATGATTCAATACACCCTATAACACCCATAGAACATGTCCATCAAGTTTGATTTAGGTCAAGAACATGATTTCATAGAGAATTGCACAGTTTGGAATTCATCTAATAAAAAGTCAACTGTGCACAAAAGTCAACTGTGCACAAAAGTCAACTTTGACTTTTTGAGAATTTTCACAATTATGGTTCTTTGACCCTAAAATGATGTTAATGTATGATTGGAATCATCATCCATCAAGAAAAATAAAGAAAAGTGGGATAACTTGTAAAAGGGGTAACCATGAAAAACTTAGAAAGTTTTCTAAGTTATGGAATAAAGTGGCTAGGGTACCAACTTTGGAGGATCATAACTCCTAAACCACATGGCCATTTTTTCCCATCCAAAGCTGGATTTATAGCTCTCATTGCCCTCTACAAAAGCTTCAAACTGAACTCATTCCAATTCCTCATGGATTTTAAGTTATGGAATGATCAAAATCACAAAAAGTGAAAATGTCACTTTTTTCCAACACAGTGAAATTTTCACTAAGTCAGAATCTGCCTTCACTTTTTTCCAAATGTAGGGGCATTTTTCACTTGGATCCAAAAAGTATCAAAACTAATTATGATCAAACAGTTGTTGTATCATATGAAGGCTTTCCAAAATGGCCAAGAACTCCATCAAATTCCACTTGAGCCATGAGATATGACAATGGCAATATGCCTTGCTGAAAACTGCCAAAGCTAGGCAGATTTGTGCATTTTGCTCGATTTGCCAAATTTGTACAAATGACAAGCAAGTTTATCCATCTGAACACCTCAAGGGGGGACCAAGGAGGAACCAACTCTAATACCAAGCCTCCCAAGTCTTTGGAATAAGAAGTAGCATGCCAAACCTAGAAATCCCTAAAAGAGGGACAAGACTCCAATTTTGGATTGAAGCATTCAATGCATACACCAAGGTGGCATGGACTGAGCTATTTGCAACTGAATTCAGTAAAGACTTATCCAAGACCAAGGGAACCAACATCTTGTGCCCTAACCTCTAGTCAATGGCTAGAGGAGACTTGGATTCTCATTGCTCAACATTGGCCAAACCTATGCAGCAGTTTCCATTCACTATTCCTTGCAAAAAAAACTTGCTCTAATACAAATAGAGCTCATTTGTGATCAGTTTGAGTACACCAAAGCCATCAAACAGATGCTTTCCTCAAAATCACCTTCTCACTTCCAATTTTTCCTTCTAACGCAAGTCACTATCGGGTTTTGAGTTTGAGAGCTATTCCAATCAAACCAATCACACACACACACACACACACACCTCATAAACATCATATAGAAGTGATCCAAACACTCACATAACATCTGGAACACCAAAATCACAAAATCACTAGCCAATTGCTCAAGTTCTTGATAGATTTGCAGTTGTGGTACCATCTCAAGTTCTAGATCATTTCAATCCACTCCAAGCATCCAGACACACTCCATGGCACCTAGGGAAGTTATCCACATCATTGGAACCTAGCTGTAACACCTCTAACACAAAACACGATCACCAGCTGCAAGAGGTAAGCATGAGCCCTTCTAACTCTATGATCCATGCATTTTTTGCTGCACAATAATTTGGCCATATGTTCATAATCATGCATAGAGTGTTTACCCTCCATCAATTGCTTTGTATAAATCGTGTATGAAATTTCTGAACCTTCATGCAGAATTTATGGTTCTTGAGGTTTCTCTTTGATTTCTTATTCCATGCTTAAAATAAATGAAATTAAAGACCATAGACATGATCGTGAGGTTGAAACGAGTAGATTGATATGTAGATTGCATGATATCATCAAGTATTCAGTGAGATTGGATAGAAAACACAAATCTGCAGAAATAGAGGGAGGGCGCGTGTTCTTGCCATGTTCTTGGCGCCCTTTTTCAAAATTTCAAATATTTGAATTTTTTGATTTTATTTAATTGATTCAAAAATTAATTTCTCTCTGAGTTTTAATGATTTTGAGTTGATTCTTTTTTTAATAATTCACAAAAATGTTAAAATATTTTATTTTACCAAAAATCCCAAAAAATATTATTTATTTCATATAATTGATATTTTTGCAAAGAATTAATATTTTAATTGTTTTTGACTTTTAAAATATTTTCTCCCTCTTGTCTTTACAAATTTTAATGATTTCTAATCATTTTGTAGGTCAAAACTTGATTTTTGAAACATTAATCCAAGATCACAATTTGTTTCCACACATGCATAACAATTTTAATCATTTTAATTGAATTTTTATTCAATTAAAATACACTTTGAAAACAAATTAGGGTTTTGATTAATTTAACCCTCATTAAACTTTTTCAAAACTCTTTGGGCCTCTAATAGAGTGTAAGACCCAATCCTTTGTAAATACAAACCTTTTTTGGGCCTCAAATGTTGTATAAGTCCCGTTGTATTTCAAAAGTTAGGCGCAATCATCGCCCGTTTAAAATAAATCATCTGGGCCTCTCCTCGAGCTATAAGACCCATTCAAAAATCTTTGGGCCTCTAATAGAGTGTAAGACCCAATCCCCTTTTAACCAAAATAATTTGCGCCTCAGACATTGTATAAGTCCCTCTGCGTTAAAAGAAAATGTCAGCGCGATCGCCAGTTCAAAAACAAATCATTTGGGCCTACCCTCGTGTTATAAGCCCCATTTCTTTTCTTTAAAAACTTTGTGGGCCTCTTGAGAGAGTGTAAGACTCATCCCTTTGTACAAAAAACCTTTTGGGCCTCAGTCACTTGTATAAGTCCCACCGTACAAATTCATACCACAGTGCAATCATTGATAAAACCTCGGGCCTCTCCTTGAGCTGTAAGCCCCGACAATCTTTTCAAAGCACTTTCTCCTTTGATTTTGAATATACTGTTGTTTTTAATTTTTCTTTGTTGAACAACTAACCCAACAACATGGAAGCTCTACGACCGAGTAAGTGTTTACTCCCTTTCTTTATCCGCTTTCATATATATATATATATATATATATATATATAACTGTATTGTGGGGCTGCTCACTGTAAGTCTTCTTTAACATACATTATATACTGTGTAATACTAGTATAGATATTTAGAGTTTTCCCCGGCAACTACGTCTGGCACTAGGTAAAGCCCTGTTGATCACTCTTAAATAGACAAAATTAGATTCCCTATAGGAGCACCAGATACAGTCTTCTCTTTGGCTGTCACCCTTAGAAATTGTCAAAGAAACTCTGACTCCCCAGGGATGATCTTTTCTCCGTGAATGGCATCTCTTGAGTTTCTTCCAAATTCTCGAACTTTCCTGGCTTGATCTATTCTCTGTGAATAGCCTGTCTTAAATTTCTCGGGGTTTGGGGACCCACAGGCTTCTTAAAAGCATCCCTGCCTCCTCTTGGGCGTTGTATAAGGACCCGTCAGCTTCTTAAAAGTTTTCACAGCCTCCTCTTAGGCTTTGTATAATGATTCTTCCTCAGCGAAGAGAGCCTGCTCTTGGGCTTCGTACAAATTGTCCCTTTCGGCTTCTTAAAAGTTTCCAGCCTCCTCTTGGGCTTTGTACAAATTGTCCCGACGGCCTCTTAAAGGTATAGGAACATAAATTAGTCATATTAATAGAACAGTCTTTCAAAAGAGTCTAGACCTTTATCCCTTAACATTCCGGCTTTCTCTCAGGCATCATACAACATGTCTTCGCTGTCTGAGAATATACTTCTCAAACGCCAGTAGACTTGAACAGGCTCAATACCCGTGGGATTTCCCATTTCCTTAAAGAACAGGAAATAACCCTGATTCTCCGATCACAACCTTATTCATAATCTTTCTTTTCATAAGAACTGATTTTCTCTTTTATCCAACACACTGGACTTGTCACTCAACTGAAACAGCCACCAACATATTTAGCCTCCTCTTGGTCTTTGTACAAATGATTCTCCCCAGCGGAGCTAACCTTTTCAGACTCTCTTGGTGAGTCACCAACCTTTAGCCTCCATCTTGGGCTTCGTAAAAGACACCAAAACACTCTCTTGTTGAGTATAAAAGACTCTCTTGTTGAGTCAGTCCCCCTTTAGCCTCTATCTCGGGCTTCATACGAGATACAAAACACTCTCTTGTTGAGTATAAAAGACTCTCTTGTTGAGTCACCTGATCTTTTTGCCTCCGTCTTGGGCTTCGTATAAGACACAAAAATCACTCTCTTATTGAGTATAAAAGACTCTCTTGTTGAGTCATCACCCTTTTAGCCTCCATCTCGGGCTTCGTACGAGATACAAAAACGCTCTCTTGTTGAGTATAAAAGACTCTCTTGTTGAGTCATCAATCCCTCAGCCTCCGTCTTGGGCTTCGTACAAGACACAGAATCACTCTCTTGTTGAGTATAAAAGACCCCGGTTGAGTCAATCAACCTTTTAGCATCAAAGATGTGCCTTACTCACAACATACAAACATCAACAACTCCTCTTTAGAGATGACAAATTCTCTCTCATCCAGGACCTTTTAGCTTCACATCTTGGGCTTCGAACAAGATACAAATAAACCCTTTAGCTTCACATCTTGGGCTTTGAACAAGATACAAATCACCTTTCGCTTCACGTCTTGGGCTTTGAACAAGACACCAAAACAACTTTTTCCTCCCATAGAATAGGAGGAACTACGATCGCTCTGATTTCCCTATCCCGGGAATACGTAGGCATATGATTGAAAAATCTTAGCGAGCATACTAATAAAAAAACCCAAAATCCCATACCTTCACACATCAATCGAAAAGCATCAGTCCTAACATCCTACCCATAACCCAGACACTGGTTTTAGCAAAATAACCCAAAGGGAGAACCCCCTATTTTGATAGCATCTGTAAACCAACAATCTTGACTGTTTAACCTCAGTTTGCAAGCAGGGTTAATTGGAGACATCTATTTCCCTTCCTTAATCAGCTCAATAGGATAAAAAATGAATTGAACTGTAGTACCAAAGCGATAGTGCTTCGAAACCATAAAAATCGCGCTACAGAAGAGTGGCGACCACAGTGGGAGGCATTCTTTCTTGGTTTCCCAAGGGATGAAACCCTAAATTCAATTCACAGAACAAAATAACGCCCACCGTGGGGCTTACGTCCTCTTCCTCTCAATCTTCGATAGAAAACGTTAAGTTCAGAAACGCCATAGAAAGGGCGACTTCGCTAGGAACGATCATTCTTTCTTTGATGAAATTCAGTTCACAAAAATGGCAACTCTGCTGGGGGTCATTTTCTGTTAGGATCATAAGATTAGAGGTCTAGGATGATTAAGACAAATATATATACTGCTTTTCCTAATTGATATCTGTGTTTATTTTTCTGCTAATGGGAATGCGTGTGATGCCGCATGTGGAAAGATTGAGTATACACCTAAGATAGGTGATGGCAATGCGGGTAATCTTACTAGGAGTGAATTCCAGTTAAGAGCCCCCGATCGACCATCAAACTCAGTGGAGACTCCCTTTGCAGATACATTGCCTATACGAATTTGGTTGTTGAAAGTAGTGTGGTCGACTGGGTTATCTGAGAAGTTGAGGTTTTTAGCAGACTTAAGCCATTTTGTAGTGCGGAAGCTATCAGAAATAGTTGTCATGCGATACTACCCTCATCTGAGATCACTCTTGGGTACATCAGTTTGCTGGCGATCCACTTTCTGTTGTTATCCCAAGGGGGTCAATGATTTTGCGGACAGGTACAAAAAATCACCAGTATAAACCTTTGGGGGGGGGGGGGTAGAGCCTTGACTTCATGACACCGACCCTTTGACCCCATGTTTTCTCTATGTTTTTGTGTGCTGCATTCATGCATTCATTTAAAAAACATTAAAATAGAAAAAATCTTCTCTTCTAGTCTCTCTTTTTCAAACTAAATTAAGACAATGATTGCAAATGTCAGATAAAAAGATTGCGCTAATGGATTTCGGTAGAAGGAAAACTCATAAGTACACTTTCAAGGTTCCAAAGTTAGAGGATTTAAGAGGTTTGGCGAGGATGATAACCAACCACGAGGCTTTCAGAGCCAAGTACGAAGGTCTGCTATCTCTGTTAAGGGTCCATGTTATTGAAGGGATCCTGTCCACACTAATCCAGTTCTACGATCCGGTTTATCACTGTTTCACATTCCCGGACTATCAGCTTGCACCAACGCTGGAGGAATACTCTCACCTGACTGATCTGCATATTACTGATCAAGCTCCATTTTCTGGACTGGAAAGAAATTCCAAAGGATCAAACCATTGCAAGAGCGATTCATTTGGACGAGTCAGAAGTGAGGACTCACATGACCACTAAGGGTGGCATCCAAGGTTTGCCAGCCCAATTCTTGACAAAGAAAGCTCTATACTTTGCTAGTATAGGGAACAAGGCCTCTTTCGAGAGCATCTTTGTTTTGCTCACCTACGGGTTATTTTTGTTTCCCAACATTGATAACTTCGTAGATATCAACGCCATTAAGATTTTCCTGATTGGAAACCCTGTACCGACTCTACTCGCAGACGCTTATCATTCGGTACACTTAAGGAATTTGTATAGCATAGGAATGATCACATGTTGTGTACCCCTACTATACAAATGGTTCACTTCCCATTTGCCCAAGTCTGCTGCATTTTGGGATCAAAAGAATACTTTAAGTTGGTCGTAGAGGATCATGTCTCTTATCAACTCTGACATCCATTGGTACAATCGAATCTATGACGGGATCCGAATCATCGACCATTGTGGAAATTTCCCAAATGTACCCCTTATAGGAACTAAGGGAGGAATCAACTATAATCCAATTCTCGTTCGTCGTTAATTTGGATACCCGATGAGGCATATCCCGCGTAATGCTCATCTGGAAGGTCTTTTCTTCAAGGAAGGAGAAAGTGACAGGGAACTAAAGACTGAAATAGTGCATGCTTGGAAACACGTTCATAGGAAAGGACGAGAGTCTCTGGGAAAACCAGATTGTGTCTCGGTGGAGCCTTATCTCCACTGGGTACAAACCAGAGCTCTTAAGCTGAGGATGCCTTACACTCGCTAGGAAGTTCTTCCATTAAGGGACTCTGCCGTTTATTTTATGTCTGAGACAGAAAAACTTCAGGTTACTCTCAGCAAAGTTCAGCAGGAGAAGAGGTCTTGGAGGAACAAGTACCGTATTCTCAATGTGGAATGCAAGAAACTACAGCAGCTATTAAAGGAAAAGGATGCTCTGATTGAGATTTTAGAGCAACATGCTGTGGAGAATAAGGATGACCAAAGGAATTTGCTCGCTCCTTTCACTTGGAAAAGGAATGACGACCCGACAACGGCTGAAGAGCCCCGGTCAAAGAAAAGGAAAGTACCAGAATTAGCACCTGAGCTCCCCTCAGAGAGGAATCAGGATCCATAAGCTTAGATTTTCTTTTCCAGCACTTTGTAATCTACTGTATTTCCATTTCTGAAATCCTTTGAATTCAATAAAACGGGGTTTCCCCACTGTTTGTTATTTGCAATCTAATTGTCGAAGTTTACTTTGAATACACAAAAAATGTACAATTAATATAATCATTGCATTCATCATCTCGCGTAAATGCATTATTCTTACCTACGAATCTCACGTTTGTGTCTCGGTTCTAGAGTCAAACTGTCTCATTCGTACAATACTCGGGCCAGTCGTCAGAAAAAGATGGATGATCTCGAGGAAGAGAACAGAGAGTTAAGAGAATAGATCGACACTCTGAAAGAGGATCTGAGAAAGCTTCATAACGACATGCAAGCTCTAGTAGAAGCTCAGATGCAGTAACAAAGGACTGTGATCTCAGAGATCACATCGACGCCCATAGTGGAGAAGTATAAGCCTAGGTACAGAATGCCGAAATATCGTCCCTGGGGTATGCCACCTAACTATATCCCGGAAGGATATATTCCACCGATCACTGGAGATCCAGAAACTTCAGCAGGAGCCGCTGGGCCTGAAGGTTAAAAACTTTGGGAAAACGAAGATGCCAGGGGCATACCAACAACTCCTGAAGGTTACAAACTTTGGGAGGCACCAAGATTCGCTGCCGTAGTAACGGTACCACCCCCTGTGGTGCACACTGTCCCGGAAGGACAAGTTCCACCAATACCTTCTGGAAGAAGAGAAAGTATGTTCGACAGAATGGATGAGTTCCAGGAACAATTCCTGGAAATGCAGAAAGAACTGCAGGCCCTTCGCAGTCAGGATTTATTTGGAAAGGACGTCGCAGACCTGTGTTTGGTCCCCGATGTGAAGGTCCCGCACAAGTTCCAGGTGCCCGATTTTGAAAAATACAGGGGTAACTCTTGCCCTCAAAGCCACTTGAGGATGTACGCTCGGCGAATGTCAGCTCAGACAAAGAACCAGGAGCTGCTCATTCACTACTTTCAGGATAGTTTAACCGGTGCCGCACTCAAATGTTACATGGGTTTAAACCGCACTGAGATCAGCACTTTCAGAGATCTTGGCGCTGCCTTCGTTCAACAATATAAGTACAATTTGGACATGGCACTAGACAGAGATCAACTCCGATCGATGTCACAAAAAGACAAGGAGACTTTTAAAGAGTACGCTCAGAGATGGCATGAAATTGCCGCTCAGATTTCTCCACCTCTTGAGGAAAAAGAGATGACAAAGATCTTCTTAAAAACCTTGAGCTCATTTTACTACGACATAATGATTGCCAGTGCGCCCAGTGACTTTACCGAAATGGTAGACATGGGGGTGCGTCTTGAGGAAGCCGTCCGAGAAATACGTTTAGTTAAAGACGCTGTATCATCAAGCGGTACTAAAAAATATGGTAGTGCTCTCCCTAAGAAAATAGAGCAGGATATTAGGAATATCTCTCTCGAAAAGCAAAGGCGGCGGTATCAACCAGTAGTGGCTGTAACTCCTGCTATTAACTCTGTGCCTGTTCCTACCTATCAACCTCAGGTTTCCCAGAGCCAACCGAATCCACAACAATTTCTGCAAAGGACACAACAGCCTCTTCAGCAGGCTCGTCCTCCGTACAACAACAACCGTATAACTCGACCACCAGGATTCGATCCTATACCTGTGTTGTATGCAGAACTGTTTCCTTTATTACTGGTCAAGGGGCATGTCCAAACTAGGGCTCCTCTTACGATACCGGAAAATCTGCCTTTTTGGTTCAAAGCGGATCAGACTTGCGCTTATTATCAAGGAGGACCAGGGCATAACATAGAAAACTGTCTCAGTTTCAAATCCGACGTGCAAAATCTTGTTAGGAGCGGGGTCCTATCTTTCAAAGATACGAATCTGAATGTTCTCACAAACCCGCTGCCTCAACACGAGAAAGCTGTAGTTAATTTGATAGAAGGAGAGTCTAGCGACATCTATCAAATTCATGATGTACTCTTATTGAGGGCCAACTTGGTCAAGATGCATTGTAGACAGAGCGGATACGGCCATGTGCCACCTTATAACTATTACCAGTATGATATCTACTCTAAAGACAATTAAGGATGTTCTGTAGTGCAATCCGCTCTGCAAGAACAATTAGATCTCGGATGGATCCAACAACACCGAATTCGTGGGGTCAACATGGTTTATACGAATTCCAACATCGTTCAGAATCACAATATTCTAGAAATGAATGCCAACTTGGATATGATGCATTCAAGGCAAAGTCGGTATCATAATCTGCCACGGCAGGATTACAATTCCTGTCTGACTTACTCGGTAAACAAACAGGGATGCTCTTTTGTACAAGAGGCCCTCCAGTGTCAGATGGATCTTGGATGGATCCAGGACTACCATGATAGAAATCCTTATCAGATTAACATGGTTCAAATCTTCGATATTCGGTTGATGAATACTAGCTTGGTAGAGTTACACGCCAGGCAGGTCCAACTCGGTTTTCTCACTTCGCATGATTATCTGAGCTATAAAGCATGTTATGAGAGTAACCAAGGGTGTGCTCTCGTTCAAAGAACTTTGCAACACTTGTTGAACCACTGGTGGCTTCCAATCTATATGGATGAAGACACGCAGCAAATCAGTGTGGTTGACGGGAACCCTACTCGGCATCAAAGTCAGGATGTCTGATCAACAGAAACAGACCTAGTAAGGTTACACTGCATTCAGAGTAGACGTGGCCAGGTGCCACCGCATAACTACGAACGTTGTAGGGTATGCTCAAAAATAATCAAGGATGCTACCTCGTGCGAGCAGCCCTTAAGGGTCAGTTGGACTGCAAAGAGATTCAACAATATCCAAGTTTCGGGTCCATCAACTGGACGCCAGACTACTTCGCTGATCAAATCAAAGATGTTATTGTGATCTCCGATCATCAAAGGAACGAGGATGTTTGTGCCATCATCCCTCTACTTGACGAATCGAAGGTTCCTAACCGGGAACTGATTGAAGTTACTTACGACAGTCAGAGAAATCAGAAGGCTCCTGTAGTTATCTATCTACCGGAATCATTACCGTATGAATCAACTAAGGCTATCCTTTACAAATACGGTGCAACGACAATTGAAAATGGAAAGGAAATTCCATTACCCTCCATCGTGAATATTACAGATATCAGTCGAGTAACACGGAGTGGTAGAATCTTCAACCGAAGAGTTGGAGAACCCAGTAGAGAAAAGGAACTTCAAACAGAAGTTCCTAATCCACCAGTCGGTCAATCCAGTGATCCCGGCCTTTCAAAGAACGATGATGAGATGCTGAAGCTCATCCAAAGGAGTGAATACAACATTGTTGATCAGCTGTTACAAACTCCTTCAAAGATCTCAGTGCTATCACTTTTACTCAGTTCTGAAGCCCACAGGGAGGCTCTACAGAAAGTCTTAGAACAGGCCTTTGTGGAACAGGATGTGTCGATACGACAATTCGATAGCATCATATCTAACATCACTTCCTGCAACAACTTGGGGTTTAGTGACGAGGAATTGCCGGAAGAGGGAAAAAGCCACAACATGGCGCTCAATATCACAGTTAACTACCAGGACGATGCCTTAGCCAGCGTACTGGTAGACACCGGATCGGCTCTCAACGTCATGCCGAAGTCCACTCTGATGCAACTATCATTCAAAGGACCTCCGATGAGAGGCAGTGAGGTTATCGTCAAAGCCTTTGAAGGATCTCGGAAAGCAGTTATCAGCGAAGTCGACCTTCCCATAACCATCGGTCCTCACACTTTCCTAGTCACTTTCCAGGCCATGGACATTCGGGCAACATACAGTTGCTTATTAGGAAGACCTTGGATACACCAGGCTGGGACAATCACCTCAACACTTCACCAGAAGCTGAAGTTTGTCTAGAACGATCTACTCGTCACGATCTGTGGAGAACAAGCCTTGATCGTGAGTAACCTTTCATTATCCACTTGTGTAGAACCCGAGGAGGTTGTTGGGACTCAGTTCCAAGTGCTTTCGGTGAGTAATGAGGGTCAACTAGAGAAAGGAACATCGATTTCCTCGTACAAAGAAGCTCTCAAAGTAATCGAGAGCAACAATGCAAAGGGATGGGGACAGCTTGTCATTCCCACTGATAATAAAACAAAGAAGGGTCTTGGTTTTTCTGCAACCTGTACCCAGACAACTGTTAACGATGAAAGTCTTCATCCCATTCATAATTTCTTCCACAGTGGAGGTTTTCTTCACCCAGTGTCTCAAGAGGTACATACCATCAATGAGGGAGACTCCTTCGACATGGATGAAGAATGGGAATCCTATCTTAATAAGGACGATTATATGTCTCAGGAGGAGGTTCCTACGCTATTTTGCTATCCCACAGAGAGTCCGAGATTTATACCAAGGGCAGATGTCGAAATGATGTACGGAGATTGTGATCCAGAAGGATGCCGTGCTCCGCCAAATTCATTAGAGGAAGACACTCCGATGAAATACAACTTTGACCACGATTACTATGGCCTGATGGATGGTCTACCGATGTGGCAGCCGTACCCAGGAGACTTGGGGCAAGAAAATCAGCTGAACGATGAAAATCAGCTGAGCATCATTGAAAAGAATACCTGCGTCCCCACCATGTCATGGGATCAACACTCAGGTCATTCAGGAAATATCCATCACGACGATGAATTGGCAAAGCTTACTGGACTAGAATTCATTAACTATCCTTTTCCCGAGGTCAACGTCATCGAAAGGGATGACTCCTCCAGTTCCAAAGAAGTGTGGGACACCTTGGGACAACCGAGTGGCAAATACGACTTCATGGTCAAATACACCGCTCCTGAAAGCTCTCGCATCAGGCTCGAAGACATTTAGCCTACTGGATGGGGAGATTTACCTGAGGGCATAAATATTATGCAAAATACAACTGAGGAATCCTCCTACGACAACTCCGCTTGGGAGACAGATTCCAATGATCCTGTTCCACCAGAAATCAACGTTATTTCTGAAGACAAATCAAGGAAGGTACCAGACTTTGTGATTCACCGAGGAGTTCGCCGTCAATGGGTCACAGTCGATGTTCCAAAGATTGTTCATAAGTCAAAGTAATTGCCATCTTTACTTTAACCATTCACCCTGCCCAGGTGGAACGGATGTTTTGATAGGGCTCACTTTCTGTAAATATCCCTCTTCGCTTCGCCCAAAGCGACAGAGTTTTGTTTTATAGGGTTGTAGTTTCAAGAATAGACAAAATCATAAATAAATAAATAAACGTCGTTCTGTAATTTCTGCATTAATTGTTGTTTTCTCTTTTTGCTTTTCTCAGAAAATGGTAATCCTAAAAAACAACAAATAATAAAAACAAGCAGTAACAAAAATAAAACACTGCATGTAACACCCCAAATCTATACCCCCAAGCTATTAAAGCGGTAACAATTAATCAGAGTATAATTAAAAATTCACAGCATAGACAGAGGGTCACATCAATTTGAAACAATTACACACAATAAACCTGCTCATAAAGATATACAACAATTCAGGTAGCACACAACAAAGGAACTTAGTTCCTAACACCCACAAATCAGATACAGAATAAAAGCGGAAAATCTGTAACTGAATCTCATATATATATCACATAAAGAGTTTGTCTGTCATATACAACATCATACATGTACAATCCAAAAGATATATATATATATATACATAATACAAATAATCACACTCGATCCCCCGACTACCCGGTGCTACATATCAGAGCCGACCGACAAAAGAATGAAGACCTAAGCTTCACAAAAAGACCTCCAGCATATAATCTGCAATGCCTCGTAGAGCATTAAAAAAAACAGCAGAAGGGTGAGATACACAATCATAATACAATTGCATACAATTATATAATAACACGAAATTGCACATATAAAATATTCTCACCACAACTTATACCAGAATTCAAACACCAAACAACACAATGTATATTTCATGTATTCATCACCAAGGTATATCAACCATGCACATTACACATATCACCAACATACATACATATATCAACGCATCAATATCATTCACAATTCCACACACAATCAATCCATTCATGATTTTCCACACATAATGCATACATTCACAATTCTCACACATGATCTATCCATTCATGATTTATGCAAATGCACAGAGACCGACACAACGACTTTATGCAATGCACACGCGGTACCATCCATCCATCAATCTCATCACTAGTTCACTCAAGAACTATTGGAATCATCACTTGTTACTGAGGACCACTCATGTAACACCCCGTCGGGCAAACGATGTTCCCCGTCGCTTTAGGTCCTCTTGGTATAAGGCGCACGACGTTTATGGATTGCTTTAGGTCCTCTTTGTATAAGGTGCACAATCCGATCGCTTTAGGCCCTCTTTGTATAAGGCGCACGATCGTCTATAATCATCGCTTTAGTTCCTCTTTATATAAGGCGCACGATGTTATAGCAGATTCCCTCTGGAACCGTTTCGTCGCTCACACCCACTAGGGCACACGACATCACCAACATGCATATCATGATGCTTGGCATACAATGACTCATGACACTCAAATGCACACATATACACATCCATAATCATGCATATATCATCAAATACAACACATTGCATTTACTAGCCCTTAGGTCACCAACCATCATCACAACATTTATCACATGCATTTCCATCACACAACAGCACACAAGTCATACAACATTCATATCAACAGCATATTGCATAATACACGTCAACTACACACACTTACAATGGTACAAGTTGACAAAACAACACCATTCCAATTCCCGACATAATTAAATCGACCACTAGTCTCAAAACCAATAATATAAGAAAGAACATGTCAAAAGCTCTCAAACGCACCAAACCGCACCTCAAACCGGCTCACGGATCAAAAGTTATAAAGAAAACAAATTGGGAAAAGCTGTCACATTCGAATTGCGAAGCTACTAGCGAGTCCTTCGCTTCTTCATTCGTAGTGCAAATGTCCCAGCGAACCAAGTCAGAAAGGAAAATAGCCTACAAAATTCCTAACGTTCGCAGTGCGAACACCCAGCGAATGCTCGCTTCCCCCTTCGCAGTGCGAGTCTCCCAGCGAACAGTGGCAGAAAGAAAACAACACAAAATAACACAAAGTTCACAGTGCGAGTCTCTGGCGAATGCTCGCCTCACCTTTGCAGTGCGAATAGCCAGCGAATGCTCACTTTCCCCTTCACTAGGGGATTCGCATTGCGAACCTGCGAAAACCAGAAAACCCAGCAGCGCTGTCACATAACCCAAAACCATATTTTCTCCACCAAAACACTTCCAAACCAACACATAGCAATCAGAACATAATCTAATCATGGTAACAAGTATTCTACCGCATTTACATCGATTTCCAACCGCGGAAACATCGATTTCTACTCGTTTATCTCATTTCGACCTATATCTAAAAACAATAAAACTTCCACACAAACATACATAATCATACACAAACATAGTATAATCAAGTTTCGCACCCTTACCCGATTAAATCGCGTTTGAAAAGTTGGTTGAATCGGTTCCCAAATCCACAAGTTTTCCTCTCTTTTCTTCTTTCTCTTTTCTTTCCTTCTTTCTCTTTTCTTTCCTTCTCTTTTTCTTTCCTTTCTATTTTTCTCTCTTTCTATTTCTATTCATATTTTCTAACTTAAGAAAATAAATGAAAATACCAAAATACCCCTACACTCAAATATCTCGCAAATGCTCCCAAAACGCGATAAAATATAATCTCGATGAAAAATAACATATTTCCGAATAAAATTCAAAAATAAAATAATATAATAATAAAATAATCAAAACGACTCAATTAAATAAAAATAACTAAAACTGGGGCGTTACAACTCTCCCCCATTTAGAAATTTTCGTCCTCGAAAATATTACCTTAGACGAACAACTCCGGATACGACTCCTGCATCCGACTCTCTAACTCCCAAGTTAAATTACCCTCAGCAACGCCTCCCCACGCCACTTTCACAAGTGCAATATCCTTGCCCCTTAACTGCTTCAACTCGCGATCCAAAATCCTAACTGGTAACGCCTCAACCTTAAGGTTCTCCCTTACCTTAACTTCATCCATCAGAATCACATGCGACGGATCCGGAACATACTTCTGAAGTTGTGAAACATGGAACACATCATGCAAATTCAAAAGACTCGGCGGCAACGCCACCCTATAAGCCACAACACCAACTCTCGCGGATATCTGGTAAGGACTAATAAACCGAGAAGTAAGCTTCTTCGATTTCAATGCACGACCAACACCCGTCACCGACGTAACTCTAAAAAATACATGATCACCCACTTGAAACTCGAGATCTTTCCTCCTTCGATCATGATAACTCTTTTTCCTACTCTGAGAAGCCTTCATTTTCTCATTAATAAGTTTCACCTTGTTTGTAGTCTGTTGAACTAACTCCGGTCCAACCACCGCACTCTCACCAGATTCGTGCCAACACAACGGTGTTTGACATCTTCGTCCATACAACGCTTCAAACGTTGCCATTCCAATACTCGAATGGAAACTGTTATTATACGTGAATTTAATCAACGCAAGATAACTATCCCACGCACCACCTTGTTCAAGAACACAAGCTCGTAACAAATCTTCCAATGACTGAATAGTTCTCTCTGTCTGTCCATCCGTTTGTGGATGATAAGCTGAACTCAATCTCAATTTAGAACCCAACGCCTTTTGTAAACTTTCCCAAAATCTTGAGGTAAACCTCGGATCTCGATCTGAAACAATACTCAATGGAACACCATGTAATTTCACAATCACACTGATATAAATCTCTGCCAACCTCTCCAAAGAAAAATTGATGTCAATCGGAATGAAATGCGCCGATTTAGTTAGCCTATCCACAACCACCCAAATCGCATTATGTCCCCTCAGTGTATTCGGCAACCCTGTCACAAAGTCCATAGAAATGCTATCCCATTTCCACTCAGGAATATCCAACGGTTGCAACAAACCACTAGGCTTCTGATGTTCCACTTTAGACTTTTGGCACGTCAAACATGAATACACAAACAGAGCCACATCTCTCTTCAATCCAGACCACCAGAAAATCTTCTTCAAATCTTGGTACATCTTATTAGCTCCCGGATGTATACTCAAACTACTCCGGTGTCCTTCTTCCAAAATCATATTTTTCAACTCCACATCATCAGGAATACAAATTCTACCTCGGAACCTCAAAACACCCTCATCATCCACTTTAAAGTCATCATTTTCACTTTTATCCCCAACCGTCGTCAAATCCACCAATTTCACATCCAATTTCTGTTTCTCGCTAACGGTCAACAGAAAGTCATTAGTAACCTTCAACATACCAAGCCTTACACTGTCAGACGTCAATTCACATACCAAACTCAAATCTCTAAACGATTCCAAAAGTTCCTACTCCTTAACCATCAAAGCAGACATATGCAACGATTTTCGGCTTAACGCATCGGCTACCACATTAGCTTTACCAGGATGGTAATTCAAGCTAAAATCGTAGTCCTTCAAAAATTCCAACCATCTACGTTGCCTCATATTCAACTCTTTCTGATCAAACAAGTATTTCAAACTCTTATGATCACTAAAGACTTCGAATCTTGCACCGTAGAGATAATGCCTCCAAATCTTCAACACAAAAACCACAGCCGCTAATTCAAGATCATGAGTAGGATAATTTTTCTCATGCACCCTCAATTTCCTCGAAGCATAAGCTACAACCTTACCTTCTTGTATCAACACACCACCTAGACCAATCAAAGACGCATCACAATATACCACAAACGGTTCAGTAGGATTCGGTAAAATCAAAATCGGAGCTGTCGTCAATCTTCTCTTCAGCTCACTAAAACTTTCCTCACACCGAATATCCCAAATGAACGCTTGACCTTTACACGTCAATTGGGTCAATGGAAGTGCTAACTTAGAAAAACTGTAACGACCCGATTTTAATTATCTCTATTTTTGGGTGTTAATTATATTATTTTGTGGAGTATTTTACTTTAATTTGACAATGATTATGTTATTTGTGAAATTGGTGTTTTAATATGTTATGTTTTCATATTAAGCATTTTTTACCGTTTTTGAGAGTTTGCGGGGAAAATTGGAATAGAGGGTATTTTAGACTTTTCACATTAGATAGTATTTAATTAATGATATAATAGATATTTTGAGATATTTATGTTAAGTAAATATTTTTGTGTTTGTGAGAAAAGAAATAGAAGGGATAGAATTAGAAAAGAAAGAAAAAGAGAGAAAACTATATATAGAATGAGATAGTACGAGAAATGGAAGGAAATAGAAGAGAAGGAAAAGGAAGAGAAGAAAAGAGAAGAGAAAGTGTGGGATTTTCACCCGAATCAACTTCCGATCGTTTCTACACTCGGGTAAGGGTGTGAAATATCATTATTCTAACTTTGTATACGATTATGTATGATTGTTTCCGATTGTTTTGGTTGTTTAGAGAAATATGAGTTTTAGGTTGAAAATGACATAATCGGTCGTAAAAGATGTTTTCACAGATGAAATTCGAAACAAATTGCGTAGATTAGTCGAGTGAGGTGAGGCCGAGATTATAGAAACTCGTTTCGTTGGAATCGGTTGATATTTGGAGAAATGACATTTTTAGGTTTCGAAGAGTATGAGTTTTAGTGAAAACTAAATGTCGAGTAATCGCGTATTTTTTTATTCTAATATGTCCGTATGTATTTATGTGATATTACCATGTGTTTGTTTCGAAGGAATTATGTGAATCGGTCGGGTTTTCGGATGAAAACGCCGAAAAATAGCAGCTGCACCAGTAGAACCCGCAGGGCTGCATTGCTGATTTTTCTGGTTTTGTGTAATTGTCGGAAAACTTCGGAAATTCATATCTCTTGAACCGTAAGTCTGTTTTGACCCCTGTTCGAAGCGTTGGGAAGATAACGAGATGTTCTTTCTAGGAAAAATAGTTTTGAGGTCTGAAACTGGTCCAATCGGTACAGTTTTTTTGAACCGTTTCGTAGTGTCGGGCGTCCGGTTTATGTTTTTGCGTTATTTTGAAATATCCATAACTTGTTCGTTGTTTATCGGATTAGAGAGTTCTTTATATCGAATTGAAGGTATTGATATGTACTATTTGATGGTGATATGAAATTATATTTTTAGCCGACTTTTGGCCAACTTTTCCGACTGTTTGTGAATAGTGATTTTGTAGAAAATGTTAAGTATGTTAATTATGAATGATATGAATGTGTTGTGGATATTTTTGTAGAGTGAACCCTTGATTTGAGAATGCTTTGTGAATTGTGGATCTTTAGTGAATGTATGCATTGTTTGAATTAAGCGATAATGCATGTTAAATGTGAATATGTGATAAGATGTTGTGGTGATGGTTTGTGGCCTTAGGGCAAATAATTGCATTGATGTAAATTGAATTACAATGCATGAAAATGACTATATGGATCACATGGTTGTATTTGAAGAATTGTATATGTTGTTATACAATTGATGCATGTGATATGTATGTGATGAATGCATGACTATATTGTGAATATGTATGCATTTCAAGAGTGTCATGAGTCATGTTGTATGTGAAACATCATGATGTGCATTTTTGTGTTGTGGGATTCTAAGATGAATCTGTTGTAACTTCGTGTACCTTTTTACGGTGTGAGTGATGATTACGAACGATTGTGTACCTGTTTACGGTGTGAGCAACCGGATTGTGTGCCTTCTTACGGTGTGAGCAATCCATAAACATTGTGTGCCTTTTTACGGTGTGAGCAATGGGTGAACTTCGTGTGCCTTGTTACGGTGTGAGCGAAGGTTCCAACAAGTTCTTCAATTGAACTTGAGATAATGAGTTGGTACCGCATTGCATCTGCATAGAGTCGAGAGTCGGTCTCTATGAGTTGCATTTGTCATCATTGTATTTGTGCATTGATGAATGAACATATATATGTATATGTTGATGTGGAATGAACAGAATTGTGCAGGTGTGCATTGGAGGATAAACATAATATGTATGTTTATGTGAAATGATGATAATTGTATGTTTGTAATGATGCATCGGTGAATGAACACGAATATATGTGTTTATGTTGAATGAATTGATATGTATTAGTGATACATGTATTTGAGCATGAATGGATATGCCTATGGAATTTGATGTGTTAAATTACGGCTTGTTATGCCGTGTAAATGACTTATGGTATATGTTGATGTTATGTGTATAGATACGTGCATTGTGGTGAGAATGTGGTATATGTGTATTATATGTTGAGATATATATAATTATATGCAACGTTATTATGATAATATTTCTCACCCTTCTGCTGTTTTATAATGCTCTATGAGGCATTGCAGATTAGGTATGCTGGTGGTCTTTGGTGAAGCGTGTCTTCACTTCTTTTTGGTCGTCTGGCTCTGATATGTAGCGTCGGGTAGCTAGGATGATTTTGAATTCCTTTTTGTTGATGCATTTGCTTATGTGTCTGGCTGATGACTTGTGTATATATAACATGACTGACGTTGAGGAATCATGCTGTTTGGTATATGAATATATATATGATGTATATATATGGTTGATGTTTATCGGTGTTTAGATGTTCCGCTTTTATTCAAAACATTTGAGATGTGGGTGAAAGGACTTAGATCCTTAATTGATTAGTTACCCCACTGTTGCATATCTATTTGAGCAGGTGTTGTATGTTTTAAATTCATGTAAAATTGTGGCAGGTCTCTTTTATTCCATGTTATAATTATACTCTGACGAAATTTTTAATATGTGCCTAAATGATTTAATTGATTATTTGGGGGTATAAAAGGGAGTGTTACAATAGTGGTATCAGAGCCAGTGTTGAGTCTGTTGTGTCTGTCTTATGGTTGTGTTGGTTAAACTGTGGTTTACCTTGTTGTTGTTTTTGGAAACCATCAGAATATGGCTGGTAGAAATGATGTTGCTATGGCTGCGGCTATGGAAGCAATGGCTAGGGCGGTTCAGGGTGCACCAAATGTGAATGCGAACGATGAGTTCAGAAAGAATCAACCACCGGTCTTCAAAGGAAGATTCGATCCCGATGGTGCTCAACTCTGGTTGAAAGAAATTGAAAGAATTTTCAGGGTTATGGATTGTACTGAAGAGAATAAGGTGAGGCTTGGATCTCACATGCTGAAGGAAGAAGCCGACGATTGGTGGGTCGATAGGCGTAAAATTCTTGAAGTGGATCATGAGGAGATAACTTGGGAATTGTTTCGTACTGAGTTTTTGGTGAAGTATTACCCGGAGAGTGTTAAAGGAAAGAAAGAGATTGAATTTCTGGAATTGAAACAAGGTAGTATGTCAGTGGTGGAATATACTGCGAGGTTTGTTGAGTTGGTTCAGTTTTATCCTCATTATGCTGCCGTTACTGCTGAGTTCTCAAAGTGCATTAAGTATGAGAACGGTTTGCGTCCTGAGATTAAGCAAGCTGTGGGATATCAGAGGATTAGAACGTTTTCTGATTTGACTGAATGTTGCAGAATCTTCGAGGAAGACAGCAAGGCTCGTTCTACATATTACAAGAGTGTGAAGGAGAGTAAGAGTAAGCAACAAGCGAGGAGTGGACCTTATGTGACACCCGCTGATAAGGGAAAGCATAAGGGAAACTTTGATAGGAAAACTGGCGGAGGAGGTTCCGGTTCCATTAAGTGTTACAAATGTGGGGAAGTGGGAGATAGATCAATTGAGTGCAAGAATGCCGTGGTGAAATGTTCTAACTGTGGAGGTACGGGGCATTCTGCTGTGGACTGTAGAAGGACTACGGTGAAGTGTTATAATTGTGGAGAAACGGGACACCTTAGTCACAAGTGTGCTAAGCCGAAACAAGCTCAAGCGAGCGGAAAGGTGTTTGCATTGGCAGGGTCAGACACTACTAGTGCGGATCGTTGATTAAAGGTATAAGTTTTATTAATAGTACCCTTTTGTTGCTGATGTTGTTTTGAAAGAGACCCATTTGTTTATTTCCTATGAGTGTGCAAAGTGTTTGAATTTGTTTATGACTGCTTTTGGGTCGGTAACTACGTTTTTGGCGTGTAAGTTGTCTTTTGACCATGTATGATAAAGTCTTCATTATGGATTTTGGGTATTTGTCGATGTTGTTGATTCCTTAGTACGTGATAGGTGTGAGGAACACTATCAGTGCTCTCTGGTTTTTCTAGTCTTTGTCTTCAGGATTGAGAATGAGATAAGTGGGGGAGAAACTGGTACTTCTCCCAGTGACTCCAGGTATGGAGCGTTGGCTCAGTGTGCTGTTGGTTGCCCGATTGTAAGTGTTGTTTGGACAGTGTTATTCCCGATTCCGAAGGGAATGCGGAAGTAAGGATATGTCAATTAAGGGTTTGTACCTTAGGTGGTTTTGTGCACAAAAGGCAAGGAAGGTTGTTATGGCTTGGTAAAGATGGTTTATACCCCATCATGATTGTCGACTGTCTATTGGCAAATTAAGGAACTGATCACCCTTAATCTCTTGTTGATAGCAGACGGAAATTGTGTTGGTGGGAGTAGACGTGTCTTTCCAGCTTAGATGGCATGTTGGTGGTGCTAGTGTTCTAGATATTAAAAGTAAAGCCAAGAGAATGGATGATTGATTAGTATAGCCAGCATGTGGTGTATACTCGTATGGATGCTATGGGAAGCAAACACAGAGTTATAATGAGTTACGGAGTTTTGAGCTTAAGGTATCAATGTAAGAATTTTAAGGAAACCATTATGTATGAGTAGCAAGTTTAGAAAAGAGATGAAGTTTTAAGATAAGTTATCCCAGTGCGGATGTTCAGTGCGAATAAGTTTCAAAAAGCTAAAAGTAGGAGTTGTCTACAGCTCCAGTTTTGATTTTTGCCTGATCTTAATGAACGGTTTGAGGAGTATTGAGTTATGTCTTGATGAGTTTAGTCGGTGGGTTAATGCAATATGGTTAAGTCGTAGTTTATGCTTTACGATAATTGAGGATTCATCCAAGGATTTATGCTATTCAGGATTGGAAATGGGTTGCAGTGATTTTGTGTTGAAAGTATGGAAGTGTTATTGTTATGATCTAAGTTTGAAATGATTGGTAATCGCAAGAGAATAGAGTATGAGACAACTATAAGAGTTGGGATTCCAAAACGAGCTATGAATTTGAATTGGATTATTCTTTGGGAAGGATTAATGTCTTGCCTGACGAGTTAAGTTGGAAGCCTTTGCATGTGTATGTTCGGATGGTCAGAGAGTAGAACTGTTTGAGTAGTTCAGATGCTTGTGTATGGTGTGTAAGCTAAAGCAGCATAGAGTGAAAGAGTGGATATAACAAGTGAACTAGGATTTTCTGGAGAATAATAGAAAAAGTCGAATGTTGATTAGGGAATTGGTGGTTTTGTTGGTTGCGAGTAATCAGAGTGCGCAGCGGAAGTGTGGAATTGTTGTATTGGTTGTTGTGAGGCAAGGATGCAGGTATTCTGGTTTTGCGGATGTTGCTGAGGTAATGTTGTGTCGTGGAACGTTATGTTCTTGTCCGTGTTGTTGTTTCGTTTCCATTGTGATGGTTCGAGTGCGAGTGGCTAATTCCTATATTTGGGGATTAGGAGGGTGTTACCTATGGTAGTGGTAACGATCTTGTTGTGTTTCGGTTCAAGAGTGAATCTTGGTTATCCTTTGAGTTGTGAGTTTGTCGCCAAGTGCATTGTATGGGCATTGCATCTTGTCGTGGTTGTCGTGGTTGTTGTCGCGTCGTTGTTGTTGCTGTTAGTGTGTTGGTTTGTTGTTTGTGTTATTCGTGGTGTGCCTTTTGTTGGCAGGATAGTTGGCTGGTCGGATGCGAGAGTAGTATTCGTGGTTGTGTGTACTTAGCATATTTTCGAGGACGAAAATGTCTAAGTGGGGGAGAGTTGTAACGACCCGATTTTAATTATCTCTATTTTTGGGTGTTAATTATATTATTTTGTGGAGTATTTTACTTTAATTTGACAATGATTATGTTATTTGTGAAATTGGTGTTTTAATATGTTATGTTTTCATATTAAGCATTTTTACCGTTTTTGAGAGTTTGCGGGGAAAATTAGAATAGAGGGTATTTTAGACTTTTCACATTAGATAGTATTTAATTAATGATATAATAGATATTTTGAGATATTTATGTTAAGTAAATATTTTTGTGTTTGTGAGAAAAGAAATAGAAGGGATAGAATTAGAAAAGAAAGAAAAAGAGAGAAAACTATATATAGAATGAGATAGTAAGAGAAATGGAAGGAAATAGAAGAGAAGGAAAAGGAAGAGAAGAAAAAAGAAGAGAAAGTGTGGGATTTTCACCCGAATCGACTTCCGATCGTTTCTACACTCGGGTAAGGGTGTGAAATATCATTATTCTAACTTTGTATACGATTATGTATGATTGTTTCCGATTGTTTTGGTTGTTTAGAGAAATATGAGTTTTAGGTTGAAAATGACATAATCGGTCGTAAAAGATGTTTTCACGGATGAAATTCGAAACAAATTGCGTAGATTAGTCGAGTGAGGTGAGGCCGAGATTATAGAAACTCGTTTCATTGGAATCGGTTGATATTTGGAGAAATGACATTTTTAGGTTTCGAAGAGTATGAGTTTTAGTGAAAACTAAATGTCGAGTAATCGCGTATTTCTTGATTCTAATATGTCCGTATGTATTTATGTGATATTACCATGTGTTTGTTTCGAAGGAATTATGTGAATCGGTCGGGTTTTCGGACGAAAACGCCGAAAAATAGCAGCTGCACCAGTAGAACCCGCAGGGCTGCATTGCTGATTTTTCTAGTTTTGTGTAATTGTCGGAAAACTTCGGAAATTCATATCTCTTGAACCGTAAGTCAGTTTTGACACCGTTCGAAGCGTTGGGAAGCTAACGAGGTGTTCTTTCTAGGAAAAATAATTTTGAGGTCTGAAACTGGTCCAATCGGTACAATTTTTTCGAACCGTTTCGTAGTGTCGGACGTCCGGTTTATGTTTTTGCGTTATTTTGAAATATCCATAACTTGTTCGTTGTTTATCGGATTTGAGAGTTCTTTATATCGAATTGAAGGTATTGATATGTACTATTTGATGGTGATAAGAAATTATATTTTTAGCTGACTTTTGGCCGACTTTTCCGACTGTTTGTGAATAGTGATTTTGTAGAAAATGTTAAGTATGTTAATTATGAATGATATGAATGTGTTGTGGATATGTTTGTGGAGTGAACCCTTGATTTGAGAATGCTTTGTGAATTGTGGATCTTTAGTGAATGTATGCATTGTTTGAATTAAGTGATAATGCATGTTAAATGTGAATATGTGATAAGATGTTGTGGTGATGGTTTGTGGCCTTAGGGCAAATAATTGCATTGATGCAAATTGAATTACAATGCATGAAAATGACTATATGGATCACATGGTTGTATTTGAAGAATTGTATATGTTGTTATACAATTGATGCATGTGATATGTATGTGATGAATGCATGACTATATTGTGAATATGTATGCATTTCAAGAGTGTCATGAGTCATGTTGTATGTGAAACATCATGATGTGCATTCTTGTGTTGTGGGATTCTAAGATGAATCTGTTGTAACTTCGTGTACCTTTTTATGGTGTGAGCGATGATTACGAACGATTGTGTACCTGTTTACGGTGTGAGCAATCGGATTGTGTGCCTTCTTACGGTGTGAGCAATCCATAAACATTGTGTGCCTTTTTACGGTGTGAGCAATGGGTGAACTTCGTGTGCCTTGTTACGGTGTGAGCGAAGGTTCCAACAAGTTCTTCAATTGAACTTGAGATAATGAGTCGGTACCGTATTGCATCTGCATAGAGTCGAGAGTCAGTCTCTATGAGTTGCATTTGTCATCATTGTATTTGTGCATTGATGAATGAACATATATATGTATATGTTGATGTGGAATGAACAGAATTGTGCAGGTGTGCATTGGAGGATAAACATAATATGTATGTTTATGTGAAATGATGATAATTGTATGTTTGTAATGATGCATCGGTGAATGAACACGAATATATGTGTTTATGTTGAATGAATTGATATGTATTAGTGATACATGTATTTGAGCATGAATGGATATGCCTATGGAATTTGATGTGTTAAATTACGGATTGTTATGCCGTGTAAATGACTTATGGTATATGTTGATGTTATGTGTATAGATACGTGCATCGTGATAAGTCGTGGTGAGAATGTGGTATATGTGTATTATATGTTGAGATATATATAATTATATGCAACGTTATTATGATAATATTTCTCACCCTTCTGCTGTTTTATAATGCTCTATGAGGCATTGCAGATTAGGTATGCTGGTGGTCTTTGGTGAAGCGTGTCTTCACTTATTTTTGGTCGTCTGGCTCTGGTATGTAGCGTCGGGTAGCTAGGATGATTTTGAATTCCTTTTTGTTGATGCATTTGCTTATGTGTCTGGCTGATGACTTGTGTATATATAACATGACTGACGTTGAGGAATCATGTTGTTTGGTATATGAATATATATATATATGATGTATATATATGGTTGATGTTTATCGGTGTTTAGATGTTCCGCTTTTATTCTAAACATTTGAGATGTGGGTGAAAGGACTTAGATCCTTAATTGATTAGTTACCCCACTGTTGCATATCTATTTGAGCAGGTGTTGTATGTTTTAAATTCATGTAAAATTGTGGCAGGTCTCTTTTATTCCATGTTATAATTATACTCTGACGAAATTTTTAATATGTGCCTAAATGATTTAATTGATTATTTGGGGGTATAAAAGGGAGTGTTACAATAGTGGTATCAGAGCCAGTGTTGAGTCTGTTGTGTCTGTCTTGTGGTTGTGTTGGTTAAACTGTGGTTTACCTTGTTGTTGTTTTTGGAAACCATCAGAATATGGTTGGTAGAAATGATGTTGCTATGGCTGCTGCTATGGAAGCAATGGCTAGGGCGGTGCAGGGTGCACCGAATGTGAATGCGAACGATGAGTTCAGAAAGAATCAACCACCGGTCTTCAAAGGAAGATTCGATCCCGATGGTGCTCAACTCTGGTTGAAAGAAATTGAAAGAATTTTCAGGGTTATGGATTGTACTAAAGAGAATAAGGTGAGGCTTGGATCTCACATGCTGAAGGAAGAAGCCGACGATTGGTGGGTCGATAGGCGTCAAATTCTTGAAGTGGATCATGAGGAGATAACTTGGGAATTGTTTCGTACTGAGTTTTTGGTGAAGTATTACCCGGAGAGTGTTAAAGGAAAGAAAGAGATTGAATTTCTGGAATTGAAACAAGGTAGTATGTCAGTGGTGGAATATACTGCGAGGTTTGTTGAGTTGGTTCAGTTTTATCCTCATTATGCTGCCGTTACAGCTGAGTTCTTAAAGTGCATTAAGTATGAGAACGGTTTGCGTCCTGAGATTAAGCAAGCTGTGGGATATCTGAGGATTAGAACGTTTTCTGATTTAACTGAATGTTGCAGAATCTTCGAGGAAGACAGCAAGGCTCGTTCTACATATTACAAGAGTGTGAAGGAGAGTAAGAGTAAGCAACAAGCGAGGAGTGGACCTTATGTGACACTCGCTGATAAGGGCAAGCATAAGGGAAACTTTGATAGGAAAACTGGTGGAGGAGGTTCCGGTTCCATTAAGTGTTACAAATGTGGGGAAGTGGGACATAGATCAATTGAGTGAAAAATAACATATTTCCGAATAAAAGTAAAAAATAAAATAATATAATAATAAAATAATCAAAACGACTCAATTAAATAAAAATAACTAAAACTGGGGCGTTACACTGCACACACTCTTGCATTCTCTCTATCTCTTATAAACACAAATCATCATGTCATGCAGATTGCTTGTTTTAAACCCCATTGAAACATACGATCCAATGCCATCTCCCAACTTTGAATTCCCGGTATTTGGGGCTGAAGAAGAAGTTGACGATGAAATTCCAGAAGAGATCTCCCGATTACTCAGACAAGAGGAGAGGTCCATTAAACCTCACAAAGAGTCGTTGGAAACGGTCAACTTGGGTTCAGAGGAAGAGAGAAAAGAAGTCAGGATTGGGGCACTGCTCAGTCCAACGGTCAAAGAAAGTTTGATAAAGCTTCTCAAAGAGTTTCCTGATGTATTCGCTTGGTCCTATTAGGATATGCCAGGTTTGGATACCAGCATCGTGGAACATCATCTACCGTTACGGTCAGAATGTCTGCCAGTAAAGAAAAGGTTGAGACGGACTCATCTGGACATGGCCATCAAAATCAAGGAGGATGTCCAGAAACAGATTGACGCGGGCTTCCTCGCCACATCAGAATATCCTCAATGGTTAGCCAACATCGTACCTGTTACGAAAAAGAACGGAAAGGTCAGAATATGTGTCGACTACAGAGATCTAAACAAGGCTAGTCCAAAGGATGACTTTCCTTTACCACACATTGACATGCTGGTAGACAGTACAGCAAAGTTCAAGGTTTTCTCCTTCATGGATGGATTCTCAGGTTATAATCAGATAAAAATGGCACCGAAAGACATGGAGAAAACTTCTTTCATTACCCCATGGGGTACCTTTTGTTACAAGGTAATGCCGTTCAATTTGAAGATTGCCGGGGCAACCTATCAAAGGGCCATGACTACTCTGTTTCATGACATGATACACAAGGAAATCGAGGTATATATCGATGATATGATTGCCAAATCTAAGACAGAGGAGGAGCATGTGACCCACCTGTCAAAACTATTCAGGCGGTTGAGAAAGTACAAACTCCGCTTGAATCCCAAGAAATGCACCTTCGGTGTCCGTTCAGGGAAACTTTTAGGGTTTATCGTCAGCCAGAAAGGAATTGAGGTTGATCCTGACAAAGTCAAGGCCATTCAAGAAATGCCTTCTCCAAAGACTGAAAAACAAGTCAGAGGATTCCTGGGACGTCTGAACTACATTTCCAGATTCATATTCCTCATGACCGCGACATGCGCACTGATTTTCAAATTACTTAAAAAGAATCAGGACTGTGTTTAGACAAGAGACTGTCAAGTCGCCTTCGACAGTATCAAGGAATACTTGTTGAATCCGCCAATTCTATCACCTCCAGTGGAGGGAAGGCCCCTAATCATTTACTTAACAGTCCTAGAAGACTCGATGGGTTGTGTGCTTGGCCAACAAGACGAAACCAAAAGAAAATAGTCTGCCATCTACTATCTGAGCAAGAAATTCACCAACCGCGAGACTCGATACACTATGCTCGAGAAAACTTGTTGCGCTCTGGCTTGGGTAGCCAAACGTCTTCGCCAATACATGATCCGTCACACTACTTTGGTTAATCTCAGAAATGGATCCAATCAAGTACGTCTTGGAAAAGCCTGCTCTCATGGGAAGGATTGCCCGTTAGCAGATGTTGTTATCAGAATATGACATAGAATACCACGCTCAAAAAGCCGTCAAAGGAAGTATCTTAGCCGATCATTTGGCTCATAGACTGATTGACGATCAGGAATCAATCGGGTTTGACTTCCCAGACGAAGATGTCATGTATCTAAAAATGGAAGACTGCGACGAACCACTACCCAGTGAAGGGCCAGAACCAGGTTCCAATGGGGACTTATCTTTAACAGAGCTGTTAATCATTATGGAAATGGAATTGGGACAATCATCATAACACCTCAGGGTACCCATATTCCTTTCACCGCCAGACTTACATTCAAGTGCACAAACAACGAGGCCGAATACCAAGCTTGTATCATGGGTCTCAAAGAAGCGATCGACTTAAGGATCAAGAACTTGGATGTATATGGCGACTCAGCCCTGGTTATCATCAAATCAAAGGAGATTGGAACACATACCAATCAGGACTGATTCCTTACAAAGATTACGCAAGAAGGTTGTTACCTTTCTTCAATAGAATCGAGTTTCATCATATCCCTCGTGAAGAGAATCACATGGTTGATGCATTAGCCACTCTCTCTTCCATGATTAGTGTAGGTCAATGGAATGACATACCTAAGATCGACATAATGCGCCTGGAACGGCCCGCTTACGTCTTCGCAATTGAAGCAGTCATAGATGATAAACCTTGGTATCACGATATCAAATGCTTCCTTCAAAAACAAGAGTACCCACCTGGGGCATCCAGAAAAGACAGAAAAACCCTCAGAAGGCTAGCAGGCAGCTTCTTCCTGAGCGGTGATACACTTTATAAGAGAAATTTTGACATGGTCTTGCTCTGATGCGTAGACATACCAGAAGCCGACAGCTAATAAAAGAAATTCAGGAAGGATCCTTTGGCACTCATGCCAACAGACACACAATGGCGAGAAAAATTCTAAGATCAGGGTATTATTGGTTGACCATGGAATCCGACTGCTACAAGTACATGCGAAAGTGCCACAAGTGTCAAATATACGCCGACAAAATCCATATACCGCCAACGCATCTCAAAGTTCTCTCTTCCCCATGGCCTTTTTCCATATGGGGAATCGACATGATCGGCATGATCGAACCTAAGGCTTCGAACGGACATCGATTCATCCTGGTAGCCATTGATTACTTCACCAAGTGGGTCGAAGCAGTGTCATACGCCAATGTAACCCGATAGGTGGTGGTCCGATTCATCAAAAACAATATCATCTGCCGTTATGGTGTTCCTAGCCAGATCATTACGGATAATGGATCCAACTTGAACAATAAGATGATAAAAGAGTTATGCGCTGAGTTCAAGATCGAACACCATAACTCATCTCCCTACCGGCCTAAGATGAACGGAGAGGTAGAAGCGGTTAACAAGAACATCAAGAAGATTGTTCAGAAGATGGTTGTAACCTATAAAGATTGGCACGAGATGTTGCCCTTTGCTCTTCACGGTTATCGCACATCTGTCCGCACTTCAACATGGGCAACCCCTTTCTCTCTTGTATATGGCATGGAGGCAGTGCTCCCCATAGAAGTAGAAATCCCATCAATCTGGGTATTGATGGAAGCCAAGCTTACAGAGGCTGAATGGTGTCAAAGTCGACACGAAGAACTAAATCTGATCGAAGAAAAACGAATGACGACACTATGCCACGGTCAGTTGTATCAACAGAGAATGAAGAAGGCGTTCGACAAAAAGGTCCGACCTCGCGTCTTCAGAAAAGGAGACCTTGTGCTTAAAAAGATACAATCATTTCTCACTGATTCTCAGGGCAAGTGGACTCTGAATTATGACGGGCCCTATGTGGTCAAGAAAGCTTTCTCAGGCGGTGCCTTAAGACTCGCAACCATGGACGGAGAGGAATTTTCCTACCCCACAAATGTTGATGTAGTCAAGAAATACTTCGCCTAAACTAAAAAAAAAAACGTCTCGGTGGATTGAAAACCCGAAAGGGCGGTCGAGGCAAAAATTAGAGACAAAATAATCAAAAGTCATCCCGCTGGATTGGAAATCATCACAGTACAATCCGGGCAAAAGTTAGGGATAATGGCAAGTATCTATGTTCAACAGAGGTAAATCCTCAACAACAGTTGCACCATCCATCGAAAGAAAAACTCCAGTCAAGGTCATCTTCGACAGAAGCTCAGGATGTCCCGAATTCAAAGTTGGTAGAAGGATAGTGATCGTCATGTTTCAATGTAGCCCTTTTCCCTATAAATTACCATTTTCTAACTTTGTAAATACTCCATGGAATCACGCGTTTGGCTGATTTCCATCCTTTCAATAAAATTGAGCCCTAGTGCTTTTGTTTGCAATTCTTATTTGTTTTAGCTTTATAGAACGACATTTTAAACATGATCAACGATTCTGGAAATAAAACAAAAACGAATTTTCCTTCGACCACTTTGATAACTTGAATCTCTGAAAAGGCAAAAAAACCCTCAGCCGATGTCACTCTTCACCATTGAAGATGATATCTTTGCTTTCCCGGATTAAGGAAATCCCTAGAGAAAGCCTCTCAACTAAAGACTTTCGGCAGCACATTGGTTCTTCTCTCCAGAAAGTCATTGTTAACAAAGTCATCGGCACCTCAAAATTGAGGTACATCATATGGCATTTCTCTGAGGAGACCTCAAGAAAAGTATGATGTAATATCCCCAAGCAGACATCAGTCTCTCAAGAGACTCGCTTTCCCCAGTAAAGCCGTCAAATGGCATCTCCCCAGGAAAATTCAGCGAGAAGTTTGATGAAGATCGCTAGCGAATAACGTCCCTTGTCAAGAGAGTTTATTGACAAAAGAAACTGAGACCAATTCCTTGGTAAGAAACCAGGATCGCGGGGAAGTTCATTTCAGAAACTGAGACCAGTTCCTTGGTAGGAAACCAGGATCGCAGTGAAGTTCATTTCAGAAACTGAGACCAGTTCCTTGGTAGGAAACCAGGATCGAGGGGAAGTTTATTTCAGTAACTAAGACCAGTTCCTTGGTAGGAAACCAAGATCGCGGGGAATTTCATTTCCGAAACTGAGACCAGTTCCTTGGTAGGAAACCAGGATCGCGGGGAAGTTCATTTCAGAAACTGAGACCAGTTCCTTGGTAGGAAACCAGGATCGAGGGGAAGTTCATTTCAAAAACTGAGACCAGTGCCTTGGTAGGAAACCAGGATCGAGGGGAAGTTCATTTTAGAAAACTAAGACCAGTTCCTTGGTGGGAAACCAGGACCGAGGGGAAGTTTACCTTTTCTAAGCATCATTGCTTAGCAAAAGAAGAAGGATGCGCAAACTGCCATTCTTAACCACCATCAAAATTTCGGGTATTCCGATATTTAATCCTCTTGCACCCCGAATGCCCGAATACCTTCGCTATTCACACCTTCGTGTCCAAGAAGATTAAATAGGGGCACCTGTCATACCCCAAATTTTGACCACTAATATTCCCCATCATTGTGCAAATCATCATCACAATATGGAGGAGCCATCATACTCCCTAATCTCCCCAAAGATGGGTGAGCATTCACTACAATAAGAATTAGGGTCTCAAGCTCTCTCAGAGCACTTAGACAAACTATCAATCAAGGAATGACATGATCTTCAACTTGTCTAACCTCTCAAACATCCATAATGGATCAGGATGACTCCCACATCAAGGATCAAGCACCAAGTTGCAGCATTCCAAGTGGATTAAGCCTCAAGATCGCCAGTGTCACCAAATTAGGGTTTTGGTCGACCAGGGCCTCCAGATGGAAAATTTCCTCTGGGCATGAGCCAATGCTTCAAATCACAACCCAAGATGCTCCAAGGGACATCATGAACCCAATCATCAAGTCAATTTTGCCTCAGGGGATGCATTCATAAAAATCAGGAATTAGGGTTTCTTGACCTAATTCACCCCTAAGTTGACTTTTGGGACAAAACATAGGCCAAGACCTCAAGAGAGGATTTGAGGGTCTCTAACACACTACATTGATCCATTTACAACAATGGATTAATCCCAAAAGCTTGACCCACAAGTTTCAATTTCATCAGAACCACAGTTAGGGTTTCGCAGGAAAAGTCAACTGTATCTTTGACTTTTGACCCAGGCATGCTCCCAAACCTTGGGACATGATTCAATACACCCTATAACATAAATGGAACATGTCCATCAAGTTTGATTTAGGTCAAGGACATGATTTCATAGAGAATTGCACAGTTTGGAATTCATCTGATAAAAAGTCAACTGTGCACAAAAGTCAACTTTGACTTTTTGAGATTTTTCACAATTATGGTTCTTTGACCTTAAAATGATGTTAATGTATGATTGGAATCATCATCCATCAAGAAAAATTAAGAAAAGTGGGATAACTTGTAAAAGGGGTAACCATGAAAAACTTAGAAAATTTTCTAAGTTATGTAATAAAGTGGCTAGGGTACCAACTTTGGAGGTGTAATACCCCAAATTTTGACCACTAAAAGTTTCCCATCATTGTGCAAATCATCATCACAATATGGATGAGTCATCCTGCTTCATCAAATGCCTCAAGGGTTGTTGAGCATTCACTACAATCAAAATTAGGGTTTTAAGCCCTCTCAGAGCTCTTAGACAAAGGTTCAATCAAGGAATGACATGATCTTCAACTTGTCTAGCCTCTAACATATCCACAATGGATCAAAAGGACTCCCACTTCAAGGACTAAGCACAAGGCTGCTCCCTTCTAGGTGGATCAAGTCTCAAGATCGCCAGTATCACCAAATTAGGGTTTTGGTCGACCAGGGCCTCCAGATGGAAAGTTTCATCTGGACACAAGCCAAAGATCCAAAACACAACCTACTGTACTCCATGGAACCTCATGGACCCAATCATCAAGTCAATTTGGCCTCAGGGGATGCATTCATCAAAAATCAGGAATTAGGGTTTCTTGACCTAATTCACCCCTAAGTTGACTTTTAGGGAAAATCAAGAGCCAAGACCTCAAGAGAGGAGTTGAGGGTCTCTAATATACCATATTGATCCATTTGCAACAATGGATTAATCCAAGAAGCTTGAGCAACAAGTCTCAATTTCATCTGCACCACAATTAGGGTTTTAAGGAAAAAGTCAACTGCAACTTTGACTTTTGACCAGGACATGCTCCCAAGCCCTAGGACACGTCCCAACATACCCTATGACACCCTTGGAACATGTCCATCAAGTTTGATTTAGGTCAAGGACATGATTTCATGAAGAATTTCACAGTTTGGAATTCATCTGATAAAAAGTCAACTGTGCACAAAAGTCAACTTTGACTTTTTGAGATTTTTCACCAAAATGGATTTTTAACCCTAAAATGATGTTAATGTATGATTTGAATCATCATTCATCAAGAAAAATCAAAGAAAGTGGGATAACTTGTAAAAGGGGTAACCATAAAACTTAGAAATTTTTCTAAGTTATGGAAAGAGTACCACTAATGCACCAACTTTGGAGGACCATAACTCCTAAACCACAAGGCCAATTTTTTTCATCCAAAGAGGGATTTGTAGCCCTCATTACCCTCTACAAAAACTTCAACTAGACCTAAGTCCAATTCATTAAGGATTTTGAGTTATGGAGTGATCAAAATCAAGAAATCACACTTTGTTCCAACACTTAGTGAAAATTTCACTAAGTCAGATTTTGCTTCACTTTTTGCCAAATGTAGAGGGATTTTTCACTTGGAATCAGAAGAGATCAAAATCAAACATGTTCAAACAGTTGTTGTATCATGTAAGGGCTTTCCAAAATGGCCAAGAACATTGCCAAATTCCATTTGAGTCATGAGATATGACATTGGAAAGTTGCCTTGCTGAAATCTGTCAAGGCAAGGCAGAATTTGCATTTTGGCTCGATTTGCCAAAATTAACCAAATTCAAATGCTCCTATCCACTTGTACACATCTGAGGATTGAATCTAAAGGGGACAATCACTGAGCCAAGCCTCCAAAGTCCATGGAACAAGAAATAGCATGTTGAACCTAGAATGGCCAAAGTAGGGACAAGATTCCAAATTTGGATTGAAGCATTCAATGGAAGCATCAAGGTGGCATGGACTGAGCCATTCTCATCTGAAATCAGTCAAGACTTATCCAAGACTAAGGGAACCAAAGCTCTGTGTCCTAACCTCTAGTCAATGGCTAGAGGAGACTTGCATTTCCATTGGACAACATTGGCCAAACCTACTTACCAGTTGCCATTCACTATTCCTTGCAAAACAAACTTCCTCTACTATAAATAGAGCTCAATTATGATCAGTTTGAGTACACCAAAGCCATCAAATAGATGCTTTCCTCAAAATCTCTTCTTTCACTCCAATTTTGCCTTCTAAGGCAAGTCACTATCGGGTTTTGAGTTTGAGAGCTTTTCCAATCAAACCAATCACACACACACCTCACATACATCACATATGAGTTTATCAAACACTTAGATCACTTCTGAAACACCAATTTCACAAAATCACCAGCTGGTTGCTCAAATTTTCAATCGAGTTGCAGCTGAGATGCCATGAATTGATCCAGCCAATTTCAATCAAGTCCAAGCATTCAAACACACTCCATAGGGTGTAGGGAAGCTGTTCAGATCATCACCACTCATCTGTAACACCTCCAAATCAAAAATCACATTGAACTTGCTGTCACGGCTTAGAGGTAAGCATATACTTGGTCATCTCTCAATCTATGCATATTTCCTCGCACAATAATTTGGCCATATGTTCATAATCATGCATGGAATGTTTTCCCTCAATTAATTGCATTGTTTGAATCGTGTATCAAAAATTCTAGCCTTCATGCAGAAATTAGGGTTCTTGAGGTTTCTTCGTGATTTCATGTTTTATGTTTAATTTAAATGAAATTAAGTGTTATAGACATGATCGTGAGGTTGAGACGAGCATAATGATATGTGGATTGCATGATATGATTACGTATTCAGTGAGATTGGATGGAAAACGCAAATCAGCCAAACCAAGAAAACGCGCGTGTTCTTGTTTGTGTTCTTGGCACCTTTTTCATAAATTCAAATATTTGAATTTTGTGATTTTGTTTAATTGATTCAAAAATTAATTTCTCTCTGAGTTTTAATGATTTTGAGTTGATTCTTTTTTTAATAATTAACAAAAATGTTAAAATATTTTATTTTATCAAAAAATCCCAAAAATATTATTTATTTCATATAATTGATATTTTTGCAAAGAATTAATGTTTTAATTGTTTTTTGACATTTTAAATATTTTTTCTACATTGATTTTGCAACTTTTAATGCTTTCTAATTATTTTGTAGGTCAATACTTAATTTTTGAAGCATTAATCCAAAATCACAATTTGTTTTTCATATGTTAAACAATTTTGATCATTTTTTAATTGAATTTTTATTCAATTAAATACATTTTTGAAAACAAATTAGGGTTTTTGGATTAATTCAACCCTCATAAATTATTTTCAAAACACTTTGGGCCTCTTGAGAGAGTGTAAGACCCAACCCACTTGTACAGAAATATTTTGGGCCTCATTCGTTGTATAAGTCCCTCTGTACAGTTTCAAATAAACGACACGATCATCGCCTTTTCAAAATAACCTTGGGCCTCTCCTTGAGCTGTAAGACCCATTCAAAACACTTTGGGCCTCTCCTTGAGCTATAAGACCCATTCAAAACACTTTAGGCCTCTAATAGAGTGTAAGAACCAATCCCCTTTTAACCAAAACCATTTGGGCCTCACTTATTGTATAAGTCCCTCCGCGTTAAAAGAAAACCTCGGCGCGATTGCCATTTTTAAACGAAAAAATCATCTGGGCCTACCCTCGTGTTATAAGCCCCACTCTTTTTCTTTAAACCTTTTTGGGCCTCTTGAGAGAGTGTAAGACCCATCCCTTTGTACAGAAAACCTTTTTGGGCCTCAGTCACTTGTATAAGTCCCTCTGTACAAAATTTAAACACCCTGCGCCTCTCCTTGAGCTGTAAGCCCCAAATCTTTCTTTTTCGAAGCACTTTCTCCTTTGATTTTGAATATATTATTGTTTTCAATCTTTCTTTGTTGAACAACTAACCAAACAACATGGAAGCTCTACAACCGAGTAAGTGGTTATTGCTTTCATTTACCGCTTTCATATACATATAACTGTATTGTGGGGCTGTTTCACTGTAAGTCTTCTTTCATAAACTCATATCAACTGTGTAATAATAGTATAGATATTTAGAGTTTCCCCGACAACTACGTCTAGCATTAAGTCTGTTGATCACTCTTAGAAATAGTCTAAACTAGATCCCCATAGGATTACCAGACACAGTCTTCCCTCCTCTTGGGGTTAAACAATATGGAGATATGAAAGGCAGCATTCTCTGTGAACCCTTTCATAGACTGCCACTCGTAGAAGTTGTCAAAGAAACTCTATTCCCCAAAGATGATCTTTTCTCCGTGAATGGAATCTCTTGAGTTTCTTCCAAATTCTCAGACTTTCCTGGCTTGATCTATTCTCGGTGAATGGAATGTCTTGAACTTCTCGGGGTTTGGAGACCCACAGGCTTCTTAAAAGCACTTGTCAAGAAACTCTACTCCCCAGAGATGATCTTTTCTCCGTGAATGGCATCTCTTAGTTTCTTCCAAATTCTCGAACTTTCCTGACTTGACCTATTCCTTGTGAATAGCTTGCCTTGAATTTCTCGGGGTTTGGGGACCCATCGGCTTCTTAAAAGCATCAGCCTCCTCTTGGGCATCGTACAAGGACCCACAGGCTTCCTAAAAGTAACCCCGCCTCCTCTTGGGCTTAGTACAAGGACCCTGCGGCTTCTTAGAAGTATTCACAGCCTCCTCTTAGGCTTCGTATAATCATCTCTTCCTCCGGGAATGATAGCCTTCTCTTGGGCTTCGTACAAGGACCACTCAGCTTCTTAAAAGTTTCCAGCCTCCTCTTGGGCTTCGTACAAATTGTCCCGACGACCTCCTAGAGGTATAGGAACAGAACTTAGTCATTTGCATAGAACAGTCCTTTCATAGAGTCTACTACTGTTTCTCAAAGCATAGTACAAAAGATGAAACTCTAGACTCGGACAGTCTAATTTCCTTGAGTCTTAAAGACATTCTCAAGTGACCCCTTCGTTAAATAGAAAAGAAACCCGCAGACTCAGATAGTCTCAATACCCTTTGGATTTCCCGTTTCCCCAAAGAATAGGAAATATCCCGGATCCCTGAATCAAATCCCTGAGTACAGTATTGCTCATATAAGAACTGATTTTCTCTTTCAAAATCAGTATACTGGACCTGTCACTTAACTGAACAGTCACCATAGCCTCCTCTTGGGCTTTGTACAAATGATTCTCCCCCAGTGGAGTCAAACAACGTTTAGCCTCTCTCTCGGGCTTTGTACGAGACACATAAGGGACTCCCTCGTTGAGTCAATCACCCTTTTCGCCTCCATCTCGGGCTTTATACGAGATACAAAAAGGTTCTTATTGAGCCAAATAAGCAACACCTCCATCTCGGGCTTCGTACGAGATACAAAAAACTCTCTTGTTGAGTCAAATAGCCTTCATCTCGGGCTTTATACGAGATACCAAAAGATTCCCTCGTTGAGTCAAAACCTTTTAGCCTCTCTCTCGGGCTTTGTACGAGACACATAGTAGCCTCCTCTTAGGCTTTGTATAAGAAAACCACTGGTTAATCCAATTAACCTTTTAGCATCAAAGTTTTGCCTCGTTCACAGTACACAAACATCAACAACTCCTTCCTCTTCATCTAATTTCTGTAAGCGGTAAGCCTCTGGATCATCTACATCCATGCCACTGTCCCTCTTTTAGCATGAGAAATTCCTAAGGAAAGATGGCATTGCTCTACACTGAGTTAAAGTCTTCTCCTTCAGGTTAAAACCCCCCTATAAAGGAAATTATGGCATTGCTAGGATCCGCGTATCCCGGTTAAAGTAATTCTCCTTTATAAACAGTCATAGCAGACAAACCCTTCTTTAGAGGTGACAAATTCTCTCTAAAGTCGAGGTCCTTCAGCTTCACGTCTTGGGCTTTAAACAAGACACAAATAGACTTTTCAGCTTCACATCTTGGGCTTTGAACAAGATACAAACCACCTTTCGCTTCACGTCTTGGGCTTTGAACAAGACACCAAAAACCAATTTCCTCCCATAGAATAGGAGGAACTACGAACGCTCTGATTTCCCTGTTTTGGTAAACGGGAATACGTAGGCATAAGATCGAAAGAAAAGATCTTAGCGAGCACAATCAACAAAAAACCCAAATCCCATATCTCCATCAGTCAAAAGCAGTAATTCAAAAACATCAGTCCTAACATCCTAATCCTTGTTCCCTGCCAGAAACCTTCTGCCTAGATTAAAAGAAAGAAACCGTATTGGCGAAAATACAAATAACCAGTACAAAGGCCCCCCACATTGATAGCATCCATAAACTAACTGACCGCTGTTTAAACTCAGTATGCAAAGCAGGGTTAATTGGAGACATCTATTTCACTTCCTTCATCAGCTCACAATAGGATAAAAAATTAATCGACCTGTAGTTAAAGCTCAACCGCAGAGAGCGACCAGCGCTTAAGAACCACGTCCAAAATCACTCGCTATAGAAAAAATGGCGCCCACCGTGGGGCCATCGTCTTCCTTTTTCCTTCTTCCTTTTCACCTCTTGTGTGACTACCACAGATTGGGGCTTCCACCGGGGAACCCATTTTCTGTCAGGAACTTAAGATTCATAGCTTTAAAGGTCTAGGATGATTAGGACAAATATATATACTGCTTTTCCTAATTGCTATACATGTTTATTTTTCTGCTAATGGGAATGCGGGTGATGCCGTATGTGGAAAGATTGAGTATACACTTAAGATAAGTGATGGCGACGGGGTTGACCATCAACCTCAGTGGAGGCTGACCAACGCAACCCATTCTCTCACCTAGATAATGGGTCGGTTGTTAAGTCTGAGAAGCTGAGGAGCCAAACCCTTTTGTAGTGCGGAAACTATCGGAAATAGTTGTTACGCGATACTACCCTCATTTGAGGCTGGTGATCTATTCTCGGTGAATGGCACTTACTCTAAGATTGCTTTACAACTTGCTGGCGATCCGCTTGTTGTTTTTCTTTCCTGGGAGGAGCTGATGATAATGAGTACAGGTATAAAAATCACCCTAGTATAAACCTTTGGGGATGGGTAGAGCCTTGACTTCATGACAAAGACCTTTTGACCCCATGTTTTTTCTATGTTTTTGTGTGCTGCATTCATGCATTCATTTAAAAAACATTAAAACATTCAAAAAAATCTTCTCTTCTAGTCTCTCTGTTCTTTCAAAATAAACTAAGGTTGTGATTGCAAATATCAGAGAAAAGGATTGCGCTAATGGATTTCGGTAGAAGGAGAACTCACCAGTATACCTTCAAGGTTCCAAAAATAGAGGATTTGAGAAGGTTAGCGAGGATGATCACTAACCCTGAGGCTTTCAGAGCCAAGCACGGAGGTTTGCTACCACTATTAAGAGTCCATGTGATTGAGGGAATCATGGATGCGCTCATTCAATTTTATGATCCGGTTTATCACTGTTTCACATTCCCGGATTACCAGTTAGCACCAACGCTGGAGGAGTATTCTCATCTGATCGATCTACATATCACAGATCGAGCTCCATTTTCTGGACTGGAAGAAATTCCAAAGAATCAGACCATTGCGAGAGCAATTCATTTAGACGAGTCTGAGGTCAGGACTCACCTAACCACTAAGGGTGGCATCCAAGGTTTGCCAGCTCAGTTCTTGACAAGGAAGGCCTTGTATTTTGCCAGTATAGGAAACGTGACTGCTTTTGAAAGCATCTTTGTCTTGCTCACCTACGGGTTATTTTTGTTTCCTAACATCAATAACTTCGTCGATATTAACGCTATTAAGGTTTTTCTCTTTGGAAATCCTGTGCCGACTTTGCTCGCAAATGCGTATCATTCTGTACACTTGGGGAATTTGTACAGTGGAGGGGAGATCACATGCTGTGTACCTTTGCTTTACAAATGGTTTATCTCTCACTTGCCCAAGTCTGCTGCTTTTTGGGATTGCAAGAGTGCCTTACGTTGGTCGTAGAAGATCATGTCTCTTACCAACTCTGATATAGATTGGTGTAATAGGATTTATGAGGGAATTAGGATCATTGACCATTGTGGAAACTTCCCCAACGTACCCCTCATAGGAACTAAAGGAGGAATCAACTACCATCCGGTATTGGTTCGCCGTCAACTTGGATACCCGATGAGACACATCCCACTGGGTGTTCATCTGGAAGGTCTTTTCTTCAAGGAAGGGGAAAACGACAGAGCACTAAAGACGGAAATAGTGCAAGCTTGGAAACAAGTTCATAAGAAAGGACGAGAGTCTCTAGGAAAACAGGATTGTGTCTCGGTGGAGCCTTATCTCCATTGGGTACAAACTAGAGCTCTCAAGCTAAAAATGCCTTATCCTCATTACGGAATTCTTCCGCCGAGGGAATCTGTCATGTACTTCATGACGGAAACTGAAAAGCTTCAGGTTACTCTCAACAAAGTTCAAAAGGAGAGGAGGTCTTGGAAGAACAAGTACCGCACCCTTGACGTAGAGTGCGTCAAAATACAGCAATTACTAAAAGAGAAAGACGCTCTGATTGAGATTTTGGAGCAACATGATGTAGATAATCAGGATGACCAAAGGAATTTGCTCGCTCCTTTCACTTGGCAAAGGAATGACAACCCGACAACGGCCCAAGAGCCCCGGTCGAAGAAAAGGAAGATACCAGAATCAGCACCTGATTTCTCTTCGGAGAGAACTCAGGACCCATTAGTTTAGGTTTCTGTTTCTGTACTTTGTAATCTACTGCATTTCCATTTCTGTAATCCTTTGAATTTCAATAAAAAGGGGTTTCCCCACCATTTGATATTTGCAATCTAATTGTCGAAGTTTATTTTGATTAAACAAAAAAAGAAAAACAATTAATATAATCATTGCATTCATCATTCTCACATCGCGTATTCTTTTTCCCTACGAATCTCACGTTTGTGTCTCGGTTCTAGAGTCAAACTGTCTCATTCGTATAATACTCGGGCTAATCGTCAGAGAAAGATGGATGATCTTGAGGAAGAAAACAGAGAGTTGAAAGAAGAGATCGACGCTCTGAGAGAGGATATGAGAAAGCTTCGTAACGACATGCAACCCATGGCAGAAGCTCAACTACAACGAACTGTGATCTCAGAGATCACCTCAACGCCCATAGTGGAGAGGTATGATCCTAGGTATCAGATACCGAAGGATCGTCCTTGGGGTATGCTGTTAACTATATCCCGGAAGGATATGTTCCGCCGATCACTGAGGATCAGGGAATCACAACAGAAGCCGCTGGGCCTGAAGGTTACAAACTTCGAGAAAGCGAAGATGCCAGGGGCATACTGAAGACTCCTGAAGGTTACAAACTTTGGGAAATGCCAAGACTCACTGCCGCAGTCACGGTACCACCCCCTGTGGTGCACACTGTCCCGGAAGGACAGATTCCACAGACACCTTCTGGTAAGAAGGAAACTATGTTTGACAGAATGGATGAATTCCAGGAACAGTTTCTGGAAATGCAGAAGGAGCGGCAAGCCATCCGCGGTCAGGATCTATTTGGAAAGGACGCCGTAGATCTCTGCTTGGTCCCAAATGTGAAAGTCCCGCACAAGTTCCAGGTGCCCGACTTTGAAAAGTACAAGGGTAACTCTTGCCCTCAAAGCCATCTGGTGATGTACGCTCGACGGATGTCAGCTCAGACGGAGAATCAGGACCTACTGATTCACTACTTTCAGGATAGTTTAACCGGTGCCGCACTCAAATGGTACATGGGTTTAAACCGTACTACGATCAGTACATTCAGAGATCTTGGCACTGCCTTCGTCCAACAATACAAATACAATTTGGACATGGCACCCGATAGAGATCAACTTAGATCGATGTCGCAAAAGGACAAGGAAACCTTTAAGGAGTATGCTCAAAGGTGGCGTGAAATTGCCGCTCAAATTTGTCCACCTCTTGAGGAAAAAGAGATGTCAAAGATCTTCTTAAAGACCTTAAGCTCATTTTACTATGACCGAATGGTTGCCAGTGCGCCCAGTGATTTCACCGAAATGGTCGGCATGGGCGTACGTCTTGAGGAAGCGGTCCGAGAAGGACGTTTGGTAAAAGACACTGGATCGACGAGCGGTACTAAAAAATACGGTAGTACTCTCCCTAAGAAAAAAAAGCAAGATATTGGGAATATCTCTCTCGGAAAAGAAAGACGACGTTATCAACCGGTAGCAGCTGTGACTCATGCTATCAACCCTGCGTCTATTCCTACGTATCAACCTCAGGTTGCGCAGAGCCAACCTGACCAGCAAAGGACACAACAGCCTCTTCAGCAGGCTCGTCCTCCATATAACAACAACCGTACAACACGGCCACCAGGATTCGATCCTATACCCGTGGCGTATGCAGAGCTGTTTCCATTACTACTGGCTAAGGGGCACATTCAGACTAAATCTCCTCTTACAGTACCGGAAAATCAGCCTTTTTGGTTAAAGGTGGATCAAACATGCCCTTATCATCAAGGAGGTTCAGGGCATAACATTGAGACTTGTCTCAATTTCAGGTCCGACGTACAAAAACTTGTTAGGAGCGGGGTCTTATCCTTCAAGGATACAAATCCTAATGTTCTTACGAACCCGCTGCCTCAACATGAGAAAGCTGCCGTCAATCTGATTGAGAAAGAGACTAACGATGTCTATCAAATTCACGATGTACTCTTGTTGAAGACCAATTTGGTCAAGATGCATTGTAGACAGAGTGGATATGGCCATGTGCCACCTCATAACTATCATCAGTGTGATATCTGCTCTAAAAACAACCAAAGATGTTCTGTAGTGCAAGCAGCTCTACAGGAACAGATGGATCTCGGATGGATCCAGGAGCACCGAGTTTGTGGAGTTAACATGGTTTACACGAATTCTAACGTCATTCAAAACCACGACATCCGTACGATGAATGCCAACTTGGTGGCGATGCACTCAAGGCAAAGCCAGTACCATAATCTGCCGCGACAGGATTACAGTTCCTGTATGATTTTCTCGGTAAACAAACAGGGATGCTCTTTCATACAAGAGGCCCTCCAGCGTCAGATGGATCTTGGATGGATCCAAGACTACCATGATAGGAATTCTTATCAGATCAACATGGTTCAGATCTTCGATATTCACGTGATGAATACCAACCTGGTAGAGTTACATGCTGAGCAGGTCCGACTCGGATTCTTAATATCACATGACTATCAAAGCTGTAAAGCGGGTTGCAAAAACGATCGAGGTTGTACCCTTGTCCAGGAGGAACTTCAGCACTTGTTAAATCACTAGTGGATGCCAATCTATATGGATGAAGATACTCAGCAAATTAGTATCAGTAACAGGAATCCTACTCGGCGTCAAAGTCAGGATGTCCGATCAGTGGAAGCTAACCTAGTGAGGTTTCATTGTATTCAAAGTGGGCGTGCCCAGGTGCCACCACACAACTATGAACATTACGGCGTCTGTTCGGAAAGTAACCAAGGGTGTTACCTTGTGAGAGCAGCTCTTTAGGGTCAGGAGGATCGTGGAGAAATTCGTCCATATTCGGGTTTTGGACCCATCAACTGGACGCCGAACTGCCTTGCTGAGCAAGTTGAGGATGTTGTCACGATCTCTGGTCATCACCGGACCAGGGATGTTTTTTAAATTATTCCTCTACTTGACGAATCTAAAGTTCCCAACCGGGAACGGATCGAGATTACTTATGATGGTCAGAAAAATCAGAAGGCTCCTGTAGTCATCTATCTACCAGGACCACTACCGTATGAATCAGCTAAGGAGATCCCTTGCAAATACGGTGCAACGATAATTGAGAATGGAAAGGAAATTCCATTACCCTCCGTCGTGAACATTGCAGACATCAGTCGAGTAACACGGAGTGGTAGAATCTTCAACCGAGGGGTTGGGGAAGTTAACAAAGAAAAGGAACTTCAGACAGAAGCTCCCGATCTATCAGTCGGTCAATCCAGTAATCCCGACCTTTCAAAAAATAATGATGAGATGCTGAAGCTCATCCAAAGGAGTGAATATAACATTGTTGATCAACTGTTATAGACTCCTTCAAAGATCTCGGTATTATCACTGTTACTCAGTTCAGAAACACACAGGGAGGCTCTACAGAAAGTCTTGGAGCAAGCCTTTGTGGAACAGGATGTAACAATCAGACAGTTCGATAACATTGTCTCTAACATCACTTCCTGCATTAATTTGGGATTTAGTGATGAGGAATTACCCGAAGAGGGTCGTCGTCATAACATGGCGCTCAATATCACAGTTAACTGCCAGGACGATGCTTTAGCCAGCATACTGGTAGACACAGGGTCAGCCCTGAATGTTATTCCAAAGTCCACTTTGATGCAATTATCATTCAAAGGCCCTCCGATGAGAATCAGCGAGGTCGTCGTCAAAGCGTTCGACGGATCCAGAAAAACAGTTATCGGTGAAGTTGATCTTCCCATAACTATTGGTCCTCACACTTTCCAAGTCACTTTCCAGGTCATGGACATCCGGGCAACATACAGTTGTTTATTAGGAAGACCTTGGATACATCAGGCTGGAGAGGTCACTTCGACCCTCCACCAAAAGCTAAAGTTCGTCAAGAACGATCAACTTGTCACGGTTTATGGGAAACAAGCCTTGCTTGTGAGCAACTTGTCATCAACTACTAGTATAGAGCCCGAGGAGATTATTGGAACTCAGTTCCAAGCACTGTCGGTGAGCGAGAACAATCAGTTCAAAGAAGGAACTTCGATTTCTTCATACAAAGATGCTATCAAAGCGGTCGAGAATACCGATACGAAAGGATGGGGACAGCTTGTCATTCCCATTGACAATAAAACAAAGAAGGGTCTTGGTTTTTCTGCAACCTGTACCCGGACAGCTACCAGCGATGAGAGTCTTCATCCCCTTCAAAACTTCTTCCACAGTGGAGGTTTCCTTCACCCAGTGTCTCAAGCAGTACATGCTATTAATGAGGAAGATCCCTCTGACACAGATGAAGAATGGAAGTCTTATCTTAACGAGGACGGTTATATGTCTCAGGAAGAGGTGCCTATACCATTTTTCTATCCCGCACAGAGTCCGAGGTTTATACCACGGTTAGATGTCAAAATGATATATGGAGATTGTGATCCGGAAGGATGCCGTGCTCCGCCAAATTCATTAGAAGAGGACACTCCGATGAAAGACAACTTTGACTACACCTACTATGGCCCAATGGATGGTCTACCAATGTGGCAACCTTATCCAGGAAACTTGGGGCAAGAGGGTCAGCCGAACAATGAAAATCAGCGACCGTCATTGAACAAAATACCTGTGTCCCCACCATGTCATGGGAGCAACACTCAGGTCATTCAGAAACTACTCAACATGAAGATGAATTTGCAACGTTTGCAGGACTTGAATTCATCAATTTTTCTTTTCCCGAGGTCAACGTTATCGAGAAGGATGACTCATCCAGTTCCAAAAAAGTGTGGGACACTTTGGGACAACCGAGTGGAAAATTCGACTTTATGGTCAAGTACACTGCGCCAGGAAGCTCTCGTATCAGGCTCGAAGACATCCAGCTAACTGGATGGGGAGATACAGCTGAGAGTACAAATGCTATGCAAAATACAACTGAGGAATTCTCCTACGACAATTCTGCCTGGGAGACAGATTCCAATGATCCTGCTACACCAGAAATCAGCGTTATTTCTGAAGACAAATCAAGGAAGGTGCCAGACTTTGTGATTCACCGAGGAGTTCGCCGCCAATGGGTTGCCGCCGAGCTTTCGAAGGTCGTTCATCAGTCAAAGTAATTGCCATCTTTAACCTTTCACCCTGCCCAGGTGAAACAGATGTTTTGATAGGGCTCGCTTTCTGTAAATTTCCCTCTTCGCTTTGCCCAAAGCGACAGAGTTTTGTTTTATAAGGTTGTAGTTTCAAGGATCAACTTGTTCATTAATAAAATAACGTCGTTCTGTAATTTCCGCATTAATTGCTGTTTTCTCTTTTTGCTTTTTTTTTCTCAGAAAATGGTAATCCTAAAAAACAATTCAATCATAAAAACAAGCAGTAATAAAATAAAAACACTGCACACACTTGCATTTTCTCTATCTCTTCTAAACACGAATCATCATGTCATGCAGATTGCTTGTTTTAAACCCAGTTGAAACATACGATCCGATGCCTTCTCCCAACTTTGAGTTCCCGATATTTGAGGCTGAAGAAGAAAATGACAACGAAATTCTAGAAGAGATCTCCTGACTACTCAGACAAGAGGAAAGGTCCATTGAACCTCACAAAGAACCGTTGGAAACGGTAAACTTGGGTTCAGAAAAAGAGAGAAAAGAAATCAGGATTGGGGCACTTCTCAATCCAACTACCAGAGAGAGTTTAATAAAGCTTCTCAAAGAATTCCCTGATGTATTCGCTTAGTCCTATCAGGATATGCCAGGGTTGGATACCAGCATCGTGGAACACCACTTACCATTAAGATCGGAATGTCCGCCAGTAAAGCAAAGGTTGAGACGCACTCACCCGGACATGGCCATCAAAATCAAAGAGGAGGTACAGAAACAGATTGACGCGGGTTTCCTCGCTACATCTGAATATCCTCAATGGTTAGCCAACATCGTACCTGTTCCGAAAAAGGACGGAAAGGTCAGAATGTGTGTCGACTATCGAGATCTGAATAAGGCTAGTCCAAAGGACGACTTTCCTTTACCACACATTGACATGCTGGTTGACAGTACAACAAAGTTCAAAGTTTTCTCTTTCATGGATGGATTCTCGGGCTATAATCAAATCAAAATGGCACCGAAAGACATGGAGAAAACTTCGTTCATTACCCCATGGGGTACCTTTTGTTACAAGGTAATGCCGTTCGGTTTGAAGAATGCCGGGGCAACCTATCAAAGGGCCATGACTACTCTGTTTCATGACATGATACACAAAGAAATCGAGGTATATGTCGATGATATGATTGCTAAATCTAGAACAGAAGAGGAGCATGTGACCCACCTGTCAAAACTATTCGAGCGATTGAGAAAGTACAAACACCGCTTGAATCCCAACAAGTGCACCTTCGGTGTCCGTTCAGGGAAACTACTAGGGTTCATCGTCAGCCAGAAAGGAATTGAAGTTGATCCTGACAAGGTCAAGGCCATTCAAGAAATTCCTTCTCCGAAAACTGAAAAATAAGTCAGAGGATTCCTGGGACGTTTGAACTACATCTCCAGATTCATATTCCTTATGACCGCCACGTGTGCGCCAATTTTCAAATTACTAAAAAAGAACCAGGATTGCGTTTGGACAGAAGATTGCCAAACTGCCTTCGACAGTATTAAGGAATACCTGTTGAATCCTCCGATTCTATCACCTCCAGTGGAAGGAAGACACTGATCATTTACCTCACAGTTCTGGAGGACTCAATGGGATGTGTACTTGGCCAGCAAGACGAAACCAAACGGAAAGAGTCTATCATCTACTATCTAAGCAAGAAATTCACCGACTGTGAAACTCAGTACACAATGCTCGAGAAAAATTGTTGTGCTTTGGCTTGGGCAGCCAAACGTCTTCACCAATACATGATTCGTCATACTACTTGGTTAATCTCCGAAATGGATCCAATCAAGTATGTCTTCGAAAAACCTGCTCTTACAGGAAGAATTGCCCGTTGGCAGATGCTGTTATCAGAATATGACATAGAGTACCACGCTCAGAAAGCCGTTAAAGGAAGTATTTTAGCCGATCATTTGGCTCATCAACCGATTGACGATCAAGAATCAATCGGGTTTGACTTCCCAGACGAAGATGTCATGTATCTAAAAATGAAAGATTGCGATGAACCGCTACCCAGCAAAGGGCCAGAACCAGGTTCCCAATGGGGACTTATCTTTGACGGAGCAGTTAATCAGTACGGAAATGGAATTGGGGCAGTCATTGTTACCCCTCAGGGTACCCACATTCCTTTCACTGCTAGACTTACGTTCAAGTGTACGAACAACGAGGCCGAATACGAAGCTTGTATTATGGGTCTCGAGGAAGCAATTGATTTAAGGATCAAAAACTTGGACGTATATGGCGACTCAGCCTTGGTTATCAATCAGATAAAAGGAGATTGGAACACATACCAATCAGGATTGATCCCTTACAAAGACTATGCAAGAAGGTTGTTACCCTTCTTCAACAGAGTTGAGTTTCATCACATCCCTCGTGAGGAGAATCACATGGCTGACGCATTAGCCACTATCTCTTCCATGATTAGTGTAGGTCAATGGAATGACATACCTAAGATCGACATAATGCGCCTTGAACGGCCCGCTTACATCTTCACGATTGAAGCAGTCATAGACGATAAACCTTGGTATCACGATATCAAATGCTTCCTTCAGAAACAAGAGTACCCATCTGGGACACTCAGGAAAGATAGGAAAACCCTCAGAAGATTGGCTGGAAACTTCTTCCTGAGCGGTGACACTCTCTATAAGAGAATGACATGGTCTTGCTCCGATGCGTAGACAGGCCAGAAGCAGACATGCTTATGAAAGAAATTCATGAAGGATCCTTTGGCACTCATGCCAACGGACACACAATGGAGAGAAAAATTCTGAGAGTAGGGCACTATTGGTTGACCATGGAATCCGACTGCTACAAGTGCATGAGGAGGTGTCACAGATGTCAGATATACTCTGACAAAATTCATGTACCGCCATCACATCTCAAAGTTATCTCTTCCCCATGGCCTTTTTCCATATGGGGAATCGACATGATCGGCATGATCGAACCTAAGGCTTCTAACGGGCATCGGTTCATCCTGGTAGCCATTGACTATTTCACCAAGTGCGCCGAAGCAGCGTCGTACGCTAATGTAACCCGACAAGTGGTGGTCCGATTTATCAAAAACAATATCATCTGCCGTTATGGTGTTCCAAGCCAGATCATTACTGATAATGGATCTAACTTGAACAATAAGATGATGAAAGAGTTGTGTGCAGAGTTCAAGATCAAACATCATAACTCATCTCCCTACCGACCCAAGATGAACGGAGCGGTAGAAGCGGCTAACAAGAACATCAAGAGGATCTTTCAAAAGATGGTTGTAACCTACAAAGACTGGCACGAGATGCTACCCTTTGCTCTTCACGGTTATCACACATCTGTCCGCACTTCAACAGGGGCAACCCCTTTCTCTCTAGTGTATGGCATGGAGGCAGTGCTCCCCATGGAAGTAGAGATCCCATCAATTAGGGTATTGATGGAAGCTAAGCTCACCGAAGCTGAATGGTGTCAAAATTGACACGACGAACTGAACCTGATCGAAGAGAAGCGAATCACGGCACTATGCCACGGTCAGTTGTATCAACAGAGAATGAAGAGGGCGTTCGACAAAAAGGTCCGACCCCGTGTTTTCAGAAAAGGAGACCTTGTGCTAAAAAAGATACAATCATTTCTCACTGACTCTCGGGGCAAGTGGACTCCGAATTATGATGGCCCCTATGTGGTCACGAAAGCTTTCTCAGGCGGCGCCTTGAGACTTGCAACCATGGACGGAGAGGAATTTGCCTACCCCACAAATGTTGATGTAGTCAAGAAATACTTCGCCAAAAAAAAAACGTCTCGGTGGATTAAAAACCCGAAAGGGCGGTCCAGGCAAAAGTTAGAGACATAAAAAAAAAATCATCCCGGTGGATTGGAAACATCACAGTACAATCCAGGCCAAAAATTAGGGATAATGGCAAGTAACTATGTTCAACAGAGGCAAGTCCCTCAGCAGCAGCAGTTACATCATCTGTCAGAAAACTTCAGTCAAGGTCATCTTTGACAGAAGCTCAGGATGCCCAGAATTCAAAGTTGGTAGAAGGATAGTGGTCATTATGTTTCGACGTAGCCCTTTTCCCTGTAAATTACCATTTTCTAACTTTGTAATTACTCTTTGGAATCACGCGTTTGGCTGATCTCCATCTTATCAATAAAATTTGAGCCTTTGTGCTTTTGTTTGTAATTCTTACTTGTTTTAGCTTTACAGAACGATGTTGTTAACATGATTAACGATTCTTGAAATAAAACAAAAAATGAATTTACTTGTTAAAACTTTTTCTGCTTTTAAAATAAAGTCGGCAATTTCTTTTGACTGTTGAACATCAAAAGAACCTCAACCGTTTCTCCAGAGGCAAGCGAACTTCAAAGTGTTGAATCAAAGTACTCCTTCTACGCCAGTACGCCTGAATGAAGGGATCAACTGTGTCAGAGACCTTGTCTCGTCTGACACGCCACGGCAGAGTTCTTACCTCCTAAGCCCGATCAACGGTAGCTCCCAGCAGGGACTATCTCTCCTAAGCAAGGTGGAATTGCTATCTTGAACCAGCGATATCTCTACACGCCCCGCGATGGCCGAGTATCCTGTCATGTTCATTTTTTAGTTTGTGTGTCGTGTCAGTTTTGTCCGCATATACATACATACATCATGCATTATTGATTTGCATTCACATTTCATATTGCATCGATATCGCTCTAGCCGGTTTTGTCCCTTAGTGATAGGAGTTCTCTCAATCGAGTGGTCAGTTCTTTCCTCGTCAGGAAACATTGTGTTTGAACCATCTCGCCACCAGTGTATCTTTAGATCAGAGTCGGCACTCGACCACTTTGATAACTTGAACCTCTGAAAAGCCAGAGGAGCTTTCTACAAATGTCACTCTTCGCCATTGAAGATGATATCCTTGCTTTCCTGGATTAAGGAAAATCCACAGAGAAAGCCTCCTAATCGGAGATTCGGCAGTACGGCAGTTTTTCTCCGAAAAACCCACTGATGAAAAGGTCATCGGCACCTCAAAATTGGATCACATCATATGGCATTTCTCCGAGGAGATCTCCAAGAAAAGTATGATGTAAAGACCCCAAGAGAATGTAGTCTCTCAAGGGACTCGCATTCCCCGAATAGAGTCAACAAATGGCGTCTCCAACAGAGAAGTTTGTACACCTCTACAACTCAGACGACTGGGTTCCCCAGCAAGTCTGACATCGAAACTTTTTCCACTCAAATGGCATCTCCCCAGGAAAGTTCGGCGAGAAGTTTGAAGGAAATCTGCTACAAATAGCGTTCCTTGTCAATAAAGTTTATTGACAAAAGAAACTAAGACCAGTTCCTTGGTAGGAAACCAGGATCGAGGGGAAGTTTAAATCAGAAACTAAGACCAGTTCCTTGGTAGGAAACCAGGATCGAGGGGAAGTTTAAATTAGAAACTAAGACCAGTTCCTTAGTAGGAAACCAGGATCGAGGGGAAGTTTGTTTCCGCAACTAAGACCAGTTCCTTGGCTGAATACCAGGATCGAGGGGAAGTTTACCTTTTCTAAGCATCATTGCTTAGCAAAAGAAGATGAATGCGCAAGCTACCATTCATAACCACCATCAAAATTTCGGGTATTTCGATATTTAATCCTCTTGCACCCCGAATGCCCGAATACCTTCGCCATTCGCACCTTCGTGTTCAAGAAGATTAAATAGGGGCATCTGTAATACCCCAAATTTTGACCACTAAAAGTTTCCCATCATTGTGCAAATCATCATCACAATATGGATGAGTCATCATGCTTCATCAAATGCCTCAAGGGTTGTTGAGCATTCACTACAATCAAAATTAGGGTTTTAAGCTCTCTCAGAGCTCTTAGACAAAGGTTCAATCAAGGAATGACATGATCTTCAACTTGTCTAGCCTCTAACATATCCACAATGGATCAAAAGGACTCCCACTTCAAGGACTAAGCACAAGGCTGCTCCCTTCTAGGTGGATCAAGTCTCAAGATCGCCAGTATCACCAAATTAGGGTTTTGGTCTACCAGGGCCTCCAGATGGAAAGTTTCATCTGGACACAAGCCAAAGATCCAAAACACAACCTACTGTACTCCATGGAACCTCATGGACCCAATCATCAAGTCAATTTGGCCTCAGGGGATGCATTCATAAAAAATCAGGAATTAGGGTTTCTTGACCTAATTCACCCCTAAGTTGACTTTTAGGGCAAATCAAGAGCCAAGACCTCAAGAGAGGAGTTGAGGGTCTCTAATATACCATATTGATCCATTTGCAACAATGGATTAATCCAAGAAGCTTGAGCAATAAGTCTCAATTTCATCTGCACCACAATTAGGGTTTTAAGGAAAAAGTCAACTGCAACTTTGACTTTTGACCAGGACATGCTCCCAAGCCCTAGGACATGCCCCAACATACCCTATTACACCCTTGGAACATGTCCATCAAGTTTGATTTAGGTCAAGGACATGATTTCATGAAGAATTGCACAGTTTGGAATTCATCTGATAAATAGTCAACTGTGCACAAAAGTCAACTTTGACTTTTTGAGATTTTTCACCAAAATGGATTTTTAACCCTAAAATGATGTTAATGTATGATTTGAATCATCATTCATCAAGAAAAATCAAAGAAAGTGGGATAACTTGTAAAAGGGGTAACCATAAAACTTAGAAAATTTTCTAAGTTATGGAAAAAGTACCACTAATGCACCAACTTTGGAGGACCATAACTCCTAAACCACAAGGCCAATTTTTTTCATCCAAAGAGGGATTTGTAGCCTTCATTACCCTCTATAAAAACTTCAACTAGACCTAAGTCCAATTCATTAAGGATTTTGAGTTATGGAGTGATCAAAATCAAGAAATCACACTTTGTTCCAACACTTAGTGAAAATTTCACTAAGTCAGATTTTGCTTCACTTTTTGCCAAATGTAGAGGGATTTTTCACTTGGAATCAGAAGAGATCAAAATCAAACATGTTCAAACAGTTGTTGTATCATGTAAGGGCTTTCCAAAATGGCCAAGAACATTGCCAAATTCCATTTGAGTCATGAGATATGACATTGGAAATTGCCTTGCTGAAATCTGTCAAGGCAAGGCAGAATTTGCATTTTGGCTCGATTTTCCAAAATCAGCCAAATTCAAATGCTCCTATCCACTTGGACACATCTGAGGATTGAATCTAAAGGGGACAATCACTGAGCCAAGCCTCCAAAGTCCATGGAACAAGAAATAGCATGTTGAACCTAGAATGGCCAAAGTAGGGACAAGACTCCAAATTTTGATTGAAGCATTCAATGGAAGCATCAAGGTGGCATGGACTGAGCCATTCTCATATGAAATCAGTCAAGACTTATCCAAGACCAAGGGAACCAAAGCTCTGTGCCCTAACCTCTAGTCAATGGCTAGAGGAGACTTGCATTTCCATTGGACAACATTGGCCAAACCTACTTACCAGTTGCCATTCACTATTCCTTGCAAAACAAACTTGCTCTACTATAAATAGAGCTCAATTGTGATCAGCTTGAGTACACCAAAGCCATCAAACAGATGCTTTCCTCAAAATCTCTTCTTTCACTCCAATGTTGCCTTCTAAGGCAAGTCACTATCGGGTTTTGAGTTTGAGAGCTTTTCCAATCAAACCAATCACACACACACCTCACATACATCACATATGAGCTGATCAAACACTTAGATCACTTCTGAAACACCAATTTCACAAAATCACCAGCTGGTTGCTCAAATTTTCAATCAAGTTGCAGCTGAGATGCCATGAATTGATCCAGCCAATTTCAATCAAGTCCAAGCATTCAAACACACTCCATAGGGTGTAGGGAAGCTGTTCAGATCATCACCACTCATCTGTAACACCTCCAAATCAAAAATCACATTGCACTTGCTGTCACGGCTTAGAGGTAAGCATATACTTGGTCATCTCTCAATCTATGCATATTTCCTCGCACAATAATTTGGCCATATGTTCATATTTCCTCGCACAATAATTTGGCCATATTTCCTTTGTATAGAAAACCTTTTTGGGCCTCAGTCACTTGTATAAGTCCCTCTGTACAAAATTCAAACAGTGCGCTCACTGATAAAACCCTGGGCCTCTCCTTGAGCTGTAAGCCCCAAATCTTTCTTTTTCGAAGCACTTTCTCCTTTGATTTTGAATATATTATTGTTTTCAATCTTTCGTTGTTGAACAACTAACCAAACAGCATGGAAGCTCTACAACCGAGTAAGTGGTTATTGCTTTCATTTACCACTTTCATATACATATAACTGTATTGTGGGGCTGTTTCATTGTAAGTCTTCTTTCATAAACTCATATCGACTGTGTAATAATAGTATATATATTTAGAGTTTCCCCGGCAACTACGTCTAGCATTAAGTCCGTTGATCACTCTTAGAAATAGTCTAAACTAGATCCCAATAGGATTACCAGACACAGTCTTCCCTCCTCTTGGGGTTAAACAATATGGAGATATGAAAGGCAGCATTCTCTGTGAACCCTTTCATAGACTGTCACTCGTAGAAGTTGTCAAAGAAACTCTATTCCCCAGAGATGATCTTTTCTCAGTGAATGGCATCTCTTGAGTTTCTTCCAAATTCTCAGACTTTCCTGGATTGATCTATTCTCGGTGAATGGCATGTCTTGAACTTCTCGGGGTTTGGAGACCCACAGGCTTCTTAAAAGCACTTGTCAAGAAACTCTACTCCCCAGAGATGATCTTTTCTCCGTGAATGGCATCTCTTAGTTTCTTCCAAATTCTCGAACTTTCCTGACTTGACCTATTCCTTGTGAATAGCTTGCCTTGAATTTCTCGGGGTTTGGGGACCCATCGGCTTCTTAAAAGCACCGGCCTCCTCTTGGGCATTGTACAAGGACCCACAGGCTTCCTAAAAGTAACCTCGCCTCCTCTTGGGCTTAGTACAAGGACCCTGCGGCTTCTTAGAAGTATTCACAACCTCCTCTTAGGCTTCGTATAATGATCTCTTCCTCCGGGAATGATAGCCTTCTCTTGGGCTTCGTACAAGGATCACTCGGCTTCTTAAAAGTTTCCAGCCTCCTCTTGGGCTTCGTACAAGTTGTCCCGACGACCTCCTAGAGGTATAGGAACAGAACTTAGTCATTTGCATAGAACAATCCTTTCATAGAGTCTACTACTATTTCACAAAGCATAGTACAAAAGATGAAACTCTAGACTTGGATAGTCTAATTTCCTTGAGTCTTAAAGACATTCTCAAGTGACCCCTTCGTTAAATAGGAAGGAAACCCGCAGAATCGGATACTCTCAATACCCTTTGGATTTCCCGTTTCCCCAAAGAAAAGGAAATATCCCGGATCCCTGAATCAAATCCTTGAGTACAGTATTGCTCATATAAGAACTGATTTTCTCTTTCAAAATCAGTATACTGGACCTGTCACTTAACTGAACAGTCACCATAGCCTCCTCTTGGGCTTTGTACAAATGATTCTCCCCCAGTGGAGTCAAACAACGTTTAGCCTCTCTCTCGGGCTTTGTACAAGACACATAAGGGACTCCCTCGTTGAGTCAATCACCCTTTTCGCCTCCATCTCGGGTTTTATACGAGATACAAAAAGGTTCTTATTGAGCCAAACAAGCAACACCTCCATCTCGGGCTTCGTACGAGATACAAAAAACTCTCTTGTTGAGTCAAATAGCCTTCATCTCGGGCTTTATACGAGATACCAAAAGATTCCCTCGTTGAGTCAAAACCTTTTAGCTTCTCTCTCGGGCATTGTACGAGACACATAGTAGCCTCCTCTTAGGCTTTGTATAAGAAAACCACTGGTTAATCCAATTAACCTTTTAGCATCAAAGCTGTGCCTCGTTCACAGTACACAAACATCAAAAACTCCTTCCTCTTCATCTAATCTCTGTAAGCGGCAAGCCTCTGGATCATCTACATCCATGCCACTGTCCCTCTTTTAGCATGAGAAATTCCTAAGGAAAGATGGCATTGCTCTACACTGAGTTAAAGTCTTCTCCTTCAGGTTAAACCCCCCCGATAAAGGAAATTATGGCATTGCTAGGATCCGCGTATCCCGGTTAAAGTAATTCTCCTTTATAAACAGTCATAGCAGACAAACCCTTCTTTAGAGGTGACAAATTCTCTCTAAAGTCGAGGTCCTTCAGCTTCACGTCTTGGGCTTTGAACAAGACACAAATAGACTTTTCAGCTTCACATCTTGGGCTTTGAACAAGATACAAACCACCTTTCGCTTCACGTCTTGGGCTTTGAACAAGATACAAACCACCTTTCGCTTCACGTCTTGGGCTTTGAACAAGACACCAAAAACCAATTTCCTCCCATAGAATAAGAGGAACTACGAACGCTCTGATTTCCCTGTTTTGGTAAACGGGAATACGTAGGCATAAGATCGAAAGAAAAGATCTTAGCGAGCACAATCAACAGTAAAAAGAAAGAAACCGTATTGGAGAAAATACAAATAACCAGTACAAAGGCCCCCCAGATTGATAACATCCGTAAACTAATAGACCGCTGTTTAAACTCAGTATGCAAAGCAGGGTTAATTGGAGACATCTATTTCCCTTCCTTCATTAGCTCACAATAGGATAAAAAATGAATCGACCTGTAGTTAAAGCTCAACCGCAGAGAGCGACCAACGCTTAAGAACCGCGTCCAAAATCGCTCGCTACAGGAGGATCATAACTCCTAAACCACAAGACCATTTTTTCCCATCCAAAGTTGGATTTGTAGCTCTCATTGCCCTCTACAAAAGCTTCAAACTGAACTCATTCCAATTCCTCATGGATTTCAAGTTATGGAATAATCAAAATCACAAAAAGTGAAAATGTCACTTTTTTCCAACACTTAGTGAAATTTTCACTAAGTCAGAATCTGCCTTCACTTTTTTCCAAATGTAGGGGCATTTTTCACTTGGATCCAAAAAGTATCAAAACCAATTTTGATCAAGCAGTTGTTGTATCATATGAAGGCTTTCCAAAATGGCCAATAACTCCATCAAATTCTACTTGAGCCATGAGATATGACAATGGCAATATGCCTTGCTGAAAACTGCCCAAGCTAGGAAAATTTGTGCATTTTGCTCGATTTGCCAAATTTGGGCAAATGACAAGCAAGTTTATCCATCTGAACACCTCAAGGAGGGACCAAGGAGGAACCAACTCTGATCCCAAGCCTCCCAAGTCTTTCGAACAAGAAGTAGCATGTCAAACCTAGAAATCCCTAAAAGAGGGACAAGACTCCAATTTTGGATTGGAGCATTCAATGTATACACCAAGGTGGCATGGACTGAGCTATTTACAACTGAATTCAGTCAAGACTTATCCAAGACCAAGGGAACCAGCAGCCTGTGCCCTAACCTCTAGTCAATGGCTAGAGGGGACTTGGATTCTCATTGCTCAACATTGGCCAAACCTATGCAGCAGTTGCCATTCACTATTCCTTGCAAAACAAACTTGCTCTACTATAAATAGAGCTCATTTGTGATCAGTTTGAGTACACTAAAGCCATCAAACAGATGCTTTCCTCAAAATCACCTTCTCACTTCCAATTTTGCCTTCTAAGGCAAGTCACTATCGGGTTTTGAGTTTGAGAGTTATTCCAATCACACACACACCTCATAAACATCATATAGAAGTGATCCAAACACTCACATAACATCTGAAACACCAAAATCATAAAATCACTAACCAATTGCTCAAGTTCTTGACAGATTTGCAGTTGGGGTACCATCTCAAGTTCCAGATCATTTCAATCTACTCCAAGCATCCAGACACACTCCATGGCACCAAGGAAGTTATCCACATCATTGGAACCTAGCTGTAACACCTCTAACACAAAACACGATCACCAGTTGCAAGAGCTCTTCTAACTCTATGATCCATGCATTTTTTGCTGCACAATAATTTGGCCATATGTTCCTAATCATGCATAGAGTGTTTACCCTCCATCAATTGCTTTGTATAAATTGTGTATGGAATTTCTGAACCTTCATGCAGAATTTATGGTTCTTGAGGTTTCTCTTTGATTTCTTATTCCATGCTTAAAATAAATAAAATTAAAGACCATAGACATGATCGTGAGGTTGAAACAAGTAGATTGATATGTAGATTGCATGATATCATCAAGTATTCAGTGAGATTGGATAGAAAACGTAAATCTGCAGAAACAGAGGGAGGGCGCGTGTTCTTGCCATGTTCTTGGCGCCCTTTTTCAAAATTTCAAATATTTGAATTTTGTGATTTTATTTAATTGATTCAAAAATTAATTTCTCTCTGAATTTTAATGATTTTGAGTTGATTATTTTTTTAATAATTCACAAAAATGTTCAAATATTTTATTTTACCAAAAATCCCAAAATATATTATTTATTTCATATAATTGATATTTTTGCAAATAATTAATATTTTAATTATTTTTGACATTTAAAATATTTTCTCCCTCTTGACTTTACAAATTTTAATGATTTCTAATCATTTTGTAGGTCAAAACTTGATTTTTGAAACATTAATCCAAGATCACAATTTGTTTCCACACATGCTTAACAATGTTGATCATTTTTACTCAATCCCCTTTTAACCAAAATAATTTGGGCCTCAAACATTGTATAAGTCCCTCTGCGTTAAAAGAAAATCACGGCGCGATCGCCAGTTCAAAAACAAATCATTTGGGCCTACCCTCGTGTTATAAGCCCCATTTTTTTTCATTAAAAACTTTGTGGGCCTCTTGAGAGAGTGTAAGACCCATCCCTTTATACAGAAAACCTTTTGGGCCTCAGTCACTTGTATAAGTCCCACTATACAAATTCATACCACAGTGCAATCACTGATAAAACCTCGGGCCTCTCCTTGAGCTGTAAGCCCTGACAATCTTTTCAAAGCACTTTCTCCTTTGATTTTGAATATACTGTTGTTTTCAATTTTTCTTTGTTGAACAACTAACCCAACAACATGGAAGCTCTACAACTGAGTAAGTGTTTACTCACTTTCTTTATCCGCTTTCATATATATAACTGTATTGTGGGGTTGCTCACTGTAAGTCTTCTTTCACATACTTTATATACCGTGTAATACTAGTATAGATATTTAGAGTTTTCCCCGGCAACTACATCTAGCACTAGGTAAAGCCCTGTTGATCACTCTTAAATAGACAAAACTAGATCCCCTATAGGAGCACCAGATACAGTCTTCTCTTCGGTTGTCACCCTTAGAAATTGTCAAAGAAACTCTGACTCCCCCGGGATGATCTTTTCTCTGTGAATGGCATCTCTTGAGTTTCTTCCAAATTCTCGAACTTTCCTGGCTTAATCTATTCTCTGTGAATAGCCTGTCTTGAATTTCTCGGGGTTTGGGGACCCACAGGCTTCTTAAAAGCATCCCCGCCTCCTCTTGGGCGTTGTACAACAATTCGTCGGCTTCTTAGAAGTTTTCACAGCCTCCTCTTAGGATTTGTATAATGATTCTTCCTCAGCGAAGAGAGCCTCCTCTTGGGCTTCGTACAAATTGTCCCTTTCGGCTTCTTAAAAGTTTCCAGCCTCCTCTTGGGCTTTGTACAAATTGTCCTGACGGCCTCTTAAAGGTATAGGAACATAAATTAGTCATCTTAATAGAACAGTATTTCAAAAGAGTCTAGACCTTTATCCCTTAACAACATTCTGACTTTCTCTCAGGCATCATACAACATGCCTTCGCTGTCTGAGAATATACTTCTCAAACGCCAGTAGACTTGAAAAGTCTCAATACTTGTGGGATTTCCCATTTCCTTAAAGAACAGGAAATAACCCTGATTCTCCGATCACAACCTTATTCATAATTTGTCTTTTCATAAGAACTAATTTTCTCTTTTATCCAACACACTGGACCTGTCACTCAACTGAAACAGCCACCAGCATATTTAGCCTCCTCTTGGGCTTTGTACAAATGATTCTCCCCAACGGAGCTAACCTTTTCAGACTCTCTTGGTGAGTCACCAACCTTTAGCCTCCGTCTTGGGCTTCATACAAGACACCAAAACACTCTCTTGTTGAGTATAAAAGACTCTCTTGTTGAGTCAGTCCCCCTTTAGCCTCTATCTCGGGCTTCGTACGAGATACAAAACACTCTCTTGTTGAGTATAAAAGACTCTCTTGTTGAGTCATCAATCCCTTAGCCTCCGTCTTGGGCTTCGTACAAGACACATAATCACTCCCTTGTTGAGTATAAAAGACCCTGGTTGAGTCAATCAACCTTTTAGCATCAAAGATGTGCCTTGCTCACAACATACAAACATCAACAACTCCTCTTTAGAGATGAAAAATTCTCTCTCAGCCATCACCTTTTAGCTTCACATCTTGGGCTTCAAACAAGATACAAATAAACCCTTTAGCTTCACATCTTGGGCTTTGAACAAGATACAAATCACCTTTCGCTTCACGTCTTGATCCAGAATGACCAGGGTTTCTCCTATGTTTGTAGGAAACTTGAGAATGTCTTTGAGATTCGAGAGGGGATTAAACTGTCCAAGTCTACTGGTATGGAAGAGTTTATCTTTGTATGATGCCGAAGAGGAGACAGATGCTTTAAGGGATGAGAATCAACCCTAAATTGGTCTGAGATTTGACACTAGAAAGACTGCTCTAGCAAAGTATGACTAAGTTCTGTCTTATACCTTTAAGAGGTCGTCGGGTCCTTGTATTAAGCCCAAAAGAAGGCATGAGAACTTCTAAGAAGCCGGAGGGTCCTTGTACAAATCCCAAGAGGAGGCGGGGATGCTTTTAGGAAGCCCGTGGGTCCAAACTTAAGAATTGTTCAAGAAACGTTTCACCGGGAATAATCTTTTCTTTTGTGAACAGTTATAGGGTTTGAAGAAATTCAAGAGAAGTTTCACCGGGAATTAATCCTCTCTGGGGAAACTGAATTTCTTTGACAAGTTCTAATAGTGACAGTCTGAGAAAATGTTCACCGAGAATACTGCCTTTCTCTTTGTTCCATATTGTTTAAGCCCAAGAGAAGGCAAGACTGTATCTGGAAATCCTATGGGGATCTAGTTTTGACTGTATTACAGAGTGACCAACTGGCTTTACCTAGTTCTAGACCTAGTTGCCGGGGAAAACTCTAAATAGATATACTAGTATATATACAATTGATATATGACAAGTATTTAAAAGGATATGAAAGAAGGACTTATAGGGGAACAGCTTCCCACAATACAGTTATATATATGAAAGCAAGTAAATGAAAGTTGATAAAAACTTACAGGTGAGCAAGCTTCCATGCTGTATTGTTAGTTGTTCAAAGAAATTAAAGAAAGTTTTGATAACAACTGTATATTTGAACCTAAATCAAAGGGAAGTTGTTTTTGAAAAGAAGATTGGGGCTTATACTCAAGGAGAGGCCCAAGGTTTAAAAGTGATCGCACCGTTGTTTTGAAGATCGTATCGGGACTTATACAACGACTGAGGCCTAAAGAGGTTTTTTTTACAAAAGGGTTGGGTCTTACACTCTTTCAAGGGGCCCACAGATGTTTAAAAAAATAAAGATGGGACTTAAAACACAAGGGGATACCCAAATGATTTTGTTTTAAAAGGCGACGACCGCGCCGTGATTTTGAAAATACAGTGTGACTTATACAACATCTGAGGCTCAAAATGCTTTGTATTTACAAAGCATTGGGTCTTACACTCTATCAGAGGCCCAAAGATGTTTAAAAATTTAAAATCGGGAGAAAACCCTAATTTTAAATAAAAATGTTATTTTTCAAATGAAATTAAATGAAATAATGATATAAAATACTAAACATATTCAAAAAGAAATTGTACACTTTGAAAAATATTTTGAAAAATCATGTCTAATTACATGAGAGTTTGAAATTCAATTGGTTTTGAAAGATCAAAGTGGGAATTCCATTTTAAATGTTTAAGAACAAATAAAATGAAATTAATTACAAAAATTCTTACTATATTAAATAAATAATATAAATTGGATTTGTTTTGTAAAATAAAATATTTAAACATTTTAGTGAATTTTTAGAAAAAGAATCAATTCAAAAACATAAATATTCAGAGAGAAATTAATTTTTTAATTAATTAACAAAAATAACTAAAAATTAAAAAATTTGAATTATGGCGCCAAGAACACTTGGTTCTTGCCCGCGCCCTCTGTTTTTTCAGATTTGCATTTTCTCACTTTTCTATATGATATCTCAATTGTTTTGCACGATTCAAACACCAATCTTGTTCGTTTTTGAACAAGGATCACAACCATATAGATGAATTGCATTTATATTAGGTATTGAGTGAGAAATCAGAAGAAAACCTCAAGAACCCTAATTTCAGCATGAACACAATGAAATTCCATACATGATTGATTCATGGCAATTGATTGAGGGTTATCACTCTATATACATGCAGGAACAAGATGGTAACTCACAAATTCATTTATAATGCATGGAACATAGAGTTTGAAGGGTTCATGCTTACCTCTTGCAGCTGGTGATCGAGTTTGGTGATGGATGTGTTACAGCTAGGTTCCAATGATCTGGACAGCTTCCTTAGGTGCCAAGGAGTGTGTTTGGATGCTTGGAATGGATGGAAATGATCTGGAACTGGTTGTGGTACCTCAACTGCAAATCTGTCAAGAACATGAGCAATTGGCTGGTGATTTTGTGAATTTGATGTTCCAGTTGTGATTTTGTGTTATGGACCACTCATACATGATGTTTATGAGGTGTGTGTGTGATTGGTTTGGTTGGAATTTCTCTCAAACTCAAAACCCGATAGTGACTTGAGTTAGAAGGAAAAATTGGAGTGAAAGGGAGATTTTGAGGAAAACATCAGTTTGGGTGCTTTGGTGTACTCAAACTGATCATAATTGAGGTCTATTTATAGTGTGTCAAGTTTGTTTTGCAAGCAACAGTGTGTGGCAACTACAGCAGGCCTTTGGCCAATTGTGATCAAATGGAATCTCAAGTCTCCTCTAGCCATTGACTTGAGGTTATAGCACATGCCTAAGGTTCTTTGGTTCAGGGATAAGTCTTGACTGAACTTGGATAACATTGTCTTGATGAATGCCACCCCTATGCATCAGTTAAATGCTTTGAGAAAAAATTGAATATTTGAAGCATCTTGAATTCTAGGGATGACATGCCTAAAGATAGATTCATGGACTTGTGAGGCTGATGAATCAGTGTTTGTCCCTTGGTTGTTCCCCCTTGAGGTGTGCAGATGGATAACCATGCTTGAATTTGCCCAAATTGATCAATTTGAGCACTAAGGCACAAATCTTCCGTGCAAAAACAGTTTGCAGCAGGGCATGTTGCAGCTGTCATAATCTCTAGCTCAGGTGGAGTTTTCTCATGTTCTTGGGCTCATTGGAAAGCTCTCATATGATACAGCACATGTGTGATCATAGTTTGTCTTGAAACTATTTGGATCCAATAAAAAAAAACCTCATGAACATTGATGTTCAAGGCTGGTAACTTAGGCAGATTTTCACTAAGTGTTGAAAAAGTGTCATTTTCATGTTTTCAGCCACTTTGATCACTCCATAACTAAAAATCCATGAAGAATTGGAGCTTGATGTAGTTGAAGCTTTTGTAGAGTGTAGCAAGACCTACAAATCCAGCTTTGGATCACCCAAAATGGTTATTTGGATCTCAAGTTATGATCCTTGGAAGTTGGTACCCTAGCCACTTTGTTCCAAAACTTTGAAAAAATCTAAGTTTTTTTTATGGTTACCCCTTTTACAAGTTAACTCACTTTCTTTGATTTTTCTTGATGAATGATGATTCAAATCACATATTAACATTGTTTTAGGGTTAAGGAACATTGTTTGACCAAAAATCCAAAAAGTCAAACTTGGATTTTTGTACAGTTGACTTTTTCATCAGATGAAATTTTGACTTTGTGATCCTTTTGTGAAATCAATCCTTGGGCATGATTAAACTTCATGGATGGCCTGCAAGGGTATTTATGAATGTCTTGGACCCCTCCCCAAGGTTTGAGATCAAGGGTAGGCCAACAAGGGTACAGTTGACTTTTTCCATTAGAAACCCTAATTTGTGATCAAAACCTTAAATTCTGATTCTTTGATAGATGGGCCTTCAAGGTGATTTTGCCATTGTGGATGGGCTCTTGAGATCCTTTTGAGCTTATTGGACCATACATTAAGGCATTGGCTCATGCCCAGATGGAAATTTTCATCTGGAGGCCTCAGTCGACCAAAACCCTAATTTGGTGACACTGGCGATCTTGGGGCTTGATAAACTTGGAATGCTGCAACCTTGTGCTTGATTCTTGATGTGGGAGTCCTCTTGATCCTTTGTGGTTATTTTTACAGGCTAGACAAGTTGAAGATCATGTCATTTCTTAATTGATACTTGTCTAAATGCACTGAGAGGGCTCAAAACCCTAATCTTTGATTGTAGTGAATGCTCAACCATCTTTAAGGAGATTGATGAGGCATGATGGTTCATCCATATTGTGATGATGATTTGCACAATGATGGGAAATCTTGGTGGTCAAAATTTGGGGTATGACACCCCTATTTAATCTTCTTGGACCCGAAGGTGTGAATGGCGAAGGTATTCGGGCATTCGGGGTGCAAGAGGATTAAATATCGGAATACCCGAAATTTTGATGGTGGCTATGAATGGCTGCTTGCTCATCTATCTTCTTTTGCTAAGAAATGATGCTTTTAGAAAAGGTAAAAACTTCCCCTCGATCCTGGTCTTCATCCAGGGAACTGGTCTTAGTTTCTTTTGTCAATAAACTTCCCCTCGATCCTGGTTTTCAGCCAAGGAACTGGTCTCAGTTTCTTTTGTCCATAAACTTCCCCTCGATCCTGGTTTTCAGCCAAGGAACTGGTCTTAGTTTCTGAAATAAACTTCCCCTCGATCCTGGTCTTCAGCCAAGGAACTGGTCTCAGTTTCTTTTCTCAATAAACTTTCTTGACAAGGGACGCTATTTGTTAGTGGTTTTCCTCAAACTTCTCGCCGAATTTTTCTAGGGAGATGCCATTTTATGGGAAAAAGTTTTGATGTCAGACTTACTGGGGAACCCATTTGTCTGAGTTGTAGAGATGTGCAAACTTCTCTGTTGGAGACGCCATTTGTCGACTCTACTGGGGAAAACGAGTCTCTTGAGAGACGGTTTCCAGCTTGGTATATTACATCATACTTTTCCCCGAGATCTTCTTGGAGAAATGCCATGTGATGTAATCCAATTTTGAGGTGCTAATGACTTCATTAACATTGACTTTCTGGAGAGAAAAACCAATGTGTTGTTGAGAGTCTTTGGTTATGAGGCTTTCTCTGGGGATTTTCCTTAATCCGGGAAAGCGAAGATATCATCTTCAATGGAGAAGAGTGACGTTTGTCGAATGTCTTCTTGTTTTTCAGAGGTTCAAGTTACCAAAGTGGTCGAGGGCCGTCTCCATCCCCGAAATAAACTGGGGGAGAGATTGCTTAAATGATTCACTTCCTGACGAGGAAAGGACTGACAACTCGATTGACAAGAGGACCTTACCATTTAGAGTTAAGACTGACTAGAGTGATAATGATGCAATATGAATATGAATGCAAATTAATAATGCATGATGTATGTATGTTTATGCTGACAAAACTGACACGACATACAGACTAGTGGATGAACATGACTGGATACTCGGCCACAACAGGGGATGAAAAGTATCACTGGTTCAAGATAGCAATTATGCCTTGCTTAGGAGAGATAGTCCCTGTGGGGAAAAATGTTGGTCTGGCTTAGGAGATAAGAACTCTGCCGAGGATATCAGATAGAATATTCGCATCTGACATAGCTGATCCTTCATTCAGGCATACTGGTTTGAGAAGGAGTACTTTGATTCTGCACTTTGAAGCTTAATCGACTTTGGAGTAGCGATCGATGTTCTTTCGATGGTCAACAGTCAAAAGAAATTGCCATCTTTATTTTAAAAGCAGAAAAATTTGACAAGTAAATTCATTTTTGTTTTATTTCAAGAATCGCCGATCATGTTAAAATGTCATTATGTAAAGCTAAAACAAACAAGAATTGCAAACAAAAGCACTAGGGCTCAAATTTTATTGATAGGATGGAAATCAGCCAAGCGCGTGATTCCATAGAGCATTTACAAAGTTAGAAAATGGTAATTTAAGGGAAAAGGGCTACATTGAAACATAACGACCGCTATCCTTCTACCAACTTTGAATTCTGGACATCCCAAGCTTCTGTCGAAGATGACCTTGACTGGCGTTTTCCTGACGGATGGCATGACTGCTGAGGATTTAACCTTGTCGGCCGTAGTTACATGCCATGAATCCCTAATTTTTGCCTGGATTGTACTTTGAGATTTCCAATCCATCGGGATGATTTTTTGCTTATGTCTCTAATTTTTTCCTGGACCGCCCATTCGGGTTTTCAATCCACCGAGACGTTTTGTTTTTGTTTAGGTGAAGTATTTCATGACTACGTCAACATTTGTGGGGTAGGAAAATTCCTCTCCATGCATGTTTGCGAGTCTAAAGGCGCCGCCTAAGAAAGCTTTCTTGACCATATAGGGGCCATCATAATTCGGAGTCCATTTGCCCCGGGAATCAGTGAGAAATGATTGTGTCTTCTAGAGCACGAGGTCTCCTTTCCTGAAGACACGGGGTCGGACTTTTTTGTCAAATGCTTTCTTCATTCTTTGTTGATACAACTGACCGTGGCACAGAGCCGTTATTTTCTTTTCTTCTATCAGATTTAGTTCATTGTGTCGACTTTGACACCATTCAGCTTCTGTTAACTTAGCTTCCATTAATACCCTGATTGATGGGATTTCTACTTCTATGGGGAGCACTGCCTTCATGCCATATACTAGAGAGAAAGGGGTTGCCCCTGTTGAAGTGCGGACAGATGTACAATAACCTGAAGAGCAAAGGGTAGCATCTCGTGCCAGTCTTTGTAGGTTACAACCATCTTTTGAACGATCTTCTTGATGTTCTTGTTAGCTGCTTCTACCGCGCCGTTCATCTTGGGTCGGTAGAGAGATGAGTTATGGTGTTCAATCTTGAACTCAGTGCACAACTCTTTCATCATCTTATTGTTCAAGTTAGATCCGTTTTCAATTACGATCTGGCTTGGAACACCATAACGGCAGATGAGATTGTTTTTGATGAAACGGATTACCACCTGTTGGGTTACATTGGCATATGATGTTGCTTCAACCCACTTGGTGAAGTAATCAATGGCTACCAGGATGAACCGATGTCCGTTTGAAGCTTTGGGTTCGATCATGCCGATCATGTCGATTCCCCATATGGAAAAAGGCCATGGGGAAGAAAGAAATTTAAGATGTGTAGGTTGTACATGGATTTTGTCTGAGTATATCTGACACTTGTGACACCTCCTCGTGTACTTGTAGCAATCGGATTCCATTGTCAACCAATAGTACCATGCTCTCAGAATTTTTCTCGCCAATGTGTGTCCATTGGCATGAGTGCCAAAGGATCCATCGTGAATTTCTTTTATCAGCATGTTTGCTTCTGGTCTGTCTACACATCGAAGCAAGACCATGTCAAAGTTTCTCTTATAGAGTGTATCACCGCTCAGAAAGAAGTTGCCTGCCAATCTTCTGAGGGTCTTTCTGTCTTTTCTTAATGCCCCAGGTGGGTATTCTTGTTTTTGAAGCACTACTACGAAAAACCCATTTAACAACGGTTGGGAATGACATATAATGACGCAGGCGACGGCGTTGTTATGTAGATTATTGTTGTATGTATGATACTTACAACGACGGCCTTGTAGGCGTTGTAATAAATAGGAAAGCGTGCTAACTATCACAACGGTTTTGCAATACACCATTGTAATAAATTTAATTGTCCTCGGTTCGATTCCCAGCAATGCAGTTTTGATACTTATTTTTTCCTGGCCAGTGCGCCAGATATTATAACGGTTATGAAATATAATCGTCGTTAAAGTTTCTGCAAAATTAACAAATATGATCCTGCTTTTATAATTAATCCCATTTTTTTTACCTGTATTATTGTTCTCCATATCTCAGCACAACAGAAAAATACAATTCACATTTTGTGATAATGTTTTCATAATAATATTAATTGTATAATATTCATAATATCACATATACCAGATTATAGTTTATCAGAACAAACAACCTACATAAATAAAATATCACATATACCATATTACAGTTTACACATATTACATAACGTCACATAATTATAACTTGGTGTATAATTGGTATCTTGTCTCTTGGTGTCTTGTCTCCTGGCCTAGTGTCTAGACTCAAAATACCTATGATTTCAAATAATTATACTTGTTAGTAAAAATACTTCTAAACTATAACATACAATTAATATATTATGAATAAATAATAAATTATGTACTTGTTAATTTTCCCATATGCCTTCTTCATGATCGAGTCGTATAGCATGCACGACATCTCCATCAACTTCATCATATGAGGTAGGAACTTGTGTTGTGTAAGAAGGTGTGAACGAAATATCAAGACTTTCATCACTAAGAGGAATGTATTTTCCTTGGAGAATGATTGACCATTTCCCCGATTTGTCCGATGGATCGGAAACATAGAAAACTTGTTTTGCTTGAGAAGCCATGATGAATGGTTCTGTATTAAAAGATGCCTTGCCAAGGTCGACCCGGGTGAATCCTAAGTCATCAATGTCTACACCATTACTATTATTGGGAACCCACTTGCATTTAAATAAAGCCACTTTGAAAATAACATAATCAATCTCCCAAATCTCATCAATGACACCATAAAACGCGGTAGTTGCCAATACCAGATTCTTATCTTTCGAACTAGAGAAATACATCAATTCGGCTTCAACCATAACCCCGCTATTTTGCATTGTACTACGATTATCTTTTGATTTTGTATAAAAGGTATAATGACCAATGTCGTATGCACTCCAGGTAATGACACAAAATTTTGGCCCGTACGACAACCATCTAAGGATCTCGGATGCACTAGGATCATTAGATACACTTTTATTAAACCAATCCATGAATCTATTGTTATGCTCTATCAACAACAACTTGTCATTCATTCGGGGATATTTTTTCTTCATAAGTCTTTTGTGAGTCTCTATGAAAGGTTGAACCTCATCTATATTATTCAATATATAGAAATGTGATTGAATAACTACATCCCGAGCCATTGACCTAACATTTAGACCTTGAATACCTCTTCCGTCTGTGTCAGCATGACGAGACTTTGGAATTCCTATAGAATCTGCATCCGACAAATAGTTTGTATAAAACTCAACAGCTTCTTCTGTGATGTACCTTTCAACAATAGAAGCTTCCGGTCGGTGATGATTCTTCGTATATCCTTTAAAGATCTTCATATATCGCTCTATTGGATACATCCACCTTAAAAAAACTGGACAACAAATTCTGATTTCTCTTACGAGATGAACAAGTAAGTGAACCATAATGTCAAAAAATGATGGCGGAAAATACATCTCCAATTGACACAAGATTATGGCAGCATCGTCTTCTAATTCATCCAATTTTTTGAAATCAAGAACTTTATTACATATGGCATTGAAGAATAAACACAGTCTCGTTATAGTTACTCTCACATTTTTTGGAAGGATCCCACGGATAGTGTAACACCCCACTTTCCCAATTTAAAATAAAATACTAAATAATACTTTAAAATCAGAGTTTTTCACCAAGAGTGGAATGTCACATCATCAAAACCAATATAAGCTCTTTATTGTATTAAATTAACTAAAGAATCAGCGGAAATAATCATTTAGTTTCAAATTCACGGCCATCTGCCCAAATGCACCAATAGTTCCTTAAAACAAGGTTCTCTATAAAATAATTCAATAAAATGGAATACGTAACAAAGAATGTAATAAAATTAAAGCAACTACAAAAATATCCCAACATCCCGTGTTACGTATCAGAGCACTCCTATAGACTCGAACAGACAACACGAACATCCAAGCAACCTAAGTACCTGGGTTATCTGTACTTCCGAAGAAGCACAGACACAACAACAACAAAGGGGTGAGAAATCACATTCAATATATAACGATGAATAAATACATGATAAGAAGGTAGCATTCACATATATAAATCAACAACACACCAACACGACCTACTGTCCAACATCATCAACAACATCAATTAATAATGTAATGCAACACGACACCATGCATGCGGTACCGACTCATTGGTTTATTCAATCGAACCCCAGATAGATCACATACACCTCTACTTAGCAATGATCTATCCCCCACCATTCTCCATATAGGAGTACAAATGAATCACATACACTCCTCCTGAGCAACGATCCATCCCACCAATCACCATGAAGATGCATGACATATGATGCACAATAACACATGTATAATATCAGAAACACATAAGATAACATCAACACCATCATTACATAATTGTTTCATGCACACCAAACATCTAAATTATTAATTAATTCCTTAAAATTATTAAAATTATTATTTCCATCACCAATGTTTTATTTCTCAGCACCTGGCACCTATTCCCAACCTCTCAAACCAAAAGAAACCAAATCGGACGCGAAAACGGGAAAGAAATCGCGAAACGGTAAAATTCTGCAACTTTGCTGGCCATACGCGTATTGCCCCATGCCATACGCGTATTTCCAGCTCGCTCGCCCAACCCATACGCGTATTGACACCCTTCATACGCGTATTCCCTCACAATGCCCAAGTCCTTACGCGTATTGCCTTATGCCATACGCGTACGGACAGAGACGTCTTCTCACTGAATTTCCCAAATTCCAACGCCATACGCGTATTGCCCTTCTATTACGCGTACTACCTAACTCCCATACGCGTATTGCTGCGTATCATGCCATTCCATACGCGTATCGCCTTACCTAATACGCGTATCACCAGATCTATTACGTAAATCACCAGAAGCCTCACTATTCTGCATTCTGCTACGATTTCTTCACTTCTTCACTTCCTACCAGTCCTATATTCGTTTCTACATTGATTTTAGGTCCAATTTTCATCTTCACACTTGTATTTACAATTACTACAGGTATTATAAGTCTATAATCTCAAATCGTTCTCCTAACTCGAGTCAAAATCAACAGGTCTGCAACATATGTTCATACAACAGCAACAACCACAACAATTCATGAAAATACATATCAATTCATGCACGATTTTCAGAATCACAACAGACATATACAACAATCATCAATTCAACAGTTTTACATACAAATGCCTACAGGGTTAAGGACTCCCCACTACCCTATCATGAATATATCACCAATATTAAACCCATTTCTCCCCCCTTACCTCAAATTCTTGCTTGATTCCTGCGAAAATTGGTGAAGATCTTTGCCCTAGCACACCCTTGTTCTTCCTCTCCTTAGCTTTTCCTCTTTCTATCTCTAAAATTCTGATTATTCTAAACCTTTACCAATTTCCACTGATTAATCTCCAATTACCAAACTACCCTCACTAATCCCATTAACCCAATATCTACTTAATAATAATAATAATATTTCCATATTACTAATATTACCCCCCCCCCCCCCACGCACTCAAACACGCACCCTAAACAAGGCCAACAATTAAAATAAAACCAGACGATTAAATAATTAAAAATGGGGTGTTACAACTCTCCCCCACTTAAATTATTTTCGTCCTCGAAAATTACCTGATGGAAACAAATCTGGATACGACTCTCGTATCCTGCTTTCCAATTCCCAAGTCACACTGCCTCCTGCAGCACCTCCCCAAGCTACCCTCACCAGAGGTATCTCCTTTCCTCTGAGTTGTTTCATCTTACGATCCTCGATCCTCAATGGTATCGTCTCTACTGTAAGATTCTCCCTGATCTGAACTTCGTCTCTCTGAATCACATGAGACGGATCTGAAACATACTTCCGAAGTTGCGACACATGAAACACGTCATGCAAGTTCGAAAGTTCCGGTGGTAACGCCACTCTGTAGACCACTGCACCAACTCTCTACAAGATCTGATACGGTCCAATGAACTAAGGATCCAACTTCTTAGATTTCAAAGCACGACCCACACCGGTCACTGGGTTAACTCTTAGGAATACGTGATCACCTTCACTGAATTCCAATTCCTTCCTTCAATTATCATGATAACTTTTCTGCCTACTCTGAGACGCTTTCATCTTCTCACGGATCATTTGAATTGTCTCAGTAGTCTGCCGCACAATCTCCGCTCCAAGCACCACATTCTCACCTGTCTCATACCAACACAGAGGTGTCCTACACTTCCGTCCATACAAAGCTTCAAAAGGTGCCATTCCGATGCTAGAATGGTGACTGTTATTATACGTGAACTCAATCAATGGCAAATGGGTATCCCACGCACCACCTTTTTCCAATACACAGGCTCTCAACAAATCCTCCAACGACTGAATAGTCCTCTCTGACTGACCATCGGTCCGTGGATGATAAGCCGAGCTCAACTTCAACTTAGAACCCAAGGCTTCTTGCAGACTCCTCCAAAATTCTGAAGTAAACCTCGGATCTCTATCCGACACTATGCTCGACGGAACACCATGTAACTTCACAATTATCCTGATATAAATCTCCGCTAGCTTCGACAACTAGAAACTGGTGTTAATTGGTATAAAATGTGTGGATTTCATAAGTCGATCCACCACTACCCAAATAGCATAAAAGCCCCTCGCCGTAGTCGGTAAACCAGTAACAAAATCCATCGCAATACTGTCCCATTTCCACTCAGGGATTTCCAACGGTTGCATTAATCCCGAAGGCTTCTGATGTTCCACTTTTGACTTCTGACATGTCAAACAAGCATAGACAAACTCAGCTATGTCCCTCTTCATACCGGACCACCAAAACAACTTCTTCAAATCATGGTACATCTTTGTAGCTCCCGGATGAATACTCAAGCTACTCCGATGACTTTCCTCCAAGATTGCCTTCTTCAATTCCTCATTATCCGATTCACAAATCTTGCCCCGAAATCTCAACATACCAACATTATCCACCTTAAAGTCACTATCAGGATCATCTCCTCCTGTAGGCATCAAGTCCACTAATTTCACATCCAGTTTCTGATTTTCCTTAATTACATCCAAAAAATCATTATTCACTTTCAGCATACCCAATCTGATACTTCCTGGTGTAGTTTCACAAACCATGCTCAAATCTATGAACTGTTCAATCAATTCCATTTCCTTCACCATTAACGCAGACATATGGATTGTCTTCTGACTTAGAGCATCTGCCACAACATTAGCTTTTCCTGGATGGTAACTCAAATTGAAATCGTAATCCTTTAAGAACTCTAACCACCTTCTCTGCCTCATATTCAATTCTTTCTGGTCGAACAAATATTTCAAACTTTTGTAATCACTGAATACTTCAAATCTTGATCCATACAAATAATGTCTCCATATTTTTAACACGAACACCACTACAGCTAATTCTAGATCATGAGTAGGATAGTTTCTCTCATGCACCCTCAACTGTCTTGAAGCATAAGCCACTGCCTTGCCACCTTGCATCAACACACCGCCTAATCCCATCTTAGATGTGTCGCAATACACTACAAAAAAATCATTTGGACTTGGTAAAATTAACACTGGTGTTGTCGTCAACTTCTTCTTCAGTTCTTCGAAACTCTCCTCACAGGAAGCATCCCAGACAAAAGCTTGATTCTTCCTGGTTAACTGAGTCAACGACAATGCCAATTTAGAAAACCCTTTAATGAACCTTCTATAGTAACCTGCCAAACCTAAAAAGCTTCTAATCTCTGTTGTGGTCTTCGGAGTTTCCCACTGAAGTACTGCACTTACTTTAGAGGGATCCACCGCTATACCATCACCAGAAATCACATGACCCAAGAAACTCACGGTCTTCAACCAAAATTCACCCTTCGAGAACTTTGCAAATAGTTTATTATCTTTCAACACCTGCAATGCAATTCTCAAGTGACCTGCATTCTCTTCGTCAGACTTAGAATAGATCAGTATATCATCAATAAATACCACAATAAACTGATCCAGATAAGAATGGAAAATACGATTCATATATTCCATAAATACACCTGGCGCATTAGACACTCCGAAAGGCATCACTGCATATTCGTAATGTCAGTATTGAGTCCTGAAAGCAGTCTTCTGAATATCACCTTCCTTTACTCTAATCTGATGGTAACCCGACCTCAGATCAATTTTGCTGAAGACTCGAGCTCCTACCAGCTGATCCATTAAGTTATTAATCCTCGGAAGTGGATACTTATTCTTAATGGTTACTTTATTCAACTGACGTTAATCAATGCATGGACGCATACTACCATCCTTCTTTTTCACTAACAACAGTGGAGCTCCCCACGGCAACACACTTGGTCTGATAAACTTCTTATCGAGCAATTCCCCGACTTGAGATTTCAACTCTGCCAACTCTGATGCAGACATCCTGTACGGTGCCATAGAGATAGGTATGGTACCCGGTACAAGATCAATAGCGAACTCAACTTCCCTTGTCGGAGGCAACTCTGTGATGTCATATGGAAACACTTCAGGAAATTCATTAACTACTGGCAATTCATTAACTGAAGTCTTGCTTTCAACAGATAACGAGGCAAATACTGCAAACAGCTTCGCTTCATCTTCCAACAACGCCCTCAACTCCTTGCTAGATAGCGAATCTGCTAATGCTTCCTCTTCAGGAGTAAGAAACAATAACATCTTCCTGAAGTAATCAATATACACCCGGTTGAACTCCAACCAGTTCATTCCCAAAATAACGTCAAGATTACCGAGTGGCAAACAAATCAAGTCCACTCTGAAATCTCTACCAAACATGGTCAGCGGACACCTCAAACACACCAAAGAAGTAACCAAGGAACCAATAGACGGAGTTTCAATCATCATCCTCTGCTCTAGAGTAGACGACACCATCCCTAATCTCTTCACACATTCAACAGAAATAAACGAGTGTGTTGCACCCGTGTCAATGATAGCAATCAAAGGAACATCATTAATAAAGCAAGTACCTTTGACGGAACGCTCCTCCTCAGTGGATTGGGCTCCCACCAAGGCAAACATTTCCCACCAGTTTGAGACGCCTGAGACTTCTTCGGCTTCTCACAGTGAATGCTGATGTGACCCTTCTCTCCACAATTATAACAAGTAGGCATAGTGGCTCTGCAATCAGCTATAACATAACCTGCTTTGCCACACTTGAAACACTTCTTCACCTCATTCTGACAGTTGTTAGCACGGTGACCCATGCCACCACATCTGAAGCACTTGAGAGTATCAGCACCTGCTCCCTTCTCCTTTGGCTTCTTCCCCACATCAGTTTTCTGTTTCCCCTTATCAGCTGGAGCACTGTAAGGAGTACCTCCAAATCTCTGCTTATTTTTCTTCTCATTCACAGCTTTGTAATGAGCAATCCTGGCTCTGTTGTCATTATCATAAATTCTTCTTCTGCTTACCAGCTCTGGATAGTTTCTTATCTTCTGACAAGCAATACCCAATTTGATCTCGGGACGCAGCCCGTTCTCAAACTTCAAACACTTCGCAGTCATAGCTTCTTCAGTATTGTAATGAGCACAATACTGAACCAGCTCCTCAAACTTAGCGGCATACTCAGCAACTGTCTTATCACCCTGTTTCAGCTCCAAAAATTCCACCTCTTTCGCACTACGAATGTCTTCCGAAGAATACTTTTCCAGAAACTCAGCTTGAAACACAGCCAAAGTAATCTCAGTACCTGCAGCTTCCAATCTCTGATGACTGTTGTCCCACCAAGCCTCAGCCTCTCCTTCCAGCATATGAGTACCAAACCATACCTTCTGAGCATCACTGCATCCCATGGTCCTGAAGATCTTCTCCACAGCCTTCAGCCATTTCTGTGCAGCCTCTGGATCTAAGATACCTCCCTCATATGTAGGCGGTTTATTGCTCTGAAACTGTGCTAAGTCACGAAACTGAGCACCTCCACCCTGGTTGGCATTCTCTACAGCTTGTGCCATGGCTTGCATAGCAGCAGCAAGAGCAGCATCATTCCTTCCTGCCATACTGGACAACATTCATCACAAGGTCAGAACACAGAATCAACTCCTATTCTAAGGACAAACTCAACTATAACACCTGGCCGGACGAACCGACTTGCTCTGATACCAATTGTAACACGCCACTTTCCCAATTTAAAATAAAATACAAAATAATACTTTAAAATTAGAGTTTTTCACCAAGAGTGGAATGTCACATCATCAAAACCAATATAAGCTCTTTATTGTATTAAATTAACAAAAGAATCAGCGAAAATAATCATTTAGTTTCAAATTCACGACCATCTGCCCAAATGCACCAATAGTTCCTTAAAACAAGGTTCTCCATAAAATAATTCAATAAAATGGAATACGTAACAAAGAATGTAATAAAATTAAAGCAACTACAAAAATATCCCAACATCCCGTGTTACGTATCAGAGCACTCCTATAGACTCGAACAGGCAACATGAACATCCAAGCAACCTAAGTACCTGGGTTATCTGTACTTCCGAAGAAGCATAGACACAACAACAACAAAGGGGTGAGAAATCACATTCAATATATAACGGTGAATAAATACATGATAAGAAGGTAGCATTCACATATATAAATCCACAACACACCAACACGACCTACTGTCCAACATCATCAACAACATCAATTAATAATGTAATGCAACACGACACCATGCATGCGGTACCGACTCGTTGGTTCATTCAATCGAACCCCGGATAGATCACATACACCTCTACTTGGCAATGATCTATCCCCCACCATTCTCCATATAGAAGTACGGATGAATCGCATACACTCCTCCTGAGCAACGATCCATCCCACCAATCACCATGAAGATGCATGACATATGATGCACAATAACACATGTATAATATCAGAAACACATGTACACGATCCTCCTGATAACACCTTAACATAACATCAACACCATCATTACATAATTGTTTCATGCACACCAAACATCTAAATTATTAATTAATTCCTTAAAATTATTAAAATTATTATTTCCATCACCAATGTTTTATTTCTCAGCACCTGGCACCTATTCCCAACCTCTCAAACCAAAAGAAACCAAATCGGACGCGAAAACGGGAAAGAAATCGCGAAACGGTAAAATTCTGGAACTTCGCTGGCCATACGCGTATTTCCCCATGCCATACGCGTATTGCCAGCTCGCTCGCCCAACCCATACCCGTATTGACTCCCTTCATACGCGTATTCCCTCACAATTCCCAAGTCCTTACGCGTATTGCCTTATGCTGTACGCGTACGGACAGAGATGTCTTCTCACTGAATTTCCCAAATTCTAACACCATACGTGTATTGCCCTCATATTACGCGTACTACCTAACTCCCATACGCGTATTGCTGCGTATCATGCCATTCCATACGCGTATCACCTTACCTGATATGCGTATCACCAGATCTATTACGCAAATCACCAGAAGCCTCACTATTCTGCATTCTGCTATGATTTCTCCACTTCTTCACTTCCTACCAGTCCTATAATCGTTTCTACATTGATTTTAGGTCCAATTTTCATCTTCACACTTGTATTTAGAATTACTACAGGTATTATAAGTCTATAATCTCAAATCGTTCTCCTAACTCGAGTCAAAATCAACAGGTCTGCAACATATGTTCATACAACAGCAACAACCACAACAATTCATGAAAATACATATCAATTCATGCACGATTTTCAGAATCACAACAGACATATACAACAATCATCAATTCAACAGTTTTGCATACAAATGCCTACGGGGTTAAGGACTCCCCACTACCCAATCATGAATATATCACCAATATTAAACCCGTTTCTCCCCCTTACCTTGAATTCTTGCTTGATTTCTGCGAAAATTGGTGAATATCTTTGCCCTAGCACACCCTTGTTCTTCCTCCCCCCCCCCCCCCCCCCCCCCGCACTCAAACACGCACCCTAAACAAGGGCAACAATTAAAATAAAACCAGACGATTAAATAATTAAAAATGGGGTGTTACAGATAGCCACAGGTAGAAGTTGTTACATCAATACATGACAATCATGAGATTTTAAACCAATTAACTTGAGATCTTTCATTGATACAAGTTTCTTGATGTTTGATGAGTAACCTTGCGGAACTTTAATACCTTGCAAACACTCGCAGAACATCTTTTTTTCCTTTTTAGATAGAGTGTGACATGCTGGAGGCAGATAAGTTCTTTTTCCTTTCTCTATTGGAGCCAACTGTTTTCGTATACCCATCTTCTCCATATCAAGACGGGAAGTCTTACTATCTTTAGTCTTGCCCGGAATGTTTAGAAGTGTGCCAATCAAACTATCACACACATTTTTCTCCACGTGCATCACATCATGACAATGTCCAACATCAAGACTTGACCAATATGGAAGATCAAAGAAGATGGACCTCTTTTTCCATATATTTTTCGCAACTGTCCCTTTTTCTTTTCCTTTCTTCCCACCTTTTTCTTTTTCTCTCTTCCCACCTTTTTCTTTTTCTCTCTTCCCAAGGACAACATTAATGTATTCCTGCCGTTGATAAACTTCATCCCCGGTTAAAGGTTTAAGAGCCTCACCAAACTCTTGCTCTCCATTAAAAGCCTTTCGCAATCTAAGATAAGGATGACCCAGTTTTAGAAATTTTCGATGCCCAAGGTAAACGGTCTTTTTTCCAAACTCAAGTTGGTGATAACAAGTATCATCTTCACATATAGGACACACTTTATGTCCTTTGACACTGTATCCCGCCAAGTTACCGTAAGTCGGAAAGTCGTTAATTGTGCAAAATAACATTGCATGCATATTAAACTTTTCCCCAGAGTATGCATCATCAACTTCAACGCCTTCATCCCACAAGAGTCGTAAATCATTAATTAATGGACTAAGATAAACATCTATGTCGTTACCATGTTGTCGTGGTCCAGAAATCATCATACTTGAAATTTTGGCCTATATATCAGATGTCCTATCGAGATGTCGAGACACGGATATACAACAACAATGAGCAAGTTCAAAATAAAAGTGTGCAAAAAATGTAAAGAACACCAGAAATTGTTAACCCAGTTTGGATCTAACTATCCTACATCTGGGGGCTACCAAGCCACGGATGAAATCAATATTCGATAGTATCAATTCACTGATAACCACACCCGGTTCAATCAGCTCACTCAATCACTACCCTTCCTATGACTTTTACCTAAGACTCCCCTAGGTATGAGGCCCTCCTCAAATCCCTCTTCAATCACAACCCGTGACTGGTTCCTTACAAGACAAGTAACAATGGTCGAAACACAAATTCTCAATACTTCACAGCTTATGAGAATTAACACACAGCTACTCAATGCTTAAAAGCTTATGAGCAACCTTACACAACGTACACTACAGTCCTTATACTATTATCATAAGATACCAGTTAGGCTCACAAAACACAAGCACACAACCCTAAAAATACATGTAAGTTCGACACCTAAAACTAGGTTTACATCGGTCTATTTATAGCTTGTAATCTGGACTGAATTGGGCTTCAAAAACCCAGCAATTAGACTGCTCACAATTCTGCAAAATTAACTCCAATAAAATAGGTCTTCAATCCAAAGTTTCCTATTATGTCTCCATAATTAGAAACAGCAGCAAATCCGAAAACCAACAAATAACCCTAATCCAAAAATGCTTTGGATGCCACATAGGATAACCAAATATTCACAGAATATTCAGTTACAAATCATAGTAACAGAATCTGCATTAAAACTGACTTCACAACACGATGTCCTATGAGCTGCCATGGAACATCTTCATACGACATGTTGAACAAAGAGTAATGAAACATATTATTAGACACCTTCATTCAACATCTGCTGCTATATGAGTTTTAACAAAATAATGCCAACCATAAAACCAAGGAAATAACAATCTCCCCCTTTGGCTTATTTTTGGCTAAAACTCCACACACACTTAAACACCATCAGTATCAGCAGCGGAAAGAACACTCAAACACCATCAGTATCAGCAACAAAAAAACACAAACAAATCCAGCATAGCAGCACTCCCCTTCAGCTGCATAAAACACACAGTACCACAAGAACACTCATCATAGTAAACTGGCAAAACTCCCCCTCAACAGCAGCAACACACCATCCACCTGCAGCACACACACTCTACCTGCAGCACACACACTCCCCACACAAGCAATCACACAACATACTACTCCCCCTTTTAGCCATAAATATGACAAAGGCTAGTAGAACAAGTCAAAGTAATAATAATCCAGAGTAAACTGCATCAGAAAGTAGATGCACACCATATTACATGCCCAAATGTCATGCACAAACTTCAGCATTTTCCCTTCATTCACACACTGCACTACCAGAACCTCCTTTAGTCTTTTCAGTCTGGCAGCCAGAAAGCACATTGATTGCTATAAGTCTTCATGAATGCACACCCCAAGTTTACTCCTCAGGTTTTCAAACTGAACTGCATCCAGAGCCTTGGTAAATATGTCAGCAAGCTGATTTTCTGTGCTCACATGCTCAAGTGTTATGACTTTGTCCTCCACAAGTTCTCTGATGAAGTGATGTCTGATGTCAATGTGCTTTGTCCTTCTATGTTGGATGGGATTTTTGGAAATATTAATAGCACTCAGGTTGTCACAAAATAGTGTCATGACCTCTTGTGTGACATTATACTCTGACAACATCTGCTTCATCCATACCAGTTGCGCACAACTACTACCAGCTGCTATGTACTCAGCTTCAGCAGTAGAAAGGGATACTGAATTCTGCTTCTTGCTAAACCATGAAATAAGATTATTTCCTAGAAAGAAACATCCACCAGAGGTACTCTTCCTATCGTTAGCACTTCCAGCCCAATCAGCATCACAATATCCTAATAAGATGGGACTTGAGTCATGGGAGTAAAGCAACCCATAATCACATGTACCACTCACATACTTTAGAATTCTTTTCACTTGATTGATGTGACTGACCTTGGGTTCTGCTTGATATCTTGCACACACACCAACACCAAAAGTGATGTCTGGCCTACTTGCTGTAAGATACAGCAGACTGCCAATCATACTTCTATACAGACTTTGTTCAACATCCACTCCCTTTTCATCTTTGGATAACTTCAAGTGAGTAGGAGCAGGAGTCCTCTTATGCTTGGCATTATCCAGTCCAAACTTTTTCACAATGTTCCTTGCATATTTGCTCTGACAAATAAAAATGGAGTCTTCCATCTGCTTGACTTGTAATCCAAGGAAGTAGGTCAATTCACCCACCAAGCTCATCTCAAATTCAGACTGCATTTGAGTGACAAAATGTTGGACCATTTCATCCGACATCCCGCCAAACACAATATCATCTACATAAATCTGAGCAATCATTAGTTTCCCATCCTTCACCTTGACAAAAAGAGTTTTATCAATACCACCCTTCCTGTACCCATTGTTAACTAAGAACTCAGTCAGTCTTTCATACCAAGCTCGTGGAGCTTGTTTCAGCCCATATAGAGCCTTCTTCAGCTTGTAAACATGATCAGGAAAGTTTGGATCCATAAACCCTTTAGGCTGCTCAACATAGACTTCCTCATTAAGATAGCCATTTAGAAAAGCACTCTTGACATCCATTTGAAACAATCTGAATTTCAACAAACATGCCACTCCTTGCAACAATCTGATGGATTCCAACCGAGCCACAGGCGCAAATGTTTCATCGAAGTCTACTCCTTCAATCTGTGTGTATCCTTGAGCTACTAATCTGGCTTTGTTCCTGGTAACAACTCCTTGCTCATCAGACTTATTCTTATACACCCATTTTGTTCCAATTACATTTGTTCCTGTTGGTCGTGGTACCAGTTCCCAAACTTCATTCCTCTTGAACTGACACAGTTCATCTTGCATGGCACTTATCCAGAACTCATTTGTCAATGCTTCTTTGACATTCTTTGGTTCGATCTTTGACACAAAGCAAGCATTTGACACGGTCTCCCTTCTTCTGGTTCTCACACCTTCATTCAAATCTCCAATAATTAATTCCCTAGGGTGATCCTTCTGGATCCTTATAGAGGGTCCCCTGTTAGCATCCTCTACCTCTTCATTCTCATGTCTAGTGTTGATTTCTTGAGCACTATCTTCTACAGACTCAATGTCTGGAGAGTTTTCATTGTTCATGGGCAGACATGCTCCAACATCATCTGGGACATCTTCATCGTTGCCAGAATCATCAACCACCACATTTATGGATTCCATCATCACCTGAGTTCTGGAATTGAACACCTTATATGCTTTACTGTTTGTAGAGTAACCCAAAAATATTCCTTCCTCACTCTTAGGATCCATCTTTCGCCTTTACTCACGATCCACTAAGATATAGCACTTACTACCAAACACATGGAAATACTTCAAATTTGGCTTTCTACCTTTCCATAGCTCATAAAGAGTGACAGAGGTACCTGATCTGATAGTCACCCTATTGTGTATATAGCAAGCAATATTCATGTCCTCAGCCCAAAAATGATATGGAAGCTTTTTGGCATGAATCATGACTCTTGCACATTCTTGTATGGTCCTGTTCTTGCGTTCCACCACACTATTCTGCTGAGGAGTGATTGGTGATGAGAATTCATGAGTGATTCCCTCAGATAAGCAGAACTCTTCAAACCTGCTATTTTCGAATTCTTTCCCATGGTCACTTCTGATTCGAACAACACCACAATCCTTTTCCTGTTGAATTCTTTGACACAGTTCTTTAAAGGCTGCAAACACTTCAGACTTTTCTCTGATAAAACTTATCCAAGTGAATCTAGAGTAGTCATCTATGACAACATAGGCATACTTCTTCCCACCAAGACTTTCAACCTGCATAGGTCCCATTAAGTCCATGTGAAGAAGTTCCAGAACTCTAGAAGTTGTGGTAAGATGTTGAAGCTTCTTGTGTGACATCCTTGTTTGCTTCCCAACTTGACATTCACCACATATTTTTTCCTCATCAATCTTCAGCTTGGGAATACCTCTAACAGCTTCACTTGACATAACCTTCTTCATCCCTTTAAGGTGTAAGTGACCCAATTTCTGATGCCACAGTTTGGTTTCATCATCCTTTGACATCAAACAAGTAGACAGATTTTCAGGTTCTTGAGGATTCCACAGATAGCAGTTATCCTTAGACCTGGTACCCTTCATAACAACTTCATCTTTCTCATTGGTTACCAGACATTCAGATTTGGTGAAATTTACCTTGAGCCCTACATCACACAATTGGCTTATACTGATTAAGTTTGCGGCCAGTCCTTTGACAAAGAGAACACGATCCAGATTTGGTTGTCCTGTGTAGTCCAGCTTTCCAACACCTTTTATCTCACCCTTTGATCCATCCCCAAAGGTGACATAATTGGTGGAGTGAGGCTTAATGTCAGACAGGAACTTCTTCACACCAGTCATGTGTCTTGAACAACCACTGTCAAAGTACTAATCTTCTCTTGCAGATGCTCTAAGAGAAGTATGTGCTATGAGGCCAGCCATCATTTGTCTAGGAATCTATCTTCTCTTCACTTTACCCCAACTCTGTTCTTTATTTTATTGCTGAGCAGTTTTAGGATAGCCGTGCAGCTTGTAGCAAAAGGACTTTAAGTGACCAATCTTGCCACAGTAATGGCATCTCCATGGTTTATACTTTGATCTACAAACTCTTTTCTGATGCTTCATCTGATGTTGAAACAAGTGATTTGACATCTCCACTTCTTGCTTTATTTTCTGAGGAACAAACTTAAATACAGTCTTCTTGGAAGTCTCTGCTTGATTGTTAAAACCAAGGCCTTGCACATTTCCAGCTTCTTTCCCATTCTGAAGGATCTCATCCAGCTGCGTGGTACCATTGTTCAACATTCTTATAGATTTGGTCATATTGTCAAGTTTTGACTTTTGCCATTCAACCTCCTCCCTCAGATCAGCAGTGGTTGATAGATGTTCTTCCTTCTCAGCTTCCAGTTGAGCTATCAAGATCTTCTGCTCCAATATAATCTGGCACCTTGCTTCATTCTTGATACACAATTCTGAAAACCCTGAGAATACTTCTTCCTTAGTGAGTTCTCCAACATAAGATTCTTTGTCAGAGTCAGATTCACAAGAAGTTTCTCCATCAGCCTTACAGACTTCAGTCAAAGCTGTCACCAATTTTGCTGATTCTTCTTCAATATCACTCTCAGACTCTCCTTCTGACCAAGACATGGATAGGCCCTTCTTCTTCCTTTTGAGATACGTGGGACACTCAGTCTTTATGTGCCCATATCCCTCACATTCATAGCATTGAACTCTCTTCCCTTGATTAGAGTCTTCTTCAGTTCTGGATCTTCTGCCTCCATCCTGGTTCTTTCTGATGTCGAGTGACTTGTTCTGAGCATTTGTTCTCGACTTCCAGTCAATCCTTTTCAACACTTTGTTAAATTGTTTACCAAGTAATACCAGATCTTTAGACACATCTTCATCTTTGACCAGTTCTCCTTCATCATCTGAGTCATCAGCATTCGACACAAATGCTATACTCTTCTTCTTTTCAGCTTTTTCACTGAATCCTAGCTCAAAAGTTTGGAGTGATCCCATAAGCTCATCCACCTTCATCTTGTCAATGTCCTGAGCTTCCTCTATAGCAGTAACCTTCATATCAAATCTCTTAGGAAGAGACCTGAGAATCTTCCTGACCAGCTTGCTGTCAGACATCTTTTCTCCTAAGGCACTAGAGGCATTAGCTATCTCAATAATGTTCATATGAAAATCATGAATGCTCTCATCCTCTTTCATCTTCAAACTCTCAAACTTGCTAGTGAGAAGCTGAAGCTTTGACATTTTCACCTTTGAGGTCCCTTCATGAGCAACTTTCAAGACCTGCCAAGCCTCTTTGGCAATAGTACAATGGTCAATTAGCCTGAAGATATTTCTGTTGACACCATTGAACAATGCATTCATGGCTTTGGAATTTCCAACAGATCCTTTGTAGTCAGCATCATCCCAGTCCTCTTCTTCCTTTAGAACATCAGTAAGATTTCCTTCTCCATCTCTTACCTTTGGAGGCTCCCAACCTTTGAGAACAGCTTTCCATGCTTGATCATCCATGGACTTGATGAAAGCTATCATCCTAGGTTTCCAATACTCATAGTTAGAACCATCCAGCAGAGGTGGTTTATTCAGAACTCCTCCATCCTTGTCCATTGTACCAGAAAGTACCTTCCCTGAATCTCACCCAGAAACAAACTAAGGGTGCAAGCTCTTGATGCCAATTGAAATTCTGGCCTATATATCAGATGTCCTATTGAGATGTCGAGACACTGATATACAACAACAATGAACAAGTTCAAAATAAAAGTGTGCAGAAAATGTAAAGAACACCAGAAATTGTTAACCCAGTTCGGATCTAACTATCCTACATCTGGGGGCTACCAAGCCAGGGATGAAATCAATATTCGATAGTATCAATTCACTGATAACCACACCTGGTTCAATCAGCTCACTCAATCACTACCCTTCCTATGACTTCTACCTAAGACTCCCCTAGGTATAAAGCCCTCCTCAAATCCCTCTTCAATCACAACCCGTGACTGGTTCCTTACAAGACAAGTAACAATGGTCGAAACATAAATTCTCAATACTTCACAACTTATGAGAATTAACACACAGCTACTCAATGCTTAAAAGATTATGAGCAACCTTACACAACTTACACTACAGTCCTTATACTGTTATCATAAGATACCAGTTAGGCTCACAAAACACAAGCACACAACCCTAAAAATACATGTAAGTTCGACACCTAAAACTAGGTTTACATCAGTCTATTTATAGCTTGTACTCTGGACTGAATTGGGCTTCAAAAACGCAGCAATTAGACTGCTCACAATTCTGCAAAATTAACTCCAATAAAATAGGTTTTCAATCCAAAGTTTCCTATTATGTCTCCATAATTAGAAACAGCAGCAAATCCGAAAACCAACAAATAACCCTAATCCAAAAATGCTTTGGATGCCACATAGGATAACCAAATATTCACAGAATATTCAGTTATAAATCATAGTAACAGAATCTGCATTAAAACTGACTTCACAACATGATGTCCTATGAGCTGCCATGGAACATCTTCATACGACATGTTGAACAAAGAGTAATGAAACATATTATTAGACATCTTCATTCAACATCTGCTGCTACATGAGTTTTAGCAAAATAATGCCAACCATAAAACCAAGGAAATAACAATACTTAATAGTATATACTTACGCTTCATGCACAACCATGGAGATAGGTTGTAAATAGTGAGAAGAATAGGCCACGAAGTATGATTAGTGCTCATATTACCAAAGGGGTTCATTCCATCGGTGGCAAGCCCAAGCCTAAGATTTCTTGGCTCGACTCCAAAATCCGAAAACAACGAATCAATTTTCTTCCATTGCAAAGAATCAGCTACATGGTGAATGTTTCCATCACGAATCCTTTCATCTGCATGCCATCTGAGATTCTTTCCGTCATTCGAATTAGCAAAAAGTCTCTTTAATCGTGAAAGTGTTGGCAAGTACCATAGCACTTTAGCAGGAGGATGCTTTCTACTAACATTGTCATAGTGATCATTGTCATCACCATTGCTAGCCTTCAGCTTGTAACGCGACACACCACATTTCGGACATTGAAACAAGTCTTCATACTCTTTCCAATATAATATGTAATCATTAGGGCAAGCATGTATCTTGATATACTCCAGACCCAGTGGACACAATATCTTCTTGGCCTCATAGAAACGATTCGACAATTTGTTATCTTCTGGTAACATTTGCTGTAGCAATTCAAGTAATTTCGTGAAACTTTTATCTGACCATCCATTTTTTGCCTTCAGTTTAAACAACTTTAACACCGCCGACAATCGTGTGAACTCTGTGCATCCCTTATATAAAGGGGTGTCTTTATCACTACATAAATTATCATAAATATGAGCATTCATAAAAGAAGATTCCCCAATATCACGGAACATACCCTCTAGGTGATCTTCCATATATTCATCTTCCTCCACTCTTTGACTTTGTGACGCCTGACTTTCCTTATTATCCACCTCACCATGCCTCGTCCATATTATATAATTTTGACATATACCATCACAACAAAGGTGATTGTGTGTTTCTTTCTTTGTACCCTTTTTGATATTAGCGCAAACAACACAAGGACAATAAAAGATACCATCATTGCCGGGAAGATGTTTATCAGTGTATTCAAGGAATTCACAAACTCCATTCTCATAAACCGGATCTAATCTATTGGCTTTCATCCAACTACAATCCATTACAACTTCTGAAATTTATACATGTATAATAATGTGAATGACACACCAAAATCTAATCCAAAATCTCAAGCATATGCATATACAAAATGAAAAAAAAAATCAATGAAGATGTACTCTCATACTAAACGTAAAGCATATGAAACATCTCATTCTGACTTGAGCATATACAATATGAACATAGAAAAAAGGAATGAAGATGTTTAAGAGAACCTTACTTCGAAGCTGAAGAAGCAAATGAATGATGAAGACGGTCAATATTTGAGCATAAACCAAGAAAAAAGGAATAAAGATGTTGAAGAGAACCTTACTTCGAAGCTGAAGAAGCAAATGAATGAAGACGATCAATTTTTGAGCATAAACCAAGAAAAAAGGAATGAAGATGTTGAAGAGTACCTTACTTCGAAGCTGAAGAAGCAAATGAATGAAGACGGTCAATATTTGAGCATAAACCAAGAAAAAAGGATTGAAGATGTTGAAGAGTGTAAAGGTTAGGGCGTCTCTGGCTCACTTGTTCGATTAGGGCGTCTTATGAAAGAAATACATAATAAGTTTTTTTTAATTTATCAGTAAACCTTTTAATCTCAGTGGAGAAACAAACCGTAGTGGAATCTTAAGTGAAATGTATCCTAAAAAAAGGTAAAAATGTGTTGTAGGGAATCGAAGCTTGTTACATTTCATTTATTACTACGGTTGTTCATCGGCACCGTTGTAAAATAATTTATAATTTATTTTTTAAATAATGGACTTAAGTGACACACGCTAAATGTACTCTACAAAATGGAAAAAATGTAGTTGTAGGGAATCGAAGCTTGTTACATTTCATTTATTACTACAGTTTTTCATCTTAACCGTTGTAAAATAATTTACAATTTATTTTTTAAATAATGGACTTAATTGAAACACGCTAAATGTACTCTAAAAAATGGAAAAAATGTAGTTGCAGGGAATCGAAGCTTGATACATTTTATTTATTACTACGGTGGTTTCATTCTACCGTCATTAAATGACTCAGCTTTTAAATGGGCGCGAAATTTTTAACCTATTACAACGGCATAAAAGGATGCGCTGTAAGCCTGGCGTTGTTGTTTTAGCGTTTTGTAGTAGTGAAGGAAGCATTTGATATCATGATACCAAGGTTTGTCGTCTATGACTGCTTCGATCGCGAAAATGTAAGCAGGTCGTTCAAGGCGCATTATGTCAATCTTAGGTACGTCGTTTCATTGACCTACACTAATCATGGAAGAGAGAATGGCTAATGCATCAGCCATGTGATTCTCTTCACGAGGGATATGGTGAAACTCGATTCTGTTGAAGAATGGTAACAACCTTCTCGCGTAATCTTTGTAAGGAATCAGTCCTGATTGGTATGTGTTCCAATCTCCTTTGATCTGACTGATAACTAGGGCTGAGTCTCCATACACATCCAAGTTTTTGATCCTTAAGTCGATCGCTTCTTCGAGACCCATGATACAAGCTTCGTGTTCGACCTTATTGTTTGTGCACTTGAATGTCAGTCGGGTGGTGAAAGGAATGTGGGTACCATGAGGTGTTATGATGATTGCCCTAATTCCGTTTCCATAATGATTGACAGCTCCGTCAAAGATAAGTCCCCATTGGGAACCCGGTTCTGGCCCTTCACTGGATAGTGGTTCATCGCAATCTTTCATTTTCAAGTACATGACATCTTCGTCTGAGAAGTCAAATCTGACTGATTCTTGATCTTCAATCAATTGATGAGCCAAATGATCGGCTAAAATACTTCCTTTGACAGCTTTCTGAGCATGGTGCTCGATGTCGTATTCCGATAACAACATCTGCCAACGGGCTATCCTTCCCGTGAGAGCAGGCTTTTCAAAGACATACTTGATTGGATCCATTTCAGAGATTAACCAAGTAGTGTGACAAATCATATACTAGCGAAGACGTTTGGCTTCCCAAGCCAGAGCACAACAAGTTTTCTTAAGCATAGTGTACTGTAGCGAGCGATTTTGGACGTGGTTCTTAAGCACTGCCGCTCTGGGGTACTACAGGTTGATTCATTTTTTATCCTATTGAAGCTGATGAAGGAAGGGAAATAGATGTCTCCAATTAACCCTGCTTGCACACTGAGTTTGAACAGCGGTTTGTTAGGTTAGATGCTATGTGGATGTGGGGCCCAATCTTTGGTTATTTTATTAAGAATAGAATGCCTGGACTATCTATGAGGTTTTTGGTAAGATGTTAAGACTAAGTACTTTTCGATTGATGTATGACGGTATGGGATTTTGGATTTTTTGAGTATGCTCGCTAATATTTTTTCAATCTTATGCCTACGTATTCCCGTTTAACGAAATAGGGAAATCAGAGCGATCGTAGTTCCTCCTATTCTATGGGAGGAAAAAGGTTGTTTTGGTGTCTTGTTCAAAGCCCAAGACGTGAAGCTAAAGGGAGTATATGTATCTTGTTCAAAGCCCAAGATGTGAAGCTGAAGGGTGTATTTGTATATTGTTCAAAGCCCAAGATGTGAAGGTAAAGGGTTTTTTAGAGAGAATTTGTCATCTCTAAAGGGGAATTGTTGATGTTTGTATGCTGTGAGCAAGGCACAACTTTGATGCTAAAAGGTTGATTGACTCAACCGGGGTTTTCCGTATACAAAGCCTAAGAGGAGGCTATTGACCCAACAAGAGGGTGTTTTTACATGTGTCTTGTACGAAGCCCAAGACGGAGGCTAAAAGGTTTGTGACCCAACAAGAGAGACTTTTATACTCAACAAGAGAGTGTTTTTGTATCTCGTATGAAGCCCGAGATGGAGGTTGAAAGTGGTTTGACTCAACAAGACAGCCTTTTATACTCAACAAGAGAGTGATTTTCTATCTCGTACGAAGCCCGAGATGGAGGCCAAAAGGTTTGACTCAACAAGAGAGTCTTTTATACTCAACAAGAGAGTGTAGGGAGAATCATTGTACCAAGCCCAAGAGGAGGCTAAATGTGCTGGTGACTGTTTCAGTTGAGTGACAGGTCCAGTGTGTTGGATAAAAGAGAAAATCAGTTCTTATAAAGAGACTGATTAAAGGTATGTTTATGCTTTGGGATTGATCAGAGGATCAGGGTTATTTCCTGTTCTTTAAGGAAATGGGAAATCCAAAGGGTATTGAGACTGTCCAAGTCTACTGGTGTTCGAGAAATAGATTCTCAGATAGCGAAGGCACGTTGTATGATGCCTGAGAGAAGGCTAGTATGTTAAGGGATGAAGGTCTAGACTCTTTTGAAAGACTGCTTGATTAAGATGACTAGTTTCTGTTCCTATACCTTTAAGAGGCCGTCGGGATAATTTTTACGAAGCCCAAGAGGAGGCAGGAAAGTTTTAAGAAGCCGAAGGGACAATTTGTACAAAGCCCAAGAGGAGGCTCTCTTCGCTGAGGAAGAATCATTATACAAAGCCTAAGAGGAGGCTGTGAAAACTTCTAAGAAGCCGACGGGTCCTTGTACAATGCCCAAGAGGAGGCGGGGATGCTTTTAAGAAGCATGTGGGTCCCCAAAACCCAAGAAATTCAAGACATGCCATTCACTGAGAATAGATCAAGCCAGGAAAGTTCGAGAATTTGGAAGAAACTCAAGAGATGCCATTCACGGAGAAAAGATCATCTCTGGGGAGTTAGAGTTTCTTTGACAATTTCTAATGGTGACAGTCTGAGAAAGGGTTCACCAAGAATGCTGCCTTTCACGTCTCCATATTGTTTAACCCCAAGAGGAGGGAAGACTGTGTCTGGTAATCCTATGGGGATCTAGTTTTGTCTATTTTAAGAGTGATCAACAGGGCTTTACCTAGTGCTAGACGTAGTTGCCGGGGAACACTCTAAATAACTATACTAGTATTACATAGTATATAAAGTATGTGAAAGAAGACATACAGTGAGCAGCCCCACAATACAGTTATATATATGAAAGCGGTAAATGAAAGCAGGTAAACACTTACTCGGTTGTAGAGCTTCCATGATGTTTGGTTAGTTGTTCAACAAAGGGAAATTGAAAAACAACAGTATATTTCAAAATCAAAGGAGAAAGTGCTTTGAAAAGGAAATTGTCGGGGCTTACAGCTCAAGGAGAGGCCCAGGGTTTGATTTTGAACTGGCGATCACGCCAAGATTTTCTTTTAACGCGGAGGGAATTATACAATATCTGAGGCCCAAAAAGGTTTTGGTTAAAAGGGGATTGGGTCTTACACTCTAATAGAGGCCCAGAGGTTTTTCCGTTTTGAAATGGCGATCGCGCCGAGGTTTCAGATGGTATCGGGACTTGTACAATACACTGAGGCCCAAATCATTTTGGTTTTCAAAAGAGGTTGGGTCTTACACTCTATTAGAGACCCAAAGGATTAAGGAATGGGTCTTATAGCTCAAGGAGAGGCCCAGAGGTTTATTTTAAACGGGCGATGATCGCGCCGAACTTTTGAAATACAACGGGACTTATACAACATTTGAGGCCCAAAAAGGTTTGTATTTTACAAAGGATTGGGTCTTACACTCTATTAGAGGCCCAAAAGTGTTTGAAAAAGTTTGATGAGGGTTGAATTAATCAAAAACCCTAATTTGTTTTCAAAATGTATTTTAATTGAATAAAAAATTCAATTAAAATGACCAAAATTGTTTAACATGTGGAAAACAAATTGTGATCTTGGATTAATGTTTCAAAAATCAAGTTTTGACCTACAAAATGATTAGAAATCACTAAAATTTGCAAAATCAAGAAGGAACAAATATTTTAAATGTCAAAAACAATTAAAATATTAATTCTTTGCAAAAATATCAATTATGTGAAATAAATAATATTTTTGGGATTTTTTGGTAAAATAAAATATTTTAACATTTTTGTGAATAATTGAAAAAAGAATCAACTCAAAATCATTAAAACTCAGAGAGAAATTAATTTTTGAATCAATTAAATAAAATCACAAAATTCAAATATTTGAATTTTTGAAAAAGGGCGCCAAGAACATGGCAAGAACACGCGCCCTCCCTCTGTTTCTGCAGATTTGCATTTTCGATCCAATCTCACTGAATACTTGATGATATCATGCAATCTACATATCAATCTACTCATCTCAACCTCACGATCATGTCTATGGTCTTTAATTTCATTTATTTTAAGCATGGAATAAGAAATCAAATAGAAACCTCAAGAACCCTAAAATTTGCATGAAGGTTCATAAATTCCACACACGATTCAAACAAAGCAATTGATTGAGGGAAAACACTCTATGCATGATTATGAACATATGGCCAAATTATTGTGCATAAAAAATGCATGGATCATAGAGTTAGAAGAGCTCGTGCTTACCTCTTGCAGTTGGTGATCGTGTTTTGTGTTAGAGGTGTTACAGCTAGGTTCCAATGATGTGGATAGCTTCCCTAGGTGCCATGGAGTGTGTCTGGATGCTTGGAGTGAATTGAAATGATCTGGAACTTGGGATGGTACCCCAATTGTAAATCTGTCAAGAACTTGAGCAATTGGCTAGTGGTTTTGTGATTTTGGTGTTCCAGATGTTATGTGAGTGTTTGGATCACTTCTATATGATGTTTATGAGGTGTGTGTGTGATTGGTTTGGTTGGAATAGCTCTCAAACTCAAAACCCGATAGTGACTTGCTTTGGAAGGCAAATTTGGAAGTGAGAAGGTGATTTTGAGGAAAGCATTTGTTTGATGGCTTTAGTGTACTCAAACTGATCACAAATGAGCTCTATTTATAGTAGAGCAAGTTTGTTTTGCAAGGAATAGTGAATGGCAACTGCTGCATAGGTTTGGCCAATGTTGAGCAATGAGAATCCAAGTCTCCTCTAGCCATTAACTAGAGGTTAGGGCACAGGCTGCTGGTTCCCTTGGTCTTGGATAAGTCTTGACTAAATTCAGTTGGAAATGGCTCAGTCCATGCCACCTTGGTGCATCCATTAAATGCTCTAATCCAAAATTGGAGTCTTGTCCCTCTTTTAGGGATTTCTAGGTTTGGCATGCTATTTTTGGTTCCAAAGACTTGGGAGGCTTGGGATCAGAGTTGGTTCCTCCTTGGTCCCCCTTGAGGTGTTCAGATGGATAGAGTTGCTTGTCATTTGCACAAATTGGGAAAATCGAGCAAAACTCCCAAATCTGCCTTGCCATGACAGTTTGCAGCAAGGCATATTGGCATTGTCATATCTCATGGCTCAAGTGGAATTTGATAGAGTTCTTGGCCATTTTGGAAAGCCCTCATATGATACAACAACTGTTTTATCATAGTTGCTTTTGATACTTTTTGGATCCAAGTGAAAAATGCCCCTACATTTGGAAAAAAGTGAAGGCAGATTCTGACTTAGTGAAAATTTCACTAAGTGTTGGAAAAAAGTGACATTTTCACTTTTTGTGATTTTGATCATTCCATAACTTAAAATCCATGAGGAATTGGAATAAGTTCTGTTTGAAGCTTTTGTAGAGGGCCATGAGAGCTACAAATCCAGCTTTGGATGGGGAAAAATGGCCTTGTGGTTTAGGAGTTATGGTCCTCCAAAGTTGGTACCCTAGCCACTTTATTCCATAACTTAGAAAAATTTCTAAGTTTTTATGGTTACCCCTTTTACAAGTTATCCCACTTTTCTTGATTTTTCTTGATGAATGATGATTCCAATCATACATTAACATCATTTTAGGGTCAAAGAACCATAATTGTGAAAAATCTCAAAAAGTCAAAGTTTGACTTTTGTGCACAGTTGACTTTTTGTCAGATGAATTCGAAACTGTGCGATCCTCTGTGAAATCAAGTCCTTGACCTAAATCAAACTTGATGGATTGATTTCATAGGTGTTATAGGGTGTATTGAATCATGTCCTAGGGTTTGGGAGCATGTCCTGGTCAGAAGTCAAAGGTACAGTTGACTTTTCCCGCGAAACCCTAATTGTGGTTCTGATGAACTTGAAACTTGTGAATCAAGCTTCTTGGATCAATCCATTATTGAAAATGGATCAATGTGGTGTGTTAGGGACCCTCAAATCATGTCTTGAGGTCTTGGCTCATGTTTTGTTGGAAAAGTCAACTTAGGGGTGAATTAGGTCAAGAAACCCTAATTCCTGATTTTTTATGAATGCTTCCCCTGAGGCAAAATTGACTTGATGATTGGGTTTATGATGTCCGTTGGAGAATCCTAGGTTGTGCTTTAAAGCATTGGCTCATGCCTAGAGGAAAATTTCCATCTGGAGGCCCTGGTCGACCAAAACCCTAATTTGGTGACACTGGCGATCTTGAGGCTTGATCCACTCAGAATGCTGCAACCTTGTGCTTGATTCTTGCTGTGGGAGTCCTCTTGATCCTTTGTGGATATTTGAGAGGTTAGACAAGTTGAAGATCATGTCACTTCTTTGATTGATCCTTTGTCTAAGAGCTCTGAGAGGGCTTGAAACCCTAAGTTTGACTATAGTGGATGCTCACCCATCTTTGGGGAGAATAATGAGGCATAATGACACACCGATATTGTGATGATGATTTGTACAATGATGGGAAATCTTAGTGGTCAAAATTTGGGGTATGACAGATGCCCCTATTTAATCTTCTTGGACCCGAAGGAATGAATGGCGAAGGTATTCGGGCATTCGGGGTGCAAGAGGATTAAATATCGGAATACCTAAAATTTTGATGGTGGTTAGGAATGGTAGTTTACGCATCCTTCTTCTTTTGCTAAGCAATGATGCTTAGAAAAGCTAAACCTTCCCCTCGATCCTGGTTTCCTACTAGGGAACTGGTCTCAGTTTCTGAAATGAACTTCCCCTCGATCCTGGTTTCCTACCAAGGAACTGGTCTAAGTTTCTGAAATAAACTTCCCCTCGATCCTGGTTTCTTACCAAGGAACTGGTCTCAGTTTTTGAAATGAACTTCCCCTCGATCCTGGTTTCTTACCAAGGAACTGGTCTCAGTTTCTTTTGTTAATAAACTTTCTTGACAAGGGACGCTATGTGTAGTGATTTTCCTCAAACTTCTCGCCGAATTTTCCTGGGGAGATGCCATTTGATAGAAAAAAATTTTGCTGTCAGAGTTGCTGGGGAACCCAGTCGTCTGAGTTGTAGAGGTGCACAAACTTCTCTGTTGGAGACGCTATTTATCGACTCTACTGGGGGAACACATCTCTTGAGAGGCTGCTTTCGCTTGGGGATATTACATCATACTTTTCTCGGGATCTTCTCAGAGAAATGCCATATGATGTGATCCAATTTTGAGGTGCTGATGACCTTTTCGTCAGCGGATTTTTCGGAGACAAACTACCGTATTGTCGAATCTCTGATTAAGAGGCTTTCTCTGGGGATTTTCCTTAATCAGGGAAAGCGAAGATATCATCTTCAATGGCGAAGAGTGATGTTTGGTGAAGGTTCTCTGGCCTTTCAGAGGTTCAAGTTATCAAAGTGGTCAAGGGCTGATTCTAATCTAGAAATAAATGGAGGAGAGATCGTTTAGACGCAACATTTCTTGACGAGGAACTAACTGACAACTCGATTGAGAGGACTGTTATCACTAGGGGATAAGACCGACTAGAGTGATAGTGATGCAATATGAATATGAATGCAAATAAATAATGCATGATGTATGTATGTATATGCTGACAAAACTGACACGACATACAGACTAATGGATGAACACGACGGGATACTCGGCCACTGCGGGGGACGAAGAGGCATCGCTGGTCCAAAAGTAGCAATTTCGCCTTGCTTAGGAGAGATAGTCCCTGTTGGGAGCTACGTTGGTCGGGCTTAGGAGGTAAGAACTATGCCGGGGGTGTCAGATGAAACATGGTCTCTGACACAGTTGATCCTTCGTTCAGACGTACTGGTTTAGACGGAGTACTTTGATTCTGCACTTTGAAGCTCGATTACTTCTGGAGTAGCGATCGATGTTCTTTCGATGTTCAACAGTCAAAAGAAATTTCCATCTTTATTTTTTTTAAAAGCAGAAAAAGTTTTACAAGTAAATTCATTTTTGTTTTATTTCAAGAATCGTTGATCATGTTACAATGTCGTTCCGTAAAGCTAAAACAAATAAGAATTGCAAAAAAAAGCACAAGGGCTCAAATTTTATTGATAGGATGGAAATCAGCTAAACGCGTGATTCACGGAGTATTTACAAAATTAGAAAAATGGTAATTTACAGGGAAAAGGGCTACGTTGAAACATAACGGCCACTATCCTTCTACCAACTTTGAATTCGGGGCATCCTGAGCTTCTGTCGAAGATGACCTTGACTGGAGTTTTCTTTCGATGGATGGTGTAACTGCTGCTGAGGGATTTGCCCTTGTCGGACGTAGTTACTTGCCATCGGGATGATTTTTTTATTATGTCTCTAATTTTTGTCTGGACCTCCCTTTCGGGTTTTTAATCCACTGAGACGATTTTTTTTAGTTAGGAGAAGTATTTCTTGACTACATCAACATTCGTGGGGTAGGAAAATTCCTCTCCGTCCATGGTTGCAAGTATCACGGCACCGCCTGAGAAAGCTTTCTTGACCATATAGGGGCCGTCATAATTCGGGGTCCACTTCCCCCGGGAATCAGTGAGAAATGACTGTATCTTTTTTAGCACGAGGTCTCCTTTTCTGAAGACACGGGATTGGACCTTTTGGTCAAATGCCTTCTTCATGCTTTGCTGATATAACTGACCGTGGCATAGAGCCGTTACTCGCTTTTCTTTGATCAGATTCAGTTCATCGTGTCGACTTTGACACCATTCAGCTTCTGTAAGCTTAGCTTCCATCAATACCCGGATTGATGGGATCTCTACTTCTATGGGGAGCACTGCTTCCATGCCATATACTAGAGAGAAAGGGGTTGCCCCTGTTGAAGTGCGGATAGATGTGCAATAACCGTGAAGAGCAAAGGGTAGCATTTCGTGCCAGTCTTTATAGGTTACAACCAACTTTTGAACAATCCTCTTGATGTTCTTGTTAGCCGCCTCTACCGCTCCGTTTATCTTGGATCGGTAGGGAGATGAGTTATGGTGTTCAATCTTGAACTCAGCGCACAACTCTTTCATCATCTTATTGTTCAAGTTAGAACCATTATCAGTAATGATCTGGCTTGGAACACCATTACGGCGGATGATATTGTTTTTGATAAATCAGACCATCACTTTTTGGGTTACATTAGTGTATGACGCTGCTTCGACCCATTTGGTAAAGTAGTCAATGACTACCAGGATGAACCGATGTCCGTTCGAAGCCTTGGGTTCAATCATGCCAATCACGTCGATTCCCCATATGGAAAAAGGCCATGGGGAAGAAAAAACTTTGAGATGTATTGGCGGTACATGGATTTTGTCTGAGTATATCTGACACTTGTGACACCTCCTCATGTATTTATAGCAGTCAGATTCCATGGTCAACCAGTAGTACCCTGCTCTTAGAATTTTTCTCGCCATTGTGTGTCCATTGGCATGAGTGCCAAAGGATCCTTCATGAATTTCTTTTATCAACATGTCTGCCTCTGGTCTGTCTACGCATCGGAGCAAGACCATGTCGAAATTTCTCTTATAGAGTGTATCAACGCTCAGAAAAAAACTACCTGCTAGCCTTCTGAGGGTTTTTCTGTCTTTCCTGGATGCCCCAGGTGGGTACTCTTGCTTCTGAAGGAAGCATTTGATATCATGATACCAATATTTGTCGTCTATGACTGCTTCAATCGTGAAGATGTAAGCGGGCTGTTCGAGGCGCATTATGTCGATCTTAGGTAAGTCGTTCCATTGACCTACACTAATCATGGAAGAGAGGGTGGCTAATGCATCAACCATGTGATTCTCTTCACGAGGGATATGATGAAACTCGATTCTGTTGAAGAAGGGTAACAACCTTCTCGCACAGTCTTTGTAAGGAATCAGTCCTGATTGGTATGTGTTCCAATCTCCTTTGATCTGATTGATAACCAGGGCTGAGTCGCCATATACGTCCAAGTTTTTGATCCTCAAATTAATCGCTTCTTCGAGACCCATAATACAAGCTTCGTATTCAGCCTCATTGTTTGTGCACTTGAACGTAAGTCTGGCAGTGAAAGGAATGTGGGTACCCTGAGGTGTTATGATGATTTCCCCAATTCCATTTCCATAATGATTGATAACTCCGTCAAAAATGAGTCCCCATTGGGAACTTGGTTCTGGCCCTTCACTGGGTAGCGGTTCATCGCAATCTTTCATTTTTAAGTACATGACATCTTCGTCTGGGAAGTCAAACCCGATTGATTCTTGATCGTCAATCGGCTGATGAGCCAAATGATCGGCTAAAATACTCCCTTTAATGGATTTCTGAGCGTGGTATTCTATGTCATATTCTAATAACAACATCTGCCAACGGGCAATCCTTCCCGTGAGAGCAGGTTTTTCAAAGACGTACTTGATTGGATCCATTTCGGAGATTAACCAAGTAGTGTGACAAATTATGTACTGGAGAAGACGTTTAGCTGCCCAAGCCAGAGCACAACAAGTTTTCTCAAGCATAGTATACCGAGTCTCGCTTAAATAGTCGGTGAATTTCTTGCTTAAATAGTAAATGGCAGACTCCTTCCTTTTGGTTTTGTCTTGTTGGCCAAGCACACAACCCATTGAGTCTTCCAAGACTGTGAGGTAGATGATCAGTGGTTTTCCTTCCACTGGAGGTGATAGAATCGGTGGGTTCAACAGGTATTCCTTGATACTGTCGAAGGCGGTTTGGCAATCTTCTGTCCAAACGCAATCCTGATTCTTTTTGAGTAATTTGCAAATCAGCGCGCATGTGGCGGTCATGAGGAATATGAATCTGGAGATGTAGTTCAAACGTCCCAGGAATCCTCTGACTTGTTTTTCAGTTTTTGAAGAAGGCATTTCTTGAATGGCCTTGACCTTGTCGGATCAACCTCAATTCCTTTCTGGCTGATGATGAACCCTAAAAGTTTCCCTGGACGGACACCAAAGGTGCACTTGTTGGGATTCAAGCGGAGCTTATACTTTCTCAGACGCTCGAATAATTTTGACAGGTGGGTCACATGCTCCTCTTCCGTTTTAGATTTGGCAATCATATCATCGACATATACCTCGATTTCCTTGTGTATCATGTCATGAAAAAGAGTAGTCATGGCCCTTTGATAGGTTGCCCCGGCGTTCTTCAAATCGAACGGAATTACCTTGTAACAAAAGGTACCCCATAGGGTAATAAATGATGTTTTCTCCATGTATTTCGGCGCCATTTTGATTTGATTATAGCCCGAGAATCCATCCATGAAGGAGAAGACTTTGAATTTTGCTGTACTGTCTACCAGCATGTCAATGTGTGGTAAGGGAAAGTCGTCCTTCGGACTGGCTTTGTTCAGATCCCTGTAGTCTACACACATTCTGACCTTTCCTTCCTTTTTTGGAACGGGTATGATGTTGGCTAACCATTGAGGATATTCTGATGTGGCGAGGAAACCTGCGTCAATTTGTTTCTGTACCTCCTCTTTGATTTTGACGGCCATGTTCGGGTGAGTCATTCTCAACCTTTGCTTTACTGGTGGACATTCTGACCTTAACGGTAGATGATGTTCCACGATGCTGGTATCCAACCCTGGTATATCCTAATAGGACCAAGCGAATACATCGGGAAACTTTTTGAGAAGCTTTGTCAAACTCTCTTTAGCAGTTGGACTGAGCAGTGCCCCAATCCTAATCTCTTTTCTTTCCTCTTTTGAACCCAAGTTGACCATTTCCAACGGCTCTTTGTGAGGTTTGATGGACCTTTCCTCCTGTCTGAGTAATCGAGAGATCTCCTCTGGAATTTCTTCGTCATCTTCTTCTTCAGCCTCAAATACCAGAAATTCAAAGTTGGGAGAAGGCATTGGATCATATATTTCAACGGGGTTTAAAACAAGCAATCTGCATGACGTGATGATTTATGTTTTTCGTAACCCGAAATTTGACCTCCCTCTTTTGGCCTTTTGCATAAGCATGCGCACTCGCATCGTTGGCATACGCATTCGCACTTTTCTTTGTGTGTTTCTTGTTGCAGGATATTCCGGTTTTCCAAGCCCGATTAATCACATCCTCTCAAGATTATTTCATCACCAAAACGAGCCCAAAACAAAGGTTTCCATGTTTATTTATCAAGACAAGAGATGGAAAAGCGGAATCAGGACTTCAGCATCATCCTTTTGCAAATTTGTGGAAATTTGGCTGAAGTAACCAGTTAGCAATTATGCGTAACCGGTTACTCAGTGTATTTTTCACCAAAAAACGCAAATTTTCAAGCATGTAACCGGTTAGCACATATGCTGTAACCGGTTACTCAGTGGAAAATTTCAGTTTCTGCTGCATTTTTGGGACAGCAACAAGCACTCTCCTTGGTCATTGATTCTACAATATTCTAGCAATGTGTGGAACATTCTAGACTTCTCTAGACATTTCAAGGCTATTCAATTCAATCCAAGTGCATTTATTCTAATGCTTCACTCCAAATTAAGTGCACCATGTCCCTTGTTTTACAAGCATGCCAACCGTTGGATGATGGAAATTCACATTGGGATTGTTACCGAGTTAGGTCTAACTAACCGAGTTAACCACCTTGACTCAGTGAGTCAAGCCCAACTAACTCCAACCCTAACTCCAAACCCAAAGCTAAGTCCAAAGCTAAGTCCAAACCTCCCATACTCCAAACCCAAATTCTATATAAACTCACCTTCACTCACTTTTCATTCTCTCCATCATTTCCCACATTTCTCACACAAGACCTTCAACCATTCTCCACAATCATTCACACAAATTCACACTTTCTTCACTCTCAATTCTCTCATTCTCCTCTGCATTTTCTGCAACTTCTACATCTTCATCTCAATTCTCATCCCAAAACCTCACCAAAAGCTCTTATTCTTGAAGGATAATCACTTTTCACATTGAAAGTGATTAATTCCTGAGCTTAACCTCCATCATTTGGCACTCTTTGGTTGGATTTCTGGAATTACATCTTATTCTACTTCAATCCAAAAGTTCTACAACTTTCAATTTGGTGTAAGTTCGATTTCGGTGCATTTTCGCGTTTTGATCGGTTTCGACGCGTTTTGTCTACAAATTAAGGATTCTCTGGTTTTCTTCGATTTTATGCATCAAAATCTCTTCGCAACACTTACCAAGCCAAATCTCCGGCTTGTAGGTTGGTGGATCTAACTAATTTTATCATTTCGCGCATTTTCGTATCGTTCGCAATGTAGTCGATAATTGTTGTGTGTGATTTGGTTTTGCATTTGTTTGATCCATGATCCTATTGTGTTAGTTGATTTTATCACTATTTATTTATTGTTTTCAAGTTCAATTTTCGTGCACAATTTCAGTTCCTAGCATGTGGTGGTTGGCATAAGTGATTATGTGTTGAAAACTACTTTTGAAAAGCTATTTTTGCTGTTATTTTTGCCACTGTCTCAGTGGTAACCGGTTAGCAGTTATGCGGTAACCGGTTACACAGTTCAATTTTCAACAAATACGCTGATTTTCAAGCATGTAACCGGTTAGCAGTTATGCTGTAACCGGTTACCACTGATCAGAATGGCCAATTTTGAGTTTTTCAAGCTTGTTTGGTATCCATTCTTCTTCTAACTTCCATGGATCAATGTGCTTCATTTTAATGGATGTTTTAAGTGTCATTTAACCCCTGGTTGAAGCATATTCATGAACTTTCGATGCACATTTTCGATTATTCATTTGTTTCATGTTCTTAGCATTGTATGAACATAGCAATTCTTGCACTATTTTTGTTCACATGATACATGAGTTTGTGTGGCATTTTGGTGATCATTTGGCACTGTTTTGCACCTTCCATTTCAGATTTGCATTAAGTTTATTCTTCATGGATAAACTTAATCTTGTATAATCAATAATTCACTCCTATTTGCTTTAATGACATTTCATCCTCTTTGAGAAGTTGTTAGCATGTTTCTCTTGATTAATTGATCGAAACTTTGTTTCGATTAATCGATCTTCCCTTTTCCTCTCTTTAGGCCTCCTTTAGAGCTTTCTCTCTCATTCCCCCCGTATGAGTTAAAGTTTCGCACTGCGCCTTGCATCGGAGCACTTTACAAATTGACGTTGTTATGTTGTCTGTTTCTCTACGCAGGAGCACTGTACAACTTGGAGCTGTTGGGCCGTCCGGTTCAACTTCCGCATTACACCCTGTGTGTGTTAGGGAAGGGATGAGAAGGGAGAATTCCTACTCTCATTCTGACTACTTCAGGCAGGGGACGAATGACCCTGTGCTTGGCTTAGTCATCTCTATCTCCAGGCGGTAATGTGCTTTCTTTCCCCAATCGAGTTGATCCTTGATCACTCTTCTCTCTTTGCGATCTCTTTCGATCCTCGGTCACTCATATCTCTTTCAATCTCTCCTTTTGATCAATCACCATCCTTCTTGGTTGAGATCATTATTCTTGCGCTAGCAATCTCTCTTTGTTCCATCACTCATTTCTTCTTGTAATCAATCATTGCTTTTTTATTCCCCTGAAGAGTTTCAATTCTCTCTCTTTGGTCCAACACAGTTTTCCTATCACGACCATTTTTTCCCCTGGAGTTCGCAACCTTCTCTTGGTTTTTCTCCTTTCTTGGGTTAATCACCTTCTCTTGGTTAATCACCCTTTTCTTCAGTTAATCACAGTCCGTCTATTAATACTGAGCACCTCTTGGGTTAATCACCTCTTCTTGGTTAATCACCCTTCAGTTAACCACAGTCCGTCTGTTAAAATACTGAACCCTTTCGAGTTAATCACCTTCTCTTGGTTAATCACTCGCTTTTCTCTTCGGTTGGTCACAGTCCGTCTGTAAACACCGAATGCCCCGCAGTTGGCAACCTCCTCTTGGTTCGAATACTTGCACCCTTGGGTTAGTAACCTTTCTTTGGTTCAAATACCCTTTCTTTGGTTGAGTACTGTTTGTTCAGTCAATTTACCGAACCCCTTTGGGTCACGACCTTTGCTCGAAGATATACCCGTCCTCTGGGTTATGTTCTTTATTCGGTCTTACGCCCGCTTTTCTGGTTAATCGCAGTTTCCTCTGTTAAAACCAATGTTTCTCTATTCCCACAGAGTTGCAGTCATTTCTTTCCTCGGTTAACCACTATTTACAAGTTAATATACCGAGGCACCTTCAAAGTCAAACACCTTCTCTCGGTTCAGCACTCCCTCTCTTGGTTTATCACAGTCCGTCTGTTGACACCAGCTTCTTTTCCCCGCCAGGGTCTACTCTCTTTCTTCGGTTAACCACTGCCAGCTAGTTAATATACTGAATCTCCTTTTTCTCGCGGTTATGACACCATCCCTTTTTTGGATCTCCAGAGGAGTCCTTCCTATTCCCCTTGCTATTACTTTCTTGGTTTCGACACCAATTCTCTTTGCTATCCCCAGCGGAGTTTCTTTCATTCTTGGTTTTGACACCATTCTTTTACTATTCTTTTGTGAAAACGCTCTCACTGCGGGTCTTTCCCAGTAGAGTTTTTTTTCTTTCATTCTTGCTCTTGGTTTTGACACCACTTCTTTCGCCTCCTTGTTTCTTTCTTGTTTTGTTTTCCGTTCAGTTCCCCGAACTACGGAAGCTCTGATTCTGCATTCTTTTGAATGTATGATACGTAGGCATGAGATCGCATTGATCTCGGCGAGCACACTTCCATCTTTCTTCTGTCTTCCTCCTTTCTTTCTTTCTTCTTTGTCCCCTGGTTCCATGAACTACGATGCTCTGACTTCCTCATTACACTATGAGGGTACGTAGGCACGAGGATCTTGTTCCTTCACGAGCACTTTCCTTCTTTTCTTTCTTTTCCCCCTTTCTCTCTCTCATCTTTCTTTTAGCTAGAAGCCTTTAGATAGATAACCCATCCAAGCCTAGAAGCAAGCGAAATGGTTCCCGTCGAGTACGACGGATGCTTTAGGTGCTAATACTTTCCTTTCGCATAACCGACCCCCCGTTCCCGTTTCTCTTCCCCTTGGGTTTTATCGATATTTTCCCTGTCCTTTGGGACTAAATAAAGTTCGGTGGCGACTCTGTTGTATCTTTGAGTGTGCAATTCACTCATGTAGAAACCAGCCATCTTCAGCTGGTGACTCTGCTGGGGACTGGTTAACCTACTGCTGGTCCATCCCTTGAGGGGTCTCGCCTAGTTTTGTTTTCTTTCTTGCTTGCTTGGGTGTTTATCTTTAGCACTTTACTTGCTTTATTTTATGCTTTAGCTTTATGTGTATTTATCGCATTTCTTTACTGCTTTGAATATTCATTGTTGCATATTCTGGATATCTGTTATTTTCTGCTGTTGTTGGGATGGGTAGATATTATTGGAGAGAAAGGTCCTAACACCGGGCCTAGTATACACATAGGCTAGAACGTGGATAGTCGTGAGGCCTACATTTTGCGCATTGGGATATCACGAGACCCACATCCCAGATTGTGATTCGTTTGAGAATACCTCCGTCCTGTGAGAATTCACTACGGCGGGGGATTTTCATCCTGAGTCCTATGGTTTGGGCGACCTTTTCTAGGGATCACCTTGTTGTGTCTAGATCACACCTGTGAGGGGGATGGGTTTTGCAGGAAAACAGGCCACTTCATACCATTGTTCTCACACACGCCAGATTTCCTCACCGACACATCATATTATGTTGCACTGACACAGATTATATGCAGATATCCGGATTATTCAGATTTGATTATTCGGGCAGTGCTGGTTTCTTGTTGTTATGTTGCATATCATTTCATCATGTAAATTAATTTTTGCATATGCATTTCCAGGTTTTCGAGGGCTTATCTTTTGTTGACATTATCATGGAGATGAGTACTGGTTGTCGTGGCATCGTCAGTTACAAATTTGTGGAGCCTAAGCTGGGTATTTTGAGAGGTTTGGCATCTTTGTTGGTTGGAGATCACAGAGGGGTTTTCATAGGTACTTATGGTAATCTGTTGACCATCCTCAACACTGAAGTCAACATCACTTCTATTCATACTCTGGTTCAGTTCTACGACCCGCCATATAGGTGCTTCACATTTTAGGATTATCAGCTAGCACCTACACTTGAGGAGTATGCTTATATTTTGGGGGTTGAGATCAAGAAGCAGGTTCCTTATTTTTACACTAGTGGTTGTCCGAAGTTTCATCTTATTGCTGATGCGCTTTGCATTGGTAAGAAAGATGTGGAGGATAATCTCAAGACCAAAGGGAAAGGTATTTGAGGGTTTGCTTCGAAATTCTTGGTTGATAAGGCTACTACTTTTGCTAAGGATGGAAACTGGGAGGCTTTCAACGCAATTCTCGCTCTGCTGGTATATGGGATTGTCTTGTTTCTGAACATGAAGGATTTCGTAGATCAGGCTGCCATCAGCATTTTCTTGTCCAAGAACCCTGTTCCGACGCTTCTTGCTGATACCTACCATTCTATTCATTCCAGGAATGAAAAGAAGAAAGGAACCATTGTCTATTGTGCTCCTTTGTTGTACCGATGGTTCATGTCTCACCTTCCACAGAAGGGATCCTTTGTTGAGAATAAGGATAATCTCAAGTGGTCTCAACGAATCATGTCTCTTACCGCTGATGATATTTCTTGGTATTCTCGAGTCTTCGACGACATTCCGATCATTCTTCATTGTGGGAAATTCTCTAATGTGCCTCTCTTGGGTACAAAGGGTGGAATTAACTACAATCCGAGAATGGCTTTCTGACAGTTGGGATACCCTATGGTTGACAAACCTGATCCTGAGGTAGTGGAAGAGTTCATCTTTCATGAAGAGGCTGATGACATGGGTTTGCTGAAGAGGTTTAGTGCTGCTTGGACTCAGATTCATCTCGAAGGAAGAGACGATTTGGGTAAGAAGAATTGCATAGCCAAGGAAGCTTACACACTTTGGGTCAAAGAGCGCATCAAAGAGATCTCGTTGCCATTCTCTCCTGAGCCTTCCATGAATGCCAAGCCTCCTGAACTTGCCATTGGTCCTCCATCTGAGGTCGATCAACTCAAGCTGATTGTTGAGAAGTTGAAGAAGGAGAATGTTGATCTTCGTCTCAACCTTGATAGAGTCACTTCCGAGAAGGATAGCCTATAGATTGAGCTCCATCAGAAGCGCGAGCGCATGCTCAAAGAGGTGGAGGTTGAATAGAACAAGCATATGAAGGTGGGTGATGCTTTGAAGAGCACCTATGAGGGACTTGCCTCAAAGAAGAGACAACTCGCCGATGCTCATTATCAAGCCTACAAAGAGGAACTGAGCTACAACAAGCAACTTGAAGAGCTTCAAGGGAAGTTATCCGAGTTCAAGATGAAGTGGCAAAGTGAGAAAGACCGTGCTAATCAGTTAGCAAAGGACTTTTCTCAATGTCAAACCCAACTAGACAAAGTCTTCGGTGAGCACTCAGAGCAAAGAACAGATTAGTCAGCCCTACACAGAGAGCACTCAATGGGAGCATCAAAGCCGTCATCTATAGAATCTCCTGGATCAGAAAGAAGCCTTTCTTCAGGACATACTTCAGGGACCTAATCATTCTTTGCTGCGCAACCTCATGAAGGATGCGAAGTACTGGAGTAAGAGGCACGGCCGTCTAGCCAGATTTGCTGAGCATGCATTGGAGGACCTACCTGGGCTGTTGAGGGATGCGTATGATGATGCATTGCCGCACCAGCTTCCTTGGGCTGTTTTTCATTTCTTATCTGTGTGTAGGGTGGTATTTGATAGAATCCATGCGGATTTTGTTGTAGCCTAAAAGGCAGATGTTTGACTTGTATTCGACTTGTGCTTCTTTCCTCTATTGAATTAATGAATGAAGATGCTTGCTCACTCTATCTTTTATGCCTTTACTTGTATGCTTTATGATTATTGTCAACAAAGATAAGTTTAAGAATTCCTGGAAATTAAAACTTTTATTTTTTACATGCATATCATACATTCATCTGCACACATATGCACGTCCCTTTATCCGAAACCGTTGCTCATCCTTGTCCGCATTCCTTGTAGCAAGACGATGACTCGACATCGGTATTTTACTCGCTCAAGCAAATCCAGAATCATGGCTGACTTTGAAGATGAGAACGCTGCGTACAAGGAAACTCTGGCTCAATTCCAAGGACGAATGGATCAGTTCCAGACGAACATGGATGTCATTATGGAGCTCCTTCGTGCCCAGAGGGACGTCGCTGCTGCTACCACTGTTGTTGCAACTAATACTGATGCAACTGTTGTCACTCCTGTTGTGACTGTTCCTTCAGTTGTTACGACCACTCCTGCTGTTGTTATTCCTTCTCCTGCTAGAGTTGAAGTGCCCGTTGAGCCTGTGACTAAGCCTATCGTTCAACCCAGTTTGAACCAGATGCCCACTGGTTTTCCTTGGGGCATGCCTCCGAATTACACTCCTCAGATTGCAAATAATGGTAGTGCCTTCATGCCATATCATCCTTTTGTTGCGCCCATGCCTAACGGGAATGCTGCCGCCTATCCATGGATCATGCCTACTCCAATCCCGCCTCCAGTGGTGAATGATGATCCTGAGAATCTTCAGGCTCAAACTCATCAAACTGTCGGATTAGTCGACACTGAAACTCCTGATGATGAAGAGAATGCGTATAGGGGTCCTCCTATTCATGTTCCGGTTCCATCTCAAGTTGCTCAAATCGCTGTTCCGAATGTTCATCCTGGGATGTTCTACCCTAGGGTATCTTCCTCAGCTGCTGGGGTACCTCCTCCGAATTATCCGTATGGTGTTCCGATGGGTCAGAATGCTGGTCAGAAGGTTAATCCGGGTTTGGTGCATCCTTCTCAGTTTTCTACTTCGCAAGTGAATGCTCCTGCCGCTTCTCAGCTGCCAAATCCTCAGATTCTTGTTAGGCCCACTAATCAGAATAGATTTGTTGACTACAAGTTGTTGGAAGATCGTATCAGAGCTATTGAAGGGTTCTCTGCTTTTGGCATGGAAGCCAAAGATTTGTGTTTGGTTCCGAATGTTGTGTTGCCGCAGAAATTCAAGATACCTGATTTACAAAAGTATAAAGGCTTGAGCTGCCGCGTAGTCACATCATTATGTACTGTAGGAAGATGGCATCCCATATTGATAATGATGAATTTCTAGTTCATTTTTTTCAAGATAGTTTGCCTGGTGCTTCATTGGATTGGTACATGGGCTTGGAGCGCAGCAAAATCCGTACTTGGAGGGATTTGTCTGAAGCGTTCGTGAGGCAATACAAGTATAACCTTGATCTGGCGCCAACTAGATTGTAATTGCAGAATCAGTCACAGCGCTCAGCAGAAACATTCAAGGAGTGTGCACAAAGATGGCGAGAGACGGCATCTCGTGTGCGACCGACTCTCTCTGATAATGAGTTGGTTGACATCTTTATGGGTACATTGCAAGGATCTTACTATGAGAAAATGGTGGGTAGTTCTTCATCGAGTTTTGCTGATGTTGTGACGATTGGCGAACAGATTGAAAATGGTTTGAAGACTGGAAAGATTCCTGGTGCTGCTTCCCAGCAGCCGACCACTAGAAAGTCTCAAAACAGTCAGTCCAAGAAAAAGGAAGGTGAAGCCAACGCTGTGACAGTCCAAGTTTCTCCTCAGTATCAAGCTCCCATGACTTCCATGCCGTATTATCCGTATCCGTACATTGCTGCTGCACAGTATCAACAACCTCCATATCAGTATCATCCGCAATAACTAGTTCAGAATGCTCAGAATCAGCAACCGAATCAACAGAACAAAAATCAGCAGAATCAGAACCGTCAGAACAACAACAATCCAGGAAACCGTAAGCATCCGAATTTTGATAGAATTTCGGTGTCATACACGGAACTGTTTCCTTACTTGGTTCACCAAGGGGCAATTGTCCCCAAGCAGATTGCACCTGCGATTCCTCCATTTGGCCCAAAGCATAACCCAAATGCATCCTGTGCTTATCATGCTGGATAAATAGGACATACAACAGAGGATTGCTTTGTTTTCAAAACCAAGGTTCAGGAACTCATTGATAAAAAAGTTCTAACTTTCGCTGAGGAAGGACCCAACATTCAGAGTAATCCGTTGTCGAATCACGGTGGGCCTGCGGTTAACATGGTTGAGGATAATTCAGTGGCTGAGTGTTCTTCTGATCAGAAACAATGCAACTTTGTCAAGTTCCATAGCGCGGGTTTCCAGCAGGGTGACATCTTGGCAGCTGCTGATGATGCTGGTCCCAGTAATCAGATTGCAAGCTTTGTGCGCAACTGTCCGCCGGGTTTCAAGCTCAACAATTAGACATCTACCGTGATTCCTGTGGTTTTCCCATATAACATGTAATGCATTTTGCTTTCTCGTTCCCTCGTCCTCGTCCGAGACGAGTGGATAGTTTGTAAACGGCCTCATGCTTTTGAAATATTATTTGATCAATAAATAAAAGTTTTTTGCATTCAAAATCATGCTCTATTTTCCTTCTTTATTTTAGTTTTCACAAAAAAAATGGCAAAAGTTTCTTTTCTTTTTCAATAGCTCATTCTAAACATATTCATAAACATGCAGAACTAATAAAAGCATTGATAACAACATGGCAAACATCCATTGTAATTCTGGAATTCCAATTAACCAAGCCGAAGAAGATGGTGAGGAAGATTGTGAATTACCGGCTGAATTGGAAAGGCTCCTTGAGCACGAGCGCACACAAAGAGCCAGTGGAAGTTGTTAATCTTGGTACTGATGAGGTCAGGAGAGAAGTCAAGGTTGGCTCATCCCTCGGAGAGCATGTACACTCCGAGTTGGTCAAGTTATTGAAATAGTATGTTGATATCTTCGCCTGGTCCTATCAAGATATGCCTGGGTTGGATACCAACATCGTTGAACATCACTTACCACTCAAGCCCGAATGTCCTCCTGTCAAGCAGAAACTCAGGAAGACTAGACCTGACATGGCACTCAAAATCCGAGAAGATGTAAAGAAGCAGCTTAATGCTGGGTTCCTAGTCACTTCCGAGTATCCTGAATGGATTGCCAACATTGTCCCAGTTCCCAAGAAGGACGGCAAAGTCAGAATGTGTGTGGATTATTGAGATCTCAACAAGGCAAGCCCGAAGGATGATTTTCCTTTTCCTCATACTGATGTCTTTGTAGACAACACTGCACAGTTCTCTGTCTTTTCCTTTATGGACGGTTTTTCAGGATATAATCAGATCAAGATGTCCCCAACTGATATGGAGAAGACTACTTTCATCACGCCATGGGGTACATATTGCTACAAAGTCATGCCATTCGGTCTAAAGAATGCAGGGGCAACATACCAGCGTGCCATGACAACCCTCTTTCACGATATGATTCATAAAGAGATTGAGGTTTACGTGGACGATATGATTGCCAAGTCCAAAACTGAAGATGATCACTTGGTTCATCTGAAGAAACTGTTTGACAGACTCCGAAAGTTTAGATTGCGGTTGAATCCTGTGAAGTGCACCTTCGGAGTTCGATCTGGTAAATTGTTGGGATTTATTGTGAGTCAGAAGGTCATTGAAGTTGATCCTGATAAAGTTCAGGCAATTCAGAACATGCCGCCTCCTAAAATAGAAAAAGTAGTCTGTGGCTTTCTGGGCAGACTTAATTACATTTCAAGGTTTATCTCCCATTTGACGGCTACCTATGAACCAATGATCAAATTGCTAAGGAAAAATAAATCGGTTGAATGGAATAATGATTGTCAGGAAGCATTTGACAAAATCAAACAATACTTGCAAGAGCCACCGATCTTAGTACCACCGGTTCCTGGTAGGCCTTTAATCATGTATCTCACCGTTTCAGATGAATCAATGGGATGTCTATTGGGTCAACATGATGACACTGGAAGAAAAGAACATGCAATATACTATATGAGCAAGAAGTTCACTGATTGTGAGACCAGATACTCACTCTTAGAGAAAACTTGCTGTGCTCTGGTCTGGGCTGCTCGACGCCTGTGACAATACATGATTTGCCATACTACTTTATTGATATCCAAAATGGATCCGATAAAGTACATCTTTGAAAAGCCTACTGTCTCTAGAAGGATTGCTCGGTGGCAGATGCTGTTAACTGAGTATGATATCCAACATGTTACCCAGAAAGCAATAAAATGGAGCGTCTTGTCTGAATACCTTGCTCATCAACCTATAGAGGGTTATCAACAGATGAAGTTTGACTTTCCCAATGAGGATGTTCTATTTATCAGAGATTATGAGACTCCAGACCCTGATATAGGACCCGAACCAGGGGCGCGATGGACGCTCGTGTTCGACGGAGCCTCCAATTCTAAAGGTCGTGGAATCGTTGCTATCCTCATCTCTCCAACAGGTTTTCACCTTCCCTTCACTGCTAGATTATGCTTTGCATGCACCAACAATATGGCTGAATACGAAGCATGTATCTACAGTATTGAAGCGACAATTGACATGAGAATCAAGATTCTTGAGGTCTATGGAGATTCTGCCTTGGTCATCGGTCAAGTCAGAGGGAACTTTGTGACTCGGGATTCCAAGCTGGTTCCGTACCAACAACACATAGCGAAGTTGATTCCTTACTTTGATGAGATCACTTTTCATCATATTCCCAGAGAGGAAAATCAACTAGCTGATGCTCTTGCCACTCTAGCATCCATGTTCAAGGTCAAGTGGAAGAATGAAGCTCCTCATATCCGCATTGATCACTTGAATGAACTAGCACACTGTTTAGCAATCGAGGATGAGTCTGATGACAAGCCTTGGTTCTACAACATCAAAAGATATCTGGAAAAACAGGAATATCCCGAGGGTATCACCATCACTGACAAGAAAGCTCTTAGGCGGCTTTGCGCCAAATTCTTCTTAAGTGGTGGTATACTGTACAAGAGGAATTATGATTCCGTGTTGCTCAGATGCGTGGATAGACACGAAGCACACACGATCATAAGGTCCATACATGAGGGCTGCGAAGGTGTACATGCTAAAGGTCCTGCTATGGCCAAGAAGATCCTTCAGGTTGGGTATTACTGGTCAATGATGGAGGTAGATTGTTACAACTTTGCTAAAAGGTGTCACAAGTGCCAAATTTATGGAGACAAGATCCATGTGCCTCCAACTCCATTGAATATTTTGACTTCACCTTACCCATTTTCCATGTGGGGTATAGATATGATTGGAATGATCAAGCCGAAGGCTTCCAACGGTCATCGATTCATTCTAGTTACTATCAATTACTTTACCAAGTGGGTTGAAGTTGCTTCTTATGCAAACGTTACACGACAAGTGGTTGCCAAATTCACCAAGAAAGAGATAATTTGTCGTTATGGCATTCCTAGCAACATTATCACGGACAATGCAAGCAACCTGAATAACAACATGATGAAGGAGTTGTGTCAAGAATTTAAGATCGAGCACCATAACTCTTCACCATATCGGCCCAAGATGAATGGCGCCGTTGAAGCAACAAACAAAAACATCAAGAGGATTGTCCAGAAAATGGTCAAGACTTACAAGGACTGGCATGAAATGCTTCCTTTTGCACTGCATGGCTATAGAACTTCAGTTTGCACTTCCACTGGGGCAACTCCATATTCGCTTGTGTATGGTATGGATGCTGTTCTGCCCATCAAAGTCGAAATTCCTTCGCTCAGAGTCATCATGGAGGCAGGTCTTGATGAAGCCGAATGGGTTCAGTCCATATACGACCAGCTGAATCTCATTGAAGAGAAGCGCCATGCAGCCGTTTGCCATGGTCAATTGTATCAGAGACGCCTCATGCGAGCTTTTGACAAGAAAGTTCTTCCTCGAACATTCTAAGAAGGCGAACTCGTGCTCAAGAGATATTCACCTGTTCACTCGGATCCACGAGGCAAGTGGACTCCCAATTACGAAGGACCCTTTGTTGTCAAGAAGACCTTCTCAGGCGGAGCCCTGATCCTCACCACAATGGATGGGGAGGAGTTGCCATCGCCCGTGAACTCCGATACAGTCAAAAAATATTATGCCTGAAAAAATGGATAAGAGTCCGCTAGATTGACATCTGCAAGGACAATCTAGGCAAAAATGGACGTCCCGATGGACCAAAAAAAGAAATGTCCATGCAAAAGTTAGGGACAATAGAAAAAACAATAATAGCCCGCTAAGTTGAAAATCCAAAAGGGCGACTTAGGAAAAAATGGGCATCCCGGTGGACGAAAAAAAATGTGAAAACATGTCCAGGAAAAAATTAGGGATAAAGGCATTGACTGTGAACACTTGAGCCTCTTTTCCTCACGGCTAGACCTCAGACGGTAACAGAACATCCCAATCATCATCGACTGGTGCAAGGCGTTGGAACCTAGACTTACAGTGGATGGTGGCCAATGTTGTAATCAATGCAAAACATGATTTCCCTTTGCCATTTACATTTGTTTTTCAATTTTATTGCAAAGTTCCTCATCAAGGATTTTGCATCCTTGTACACACTTTATGTACACAAATTTTACATTCAATAAAATGCATTCTTTGTTATCTCAATTTGTTTTCATTCCAGTATTTTTGTTTGCAAAATAAACAATTATTTGTGATCACATAATACTAAAAAATGTTGAGAACAATAAAAACCTAAATTCACCGAGAAAGCATTATGCATCGCATGTGTTACTAGTAACCCCTGCAGGATAATCGGTAATATCCATTGGTAAGCCTAACGCCTGGCCGACAATGTGATGATTCTATGAAGAAGTTGTTGTCTCCTCAGCAGTTCCTCAGCAGAGTCATCATTCTCCCCAGCAGGTTGCCAAGGTGTTCCCCAGCAAAGACGCTTTGTTCTTTCTTCCCCAGCAAGGGTTGTGCATCATCTCTTATGATTAGGAACTATCTGTCACCAGCAGCAGTGGTTTCTCCTCAGCTGAGTCAACATGATTCCGGAATCTCTTTTCCCCACGCAGAGCCAATCTTGGTAGGAAGGATTGATTTAATTCTTTCATCCCCAATAGAGACAACCATGGTGATTTAGAAACCTGAGATATTCTCAGTTTCTTTCCCCGGCAGAATCATCATCCTTTGTGAACTCTCTTCTCCAGCAAAGATTGTCTTTATCTGCGGGTCCTCTCCCCGACAGAGGATGTCGAAGTCGTTTTGCTATGATTTCTGCCTAACCGCTTCACACTGTGCCTTATCTTGAGCCTTTGCATTGCATGATATCAAGCATCATGTAGAAATGCATACATAGCATATGCATCGATCATACTCCCTCTCTTTTTGCCTGACTTATCTCCTAGCAGATTTTCAGCAAACTTTGCACCCATCTATTCAAACACTTTCAACTCTTCTTTTATCGCCGTCGACCAAATTCTCTAGCTACTCTTTTATTTAATCCCCTTTTACCTCGAATCATCGAAAAGCTGGCGCAATTCATACATTCTGGTCCAAGAGGATTAAATAGGGGCAGCTGTCGTAACTCGAAATTTGACCTTCCTCTTTTGGCCTTTTGCATAAGCATGCGCACTCGCATCGTTGGCATACGCATTCACACTTTTCTTTGTGTGTTTCTCGTTTTAAGTGTCATTTAACCCCTGGTTGAAGCATATTCATGAACTTTCGATGCACATTTTCGATTATTCATTTGTTTCATGTTCTTAGCATTGTATGAACATAGCAATTCTTGCACTATTTTTGTTCACATGATACATGAGTTTGTGTGGCATTTTGGTGATCATTTGGCACTGTTTTGCACCTTCCATTTCAGATTTGCATTAAGTTTATTCTTCATGGATAAACTTAATCTTGTATAATCAATAATTCACTCCTATTTGCTTTAATGACTTTTCATCCTTTTTGAGAAGTTGTTAGAATGTTTCTCTTGATTAATTGATCGAAACTTTGTTTCGATTAATCGATCTTCCCTTTTCCTCTCTTTAGGCCTCCTTTAGAGATTTCTCTCTCATTCCCCCCGTAGGAGTTGGAGTTCCGCGCTGCGCCTTGCATCGGAGCACTGTACAAATTGATGCCGTTATGCTGTCCGTTTCTCTATGCAGCAGCACTGTACAACTTGGAGATGTTGGGTCGTCCGGTTCAACTTCCGCATTACACCCTGTGTGTGTTAGGGAAGGGATGAGAAGGGAGAATTCCTACTCTCATTCTGACTACTTCAGGTAGGGGACGAATGACCCTGTGCTTGGCTTAGTCATCTCTATCTCCAGGTGGTAATGTGCTTTCTTTTCCCAGTCGAGTTGATCCTTGATCACTCTTCTCTCTTTACGATCTCTTTTGATCCTCGATCACTCCTATCTCTTTCAATCTCTCCTTTTGATCAATCACCATCCTTCTTGGTTGAGATCATTATTCTTGCGCTAGCAATCTCTCTTTGTTCCTTCACTCCTTTCTTCTTGTAATCAATCATTGCTTTTTAATTCCCCTGAAGAGTTTCAATTCTCTCTCTTTGGCCCAACACAGTTTTCCTGTCACGACCATTTTTTCCCCTGGAGTTCGCAACCTTCTCTTGGTTCTTCTCCTTTCTTGGGTTAATCACCTTCTCTTGGTTAATCACCCTTTTCTTCAGTTAATCACAGTCCGTCTGTTAATACTAAGCACCTCTTGGGTTAATCACCTCTTCTTGGTTAATCACCCTTTTCTTCAGTTAACCACAGTCCGTCGGTTAAAATACTGAACCCTTTCGAGTTAATCACCTTCTCTTGGTTAATCACTCGCTTTTCTCTTCGGTTGGTCACAGTCCGTCTGTAAACACCGAATCCCCCGCAGTTGGCAACCTCCTCTTGGTTCGGATACTTGCACCCTTGGGTTAGTAACCTTTCTTTGGTTCAAATACCCTTTCTTCGATTGAGTACTGTTTATTCAGTCAGTTTACATAACCCCTTTGGGTCACGACCTTTGCTCGAGGATATACCCGTCCTTTGGGTTATGATCTTTATTCGATCCTACGCCCGCTTTTCTGGTTAATCGCAGTTTCCTCTGTTAAAACCAATGTTTCTCTATTCCCACAGAGTTGCAGTCCTTTCTTTCCTCGGTTAACCATTATTTACCAGTTAGTATACCGAGGCCCCTTCAGAGTCAAACACCTTCTCTCGGTTCAACACTCTCTCTCTTGGTTTATCACAGTCCGTCCGTTGACACCAGCTTCTTTTCCCTGCCAGGGTCTACTCTCTTTCTTCGGTTAACCACTGCCAGCCAGTTAATATACCGAATCTCCTTTTTCTCGCGGTTATGATACCATCCCTTTTTTGGATCCCCAGAGGAGTCCTTCCTAATCCCCTTGCTATTACTTTCTTGGTTTCGACACCAATTATCTTTGCTATCCCCAGCAGAGTTTCTTTCATTCTTGGTTTTGACACCATTCTTTTACTATTCTTTTGTGCAAACGCTCTCACTGCGGGGTCTTTCCCAGTAGAGTTTTTTTTCTTTCATTCTTGCTCTTGGTTTTGACACCACTTCTTTCGCCTCCTTGTTTCTTTCTTGTTTTGTTTTCCGTTCAGTTCCCCGAACTACGGAAGCTCTGATTCTGCATTCTTTTGAATGTATGATACGTAGGCATGAGATCGCATTGATCTCGGCGAGCACACTTCCACCTTTCTTCCGTCTTCCTCCTTTCTTTCTTTCTTCTTTGTCCCCTGGTTCCATGAACTACGACGCTCTGACTTCCTCATTGCACTATGAGGGTACGTAGGCACGAGGATCTTGTTCCTCCGCGAGCACTTTCCTTCTTTTCTTTCTTTTTCCCCTTTCTCTCTCTCCTCTTTCTTTTAGCTAGAAGCCTTTAGATAGATAACCCATCCAAGCCTAGAAGCAAGCGAAATGGTTCCCGTCGAGTACGACGGATGCGTTAGGTGCTAATACCTTCCTTTCACATAACCGACCCCCCGTTCCCGTTTCTCTTCCCCTTGGGTTTTATCGATATTTTCCCTGTCCTTTGGGACTAAATAAAGTTTGGTGGCGACTCTGTTGTATCTTTGAGTGTGCGATTCACTCAGGTAGAAACCAACCATCTTCAATTATTAGAAGAGATTGAGAGAATGCAAGAGTGTGTGCAGTGTTTTTCTTTGGAAAACTGCTTGTTTTTATTATTGAGTTGTTTTTTTTAAGAATACCATTTTCTGAAAAAGCGAAAAGAGAAAATAGTAATTAAGGCCGAAATTATAGAACGGTGTTATTTTATTCATGAACAAGTCAAATCTTGAAACTACAACCCTATAAAACAAAACTCTGTCGCTTTGGGCGAAGCGAAGAGGGATAATTTACAGAAAGTGAGCCCTATCAAAACATCTGTTTCACCTGGGCAGGGTGAAAGGTTAAAGATGGCAATTACTTTGACTTATGGATGATCTTCGGAACGTCGACAGCAACCCATTGGCGGTGAACTCCTCGGTGAATCACAAAGTCTGGTACCTTCCTTGATTTGTCTTCAGAAATGACGCTGATTTCTGGTGGAGCAGGATCTTTGGAATCTGTCTCCCAGGCAGAGTTGTCGTAGGAAGATTCCTCAGTTGTATTTTGCATAGTATTTGTGCTCTCAAGAAAATCTCCCCATCCAGTTAGCTGGATGTCTTCGAACCTGATACGAGAGCTTTCGGGAGCAGTGTACTTGACCATATAGTCGTATTTTCCACTTGGTTGTCCCAGGGTGTCCCATACTTCTGTGGAACTGGAGGAGTCATCTCTCTCGATGATGTTGACCTCGGGAAAAGCATAGTTGATGAATTCTAGTCAGGCAAGCTTTGCCAATTCATTGTCGTACTAGATATTTTCTAAATGCCCTGAGTAATGGTCCCATGACATGGTGGGGACGCAGGTATTCTGTTCAGTGATGCTCAGGTGATTTTCATTGTTCGGCTGATTTTCTTGCCCCAAGTCTCCTGGGTACGGTTGCCAGATAGGCAGGCCATCCATTGGGCCATAATAGTCGTGGTCAAAGTTGTCCTTCATTAGAGTGTCCTCCTCTAATGAGTTTGGTGGGGCACGACATCCTTCCGGATCACAATCTCCGTACATCATTTTGACATCTGACCTTGGTATAAATCTCGGACTCTGTGCGGGATAGCAAAATGGCGTAGGCACCTCTTCCTGAGACATATAACCGTCCTTGTTGAGATAGGAATTCCACTCCTCATCTGTGTCGGAGGGATCCTCCTTGTTGATAGTATGGACTGCTTGAGACACTGGGTGAAGGAAACCTCCACTGTGGAAGAAGTCCTGAATGGGATGAAAACTTTCATCGTTAGCAGCTGTCTGGGTGCAGGTTGCAGAAAAAACAAGACCCTTCTTTGTTTTATTATCAGTAGGAATGACAAGTTGTCCCCATCCTTTGCATTGTTATTTGCGATCACTTCGAGAGCATCTTTGTACGAGGAAATCGAGGTTCCTTTCTCTGATTGATTCTCATTGCTCACCTAAAGTGCTTGGAACTGAGTTCCAACAACCTCCTCGGATTCTACACAAGTAGACGACGATAAGTTACTCACGAGCAAGGCTTGTTCCCCACAGACCATGACGAGTTGATCGTTCTTGACGAACTTTAGTTTCTAGTGCAATGTCGAAGTGACTGCCCCGGCCTGGTGTATCCAAGGTCTTCCCAACAGGCAGCTGTATGTGGCCCGGATGTCCATGACCTGGAAAGTGATTAGGAAAGTGTGAGGACCGATAGTTATGGGAAGGTCGACTTCGCCAATAACTGCTTTCCGAGATCCGTCAAAGGCTTTGACGATGACCTCACTGCCCCTCATCGGGGATCCTTTGAATGATAGTCACAATAAAGTGGACTTCGGCATTACGTTGATGGTCGATCCTGTGTCTACCAGTACGCTGGCTAAAGCATCATCCCGGTAGTTGACTGTGATATTAAGCGCCATGTTGTGGCGTTTGCCCTCCTCTGGAAAATCCTCATCACTAAACCCTAAGTTGTTGCAGGAAGTCATGTTAGAGATGATGCTATCGAACTGTCATATTGACACATCCTGTTCCACAAAGGCCTGCTCTAAGACTTTCTGTAGAGCCTCTCTGTGGGCTTTGGAACTTAGTAAAAGGGATAACACTGAGATCTTTGAAGGAGTTTATAACAGCTGATCAACAATGTTTTATTCACTCCTTTGGATGAGCTTCAGCATCTCATCATCGTTTTTCGAAAGGTCGGGATAACTGGATTGACCGACTGGTGGATCAGGAGCTTCTGCATGAAGTTCCTTTTCTCTGTTAGGTTCTCCAACTCCTCTGTTGAAGATTCGAACACTCCGTGTTACTCGACTGATGTCTGCAATATTTACGACGGAGGGTAATGGAATTTCCTTTCCATTCTCGATTATTGTCACACCGTACTTGTAAGGGATCGCCTTAGCTGACTCATACGGTAATGGTCCTGGTAGATAAATAACTACAGGAGCCTTCTGATTTCTCTGACTGTCGTAAGTAACTTCAATCAGCTCCTGGCTAGGAACCTTTGATTCGTCCAGTAGAGGGATGATGGTACAAACATCCTTGTTCTATTGATGATCAAATATTATGACAACCTCTCTGATTTGATTAGCGAAGTAGTCCGGCGTCCAGTCGATTGGCTCGGAACCCGGACATGGGCGAATCTCTCTACGATCCACCTGACCTTGAAGAGCTGCCTGCACAAGGTAGCATCCTTGGTTATTCTCCGAGCAGACCTACAGACCTACAGTGTTCATAGTTATGTGGTGGCACCTGGCCACGCCCGCTTTGAATACAGTGTAACCTCACTAGGTCAGTTCCCATAGATCGGACATCCTGATTTTGACACCGAGTAGGGTTTCTATTAAGCACACTGATTTGTTGCGTGTCTTCATCCATATAGATTAGAAGCCACCAGTGGTTTAACAAGTGTTGCAAAGTTCTTTGAACGAGAGCGCACCCTTGGTTACTATCACTGCATACTTTACAATTCAGATAATCGTGAGAAGTGAGAAAACCGAGTTGGACTTGCCTGGCGTGTAACTCCACCAAGCTGGTCTTCATCAAATGAATATCGAAGATTTGAACCATGTTAATCTGATAAGGATTTCTATCATGGTAGTCCTGGATCCATCCAAGATCCATCTGACGCTGGAGGGCCTCTTGTACAAAAGAGCATCCCTGTTTGTTTACCGAGAAAGTCAGACAGGAACTATAATCGTGCCGCGGAAGATTATGATACTGGCTTTGCCTTGAGTGCATCGCCATCAAGTTGACATTCATTGCACGGATGTCGTGGTTCTGAATGATGTTGGAATTCGTATAGGTCATGTTGACTCCACGAACTCGATGCTCTTGGATCCATCCGAGATCCAATTGTTCCTGTAGAGCTAATTGCACCACAGAACATCCCTGATTATTCTTAGAGCAGATATCACACTGGTGATAATTATGAGGTGGCACATGGCCATATCCACTCTGTCTACAATGCATCTTGACCAAATTGGTCCTTAATAAGTGTACATCGTGAATTTGATAGTTGTCGCTAGACTCTTCCTCTATCAAATTGACTGCAACTTTCTCGTGTTGAGGAAGCGGGTTTGTGAGAACATTCAGATTCGTATCTTTGAAAGATAAGACCCCGCTCCTAACAAGCTTTTGCACATCGGATTTGAAACTGAGACAGTTTTCTATGTTATGCCCCGATCCTCCTTGATGATAAGGGCAAGTCTGATTTGCTTTGAACCAAAAAGGCGGATTTTCCAGTATTGTAAGAGGAGACCTGGTTTGGACGTGCCCCTTGACCAGTAAGAGTGGAAACAGTTATGCGTACAACATGGGCATAGGGTCAAACCCTGGTGGTCGCGTTGTACGGTTGTTGTTATATGGAGGACGAGCCTGCTGAAGAGGCTGTTGTGTCCTTTGCTGATATTGTTGTTGATTAGGTTGGCTCTGCGCAACCTGAGGTTGATACGTAGAAACAGGCACAGGGTTGATAGCAGGAGTTACAGCTGCTACTGGTTGATAACGTCGCCTATGCTTTCCGAGAGATATATTCCAAATATCCTGCTCTTTTTTCTTAGGGAGAGCACTACCGTATCATTTTGTACTACTTGATGATCCAGCGTCTTTAACTAGGCGTCCTTCTCGGACCACTTCCTCAAGATGAACTCCCATACCGACCATCTCGGTGAAGTCACTGGGCACACTGGCAACCATTCTATCGTAGTAAAATGAGCTTAAGGTTTACAAGAAGATCTTCGTCATCTCCTTTTCCTCCAGAGGTGGAGCAATCTGAGCGGCAATTTCACGCCATCTCTGAGCGTACTCCTTAAAGGTTTCCTTTTCCTTTTGTGACATTGATCTGAGCTGATCTCTGTCTGGTGCCATGTCCAGATTATATTTGTACTGTTAAATGAAGGCAGCGCCAAGATCTCTGAATGTGCCGATCGTGGCGCGATTTAAACCCATGTACCATTTTAATGCGGCACCGATTAAACTATCCTGAAAGTAGTGAATGAGCAGCTCATGGTTCTTTGTCTGTGCTGACATTCGCCGAGCGTACATCACTAAATGGCTCTGAGGGCAAGAGTTACCCTTGTACTTTTCAAAGTCGGGTACTTGGAACTTGTGTGGAACTTTCACATTGGGGACCAAGCAGAGGTCCGCAACATCCTTTCCAAATAAATCCTGACCACGAAGGGCATGCAGTTCTTTCTGCATTTCCAGGAACTTTTCCTGGAATTCATTCATTCTATCGAACATGCTGTCGTTTCCACCAGAAGGTATCTGGGGAATCTATCCTTCCGGGACAGTGTGTACCACGGGCGGTGGTATATTCATTATGGCCGAGACTCTCGGTGCCTCCTGAAGTTTGTAACCTTCAGGAGTTTCTGTCATGCCCCTGGCATCTTCTCTTTCCCAAAGTTCGTAACCTTCAGGCCCAGCGGTTCCTGCTGCGGTTCCCTGATCCTCAGTGATCGGCAGAACATATCCTTCCGGGATATAGTTGAGTGGCATGCCCTAGGGATGATCTTTCGGCATTTTGTACCTAGGATCATACTTTTCCACTATGGGCGTTGATGTGATCTTTGAGATCATAGTCTGTTGTTGTTGCATCTGAGCTTCTGCTAGAGCTTGCATGTCGTTATGAAGCTTTCTCAGATCCTCTTTCAGAGTGTCGATCTCTTATCTCAAATCTCTGTTCTCTTCCTCGAGATCATCCATCTTTTTCTGACGATTGACCCGAGTATTGTACGAATGAGACAGTTTGACTCTAGAACCGAGACACAAACGTGAGATTCGTAGGTAAGAAGAATGCGTTTACGCGAGAATGATGAATGATATGCAATCATTATATTAATTGTATGTTTTTTTTTGTTTATTCAAAGTAAACTTTGACAATTAGATTGCAAATATCAAACAGTGGGGAAACCCCGTTTTATTGAATTCGAAGGATTGTAGAAACGGAAATACAGTAGATTACAAAGTGCTGAAAAAGGAAACCTAAACTAATGGATCCTGAGTCCTCTCTGAGGAGAGTTCAGGTGCTAGTTCTGGCACTTTCCTTTTCTTTGACCGGGGCTCTTCAGCCGTTGTCTGGTTGTCATTCCTTTGCCAAGTGAAAGGAGCGAGCAAATTCCTTTGGTCATCCTGATTTTCTACAGCGTGTTGCTCTAAAATCTCAATCAGAGCATCTTTTTCTCTTAGTAGTTGTTGTATTTTCTTGAAATCCACATTGAGAATACGGTACTTGTTCCTCCAAGACCTCTTCTCATGTTGAACTTTGCTGAGAGTAACCTGAAGCTTTTCCGTCTCAGACATAAAATAAAGGGCAGAGTCCCTTAATGGAAGAACTTCTTGATGAGGGTAAGGCATCCTCAGCTTGAGAGCTCTAGTGTGTACCCAGTGGAGATAAGGCTCCATCGAGACACAGTCTGGTTTTCCTAGAGACTCTCGTCCTTTCCTATGAACGTGTTTCCAAGCATGCACTATTTTTGTCTTTAGTGCTCTGTCATTTTCTCCTTCCTTGAAGAAAAGACCTTCCAGATGGGCATTACGCGGGATATGCCTCATTGGGTATCCGAATTGACGACGAACTGACATCGGATGATAGTTGATTCCTCCCTTAGTTCCTATAAGGGGTACATTTGGGAAATTTCCACAACGGTCAATGACCCTGATCCCGTCGTAGATTCGATTGTACTAATCGATGTCGGAGTTGGTAAGAGACATGATTCTCTGCGACCAACGTAAAGTATTTTTTTGATCCCAAAATGCAGCAGACTTGGGCAAATGGGAAGTGAACCACTTGTAAAGCAAGGGTACACAGCACGTGATCATTCCTCCGCTGTATAAATTCCTTAAGTGTACAGAATGATACGCATCTGCGAGTAAGGTCGGTACAGGGTTTCCAATCAGGAAAATCTTAATGGCGCTGATATCTACGAAGTTATCAATGTTGGGAAACAAAAATAACCCGTAGGTGAGAAAAACAAAGATGCTCTCGAAAGCGGCCATGTTCCCTATACTAGCAAAGTACAGGGCTTTCTTTTTTAAGAACTGGGCTGGCAAACCTTGGATGCCACCCTTAGTGGTCCTGTGAGTCTTGACTTCTGACTCGTCCAGATAAATTGCTCGTGCAATGATTTGATCCTTTGGAATTTCTTACAGTCCAGAAAAGGGAGCCTGATCAGTGATATGCAGATCAGTCAGGTGAGAATACTCCTCCAGCGTTGGTGCTAGCTGATAATCCGGGAATGTGAAACAGTGATAAACCGGATCGTAGAACTGGATTAGCGTAGACAGGATTCCTTCAATTACATGGACTCTTAATAGAGATAGTAGTCCTCCATACTTAGCTCTGAAAGCCTCGTGGTTGGTGATCACTCTCGCCAAACCTCTCAAATCCTCTAACTTTAGAACCTTGAAGGTGTACTTATGATTTTTCCTTCTACCGAAATCCATTAGCGCAATCCTCATTCTCTCTGACATTTGCAATCGTTGTCTTAGTTTAATTTGAAAAAGAGAGATAGAAGAGAAGATTTTTTCTATTTTAATGTTTTTTAAATGAATGTATGAATGCAACACACAAAAACATAGAAAAAACATGGGGTCAAAGGGTCGGTGTCATGAAGTCAAGGCTCTAACCCCCCAAAGGTTTATACTGGTGATTTTTGTACCTGTTCGCAAAATCATTGACCCCTCTTGGGATGACAACAGCAAGCGGATTGCCAGCGAGCTAATGTATCCTAGAGTGATCTCAGATGAGGGTAGTATCGCATGACAACTATTTTCGATAGCTTCCGCACTACAAAAAGGCTTAAGTCTGCTAAAAACCTTAGCTTCTCAGATAACCCAGTCGACCACACTACTTTCAACAACCGAAGTCGTATAGGAAATGTATCTACAAAAGGAGTTTCCATTGAGTTTGATGGTCGATCGGGGGCTCTTAACTGGAATTCACTCCCAGTAAGATTACCCGCATTGCCATCACCTATCTTAGGTGTATACTCAATCTTTCCACATGCGGCATCACACGCAATCCCATTAGCAGAAAAATAAACACAGATATCAATTAGGAAAAGCAGTATATATATATATTTGTCTTAATCATCCTAGACCTCTAGTCTTATAATCCTAACAGACAATGGCTCCCCGCAGAGTTACCATTTCTGTGAACTTTGAACTTCATCGTAAGAGATAGAAGAAAGAATGATCGTCCCTAGTGAAGTCACCCTTTCTGTGGCGTTTCTGAACTTAAGATTTCTACCGAAGATTGTAAGAAAGAGGAGTAAGCCCCACGGTGGCGCCATTTTTCTGTGTAGAAAAATGGGGACGACCGTGACTAGATCTTACTTTGGTTGTGTAACACCCCTAATCTATACCCCCAATTACTTAAAGCAGTAAAAGAAAATTCAAAATTTCATCAGAGTATATTTAAATTATCATGGCATAGACGGGGGAATCACATTATATTGAAATAAATCATACAACACCTGCTCATAAAGATATGCAACAGTGGGGTAGCAATCAATAGAGGAACTCAGTTCCTTACACCCACATTTCAGATTTTAGAATAAAAGCGGAAAATCTAAAACTGAATATCATATATATATCACATGAAAAGTTTGTCATACATCAAGTTATACATGTACAAGCCAAAAGATATATATACATAGTACACAATAATCACAAACGGCCTCCCTAACTACCCGGTGTCACATATCAGAGCCGACCAACAAAAGAATGAAGACGCAAAGCTTCACAAAAAGACCTCCGGCAACTCTAATCTACAATGCCTCATAGAGCATTATAAAACAGCAGAAGGGTGAGAAAAACAATCATAATACAGTTGCATATAATTATATATTAACACAGAAATGCACATATAGATTTCTCACCACAACATACAACAGAATCCAAACACCACACAACATCATACGTATTTCATTTATCTAACACCAATGCACATTAATCGTACACAATGCAATTATCACCAAGAATATCAATTCATCAATTCCACACAGGATTAATCCATTCACAATCCTCACACATAGTCAATCATATTTATGATTTATGCAAATGCACAGAGACCGACACAACGACTCTATGCACATGCCATGCGGTACCGACTTCCAATATTTCTCATCACTAGTTCACTCAGGAACTATTGGAACCATTGCTCGTTACTTAGTGTAACTCCCCGTCGGGCATACGATGTTCCCCGTCGCTTTCGGTCCTCTTTGTATAAGGCTCACGACGTTTATGGATCGCTTTCGGTCCTCTTTGTATAAGGCTCACGATCCGATCGCTCACATCCCACATGGGCACACGATCGTCTATAACCATCGCTTTCGGTCCTCTTATTTTTAAGGTGATTCATACCTCTTATTTTTAAGGCTCACGATGTTATAGCAGATTCCCTCTGGAATCAATCCGTCACTCAGGACGTCACAACAATGCATATCATGATGCTTGGCATGCAATGACTCATGACATTTAATATGCATACATAAATGCATTCATCTACATCAACAAAATCACACTTTGCACTTATGCCCAAAACAATGCATTTAATTACCATACGGCCACAAATCATCACAACACCATTTAAACACATGCATTTACATCATACAACAGCACCTTGCATAATACCCATCAATTACGCACAGTTACAACGACAATAGTCGACCAACCGACAAAATTCCAAATTCCCGACATAATTAAATCGGCTAACAATTTCCAAATCATCATAATAAGAAAGTACAGCTCAATAGCTTTCTAGCGATACCAAGAATGTAAAAATCGGATAAACGGAACCCACGTTACGAAAGAAAAACGAAAATGATATTTTGAAAAGTCCCATTTTACCATTCTCCTGGCCATACGCGTATTGCCCTGAGCCATACGCGTATTGCCCTGATTCCTCGCCATGCCATACGCGTATGGACAGAGACTCATTTTTCCCAAAATTCACGTTAAAATTCCAATACGCGTAGTGCCAACACCGTACGCGTATTGCCCTAAAATGTTACGCGTATCATACGCAAAATGGCAGATGGCCGAGAAAAGTGACATCCCATACGCGTATTGGCCCAAGACTCGCCCATGTTACGCGTATTGCCAAGGCCCATACGCATATGAACATGCCCCATACGCGTATGACCTGGAAAAACCAGAAAAAAATTATGCAGAACAAAGTTCTGCGTTTTCCACCCCAAATCATCCAATTTTTCACCTACACACCAGAAAATTGCCAATACAATGTCTAACAACATGTATCTATCATGTATCAACAATAATGAACACTAAAAACATGATTTCCAACACATTTAATCGATTTCTAATCAATTTTACATAATATAGGTTTTACTAAATTTTTCCAATTCAATCCAATAACAACCACAAACACGCATACATAATCATATACAAGCATACAATAACTGAGTTTCGCACCCTTACCCGATTAAATCGATTCTAGAAGTTGATTTCTTGAATTTCCAAGTTTTTTCTCACTTTTCTTCTCTTCTCCCCTTTTCTTTCCCTTTTTCCTTCTTCTCTTTTTCATTCTCTCCATTTTTCTCTCTTTCTATTTTCTATTCTTTCTACTTAATGAAAAATATCATGAAATGACCAAAATACCCCCACACTCAAATATCTCGCAAACGTTCCCAAAACCCGATAAAATATCACAACATTGAAAAATAACATATTTTTAGATAAAAGTCGAAAATAAAATAAAATAATAATAAAATAATCAATACGACTCGATTAAATAAAAACTGACAAAACTGGGGCGTTACAACTCTCCCCCACTTAGAAATTTTCGTCCTCGAAAATATACCTGAGACGAACAACTCTGGATACGACTCCCGCATCCGACTCTCCAACTCCCAAGTCAAATTGTCCTCAGCAGCACCTCCCCACGCCACTTTCACAAGTGCAATATCCTTGCCTCTCAACCGCTTCACTTCGCAATCCAAAACCCTAACTGGTAATGCCTCGACCGTAAGGTTCTCCCTTACCTCAACCTCATCCATCGGAATCACATGCGACGGATCGGGAACATACTTCCGAAGCTGTGAAACATGAAACACATCGTGCAAATTTGACAGATTCGGCGGCAACGCCACCCTATAAGCCACAACACCCACTCTCGCGGATATCTGGTAAGGACCAATAAACCGAGAAGTAAGTTTCTTCGATTTCAATGCACGACCCACACCCGTTACCGGTGTAACCCTTAGAAATACATGATCGCCCTCTTGGAACTCAAGATCTTTCCACCTCCGATCATGATAATGAAGAAATGAAAAACACAAGAAAGGGGGTTTGAATTGGGGTTTTCAAAAATTAAAGCAAAAAGGACACGTTGGTTATCCTGGTTCGTTTGAACTCAAACTACTCCAGTCCATCCGCCAAGGTGATTTCGCCTCTCTCTTTTGAGGACTTAATCCACTAATCAATAAGGATTACACAATCACATAGACAACTGTCTATGTCTTCTTGAGTTTTAACCACAATTCGGTTTTCTCAAGGAATTTCAAATGAAAAATGAACAAGTGTATAAGGTGCTTCTAATAAGCTATATCATAACTGTGATGTTTACACAATATTTTAATCGAATTTGAAAACAGATGAAAACTTGATGAATTGTAAAGTGTATGCGCGCAAGTGTTTGTCATCTGTGCAAGGGCTCCTTTAAATAGATGAAATTATTTGATCCATTGGAGACGTGAGAATTAATTTTGGAGGTTGATAAAATGCCATTGAATGCTCTTTCCAAAAATACAGATTTTGTCTGGCACAATCCGTTACTTTGTGATACTCATAAATGTGAAGGATAGCGTATCAGAGTCCATGTTGATTTGTTGAATTATCAGAGTTTCTGGATCAAGGTAGCTTTGGTGCTAAAGCGTGACACATTCTTTATCAGAACTTTGCTTGATTAGAACTTCGCTAGTTTAGATCTTGTGATACTTCCATATCAGAACTTCGCTTGATTAGAACTTCGCTAGTCTAGATCTTGTGATGCTTCTATATCAGAACTTCGCTTCGCTAGTCTAGATCTTGTGATGCTTCTATATCAGAACTTCGCTTCGCTAGTCTAGATCTTGTGATGCTTCTATATCAGAACTTATTTACACTAGAACTTCCCTACATATCATAATAACTAAATTAAGGAGCATCAAGTTCTAAATAATATAGTGTTTGTTATCATCAAAACTATTAGGAATGTAGAATCAATTCTTATTCTAACAGATAACTCTTTTGTCTACTCTGAGAAGCCTTCATTTTCTCTCGAATAAGCTTCACTTTCTCCGTCGTCTGTTGCACCAACTCTGGTCCAACCACCGAGCTCTCACCAGATTCGTGCGAACACAACGGTGTTTGACATCTTCGTCCATATAGTGCTTCAAACGGTGCCATTCCAATACTAGAATAGAAACTGTTATTATACATGAACTCAATCAACGCAAGATAACTATCCCATGCACCACCTTGTTCCAAAACACACGCCCTCAACAAATCTTCCAACGACTGAATCGTTCTCTCTGTCTGTCCATCCGTCTGCGGATGATAAGCCGAACTCAATCTCAATTTAGAAACCAACGCCTTCTGTAAACTTTCCCAAAATCTCGAGGTAAACCTTGGATCTCGATCCGAAACAATACTTAACGGAACTCCATGCAACTTCACAATCACACTGATGTAAATCTCGGCTAACCGCTCCAAAGAAAAACTGATGTTAATCGGAATAAAATGAGCCGATTTAGTTAGCCTATCAACAATCACCCAAATAGCATTATGCCCTCGCTGAGTATTCGGCAACCCTGTTACAAAATCCATGGAAATGCTATCCCACTTCCACTCAGGAATATCCAACGGTTGCAACAAACCACTAGGCCTCTGATGTTCCACCTTCGATTTCTGACAAGTCAAACATGCATAAACAAACTGAGCCACATCTCTTTTCAATCCAGACCACCAGAAAATCTTCTTCAAATCTTGGTACATCTTATTCGCTCCCGGATGTATACTCAAATTACTCCGGTGTCCTTCCTCCAAAATCATCTTTTTCAACTCCGCATCATCCGGAATACAAATTCTACCTCGGAATATCAAAACACCATTAATATCCACTTGAAAATCACTATTCGCATCTTTTTCTCCATCCAACATCAAATCCACAAATTTCACATCCAGTTTTTGTTTCTCACTTACCGTCATCAGAAAATCATTAGTAATCGTTAGCATTCCAAGCCTCACGCTATCCGACGTCACTTCACAAACCAAACTCAAATCTCTAAACGATTCCAAAAGTTCCCACTCTTTAACCATTAAAGCGGACATATGTAACGATTTCCGGCTCAACGCATCGGCTACCACATTAGCTTTACCAGGATGATAATTCAAGCCAAAGTCGTAGTCCTTCAAAAATTCCAACCATCTACGTTGCCTCATATTTAGTTCTTTCTGATCAAACAAATATTTTAAACTTTTATGATCACTAAAGACTTCAACCCTTGCACCGTAGAGATAATGCCTCCAGATCTTCAACACAAAAACCACAGCCGCTAATTCAAGATCATGAGTAGGATAATTTTTCTCATGCACTCTCAATTGCCTTGAAGCATAAGCCACAACCTTACCTTCTTGCATCAGAACACCACCTAGACCAATCAAAGAAGCATCACAATAAACCACAAATGGTTCATTAGGATTCGGCAAAATCAAAATCGGAGCTGTCGTCAATCTTCTCTTCAGCTCATTAAAACTTTCTTCGCACCGAATATCCCAAATGAACGCTTGCCCCTTACAAGTCAACTGGGTCAAAGGAAGTGCTAGCTTAGAAAAACCTTCAATAAACCTTCGATAATAACCAGCCAAACCCAAAAAGCTTTGAATTTCAGTAACAGATCTCGGAGCCTCCCATTGTAGAACTGATTCTACTTTAGATGGATCCACAGAAATACCATTACCTGAAATTACGTGTCCAAGAAAACTCACTTCCGACAACCAGAATTCACACTTGGACAATTTGGCAAAAAGCTTCCTTTCTTTCAAAACCTGCAAAACAATACGTAAATGCTCCGCGTGCTCTTCCCGAGACTTAGAATAAATCAAAATGTCATCAATAAACACAACAACAAATTGATCCAGATGCTCGTGAAAAATACGATTCATGTACTCCATGAACACACCTGGCGCATTAGAAACCCCAAACGGCATCACAGAATATTCATAATGACCGTAACGTGTCCTAAAAGCCGTCTTCTGAATATCTTCCTCTTTCACCCTAATCTGATGATAACCCGACCTCAAGTCAATCTTACTGAACACACAAGCACCAACCAACTGATCCATCAGATCATCAATCCTTGGAAGAGGATACCTATTCTTAATCGTCGCCTTATTCAGCTGGCGATAATCAATACACAATCGCATACTTCCATCTTTCTTTTTCACCAATAAAACTGGAGCACCCCATGGAGAAACGCTTGGCCTCACAAACCTCTTCTCCAACAATTCATTCAACTGTTTCTTTAACTCAACCAACTCAGATGCCGACATATGATAAGGTGCCATAGAAACAGGTCTAGTACCAGGAACTAGATCTATAGAAAACTCCACCTCTCTCTCTGGCGGCAAATCTGAAATATCCTCAGGAAACACTTTTGGAAATTCACACACAACAGGAAACACATTAAGTGAAACTTGACTATCCACAGTCAAAGATGCAAACAAACCAAACAACTGAGCTTCATCCGCCAAAAGTCTCTTCAACTCTTTGATAGATAAGAAACTCGAGTCTTCGTCTTCCTCATGAGAAGGAAACCTTACCAGCTTATGATAACAATCAATGTGAACTCAATTGAATTGCAACTAATTCATTCCCAGAACCACATCTAAACCCTCCAATAGTAAACACACCAAATCCATCTCAAAGTATTTACCATAAATGGTCAAAGGACAACTTAAACAAACCAAAGGAGTAGTTACTGACCCCATTGCTGGAGTATCAATAACCATCTCACCACCCATCAAAGACAACACAAGATTTAAATGCTTCGCGCACTCAGACGAAATAAATGAATGAGTCGCTCCAGTATCAATAATAGCAACTAAAGGAGTACTATTAATAAAACAAGTACCTCTGATCAGACGATCTGCACTTGGAGTCTGAGTTCCTGCCAATGCAAAAACTTTCCCACCAGATTGAGCCTGCTTCGGTTTCTGACACTTTGTACTAATATGACCAGGTTCACCACAGTTGAAACACTTAACCACATTCTTCCTGGCACAATCAGCTGCAACATGCCCTACACCTCCATAATTAGAACACTTCCTCAAATCTTTCTTACATTCGGACTGACGATGTCCTACATCACCACATCTATAACATCTCAGAGGACCAGAAATTCCTCCTCCACCTGACCTTCGATCAAAAGTACCCCTTTGTTTACCTTTATCAGCTGGTGTCACATACGGACCACCACGGAACTGTTGCTTCCCTTTCCTCTCGCTCACACTCTTGTAAGAGCCTTACTATCCTCCTCATAAATCCTACAACAATCCACCAAATCAGAAAACCTCCAAATCCTTTGATAACCAATTGCCTGCTTTATCTCAGGACGCAATCCATTCTCAAACTTTACACACTTAGAAAATTCCGCAGTCGCTTCAGCATAATGAGGATAAAACTGCACAAGTTCCACAAACTTAGCAGTATAATCAACAACAGACATATTACCTTGTTTTAGTTCCAAGAACTCAATTTCCTTCTTTCCTCTTACATCTTCAGGAAAACACCTCCTCAGAAACTCCATACTAAACACAGCCCAAGTAATCTCTTCCTCCGCAGCTTCCAACACACGACGAGTACTAACCCACCAATCATCAGCTTCTTCCAATAACATGTGAGTACCCAGTCTCACCTTCTGATCCTCAGCACAATCCATCACTCGAAAAATCCTTTCAATCTCTTTTAGCCATATCTGTGCACCATCAGGATCATATCTTCCTTTGAAGACAGGCGGTTTGTTCTTCCTGAACTCATCATTACCTGCAGCATTAGGTGCACCCTGCACAGCACGAGCCATAGCTTGCATAGCAGCAACAAAAGTAGCATCATTCCTACCAGCCATATTCTGTTCATTTCCAATAACAGCAACTATGGTTAAACAAACAACTCACTCCACACACCACACAGACCAGGACTGACACAAACTGACACGGACTGGCTCTGATACCACTTAATGTAACACCCCCAATCTATACCCCCAATTACTTAAAGCAGTAAAAGAAAATTCAAAATTTCATCAGAGTATATTTAAATTATCATGGCATAGACGGGGGAATCACATTATATTGAAACAAATCATACAACACCTGCTCATAAAGATATGCAACAGTGGGGTAGCAATCAACAGAGGAACTCAGTTCCTTACACCCACATTTCAGATTTTAGAATAAAAACGGAAAATCTAAAACTGAATATCATATATATATATATATATATATATCACATGAAAAGTTTGTCATACATCAAGTTATACATGTACAAGCCAAAAGATATATATACATAGTACACAATAATCACAAACGGCCTCCCTAACTACCCGGTGTCACATATCAGAGCCGACCGACAAAAGAATGAAGACGCAAAGCTTCACAAAAAGACCTCCGGCAACTCTAATCTGCAATGCCTCATAGAGCATTATAAAACAGCATAAGGGTGAGAAAAACAATCATAATACAGTTGTATATAATTATATATTAACACAGAAATGCACATATAGATTTCTCACCACAACATACAACAGAATCCAAATACCACACAACATCATACATATTTCATTTATCTAACACCAATGCACATTAATCGTACACAATGCAATTATCACCAAGAATATCAATTCATCAATTCCACACACGATTAATCCATTCACAATCCTCACACATAGTCAATCATATTTATGATTTATGCAAATGCACAGAGACCGACACAACGACTCTATGCACATGCCATGCGGTAATAACTTCCAATATTTCTCATCACTAGTTCACTCAGGAACTATTGGAACCATTGCTCGTTACTTAGTGTAACTCCCCATCGGGCATACGATGTTCCCCGTCGCTTTCGGTCCTCTTTGTATAAGGCTCACGACGTTTATGGATCACTTTCGGTCCTCTTTGTATAAGGCTCACGATCCGATTGCTCACACCCCACATGGGCACACAATCGTCTATAACCATCACTTTCGGTCCTCTTATTTTTAAGGCGATTCATACCTCTTATTTTTAAGGCTCACGATGTTATAGCAGATTCCCTCTGGAATCAATCCGTCACTCAGGATGTCACAACAATGCATATCATGATGCTTGGCATGCAATGACTCATGACATTTAATATGCACACATAAATGCATTCATCTACATCAACAAAATCACACTTTGTACTTATGCCAAAAACAATGCATTTAATTACCATACGGCCACAAATCATCACTACACCATTTAAACACATGCATTTACATCATACAACAGCACCTTGCATAATACCCATCAATTACACACAGTTACAACGACAAAAGTCAACCAACCGACAAAATTCCAAATTCCCGACATAATTAAATCGGCTAACAATTTCCAAATCATGATAATAAGAAAGTATAGCTCAATAGCTTTCTAGCGATACCAAGAATGTAAAAATCGGATAAACGGAACCCAAGTTACGAAAGAAAAACGAAAATGATATTTTGAAAAGTCCCATTTTACCATTCTCCTGGCCATACGCGTATTGCCCTGAGCCATACGCGTATTGCCCTGATTCCTCACCATGCCATACGCGTATTGCCCAAGGTCATACGCATATGGACAGAGACTCATTTTTCCCAAAATTCACGTTAAAATTCCAATACGCGTAGTGCCAACACCGTACGCGTATTGCCCTAAAATGTTACGCGTATCATACGCAAATGGGCAGATGGCCGAGAAAAGTGACATCCCATACGCGTATTGGCCCAAGACTCGCCCATGTTACGCGTACTGCCAAGGCCCATACGCGTATGAACATGCCCCATATGCGTATGACCTGGAAAAACCAGAAAAAAATTCTGCAGAACAAAGTTCTGCATTTTCCACCCCAAATCATCCAATTTTTCACCGACACACCAGAAAATTGCCAATACAATGTCTAACTACATGTATCTATCATGTACCAACAATAATGAACACTAAAAACATGATTTCCAACACATTTAATCGATTTCTAATCAATTTTACATAATATAGGTTTTACTAAAGTTTTCCAATTCAATCCAATAACAACCACAAACACACATACATAATCATATACAAGCATACAATAACTGAGTTTCGCACCCTTACCCGATTAAATCGATTCTAGAAGTTGATTTCTTGAATTTCCAAGTTTTTTCTCACTTTTCTTCTCTTCTCCCCTTTTCTTTTCCTTTTTCCTTCTTCTCTTTTTCTTTCTCTCCATTTTTCTCTCTTTCTATTTTCTATTCTTTCTACTTAATGAAAAATATCATGAAATGACCAAAATACCCCCACACTCAAATATCTCGCAAACATTCCCAAAACCCGATAAAATATCACAACATTGAAAAATAACATATTTTCAGATAAAATTTGAAAATAAAATAATAATAAAATAATCAATATGACTCGATTAAATAAAAACTGACAAAACTGGGGCGTTACACGCTGGCCCCACGGTGGGTGCCATTTTTCTGTAGCGAGCGATTTTGGATGTGGTTCTTAAGCACTGCCGCTCTGGGGTACTACAGGTCGATTCATTTTTTATCCTATTGAAGCTGATGAAGGAAGGGAAATAGATGTCTCCAATTAACCCTGCTTGCATACTGAGTTTGAACAGCGGTCTGTTAGGTAACATATGCTATGTGGATGTGGGGCCCAATCTTTGGTTATTTTGTTAAGAATAGAATGCCTGGACTATCTATGAGGTTTTTGGTAAGATGTTAAGACTTAGTGCTTTTCGATTGATGTATGACGGTATGGGATTTTGGGTTTTTTGACGAGTATGCTTGCTAAGATTTTTTCAATCTTATGCCTACGTATTCCCGTTTAACGAAACAGGGAAATCAGAGCGATCGTAGTTCCTCCTATTCTATGGGAGGAAAAAGGTTGTTTTGGTGTCTTGTTTAAAGCCCAAGACGTGAAGCTAAAGGGAGTATATGTATCTTGTTCAAAGCCCAAGATGTGAAGCTGAAGGGTCTATTTGTATCTTGTTCAAAGCCCAAGATGTGAAGCTAAAGGGTTTTTTAGAGAGAATTTGTCATCTCTAAAGGGGAATTATTGATGTTTATATGTTGTGAGCAAGGCACAACTTTGATGCTAAAAGGTTGATTGACTCAACTGGGGTTTTCTTTATACGAAGCCTAAGAGGAGGCTATTGACCCAACAAAAGGGTGGTTTTTATCTGTCTCGTACGAAGCCCGAGATAGAGGCTAAAAAGGCATTTGACTCAACAAGAGAATCTTTTATACTCAACAAGAGAGTGTTTTACTATCTCGTACGAGCCCGAGATGGAGGCTGAAAGTGGTTTGACTCAACAAGAGAGCCTTTTATACTCAACAAGAGAGTTATTTTCTATCTCGTACGAAGCCCGAGATGGAGGCTAAAAGGTTTGACTCAACAAGAGAGTCTTTTATACTCAATAAGAGAGTGTAGGGAGAATCATTGTACCAAGCCCAAGAAGAGGCTAAATGTGCTGGTGACTGTTTCAGTTGAGAGACAGGTCCAGTGTGTTGGATAAAAGAGAAAATAAGTTCTTATAAAGAGACTGATTAAAGGTATGTTTATGCTTTGGGATTGATCAGAGGATCAGGGTTATTTCCTGTTCTTTAAGGAAACGGGAAATCCAAAGGGTATTGAGACTGTCCAAGTCTACTGGCATTCAAGAAATAGATTCTCAGATAGCGAAGGCACGTTGTATGATGCCTGAGAGAAGGCTGGTATGTTAAGGGATGAAGGTCTAGACTCTTTTGAAAGACTGCTTGATTAAGATGACAAGTTTCTGGTCCTGTACCTTTAAGAGGCCGTCAGGACAATTTGTATGAAGCCCAAGAGGAGGCAGGAAACTTTGAAGAAGCCAAAGGGACAATTTGTACGAAGCCCAAGAGGAGGCTCTCTTCGCTGAGGAAGAATCATTATACAAACCCTAAGAGGAGGCTGCGAAAACTTATAAGAAGCTGACGTGTCCTTGTACAACGCCCAAGAGGAGGTGGGGATGCTTTTAAGAAGCCTGTGGGTCCCCAAACCCCGATAAATTCAAGATATGTCATTCACTGAGAATAGATCAAGCCAGGAAAGTTCGAGAATTTGGAAGAAACTCAAGAGATGCCATTTGTCACACCCTAAATTTGTCCTACCTGTATATGTTTCACCTGTGTATTCCATCCACTAACCGTTATTCAGAAAACCCAAAAATATGTTGTTTTCCTGTGGCTTAAGTCTGTGTTTCATTTGAGGATATCCAGTCAGGGGTGTGTGGTCAGGCATGAATTTGGTTTCATGATCGGACCAGGTTGTCAGGCTATGTCAAGATTTTCAGTACTTCAGGATTAAGGATTATCAGTGGGTTCATTTGCAATTGTGTATTCAATTCAAGTGTGGCATTGGATTAGGCGTGCATCTGTGGTTTTAGTTTGAGAAATCATTTTCGATTTTCAAGACAATTATCCATTCTTATCCATTTGAAGCATCTAAATTTATCCACATCCATTATCCATTTTCCATAAATAAAAGTCAAAACCATTATCCAAATATCCATCTGTATCCATACTTTCAATTCCCCCATTTTTGTTCTAGACCATATCCATTTCAATTATTATTCCCCATAATCGTTATACAAATTCATTTTTATCCAAGTATCCATAACCACTTCCATTATCCATTTTCAACCATAATCCAATTTAATTTTAAATTTATTAATTTTTAATCACTTTTAAATATGTCATCCAATTATGCCCATTATCAAGCCCACTATGTAAATCCACACAAAAAAAAAGCCCATTAGCATTGAAAGTTCATTTACAAAGAAAATACTCAAAAAATATAGTAACAAAGTCCATGAGTTAAACCATGATCATCAAAAACCTACAACTCGAATCCATCACACGACTTTTCAAACCACCAACATCCACAATCATCTGTACCTCACCATGCCATTACATTACCTGCAATACACCAACCAACACACTCTTTTAAAACGAAACACGCTGCAGCCATGTTTCCACTACCTCGCAACATGCCATGACCCCACCTTCAATCCCACACCAATGTGACCCTACATAACAACACTCCACCATAAAAAACCTGGAGAAAAAAAAGAAAAGAGCGACCCGTACACAGTGCAACAGAATTCGCAAAACAGCCCCCCACCAAAACGCACAACACCATTTACCAGCTCACATTACAAACAAAAAGCCACTGCTGCTACTCATTATTTCAGTCAACAAGCCATGATATGCGCACCACAAATAATAAGCCTTGCTTCACGCACCAACTTGCACCAGTTTTCAACTAAAAACTCACAAGCTAGCCATCACGCTGCAAGGCATACAACAACACCATGACTCAACATCACTTGTAATGCACAAACCACCTCACCTAAAAGAAAACCTGCACAAAATAGAGGACCCCACATAAGATACGTAAGATTTTAATTTGCGAAACTGTTAGAAATTTCCAGCAACAAACAACCTTGCAAAACCATTATGTACACCAAGCCACGACCCTGCCACAATATGCAACCGACCCCACCAATTTCTATTCGTACGACCCAAAAACAAAAATCACAACTGGCATCAAAACGCAACATTTCAACTCATCATTTCTTTCTTCATTTTCTTCCCCATTCTACCCTCCATTCCCTCCTATAAAACCACACTCTTCTTCACTCTTAGGAAGAACCCTGGCCTCCAAAAAACCCGATAAAATCTCTTCCTCCAAACACAACCTAAAACCTCAAATCCTCTCATGCAGCCACCAAAACCGACCTCCTTTCTCTTTCCCAACTCAACCTTATCCATCTTCCGTATACAACGACGACACACCCAAACCTTCTTCAATCTTCCTCCCTTCAAACCCAATCAAACCCAACCTTCATACAACCTTGAATCAACTCACAAACCTCTTCAAATACAAAACCCATAAACCAAAAATCGAACCAGAAGCGAAGAGAATGAGAAGGAAGAGAGCGAGATCAAATTAAACCTGAACTTGAATCGAAGCTTGCGAGAGATCGAGAGAGATACGAAGGTTGGATCGAGCGAGATTAATAAGTGTTTCGTCATTACTCTGTTCCATACATTTCCTATTGTTTTTAATCGCATGTTGAGATGATGATAGATGACTCATTTGTTTTCTGGAACTTTGAATCGTGTTTTAACCTGGTGAGTCTTTGGTTGACTGAGCTATGCTTGGTCTTCCTTGACTTGTTGGGCTGCAGGCCCACATGCCTTCTTTTTATCCGCACCATCATAATCATACGCCCCCTCCTTCTTATTACTTTTTTCTATTCTTTAAGTTTTTATATAGATTATTTTATATTTGTTTATTTTGGATTTGAGAAGTTTTTAAGATGTTGTGATTTTTTTTTACTATTTTGTATGATTTTCATCATTTTTAATTTCTGTTATCGATTGTCATTTCAATTTTGGGGCCAATGATATGACAACAATCTTGATTTAGTTGATTCTCTCAAATCGATTCAAAATCTTGATTTATATTAGGCCTACTTTTATTTTCTTTTATTTTTATTTCAACTTTTTGGTCAATGAAAACCAAATATCAATGATTTATCGATTATCGATTTAAAATCTTGATAAAGGTGAGACCTTTATTATTTTTCTTACCTCCTTTCGATTTTATTTCATTTCTATTATCTTTTCATTATTTCTAGTAATTTTGGGCCAATGATATCAAAAACATCATGATTTGTTGATTTATTTCAAATAGATCTATAATCTTGGTTAATATGAGGCCTATTTATTTTATTTTCGATTTATTTGTTTTTACCATTCATTTTGGGTAAATGAAAACCAAACATCAAAGATTTATCGATTTTCGATTTAAAATCTTGATAAAGGTGAGACCTTTCTTCTTTTTCTCGATTTTATTTCATTTCTTATGATTTTCATTTCACATATTCTTTTATTTTCACTTTTGGTCAATGAAAGTCAAAAATCATAGCTTGTCGATTATCGATCTAAGTCTTGATTAAGACAAGACCAACTATTTTATAACTTGTTCTTTTTTATCTTTATTATATTGTTCATATTATTCGTATTGTCCATATCATATTATTCATACTTATTCATCTAACCATTTTCTTTGTTCATACTTTAATCAAAAAAACATTAACAAATATCGAAACCCTAAAATAATAATTTGATGGACTGTTGGTTACTATACTTCGCTTAGAGATTTGGTTCAAGGCTTAGTTTAGGACACCTTGCACACACACGGCTTTCTCTTGGGCTACCTTACAATGAGACCCTTTATTTCATGTCATCCCTTGTAATTTACATGTACCCCCGCTCCCCATTCCGATGTACGCATTTAGTTTTCTTTTGATTGTGGTTTGATTACTAGGAGCACCCCTAAGGACTAGCATAGACAACCCATTTTCAAACTAATTCTCGACTCGTCGTCGAGCCATTTTCAAACAAACCTCTTTTCAACCAAACTCCCGATTCGTCGTCGAGCCCATTTTCAAATCAACCTCTAACCAAATCCTTTTTCAAACCAAACTCTTTTCATAACAAATAAACCCTTGATCCAACATCAAGCGGATTTTCATAACAAACTTCAAAAACAACTAACAACTATCGCAACTCTTTTAAGGTGAAAAATGGGGGTTCAAGTCTTTGATCTTCCTTTGATTGTTTGGGTGCGAGTTCTCTTACTCGTGTGTGAGCAATTGACGTCTCTTCTTTTAACAAATCAAATCCTTTTCAAAATAACCAAGCACATACAATAAACCCTTGATCCCACGTCAAGCGGACTTTCATAATCAAACCTCAAAACGACTAACAACTATCGAAACTCTTTCAAGGTGAAAAATGGGGGTTCAAGTCTTTGATCTTCCTTCGATTATTTGGGTGCGAGTTCTCTTACTCGTGTGTGAGCAGTTGACGCCTCTTTTAAAAATCAACCAACTCCCTTGTTTCGTGGGCGTACCACAAACTACGGCTGATCTGATTCTTTATTCTTGTTCGAGTAAAGATATGTAGGCACAAGATTGCGATGATCTTGGCGAGCACACTTTTTCTTATTCCACCTTTTCCACACTACCATCTTTTTTCGTCAGACCCCGTAGTCGAACTACGATTGCTCTGATTACTCATTATCGTCCGAATGAGCATACGTAGGCACAAGATTATGATGATCTTGCCGAGCACTCTATCCTTAAACCACCCATTTCCCCTTAGCATCTTTTCCTTTTTATCTTACCGTTTTGCATTTATTTTTTAGAATAAAACAAACAAGCTTAGCTAACGAGTATCGCGATTCGAATCAAGAGGTTCCCGTTGAGTACAACGGACGTGAGGGGGTGCGCGTACCTTCCCCTCACGTAACCGACTCCCGAACCCAGAATGTGGTTGCGACGAACATGTTCTTATCTCCCTTAAAGGTTTTCTCGATATTTTCCTTTCCCTCTTTTGGGATAAATAAAGTTCGGTGGCGACTCTGTCGAATCGTTTTTCGCGCCTTTCGCGGGAAGGGTCGTGTCTTCGATTAAGCAATTTTTTTTCGAGGTTCGACAGATGGCGACTCTGCTGGGGACCATTTGCTTCATGCAAGAGAGAGTCGAGCCTATCTTGATTCGAATCGCTAAGCTCTTTAGCTTTGTTTATCTTTTTCTTCTCGTTCGCTTATGTACTTGTTTTCCTATTTCCTTATTTGTGTTACCTTTTGTAACATTGTTGGGTTGTTCTGATATTGGGAACTTTGTGAGATGGCTCTACACCCGAGTCGAGAAGAATCCTAGGATTAGGATGGTGGTTGTGTAGTGTAGGCTTGCGTGGTCTCTTCCGCGTGAGTTGAAGCAAAAACCCCGCTTGGAGTAGATTCCCTTGGAGATATTATTGTTGTGGTGAATCTTTGCCATGGTGGTAATATTTTCGAGGTGTGTCGTTGATCCCAAGGACCATTAACCCATTTATCCATGGTGGTTGGTAGTGTTAACTCCTTGTGGGTTAATGCGAACGCCCCAATCAGATGAGATCCCTCGAACGTATTACTTCCTGACAGTAATATTTTCGACCTCGATCTAGGATTCTGAGAACCCTATTTAGAACCTGTGTGTCGATGGTTGTGTAGTGGGCGCCTCCGAGGAGTCTTTCTCTTGGGGAAGAAATGAAGACCTCACCTAGACGAGATTATTTCGAGGATATTATAATCAGATGTCTCTTCTTCTTGGTTACAATGTGTCGAAATATATCCGTAACTCTAGGCACCTACCCGTCTTAAAAACCTACCTGTGGGCTTTCGTGATCCTAGTTGTGGTTCTTGACCCGTTCCTCTGGCCAACCTCAGAATCCGCTGAATCTGTGATCTGCGATCCTGGATCTTGTATCTTGCATTGCATCTCATGTCATTGCATTGCATTGCATCATTTATACATTTTGCATTGCATTTCTACCTCAGAATCTCACTTCAACTTTCTTCCTTCTCCAGTAAATCAAGCTAATTCCTCGACACCAGTACGCAACTCGAGCCAACACTAGACGTATGATGGAGCAGATTCAACAAGAGCAAGCCGCCTTCATAGAAGAGTTGGACTCTATAAAAGGAAAGATTGACCAGATTCTCGAAGCCATCATGATGGCCAGAAAAGAAGAAGAAATGCGTGAAGCCGCTGCCGCCAACAACTGTGGGATAGCAAAATGGTGTAGGCACCACTTCCTGAGACATATAACCGTCCTCGTTAAGATAGGACTTCCATTCTTCATCCATGTCGGAGGGATCCTCCTCATTGATAACATGAACTATTTGAGACACTGGGTGAAGTAAACCTCCACTGTGGAAGAAATTCTAAATGGGATGAAGACTTCCATTGCTGGCAGCTGTCTGGGTACAGGTTGCAGAAAAACCAAGACCCTTCTTTGTTTTATTGTCAATAGGAATGACAAGCTGTCCCCATCCTGTCATATCGGTACTCTCGACCGCTTTGATAGCATCTTTGTATGAGGAAATTGAGGTTCCTCCTTGGGATTGATTGTCCTTGCCCACCGACAGCGCTTGGAATTGTGTCCCAATAACCTCTTCGGGTTCTACACAAGTAGATGATGATAAGTTACTCACGAGCAAGGCCTGTTCTCCACAGACTGTGACAAGTTGATCGTTCTGAACGAACTTTAGCTTTTGGTGGAGGGTCGAGGTGACCGCTCCAGCCTGATGTATCCAAGGTCTTCCTAATAAAAAACTGTATGTTGCCCGGATGTCCATGACCTGGAAAGTGTGAGGACCGATAGTTATGGGAAGATTAACTTCACTGATAACTGTTTTTCTAGATCCATCGAATGCTTTGACGACGACCTCGTTGATTCTCATCGGAGGGCCTTTGAATGATAATTGCATCAAAGTAGACTTCGGCATAACATTCAGGGATGACCCTGTGTCTACCAGTACGATGGCTAAAGCATCGTCCTGGCAGTTAACTATGATATTGAGCGCCATGTTATGACGGCGACCCTCTTCGGGTAATTCCTCATCACTAAATCCAAAATTATTGAAGGAAGTGATGTTAGAGACAATGCTATCGAACTGTCTGATTGTTACATCTTGTTCCATAATGGCTTGCTCCAAGACTTTCTGTAGAGCCTCCCTGTGCGCTTCTGAACTTAGCAACAGTGATAACACCGAGATCTTTGAAGGAGTCCGTAACAGTTGATCAACAATGCTGTATTCACTCCTTTGGATGAGCTTTAGCATCTCATCATTATTTTTCGAAAGGTCGGGATTACTGGATTGACCGACTGATGGATCGGGAGCTCCTGTCTGAAGTTCCTTTTCCTTGTTAGGTTCTCCAACTCCTCTGTTGAAGATTCTACCACTCCGTGTTACACGACTGATGTCTGCGATATTCACGACGGAGGGTAATGGATTTTCCTTTCCATTTTCAACTGTCATTGCACCGTATTTGTAAGGGATAGCCTTAGTTGATTCATACGGTAGTGGTCCTGGTAGATAGATGACTATGGGAACCTTCTGATTTTTCTGACCATCATAAGTAATCTCGATCCGTTCCCGGTTGGGAATTCTAGATTCGTCAAGTAGAGGGATGATGGCAAAAACATCCCTGGTCTGGTGACGACCAGAGATTGTGACAACATCCTCGACGGGATTGGCAAGGTAGTTCGGCGTCCAGTTGATAGGTCTAAAACCCGGATATGGGAGAATCTCTCCACGATCCACCTGACCTTGAAGAGATGCTCTCACAAGGTAACACCCTTGGTTACTTTCTGAACAGACACTACAATGGTCATAATTGTTTGGTGGCACCTGGCTACACCCACTTTGAATACAATGTAACCTCACTAGGTTAGCTTCCACAGATCGGACATCCTGACTTTGACATCGAGTAGGATTCCTGTTACTGATACTAATTTGCTGAGTATCCTCATCCATGTAGATTGGCATCCACCAGTGATTTAACAAGTGCTGAAGTGCCTCCTAGACAAGGGTACAACCTCGATCGTTTTCGCAACCCGCTTTACAGCTTTGATAGTCGTGTGATATTAAAAATCCGAGTCGGACCTGCTCAGCATGTAACTCTACCAGGTTGGTATTCATCACGCGAATATCAAAGATCTGAACCATGTTGATCTGATAAGGGTTCCTATCATGGTAGTCTTGGATCCATCCAAGATCCATCTGACGCTGGAGGGCCTCTTGTATGAAAGAGCATCCCTGTTTGTTTACCGAGCAAGTCAGACAGGAACTGTAATCGTGTCGCAGCAGATTATGATACTGGCTTTGCCTTGAGTGCATTGCCACCAAGTTGACATTCATTGCACAGATGTCATGGTTTTGAATGACGTTGGAATTCGTGTAAACCATGTTAACTCCACGAACCCGGTGCTCTTGGATCCATCCGAGATCCATCTGTTCCTGTAGAGCTGCTTGCACTACCGAACATCTTTGATTGCTTTTAGAGCAGACATCACATTGATGATAATTATGAGGTGGCACATGGCCATATCCACTCTATCTACAATGCATCTTGACCAGATTGGCCCTCAACAAGAGTACATCGTGAATTTGATAGACGTTGTTAAATTCTTTCTCAATCAGGTTGACTGCAGCTTTCTCATATTGAGGCAGCGGGTTCGTGAGAACATTGGGATTCGTATCTTTGAAAGATAAAAGCCCGCTCCTAACAAGATTTTGCACGTCAGATTTGAAATTGAGACAATTCTCTATGTTATGCCCTGATCCTCCTTGATGATAAGGGCATGTCTGATCTGCTTTAAACCAAAAAGGCGGATTTTTCGGTACTATAAGAGGAGACTTAGTCTGAATATGCCCCTTAGCCAGTAGTAACGAAAATAGTTCAGCGTACAACATGGGTATAGGATCAAGCCCTGATGGTCGTGTTATACGGTTGTTGTTATATGGAGGATGAGCCTGCTGAAGAGGTTGTTGTGTCCTTTGCTGATTAGGTTGGCTCTGCGCAACCTGAGGTTGATAAGTAGGAATAAGCGCAGGGCTGATAGCAGGAATTACAGCTGCTACTGGTTGATAACGTCGCCTTTGCTTTCCGAGAGAGATATTCCCAATATCTTGCTCTTTTTTCTTAGGGAGAGCACTACCGTATTTTTTAGTACTACTCGATGATCCAGCATCTTTTGCCAAACGTCCTTCTCGGACGGCATCCTCAAGACGAACTCCCATGCCCACCATCTCGGTGAAGTCACTGGGTGCACTGGCAACCATTCTGTCATAGTAAAATGAGCTTAAGGTCTTTAAGAAGATCTTTGTCATCTCTTTTTCCTCAAGAGGTGGACAAATTTGAGCGGCAATTTCACGCCATCTCTGGGCGTACTCCTTAAAGGTTTCCTTGTCCTTTTGTGACATTGATCTGAGTTGATCTCTGTTCGGTGCCATGTCCAAATTGTATTTGTATTGTTGGACGAAGGCAGTACCAAGATCTCTGAATGTACTGATCGTAGTACGGTTTAAACCCATGTACCATTTTAATGCGGAACCGGTTAAACTATCCTGAAAGTAGTGAATCAGCAGGTCCTGATTCTCAGTCCGAGCTAACATTTGCCGAGCGTACATCACTAGGTGACTCTGAGGGCAAGAGTTACCCTTGTACTTTTCAAATTCGGGCACTTGGAACTTGTGCGGGACTTTCACATTGGGGACCAAGCAGAGGTCTGCGACATCCTTTCCAAATAGATCCTGACCGCGAATGGCTTGCATTTCCAGGAACTGTTCCTGGAATTCATCCATTCGGTCAAACATAGTTTCCTTTTTACCAGAAGGTATCTGTGGAATCTGTCCTTCCGGGACAGTGTGCACCACAGGGGGTGGTACTGTGACTACGGCAGTAAATTTTGGCATTTCCCGAAGTTTGTAACCTTCAGGAGTCTTCAGTATGCCTCTGGCATCTTCGCTTTCCCGAAGTTTGTAACCTTCAGGCCCAGCGGCTTTTGTCACGATTCCCTGATCTTCAGTGATCGGCGGAACATATCCTTCCTGGATATAGTTTACAGGCATGCCCCAGGGACGATCTTTCGGCATTTGATACCTAGGATCATACTTTTCCACTATGGGCATTGAGGAGTTCTTTGAGATCACAGTCCTTTGTAGCTGAGCTTCTTCCATGGCTTGCATGTCGTTACAAAGCTTTCTCATATCCTCTCTCAGGGCGTCGATCTCTTCTTTCAACTCTCTGTTTTCTTCCTCAAGATCATCCATCTTGTTCTGACGATTGGCCCGAGTATTGTACGAATGAGACAGTTTGACTCTAGAACCGAGACATAAACGTAAGATTCGTAGGTAAGAAGAATACGCAATGTGAGAACGATGAATGCAATGATTATATTAATTGTTTTTTGGTTTAATCAAAATAAACTTCGACAATTAGATTACAAATATCAAACAGTGGGAAAACCCCTTTTTTATTGAATTCAAAGGATTACAGAAATGGAAATACAGTAGATTACAAGGTGCAGAAACAAAAACCTAAGCTAATGGGTCCCGAGTCCTTTCAGAAGAGAAATCGGGTGCTGACTCTGCTACTTTCCTTTTCTTTGACCGGGGCTCTTGGGCCGTTGTCGGGTTGTCATTCCTTTGCCAGGTGAAAGGAGCGAGCAAATTCCTTTGGTCATCTTGATTTTCTACAGCATGTTGCTCTAAAATCTCAATCAGAGCGTCCTTATCTTTCAGTAATTGCTGTATTTTGATGCACTCTATGTCGAGGGTGCGGTACTTGTTCTTCCAAGTCCTCCTCTCCCGTTGAACTTTGTTGAGAGTAACCTGAAGCTTTTCAGTTTCCGTCATGAAGTACATGACAGATTCCCTCGGCGGAAGAATTCCATAACGAGGATAAGGCATCTTTAGCTTGAGAGCTCTAGTTTGTACCCAGTGGAGATAAGGCTCCACCGAGACACAGTCCGGTTTTCCTAGAGACTCCCGTCCTTTACTTATGAACGTGTTTCCAAGCGTGCACTATTTCCGTCTTTAGTGCTCTGTCATTTTCTCCTTCCTTGAAGAAAAGACCTTCCAGATGAGCATTCCGGGGGACATGCCTCATTGGGTATCCAAATTGACGGCGAACCAATATCGGATGATAGTTGATCCCTCCTTTAGTTCCTATAAGGGGTACGTTGGGGAAGTTTCCACAACGATCAATGATTATGATTCCATCATAGATCCTATTACACCAATCTATATCAGAGTTGGTGAGAGACATGATCTTCTGCGACCAACGCAAGGCACTCTTGTGATCCCAGAAAGCAGCAGGCTTATGCAAATGAGAGATAAACCATTTGTAAAGCAGAGGTACACAGCACGTGATCTCCCATCCGCTGTACAAACTCCCTAAGTGTACAGAATGATACGCATCTGCGAGCAAAGTCGGTACAGGGTTTCCAATGAGAAAAACCTTAATGGCATTGATATCGACGAAATTATTAATGTTGGGCAGGAAAAATAATCCGTAGGTGAGTAAAACAAAGATGCTTTCAAAAGTAGTCCCGTTCCCTATACTAGCGAAGTACAGGGCTTTCTTTGTCAAGAACTGGGCTGGCAAACCTTGTATGCCACCCTTAGTAGTCATGTGAGTCCTGACCTCAGACTCGTCCAAATGAACTGCTCTTGCAATGGTCTGATTCTTCGGAATTTCTTCCAGTCTAGAAAATGGAGCTCGATCAGTGATATGTAAATCGATCAAATGAGAATACTCTTCCAGTGTTGGTGCGAGCTGGTAATCCTGGAATGTAAAGCAATGATAAATTGGATCGTAGAATTGGACGAGCGCGTCCATGATTCCCTCAATCACATGGACTCTTAGCAGAGATAGCAGACCTCCGTACATGGCTCTGAAAGCCTCTTGGTTTGTGATCATTCTCGCCAAACCTCTTAAATTCTCTAGTTTTGGAATCCTGAAGGTGTACTTATGAGTTCCCCTTCTACCGAAATCCATTAGCACAATCCTTTTCTTTGATATTTGCAATCACAGTCTTAGTTTAATTTGAAAAACAGAGAGACTAGAAGAGAAATTTTTTGAATGTTTTAATGTTTTAAATGAATGCATGAATGCAGCACACAAAAACATAGAAAAAACATGGGGTCAAAGGGTCGTTGTCATGAAGTCAAGGCTCTACCCATCCCTAAAGGTTTATACTAGGGTGATTTTTGTACCTGTACTCATTATCATCAGCTCCTCCCAGGAAAGCAAAACAACAAGCGGATCGCCAGCGAGTTGTAGAGCAATCTTAGAGTAAGTGCCATTCACCTAGAATAGATCACCAGCCTCAAATGAGGGTAGTATCGCATGACAACTATTTTCGATAGTTTCTGCACTACAAAAGGGTTGGCTCCTCAGCTTCTCAGACATCACAATTGGCCTATTGCCTATGAGAGGGAATGGGTTGCATTGGTCAGCCTCCACTGAGGTTCATGGTCGACCTCGTCGCCATCACTTATCTTAAGTGTATACTCAATCTTTCCACATGCGGCATCACACGCATTCCCATTAGCAGAAAAATAAACAGGTATAGCAATTAGGAAAAGCAGTATATATATTTGTCCTAAACATCCTAGACCTTTAAAGCTATGAACCCTAAGTTCCTGACAGAATATGGGTTCCCCGGCGGAAGCCCCAATCTGTGGTATTCACACAAGAGAAGAGAAAAAAGGTTAGAGGACCCCACGGTGGGCGCCACTTTTCTGTGGTGGCCACCGCCATGAGAATGACTGGTCAAAGGATTAAAGCTGTAAGAAAGAACGAGAAGGCCCCACGGTGGGCGCCACTTTTCTGTAGCGAGCGATTTTGGACGCGGTTCTTAAGCGCTGTCGCTCTCTGGGTCAGTTTACTACAGGTCGATTCATTTTTTATCCTATTAAAGCTGATGAAGGAAGGGAAATAGATGTCTCTAATTAACCCTGCTTGCATACTGAGTTTAAACAGCGGTCTGTTAGGTTACAGATGCGATCAATGTGGTGGGGCATTTCTTGTGTTATTTTGACAGAATGACAGGTTTTTGGCGGGGAACAAGGATTAGGATGTTAGGACTGATGCTTTTTGATAGATATATGAGAGTATGGGATTTAGGGTTTTTGTTTAGTGTGCTCGCTAAGATTTTTTCTTTCAATCTTATGCCTACGTATTCCCATTTACCGAAACAGGGAAATCAGAGCTTTCGTAGTTCCTCCTATTCTATGGGAGGAAATGGTATTTGGTGTCTTGTTCAAAGCCCAAGGCGTGAAGCGAAAGGTAGTTTGTATCTTGATCAAAGCCCAAGATGTGAAGCTAAAAGGTGTTGTCTTTAGAGAGAATTTGTCATCTCTAAAGAGGGGGTTGTATGTCACAACTGTTTATAAAGGAGAATTACTTTAACCGGGATGTGTGAATCCGGCAATGCCATAATTTCCTTTATAGGGGATTTTAACCTGAAGGAGAAGACTTTAACTCAGTGTAGAGCAATGCTATCTTTCCTTAGGAATTTCTCATGCTAAAAGAGGGACAGTGGCATGGATGTAGATGATCCAGAGGCTTGCCGCTTACAGCGATTAGATGAAGGGAAAGGAGTTGTTGATGTTTGTGTACGGTGAACGAGGCACAACTTTGATGTTAAAAGGTTGATTGGATCAACCAGTGGTTTTCTTATACAAAGCCTAAGAGGAGGCTATGGGCCCAACAAGAGGGTGTTTTTGTGTCACGTACAAAGCCCGAGAGAGAGGCTAAAAGGGTTTTGACTCGACGAAGGAGTCTTTTGGTATCTCGTATAAAGCCCGAGATGAAGGCTATTTGACTCAACAAGAGAGTTTTTTTGTATCTTGTACGAATCCCGAGATGGAGGCTGAAAGGGTGATTGACTCAACGAAGGAGTCTTTTGGTATCTCGTATAAAGCCCGAGATGGAGGCTAAACGTTGTTTGACTCTGTTGGGGAGAATCATTGTACAAAGCCCAAGAGGAGGCTAGTTTGACAGTTTCAGTTGAGTGACAGGTCCAATATACTGATTTTTTGAAAGAGAAAATAAGTTCTTATATGAGCAACACTGTACTCAAGGATTTGATTCGAGGATCCGGGTTATTCCTGTTCTTTAAGAAAGTGGGAAATTCGAAGGGTATTGAGACTGTCCGAGTCTACGGGTTTTCTTCCTATTTAACGAAGGGGTCACTTGAGAATGTCTTGAAGACTCAAGGAGATTAGACTGTCCAAGTCTAGAGTTTCGTCTTTCGTACTATGCTTTGAGAACCAGTAGTAGACTCTTTGAAAGGACTATTCTATGCAGATGACTAAGTTCTGTTCCTATACCTCTAGGAGGTCGTCGGGACAATTTGTACGAAGCCCAAGAGGAGGCTGGAAGCTTTTAAGAAGCCGACGGGTCCTTGTACGAAGCCCAAGAGGAGGCTATCATTCCCGGAGTAAGAGATCACTATACAAAGCCTAAGAGGAGGCTGTGAATACTTCTAAGAAGCCGAGAGGTCCTTGTACTAAGCCCAAGAGGAGACGATGATGCTTTTAGGAAGCCTGTGGGTCCTTGTACAATGCCCAAGAGGAGGCCGATGCTTTTAAGAAGCCGATGGGTCCCCAAACCCCGAGAAATTCAAGACAGGCCATTCACCGAGAATAGATCAAGCCAGGAAAGTTCGAGAATTTGGAAGAAACTCAAAGATGCCATTCACGGAGAATACATTCATCTCTGGGAGTAGAATTTCTTGACAATTCCAAATGAGGAGAGCCGAAGAGAAGATTGTATCTGGTGATCCTATTGGGGATCTAGTTGTCTATTTAAACGAAACGGCTTTTACCTAGTACTAGACGTAGTTGCCGGGGAAACTCTAAATATCTATACTATTATTACACAATGGATATGAGTTTATGAAAGAAGACTTACAGCGAAACAGCCCCACAATACAATTATATGTATATGAAAGCGGTAAATGAAAGCAATAACCACTTACTCGGTTGTAGAACTCCCATGCTGTTTGGTTAGTTGTTCAACAAAGAAAGATTGAAAACAACAGTATATTTCAAAATCAAAGGAGAAAGTGTTTTGAAAAAGAATGATTTGGGGCTTACAGCTCAAGGAGAGGCCCAGGGTTTTATCCGTGAGCGCACTGTTGTTTTGTACAGAGGGACTTATACAAATGACTATGGCCCAAAAAGGTTTTCTGTACAAAGGGATGGGTCTTACAATCTCTCAAGAGGCCCAAAAGGTTTAAAGAAAAAGAGTGGGGCTTATAACATGAGGGTAGGCCCAGTTGATTTTTCGTTTAAAAATGGCGTTCGCTCCGAGGTTTCCTTTTAACGCAGATGGACTTATACAAGAAGTGAGGCCCAAATGGTTTTGGTTAAAAGGGGAATGGGTCTTACACTCTATTAGAGGGCCAAAAGTTTTTAATGGGTCTTATAGCTCAAGGAGAGGCCCAGAAGGTTATTTTTCAAAAGGGCGACGATCGCGCCGTTTGTTTTTGACGGTATCGGGACTTATACAATGCACTGAGGCCCAAAAATGATTTGGTCAAAAAAAGGATTGGGTCTTACACTCTACTAGAGGCCCAAAAGTGTTTTGAAAATGATTTATGAGGGTTGAATTAATCCAAAAACCCTAATTTGTTTTCAAAATGTGTTTTAATTGAATAAAAATTCAATTAAAATGACCAAAATAGTTTAACATATGAAAAACAAATTGTGATCTTGGATTAATGCTTCAAAAATTTAGTATTGACCTACAAAATAATTAGAAGGCATTAAAAGTTGCAAAATCAAGGTGGAAAAAATATTTTAAATGTCAAAAACAATTAAAACATTAATTCTTTGGAAAAATATCAATTATATAAAATAAATAATATTTTTGGGATTTTTTGGGAAAATAAAATATTTTAACATTTTTGTGAATTATTAAAATAAGAATCAACTCAAAATCATTTAAACTCAGAGAGAAATTAATTTTTGAATCAATTAAATAAAATCACAAAATTCAAATATTTGAATTTTCAAAAAATGGCGCCAAGAACACACCAAGAACACTCGCGCGTTCTAGGTTTGCCCAGATTTGCATTTTCTCTTCAATCTCACTGAATACTTGATCATATCATGTAATCCACATACCAATCAACTCGTTTTAACCTCACGATCATGTCTATGGCAATTAATTTCATTTAAATTAAGCATAAAACAAGAAATCACGAAAAATCCTCAAGAACCCTAGATTCTGCATGAAGGCTGGGATTTTTGATACACGATTCAAACAATGCAATTAATTGAGGGGAAACATTCCATGCATGATTATGAACATATGGCCAAATTATTGTGCAGCAAAAATTGCATGAATCATAGAGTTAGAAGAGCCCATGCTTACATCTTGCATCTGGTGATCGTGTTTTGTGTTGGAGGTGTTATAGCTAGGTTCCAATGATCTGGATAGCTTCCCTAGGTGCCATGGAGTGTATCTGGATGCTTGGAATGGATTGAAATGGTTTGGAGCTGAAGATGGTACCTCAAATCCCAAACTGTCAAGAACTTGAGCAATTGGCTAGTGATTTTGTGAAATTCATGTTCCAGATGTTATGTGAGTGTTTGGATCACTTCTATATGATGTATGTGAGGTGTGTGAGTGATTGGTTTGATTGGAAAAGCTCTCAAACTCAAAACCCGATAATGACTTGCTTTGGAAGGCAAAATTGGAGTGAAAGAAGAGATTTTGAGGAAAGCATTTGTTTGATGGCTTTGGTGTACTCAAACTGATCACAATTGAGCTCTATTTATAGTAGAGCAAGTTTGTTTTGCAAGGAATAGTGAATGGCAACTGCTGAGTAGGTTTGGCCAATGTTGGCAAATGAAAATCCAAGTCTCCTCTACCATTGACTAGAGGTTAGGGCACAGGCTGCTGATCCCCTTGGTCTTGGATAAGTCTTGACTGAATTCAGTTGCTAAGAGCTCAGTTCATGCCACCTTGATGCTTCCATTGAATGCTCTAATCCAAAATTGGAGTCTTGTCCCTATTTTGGCAATTCTAGGTTCAACATGCTATTTCTTGTTCCAAAGACTTTGGAGGCTTGGCTCAGTGATTGTCCCCTTTAGATTCAATCCTCAGAGGTGTCCAAGTGGATAGGAGCATTTGGATTTGGCTAATTTTGGAAAATCGACCAAAAGTGTAAAAATTTGCCTTGCCTTGGCAGATTTCAGCAAGGCAACTTGCCAATGTCATATCTCATGGCTGAAATTGAATTTGGTTATGTTCTTGGTCATTTTCGAAAGCCTTTACATGATACAACAACTGTTTGAACATGTTTGGTTTTGATATCTTTTGAATCCAAGTGAAAAATCCCCCTACATTTGGAAAAAAGTAAAGGCAGATTCTGACTTAGTGAAATTTTCACTAAGTGTTGGAACAAAGTGACTTTTCTTGATTTTGATCACTCCATAACTCAAAATCCATGAGGAATTTGGACATAGGTCAGTATGAAGCTTTTGTAGAGGGCAATGTGATCTACAAATCAAGCTTTGAATGGGGAGCAATGGCCTTGTGGTTTAGGAGTTATGGTCCTCCAAAGTTGGCACATTAGTGTCACTTTTTCCATAACTTAGAAATTTTTCTAAGTTTTTATGGTTACCCCTTTGTAGCACCCCAAAATTTGCCCTACTTTTTTTGGCTTTTGCTTCGCGTGCATCTGCATTTTTAGGTCATAACTCATAATCATATCATTGCATTAGTTTTCTGAGACATGGGATCGAAGGATTTTCTTGTTATAAGTGTTTGTCCCGTTCGAGGCGATTCTGCAAGTCATCTTCTGCAAAGTTCATCAGTGTACACCTGGGTGATTTAGGTTTTTTATTCATGGTTGAGCTTGTGGACTGTTTATCGGTTGAGATTCTTCAGTGGATCAGGCGAGTGGCCAGATTGTGCAGTGGTAGCTGTGACCATTTTATCAGAGGCTTGTGAATAGTTTGTGATTGGTTTTGAATTCTTTGGGTTATCCATTTTCTATCCATCATGGCCATCTTCAACCATTTTAACCAATTTTCTTTCCACATTCAATTTTATTTCAATATCCATTTTTGGTCATTTTCAAATCCATTTTACATATCCAAACCTAATTCAACATCCAATTCCATTTAGCTCATGTCCATATATCCATCTTATTTCTAACCAAATATCCATGTTTCTTTTTATCCCTTTATAACCAAAATCCATAATCACTTTCTACACCTATCCATTCAAGTAATCAATTCACTCCTTTCAATATCCATTTTTAATCACATTAAACCATTCATTTTTTTTTATAATTTCATCCATTTGTTTTTAAACCACTTTTCAATTCCCCTTTTCTAAATCCAAAATCTATATCCATTTAAATCAAATAAAATACATATCCATTCTTCAACCCACATTCATCTTTAAAACCAATTTAAATCACATCCTTTATCCATTTCTAATTCATGATTCAATTACAAATATCCATTTTCATTTTTTCCTTAGTCTATATCCAACTCCAATTACCCATTTTAATCATTGAGGTTCATATTCATTCATATAAAAAACAAATCATTTGTATCCATTCCTCCATAAAGTACAAGACTAACATAGACATATAGATTGTGCAAAAACAAGGATGACATTAGTTCAGTTGGTCCAAATTTCTAAGCATTGATTAATTGATGTTGTCACTAATCACAAACAAGAAAATTCAGCAGCTTTGAAAAAAGGGTGAAATTACAAGCCCACATCAGCTTTTTAGCAAGAGAAAAAAATACATAGCTAATGGTACGTGGGCGGACAGAAAACATGAGATCAGTCCATAACAGAAAAATTTAGCAACACCAATTTGTCATTAATAGCAGCAGAAAATTTAGAAAATTCAATAACAATTCTAAACCAGAATTTCCATGACAGTTACCAACAACAGCTAACCAACTTCCAACTAACCTATAACCGTCAAACCAGAAAAACCATAATCTCCGAACCGAAATAACTAACAATTCCCTAACACTTCTAACAGTAAAAAAAAAAACTAACGGAATCTCCTCCACAACAACCTCTAACAGAAACTCTCTCCAATCTCTTCTTCATAACTTATCAACCTCTTCAATCTCATTGGCCTTCTTCCTCGGTTCAACGTTTTCAAGAACTCTTCCCAAACTCTTCTTGATACATCGCCAACAAATCATCAACGAATTCATCAATCATCATCGCACCATCGCCAATTCTTCAAGTCTTCATCACATCATCACCTTCACATCAACCGATTCCGACGAACCTTCATCTTCTTCAGTTCATGCAACCTGCAACAAACTCATTGCAAACTGAAACTCTTCATTCCACACAAGTCGACTTGCAAATTCTCACAACAAACAGTAATCGCGCAACTCTCACACCTGCATCGACAGTAAAATTCAAGAACTCGTGCATTAATTTCACACAATCCGATTCGCGATTTCAACGAAACAAGAAGAAGAACGCGACGCGAAGGATAATTTCAAAGATTCGAGACCCGACGGTTACAAAGAATTGAACGCAACAAAGCAAAGGAGAAGTAGAATCTCTATTATCTCACCTCTGGCCTTCTTTTATCGTCGCGGATTCGAAGCGGCACTGGACTTGTCTCTGGTAGGTACGTAAATCTTGAACCTCTTGTAGCTGCGGCCTCGAATTCATTAGGAGTTCGTTGTGGTTTTGATGTTGAATTGATGTTTGAGCACTATGGTGATTTCTTAACCTCCATTTCTGATAAGGTCGATCCCGTTGATTGAAGGAGATTTTGAGAAATCCGTGTTTGGATTCGGAGAGAGGATGCGAGATTAGTTAGGGTTTGTGTTGGACATTTGGTGTTTTGGAGTGGTTGGGTGCCGGAGAAGACGGCGCCGCCGCCGCCGGCCACCGTCGTCTCCGGCGGTTTAGGTTTTAGGGAAGGAGAAATATCATAGCAAGAGAGAGACAGACGAGTGAAAGAGAGGGATACGTTTGAGAGTTTTTCATGCTTGTGGTTCTTAAGAGATGAGAGGATAGGATGGTGGTGGTGCGGTCCACTCCGGCGGTGACACTTGTCATCGTCCGGTAGGTTCTAACTTAATCACGTGTGTACGTCCCCATGATAACTACCGTGCACCCCCAGACCACAAGTGTTCTTTGGATTTATCTCCCCTTGCTAATTGCACCCCATGTTTGAGCCCAGCAAGGACTTTGAACTAACCTTTTACTAACTGTACACCCCTGGCTTCTTTCTTTCTTTTTAATTCCTTTTTTTTCATATGTTTCAAAATATCAATATTAAAAATACTTGTGTACACTAAAAAATCTGAATAAATTCATGGTTGATCATAAACATGTCATGTAATTTTTGATGAGTTTTATTTTCCATTTCTGTTCATATTGTTTTTCTTATTGAATTTTCTTTAAGGTGTATTCATGTGTTCATACTTTGGGATACTTGTTGCATATTTGATTTTTTGTAACCAGTTAGGAACTGAATTTTTACAGACCATTTGGCACATGTATTAAGCACACATTGGAGAGCCTTGTGCAATTTTTTATGAATTTTTAGACTATATTTGATGGCATGTTCGACACCATTTTGTATATGTTGGTTAATCGACTACGAGTGCATTGTTTGATTTAATTTGAGCTTGTTAAAAGACGAATTTTGGTCCTATCTTTTGGTGATGCATTACTACTGACTCCATTATTTTTTTATTAAAATACCATAATTTTCCAAAGCATGCAACTATTTCTCATGGAATTTTGTTTGGTGATTTAGTTGGTTGAAAATACCTAGACTTAGGTTTGATTTTGTGCATTCTTTTAAGACCTTGTTAGCACTTTCTTTTTCCATTTCTGTTTGGAAATTGAAAGTTCAATAATGAATGGTGTAGGTACTGACTTGTAGCATTACTAACCATACTCACTTGACTTCTAATCTCATCTTATTCTTTTTAAAGTTGCATGACTTGTATGTTGCATTTTAGGTGATGATACTTGTACATAACTTGTTCAAACTTTGAGATTGTTTGGATACATGGCTTCCATATGCTTCTAATGACATTTTCACCTCTTAATACACTTCATACACTTCTTACCTTGAGATATAATCATGCTTTAATTCACTTACATGACGCCTAAGCATCTATTTTCTTCAAGTTTGTGAACAATGTACATTTGTGTAAAGTTTTGGTACACAATTTAACATAGTTTGATCTCACTAGGCATCTTAACCTTAGAGAACATCCTTTAGATGTAGGTTCTGAATTTGATTGATTTTAATCTCTTATAATCCTTATTCATTGATTCTTGTTTTGTTAGATCATTACTTGTCATCTTTTCCTTATTTCACTACTTGTTAATGCTTTGTGAACTAACTTTTTCATGTAGGTGCAAATGGTAAGTATGTGTGTGGATATGCTTTCACACACACTCCTCTATCTCGTCTTCTCTTATTTCATTTAATCATTCAAATGTGTGTTTGATAAGCATTTACATGCTTTCCTTGAATAATTCTTCTTTCATCCCTCTTTAAGATCAACTTAACTTCCATTTTGGAAGTAAGTTGTTTCTTTTGCTCTTCTTCTTCTTTCTTTTAGAAGTAGGTTTTTTAAACCCCATTAACCATAGGATCTCCAAGCATGCTAACACTAGGGTGTGTCTTAGTCTCCCTTATTAGTTTCATCTTTTGCTCCATTTGAGTCACTTCTCTCTCATCTCATAATAAAAGAAAAAATACTTAATAAAGGCATAACAAATATTGTATTTAGGCCTTTCATGTGGGAACAAGGAGGTGAGGGGTCTTCTCTCATTTCTTTGGGAGAATGTTTAGCATACGTACCGTCTGGGGATGACGTGCGAGGCATTCAATCTCACATGAGGGACTTAAATACAATGCATGTTACAAAACACGTAATAAAAAACACTTCTTTCTAAAAACAAAAACAAACAATAACGTCTTTCCTTCGACAATTCTCTTCTCATCTTCTTCACTCATTCCTTAAGGATGCGTCATTTCCGTTCTACCGCAAACAGGTAACGCCTAAGTCTCCCTACAGCGAGCTGTAACACCTAACTGCTGGAACGCGAACGTTGACATATTCCCCTAAAAAACACAAACAACTTTCCCTAGGTGAGGGGAACTACGTCGCTCTGATTCTCATGTTCTCGATGAGATACGTAGGCAGTGGGGTAGGGCCCATTCGAGCACTTCTTTTATTTTCCCTACGTTTGTTTCTCGTTCCTTTTCCATCCTTTCTCCTTTCTTTCTTTCAGTTCCTTTTCCAGTATCATTTTCTATCACCCTTTGATTGAGACAAGCAAGCGTGGATCCCATCGGGTACGATGGACGCGTGGGGGTGCTAATACCTTCCTCTCGCGTAACCGACTCCCCAACCCAGTTCTCTTGGTCGCAAGACCATGCTCTTTCCTTCCTCTCAGGTTTATGCAGTGTTTCCTTTCCCTCTCTTGGGATAAATACACATTGCTGGCTACTCTGTTTCGGTGCCACTTTCGCGTTTGTACTTGGATGAAAATCCCGGGAGCGACAGCTGGCGACTCTGCTGGGGACCGAACCCAGAATCTCTGGTTTCCTTAGCGAGTCAATCCTAGCGCTTGTTTGCTTTTCTTTCATTGGGTTTTACCGTGGTGCTGTTTTTTGCTGTATTTACTATTGTACTGTATTGTTATTTCCTTTATTGCTGCTTTACTGTACTTTACTGTATTTATCGCATTTACTGCATTACATATCATTATTGTGCTGGACTGTGCTGTTGTTTTCTGTTTGGCGGGCAGGGTGTTCTGAGAGATAAGCCCACTACCCAGGCTCGAGTATATACATAGGTATTAGAGTGGATAGTAGTGACGCTTGCGTGGTGGTGACCACGTATTGTTGTTCATGAGACCCACAACCAGACGAGGTTCTATCAGGAGCTTTCTGCTACTGCATGTTATGCAGGCCAGTAGTTATTCTCTTGAGGAACTGTCGACTCTGGTGACCATTTCCGAGGACTCAGTTGTGGCACTCCTCCCGAGATGTGACAGTGGCAGACCACGTTCTGTGGCAAACCCATTGCACATTCTCGATCCGAGGACCCAATGCTGGGAACTCGTTATAGGATATCCTTTTTGAAAGTGAATCAGTGGAGGCACTCCTCGATTGGCGATAGTACTGTACCCCGAGGGATGAATGTACTATTGCTTCTCGACCTCAGTGCCAGAAGCTGAGGACCTTTCGTTTTGGAGAATCAGTTGAGGCCTCCTCGATTGATGATGATGCCAAACCAGAAATGGTGAACGTATCATCATTTCTCGACCTGAGAGCCCGGGATACTGAACATCCTAGTACCCATATGTGAGAGGGGCGGGTTTGTTTACAGGTTTGCAGGTAACCTTGACTTTCATCCTACCTGGTATTTTGGTTCTCTTATCAGTGTGGACTTATCAGCCTGGTATTATGGCATCATGATTACTCTGACCATCCTGGTATTCCGATTATTCCGGCACCCTGATTATACCGATATTCTGGCATTTTGGTATTCTGATTATGCCGATATTCTGGCATTCTGGTATTCTGATTATTCCGGTATTCTGGTTATTCCGGTATTCTCTTCAGAACAGACTCATGAACTCATTCAGTCATCAACACAACATACTGATTATTCAGACTATCTGGAAGCTTTGATCCCATGTCTTATTGCATTCATACTATTGAATTGCATTTGCATCTTGCATCATTTTGCATATCCTTTCTCCAGGCCAGACCAGTGAGCTCATCCATCCTTTATCTAAACTGCAGTTTGATTTCCCGACTTTTGTATTGGACTTGAACCAGCTTCTGGAAGAATCATGAACTCTGGGGAGCAGAATCAGTTTGTGACTAGGGCCGATGTTGAATTGATGAAGCATCAGTTGAACCAACTTGTGGAAGCTATGGCAGCCATGACTAGGGGAGAGGCCAATGTTCAAAGAAATGAGAATGTCATTCCACCTCCGGCGAGCAATGTTGCCCAAACTCAGCAGGTGCGGATCCCTATCGAGAATCAAGTTGAGCAAGAACCTCTTTTTGTCCGAGATGGACATTCGTCTTCTCTTGATGCCGCTGATTATCAGAGTTTTGCATTCTCTGTGCCAGATGTCCGAGGGGTAGTTCCGAAGATGAACCCTAAGGATCCACGATATGTTTATGACGAAAGATACCGCGTGTTGGACGAGAAAATTAAAGCCCTGGAGAGGCGTGATACTCTTGATTTGAATGCTTCGAGCATGTGTTTGGTGTCTGGCCTGGTAATGCCTCCAAAGTTTAAAATGCCGAAGTTTGAGCAATACAAAGGAGATAGTTGTCCGAAGCTACATTTGGTGATGTTCTGCAGAAGAATGACCTCACATGTCGACAATGACAAGCTCATGATCCACTGTTTCCAAGACAGTCTGAGTGGGGCATCTTTGTATTGGTATATGCAGTTGCAGAGTGGTAGCATCCGATCATGGTCAGATCTAGCCAACGCCTTTGTGAAGCAGTACGATTATAATCTTGACATGGCTCCCAGCCGAACGCATTTGTAAGACTTGTCTCAAGCAGATAATGAATCATTTCGATAGTATGCTCAGAGATGGAGAGAGTTAGCCGCTCGTGTTCAACCGCCACTTTCGGATAGAGAATTGGTTGATTTGTTCATAGATACCTTGCAAGGGCCGTACTTGGAAAAGATGATTGTCAATGGGGCAGCAAAATTTTCTGACATGGTAATGGTGGGAGAACGCATCGAGAGACTGATCAAGTGTGGAAAGCTCCAAGGCATATCGAACTTCCAAGCTAATGAAAATGAATCAGTTGTTAGTAATCAGGAGGAATTCGAGGAAGAAACTAGTTCCATTCAGGAATCTTCACCACCTCATTCTCAGCACTCAAACATATCAACTGTTCAGAGTCAACAATCTTATGGGTCTTCATATCAGGAACAATATTCTTCTGCAAATCAGAGACCTCCTCAAAGTCAACGATCATATCGCCGTCAGCCGCGTCAGCACACCCGACAAAGGCCAAAGAAGCCAGAGAGGAATTTCACTCATTTGCCAATGTCGTATATTCAGATGTTGCCGGATTTGATCAGAGGTGGATTGATAGTACCGAAGGAATTGAAGCCAGTGCCTTTTCCGTACCCGCCAGGTTTTGATGTCAACGCCCGTTGTGACTACCATGCTGGGGCACAGGGGCATTCAACTGAAGACTGTAAGGTGCTCAGGAGCAAGGTTCAGACTCTACTTGACTCCAACATGTTCTCATTCACACCTCAGGGTATTCAGATCAACAATTCTCCTTCGTCCGGCCAGGTGGGTCCATCCATCCAGGTTATGGAAGAAGTCACCGAGAGCAGCTGTGCAGATGAGTATCAGACTGACTTCGATGAGCAATACTGAAGATGGTTAGCATTTGCAAATCAAGCATGGAAAGCCCAGTTCTTCAAAGCTGGAAATCATTTAGATCATGTCATTTCTTTGCATTTGTAGTTTCTTTTCTGTAAATGTACAAACTCATTTGTAAAACTTGTTGCTTTCGATTGATAATGATAATGAAATGAATATGCATGTTTTGATTAAATCCAGTCGTGTTCACTCATACTTTTTATCGATATCATATGCTTGTTTAAGCAGGATCCTAGGGAGGATGACGAAGTTGAAAGGCGCAAAAACTTCCGATGGTATGCATTTGAACAAAACTCTGCTGATGATGTACAGGCATTGTTTCAACTCCCCAAACACCGGAGATATAAGGAAGATAATCCCTTGTAAACCTCGTTGAGCCTAGAAGCAGGAGTTTCTTTCTGAAAATGAAAAACCCTCAATCTTAACCTGGGGCAGGGTAGGTGTCATTTAATTTGACCGTGCGTTCAAATTTCAAAAGGAGTGTCCCGTTCGAGGATCAATTACATCCATGGTTATCCCTCACCAACCGAAGAGTGAGACGGTCTCAACCCTTTATAAGTCAAGACAAACCTGTGTCACACGATTAGTTCAAAAAAAAAAAGAAAAAGGGAATCAAAAGGAAAAAAAAGCCCGCTAAGTCAAGACTTGAAAACAAGTGACTTAGGCAAAAGTTAGGGCATCCCGCTGGACTTCAAAATCGAAAAATTCAAAAGGATCATTCCAGGCAAAAATCAGGGAAATCAAAAACATGAAAAGCGAAAAACAAAAGGATTACAAAAGAAAAATCCTCGAGCAAAGAACAAGTCGTGTGACCACAGATACCAAAGTAAAAAGGGGTGGCAGTCACTCCAAAAATCGTGCGGGTTCCTTCTATCCTCCTTCCATTCATTAACCTCTTTGAAAGGTGAGCGCCTGTGTCGAATTAGCTGAACGTAGGACTGGAGAACATCATGGAGAATGGGTGGGTTAAAACAAAACCTTGAGCCTTATATCCTTTCTTTCTTAAACCGTGAACCAGGCCACGTTACAACCTTCAAAAGACCTAATTGAAGAAGGGTTGTTTCGAAAGCATACTTCGGTTAAAATCGCGTCAGTTCTGACTCCCAAAAGGACTTTCTTACCATTCATGTTGGTATCGATGTGACATTCTAATAAGTGATTCGTTCACTATATGTCACAACACTTTTCCAGTGAACAAACTTGGATTTCAAAACTGTCATATGCATTGCATCAAAATTATCTTTTCAAAACGAATTGTTTTACTTGTGAGTAAGTGCTCGATCATGAAAGTTTCTACAATGGAAAGATTGATTAATCTAAGGTGCAAAGTATCCGAGTACTCCGTTGAGCCGGGGCAAGTCATATCAAATGGGCGATTCATTCCAAGATTCAGTTAATCTGGGGCAATTATGTCGAGAATCTGGGGCAATCAAGTCGAGATTCAACAAATCTCTCAAAGGTCAGTTAAAGGTACTCCTTCACAGATCAGCCAGACAGGGGCATAAATCATTTCAAGGCTGGGGCAGGTCACCCTAAAAGCAAGAAGTTATTCTCTCCGGAGGACGGTTAATCAAAAGCCATGGGGGCAATCTATGTCGGGTCTTCACGAGACATTCTGAAGACATGTCCATTCACAGGCTCCTTTATGGGTTTCTGCTTCATCTGGACACCTCTTTTTGCCATATCACATCTACGAGGCCCATGTTGATAGCTGACACGTGACGTCCCCAGTAGAGTTTCTCGCCTCGGCAAAGATGGCTGAAGTTTTATCACTCAGCAGAGCATTATGGAGATTGTGATTATTCTCCTCGGCAAGGGTTTAGGAGTTCGCTCTCCCCTAGCTAGCTTGGCGAAGTTTACTGCTCTCCAGCAAGAGTTTATATTCCTGTACAGAGTATTGGGTTTATGCTTCCCTAGTTTATGGTAAAGTTGTTCCCATCTCCCCAGCAGAGTAAGGGTAGAAGGTAGATTCCCAACAGAGGACCAAGTCTGATCTGGTCCCCTAGCAGAGCTGATATCATCAACCATTATCCCCAAGCATATTTTTGGGTGGTGGCTAGCCTTCCCCAGCAAGTCAAAGGTAGATTGTCATCAGCAAGATTCTTGGGATGTTTTCTCCGGCAGAAGGTTGTTATTCATACATTCCTGCATAATGGAGGTTTAGTCGGGATCTCGAACAGTTATGACACTGAAGGCGATTCAGTTTGTTATCCCCCAGCGGAGTTAGCCTCGTCTCTTCAACATTTATTTTGCTGGAGTGGTCCTGTTGCATATCATATCATTGCATAATCATCATCACATATCATCAGCATAACATTTCATGAAGCCTTGTAAAACTGAACAGAAATCTATAGCCCAACCTTGCTCGGTATCCTTCATCCACAAACCACTTTGCTGGAATATTTCAAAAACCTAAAATCTTATCCCTATTGGCGTTCCCTTTAAAACGAAAAGTCCAATCCCTATTGGCACTTCATTCAAAGTCCAATCCCCATTGGTATCCAGAAAGATTTCGCCTTCGAAAAATAATCACCATCAGGTTTCACCTGTTCCTGCCAGCAAAGTTCAATCATACTTGGAACATCCTTCTTTCCCGGTAGCCCGAGCATGCGTTGGCATTTTTCATATAGTAATCATTGCATCCTCAAATCGCGTAGCATTTCCATTTTGTATGGAGCATTACGCCATAGAAAGAAAATTCAAACATATGCATGCGAAGCATAAGCCATATTTGGTACCTTGCGCGAGAGCCCAAATCAATTTCCAGTCAAGACGTTGACATATCCCCAGCAGACATTACAATCAACCCCTCTGCTTACCTTTCTTTTGGGTCATAGATCATACGTCGATCTTACCCTCGACCAGTTTTTGTCCATCAACCCCTTGACGACGACATTTCGGTCAGGTTTCCTTTCCATCAAACCCCTTTGATGATGTGTTTCTGCGTTTGGGTTTCTTTCTGTCATCCCTATGACAATGTGCTCCCTAAGTCAGGTCTTCTTTCTGTCATCCCCATGACAATATGTTTCGTTTGGTCGAGTCCTCTTTCTGTCATCCCTATGACAATGTGTTGCTTTCGGCCAGGTATTCTTTCTGTCATCCCTATGACAATGTGTCTCCTTTGGTCGAGTCTTCTTCCCGTCAACCCTTTGACGATATGTTCTGAGCTCAGGTTTCATACCTTCGGATGTTATCTTTTTAGATTTTCTTTCCGTCATCCCCATGACAATGTGTGTCCTTCAATCAAGTCCTCTTTCTGTCATCCCTATGACAATGTGTTTCCCTTGGTCGAGCCCTCTTCCCGTCAACCCTTTGACGAGGTGTTTCTTGGGGTTCATCTTCTTTCTGTCATCCCTATGACATGGTGCTTCGTTTGGTCTAGTCGACTTCCTGTCATCCCCATGACAATGTGTTTCCTTCAGTCGTCTTTCTATCATCCCTATGACGATGTGTTCCTTAAGTTGGGTCTTTCTGTCATCCCCATGGTAATGTGTCCCTACGGTGGAATTTTCTCCCTGTCATCCCTATGACAGTGGGTTATCTTCAGTCGGGTTTTTTTTTCCTGTCATCCCTATGACAATGTGTCCCTTGGTCGAGTCGTTTTTCTGTCATCCCTATGGCAATGTGTTTCCCTTGGTCGAGTCCTCTTTCTGTCATCCCTATGGCAATGTGTTTCCTGTGGTCGAGTCGTCTTCCTGTCATCCCTATGACAATGTGTTTCTTCCGTTGAGTCTTCCTGCCGTCAAATTACTTTGGCAATGTGTCCTTTCAGTCGGGTTCCATTCTTCTTTCCGTCAAACCCCTTTGATGATGTGGTTCTCTGGGTATGTTGTCTTTCCATCAAATTCCTTTGACGAAGTGTGACTGGGCTCCATTTACATCTTCTCCACAGTGCAAATTTTGCGGTTCTTTTTGTATTCAATCACCTCGTACCTTGAATGTCTGAAAGTAGTTGCTATCATCCATTCAGGTCCAAGTTGATTGAATAGGGGCAGTTGTAGCACCCCAAAATTTGCCCTACTTTTTTTGGCTTTTGCTTCGCGTGCATCTGCATTTTTAGGTCATAACTCATAATCATATCATTGCATTAGTTTTCTGAGACATGGGATCGAAGGATTTTCTTGTTATAAGTGTTTGTCCCATTCGAGGCGATTCTGCAAGTCATCTTCTGCAAAGTTCATCAGTGTACACCTGGGTGATTTAGGTTTTTTATTCATGGTTGAGCTTGTGGACTGTTTATCGGTTGAGATTCTTCAGTGGATCAGGCGAGTGGCCAGATTGTGCAGTGGTAGCTGTGACCATTTTATCAGAGGCTTGTGAATAGTTTGTGATTGGTTTTGAATTCTTTGGGTTATCCATTTTCTATCCATCATGGCCATCTTCAACCATTTTAACCAATTTTCTTTCCACATTCAATTTTATTTCAATATCCATTTTTGGTCATTTTCAAATCCATTTTACATATCCAAACCTAATTCAACATCCAATTCCATTTAGCTCATGTCCATATATCCATCTTATTTCTAACCAAATATCCATGTTTCTTTTTATCCCTTTATAACCAAAATCCATAATCACTTTCTACACCTATCCATTCAAGTAATCAATTCACTCCTTTCAATATCCAATTTTAATCACATTAAACCATTCATTTTTTTTTATAATTTCATCCATTTGTTTTTAAACCACTTTTCAATTCCCCTTTTCTAAATCCAAAATCTATATCCATTTAAACCAAATAAAATACATATCCATTCTTCAACCCACATTCATCTTTAAAACCAATTTAAATCACATCCTTTATCCATTTCTAATTCATGATTCAATTACAAATATCCATTTTCATTTTTTCCTTAGTCTATATCCAACTCCAATTACCCACTTTAATCATTGAGGTTCATATTCATTCATATAAAAAACAAATCATTTGTATCCATTCCTCCATAAAGTACAAGACTAACATAGACATATAGATTGTGCAAAAACAAGGATGACATTAGTTCAGTTGGTCCAAATTTCTAAGCATTGATTAATTGATGTTGTCACTAATCACAAACAAGAAAATTCAGCAGCTTTGAAAAAGGGGTGAAATTACAAGCCCACATCAGCTTTTTAGCAAGAGAAAAAAATACATAGCTAATGGTACGTGGGCGGACGGAAAACATGAGATCAGTCCATAACAGAAAAATTTAGCAACACCAATTTGTCATTAATAGCAGCAGGAAATTTAGAAAATTCAATAACAATTCTAAACCAGAATTTCCATGACAGTTACCAACAACAGCTAACCAACTTCCAACTAACCTATAACCGTCAAACCAGAAAAACCATAATCTCCGAACCGAAATAACTAACAATTCCCTAACACTTCTAACAGTAAAAAAAAAACTAACGGAATCTCCTCGACAACAACCTCTAACAGAAACTCTCTTCAATCTCTTCTTCATAACTTATCAACCTCTTCAATCTCATTGGCCTTCTTCCTCGGTTCAACGTTTTCAAGAACTCTTCCCAAACTCTTCTTGATACATCGCCAACAAATCATCAACGAATTCATCAATCATCATCGCACCATCGCCAATTCTTCAAGTCTTCATCACAGCATCACCTTCACATCAACCGATTCGACGAACCTTTATCTTCTTCAGTTCATGCAACCTGCAACAAACTCATTGCAAACTGAAACTCTTCATTCCACACAAGTCGACTTGCAAATTCTCACAACAAACAGTAATCGCGCAACTCTCACACCTGCATCGACAGTAAAATTCAAGAACTCGTGCATTAATTTCACACAATCCGATTCGCGATTTCAACGAAACAAGAAGAAGAACGCGACGCGAAGGATAATTTCAAAGATTCGAGACCCGACGGTTACAAAGAATTGAACGCAACAAAGCAAAGGAGAAGTAGAATCTCTATTATCTCACCTCTGGCCTTCTTTTATCGTCGCGGATTCGAAGAGGCACCGGACTTGTCTCTGGTAGGTACGTAAATCTTGAACCTCTTGTAGCTGCGGCCTCGAATTCATTAGGAGTTCGTTGTGGTTTTGATGTTGAATTGATGTTTGAGCACTGTGGTGATTTCTTAACCTCCATTTCTGATAAGGTCGATCCCGTTGATTGAAGGAGATTTTGAGAAATCCGTGTTTGGATTCGGAGAGAGGATGCGAGATTAGTTAGGGTTTGTGTTGGACATTTGGTGTTTTGGAGTGGTTGGGTGCCGGAGAAGACGGCGGCGCCGCCGCCGGCCACCGTCGTCTCCGGCGGTTTAGGTTTTAGGGAAGGAGAAATATCATAGCAAGAGAGAGACAGACGAGTGAAAGAGAGGGATACGTTTGAGAGTTTTTCATGCTTGTGGTTCTTAAGAGATGAGAGGATAGGATGGTGGTGGTGCGGTCCACTCCGGCGGTGACACTTGTCACCGTCCGGTAGGTTCTAACTTAATCACGTGTGTACGTCCCCATGATAACTACCGTGCACCCCCAGACCACAAGTGTTCTTTGGATTTATCTCCCCTTGCTAATTGCACCCCATGTTTGAGCCCAGCAAGGACTTTGAACTAACCTTTTACTAACTGTACACCCCTGGCTTCTTTCTTTCTTTTTAATTCCTTTTTTTTCATATGTTTCAAAATATCAATATTAAAAATACTTGTGTACACTAAAAAATCTGAATAAATTCATGGTTGATCATAAACATGTCATGTAATTTTTGATGAGTTTTATTTTCCATTTCTGTTCATATTGTTTTTCTTATTGAATTTTCTTTAAGGTGTATTCATGTGTTCATACTTTGGGATACTTGTTGCATATTTGATTTTTTGTAACCAGTTAGGAACTGAATTTTTACAGACCATTTGGTACATGTATTAAGCACACATTGGAGAGACTTGTGCAATTTTTTATGAATTTTTAGACTATATTTGATGGCATGTTCGACACCATTTTGTATATGTTGGTTAATCGACTACGAGTGCATTGTTTGATTTAATTTGAGCTTGTTAAAAGACGAATTTTGGTCCTATCTTTTGGTGATGTATTACTACTGACTCCATTGTTTTTTGATTAAAATACCATAATTTTCCAAAGCATGCAACTATTTCTCATGGAATTTTGTTTGGTGATTTAGTTGGTTGAAAATACCTAGACTTAGGTTTGATTTTGTGCATTCTTTTAAGACCTTGTTAGCACTTTCTTTTGCCATTTCTTTTTGGAAATTGAAAGTTCAATAATGAATGGTGTAGGTACTAACTTGTAGCATTACTAACCATACTCACTTGACTTCTAATCTCATCTTATTCTTTTTAAAGTTGCATGACTTGTATGTTGCATTTTAGGTGATGATACTTGTACATAACTTGTTCAAACTTTGAGATTGTTTGGATACATGGCTTCCATATGCTTCTAATGACATTTTCACCTCTTAATACACTTCATACACTTCTTACCTTGAGATATAATCATGCTTTAATTCACTTACATGACGCCTAAGCATCTATTTTCTTCAAGTTTGTGAACAATGTACATTTGTGTAAAGTTTTGGTACACAATTTAACATAGTTTGATCTCACTAGGCATCTTAACCTTAGAGAACATCCTTTAGATGTAGGTTCTGACTTTGATTGATTTTAATCTCTTATAATCCTTATTCATTGATTCTTGTTTTGTTAGATTATTACTTGTCATCTTTTCCGTATTTCACTACTTGTTAATGCTTTGTGAACTAACTTTTTCATGTAGGTGCAAATGGTAAGTATGTGTGTGGATATGCTTTCACACACACTCCTCTATCTCATCTTCTCTTATTTCATTTAATCATTCAAATGTGTGTTTGATAAGCATTTACATGCTTTCCTTGAATAATTCTTCTTTCATCCCTCTTTAAGATCAACTTAACTTCCATTTTGGAAGTAAGTTGTTTCTTTTGCTCTTCTTCTTCTTTCTTTTAGAAGTAGGTTTTTTAAACCCCATTAACCATAGGATCTCCAAGCATGCTAACACAAGGGTGTGTCTTAGTCTCCCTTATTAGTTTCATCTTTTGCTCCATTTGAGTCACTTCTCTCTCATCTCATAATAAAAGAAAAAATACTTAATAAAGGCATAACAAATATTGTATTTAGGCCTTTCATGTGGGAACAAGGAGGAGAGGGGTCTTCTCTCATTTCTTTGGGAGAATGTTTAGCATACGTACCGTCTGGGGACGACGTGCGAGGCATTCAATCTCACATGAGGGACTTAAATACAATGCATGTTACAAAACACGTAATAAAAAACACTTCTTTCTAAAAACAAAAACAAACAATAACGTCTTTTCTTCGACAATTCTCTTCTCATCTTCTTCACTCATTCCTTAAGGATGCGTCATTTCCGTTCTACCGCAAATAGGTAACGCCTAAGTCTCCCTACAGCGAGCTGCAACACCTAACTGCTGGAACGCGAACGTTGACATATTCCCCTAAAAACACAAACAACTTTCCCTAGGTGAGGGGAACTACGTCGCTCTGATTCTCATGTTCCCGATGAGATACGTAGGCAGTGGGGTAGGGCCCATTCGAGCACTTCTTTTATTTTCCCTACATTTGTTTCTCGTTCCTTTTCCATCCTTTCTCCTTTCTTTCTTTCAGTTCCTTTTCCAGTATCCTTTTCTATCACCCTTTGATTGAGACAAGCAAGCGTGGATCCCATCGGGTACGATGGACGCGTGGGGGTGCTAATACCTTCCTCTCGCGTAACCGACTCCCCAACCCAGTTCTCTTGGTCGCAAGACCATGCTCTTTCCTTCCTCTCAGGTTTATGCAGTGTTTCCTTTCCCTCTCTTGGGATAAATACACATTGCTGGCGACTCTGTTTCGGTGCCACTTTCGCGTTTGTACTTGGATGAAAATCCCGGGAGCGACACCCTTTTACAAGTTATCCCACTTTCTTTGATTTTTCTTGATGAATGATGATTCAAATCATACATTAACATCATTTTAGGGTTAAAAATCCATTTTGGTGAAAAATCTCAAAAAGTCAAAGTTGACTTTTGTGCACAGTTGACTTTTTATCAGATGAATTCCAAACTGTGCAATTCTTCAGGAAATCATGTCCTTGACCTAAATCAAACTTGATGGACATGTTCCATGGGTGTCATAGGGTATATTGAATCATGTCTTAGGGTTTGGGAGCATGTCCTGGTCAAAAGTCAAAGTTACAGTTGACTTTCCTCGCGAAACCCTAATTGTGGTGCAGGTGAAATTGAAACTTGTTGCTCAAGCTTCTTGGATTAATCCATTGTTGCAAATAGATCAATATGGCATATTAGAGACCCTCAAATCATGTCTTGAGGTCTTGGCCCATGATTTATCCCAAAAGTCAACTTAGGGGTGAATTAGGTCAAGAAACCCTAATTCCTGATTTTTGATGAATGCATCCCCTGAGGCAAAATTGACTTGATGCTTGGGTCCATGAGGTTCCATGAAGTATATTAGGTTATGTTTTGGATCATTGGCTTGTACCCAGATGAAAAATTTCCATCTGGAGGCCCTGGTCGACCAAAACCCTAATTTGGTGACATTGTCGATCTTGAGACTTGACCCACCTAGAAGGGAGCAGCCTTGTGCTTAATCCTTGAAGTGGGAGTCCTTTTGATCCATTGTGGATATTTTAGAGGTTAGACAAGTTGAAGATCAAGTCATTCCTTGATTGATTCTTTGTCTAAGGCTCTGAGAGGGCTTGAAACCCTAATTTTGATTGTGGTGAATGCTCAACAATTCCTTGAGGAGATTGATGAGGCATGATGGTTCATCCATATTGTGATGATGATTTGCACAATGACGGGAAATCTTAGTGGTCAAAATTTAGGGTATGACACAACAGCGGGCTGGTTCACCCGAGCGAGCTGCAGTATCTTAGGGTAATCTCAAATGAGGGTAGTATCGCGTGACAACTATTTCTGATAGCTTCCGCACTACAAAATAGTCATATGGTCTCAGTCTACTAAATCCTCAGTTTCATGGATACCACAATCTAACAATCTGCTTTTGTAACCGAAGTCACTAGACATTGAATCCGCAAAGGGTATCTCCACTGATTCGATGGTATACCAGGATCGCTTATTCGGGAATCACTCCCTATAAGACCACCCGTCTATGCCATCACTTATCTTAGGTATCACTCAAACTTTCCACATGCGACATCACTCGCATTCCCATTAGCAGAAAAATAAACACGGATATCAAGTAGGAAAAGCGATATATATATATATATATATATATATATATATATATATTCATTCCTAAAACTAACATCCTAGACCTCTTAATAATTCTAGTCTATAATTCTAACAGAAAAAACGTTTTTCCCCAGCAGAGTCGCCATTTTTCTGTAGCGCACGATTTTTGTCGGTGACGCGACCACCTTATAAAGGAATTTGGGTTTTCTCCTCAAAGAAGAGGAGGGGGTGCTACTTTCTGATTTCTTATTTATCTCGTGAAGTTGGAAGGGAAAGGGAAGCTATCTAAAACTAACCTTGCATGTAGATGTTTAACTGAACAAACGCTTAAAGAGATTCGGGGAGTTCGGGGTCAGGTTATACAATGGGGAGTTGTCAATTACATATCCTATATGTGGTTATCCATAGGTTGTTAGCTTTAGGTTCTGCTTTGTACTTGATGGTGTTTATCTGTTAATGGGTTGGGAAAGTTTCTTGGGAAATATGAGAGATAGAGTGAGTTTTTATTGATGTTCGGGTTTTCCTATGTTTTTGGTAAGGTACTGGACCTAATGTTTGATTGATGTGTGAAGGTACTGGACCTAGGGTTTTTTATTAGTATGCTCGCTAAGATTTCACAATCTTATGCCTACGTATTCCCGTTTAAACGAAACAGGGAAATCAGAGCAATCGTAGTTCCTCCTATTCTATGGGAGGAAAAGATATTTTGGTGTCTTGTTCAAAGCCCAAGATTGAAGTTAAAAGGTTTATTTGTGTCTTGTTCAAAACCCAAGATTGAAGCTAAAAGGTTTATTTGTGTCTTGTTCAAAGCCCAAGATTGAAGCTAAAAGGTTTGAATGAGAGAGAATTTGTCATCTCTAAAGGGAGACAACTCGTTTGTTTATCACAACTGTTGGGTGACTGTTTATAAAGGAGGATTACTTTAACTGGGATATGAGAATCCATCAATGCCATAATTTCCTTCATAGGGGATTTGTCCTGAAGGGGAAAACTTTAACTCAGTGTAGAGCAATGCCATTTTTCCTTAGGAATTTCTCATACTAAGAGAGGGACAGTGGCGTGGATGTAAATAATCAGGAGGCTTGCCGCTTACAACAATTAGATGAAAGAGAGGATTTACTAGGATAAAAGATGGACAACAACTTGGATATTTGAATCAACAAGTGTGCCTCTTATAGCAGTTATCGGGGATTAGGGTTTGTTTTGAATGTCTGTTTTGATAAGTGATAAATAGAAAAATGACTTCTTACAGAGAGCTTTTGATTTCCTCTGAGGGGATGTTGATTTTTGTGTGCCTTGATCAAAGCCCCAAGTTGAAGCTAAGAGGTTGATTGACTCCACTAGGGATGTCCTTATACAAAGCCTAAGAGGAGGCTAGAAATGACTGACTCAACAAGAGAGTGTTTATCTGTCTTATACAAAGCCCAAGATTGAGGCTAAAAGAGACTGACTCTTTGGGGATATCATTATACAAAGCCTAAGAGGAGGCTAAAAGTTTGACTTTTCCGCGGAAAATGTTTTGTCTGTCTTGTACAAAGCCGAAGGTTGAGGCTAAAAAGGATTTTGACTCCGCTGAGAAGGGTTTGTATGTGTCTTGTACAAAGCCCAAGATTGAGGCTGAAAAGAAGACTGACTCTGTGGGAAAGAAATCTTTATCTGTCTTGTACAAATCCCAAGATTGATGCTAAAGAGACTTTACTGACTCAGCTGAGGGTATTTTAAGTGTCTTGTACAAAGCCCAAGATTGAGGCTGAAAAGATTTTGACTCTGCTGGAGAGTGTTATCTGTCTTGTACAAAGCCCAAGATTGAGGATAAAAAGAGTTTTTACTCTGCTTAGGAGATTTATATGGTGTCTTGTACAAAGCCCAAGATTGAGGCTGAAAAGATTTTGACTCAACAAGAGAGTGCTTTTATCTGTCCTGTAAGCCCAGGATTGTGGCTGAACAAGCTGGAGAAATCATTATACAAAGCCAAAGAGGAGGCTAACTTCTGCTAGGGGAAATCTTTATACCAAGCCTAAGAGGAGGCTGGAAAAGATTATCTCAACAAGAGAATGGTTTTATCTGTCTTGTACAAAGCCCAAGATTGAGGCTAAAAGGGTTGACTCAATAAGAGAGTACTGAAAGGTGATTGACTCAACAAGAGAGTCTGAAAGGTGATTGACTCAACAAGAGAGTCTGAAAAGGTTAGCTCCGCTGGGGAGAATCATTGTACAAAGCCCAAGAGGAGGATGACTATGCTGAGGAATAGAAGGATCATTATACAAAGCCTAAGAGGAGGCTATCTTTTGCTGGGAATTATTGAGATCCTAAGGCAGGTCCAAATGGGGAATCAACTCTTACTAAGGGTTACAGTAGAGTTGAGATATCAGAGACCTTGAGGTTCTGATTTGAGACAGTGTTATTCGGATGATAAACTGACCCTGACTGGGGAATTTTAAGAGAGAGACTGGGTTTTAGAACCCATGGGTTTTAACTCTACTGGAGATTGATCCAAAATGACCAGGGTTTCTCCTATGTTTATAGGGAACTTGAGAATGTCTTTGAGATCCGAGAGGGGATTAGACTGTCCAAGTCTACTAGTATGGAAGAGTTTATCTTTGTATGATACCCAAGAGGAGGCAGGTGCTTTAAGGGATGAGAATCAACCCTAAATTGGTTTGAGATTTGACATTGGAAAGAATGCTTTAACAAAGGATGACTAAGTTCTGTCTTATACCTTTAAGAGGTCGTCGGGTCCTTGTATTAAGCCCAAGAGAAGGTATGAGAACTTCTAAGAAGCAGGATGGTCCTTGTACAAAGCCCAAGAGGAGGCGGGGATGCTTTTAGGAAGCCCGTGGGTCCAAAATTAAGAATAGTTCAAGAAAAGTTTCACCGGGAATAATTTTTTCTTTTGTGAACAGTTCTAGGGTTTGAAGAAATTCAAGAGAAGTTTCACCGGGAATTAATCCTCTCTAGGGAAACTGAATTTCTTTGACAAGTTCTAATAGTGACAGTCTGAGAAAAGGTTCACCGAGAATACTGCCTTTCTCTTTGTTCCATATTATTTAAGCCCAAGAGAAGGCAAGACTGTATCGGGAAATCCTATGGGGACCTAGTTTTGACTGTATTAAAGAGTGACCAACTAGCTTTACCTAGTTCTAGACCTAGTTGTCGGGGAAAACTCTAAACAGATATACTAGTATATATATAGTTGATATATGACAAGTATTTAAAAGGATATGAAAGAAGGACTTACAGGGGAGCAGCTTCCCACAATACAGTTATATATATGATAGCAAGTAAATGAAAGCTGATAAAAACTTACAGGTGAGCAAGCTTCCATGCTGTATTGTTAGTTGTTCAAAGAAATTAAAGAAAGCTTTGATAACAACTATATTTGAACCTAAATCAAAGGGAAGTTGTTTTTGAAAAGAAGATTGGGGCTTATACTCAAGGAGAGGCCCAAGGTTTAACAATGATCACACTGTTGTTTAGAAGATCATATCGAGACTTATACAACGACTGAGGCCCAAAGAGGTTTTTTCTTACAAAAGGGTTAGGCCTTACACTCTTTCAAGAGGCCCACGGATATTTTAAAAAAGAAAGATGGGACTTACAACACGAAGGAAGACCCAAATGATTTTGTTTTAAAAGGCGACGACCGCGCCGTGATTTTGAAAATACAGTGGGACTTATACAACATCTGAGGCCCAAAATGGTTTGTATTTACAAAGGATTGGATCTTACACTCTATCAGAGGCCCAAAGATGTTTGAAAATTTAAAATCGAGAGAAAACCCTAATTTTAAATTAAAATGTTATTTTTTAAATGAAATTAAATGAAAAAATGATATAAAATACCAAACATATTCAAAAATAAGTTGTACACTTTGAAAAATATTTTGAAAAATCATGTCTAATTACATGAGAGTTTGAAATTCAATTGGTTTTGAAAGATCAAAGTGGGAGTTCCATTTTAAAATGTTTAAGATCAAATAAAATGAAATTAATTACAAAAATTCTAACTATATTAAATAAATAATATAAATTGGATTTTTTTGTAAAATAAAATATTTAAACATTTAAGTGAATTTTTAGAAAAAAATCAATTCAAAAACATAAATATTCAGAGAGAAATTAATTTTTGAATTAATTAACAAAAATAACTAAAAATTCAAAAATTTGAATTATGGCGCCAAGAACACTTGGTTCTTGCCCACGCCCTCTATTTTTTCAGATTTGCGTTTTCTCACTTTTCTACATGATTTCTCAATGGTTTTGCACGATTCAAACACCAATCTTGTTCGTTTTTGAACAAGGATCACAACGATATAGATTAATTGCATTTATATTAAGTATTGAGTGAGAAATCAGAAGAAAACCTCAAGAACCCTAATTTCAGCATGAACACAATGAAATTCCATACACGATTGATTCATGGCAATTGATTGAGGGTTATCACTCTATATACATGCAGGAACAAGATAGTAACTCACAAATTCATTTATGATGCATGGAACATAGAGTTTGAAGGGTTCATGCTTATCTCTTGTAGCTGGTGATCGAGTTTGGTGATGGAGGTGTTACAACTAGGTTCCAATGATCTGGACAACTTCCTTAGGTGCCAAGGAGTGTGTTTGAATGCTTGGAATGGATGGAAATGATATGGAACTAGTTATGGTACCTCAACTTCAAATATGTCAAGAACTTGAGCAATTGGCTGGTGATTTTGTGAATTTGATGTTCCAATTGTGATTTTGTGCTATGGATTACTCATACATGATGTTTATGAGGTGTGTGTGTGATTGGTTTGGTTGGAATTGCTCTTAAACTCAAAACCCAATAGTGACTTGAGTTAGAAGGAAAAATTGGAGTGAAAGGGAGATTTTGAGGAAAACATTAGTTTGGGTGCTTTGGTGTACTCAAACTGATCACAATTGAGGTCTATTTATACTGTGTCAAGTTTGTTTTTCAAGCAACAGTGTGTGGTAATTGCAGCAGGTCTTTGGCCAATTGTGATCAAATGGAATCTCAAGTCTCCTCTAGCCATTGACTTGAGGTTAGAGCACAGGCCTAAGGTTCTTTGGTTCAGGGATAAGTCTTGACTGAACTTGGATAACATTGTCTTGATAAATGCCACCTCTATGCATCAGTTAAACGCTTTGAGACAAAATTGAATATTTGAAGCATCATGAATTCCAGGGATGACATGCCTAAACATAGATTCATGGACTTGTGAGGCTGATGAATCAGTGTTTGTCCCTTGGTTGTTCCCCCTTGAGGTGTGCAGATGGATAACCATGCTTGAATTTGCCCAAATTGATCAATTCGAGCACTAAGGCGCCGCCTGAGAACGCTTTCTTGACCACATAGGGGCTGTAACACCCCATTTTAATTTATTTAATCGTCGTGTTTTATTTCTTTTGTTGGGCCGTGTTGAGGGTGTGTAGTTGAGACCAGTTGAGATCTAGTGTGCTCTGAGTATTTATCTGATAAGATAATTAGAGCAACTGATGAACTCAGAGTTGATCAGATTAATATTATTTAACACTAAGGTGTTATTAATTGGTGCATCTGAGCTAATTTGGACATTTAGTAGTGTTACTAAATAATGATGTTTCTATACATCATTTCTTTTCCATCATTTTTCAAAGGAGAGAAACATTTGGAGGAAGAGAAAGAAAAGAGAAGGAAAGGAAAGGAAAAGAGGAGGAAATTTCCACAGACCTAAGCTTTGGCATCATCAATCTTCACAAGAATTTAATCAGGAATTTGAGATAAGGGGGAGAATGGGTTCAATATGGGTGTAGATTTTCTTGAGGTTGTAAAGTTAGGTTTGATTTTGTGAGAAAATGAGTAATCTTGCGAAAATCATGAATCTAACGGTTGAAAATCGATATAAATTGCGTAGTGTAATCGTATTATGAATATGATCATTGATTATGCTTGGTTGTGATGTTTGGAAGCGTTTTGGGTGAAGAATTGCGAGTTTGGACCCAAATGTTTCTGGTTTCTCACTGCTGCGAATTTCTAAATTTTTCTTTGTTCGCCTAGCAAACCTGGTGAACTCCAAAGCGAATGATTGGTCGAGGGTTCGCCTAGCGACCCCCGGGGCGAAAGGAGGGAGAATATTCGCCCAGAGCTCGCTTAGCGAACTTTATACCCTTTTTCTACTGACTTGGTTCGCTGAGTGTTCGCCTAGCGAACCCTGGAGCGAACGTGACATATTTTTTCAACTTGCTTCCTTCATAACTTTTGATCCGTAACTCGGATTGACGCACGGTCGGAAGCGTTGGAAAGCTATTTCAATGCTCTTTGGGATGGTGAGGTAGGAACATAGTTATATGTCATGGATTGATAGCATAGAGATAAAATGTGTGTGATCTACTAGGTGTAAAGTGTGTACATTGCTTGACATGTTATGCTAACTTGTGTGTTTGGGTTGATGTTATAATATGCTTGTCTAATATGGTCGTTGAACGTAATTGAGAGAATATGTATGTTAAAATACGAAACTTTTGAAATGTTAAAAGCTTCAAGTGGTAAGCTAGTGAGGAAACCTAAGATCAATGGTAGTAAAAATGATAAAAATGGAATTTGGGTTGATTAATTAGATAATCAACTAATTAAGGCCACGTAGGGTATTTTACTTAATTGTGTGTATTTTGATGAATCGATTGGACAGTTGTGGTAATACTAGTGTGTATTATGGTGAGTATGTATCTCACGTGTGATCATGAGGATCGTGTAGATGTATAATGGTTATTATACGTGTATTTTGTGTATGATCTGTGTCATGCACTTCATGATGTGTCTGTAGGAGACAGCTAGGTGGGAATCCATGATGGGTGCCTAGTATTGTCCGGACTCCAATGTGGAGTTGTTATGGAGATAAATAATTGCTCAGTGGGAGTGTATGTGATTTATCCGGACTCCAATGTGGAGTTTTTATGGAGATAAATCATTGCTCAGGGGGAGTGTATGTGATTTATCCGGATTCTATTATGAATCGGGTTCAATTGAATGAACCATGATGTGTGGTACCACTTGCATTGCATTGTGTCATTGAGTCACATTGCATTACTCTGTCTTTGTTGGATTATAATTGAAAGTGACAAGGGTGTCGTGAATGTGTGCATATTATGTATGATCGCTTGATTTCTACTCCTTAGCATGTATTTTACACCGCTAATTATTGAATGTAGTTCTCACCCCTTTGTTGTTTCTTGTGTCTGTGCTTCTTGGGAAGTACAGATAATCCAGGTACTTGAGTAGTGCATGGAGTGTGTGATGCCTGATCGAGTCTTAGGAGTCGCTCTGATACGTAACACGGGATAATGGGAATTTTATCTTTTGTTGTATATTTTTTTATTGTGTTATGTATCATTACTCACTTTAAAACATGGTGAACCACGAGTTTATGTGGACCATGATTTTGTTGGCTAATGGCCATGTTTTTGGGTTCGATGTTTCATTCCGTTGTTTTAACTTATTTTTGAGAAACAAGAAGTGAATGAAGTAAATAGAGAAATTCAGGTTATGCTTTTATGGTGTGACATCCCACTTATGAAGGGAACTCTGATTATATTTGTAGTATTTGTATATTTTTATTAAATTGGGACAGTGGGGTGTTACAGGGGCCACATAATTCGGAGTCCATTTGCCCCGGGAATCAGTGAGAAATGATTGTATCTTCTTGAGCACGAGGTCTCCTTTCCTGAAGACACGGGGTCATAATTTTTTCTCAAACTCTTTCTTCATTATTTGTTGATACAACTGACCGTGGCACATAGCCGTTATTCGCTTTTCTTCGATCGGATTTAGTTCATCGTGTCGACTTTGACACCATTCAGCTTCTGTTAACTTAGCTTCCATCAATACCCTGATTGATGTGATTTCTACTTCTATGGGGAGCACTGCCTCCATGCCATATACTAGAGAGAAAGGGGTTGCCCCTGCTGAAATGCGGACAGATGTGCAATAACCGTGAAGAGAAAAGGGTAGGATCTCGTGCCAGTTTTTGTAGGTTACAACCATCTTTTGAGCGATCTTCTTGATGTTCTTGTTAGCTGCTTCTACCGCGCCGTTCATCTTAGGTCGGTAGGGAGAGCAATTTGAATTTGCTAGAGCAATGGGTGACAAGTCTAAACACAAAGATTTTGGGGTATTGACAAAGCATATGAAGCACGAAATCTTAAGTTCTTGTCCCTTCTTGTAATTTCTTAGGCTTAGGTTCAATCAAGGCTTGTAACTCTTGTAACATTAGTATTTTGTTATTTTTGAGATTCAAAATGAGATCCACAATTTTCAATCTTGTATCAAAGCAACTTTCAGTTCGGTTTAGAATACGTACCAAATGTGGTTTCAAATGAGCTTTGAAGTAGGATGGATTATTCCCATTGTGGTTTGTAGCATGTCCGCTTATGGATTTGAAAACAAGTTGTATTTGCAAAGTTAGAAATTTTACCTAATTCCTTTCTTGACACTTCTCTTGTTTCTCAATGCAAAATTTATAATTATATGCAAGCTTAATGAATGGCCTTATTTCAAGCTGATGACAAGAATACAACCTTTCCTTGAATTGGATCCAAAAGTCAAGGTGACACACGTACTTGGAAACTCTTCTCAATAAAATCAAGTTAAAGAGAAAGAACACTGTTTCATATCCAATAAACTGAACTTGATCCTAAAAGAAAATTCTTGAAGCATGAGTAGGTGGTTTAAAACCTTCCTTGAATGATTTAAACATGAAACACAATGCTCACCCTCTAGGGTAGTAGACATTCTTTTATGAAATGGAATGACCAAATGGACCAATCTTGGCCTCGTGACCACCTATAAGCATCTTGGATTGGACCAAATCCTTAATTGAACGCAAAGCTTAACCACTTGAGAATTTCCAAATAACAGTTGTCTTTCAGAACGGCCCATGACAAGAAGTTACCAGTAAGAATGCTCAACATCCTTTCTTTGTTGACCAAGATTAAGTCAAATTTCCATCTGAATTGGATTATGAATAACCACTGAGCCAATCCATTCCTTGTTTTGAAATAAAGAAAACTTCCTTATTCTTTCCTTGCGAACTTACATGCTTGGCATGCACCATGGTATGATGATGGTATGGATGTATGATATGAAGGTCTAGGGTGAAACTGAGGGTGTGACAACGGGCTATGGTGACTCTCTTTCATGATATGATTCACAGAGAGATTGAAGTGTAGTATGATGACATGATTACGAAGTACCAAACGGAGGAAGAACATCTGGTTAATTTGCAGAAGTTGTTTGAAAGGTTAAGGAAGTTCAAGCTGAGGTTGAATCCGAACAAGTGCACCTTCGGGGAGAGGTCTGGTAAGCTAATGGGTTTTATTGTCAGTGAGCGAGTTATCGAGGTTGATTCTGCCAAAATAAAAGCAATACAAGAAATTCCTGAGCCAAAAACCGAAAAAGTGGTTTGTGGTTTCTTGGGGAGGTTGAACTACATAGCTAGATTCATCTCTCATCTTACAGCCATGTGTGAACCAATATTCAAGTTGTTAAGAAAAGATCAAGCGGTCAGGTGGAACCAAAACTGTCAAAAAGCTTTCAAAAGAATAAAATAGTATATGCAGGAGCCTTCGATCCTCATGCCTCCAGTACCAGAAAGACCATTGATAATGTACTTGACAATTCTTGATAATTCTATGGGGTGTGTACTTGGTCAACACGACGAGACAGGTAGAAAAGAACATGATATCTACTACCTGAGTAAGAAGTTTACTGATTGTGAGTCGAGGTACTCAATGTTGGAGAAAACATGTGCGCTAACCTGGGTGACCAAGCGTTTGAGGCAGTATATGTTAAATCACACAACCCTGTTGATATCGAAGATGGATCCGATCAAGTATGTGTTTGAGAAGTAAGCTCTCACCGGGAGGATTGCCCGTTGGCAAATGGTTTTGACGGAGTATGATATTAAATATGTTTCCTAGAAAGCCACCAAGGAAAGTGTTCTGCCATAATATCTTGCTCAACAACCAATTGTGATTATCAGCTGATGAAGTTTGAATTTCTTGATAAGGACATTATGTATTTGAAAGCCAAAGATTGTGACGAACCGTTACCGGATGAAGGACCTGAAATTGGATCCCAGTGGGGATTAATTTTTGACGGGGCTATTAATACTTATGGCAACGAAATTAGGGCAATTATCATTACTCCTAAGGGTTCTCATATCCCTTTCGTTACCCGATTGACGTTTGATTGTACCAACAATGAGGCAGAATATAAAGCGTGTATTATGGGGTTGGAAGAGGCCATTGATCTGATGATCAAGAATCTTGATGTTGACGGTGATTCAGCTTTGGTGATCAATCAAATTAAAAGGGAATGGGAGAATCGTCAGGCCAACTTGGTGCCTTATAAAGATTATTCCAGAAGGTTGCTACTGTTCTTCGATAGGGTTAAATTTCATCATGTAGCCCGGGATGAAAATCAGATGGCAAATGCATTGGCAATGTTGGCGTCCATGTATAAATTGAATCGGTGGAATGAGGTACCGACAATCAGAATTATGTGCCTTGAGATACCTACTCATGTTTTTGCCACAGAAGAGGTGTCAGATGTGAGATTCTGGCCTATGCAGACAATAGATGTCCTAACACATGTTAAGACCATGCGCTACATAAACATTTAAACTCAGAGGCACAATAGCAGACTGATACCTTGAATATCATAACTGCACCCTCACAGATGTAACGACATCTGATCCAACATGTTTATCATGAACCCTAACAAAAAACATAAATCTACAAAATGATAAAGAACACAGTAATTGTTAACTCAATTTGGTGCAATTCACCTACATCTGGGGGATACCAATCCAGGAAGAAGAATCCACTATCTGTAGACTGTTACAAAGTTAAACTCCCACATTTATAACTTTATCCCTAACATCTACCCCATGAACATCTTTACCAAGGTTAAACTTAAACGTTTACAACCCTGATACGAGATACCTTACTCACTTCCCTTAATCACCAACTGTGATTTCTACATCATCCCTATCAATACAGAATTTTGTCAAGCATACTTGACAAATAAGCTAACTCGGATTTGCTTAAAAGCTTCATCCAAGAACAATACACAATCCAATACCTCAAGGCTTATGGATCTGTGCGACACCTATATCTACCACAGTGTATCAACTGATACAAAGGGAGACTTACAAGAGAAGCCTACGGCTCTCAAACCTAAACCCTACTTTACAAAATAGGATTCCTAAGCCTATATCGTCATCTCTCTCTTTTCTGTCTAGGTCTTGGTCTTCTTTTATAGTCTTCTGCTGAGTTGGGCTTCATATCTTTGATCCTTGATCCACTTCCAAACGCCTTGAATCTTGGAACAGATTTAAAACCAAAACCTGATGTAACAGTCATGATGTCGAATCTTCATGTTGTGACATTTTACTTGACAACTTTATTCTGGGGCTGAAAACCTCCATGTTGAAACATCTTTCACAACATTTATGTTTTACCAAAATTTATACAAAACACTCAAAGATATTCGACCCAAAGATCTGGGGCTGAAAACCTCCATGTAGATACTTCTTGGACACGATGCAAGTAACCAGTTCCTTCACCAAGGATATTAAACCCAAAGATGTTCCAACATCAGTTAGGACACCTTCCACATATCACAGACACAACACGCCATGGTTCTTGATATGCTCCACCACTGGACTTACTATCAGCATAGTAATCCACACTGAAGATCTTCAAACAACACTGCGCCACCAACTTGAACAAAGAAAACTTCAGAAACCCAGAGAGAAATAAACTCTCATCCACCAAAGAAGGTATGCTTCCATTCTCAACCTTGAACTTCTGCCACAAGCTCCCAGAGAATCAGAACCTCCTTACAATTTCAACTAACTACTCTTCTTTACAAGAGCAATCAGTTTCAAGCATCCTGCTTGAACGCACATTGTGAAACCAATCAAATGCCACCTTTTGATTGACCTCACTCATCTTCACAACTCCCACAAGATACACTGATCCAGTAATGAAATCAGATCTTCAAGTCACATGAACTACTTGCTCCATAGCAAGACATCTTGGATCCACCAAGCCTCTTAGTCATGTAACATCTTCCCATCCACAGCTCCCGCAAACTGCATGAGATAGACCTTTTTGAAGTATCCACAACTTCCATCTTCCTGTAGATCACCTTATCTTAAGCTGATGTGCCACATCACCAGCTGAGACTTCTGATGTTAAGATAGATGTCAGAACATTCTGATATGACATCCAACTGTTAAATTTAGCTCCTCCTTCTGCCACTTAGAAGAACCTCCTCCCTTTGCAGAAACAGATTTCCATGCTCTCATAGACTTGATTCAACAACCAAGTTTGAGTAGACAACCTCCATCCTGCTTTGAAACTCCAAAGACTTTAAACCTGCCACGTCTGAATCTTCAAAAAATAAGTAGTCCAAGACTACCCCATAGTTATACCAAAGAATGCCACTTTCCTTAGTAGAGCCGTCAGTAGAAAGCCAGAGATAACTGCGACTTATCCTCGACCTTCACAAACAGAGCAAGATCCATGCTCCAAATCACCTAGATCGGAAATAAACTGATCCAAGCTTTAACCATCAAGATTATGATGTCTTCATCTTCATCTTCAACAACATCAAAGTCCATACTAGTTTCTTGCCAGGAAACTCTCCAGAGAACACATACTTCTGTCACACCCGACTGAAGCCACTTCTTAGGTCACCACCTAAGACAAAACAGATGCTAAAGTGTATGTAGTACCCCTTCCATGATTATGCACAAACTCTGATGATGAGATGTTCCAACATCTTGTTGAACATCAGCAATCTCAACTTTCAAGGATAATCAATTAAATACTTGTGGATTCCACAAATAGAAATTGACCTTAAATCCTTGTCCAAAAACCCTTCTTCACTACTGCATCTGAGCTCCACCAGATCATGTCATGAACACTTATAAAGTATTCAATCTTTTTGCAAGTATCTTCTTCAAAGGACAATGTTGAGATACCAAGGCTGCCACCCTTGACTCAAGTAACTAAGACTTTCTCTGAACAAATCTTATTAACCTCAACTATTCTTCAATCAGATTGGATCCACTCTTAGGGTCAAGAGAGATGAATCCTTCCTTGCTGTTTTTGGATGGTGAAAATAAATCACCTCCACTTTTTTCAGATTGTGTTTCAAAGAAACACCTTCTAGTCAGAAGAGTAACTAGAAGATTCCAGATACACGACATAGATGCCTTAATGAGTGGACTTGAGAGAATTCTCAAGTATCTTTGACAACCTAGCCGACCAACCATTTATCAAACTCCTAGAGCAAGAACCTGATAAACTTGAACTCAACTCCTCCCCTCTTCAACTGACTTCTACTGCACCAAGAACCAAGCTTCCAAGTACCAAGTCACCATACCAGATATCTAACCACAACTCCTTTCACTTCATCGCTCCCGACTTTGGAATAAAAGAATGCAGATATCTTCAAATAAAGAGGCCGGCGATTGAGACCTTCCACCAATTGTCTTCAGTAACAACTCCAGAATCCCATAATTCTAGAGCTCTTCAATCAGAAACACATGCAGCGGAACAACCAAGGAACAGATCCTGCTTTCCCTAATAAGATGTCACAATATCTTATAAGACACACCAACAAAAGAACTAGCCACTTCTCCTGTAGTTATTGTAGAATCTCCTCAGCAACATGAACAACCTCCGGGTTGCTCCCTTCGATCCAGAACATCCATCTCATCCATTAATACCCTTGGGTATGTTTGAGTTGATTGATCTGATCTTCAAAACTCCTCCTTATTTAAACGCCAGAAAGTATCTCCCAAAGATCTCATCCAGAACCAGACAGGATGCCTGCTCATACCAATTGAAATTCTGCCCTATGCAAACAGCGGATGTCCTAACACATGTCAAGACATTGTGCTACATAAACATTTAAACTCAGAGGCACAACAACAGACCGATACCTTGAATATCAGAATTGTACCCTCACAGATGTCACGACATCTGATCCAACAAGTTTATCATGAACCCTAACAAAAAACATAAATCTGCAGAATGATAAAGAACACAGTAATTGTTAACCCAGTTCGGTGGAATTCACCTACATTTGGGGGATACAAATCCAGGAAGAAGACTCCACTATCTGTAGACTGTTACAAAGTTAAACTCCCACGTTTACAACTTTATCTCTAACATCTACCCCATGAACATCTTCAACAAGGTTAAATTCAAACGTTTACAACCCTGATATGAGATACCCCACTCACTTCCCTTAATCACCAACTGTGATTTCTACATCATCCCTATCAATACAGAATTCTGTCAAGCATACTTGACAAACAAGCTAACTCGGATTTGCTTAAAAGCTTCATCCAAGAACAATACACAATCCAATACCTCAAGGCTTATGGATCTGTACGACACCTATATCTACCATAGTGTATCAACTGATACAAAGGGAGACTTACAAGAGATCCCTACGACTCTCAAACCTAAACCCTACTTTACAAAATAGGATTCCTAAGTCTATGCCGTCGTCTCTCTCTTTTCTGTCTAGGTCTTGGTCTTCTTTTATAGTCTTCTGCTGAGTTGGGCTTCATATCTTTGATCCTTGATCCACTGCCAAACGCCTTGAATCTTGGAACAGATTTAAAACCAAAACCTACTGTAATAGTCATGATGTCGAATCTTTATGTTGTGACATTTTACTTGACATCTTTATTCTGGGGCTGAAAACTTCCATGTCGAAACATCTTTCACAACATTTATTTTTTACCAAAATTTATACAAAACACTCAGAGCTTTCAAGATGGTAAACCGTGGTTCCATGATATCAAGTGTTTTCTTAAAAGTCATGAGTACCCGCCTGGGGCATCCATCAAAGATAAAAAGACTCTGAGGAGATTGGTTAGTAATTTCTTTCTGAATGAGGATGATGTGCTGTATTAGAGGAACTTTGACATGGTCCTGCTACGGCATGATGATGAACACGAGGCAGGCTTGTTGATGGAGGAAGTTCATGAAGGTTCTTTTGGTACTCATGCCAATGGGCGTGCCATGGCCAGCAAATTGTTGAGAGCAAGTTATTACTAGATAACCATGGAATCCGATTGTTTCAAATACGCCAAAAAGTGTCATAAATGCCAGATTTATGCCGACAAAGTGCACGTGCCACCGACTCCTCTGAATGTATTGACGTCTCCTTGGCTCTTTGCTGTGTGGGGCATTTATATGATTGGGAAGATTGAGCCGGCTTCTTCCAATGGACATCGCTTCATCCTGGTTGCCATTGATTATTTCACCAAGTGGGTGGAAGCAGCCTCATTTGCAAATGTTACCAAACAAATGGTTTCTCGATTCATAAAGAAGGATATCATCTGTCGTTATGGAATTCCTGAAAGGATCATTACTGATAATGGTTCGAATTTGAATAACAAGATGATGAAGGAACTATGCCAGAGCTTTAAGATTGAACATCACAATTCTTCTCCATATCGTCCGAAGATGAATGTTGTTGTTGAGGTAGTTAATAAGAATATTAATAAGATTGTACAGAAGATGGTTGTGACATATAAGGATTGGCATGAGTGAAGATGGTTGGTTTCTACCTGAGTGAATCACACACTCAAAGATACAACAGAGTCGCCACCGAACTTTATTTAGTCCCAAAGGACAGGGAAAATATCGATAAAACCCAAGGTAAAGAGAAACGGGAACGGGGGGGTCGGTTATGCGAAAGGAAGGTATTAGCACCTAACGCATCCGTCGTACTCGACGGGAACCATTTTGCTTGCTTCTAGGCTTGGATGGGTTATCTATCTAAAGGCTTCTAGCTAAAGGAATGAGAGAGAGAAAGGGGAAAAAAGAAAGAAAAGAAGGAAAGTGCTCGCGGAGGAACGAAGTCCTCGTGCCTACGTACCCTCATAGTGCAATGAGGAAGTCAGAGCGCCGTAGTTCTTGGAACTAGGGGACAAAGAAAAGGAAAGAAAGGAGGAAGACGGAAGAAAGGTGGAAGTGTGCTCGCCGAGATCATTGCGATCTCATGCCTACGTATCTGACATTCAGAAGAATGCAGAATCAGAGCTTCCGAAGTTTGGGGAACTGAACGGAAAACAAAACAAGGGAGAAACAAGGGGATGAAAGAGGTGGTGTCGAAACCAAGAGCAAAAGTGAAAGAAAAAACTCTACTGGGAAAGACCCCACAGTAAGAGCGTTTGCACAAAAGAATAGGAAAAGAATGGTATCAAAACCAAGAATAAAAGAAAATCCGCTGGGGATAGCAAAGAGAATTGGTGTTGAAACCAAGAGGAGATTCGGTATAGTAACTGGCTGGCAGTGGTTAACCGAAGAAAGAGAGTAAAACCCTGGCGGGGAAAAGAAGCTGGTGTCAACAGACGGACTATGATAAACCAAGAGAGAGAGTGTTGAACCGAGAGAAGGTGTTCGACTCTGAAGAGGCCTCGGTATATTAACTGGTAACAGTGGTTAACCGAGGAAAGAAGGGACTGCAACTCTGTGCGGGGTAGAGAAGTATTGGTTTTAACAGAGAAAACTGTGATTAACCAGGAAAGTGGGTGTGAATAAAGATCATAACCCAAAGGACGTGTATAGGATCGAGCCAAGGTCGTGACCCAAAGGGGTTCGGTAAACTGACTGAACAAACAGTACTCAACCGAAGAAAGGGTATTTGAAACAAAGAAAGGTTACTAACCCAAGGGTGCAAGTATTCGAACCAAGAGGAGGTTGCCAACTGCGGGGGATTCGGTGTTTACATACAGACTGTGACCAACTAAAGAGAAAAGCGAGTGATTAACCAAGAGAAGGTGATTAACTCGAAAGGGTTCAGTATTTTTACAGACGGACTGTGGTTAACTGAAGAAAAGGGTGATTAACCAAGAAGAGGTGATTAACCCAAGAGGTGCTCAGTGTTTTAATTGACGGACTGTGATTAACTGAAGAAATAGGTGATTAACCAAGAGAAGGTGATTAACCCAAGAAAGGAGAAGAACCAAGAGAAGGTTGCGAACTCCAGCGGAAAATGGCCGTGATAGGAAAACTGTGTTGGACCAAAGAGAGAGAATTGAAACTCTTCAGGGGAATCAAAAGCAATGATTGATTACAAGAAGTAAGGAGTGATGGAACAAAGAGAGATTGCTAGCGCAAGAATAATGATCTCAACCAAGAAGGATGGTGATTGACCAAAAGGAGAGATTGAAAGGGATAGGAGTGATCAAGGATCAAAAGAGATCGCAAATAGAAAAGAGTGATCAAGGATCAACTCGACTGGGGAAGGAAAGCATATTACTGCCTGGAGATAGGGATGACTAAGCCAAGCACAGGGTCATTCGTCCCCTACCTGAAGTAGTCAGAATGAGAGTAGGAATTCTCCCTTCTCATCCCTTCCCTAACACACACAAGGTGTAATGCGGAAATTGAACCGGACGGCCCAACTACTCCAAGTTGTACAGTGCTCCTGAATAGAAAAATGGACAGCATAACGGCGTTAATTTGTACAGTGCTCCGATGCAAGGCGCAGCGCGAAACTCCAACTCCACGGGGGGGAATGAGAGAGAAAGCTCCAAAGGAGGCCTAAAGAGAGGAAAAGGGAAGATCGATTAATCGAAACAAAGTTTCGATCAATTAATCAAGGGAGAAACATGCTAACAACTTTCCAAAGAGGATGAAAAGTCATTAAAGAAAAAAAAGAGTGAATTATTGATTATACAAGATTAAGTTTATCCATGAAGAATAAACTTAATGGAAACTGAAATGGAAAGTGCAAAACAGTGCCAAATGATCATCAAATTGCCACACTATCATGCATCATGTGAACAAAGATAGTGTAAGAATTGATATGTTCATACAATGCTAAGAACATGAAACAAATGAATAATAGAAAATGCGCATCGAAAGTTCATGAACATGCTTCAACCAGAAGTGAAATGACATTAAAAACATCCATAAAATCAAGCATGACAATCAATGGAAGTTAAAATGAAGAAAGCATGGCAAACACACTTGAAAATGCAAGAAAATGGCCTTCTGGTTCAGTGTTAATCGATTAACATAATTGCACTGCAAAGTGTTAATCGATTAACACGTGAAAAAGTCAAAAAACACAGGTTAATCGATTAACACAATTGCACTGCAATGTGTTAATCGATTAGCACTGTACATGGAGCAGAAAATCAGTTTTGAAAAGTGCTTTTGGCCAACTTTTTGATTGTGCAATCACTCCAATGCTAGGGCAAACAATTATGCGCGAAAAATCAAGCAAATGATCAACAATAGAATCAATTAACAATCAAGATCAAGGATCAAGCAAAAGTGTAATCAATTCACATGCAAGAATATCGAAATTACATCGCAAACAATACGAAAACGATCGAAATGATAAAATGAATGAAATCCACCAACCTACAAGGCTGAGATGTGCCTTGGTAAATGTTGCAATGTGATCTTGGTGCAGAAGATTAAAGAAAACTAGAGGATCATTGAATTGTAGACGAAACGCGTCGAAACCGATCAAAAATGCGAAGAAGCACCGAAGTCAAACTTGCACCAAAATAAATGGTGTGAAACCCTTGGATTGAAGTAGAATGAGATGAAATTCCAGAAATCCAACCAAAGAATACCAAATGATGAAGGTTAAGCTCAATAATTAATCACTTTCAATGTGAAAAGTGATTATTCCTCAAGAATAAGAGCTTTTGGTGAGGTTTGATGGAGAAGAATTGAGATGAAGATGAAGGATGAGTAGAGAAATCAGAGAAAAAGTGAGAGAATTGAGAGTGAAATGTGAGAAGCTTGGTGAAAAATGGTAGAGAATGGTTGAGGAATTGAAAAGTGAGTGGAGGTGTGTTTATATAGGCTTTAGGTTTGGAATATGAGATGGTTTGGAATTTGGTTTGGAATTAGTTTTGGGTTTGGAGCTAGGTTAGGAGTTAGTTGGACTTGACTCACCGAGTCAAGGCGGTTAACTTGGTTAGTTAGAACCAACTCGGTAACCATCCCAAGGTGAATTCCAACATCCAAAGATCCACATTACTTGGAGAACAAGGAATATGGTGCACTTGATTTGAAGTGAAGTATCATAGCAAATGCACTTGGGATGAATTGAGTAGCTTAGAAATGTTTACAGGTGTCTAGAATATTCCATATGCTGCTAGAATCCAAGACCAAAATGTGTGCAAAGGTGCTGTCATGAAAAAGCAGCAAATTGTGCCTATTTTGCCTGTGTTAATCGATTAACACAATTGCACTGCAAATGGTTAATCGATTAACCAGGCCAAAATATGCCCAATTTGCCTAAAAAAGGGGTGTTGTGGTCCCGACTTCGATTTTCCACCTCTTGTATTGATGAATAGGTATGGAAACCTTCATTTTGTGCTTGTTTTGATGAGGTGATGACCTTGTGAGGATATGATTAATCGGGCTTGGAAAACCTGAATATCCTGCAACCAAAACGCCAGAGGAACAAATGCGAATGCGTATGCCAGCGATGTGAATGCTTATGCTTATGCAAAAGGAAAAAGAGGGAGGTCAAATTTAGGGTTACGACAACTGCCTCTATTTAATCCTCTTAGACTTGAATGTACGAATTGCGCCAGCTTTTCGATGATTCGAGGTAAAAAGGGGATTAAATAAAAGAGTAGCTCGAGAATTTGGCCGACGGAGACAAAAGAAGAGTTGACAGTGTTTGAAGGTTGATAAGTGTAAGGATAGCGGAAAATCTGCTGGGAGATAAGTCAGGCAAAAAAGAGAGGGAGTATGATCGATGCATATGCTATGTATGCGTTTCTACATGATGCTTGCTATCATGCAATGCAAAGGCTCAAGATGAGGCACAGTGAGAAGTGATTAGGTGGAAATCGTAGCAAAACAACTTCGACACCCTCAGTCGGGGAGAGAACCCGCAGATAAAGACAATCTCTGCTGGAGAAGAGAGTTCACAAAGGATGATGATCCTGCCGGGGAAAGAAAATGAGAACATCTCAGGTTTTTAAATCACCATGGCTGTCTCTGTCGAGGATGAAAGAATTAGATCAATCCTTCCTACCAAGACTGGCTCTGCGTGGGGAAAAGAGATTCCCGAATCATGTTGACTCAGTTGAGGAGAAACCACTGCTGCTGGTGACAGATAGTTCCTAATCATTGGAGAAGATGCACGACCCTTGCTGGGGGAAAAGAGGACAAAGCGTCTTTGTTGGGGAACACCTTGGCAACCTGCTGGGGAGGATGATGACTCTGCTGAGGAACAGCTGAGGAGACAACAACTTCTTCACTGAATCAAAACATTGTCGGCCAGGCGTTAGGCTTACCAATGGATATTACCGCTCACCCTGCAGGAGTTACCAGTAACACATGCAATGCATATTGCTTTCTCGATTGATTTAGCTTTTTATTTTTCTCAACGTTTTTTAGTATTATGTGATCGCAAATAAATTGTTTATTTTGCAAACAAAATACTGGAATGAAAACAAATTGAGATAACAAAGAATGCAATAAAATTGAGGAAGTTTGCAATAAAATTGAAAAACAAATGTAAATGGCAAAGGGAAAGGGAAATCATGCTTTGCATTGATTACAACATTGGCCACCATCCACTGTAAGTCTAGGTTCCAACGCCTTGCACCTGTCGATGATGATTGGAGTGCTCTGTTACCGTCTGAGGCCTAGCCGTAAGGAAAAGAGGCTCAAGTATTCACAATCAATGCCTTTATCCCTAATTTTTGCCTGGACATGCTTTCACATTTTTTTCGTCCACCGGGATGCCCATTTTTGCCTAAGTCGCCCTTTCAGGTTTTCAACTTGGCGGCTATTATTGTTTTTTCCATTGTCCCTAACTTTTGCATGGACACTTCTTGTTTTGGTCCATCGGGACGTCCATTTTTGCCTAGATTGTCCTTGCGGATGTCAATCTAGCAGACTTTTATCCATTTTTTTTAGGCATAATATTTTTTTACTGTATCGGAGTTCACGGGCGACGGCAACTCCTCCCCATCCATTGTGTTAAGGATCAGGGCTCCGCCAGGGAAGGCCTTCTTGACAACAAAGGGTCCTTCGTAGTTGGGAGTCCATTTGCCTCGTGGATCCGAGTGAACAGGTGAATATCTCTTGAGCACGAGTTCGCCTTCGCAGAATGTTCGAGGGAGAAATTTCTTGTCGAAAGCTCGCTTGAGGCGTCTCTAATACAATCGACCATGACAAACGACTGTAAGGCGCTTCTCTTTGATGAGGTTCAGCTGGTCGTACTGGGATTGAACCCATTCGGCTTCGTCACGACCTGCTTCCATGATGACTCTGAGCGAAGGAATTTCAACTTCGATGGGTAAAACTGCCTCTATACCATACACGAGCGAATACAGAGTTACCCCAGTAGAAGTGCGAATTGAAGTTTTGTAGCCATGCAGTGCAAAGGGAAGCATTTCATGCCAATCCTTGTAAGTCTTGACCATTTTCTGGACAATCCTCTTGATGTTTTTGTTTGCTGCTTCAACGGCACCATTCATCTTGGGCCGACATGGTGAAGAGTTGTGGTGCTCGATCTTAAATTCTTGACATAACTCCTTCATCATATTGTTGTTCAGGTTGCTTGCATTGTCTGTGATAATGTTGCTAGGAATGCCATAACGACAGATTATCTCTTTCTTGATAAATCTAGCAACCACTTGTCGTGTAACGTCTGCATAAGAAGCAGCTTCAACCCACTTGGTGAAGTAATCGATGGCAACCAGAATAAATCGATGACCGTTGGAAGCCTTCGGCTCGATCATTCCAATCATATCTATACCCCACATAGAGAATGGCCAGGGTGAAGTCAGAACGTTCAATGGAGTAGGAGGCACATGGATCTTGTCTCCGTAGATTTGTCACTTGTGACATCTTTTGGCAAAGTTGTAACAATCTACCTCCATTGTTGTCCAGTAATACCCAGCCCGAAGGATCTTCTTACCCATAGCAGGACCTTTAGCATGTACACCCTCACAACCCTCATGTATGGACCTTATGATCGTGTTTGCTTCGTGTCTATCCACGCATCTGTGCAACACGGAATCATAATTCCTCTTATACAGTACACCACCACTTAAGAAGAATTTGGTGCAAAGCCGTCTAAGAGCCTTCTTGTTAGTGATAGTGATACCCTCGGGATATTCCTGTTTCTCCATATATCTTTTAATGTCGTAGAACCAAGGCTTGTCATCAGACTCATCCTCGATTGCTAAACAGTGTGCTGGTTCGTTCAAGTGATCAATGCGGATATGAGGAGCTTCATTCTTCCACTTGACCTTGAACATGGATGCTAGAGTGGCAAGATCATCAGCTAGTTGATTTTCCTCTCTGGGAATATGATGAAAAGTGATCTCATCAAAGTAAGGAATCAACTTCGCTATATGTTGTTGGTACGGAACCAGCTTGGAATCCCGAGTCACAAAGTTCCCTCTGACTTGACCGATGACCAAGGCAGAATCTCCATAGACCTCAAGAATCTTGATTCTCATGTCAATTGTCGCTTCAATACCGTAGATACATGCTTCATATTCAGCCATATTATTGGTGCATGCAAAGCATAATCTAGCAGTGAAGGGAAGGTGAAAACCTGTTGGAGAGATGAGGATAACACCGATTCCACGACCTTTAGAATTGGAGGCACCATCGAACACGAGCGTCCATCGCGCCTCTGGTTCGAGTCCTATATTAGGATCTGGAGCCTCATAATCTCTGATAAACAGAACATCCTCATCGGGAAAGTCAAACTTCATTTGTTGATAACCCTCTATAGGTTGATGAGCAAGGTAGTCAGACAAGACGCTTCCTTTTATTCCTTTCTGGGTAACATGTTGGATATAATACTCAATTAACAGCATCTGCCACCGACCAATCCTTCCAGAGACAGCAGGCTTTTTGAATATGTACTTTATCGGATCCATTTTGGATATCAATAAAGTAGTATGGCAAATCATGTATTGTCGTAGGCGTCGAGCAGCCCAGACCAGAGCACAACAAGTTTTCTCCAAGAGTGAGTATCTGGTCTCACAATCCGTGAACTTCTTGCTCAGATAGTATATTGCATGTTCTTTTCTGCTAGTGTCATCATGTTGACCCAATACACATCCCATTGATTCATCAAGAACGGTGAGATACATGATTAAAGGCCTACCAGGAACCGACGGTACTAAGATCGGTGGTTCTTGCAAGTATTGTTTTATTTTGTCAAATGCTTCCTGACAATCATTATTCCATTCAACCGATTGATTTTTCCTTAGCAATTTGAACATTGGTTCATAGGTAGCCGTCAAATGAGAAATGAATCTTGAGATGTAATTAAGTCTGCCCAGAAAGCCACGGACTTCTTTTTCTGTTTTGGGAGGCGGCATGTTCTGAATTTCCCGAACCTTATTAGGATCAACTTCAATGCCCTTCTGACTTATGATAAAGCCCAATAGTTTTCCAGATAGAATTCCGAAGGTGCACTTCACAGGATTCAACCGCAATTTAAACTTCCGGAGTCTGTCGAACAGCTTCTTCAGATGAACCAAGTGACCATCCTCAGTTTTGGATTTGGCAATCGTATCGTCCACGTAAACCTCAATCTCTTTATGAATCATATCATGAAAGAGGGTCGTCATGGCACGCTGGTATGTTGCCCCTACATTCTTTAGACCGAATGGCATGACTTTGTAACAATATGTACCCCATGGCGTGATAAAAGTAGTCTTCTCCATATCCGCTGGGGACATCTTGATCTGATTATATCCTGAAAAATCGTCCATGAAGGAAAAGACCGAGAACTGCACAGTGTTGTCCACCAAGACATCAATATGAGGCAAAGGAAAATCATCCTTCGGGCTCGCCTTGTTGAGATCTCGATAATCCACACACATTCTAACTTTACCGTCCTTCTTGGTAACCAGGACAATGTTGGCAATCCATTCAGGATACTCGAAAGTGACTAGGAACCCAGCATCAAGCTGCTTCTTTACCTCTTCTCGGATTTTGAGTGCCATGTCAGGTCTAGTCTTCCTGAGTTTCTGCTTGACAGGAGGACATCCAGGCTTGAGTGTTAAGTGATGTTCAACGATGTTGGTATCCAACCCAGGCATATCTTGATAGGACCAGGCGAAGATATCAACATACTCTTTCAAAAACTTGACCAACTCGGAGTGTACATGCTCAGTGAAGGAGGCGCCAACCTTGACTTCTCTTCTGACCTCATCAGTACCAAGATTAACAACTTCCACTGGCTATTTGTGTGGCTGAATCTCTCTACGCTCGTGCTCAAGGAGCCTTGCCAGTTCAGCCGGTAATTCACAATCTTCCTCACCATCTTCTTCGGCTTGGTTAATTGGAATTCCAGAATTACAATGGATGTTTGCCATGTTGTTATCAATGCTTTTATTAGTTCTGCGTGTTTATGAATATATTTAGAATGAGCTATTTTAAAAGTGAAAAAGAAAAGAAACTTTTGCCATTTGTTTTGTGAAAAAGTAAAATAAAGAAAGAAAATAGAGCATGATTTTGAATGCAAAAAACTTTTATTTATTGATCACGTAATATTGCAAAAGCGCGAGGCCCTTTACAAGCTATCCACTCGTCTCGGGCGAGGATGAGGGAACGATAAAGCAAAATGCATTACATGTTATATGGGAAAACGACAGGAATCACGGTAGATGTCCAATTGTTGAGCTTGAAACCCGACGGACACTTGCGCACAAAGCTTGAAATCTGATTACTGGGACCAGCATCATCAGCAGCTGCCACGATGTCACCCTGTTGGAAACCCGCACTATGGAACTTGACAAAGTTGCATTGCTTCTGATCAGAGGAACTAGATTGATGACCAGGATGATACCCCAATCCAAAACGATTATGCTTCTCAACCACATCAATCACGTGCCCCCAGCCTGGCAAGGCACCTCTATCGATGGTCTCTTTAGCACTCTTAGCAGATGCTAAAGTCAATTGTGGTGATCTACTTTTACTAGTTGAAGCAGAGCTGACATCTTTGAACTCGAGACACTGCAACGGCACCTCAGCTATGCCTTCTTCGGTCTCAACGTATCGAAAGGACGATAACTCGCTTACAATCAAATCCTCTTCACCACAAACAATGACAAGCTGATCGTCAAACATGAATTTCAACTTCTGATGTAAAGTGGATGTAACTGCCTCTGCCGCGTGGATCCATGGATGACCAAATAGGTAACTATACGCTGGATGAATATCCATCACTTGGAAGGTAATGGTAAACAAATACGGCCCAATATTGATGGGTAAATCCACTTCTCCAATGACATGTCTTCGAGAACCGTCAAAGGCTCTGACAACTAAGGCACTTGGTCTCATCTCGATTCCTTCCACTGGTAATTGACTCAACGTGCCCTTAGGCATCACATTGAGAGAAGAACCGGTATCCACTAGAACACGAGCTAACAGGATGTCTGTGTAGGTTACAGATATGTGCAGCGCTTTGTTGTGGGCAGTTCCTTATGGAGGCAATTCCGATTCATTGAAACCCAAATACCGACTTGCAGTTATGTTGGCCACAACATCATCGAATTCGACGACGGATATATCTTGTATAACGTGGGCGCTGTTCAACACTTTCAACAAAGCTGATCTGTGCACAGGCGAACTCAAGAGTAAGGACAAAATTGAGATCCTTGAGGGAGTCTGACCCAGCTGATCCACAATTTTAAAGTCACTTTTCTTGATCAACTTAAGGAACTCTTGATCATCAAGGGTCTCCTTGCTCTTTGAAACATCCTTAGACGGGATAGTCGGTACTGGAATAGCAGTATATGCCCCTTATTGAACAATAGGGGTTACAGATGCAGGCGTTTCCTTAGGAGGAACAACAGTTGGAATTTGCACAGGCTTCGTAGTGACCTTCAGAGCGAATACTCGTCCACTGCGAGTCATACCTCCACCGGCTGTAACATTCACGATCTCGGATTCAGCAAACCTTATCTCTTAACCTCCAGAAAACACGGTAGACCCATACTTCCAAGGTACCTCCTTAGAATTCTGATACAAAAACGGCTTCGGCGGACAAACCACGATGGGTTGCACCTTCTTCTGCTTAGGGGATTCAACTGGAACCTTCCTATAGACGATGGTAAACGGCTCAATTGCAGCAATTTCCTCAACAGGTTTAGATCTGGCAAATTGCACTTCGCCACGGTTCATCAGAATCCGGACACAACCCTTCAGCCTTCGACACTGGTTGGGATTATCATCACAAATCTGACACTTACCATGCAAACCTTTCAACAGCCCGTGTTCTTTCAATTTCTTGAAAACCACAACCATCGGAGTCTTTACTTCGTCAACATCCATGATCAATTCAGCCTCCGGACTATCCTCAATCATGTTAACCACAGGCCCACCGTGATTCGGCAACAGATTACTCTGAATGTTGGGTCCTTCCTCAGCAAAAGTCAGAACCTTCTTATCAATGAGTTCCTGAACCTTGGTTTTGAAAACAAAGCAATCCTCTGTTGCATGCCCTATGTATCCAGCATGATAAGCACAGGATGCATTTGGGTTATGCTTCGGGCCAAATGGAGGAATTGCAGGCGCAATCTGCTTGGGAACAATTGCCCTCTGGTGAACCAGATAAGGAAATAATTTAGTGTATGACACCGGAATTCTGTCTAAATTCGAACGCTTACGGTTTCCTTGATTGTTGTTGTTCGACGGTTTTGATTCTGCTGATTTTTGTTCTGTTGATTCTGTTGCTGATTATGAGCATTCTAAACTGGTTGTTGTGGATGATACTGATATGGAGGTTATTGATACTATGCAGCAACAATGTACGGATACAGATAGTATGACAAGGGAGTCATGGGAGCTTGATATTGAGGAGAAACTTGAGCTGTCACAGCGTTGGCTTCACCTTCCTTTTTCTTGGAATGACTGTTCTGAGATTTTCGAGTGGCCGGCTGCAGGGAAGCAGTTCCAGGAATCCTTCCAGTCTTTAAACCATTCTCAATCCTTTCAGCAATGGTTACAACATCAACAAAACTCGATGAAGAACTACCCACCATTTTCTCATAGTAATATCCTTGCAATGTACCCATAAAGATGTCAACCAACTCATTGTCAGAGAGAGCCGGTCGCACACGAGATGCCATCTCACGCCATCTTTGTGCATACTCCTTAAATGTTTCAGCTGAGCGCTGGGACTGATTCTGCAATTACAATCTAGTTGGCGCCAGATCAAGGTTATACTTGTATTGTCTCACAAACGCTTCCGACAAATCCCTCTAAGTACGGATTTTGCTGCGCTCCAGGCCCATGTACCAATCCAATGAAGCCCCAGACAAACTATCTTGAAAATAATGAACAAGAAATTCATTATTATCAATATGGGATGCCATCTTCCTGCAGTACATAGTGATGTGACTACGCGGGCAGCTCAAGCCTTTATACTTTGGTAAATCATGTATCTTGAATATCTGCGGCAACACAACATTCGGAACCAAACACAAGTCTTTGGCTTCCATACCAAAAGCAGAGAGCCCTTCGATAGCTCTGATACGGTCTTCCAACAACTTGTAGTCAACCGATCTATTTTTATTAGTGGGCCTGACAAGAATCTGAGGATTTGGCAGCTGAGAAGCGGCAGGAGCATTCACTTGCGGAGTAGCAAACTGAGAAGGATACACCAAACCCGGATTAACCATCTGACTAGCATTCTGACCCATCGGAACACCATACAGATAATTCGGAGGCATCACAGCAGCTGAGGACGATGACCCAGGGTAGAACATCCCAGGATGAGCAATCGGAACAGCGGTTTGAGCAACTTGAGACGAAACCGGAACATGAATAGGAGAACCCCTATACACATGCTCTTCATCATCAGGAGTTTCAGTGTCAACCAATCCGACAGTTTGATGAGTTTGAGCCTGAAGATTCTCAGGATCATCATTCACCACTAGAGGCGGGACTAAAGTAGGCATGACCCATGGATATGCGTCAGCATTCCCGTTAGGCATGGGTGCAACAAAAGGCTGATATGGCATAAAGGTACTACCATTATTTGCAATCTGAGGAGTGTAATTTGGAGGCATGCCCCAAGGGAAACCAGCAGGCATCTGGTTCAAACTAGGCTGAACGGAAGGATGATTCACAGGCTCAACTGGCACTTCAACTCTAGCAGGAGAAGGAACAACAACTGCAGGAGTAGCTGTAACAACAGGAGGAACAATCACATGAGTGAGAACAGTTGCATCGATAGTAGTTGCAATAACAGTGGCAGCAGCAGCGGCGTCCCTCTGGGCACGAAGGAGCTCCATAATGACATCCATGTTCGTCTGGAACTGATCTATCTGACCTTGGAATTGTGCCAGAGTTTCCTTGTACGCAGCGTTCTCAGCTTCGAAGTCAGCCATGATTCTGGATCTGCTTGAGCGAGTAAAATACCGATGTCGAGTCGTCGTCTTGCTACAAGGAATGCGGACAAGGATGAGCAACGGTTTCGGATGAAAGGACGTGCATATGTGTGCAGATGAATGTATGATATGCATGCAAAAATAAAAGTTTTTAAATTCCAAGAATTCTTAAACTTATCTTTGTTGACAATATCATAAAGCATACAAGTAAAGGCATAAAATATAGAGTGAGCAAGCATCTTCATTCATTCATTCAATAAAGGAAAGAAGTACAAGTCGAATACAAGTCAAACATCTGCCTTTTGGGCTACAACAAAATCCGCACGGATCCTATCAAATACCACCCTACACACAGATAAGAAATGAAAAACAGTCCAAGGAAGCCGGTGCGGCAGTGCATAAGCATATGCATCCCTCAATAACCCTGGTAGGTCCTCCAATGCATGCTCAGCAAATCTGGCTAAACGGTCATGCCTCTCACTCCAATACTTCGCATCCTTCATGAGGTTGCGCAACAAAGAATGATTAGGTCCTGAAGCATGTCCTGAAGAAAGGCCTCTTTCTGATCCAGTAGGTTCTGTAGATGACGGCTTTGATGCTCCCAATGAGTGCTCTCTGTGTTGAGCTGACTAATCTGCTCTCTGCTCTGATGTGCTTGATCTTGCAGCTTCTGAATCTCACCGAAGACTTTGTCGAGCTTAGCTTGACATTGGGAAAAGTCCTTTCCTAACTGATTAGCACGGTCTTGTTCACTTTGCCACTTCGTCTTGAACTCGGATAACTTCCCTCGAAGCTCTTCAAGTTGCTTGTTGTAGCTCAGCTCCTCTTTGTAGGCCTGATAATGAGCATCAGCGAGTTGTATCTTCTTTGAAGCAAGCCTCTCATAGGTGCTCTTCAAAGCATCACCCACCTTCCTACGCTTGTTCTGTTCAACCTCCACCTCTTTGAGCATGCACTCGCGCTTCTGATGGAGCTCAATCTATAGGCTATCCTTCTCGGAAGTGACTCTATCAAGGTTGAGACGAAGATCAGCATTCTCCTTCTTCAACTTCTCAACAATTAGCTTGAGTTGATCGACCTCAGTTGGAGGAACAATGGCAAGTTCAGGAGGCTTGGCATTCATGGAAGGCTCTGGAATGAATGGCAACAAGATCTCTTTGACGCGCTCTTTGACCCAACGTGTGTAAGCTTCCTTGGCTACACAATTCTTCTTACCCAAATCGGCTCTTCCTTCGAGATGAATCTGAGTCCAGGCGGCACTAAACCTCTTCAGGAAACCCATGTCGTCAACCCCTTCATGAAAGATGAACTCTTCCACCACCTCAGGATCAGGTTTGTCAACCATAGGGTATCCCAACTGTCGGAAAGCCATTCTCGGATTATAGTTAATTCCACCCTTTGTACCCAAGAGAGGCACATTGGAGAATTTCCCACAATGAAGAATGATCGGAATGTCATCGAAGACTCGAGAATACCAAGATATATCATCAGCGGTAAGAGACATGATTCGTTGAGACCACTTGAGATTATCCTTATTCTCAACAAAGGGACCTTTCTATGGAAGGTGAGACATGAACCATCGGTACAACAAAGGAGCACAACAGACAATGGTTCCCTTCTTCTTTTCATTCCTGGAATGAATAGAATGGTAGGTATCAGCAAGAAGCGTCGGAACAGGGTTCTTGGACAAGAAAATACTGATGGCAGCCTGATCTACGAAATCCTCCATGTTCGGAAACAAGACAATCCCATATACCAGCAAAGTGAGAATGGCGTTGAAAGCCTTCCAGTTTCCATCCTTAGCAAAAGTAGTAACCTTGTCAACCAAGAACTTCGAAGAAAACCCTCGAATACCTTTCCCTTTGGTCTTGAGATTATCCTCCACATCTTTCTTACTAATGAAAAGCGCATCAGCAATAAGATGAAACTTCGGACAACCACTAGTGTAAACATAAGGAACCTGCTTCTGGATCTCAACCCCCAGAATATAAGCATACTCCTCAAGTGTAGGTGCTAGCTGATAATCCTGAAATGTGAAGCACTTATATGGCGGGCCGTAGAACTGAACCAGAGTATGAATAACAGTGTTGTTGACTTCAGTGTTGAGGATGGTCAACAGGTTACCATAAGTACCTATGAAAACCCCTCTGTGATCTCCAACCAACAAAGATTCCAAACCTCTCAAAATACCCAGCTTAGGCTCCACAAACTTGTAACTGACGATGCCACGACGACCAATACTCATCTCTATGATGATGTCAACAAAAGATAAGTCCTCGAAAACCTGGAAATGCACATGCAAAAAATTAATTTACATGATGAAATGATATGCAACACAGCAACAAGAAGCCAGCACTGCCCGAATAATCAAATCTGAATAATTCGGATATCTGCATATAATCTGTGTCAGTGCAACATAATCTGATGTGTCGGTGAGGAAATCTGGCGTGTGTGAGAACAATGGTATGAAGTGGCTTGTTTTCCTTCAAAAACCCATCCCCCTCACATGTGTGATCTAGACACAACAAGGTGGTCCCTAGAAAAGGTCGCCCAAACCATAGGACTCAGGATGAAAACCCCCCACCGTAGTGAATTCTCACAGGACGGAAGTATTCTCAAACGAATCACGATCTGGGATGTGGGTCTCGTGATATCCCAACGCGCAAAACACATGCCTCACGACTATCCATGTTCTAGCCTATGTGTATACTAGGCCGGGTGTTAGGACCTTTCTCTCCAATAATATCTACCCATCCCAACAACAGCAAAAAATAGCAGATATCCAGAATATGCAGCATATGAATATTCAAAGCAGTAAAGAAATGCAATAAATAAACATAAAACTAAAGCATAAAAATAAAGCAAGTAAAGCGCGAAAGATAAACACCCAAGCAAGCAAGAGAAAGCAAACAAAACTAGGCGAGACCCCTCAAGGGATGGACCAGCAAGAGGTCAGTCTGTCCCCAACAGAGTCGCCAGCTGAAGCTGGCTGGTTTCTACCTGAGTGAATCACACACTCAAAGATACAACAGAGTCGCCACCGAACTTTATTTAGTCCCAAAGGACAGGGAAAATATCGATAAAACCCAAGGTAAAGAGAAACGGGAACGGGGGGTCGGTTATGCTAAAAGAAGGTATTAGCACCTAACGCATCCGTCGTACTCGACGGGAACCATTTCGCTTGCTTCTAGGCTTGGATGGGTTATCTATCTAAAAGCTTCTAGCTAAAAGAAGGAGAGAGAGAAAGGGGAAAAAAGAAAGAAAAGAAGGAAAGTGCTCGCGGAGGAACGAAGTCCTCGTGCCTACGTACCCTCATAGTGCAATAAAGAAGTCAGAGCGCCGTAGTTCTTGGAACTAGGGGACAAAGAAAAGGAAAGAAAGGAGGAAGACGGAAGAAAGGTGGAAGTGTGCTCGCCGAGATCATTGCGATCTCATGCCTACGTATCTGACATTCAGAAGAATGCAGAATCAGAGCTTCCTTAGTGCGGGGAACTGAACGGAAAACAAAACAAGGGAGAAACAAGGGGATGAAAGAGGTGGTGTCGAAACCAAGAGCAAAAGTGAAAGAAAAAACTCTACTGGGAAAGACCCCGCAGTAAGAACGTTTGCACAAAAGAATAGGAAAAGAATGGTGTCAAAACCAAGAATGAAAGAAACTCCGCTGGGGATAGCAAAGAGAATTGGTGTCGAAACCAAGAGGAGATTCAGTATAGTAACTGGCTGGAAGTGGTTAACCGAAGAAAGAGAGTAGAACCCTGGCGGGGAAAAGAAGTTGGTGTCAACAGACAGACTGTGATAAACCAAGAGAGAGAGTGTTGAACCGAGAGAAGGTGTTCGACTCTGAAGAGGCCTCAGTATATTAACTGGTAATAGTGGTTAACTGAGGAAAGAAGGGATTGCAACTCTGTGGGGGGTAGAGAAGCATTGGTTTTAACAGAGAAAACTGTGATTAACCAGGAAAGCGGGTGTAGGACCGAATAAAGATCATAACCCAAAGGACGGGTATAGGATCGAGCAAAGGTTGTGACCCAAAGGGGTTCGGTAAACTGACTGAACAAACAGTACTCAACCGAAGAAAGGGTATTTGAACCAAAGAAAGGTTACTAACCCAAGGGTACAAGTATTCGAACCAAGAGTTGGTTGCCAACTACGGGGGATTCGATGTTTACATACGGACTATGACTAGCCAAAGAGAAAAGCGAGTGATTAACCAAGAGAAGGTGATTAACTCGAAAGGGTTCAGTATTTTAACAGACGGACCGTGGTTAACTGAAGAAAAGGGTGATTAACCAAGAAGAGGTGATAACCCAAGAGGTGCTCAGTGTTTTAACAGACGGACTGTGATTAACTGAAGAAACAGGTGATTAACCAAGAGAAGGTGATTAACCCAAGAAAGGAGAAGAACCAAGAGAAGGTTGCGAACTCCAGGGGAAAATGGTCGTGACAGGAAAACTGTGTTGGACCAAAGAGAGAGAATTGAAACTCTCAGGGGAATCAAAAGCAATGATTGATTACAAGAAGAAAGGAGTGATGGAACAAAGAGAGATTGCTAGCGTAAGAATAATGATCTCAACCAAGAAGGATGGTGATTGACCAAAAGGAGAGATTGAAAGGGATAGGAGTAATCAAGGATCGAAAGAGATCGCAAAGAGAGAAGACTGATCAAGGATCAACTCGACTGGGGAAGGAAAGCACATTACCGCCTGGAGATAGGGATGACTAAGCCAAGCACAGGGTCATTTGTCCCCTACCTGAAGTAGTCAGAATGAGAGTAGGAATTCTCCCTTCTCATCCCTTCCCTAACACACACAGGGTGTAATGCGGAAATTGAACCGGACGGTCCAACAACTCCAAGTTGTACAGTGCTCCTGCATCGAGAAATGGATAGCATAACGACGTCAATTTGTACAGTGCTCTGATGCAAGGCGCAACGCGAAACTCCAACTCCACGGGGGGGAATGAGAGAGAAAGCTCTAAAGGAGGCCTAAAGAGAGGAAAAGGGAAGATCAATTAATCGAAACAAAGTTTTGATCAATTAATCAAGGGAGAAACATGCTAACAACTTTCCAAAGAGGATGAAAAGTCATTAAAGCAAAAAAGGAGTGAATTATTGATTATACAAGATTAAGTTTATCCATGAAGAATAAACTTAATGCAAACTGAAATGGAAAGTGCAAAACAGTTCCAAATGATCATCAAAATGCCACACTATCATGCATCATGTGAACAAAGATAGTGCAAGAATTGTTCATACAATGAAACAAATGCTAAGAACATGAAACAAATGAATAATCGAAAATGCGCATCGAAAGTTCATGAACATGCTTCAACCATAAGTGAAATGACATTAAAAACATCCATAAAATCAAGCATGACAATCAATGGAAGTTAAAATGAAGAAAGCATGGCAAACACACTTGAAAATGCAAGAAAATGGCCTTCTGGTTCAGTGTTAATCGATTAACATAATTGTATTGCAAAGTGTTAGTCGATTAACACGTGAAAAAGTGCAAAAAAACACGGGTTAATCGATTAACACAATTACACTGCAATGTGTTAATCGATTAACATTGTACAGGGAGCAGAAAATCAGTTTTGAAAAGTACTTTTGGCCAACTTTTTGATTGTCCAATCACTCCAATGCTAGGGCAAACAATTATGCACGAAAAATCAAGCAAATGATCAACAATAGAATCAATTAAAAATCAAGATCAAGGATCAAGCAAAAGTGTAATCAATTCACATGCAAGAATATCGAAATTACATCGCAAACGATACGAAAACGATCGAAATGATAAAATGAATGAAATCCACCAACTTACAAGGCTGAGATGTGCCTTGGTAAATGTTGCAATGTGATCTTGGTGCAGAAGATTAAAGAAAACCAGAGGATCCTTGAATTGTAGACGAAACGCGTCGAAACCGATCAAAAACGCGAAAAAGCAATGAAGTCGAACTTGCACCAAAATAAATGATGTGAAACCTTTGGATTGAAGTAGAATGAGATGAAATTCCAGAAATCCAACCAAAGAATGCCAAATGATGAAGGTTATGCTCAAGAATTAATCACTTTCAATGTGAGAAGTGATTATTCCTCAATGTAACACCCCAAAATTTGCCTTGTTGTTTTTAGATAACTGGCTTATGTTTCTCTGCATTTCTTGCATTAGCATTTGTGCATAGCATTGGGTCCTAGCATGGGATCAAGGTACTTGGTTTAACTCAAAGGAAGAAGAGGTTTATCAGATTTTCAAACAACAGTTCATGTGCTTTGCCCAAGGGGCTAAGAGGAGAGAAAATTCTTGATGCTATCAATTCTTGAACCACAATTGAGCCTTGAGCCTCAAGGTGTTTTATTTGGTCCATCATCTCACCACAAGATCAAGATTGGCAGGGGAATTCAAAAGAATCACACTCTCCTAACTTGGTTTCTTAAATTAGGGTTTTGGAGATTCTGAGATTTAACCCTCAAATGAGCAAGCTCTTTGATTGTTTATCATCTCCAAATGGCACATATCATCATTGGAGGACATGACACACATCATACTCAGAGGAATTTGAATTTGGAGGATGTGCTGATTTCTCCTAACCAGAGGAGCCAAAATTAGGGTTTCCTATAGAATCAGTTTATTTCTGATTTTTAGGACAAGACTTGACCTCATGGTATTCCTCATGTCCTTAAGTGTCTAGGATTGGAGAATTGTCCATCAATTTGCTTCAGAAGGTTTTCAATTGATCAGAAATTTGAAAATCAGGAGAATTGGGAATAAAGTCAACTGTGTAGTGGGAAAGTTAACCCCTGACTTTTTGAGGCCAACATCATGATTTTCAAGTCAAATATGGTCCATGGACAAGATTTGATCAAGAAATGTTCAAGGATTCATGAAAAATCAAAAATGTGGGAAAAGTTGCTATTTTTGGAAATTTAGGTTTTTAAGGAGTTGCTATTTTTGGAAAGTTCTAACATGAATTCAGCCATCTTCCAAGCCAATTTCCATCATGATAAAAGCTTCATTTCATTTTTCTTCAAACATGAAAGTTTTAGAGCTTGTTCCAAGCTTTCTAACCATGTAAAGTTTGTCTCATTTGGATTATTTTTGAGAGAGTTATGACGTTTTGAAGATGGAGGTTTCAAGTTGGAAATTTGGAAAACTTAGAATTATTTTCTAAGTTACTTTTGACAGCTTGGTACACCAATGTTCATGGCTAATTTCGAATGACTTCCAAGCCTTGAATTGAGAAACTTCTAACATAAGAATTGTAGAGGACAATCTCCTCTTTCCAAAGAGCACAAGTATGCCTTGATTGGATCAATATTGAGCAAGTTGTGGTCTCTTGAAATCCAAGGTTTTTCATGATTCATGATGAGTTCAAAAACTTAGAATTTTCTCTAAGTCTTCTTTTGGCAGCTCTGAGGACAAGTTTTCATGGCAAGTTTTCAGTGTCTTACAAGCTTGAATTCCACTAGTTTTGAACACCAAAGATGTTCCTTGAAGTGTAGGCTTTCCAATGAAATTCAATTGGTACAATTTGGATTGAAACTCATAAAGATATCATGGCATAAAGTGGGTTGCATGAATTAATTTCTAAAGCATGGTAGGATATGTGTTGTTGGAATTTGGTAGCATGCTCTTGCAGCACGACTTTAGTGCACATTACCTCACGTATACCCTTTCTTTTTCTTTACTATAAATTGCCAAACATGTACTACACTCCATTACACACTAATTTGAATTACATGACCAAAATTAGAAAAGCCAAACTTGCACAACAAGAATTGGATTCCACTCAATTCTGACTTCACCACACACTCTCTCACGTTCCATGTACAACCACTCTTTCCATGTTCCATTTCCACTCAAAAAATCATTCCACACACCCCTCATGAATCCTTACCCGAACCTCACTCTCAACATGGCCTTTGTGACAGAATCTCCAAATGAATGCTCCATTTCATTTTAGGCCCAACTACCACTCATAATCCATCATATTTAAGTCCTCTAAACCCTAAAAACGAGCAGCCATTCTCATTCACACACATTTTTTCCAATCCGAATCAAACTTTCTCTGAAACTTCTCATTTTCGTTTTCCCTAATTTCTGAGATCTCTCAAGATTTTCTTGGTTGAATCACTCACTACCAAGTGCAATCTTACTTCTGTATGCAAATATTCATCTCTGTATTCATTGTTTAGAGCTCCACAAGCTCTCTATTCATCACTATTGGGTTGAGCTGGTGTGAAGACTTCTAGCAAGTTCTGAGCAAAGCAAGTCAAGATCTCTAGCTTCCAAGTGATTCTCAAGTTATCCGGATTATTTTCCACGGCCAGATCTTGTTGGAAAGGAGCAACGGACTCTCTCCGTTAGGTAACTTCTCATGATCCTCTCTCCCATGCTTAGGTTTAAATGAGTTAGGGTATGGAATATTGTGCTCATGTTTTGCATCTGAGGAAGCCTGAAATGATGGCATTGTTTGAGTCCTTGAGTTTGAGGTTGGTGACATTGTTAAACGTGTATTGATGTGTTTGAACCCGTGCCTTTATATCTACTTTCCTCTATGATTGAGTGATCATCTTTGAAAACTATTGATACATTGTTGATCTTTGATTCTTGAGCTCTATTTTAGGGTTTTATTTTGCGTGATTTGGTTGAGATTTCATGGTGAAATTTGATGTGGAAATCTGGTTGTTGACACTGCGTTTTTCTTTCTTTCTCACGATGCATGAGTTTTGTGTTCATGGCTGTATGAAGGAGATGATGGCGTGGCCTGATCCTATTGGTTCATGTTATTTTTGTCCGCTAGTGACTTAAAGAGAAGGGGACCGATTGATATATGTTCTCACATGATTATGTAGCGTGTTACTTTTTTTATTTTATTTTGTATTTTATTTTATTTTATTTCAAAAGGCTGATGACTTTTTATTGGTGATTGGGCTTAGCACTTTGATTTTCACACCCCACCATTTTGAGGCCCAATGCGCACATTAAGTGCTTCCTTGTGTAATCAGAATTGCTTATACACCCCTGGTTTCATTTCATTTCACTTTCATTTTCTATTTTCATACCATTTCATAATTAATTTTTTTTTAAAAATACTTGCATATACTAAAAAATTCCAAAAAAAATTCATCATTCCTCCTCATTATTAAAATTAATTTTTCACATTTTATTTCGTTATTTTTGCATTAAAATTGCATTAAATATTAATTTTCCAAAGTATTTTTTCTCATTTGCATTTCATATTGCATACTTCATATTGCATCATTTATTTCTCTCATTTTAAAAGTGATTTGATCCTGATTCTTTTTGGGTTGTGTTCATAACATGTTGAGGTATGTTTGAGATTTTTGGAATGATTTTTAGGTCCTTTTTGGATGAATTTTGATGTGTTGCTTTGAGCATGAATGTATGAAATCCTATTGATACTTTGACCTAATTGTTGATTGACTTTGGTTCTGATTCATTACTTGTGGATTTGATATGTCAATTATACATGTTTGAGATGCTTGAATACTGAATGACATAATTTTTGAGGCATGTTTGTCCAATTTGTGAATATATGCTTCATGTTTGGTTTGCTTGATCATGGAGGCACTTGTGCCACAATTTTAGGTCTTGTTTGAGGGTTGATAGCATGTTAATTGACTTCTGGTTGTGATATTTGGATCTCATCTTTGCATGTTTGATATTTGCCTTGCACCTTAAGTCACTTGTTTCACAAGAATGAATCATGTTTCACTCCACTTCACTTCTTCTTCTTTGCTTCTTAATTGATTGTAAAAGTGTTTGTATGACTTGAATGATGATTGAAGATCTTGTTTAAGCACATATTTAGGATTGTGTCACTTCTGGACTTGGTTCACTTTGTGAAATTTTGGACTTGGTTGCTTTACATGATCACTTCTTTTCATCTCACTCCTTCTTTAATGACTTGATTGGTACTTGAGTGACTTCTCCCTTTTCTTTTTGACTAATTGTGCATGATTAATAGTGGAGGTCAGTAGGACCATTAGGTTCTGAACTTGATGTTTGATGTACTTTAGAACTTGTTTCTTTATGGCCTTATGCTTGTTTGAGTTTCATTTTGTCATATGTGAATACTTCTAACATTTTCAGGGGCAAATGGTAAGTTGTTTGAATGTGGATATGCTTCCACATTTTACTTTCTTCCTTTATCTTTCAACTTTCATACTTGTGTTTGGAGTGAGCTAAGGCCACTTGTGTTTCACTTCTCTTTCTCCTCCTTCTCTTCCACTCTTTTCATCCCTCGAGTCGCAAGACTTGTTTAAGTCTTGGATTCTCTCCCTTTAGAGCTACCTAGTCCAACTTAATTTCTGATTAAGCTTGGAGTAGGATTAGCATTAGGTTAGGTAGTCGTCTCTCCTAAACCTCACTAACCATAGGACATCCATGCATGATAACATTAGGACTCTTAGTTCCCCTTTAGAGTTTCCTTTGTGCCGTCTCTCTTCTCATCTCAAAACTTCTTCAAGACACGTAATAAAAGTTAACGTGTATTGCGCTTGAGCCTTCTATGTGGGAAATGGGGATTGAGGGGCTTCCTCTCATTCTTCTAGGATACCTAGTGTTTGTCCTGTTGGGGACGACGCACGAAAGTATTCGTTCCTGTATTCAAGACTTGGGTTCAATGCAAGTTGCGAAACAACTTAAAAGACATTTCTGTCTAAAAAAACACCAAACCATTTCAAATCTTTTTGTCCTCCGGGATGGTTGGGTTTCAAACTTCTTTTTTTTCGTGAAAGAGCTCGTCGCTCACGTAAAAAACACTTACCCACCCGTGGTCGTACCCACGAACTACGTCAGCTCTGATTCCTCTCTCTCGTCCGATTGAGGATACGTAGGCACAAGACAGCGATTGTCTTGGCGAGCAACCTTCCCCCACAGTTCCCGTCCGAACTACGTTGACTCTGACTTTCCCATTGCACTGAGGGAGTACGTAGGCCTAGGACAACGATACCGTCCTATCGAGTCACCTTCTTTTTTCTTTTCTTCTTCATTCCTTCGCTCATTTCCTTTCCCGTTCTTTCTCGTTTCCAGTAGCAGTGGAGTTCCAGACGACGACACCCTTTGATGCAGACAGCAAGCGTGGATCCCATCGAGTACGATGGACGTGTTGGGTGCTAACACCTTCCCTTCGCGTAACCGACTCCCGTACCCGTTCTCTTGGTCGCGAGACCATGCCCTTTCCCTTCTTTCAGGTTTATGCAGTGTTTCCTTTCCCTCTCTTGGGATAAATACACTTTGCTGGCGACTCTGTGTCTTTTGCGCCACTCTCGCGTTTGTACCGTTGGATGCGAATCTTTTCGGGAGCGACAGCTGGCGACTCTGCTGGGGATAGGTTGACCTCCTGCTGGTCCTTCCTCTTTAGCGAGTCAATCCTAGCGCTTGTCTGTTTGTTTTTGTTAGGTGTTTCTATGGTGCTTTGCTTTGTTGTATATTACTGTACTGTTGTTTACCGTATTTTTGCTTTACTGCTTTATTGTTTTTACAGCTTTTATCGCATTGCATTTTATATTGTCATACTGGATATACTGCGCTGTGCTGGCTGTTGTTCTGTTTGGCGGGTTGGGATGTTCTGAGAGATGAGCTCAATACACAGGCTCGAGTATACACTTAGGCTTTAGCGTGGGCAGGCGTGACGCTCCCGTGGTGTTGGCCACGTGCGGGTGATCACGATCCCTACAATCAGACGAGGTTCTATCCGGAGCTTTCTGCTACTGTATGCTGATACAGGCCAGTAGTTATTCTCTGGAGGAATCGTCGACTCTGATGACCATTCCCGAGGACTCAGCTGCGGCGCTCCTCCCGGGATGTGACAGTGGCAGCCCACTTTATGTGGCAAACCCATTGCACACTCTCGATCCGAGGACCTAATGCTGGGGACTTGCCATAGGATCCTTCTTTTTGAAAGAGAATCAGCAGACGACCTCTTTGATTGGCGGTAGCATTGTATCCTTCGGGCTGAATGTGCTATTGCTTCTCAAACCTCTGAAGCTGAGGATCTTTCGTTTTTGGAGAATCAGTTGAGGCCTCCTCGATTGATGATGATGCCAAACCAGAAATGGTGAACGTATCATCATTTCTCGACCTGAGAGCCCGGGATACTGAACATCCTAGTACCCACATGTGAGAGGGACGGTCTGTTTACAGGTTTGCAGGTAACCGTGACCATCAACCGACCCGATTTTCTGTTGTTATCACTATGGTTGTTGTTGATTCTGAGTCTTGGTACAGAGCCTTGATTTGTTCAGTTAGCACAGTGCAGCCAGTTTATGTGGATACCTTGATCCCGTGCTCTGCATTGCATTCCATGTATCTGACATTCATGTTTGTGCATTTTCAGGTAGTATCTAGTCTTTGATTCCAATCAGAGGGCGTTCTTAGGGATGGACACTAAGAGGGGTAAGAAGAATATCATCATCTACAAGTTTCCGAAGATCACTCTTGGTCCTTTGAGCAGTTTACAAAGTATAGCTGGTCCGGAAGTTTTGGGAGCCTTTGAAGAGAAGTATGGTTGGATACTGTCCCTGGTTCGGAGTCTCAGTAAATATGAATATAATGGGCTACATACCTTGATGCAGTTTTATGATCCTTCCCTGAGGTGCTTCGTGATGCCAGATTATGTCTTGGTTCCTACCCTGGAGGAATACTCCAACATCTTGCGGATTCCTGTCAAAGAAGGTGTTCCTTTCTGTGGTTCCCAAGGAGAGTGTGATTTCCAGGCAGTGTCTGAGGCTCTTTATTTGAGCAGATCTACAGTAGAGGATGATTTTTCTAAGAAAGGAAAATCCCGAGGGTATCATTTGGAGTACTTGGTAAGGAGGGCTCGAGAGGAAGCTAAGGAGAATAGGTGGAGGGCTTTTAATGCTATATTAGCTCTGTGTATATATGGCATTGTGTTATTCCCTAATGAGTCTGACTTCGTCGATACGGATGCTATTCAGATATTTACAGCTCAGAATCCGGTACCGACTTTGTTAGGTGATCTCCATTACGCTCTATATAACAGGAATGAGAAAAAGCGAGGTGGTGTGGTTTGTTGTTGCGCACCTCTCTTCTACAAGTGGTTTGCCAAACGTTTACCCCAATCCGGTGCTTTTGTGGATTCGAAGACTTCTCTAGAGTGGAGTAAGCGTCTGATGGGATTAGCTGCTAAAGACATTCTCTGGGTGGATAAGGGTTTGTTGGGGACTGATATTCTACATAGCTGTGGCAGGTATCCTAATGTACCTTTGATCGGAAGAAAGGGAGGTATTAACTACAACCCATCTTTGGCTATCAGGCAGTTTGCGTACGCCCTAAGAGATCCTCCAGCTGAGAAAAATTTGGAAGAATCCTTGTATTTTCATATGATTGATGGTGTAGCTATTGCACAAGAAGCTTCTCAAGCCTGGCTCAACAGACAGAAGATAGGTAAAACTGTTTTGGGGAAACCCAATAACCAAGCTTTCGCTCCGTATGTTGAATGGGTGAAAAAGAGGGTAGAAGAGTTCTATTTGCCTTTTGATCGGGCGTCTCCCTTGTATCCAGAGAGTGTGGAGGAAAGACTTACTGTGCCTATTGAAGAGTTCAACAAGCAACAGAAGTTGGTGCAAGAATTGAGGGCAGAGAATTCCGGTATGAATAGCCAGCTGCAAGGAGCTTTGCATGACAATTTGGAGCTGAAGTGGCAGGTCAAAGAGTCGACTGAGCGTCTGAAGAAGACAGAAAATGATCTGAATAGCAGAATTCAGCATTTCAAGAAGATCAGCATGGCAGCAGAGACTTCAAGTCAGACCACCAGGACAACTAAGAAGCTTTTGGCTAAGACTGAAACCAAGCTTGATGTTTATCAAGAGATGTGGAGTGAGGTTCAAGTCGAAAACGAGGTACTAAACAAAGAGCTGCAAAAGGCGAAAGAAAAGGGGAAGCATTTCTTCAACAAGTGGAAAGAATCCCAAAAGGAGATTGAAGAGCTTAAATTACAGGTTGGAATCAAGAAGGTAAGGCATGAAAGTAGCAATGCTGAAGAGCAGATTGCAACGCTGAACCAAGAGATTGCAAAGAGAAACAGGTTAATCAAAGGGCTAATCTCGCGACCGGCACATCCTGACACTTTGAATCTTCTGGAAGAAGTGGAGGCTAGCCTGTTTGGGGTAGAATTGTAGTTTATTGTGTATCTGTTTTTATGTGGTTACCATCAGGATTGTTGATGGAATCACCGTTGGTTACGATTGACTTTGTTTGTATGAATTCTTCCATCTTGATAATAGAATGTTTGATTCAGATATTTTTGCCTTGGTAGTTTTCTATTTTTGTGATTGGTTTCTAGTGGTTGGATCCGGTGGTATTTCTGGGTCGGATTTATTTTCCGATATTGCGTCTAATCCCTGGCCCGGTTGTTTGGAATGGAATCAAAGCGGATATACCTTGGAAATGTTCAAATATGTTTGTTGCATTTGCATTTGCATAATCATATTCATTCTTTGCATTGCAGGTTTTCTTGGGTTTCTCTGGTTTTCTTATGTTCTCTCTTTCTTTCAGTCAGGATTGATCAACCAACTCATCGTTATTCTACTCGGCTCAATCAAAACAGAGTGATGGACAAAGTTCAAGCAGATATGGCCGCTATGCAAGCTCGCATCGACCAGTTCATGGAAATGATGCAGGGTGTGGTGCAAAGTCAGAACGAGTTCAGAACTCTGGTTCAGCCGTTAGTGGCACAGGTCGACGAAAATGGTATCCTACACGGTGGTCTTATTAACCGTAATATCCCTCCGGGCGGGGTTGGTGCTGGTGGACAGGGCAGAATTCCTACAGTGGTTGGAGAGGGAAGTACTGTTCGGGCTATCCATGGCCATCATTTTGATGATCAACAGGACGATGTGTTCTCGGTCAGGAGTCTAGATGCTGCCCTTCCTGTGGTCAGTGATGAAAGAATCCGTTTAATCGAAGCTCAATTGAAAGGAGTGGTGAAGCAGGATGATTTGGGGATTGATTTGGACGACCTAGGGTTGGTCCCTGATGTTGTTATCCCACACAAGATTCAGATTCCTACGCTAGAAAAATACAATGGCTCTACCTGCCCAAGGACTCATGTGAAGGCCTATACCCGGAAGATGGCTGCTCACGCTAAGGCTGAAAAGTTAATGATGCACTTCTTCCAAGACAGCCTGTCTGGCGCGTCTTTGGAATGGTACATGGGGCTAGAAAGCAGAGATGTTCGTACCTGGAGAGAGCTAGCTGCAGCTTTCATCAAGCATTATCAGTACAACACGGACATGGCTCCCAACAGAACTCAGTTGTTGAGCATGTCCCAGAAGAATGATGAGAGTTTCAAAGAATACGCGCAAAGGTGGCGTGAATTGGCAGCTAGGGTGCAGCCACCAATGCTAGAGAAAGAGATGCTAGATATGTTCATGGATACACTGCCTAAGCACTACTATGAGAAGCTTTTGCCTTGTTCTCTAGGCAAGTTTGCAGATGTGATTGCTATTGGGCAGAAGATAGAGGTCGGAATTAAGGCTGGGAAGGTTTCTAGCAGTGATGGATCGTCTTCCGGACAGGGAAAAAAGCCGTTTGATAATTATAAGAAGAAAGGAGAGACCAACGCTGTATCATCCCACAGGGGAAAAGGGAAACAGCGCCAGTTTAACAATCAACAGGTAGCATCAGTAACCATTCCAGCAACATTACCTCCACCACAACAGCAAAGGGGTAATGCTAATCAGAATAGGCAGCAGGGTCAGTATCAGAACAGACAGAGGAATGCAGAGAGGCATTTTGATCAACCCCCAATGTCATATGCACAGTTGTTGCAACACTTGCTGCAGTTGCGTCTAGTTGAGCTTCGTACCTTGGCTCCACCAACAGGGGAACTCCCACGAGGCTACGATGCTAACGCACACTGCGATTTTCATTCTGGTGCTCCTGGGCACACGGTGGAGAAGTGCAGGGCGTTTCAGCACAAGGTGCAGGACCTTGTGGACTCAAAAGCCATCAATTTCTCGAATGACGGACCCAATGTTATTCAGAAGCCGATGCCTAATCACAATGGGCCAAGGGTGAATGCTATAATTGAGGACTGTGAAACTTTGAATTTGATTGTGGATGTGGAGGAGCTGAAGACTCCGTTGGTGGTGGTTAAGAACAGATTATTGAATGGTGATGTCTATCCGGGTTGTGGTGAGAACTGCTCAGATTGTTTGATAAAGGTTAATGGTTGTGATTCGTTGAAGAGGGGTATTCAGAATCTGATTGATGAGGGCTGTTTACAGTTTGACAGAGGTAATCAGCTAGAAGAGGTTGTTAGTGAGAAGGTTGCCACTATCACTATTCCATTCAAAACAATTACTATTTCTGGTCCAGCAAGGCCACCTCCAGTCATTATCACAAGGGCTGGACCCATTCCGTACGAGAGTTCTAAGGCTATTCCGTGGAATTATGGTGCAGAGGTATTTGTCAATGGGCAAAAGCAAGAGCTAATGAATACTTCACCAGTGGGTTCTAGTTCAGGGGTTAAAGTTGAGACTGATGCCATAACCAGAAGTGGTAGAGTGCTCCCTCCGGTTAACGATCAACCCAGTACCTCTAGGCAGGATAGAGGAAAACAGGCGATGGATGGTTCTGTTCAGACCCCAGTGATTGTGGAATCTACAGTGAAACCGGTTGATGATGCTTTTTCAGAAAATGTAGAGGAATTCATGAGGCTCATCCGAAAAAGTGATTATAAGATCGTGGACCAGTTACATCAGACCCCGTCCAAGATCTCTATTTTGTCTCTGCTCTTGTGTTCTGAGGCTCACAGGAATGCTCTTTTGAAGGTTTTGAATGCAGCCTACGTTCCTCAAGAGATTTCTGTTAATCAGCTGGAAGGGGTTGTAGCGCACGTGAATGCGGGTAACGGCCTGGGTTTTACAGATCTTGATTTGACTTCTGCTGGCAGGAATCATAACAATGCCCTGCATATTTCGATCGAATGCCGTGGCTCGCTGATGTCACATGTCTTGGTTGATACTGGTTCATCGTTGAATGTATTGCCCAAGAAAGCGTTAATGAAGTTGGATACTCGAGGACTTATTTGTACACCAAGCGACTTGGTGGTGCGAGCTTTTGATGGCTCGAAGAGATCTGTTTTTGGCGAGATTGTGCTTCCAATCAAGGTTGGACCGGAAATCTTTAATGCAGCGTTTTACATTATGGATATTCAGCCAGCGTATAGCTGTTTATTGGGTCGTCCTTGGATCCATGGGGCAGGTACTGTAACTTCCACTTTGCATCAAAAGCTGAAGTATATGGTTGATGGTCACATAGTGACAGTGTGCGGAGAAGAAGACATAATGATCAGTCAGCTGTCAACCTTCAAATACGTGGAAGTGGATGGTGAAATCCATGAGACGTTGTGCCAGGGGTTTGAGAAGGTGAAAGTTTCTGAAGAAGTTGTTCAGTCTGAAGCTATAATACAGCCCGTAGTAGCAAATCAACCTGAGGGTTCCATGTCTTCGTTGAGAGACGCCAAAGCTGTGGTTGAAGCTGGTAGCTCACAGAGGTGGGGCCGGGTGGTTGAAGTCCAGAAAAAGAAGGATACTTATGGATTGGGATATAAGCCATCCAAAAGAGATGAGGATCCCCCAAAATTCTATGGCCCAGTCCGTTTCACTAGCGCTGGAGTTTTCTTCGACAGAGTTAATGCCATTGAAGAAGAAGGAGACAGTGATTGTGACATGGATAGCTGGATCCGTCCTTGCGTCCCAGGGGAAAGTCTGTGCAACTGGTCTTCTGAGAAAGTCATTCAAGTGGCAGGCTTCGAGTAATTGCTTTGTTTTCCTATTTTGTTAATCCTACGTTCTGCCCAAGACGTAGTGATTCTGTTTGTAGGGCTTTTAACTGTCGCATCTTTTGCTTTATCATCAATAAAGGACTTTTCACACTCAAATATTTTGATCTCTGTCTTTCTGTTTTTATTTTTATGCATTAAAAAACCCACATCAAAATGGCAATGTGTTTCTTTTGTTGCATCATAATAAAACATACCTCATAAATCATTGCAGGTCTTTTTGTTCAGATGACACCGATCATGACTCAGCTATAGCTCGGTATGACTTTGACAATCCAATCTATCAGGCTGAAGAAGAGGCTGATGAAGATTGTGAACTGCCCGAAGAGTTGGCCGGACTGTTGAAGCAAGAGGAGAGAGTCATCCAACCTCATCAGGAGGAAATTGAGATTATAAATCTGGGAACCGAGGACGCTAGAAAGGAAGTAAGAGTAGGGGCTGCATTGGAAGACAGTGTCAAGGGAAGATTGATTGAAATGCTCCGTGAGTATGTGGATATCTTCGCCTGGTCTTACCAAGACATGCCCGGGCTGGATACTGATATTGTTGTGCACCGGCTACCACTCAAAGAAGGTTGTGCTCCGGTCAAGCAAAAGTTGAGAAGAACTAAACCGGAGATGTCTGTCAAAATCAAGGAAGAGGTTCAGAAACAGCTAGACGCCGGATTTCTTGCCGTAACAAATTATCCTCCATGGGTTGCTAACATCGTGCCTGTACCTAAGAAGGATGGGAAGGTCAGGATGTGTGTTGATTACAGGGATTTGAATAGAGCAAGCCCAAAGGATGATTTCCCGCTCCCTCACATTGACGTGTTAGTTGACAATACTGCTCAGTATTCTGTGTTTTCCTTCATGGATGGCTTCTCTGGGTATAACCAAATCAAGATGGCTCCAGAGGACATGGAGAAAACAACATTCATAACACCGTGGGGAACTTTCTGCTACAAAGTGATGCCCTTTGGATTGAAAAATGCAGGGGCAACTTACCAGCGGGCGATGGTGACTCTCTTTCATGATATGATTCACAAAGAGATTGAAGTCTATGTTGACGACATGATTGCGAAGTCACAGACGGAAGAAGAACATCTGTTGAATCTTCAAAAGTTATTTGAAAGGTTAAGGAAGTTCAGACTGAGGTTGAATCCAAACAAATGCACCTTCGGGGTGAGATCAGGAAAATTGCTGGGGTTTATTGTTAGTGAAAAAGGTATTGAGGTTGATCCTGCAAAGGTAAAAGCCATACAAGAAATGCCTGTGCCGAAAACAGAAAAAGAGGTTCGTGGTTTCTTGGGGAGATTGAATTACATTGCTAGGTTCATCTCGCATCTCACAGCCACGTGTGAACCAATCTTCAAGTTGCTAAGAAAAGATCAAGCGGTCAGGTGGAATGAAAATTGTCAAAAGGCATTTGAAAAGATTAAAGAATACTTGCAGGAACCTCCGGTCCTTATGCCGCCAGCGCCAGGAAGGCCTTTGATTATGTATCTCATGGTTCTTGAGAATTCAATGGGTTGTGTGCTCGGTCAACAAGACGAGTCAGGTAAAAAAGAGCACGCCATCTATTACCTGAGTAAGAAGTTTACTGATTGCGAGTCAAGATACTCGATGCTGGAGAAAACATGTTGTGCACTCGCTTGGGCCGCTAAGCGTTTGAGGCAGTATATGTTAAACCATGCAACCCTTTTGATTTCGAAGATGGATCCAATCAAGTATGTGTTTGAGAAGCAAGCACTTTCTGGTAGGATAGCCCGTTGGCAGATGGTTCTGACAGAATATGATATTCAGTATGTTTCCCAAAAGGCCATTAAGGGAAGTGTTTTGTCAGAATATCTCGCTGAACAGCCAATTGAGGATTATCAACCGATGAAGTTCGAATTTCCAGATGAACATATCATGTATCTGAAGATGAAGGATTGTGAAGAGCCTTTGCCTGATGAAGGACCTGAGATTGGATCTCAATGGAAGATGGTTTTTGATGGGGCTGTTAATTCGTATGGCAACGGAATCGGGGCAATCATTACGACTCCACAGGGTTCTCATATACCCTTTACTGCCCGATTAGCGTTCATATGCACCAACAATGAGGCGGAGTATGAAGCATGCATCATGGGGTTAGAAGAAGCAATTGATTTGAGAATCAAGAACCTCGATGTTTATGGTGATTCTGCGTTGGTGGTGAATCAGATTACAGGAGAATGGGAGACTCGTCAAGTAAATCTCGTTCCATATAACAATTATGCCAGAAGATTGTTACCTTTCTTTGACAGAATAGACTTCCATCACATTCCCCGGATAGAGAATCAGATGGCTGATGCGTTGGCAACATTGTCATCAATGTATAAAGTGAATCTTTGGAATGAAGCTCCCTCAATCAGAATCATGCGCTTGGATAGACCTGCTTTTGTATTTGCAGTTGAAGGGGTATCAGATGGCCAGCCTTGGTATCATGACATTAAAGTCTTCTTGAAGAGTCAGGAATACCCAGTCGGGGCATCTTCCAAAGATAAAAAGACATTGAGGAGGTTATCAGGAAACTTCTTTTTGAACAAGGATGATGTGTTGTACAAGAGAAACTTTGACATGGTCTTGCTACGTTGTGTTGATGAACACGAGGCAGGCTTGTTAATGGAAGAGGTTCACGAAGGTTCCTTCGGTACTCATGCCAATGGGCATGCTATGGCCAGAAAATTGTTGAGAGCGGGGTATTATTGGATGACTATGGAGTCTGACTGTTTTAAATACGCCCGAAAATGTCATAAATGCCAGATTTATGCTGACAAGGTGCACGTACCGCCTACTCCTCTAAATGTTTTGTCGTCACCTTGGCCTTTTGCAATGTGGGGCATTGACATGATTGGAAAGATCGAGCCGACTGCTTCAAATGGACATCGCTTTATCCTGGTGGCTATTGATTATTTCACGAAGTGGGTGGAAGCAGCATCGTATGCCAACGTCACTAAACAAGTGGTAGCCCGGCTCATTAAGAAGGACATCATCTGCCGGTATGGAGTCCCGGAGAGAATCATTACTGATAATGGTTCAAATCTGAATAACAAGATGATGAAGGAGCTCTGCCAGAGCTTTAAAATCAAACATCACAATTCTTCTCCCTATCGTCCGAAGATGAATGGGGCTGTTGAAGCGGCTAATAAGAACATAAAGAAGATTGTGCAGAAGATGGTAGTGACATACAAAGACTGGCATGAGATGTTGCCTTACGCTTTGCATGGATATCGTACTTCGGTACGTACATCAACTGGGGCAACTCCTTTCTCACTGGTGTATGGCATGGAAGCAGTCCTGCCATTAGAAGTTGAGATTCCTTCTTTGAGAATTCTGACAGATGTGAAGCTGGATGAAGCTGAATGGGTGCGTTCCCGGCTGAATGAATTGAACCTCATTGAAGAGAAGAGATTGAAAGCCATTGCGCATGGCCGGTTGTATCAGAGCAGGATGAAGAAAGCCTTTGATCAGAAGGTGCGTCCTCGGTGTTTTCAAGCTGGTGAATTAGTTCTGAAAAGGATTACTCCTCCCCAAACAGATCACAGGGGCAAGTGGACTCCGAATTACGAAGGGCCATATGTAGTAAGACAGGTTTTCTCTGGTGGAGCCTTATTACTCTCAACTATGGATGGCGAAGATTTTACGTCCCCTGTGAACGCGGATGTAGTCAAAAAATACTTTGCATAAAAGAGACCCGCTGAGCATAAAAAGAAGGTTCAGGCAAAAATGGGGCATCCTGGCGAACCATAAAAAGAAAAGGTTCGGGCAAAAATTAGGGATAAAAAGAAAAAGAATAAACCCGCAAGCTTGAAAACCTGAAATGGCAACTTTGGCAAAAAATGGGTATCCCGGTGGATTGAAAACCCGAAAAGGGCGATCCAGGCAAAAGTTAGGGATTTTAGAGCAAAGACTACGATCCGCGCCCGATCTGTGATCACCGTTCACACTTGGAAAATTCTGAGGAAAGGAATCAGTCCAGTTAGTCGTCGTCGAAGGCCAAAGTATATGCGGATGAACAAGTCATATGGGTTATAGCTGAGTCGAGTCATGGTGGATGTCTGTTCCCCACATTGCCGACATTTGTATTTTCTTTTGCTTTTTGCGCAATTACCTCTTTCCAGGAATTGCTTCCAGATGTAAATGCCTATTTACAGGCCAATTCATTCAATAAAGTTTGCATTTCAGTTAAAGAGCTTTTGTTTTCTGTTTTACCTGTGTTGTTTGTGAAAATGTCCGATATTTTTGATAAAAACATTACATGCTAAAACGTTGAGCTTTATGACAGAAGTTGGAAAACAGTGGCAATTGCTTAGGCGACAGTCATTATGTTGATAATCAATGTAATTATTTCTGCGCATAGACCTTTCTGTTGGTTTTGCAGGGTGACAGATGTACTCCCCCAGTAGAGTAGAGCTCTCCCCTACTTTGAAGTCTGATCGTCCTCAGCAGGTTATTACTCTTCCCCATCAGAGTATCGAGGGTCGTCTTCCTCAACCAGAGTATAAAGAAGTAATTCCCTAAGCGGAGTCGTTAAGGATCGTTTTCCTTAGCAGGATATAAGAGGTTTTCTCCCAGGCCAGAGTTGTGACTTGGCACATATTTCTTCAGCAAGTGAAGTATCCCCACGGAGCATGGGGCATTTATTAGTCCCCCAGCTAGTCAGGAAGCATGTGTTATCCCCTAGCAGATGAATGTTGACAATTACTTTCTCTCCCAAGCGGAGTCGTTGAGGATCGTCTTCCTCAGCAAAGTACAGAGGATTATATACCCAGCCGAAGTTGTGTTTGGATTATTATTCCCCAGCAAGTACTCAGAAGTTGATTGCTTTGAGGTGAATGTTGCCGTACCTCCAACAGGAAGTTTGTGGACGAAGATGTTATTATCCCCACAGGGTCCTGGTGTCTACTTTCCTCGGTTGGTCAGAAAGTATAGTCTCGACGCCAATGGTTTGATCTAGTACCCAGCAGGGTGAGGGTAAAGTTACTTCCCTAGCAGCAGATTAAGCTCATTTCCCCAATCAGAGTCTGGTGGTGAGTGGTATCCCCAGCAGGTCTTAAGGCCAATCGTTTTTGGCAGGCGCCGAAGCCAAGTTCTGAAATAGTAGGTCGTCCCCAGCGGTGGAATTTCCATCTTCAGTATTCATATCCTTCCCCAGCTGAGTGGGTATTCTCTCGGAGCTTCGTCCATCTCCAGCAGAGTTGTTGATCTTGATATTCCTCAACGGAGTGGATATCCTCTTGGAGTCTCGTCCATCTCCGACAGAATTGGTGATTGTGATATTCCCTAGCAGGGAGAAGTTTTCCTCAACAAGTTTTCCTTTGTTTCAGTGGCAATTTAGTTTGCCGTTCCTAGCGGAGTTGCTTCTGGTCCTCAGCATTTATTTTGCTGGGACGTCTCTTTTGCATTGCATAAGCATTTGTTTTGCATAGCATCCTCCCAAATGCGTAGCATTTCCACTTCATGTGGGGCATTACGGCAAAATTCAAACATATGCATCTGAAGTGTAAGCCAGGTTTGAGTTTTCCTTCGTCAGGAAAAGCTGGATTTCAGAGGTGTTGGGTTAAACAATATTTGATAGTTCCCCGGCAGAACGTTTTGGCCAGGATTGTTTATCCTTGATTTTGTTTGTACCCCTTCGTCCAGGTGGTCCTTTGGTTTATTCCCTCGAAATTTTTACCGTCAGACACTCGTCCGTGTTTCCTTCAGCACCCGTCCGTGTTTGAACTTTTTCAATACCCGTCCGTATTGACCTTTTGATGACACTCGTCCGTGTTTCCTTCGGCACCCGTCAGTGCTGCGATTCAATCCCCAGAGAGGTCGCCTTTTTGTTTCAATACCCGTCCGTATTGACCTTTTGATGACACTCGTCTGTGTCGCCTCCCGTTCCCCCAGCGAGATTAATTCCCGATAAAGTTGCTTTACAACCTTTTTCAATGCCCGTCCGTATTGAATCTTTTACACCCGTCCGTGTACCTTTTTCAATACCCGTCCGTATTGAATCTTTTACACCCGTCCGTGTACCTTTTTTCAGTACCCGTCCGTATTGAAATCTTTGGCACCCGTCCGTGTACCGTTTTCAACACTCGTCCGTGTACCATTTTCAACACCCGTCTGTGTTTGAACTTTTATTTCAATGCCCGTCCGCATCGACATTTTACACCCGTCCATGTATCTTCTCAATACCCGTCCGTATTTGATATCCTGGATTCTTTAACACTCGTCCGTGTTTATCCCCGGCGTAGCTAACACTCGTTTGTGTTTATTTCAAGACTTTTCAATACAGTTTTGGTTTCCAACACTCGTACGTGTTGTGACAGTGCAGCATTTATTGTTTATTCCCCAGTGGAGTCGTCCCTCCTTTGAGGATTGCAAATTTCAGGTTTCTTATGGTATTCAATCTCCGTGAATCCTTGGAACGCATGATAGCCGTCACTATCATACCTTCAGGATCAAGTTGATTGAATAGGGGCAGCTGTAACACCCCAAAATTTGCCTTGTTGTTTTTAGATAACTGGCTTATGTTTCTCTGCATTTCTTGCATTAGCATTTGTGCATAGCATTGGGTCCTAGCATGGGATCAAGGTACTTGGTTTAACTCAAAGGAAGAAGAGGTTTATCAGATTTTCAAACAACAGTTCATGTGCTTTGCCCAAGGGGCTAAGAGGAGAGAAAATTCTTGATGCTATCAATTCTTGAACCACAATTGAGCCTTGAGCCTCAAGGTGTTTTATTTGGTCCATCATCTCACCACAAGATCAAGATTGGCAGGGGAATTCAAAAGAATCACACTCTCCTAACTTGGTTTCTTAAATTAGGGTTTTGGAGATTCTGAGATTTAACCCTCAAATGAGCAAGCTCTTTGATTGTTTATCATCTCCAAATGGCACATATCATCATTGGAGGACATGACACACATCATACTCAGAGGAATTTGAATTTGGAGGATGTGCTGATTTCTCCTAACCAGAGGAGCCAAAATTAGGGTTTCCTATAGAATCAGTTTATTTCTGATTTTTAGGACAAGACTTGACCTCATGGTATTCCTCATGTCCTTAAGTGTCTAGGATTGGAGAATTGTCCATCAATTTGCTTCAGAAGGTTTTCAATTGATCAGAAATTTGAAAATCAGGAGAATTGGGAATAAAGTCAACTGTGCAGTGGGAAAGTTAACCCCTGACTTTTTGAGGCCAACATCATGATTTTCAAGTCAAATATGGTCCATGGACAAGATTTGATCAAGAAATGTTCAAGGATTCATGAAAAATCAAAAATGTGGGAAAAGTTGCTATTTTTGGAAATTTAGGTTTTTAAGGAGTTGCTATTTTTGGAAAGTTCTAACATGAATTCAGCCATCTTCCAAGCCAATTTCCATCATGATAAAAGCTTCATTTCATTTTTCTTCAAACATGAAAGTTTTAGAGCTTGTTCCAAGCTTTCTAACCATGTAAAGTTTGTCTCATTTGGATTATTTTTGAGAGAGTTATGACGTTTTGAAGATGGAGGTTTCAAGTTGGAAATTTGGAAAACTTAGAATTATTTTCTAAGTTACTTTTGACAGCTTGGTACACCAATGTTCATGGCTAATTTCGAATGACTTCCAAGCCTTGAATTGAGAAACTTCTAACATAAGAATTGTAGAGGACAATCTCCTCTTTCCAAAGAGCACAAGTATGCCTTGATTGGATCAATATTGAGCAAGTTGTGGTCTCTTGAAATCAAAGGTTTTTCATGATTCATGATGAGTTCAAAAACTTAGAATTTTCTCTAAGTCTTCTTTTGGCAGCTCTGAGGACAAGTTTTCATGGCAAGTTTTCAGTGTCTTACAAGCTTGAATTCCACTAGTTTTGAACACCAAAGATGTTCCTTGAAGTGTAGGCTTTCCAATGAAATTCAATTGGTACAATTTGGATTGAAACTCATAAAGATATCATGGCATAAAGTGGGTTGCATGAATTAATTTCTAAAGCATGGTAGGATATGTGTTGTTGGAATTTGGTAGCATGCTCTTGCAGCACGACTTTAGTGCACATTACCTCACGTATACCCTTTCTTTTTCTTTACTATAAATTGCCAAACATGTACTACACTCCATTACACACTAATTTGAATTACATGACCAAAATTAGAAAAGCCAAACTTGCACAACAAGAATTGGATTCCACTCAATTCTGACTTCACCACACACTCTCTCACGTTCCATGTACAACCACTCTTTCCATGTTCCATTTCCACTCAAAAAATCATTCCACACACCCCTCATGAATCCTTACCCGAACCTCACTCTCAACATGGCCTTTGTGACAGAATCTCCAAATGAATGCTCCATTTCATTTTAGGCCCAACTACCACTCATAATCCATCATATTTAAGTCCTCTAAACCCTAAAAACGAGCAGCCATTCTCATTCACACACATTTTTTCCAATCCGAATCAAACTTTCTCTGAAACTTCTCATTTTCGTTTTCCCTAATTTCTGAGATCTCTCAAGATTTTCTTGGTTGAATCACTCACTACCAAGTGCAATCTTACTTCTGTATGCAAATATTCATCTCTGTATTCATTGTTTAGAGCTCCACAAGCTCTCTATTCATCACTATTGGGTTGAGCTGGTGTGAAGACTTCTAGCAAGTTCTGAGCAAAGCAAGTCAAGATCTCTAGCTTCCAAGTGATTCTCAAGTTATCCGGATTATTTTCCACGGCCAGATCTTGTTGGAAAGGAGCAACGGACTCTCTCCGTTAGGTAACTTCTCATGATCCTCTCTCCCATGCTTAGGTTCAAATGAGTTAGGGTATGGAATATTGTGCTCATGTTTTGCATCTGAGGAAGCCTGAAATGATGGCATTGTTTGAGTCCTTGAGTTTGAGGTTGGTGACATTGTTAAACGTGTATTGATGTGTTTGAACCCGTGCCTTTAGATCTACTTTCCTCTATGATTGAGTGATCATCTTTGAAAACTATTGATACATTGTTGATCTTTGATTCTTGAGCTCTATTTTAGGGTTTTATTTTGCGTGATTTGGTTGAGATTTCATGGTGAAATTTGATGTGGAAATCTGGTTGTTGACACTGCGTTTTTCTTTCTTTCTCACGATGCATGAGTTTTGTGTTCATGGCTGTATGAAGGAGATGATGGCGTGGCCTGATCCTATTGGTTCATGTTATTTTTGTCCGCTAGTGACTTAAAGAGAAGGGGACCGATTGATATATGTTCTCACATGATTATGTAGCGTGTTACTTTTTTTATTTTATTTTGTATTTTATTTTATTTTATTTCAAAAGGCTGATGACTTTTTATTGGTGATTGGGCTTAGCACTTTGATTTTCACACCCCACCATTTTGAGGCCCAATGCGCACATTAAGTGCTTCCTTGTGTAATCAGAATTGCTTATACACCCCTGGTTTCATTTCATTTCACTTTCATTTTCTATTTTCATACCATTTCATAATTAATTTTTTTTTAAAAATACTTGCATATACTAAAAAATTCCAAAAAAATTCATCATTCCTCCTCATTATTAAAATTAATTTTTCACATTTTATTTCGTTATTTTTGCATTAAAATTGCATTAAATATTAATTTTCCAAAGTATTTTTTCTCATTTGCATTTCATATTGCATACTTCATATTGCATCATTTATTTCTCTCATTTTAAAAGTGATTTGATCCTGATTCTTTTTGGGTTGTGTTCATAACATGTTGAGGTATGTTTGAGATTTTTGGAATGATTTTTAGGTCCTTTTTGGATGAATTTTGATGTGTTGCTTTGAGCATGAATGTATGAAATCCTATTGATACTTTGACCTAATTGTTGATTGACTTTGGTTCTGATTCATTACTTGTGGATTTGATATGTCAATTATACATGTTTGAGATGCTTGAATACTGAATGACATAATTTTTGAGGCATGTTTGTCCAATTTGTGAATATATGCTTCATGTTTGGTTTGCTTGATCATGGAGGCACTTGTGCCACAATTTTAGGTCTTGTTTGAGGGTTGATAGCATGTTAATTGACTTCTGGTTGTGATATTTGGATCTCATCTTTGCATGTTTGATATTTGCCTTGCACCTTAAGTCACTTGTTTCACAAGAATGAATCATGTTTCACTCCACTTCACTTCTTCTTCTTTGCTTCTTAATTGATTGTAAAAGTGTTTGTATGACTTGAATGATGATTGAAGATCTTGTTTAAGCACATATTTAGGATTGTGTCACTTCTGGACTTGGTTCACTTTGTGAAATTTTGGACTTGGTTGCTTTACATGATCACTTCTTTTCATCTCACTCCTTCTTTAATGACTTGATTGGTACTTGAGTGAGTTCTCCCTTTTCTTTTTGACTAATTGTGCATGATTAATAGTGGAGGTCAGTAGGACCATTAGGTTCTGAACTTGATGTTTGATGTACTTTAGAACTTGTTTCTTTATGGCCTTATGCTTGTTTGAGTTTCATTTTGTCATATGTGAATACTTCTAACATTTTCAGGGGCAAATGGTAAGTTGTTTGAATGTGGATATGCTTCCACATTTTACTTTCTTCCTTTATCTTTCAACTTTCATACTTGTGTTTGGAGTGAGCTAAGGCCACTTGTGTTTCACTTCTCTTTCTCCTCCTTCTCTTCCACTCTTTTCATCCCTCGAGTCGCAAGACTTGTTTAAGTCTTGGATTCTCTCCCTTTAGAGCTACCTAGTCCAACTTAATTTCTGATTAAGCTTGGAGTAGGATTAGCATTAGGTTAGGTAGTCGTCTCTCCTAAACCTCACTAACCATAGGACATCCATGCATGATAACATTAGGACTCTTAGTTCCCCTTTAGAGTTTCCTTTGTGCCGTCTCTCTTCTCATCTCAAAACTTCTTCAAGACACGTAATAAAAGTTAACGTGTATTGCGCTTGAGCCTTCTATGTGGGAAATGGGGATTGAGGGGCTTCCTCTCATTCTTCTAGGATACCTAGTGTTTGTCCTGTTGGGGACGACGCACGAAAGTATTCGTTCCTGTATTCAAGACTTGGGTTCAATGCAAGTTGCGAAACAACTTAAAAGACATTTCTGTCTAAAAAAACACCAAACCAATTCAAATCTTTTTGTCCTCCGGGATGGTTGGGTTTCAAACTTCTTTTTTTTCGTGAAAGAGCTCGTCGCTCACGTAAAAAACACTTACCCACCCGTGGTCGTACCCACGAACTACGTCAGCTCTGATTCCTCTCTCTCGTCCGATTGAGGATACGTAGGCACAAGACAGTGATTGTCTTGGCGAGCAACCTTCCCCCACAGTTCCCGTCCGAACTACGTTGACTCTGACTTTCCCATTGCACTGAGGGAGTACGTAGGCCTAGGACAACGATACCGTCCTATCGAGTCACCTTCTTTTTTCTTTTCTTCTTCATTCCTTCGCTCATTTCCTTTCCCGTTCTTTCTCGTTTCCAGTAGCAGTGGAGTTCCAGACGACGACACCCTTTGATGCAGACAGCAAGCGTGGATCCCATCGAGTACGATGGACGTGTTGGGTGCTAACACCTTCCCTTCGCGTAACCGACTCCCGTACCCGTTCTCTTGGTCGCGAGACCATGCCCTTTCCCTTCTTTCAGGTTTATGCAGTGTTTCCTTTCCCTCTCTTGGGATAAATACACTTTGCTGGCGACTCTGTGTCTTTTGCGCCACTCTCGCGTTTGTACCGTTGGATGCGAATCTTTTCGGGAGCGACACTCAAGAATAAGAGCTTTTGGTGAGGTTTGATGGAGAAGAATTGAGATGAAGATGAAGGATGAGTAGAGAAATAAGGGAAAAAGTGAGAGAATTGAGAGTGAAATGTGAGAAGCTTGGTGAAAAATGGTAGAGAATGGTTGAGGAATTGAAAAGTGAGTGGAGGTGTGTTTATATAGGCTTTAGGTTTGGAATATGAGATGGTTTGGAATTTGGTTTGGAATTAGTTTTGGGTTTGGAGCTAGGTTAGGAGTTAGTTGGACTTGACTCACCGAGTCAAGGCGATTAACTCGGTTAGTTAGAACCAACTCGGTAACCATCCCAAGGTGAATTCCAACATCCAAAGATCCACATTACTTGGAGAAAAAGGAACATGGTGCACTTGATTTGAAGTGAAGTATCATAGCAAATGCACTTGGGATGAATTTAGTAGCTTAGAAATGTTTACAGGTGTCTAGAATATTCCGTATGCTGCTAGAATCCAAGACCAAAATGTGTGCAAAGGTGCTGTCATGAAAAAGCAGCAAATTGTGCCTAGTTTTCCTGTGTTAATCGATTAACACAATTGCACTGCAAATGGTTAATCGATTAACCAGGCCAAAATATGCCCAATTTGCCTAAAAAAGGGGTGTTGTGGTCCCGACTTCGATTTTCCACCTCTTGTATTGATGAATAGGTATGGAAACCTTCATTTTGTGCTTGTTTTGATGAGGTGATGACCTTGTGAGGATATGATTAATCGGGCTTGGAAAACCTGAAATCCTGCAACTAAAACACCAGAGGAACAAATGCGAATGCTTATGCTTATGCAAAAGGCAAAAGAGGGAGGTCAAATTTCGGGTTACGACAATGAGATGTTGGTGTTTGCCTTGCATGGTTATCGTACCTCGGTGCGTACATCGACATGGCCAACCCCTTTCTAACTTGTGTACGGTATGGAAGCAGTCATACCATTGGAAGTTTAGATTCCTTCTTTAAGGATTTTGACAGATGTGAAGCTTGATGAGGCTGAATGGGTACGGACCAGGTTGAATCAGCTGAACCTCATTGAAGAGAAAAGACTGGCAGCCATTACACATGGACGATTATATTAGAGTATAATGAAAAAGGCATTTGATTAGGAAGTGTGTCCTTGGTGTTTCCAAACAGGTGAATTGGTATTGAAAAGGATCTTCCCTCCTGTCGTAACCCAAAATTTGACCTCCCTTTTTGCCTTTTGCATGAGCATAAGCATTCGCATCGCTGGCATACGCATTCGCATCTTTTCTTTTTGTGTTTTGATTGCAGAATATTAAGGTTTCCCAAGCCCGATTAATCATTTCCTCACAAGATCCTCACATCATCAAGACAAGCACGAAATAAGGATTTCCATGCCTATTTATCAAAACAAGAAGTGGAAAATCGAAGCCGGGACCGCAGCACCATTTTTAAGCAAAATTGGGCAAAATTGGCTAGAGTAATCGATTACTCAAATAGGGTAATCGATTACTCTGTGTCAGTTTGCAAATTCTGCTGCTTTTTCATGATATCACCTTTGCACACACTTTGGTCTTGGATTCTACATTGGTCTAGTAGCATGTGGAACATTCTGGAGTCTTCAAGAATTCACTCAAATTTACTCCAATGCTTCACTTCCAATTAAGTGCACCATGTTCCTTGTTTTCCAAGTAATGTGGATCATTGGATGTTGGAGTCCACCTTGGGATTGTTACCGAGTTGGTTCTAACTAACCGAGTTAAGTTGACTCGGTGAGTCAAGTCCAACTAACTCCAACCCTAACTCCAAACCCAAAGCTAAGTCCAAAGCTAAGTCCAAACCTCTCACACTCCAAACCAAAAATTTATATAAGCACACCTTCACTCACTTTTCAATTCCTCAACCATTTTTCACCAAACTTATCACATTTCACTCTCAATTCTCTCACATTCTCTTTGATTTCTCTACTATTTCTTCATCTTCATCTCAATTCTCTTCCAAAACCTCACTAAAAGCTCTTAATTCTTGAAGGATAATCACTTTTCACATTGAAAGTGATTATTTCTTGAGCTCAACCTTCATCCTTCTTGCTATTCTACTTGGATTTTTGGAGTTATTTTAGCTTGTGGATTAATCTCAAGTATTTGCTTCTACATTCAACGGTTTGAATTCGCATTTCGGAATTCCGACGTATTTTGCTCGGTTTCGATACCTTTCGTCTACCAATTGAAGCTTCCTCTGGTTTTCTTTGATTTTCTGCATCAAAAGTACTTTGCAACAATTACCAACGCACGTCTCAACCTTGTAGGTTGGTAGATCTCTTTCATTTTTCTATTTCACACATTTTCGTATCATTCGCGATGTAGTCGATCATTTTGTGTGTGAATTGATTTTTGCATTATTTGATCCTTGATCTTGATGTGTTAATTGATTCTATCACTGCTTATTTGCTGTTTTCAAGTTCAATTTTCGTGCACAAATTCGTGTCCTAGCATGTGGTGTTTGATATAAGTGATTGTGTGCTGGAAATCACTTTTGAAAAGCTGTTTTTGCTGTTTTTTTACCACTGTTACAGTGGTAATCGATTACTCAAAGAGAGTAACCGATTACTCTTCACGAATTTGCCTCAGCGCTATTTTTTTCAACTGAGTAACCGATTACTCAAATGGAGTAATCGATTACTCTTCACAAATTTTTCCAGATTTGCTATTTTTCACGCAAGTAACCGATTACTCAAAGAGGGTAATCGATTACCACTGTAACAGAGTGCCATTTTTGGTGTTTTTCAAGTGTGTTTGCCATGCTTTCCCCATTTTAACTTCCATTGATTGTCATGCTTGATTTTATGGATGTTTTAAATGTCATTTAACTTCTGTTTGAAGCTTATTCATGAACTTTTGTTGCACACTTTTGATTATTCAAATTGTTCATATTTTTGGCATTATGTGAACACATCATTCTTGTATTCCACTTTGATCACATAACATGACTTTGTGTTGCATATTTGTTGATCATTTGGTACTGTTTTGTACTCCCTTTCTTGGTTTTGCATTAAGTTCAATCTTCATGGATGAGCTTAATCTTGTATAATCAATAATTCGCACCTTGTGCCTTAATGATTTTTCACTCTCTTTGGAAAATTGTTGGCATGGTATTTCCCCTTGATTAATTGATCGAAACCATGTTTCGATTAGTTAATATTCCCCTTTCCTCTCTTTAGGCTTCCTTTAGAGCTTTCTCTCTCGATACCCCGAGGAGTTGGAGTTTCGCGCTGCGCCCTACGTCGGAGCACTATACAAATTAGTGCTGTTATGCTGTCCGTTTCTCCGCGCGGGAGTACTGTACAACTTGGAGCTGTTGTGCCATCCGGTTCAACTTCTGGATTACACCCTGTGTGTTAGAGAAGGAATGAGAAGGGAGAATTCCTACTCTCATTCTGACTACTTCAGGTAGAGGACGAATGACCCTGTGCTTGGCTTAGTCATCTCTATATCCAGGCGGTAGTGTGCTTTCTTTCCCCAGTCAGGTCGATCCTTGATCATTCTTTTCCCTTTGCAATCTCCTTTGATCCTTGATCACTCTTATCCCTTTCAGCCTCTCTTTTGATCTATCACCATCCTTCTTGGTTACGATCCTTTGTTCATTGGGTTAGCAAGCTTTCTTTGTTTCAATACCCTATTTTTTTCTCGCGGTCAATCATTGTTCTTTTGATTCCCCTGAATATTCTCTTTTCTTTGGTTAAACACAGTACTCCTGTTACGACCGAATTCTCCCTGCGGAGTTTGCAACCTTCTTTTGGTTCTTCTCCCTTTGTTGGTTAATCACTGCCTGTCAGTTAAAACACCAATATTTGCACTTTTCCTCAGTTAACCACAGTCCGTCTGTTAAAACACTGAGTTCCTTGGGTTAATCACCTATTCTCGGTTAATCACCCTTTTCTTCAGTTAACCACAGTCCGTCTGTTAAAATACTGAGCCCCTTTTTGAGTTAATCACCTCCTCTTGGTTAATCACTCATTTTTCTCGGTTAATTATAGTACTCCTGTTACAACCGAATCCCCAGCAGTTAGCAACCTTTCTTGGTTCGAATACTTGCACCTTTGGGTTAGTAACCTCTTTTGGTTCAATACCCGTCTTCGTTGGTTAAGTGTTGTTTGTTCAGTCAATACCAACACCCCTTTTGGGTTACGACCTTCGATCGGTCCTACACCCGTTCTTCCGGTTAATCACAGTTTCCTCTGTTAAAACCAATGCTTCTTTATCCCCACAGAGTTGCAATCCTTGTTTCCTCGGTTAAACATTGTTTATCAGTTAATACACCGATGCCTCTTCAGAGTCAAACATATTCTCTTGGTTCAGCACTTTCTCTCTTAGTTTATCACAGTTCGTCTGTTGACACCAACCTCTTTTCCCCGCCAGAGTATTACTTTCTTTCTTCGGTTAACCACTGCCAGTCAGTTAATATACCGAGTCTCCCTTTTCTCTTGGTTTTGACACCATCCCTTTATTTGGATCCCCAGCGGAGTCCTTTCTATTCATTTTGCTCTTACTTTCTTGGTTTCAACACCAATCCTCTTTGTTATCCCCAGCGGAGTTCCTTTCATTCTTGGTTTTAACACCATTCTTTTTCTAGTCTCTTGTGCAATCGCTCTTACTATGTGGTCTTCCCCAGTAGAGTTTTCTTTCGCTCTTGCTCTTGTTTTTTACACCACTTACCTTGTTCATCTATCTCTTTCTTATTTTGTTTTCCGTTCGGTTCCCCGAATTACGGAAACTCTGATTCTGCATTCTTTTGAATGTCAGATACGTAGGCACGAGACGCGATGTCTTGGCGAGCACACTTCCACCTTTCTTCCTTCTCCCCTCCTTCTTTTCCTTTCTGTCCCCTAGTTCCATGAACTACGACGCTCTGATTTCCTCATTGCACTATGAGGGTACGTAGGCACGAGGGCCACAATCCTCCGCGAGCACTTTCTTTCTTTCTTTTCTTTTTCCCCTTCTCTCTCTCTCTCTCCTCTTTCTTTTAACTAGAAGCCTTTAGATAGATAACCCATCCAAGCCTAGAAGCAAGCGAAATGGTTCCCCTCGAGTACGACGGATGCGTTAGATGCTAGTACCTTCCTTTCGTATAACCGACCCCCGTTCCCGTTTCTCTTCCCCTTGGGTTTTATCGATATTTTCCTTGTCCTTCGGGACTAAATAAAGTTCGGTGGCGACTCTGTGTTATCTTTGAGTGTGCGATTCACTCAGGATGTAAACCAGTCATCTTCACCTCCTCAGATAGATCACAGGGGCAAATGGACTCCGAATTATGAAGGACCATATATTGTGATAAAGGTTTTCTCTGGCGGAGCCTTGTTGCTCTTAACTATGGATGGTGAAGATTTTACATCCCCTGTGAATGAAGACGCATTCAAAAAATACTTTGCATAAAAGAGACCCGTTGGACCATAAAAAGAAAAGGTCCAGGAAAAAATGGGCATCCCGGCGAACCACAAAAAGAAAGGGTTCGGGCAAAAATTAGGGATAAAAAGAAAAAAGAATTGAATAAACCCGCAAAGTTGAAAACCTGAAAAGGAAACTTTGGTAAAAATGGGTATCCCGGTGGATTGAAAACCCGAAAGGGTGATCCAGGCAAAAGTTAGGGATTTAAAAGCGAGAGGATGCGATCTGTGTTCGATCTCTGAGCTCATCTCAACACATGGGAATTCCAAAGGATAAGAATTGGTCTAATCAGTCCCTTCAGAAGCCAAAGTATTTGAGAACGTCGAAGACATACGGGTCATAGCCGAATCAGGACTTGGTGGAAATCTGTTTCCATATTACCAATCTGTATATTTTCTTTTTATTTGTGCAATTACCTCTTTCTAGGAATTGCCTCCTGTAGCACCCCAAAATTTGCTCTCCATACTTTAGTACTAACTGGCTTATATTTCATTTCATTTTTGAATTATCATGTGTGCATATCATTGGTTCTTAGCATGGGGTCAAGGTGCCTGAGGCAGTTCAAGAGGAGAAGATGTTCTTCAAAGGGTCAAGCAAGAGTCCTGGTATTGTCCAAGAGATCTCAAGTGGATCACTCTCTCCTAACCAGTGCAGAAATTAGGGTTTTGAGATTCTTGGGTTTATTGCTCCAATGGGAAAGCTTCTTGGGTTTTTATTATCACCAAATGGCATATCTTATCTTTGTTGGAGAGGATACACATCATATTCAGAGGAATTTGGATTTGGAGACTGTGTTATTTCCTCCTAGTCTGAGGGTACCAGAATTAGGGTTTGCTATAAAGTCAGTTTATTTCTGATTTTTTTGGGCAAGACTTGATTCCATGGTATTCCTTGGGTCCCTAAGTATCTAGGAATGGAAGATTGTCCATCATTTTGGTTCATGAGAAGTTCAATTGGCCAATGGATTGGGAATCAGGAGAATTGGGGAAAAGTCAACAGTGAGAGGGGAAGTCAACTGTGAAATTTTGAGGTTCTCTTCAAGATTTTCAAGGTCTCACATCCTCATATGGTCTTCAAGAGTCAAGTCTCATACCATTTATCAAGAATCAAGGGTTGGTACAAAAGTTACTAAATATGGAAATGACCTATAATTTGAAAGTTCCCATTTTTGGCAAGTTTTTACACTACATTCAACTTGACTTTTCATCATCAAAGAAGCTTCAAGTGAATTTTACTCAAACATGAAAGTTGAAGATCTTTTTCTCCCCTTTCCAACAAGTACTAGATGGTCTCCATATCATTTGTGAAACTCAAGTTATGATCAAAAGAGGGCAAGGTGGTTTTTAGGGTTTCCTTATGGTTCCATTTTCACAACTTTTGCATTTTGGGACATATGGACCTATAATTGGTTCCATTGCTTCAAGGCACATTCTAACATCAAAGTACATTCCATAAGGACCATTTTTGGCCTTTGAATCAAGTGGATCCATGGCTTATTCATCACTTATTTCCCATTATGCAAAATTGCAAGATCTTTGAAAATTCATAAACCAAGACATCTCAAGGCCCAAATTCAATACAGGTGTGATTAGCAATTGAAATGTGAATGATCCATCATCAAAGGCTTGGGTGTGATGCATGGAGGAGGGTGTATTTCACATTATGCAAATTTCCAAAATCACCCAAAACTCATTAAGTGAGGAATTAACAAGGCCCAAATTCTAATCAGTGGAATAACCTAATATATTTAAGCTTACTCATGCACTGGTTAGGGGGAGAGGCACGTTATTTTGTGGAGAATCCAAGTTTCAACCCTAATCCTTCTCTCCTACGAATCTCATCATCCACTAGGGTTTTTCAAAAACTTCTTTCACAGCCTTCTTCCTGGGGATCCATAGAGCACGAAGCAGCCATCGTTTGAAGCTAACAACAAGGATACGGATTGCTTGATCTCAGGTTAGTGATAATTTGCATGCTCTTAAAACTCCTTTTTTTGATGTGCACAATGATATTTGATATTCACTGATGATTCGGATGTGTTTTGTTTTGAGTTTGGACATTTAGATTGGTTGTTTCGTGAGTTTTAAGTTTTGGAACCATAACTTGTTCCATTCGTTTCTCTTTATGTGTTGGTTATTTGCGATTTTTAATGGCATATTGTTGATCCTCGTGGAATTCTGGTCAAGAGTATATATTCGTTTGCACGTTCTGGGTTTTTTTTTTTTTGCAGGTGGCCGGAAGTGACGACCGGAGCTAGGGCTCCGGCGTCTGGCTTGATCGCCGGCGAGGCTAGGGTTCCAAGGAAGGAGATGAAATTAGGGTCGTCCATGGCTTTGATCATGTGGTCCACAACGTGCCACATTTTTAAAATTGTGTTTTTATTTTGCTGCTTGCATGTGTGCTACTCTATGGTAACTACCATGTTCCACAAGTCTGAGCCACTCATTTTATTAAATTTTTGATTTGATGGATTGCTTGTGTACGTTGATGGAATCTGATGGCCATAATAATGCCAACACATTAAATTCCCCATGTGCTGATCACGTGTAATATTTTTTGTTTCTGAATAATCCTGTGTACGCGTGTGCACATTGTTTGTGGTGTGCTTTGGATCTAAGCCCTTTATCTTGTTTACTGGTGTATTGGTTGACTTATTATCAAGCGTCAGATTGATCTTGTGGTTAGTGGGGAGTCAAGTGGTTGAATGGGTTGCATTGTGTTCCTTTTTATTTTTTATTTTTTTCGCCGATGGCCCTTGTGGTGTGGGCTTGTTATCCACACCCCCCTTGCTTGATCCATTTCAATTTCAACGTGTTTGGGTTGCTGGTTGCACCCCCACTTGTTTTATTTTTCTTTTATTTTATTTAATTGCATTATTACATTTTTAATTTTTAGAAATAGATAATTGCATCCAAAAATTACCAGAAAATTCATGAATCATGTTTAGAGTTCTATAAAATTTTATCAAATTTTATTTTATTATTTTATTTTATTTTTACCATCTGAATTAATTATTTGGTTAATTTCTTTTGAGTTTATTCCATATATGCATGCCATAGCTTGTAGAATTTATTTCTCATCACCCATAAAACATTTTGAGTCCATTATTTTTGCATTGTTTCACCAACACATTGAGTTTCATTAAAAAATTTTGTTCATATTTTTAAAATCATTTCAAATTGCATTTTAGTCCCTTTCTTTTGCATGTTAAACCATGTTGCCTACTTGATCTTTGCATGATTGTTTGAGTGACCTATCTTGTGAATTTTTGCTTAGGTTTTTAACATGTTGTTTCCCACTGGTTGAGGTGTTTTGAGTTTTAATATGGTAATTTTAGAAGATGTTTTTCTAATTGTTTGATTGCTCTTCACTTGAGGTCTTCTTTTATGCATATTTTTTATCATGTCTGGTTACTTGTTTGAGAAGGCACTTGTGCCATTGTGTGGGGTTGCTTATTTGGCTTCATAAATTATGTTTGAATCATTATAGGTCATTTGATTACAATTATAGGTCATTGGTGTGAGGTTGTTGCATACTTTGTGCATATGTTCAATGCTTGGTTTACATGCCTTCTCTTTGACTTATCTTCTCACCTCATCTCATCTATGCTTACTCATGACTTATGTTTGGTTTATGTATGCCATACCTTATCATTCATTTGCACTTCATTTGATGTATGTTCTGACCTTGGAGCTTTGCATTCATTCATATCATATGTCATTCATGTTTCATCTTGCATACTTAAACATGTGTCACTTATATGCTCCCTTCTTCTTCTATTGATGTTTGATGCTTGGATATCTGTTTGCATGTCTCATGTGACACTTGTATAGCATGTTTAGGCACATGTTTAGGTCATCCATATTCTGACTTGGATATTATTTGAAGCGTTCTTGCATGATCACCTTGCATATCCACTCTTCCTTCTCCTGCTCCTTCTTTGATAACTCTCTAGTTTGTTTTGCCGCTGGTTTGCATTCTATTTGCTTGGTTTTATTTGGTAAACATTATGGATCACCTCTAAGGTGTATATTCCAGTTTGGATGAGTTTCACATGGTTTGTAACCTTTTCTCTTTGGTTTGTGACTTGCTTGGGTTTCATTTGTCTTATTTTTACTTATGTCTGTTTTGTACTAACCTTTTATGCAGAGGTAGAGGTAAGTTATTTGAGGGTGTGGATAGTTATCCATGTTCACCCTCACTCTTTCTTTCTCTTATATTTTCTTTTCTTTAGGCTTAGGTTGTTGTCAAACCTCCCCTTAGGGCCACCTTTGCATGATAACATTAGGGTAGATTTTCCCCGTAGTGTTTTTCTTTTCTTTTGAGTCCCTCTTCTCATCTCTTAACACTTCTAAGATACTTAATAAGGTCAACTTGCCTTGCACACAAGCCTTAAACATAGGAAATGAAGATTGAGGGGTCCCCCTTCTCTCTTCTAGAGTGTTGAGCATACGTCCTATTGGGGACGACCATGCGACGCATTCGTTCCCGTGTCATAGACTTTGGTTCAAGTTGAGTTATGAACTAAGTCAAGTCACTTCTGTCCTAAAAAATACAAACAAACTTCAAAACTTTTTATCCTGCGGGATTGTCAAACTAAAGGCTATTTTCAAAATGGGCACGTCACTTTCCGTCTGAGTCGCAAACAGGCATCGACCCTAACTACCGGACGCGAACTTAACGTCGCTCATAAAAAACACAAAAAGAACTTGGTCCAAACTACGTTGACTCTGAATTCCCTATTGCACAAAGGGGGTACGTAGGCCTAGGACGACGACGTCCTACCGAGTCTGTCTTTGTTTTCCCCTCCCCCATTTTAGTACAGCCATAGATGTTAGGATAACTCACCCTTAGAATAGACAACGAGCGTGGATCCCATCGAGTACGATGGACGCGTGGGGTGCTAGCACCTTCCCCTCGCGTAACCGACTCCCAAACCCAGGCTATGGTCGCGATGACCATTCCTTTCCCTCTTCCTCAGGTTTATGCGGTGTTCCATTTCCCTCTCTCAGGATAAATATACACGGTTGGCGACTCTGTGTTCCGCGCCACTTTCGCGTTTGTACCTGGATGAAAATCTTGGGAGCGACAGCTGGCGACTCTGCTGGGGACTCTAGTTGACCTATGCTGGTCCATCCCCTTTAGCGAGTCTGTCCTAGCGCTTGTTTGTTTTTGTTCCCTTTGGGTGTTTTTGTTTTTGTTTGCTTTATTTGTTGTATTTTATTTTTACCGCATTTTTTGCATTGCATATTATTATCATCTGCTGCACTGTCCTTCTATTTGGCGGGTTGGGGTTTCCGAGAGATAAGCCCAGTACTCAGGCTTGAGCGTACACGTAGGATTAACGTGGAAAGTAGTGTGACTTGTGTGGCATTTGGCCAGACGTAGTATACATGAAAACTCCACATCCAGACAAGGTTTTCTTTGGTAATGTTCTATCCTGCGCATTGGTGCAGATGATTGAATGTAACTTGGAAAACTGTCGACTCTGGCGGCCATTCCCGAGGACTCAGTAACGACACTCCTCCCAAGACGTGATAATGGCAGACCAGAAATGGCAAACCCATTACACATGTCGATCCGAGGACCCAATGTTGGGAACTTGCTATAGGGTGTCCTTTTGGAAAAGAATCAGTGGAAGCACTCCTCGATTGGCGATAGTACTGTACCCCGAGGGATGAATGTACTATTGCTTCTCGACCTCAGTGCCGAAACTGAGGACTTGCCATATGATGTTTCTTTTTTAGGGGAATCAGTTGAGGCCTCCTCGATTGGTGATGATGCCAAACCAGAAATGGTGAACGTATCATCATTTCTCGACCTGAGAGCCCGTGATATTGAGGATCCTCGGGTTTCTAGTACCCACATGTGAGAGGGCAGGGTGTTTACAGGTTTGCAGGTAACCTTGACCTTCAACATACCCGGTTTTCTGATCAGCAGATTTATCAGTGTGGTACTATAGTTATTCTGGTATTCTGGGTATTTGGGCAGATCCTTGAGATTATACAGTTGTTCAGTGCAGCAGTTGTCCAGTCTGTGTGGCATCCTTGATCCCATGTGTGCATTTGCATCATCATTTTTGCATCTTAACATGTTTATTCATTTGCAGGGCTGCATCCTAACTTTGATTCTGGTTTTTGAAGACTATTAAGGATGAGTACTGAGAAGAGAAAGAACATCATAGTGTACAAGTTCCCATCACTTATTCTAGATCCTGTTCACAAGATTGTGTCTATGGCAGAACCTGGGGTATTGGCAGGCTTTAGAGGAGAGTATGGAAGAATTCTGAATTTTGCTCGCAACATCACTGCATACGAGTATAGGGCTTTGCACACTCTGGTGCAATTCTATGACCCTCACCTGCGTTGTTTTCTATTCACTAATTATCTTTTGGCTCCAACATTGGAGGAATTTGCTCTCATTCTGGATGTTTCTATTAAAGAAGAGGCTCCTTTCTATCCTTCTGAAGTACTTCCTGATTTAGAAAGGGTCTCCGAGGCTTTGCATTTGGATCCATCTTTGTTGAAAAATAACATTGCCAGTAAGGGAGGGTGTAAAGGTTTTCATGTGAAATTTTTGGTAGAACAGGCTGCTGTGTATGCTAAGGCTAGATGTTGGTCAGTTTTCAACGCCATCTTGGCTATGTGTGTCTATGGAACGGTGTTGTTTCCAAATATGAAGGATTTTATGGACATGCACGCTGTCCGGATATTTACCATGAAGAATTCGGTACCTACTTTGCTTGGAGATCTGTATTATTCAGTACATTATAAGAACGAGAAGAGGAGGGGAGGACCCCTTTATTTTTGTGCGCCAGTCTTCTACAAATGGTTTGCTGATCGTCTTCCCAAATCTGGGGCATTTGTAGATACTCAAGGAACTTTGGAGTGGTCCAAAAGATTGATGGACTTGAGGGCAGATAATCTAATTTGGGTTAACCGTGACTTGTTGGGCCAAGATGTCATGATTAGTTGTGGAGGTCTCCCAAATGTGCCTCTAATAGGAAGGAAAGGGGGAATTAACTACAACCCTATTCTTGCTATTAGGCAATTCGGGTATGCCTTGAAATAGCCACCAAAAGACGAGGAGGTCCAAGAATCTCTATATTTGAGTGGGGAAATCAATCCAGAACTGTTAAAAGAAGCTGCAAATACTTGGGAAGATCATCATAAGAAAGGGAAGACTTATTTTGGGAAGAGCAACAATAGAACATTTCCTGCGTATGAAGATTGGATTCAAAAAAGGGTAGAGGAGGAGCTTTTGCCATTCTCCAAAGAACCACCATCTTACCCCTTGCTGATTGAGCCTCCTACCACAGTTGAGATAGAGAAGTTTAACAAGTTGTGGGCTGAAAAGGAAAAGCTGCGAGAAGAAAACAGTGAGCCACAAAGAGAGATTTACCAGTTGAAACATGAGCGGGGTGAAGCTGTTCATATCGCCGAGTTGAAGACAGAGCTTCTCGCTAAGGCAGAAAAGGAGCTAGCTGACAAGGTCACAGCCAGACAAAGGATGAAGCAAGCTCTAGAGGGTATCAGTAAGGTTCTCAAGTCTAAGAAGGAGGAATTGGCCGAGGCTTTGTTGAAAATTCACAAGTTCAATGCTCACCGAGAAACTGCAATGGCTGATAATAAGCGAAAGGAAGACAATTATCTAGCTCAGATTGATCAATTGAAGTTGAAGCTCAAGAAAAAGACGCTGAGATCCTATCAGGGGTATTCCAGAGACAAGCAGTTGAGGGTCGACTCAATGAAGCCATAGCCTCCATAGAGGAACTGAAGATCCAAGCTGAAGTGAAGAGACCTAAAAATGAGGGTCCTAGCAGGGATGGTGTTTTTGGAGAAGACGCTTGGGAGTTGCATTGCCGATACTTGGAAGGGATCATGCATAGGAGAGACGTTCTCATTCAAGAGCTAATTCAGAGACCGAAGCATCCCGACACCAAAAAGTTGTTCAAGGAAATTCAAGACTGGAGCAAAAAGCATAATGGATGGGGGGATTGGCACTTGTGGACTTTGATGACATGCCATAGTTTCCTATTTCTCTTTCATTGTATTTGGATCACTGCCAGGCTTGTTGGTTGGGATCTATGTTTATTGTGTTCAGACTTGTTATCTTGGATTGTGATTGTTGACATTTGGTCTTTCTCTGGTTTTCTTAATATATGAGCAGAAGTTCCGTTCTATCTTGTTGTTAAACTGGAATCAAGGGGTGGATCGCCCTGCGAATATTCAAACATGTTCATTTGCATTTGCATATTCATGATCATTTTGCATAACAGGTGTTTATCCCTGGTGTTCTTATCTTGTCCTCATTTCAGCGCAGGATTGCAGATCAGCACATTCACCGGTATTCTACCAGACAAAATCAGAAGAGACTCATGGATCAGCTACAAAATGAGATGACTGAGATGCGGACTCGCATGAACCAATTCATGGATTTAATGCAAGGGGTTGCTCAAGGCCAAGAGCAGTTAAGAACTCTTGTCCAACCACTGATTGCAAGGATTGATGAAGATGGTGTCCTTCATGGAGGAGTTCATACTGGTGTTACTAGTAATAATGTTCAGAATGGCCCTCCGGGCGGAGGTATTCCTGTTGCTGGTGTTGTGATCCCTCCGGGCGGAGGAGAAAATGTTGTGGTTCCCACTTTAGTGGGGGGAGGTAACAATGTCGGCGCAATTCATGGCTGTCAGTATGATGATCTTCAGGAAGATGCATTCTCTGTGCCAGGTGGGGATGCTGGTCCCCAGATTGACAATGATCAGAGATTCAGGTTGATTGAGGAACAACTAAGGGGTGTTGTGAATCAAGACTCTGTGGGTATGGATCTGGAGGATTTGGGGCTGGTTCCAGGCGTTGTTATCCCGCACAAGTTTCAGACTCCCACTTTCGAGAAGTATAATGGTATGACTTGCCCAAGGACTCACGTGAGGGCATACGCGAGTAAGATGGCTGCTCATGCAAAGAATGAAAAATTGATGATGCATTGCTTCCAGGATACCTATCTGGGGCATCCCTGGAGTGGTATATGCAACTAGAAATGAAAGATGTGCGTAGTTGGAGAGATCTGGCAGGGGCATTTATCAAACACTATCAATATAACACTGACATGGCTCCTAATAGAACACAGCTGCAGAATTTGTCACAGAAGAACAATGAGAGTTTCAAGGAATACGCTCAGAGGTGGCGAGAACTGGCAGCGAGGGTTCAACCTCCCATGTTGGAGCGAGAAATGATAAGTATGTTTATGGCCACCTTGCAAGGTCATTACTATGAAAAGCTAGTACCGTGTATGTCTGGAAAGTTTGCTGATTTGATCTTAGTAGGAGAGATGGTGGAAAGCGGAATTAAGGCGGGAAAAATATCAGGCGGTGATTGGTCCTCATCTGGAGGAGGTAAGAAGCCTTATGCTAGTGGTTACAAGAAGAAGGAGGGAGATACAAACTCTGTGTTATCATATCGTGGTAGAGAAGGACCTCGTCAGAACTTCAATCAGCAGGTGGCTTCTGTAACCATCCCAGCAGCACCTCAGCAGCCAGCAGTGTCTCAACAACAAAATCAGGCTCCTCGCAGATCGCAGCCTCTGTCTAGGCGGGATAGGCATTTTGACACTCCACCTCTTCCCTACTCTCAGTTATTTCAGCATTTGTTGCAGTTACAATTAATTCAGAAGAGGACATTGGCTCCACCCACTGGCAATCCAACGCCCACTGTGAGTTTCATTCCGGGGCACCCGGACATTATATTGAAAACTGTAAAGCTTTTAAGCATCAGGTTCAAGATTTGGTGGATTCAAAAGCCATCAATTTCTCCAATGATGCTCCAAATGTGAATCAGAACCCGATGCCGAATCACGGTGGGCCGAGGGTCAATGCTATTATTAAAGACTATGAAGACTTGAGTTTGATTTCAGATGTGAACGAAGTCCAAACTCCCTTAGGTGTGGTGAAGGAAAGACTGTTGAAGGGAGGGGTATTTCCCGGCTGTGACGAAGGTTATGTAGGATGTGTGTCCCAGCCAGGCGGTTGTGGTTTATTGAAAGCAGGTATTCAGAGAATGATCAGTGAAGGGATATTACAGTTTGACAGGGGTTGTAGGCAGAGTAAAGTTACTGACAGAGAGATTGATGTTGCTTCGAGAGTACGTGGATATCTTCGCCTGGTCTTACCAAGACACTGTTTAGGCACATGTTTAGGTCATCCACATTCTGACTTGGATATTATTTGAAGCGTTCTTGCATGATCACCTTGCATATCCACTCTTCCTTCTCCTGCTCCTTCTTTGATAACTCTCTTGTTTTTTTTGCCGCTGGTTTGCATTCTATTTTCTTGGTTTTGTTTGGTAAACATTGTGGGTCACCTCTAAGGTGTATATTCTAGCTTGGATGAGTTTCACATGGTTTGTAACCTTTTCTCTTTAGTTTGTGACTTGCTTGGGTTTCATTTGTCTTATTTTTACTTATGTCTGTTTTGTACTAACCTTTTATGCAGAGGTAGAGGTAAGTTATTTGAGGGTGTGGATAGTTATCCATGTTCACCCTCACTCTTTCTTTCTCTCATCTTTTCTTTTCTTTAGGCTTAGGTTGTTGTCAAACCTCCCCTTAGGGCCACCTTTGCATGATAACATTAGGGTAGATTTTCCCCGTAGTGTTTTTCTTTTCTTTTGAGTCCCTCTTCTCATCTCTTAACACTTCTAAGATACTTAATACGGTCAACTTGCCTTGCACACAAGCCTTAAACATAGGAAATGAAGATTGAGGGGGTTCCCCTTCTCTCTTCTAAAGTGTTGAGCATACGTCCTATTGGGGACGACCATGCGACGCATTCGTTCCCGTGTCATAGACTTTGGTTCAAGTTGAGTTATGAACTAACTCAAGTCACTTCTGTCCTAAAAAATACAAATAAACTTCAAACCTTTTTATCCTGTGGGATTGTCAAACTAAAGGCTATTTTCAAATAGGGCACGTTACTTTCCGTCCGAGTCACAAACAGGCATCGACCCTAACTGCCGGACGCGAACTTAACGTCGCTCATAAAAAACACAAAAAGAACTTGGTCCGAACTACGTTGACTCTGAATTCCCCATTGCACAAAGGGGGTACGTAGGCCTAGGACGACGACGTCCTATCGAGTCTGTCTTTGTTTTCCCCTCCCTCGTTTTAGTACAGCCATAGATGTTAGGATAACTCACCCTTAGAATAGACAACGAGCGTGGATCCCATCGAGTATGACGGACGCGTGGGGTGCTATCACCTTCCCCTCGCGTAACCGACTCTCGAACCTAGGCTATGGTCGCGATGACCATTCCTTTCCCTCTTCCTCAGGTTTATGCGGTGTTCCCTTTTCCTCTCTTGGGATAAATATACACGGCTGGCGACTTTGTGTTCCGCGCCACTTTCGCATTTGTACCTGGATGAAAATCCTGGGAGCGACACCTCCTGATGTAAAATCCTATTTACAGGCCAATTTCACTCAATAAAATTTCCTTTCATTCTAAAGATTTCCTCTCATTTTTAATTTTACTGTTTTGTTTACAAAAAGTCTGATATTTTGATAAACATTGCATGTGAAAACATCGAAGCTTTGCAGAGCATGTTAAAACATTGGAAATTGCTTGAAATTTTGAGCGTCGTGGGTGGTAACCGAGGTTGCCATGTTGTACCTGGGACATTCTTTTGTCTATTCAATGTTCGCAGAAATAGTTTGACCTCTCTCCTCGGCAGAGATCGCTAAGGTTTTATCGTCCTCAGCAGAGCACTATGAAGTTTATGGATGTTCTCCCCAACGAGAGTTCAGAAGTTTGCTTGCCCTGACAAGGGGTGTATTTGTTTGTTCTCCGGCAAGAGTTTGTTTCCCCGAACAGGGTAAGGGTGGTTCCTTTGTGCTTCCTGAGCATGTTGATTTCTCCAACAATCGTGTTTCCTTATCCCCAGCAGAGTAAGGGTAGAGGGCAGTTCCCCAACAGAGGAATGAGCTCAGCATTGTCCCCTAGCAGAGTTGACATCATTAATCATCTTTCCCCAACAAATTTGGTTATTCATTTTCCTCAGCAGGTAGAGATTGTTAATGGTTAGCATTCCCTAGCAGGTCAAAGCCTAATTGTCATTGACACAACTCTTCATTAGAATTCTGGTGATATTTCCCAACAGTCGTCTGTTATTCCTATTTTCTGGCAAAATGGAAGTTCAGTCAGGTTTCTTCAGCAGAGGTTATGACCTCGAAGACAGTTCAGTTTATCTTTCCCAACTGTTTTGGTTTTGGTTTTCAGCACCTCTCTCGGCGGAGTGTCCTTTTTCATATCATGAGCATCATCATTGCATCCTTAAAATGCATAGCATTTCCATTTCGAATGGAGCATTACGCCATGGGAAAATTCAAACATGCATTCGAAGCATAAGACAAATTTGATACCCTTTCTTTCAACCCTTTCATCAGCAGAAAGTGATGTAACTCAGGATAAATCATTCAACTTTATCCCCAAGCAGGTGATCTAACCAATCCTTAGGGTACTGGATCTGTCAATCTTACCCTTTGATCATCATTCCCTAGCAGGGTCTTCTGTCTAGGATTCCTTTATCCCCTCATAGTCATTTGGAGATTAATTCTTGACACTTTCACCCATCATTGGGGTGTTAGGTGCGTTAATCTCAATATTCTCGTAATATTCAGCTTCAGTCAATACTCGTCCGTATTGATCTTCAATACCCGTCTGTATTGATCTTTAGTCACTCGTCGTGATCCTAAACACTCGTCTGTGTTTGTTTTAGCTTCATCAATACTCGTCCATATTAATTATTGACACTCGTCCGTGTTTGATTCATTTCCTCAATACTCGTTCGTATTGAACTTAGACACCCATCCGTGTTCTATCAGCACTCGTCTGTGTTTGATTCTTTTCTTCAATACTTTGTCCATATTGATCTCAGATTTTAGACACTCGTCCGTGTTCGTTCTGTTTCACCAATATTCGTCCGTATTATTTTTTGACACTCGTCCGTGTTTGCTTTTTTGTTTCCTCAATACTTTTCCGTATTGATTTTTCAGTAATCCATATGGATCTTCAGTACTTGTCCATGTTTGATCCCTTCCTTCATACTCGTCTATATTGATATTAGACTTTCATCATGGCCCTCAACACTCGTCTATGTTTATCCCCGGTGTAGTTGACACTCGTTCGTATTAATTTCTGATTTATCAATACTTTGTCTGTATTGATTCCCCAACTCCTGTTTGCATTGAGTATATAGTTTGTATTGCTCAATCACCGTAGCGGTTTCGTTGGTTGTATTCCTCATAGGATTTGTTTCTTACCCTGCAGGGTGCAAATTTTATGGTTTCTTTGGTATTCAATCCCCTTCTACCGTGAATGTCTGAATGTCGTTGTCTTTCATACCTTCAGGTTCAAGTTGATTGAATAGAGGCAGCTGTAACACCCCAAAATTTGCCCTCCTTTTTCAATCTTTATTGGCTTATGTTTCACTTCATTTGCATCTTCATCTATACATTGCATTGGTTCTAGACATGGGATCAAGGTATCTTTGGTGGTCCTCAAGAAGAAGAGGTGGATTTCAAAGCAGTGAGCAAGGAGATAGTCTCAATATCATGGTATTCTCAAGGTATCTCAACAAGTTCACCCAAATCATATGGTGATTAGGGTTTCATTGGTTTCAAGGGATTCATCTGATCAAACTCCTAGTGGCTCTGAGCTAGGGTTTTGGATCAAAGGCTACTTGGATCAAGGGTTCTCTAAATGTCTCATGGTTCACCATAAAGTGTAACACCCCATTTAATTATTTAGTCACGTTGTAATTATTTTGTGCGTTGTTTATGATTTTATTGTCTTGGTTAAGGGTAGGTGTGTTAAGGTGGGTGTGAGAGAGCTTAGTAGAATGACTTAGTCGGAATTAAAGGCTAGGATAATGTGGTACTAATAGTATGAATAAGGAGACATTATATTAAGGTAATATTAGTTGCATTAATATCAGTATTATTATTAGGATTATTAATATTAATATTACTAAAATTATTCACATTTATTGGGATTATTATTATTATTAGGATAATTAAGAAACAAAACATAGTTAGGGGGATTAGTGGAGGAGTTAGAGTCAGTTTTGGTTTCACGTGAAAAGAGAAGGAAAAGGGAAAAGGAAAGCTAGGGCTAGAGAACAAGAGGAATTTTCCACCATTGTTGAAGGATCAAAGCTCAGATTTCAGGTAAGGGGGGAGAATGGGATTCAATATAGGTGATCTGAACATGAGAGGGTAGTGAGGGGTCCTTTCCCTCGTAGGATTCTGTACATTTTTCGTCTTCTTGATCTGTTGCATAATTGTGTGATTGTTGCTGTAAATTCTTGTCTGAGTAATGTCTGATGTGAATGCATGTATGTATGAATCTATGGTGTATGTTGAATTCGAACAGTAAATTTGTACAAAATGATATTGTTGTTGTTGAGTTCTAGTATAGAACGGATCTCAAAAATTGTGGGTTTTGGGGGTTAACGAACATAGGTTTTAATGACATAAAATGTTGACAAATTGATGAAACAATGAAGTAGAACTAGGACTGTGAAACGGTACTGAATTAAAATTGGTTTTGGGTCTGATTTAGAAAATTGAGAGTGCTTTCATGGGGGAAATTTCGCATTGATGCGAAATCTGAGAATTTTGGCATGCTTCTGGTCATACGCGTATGAGGGGACACTCCTAGGGGCATACGCGTAGCATACGCGCCCTGTCCCTAGAGCCAGCACGACCCTCTGCTGATACACGTATAGGACGCGTATGAGAAGTGGCCATACACGTATGGGCAGGTCCATACACGTAGGGGGAAGATTTAAGGAGTTTGAGAGAGAAATCACTCTCTGGTGATACACGTACACCACAAGGCCATACGTTTATGAGGCCTGGGCAGATTGACCATACGCGTACGATACGCAGGCCTGGGGTGAGAGAGTTGAGTTCATACGCATATGGTCATGGTTATACGCGTATGGGCAGGCCTGTGGTGAAAATTTCCCATTTTTGCGATTTTTGTTCCGATTTCGTGTGTAATGCAATTTTTCTTGACCCGTAAGACTAAGATGGCATAGTGGGACATAGAGGAAAATAGCGATAACATTAAATGGGATAAAATGTGAGGTTTTTACTAGAATTTCTAGTTAAGACGAGTTTGATGTGTGTGAGCCAAGATTGTCGTGTGGGGACGGTCCTGGGCTGTGGTGGTAATTCTGGAGAGAATTACGGTGAGCATGTGGCTCGTGTGTGATCATTGAGGATCATGAATTATGCTTGAATAAATATTATATTCTGCATAATTTGTGTCATGCATTCATGTCATGTGTTGTGGAGATGACCTAGGTGGGAATCCATAATGGGTGCCTAGTCTCATCCGGACTCTATGTGGGAGTCGAGTAGAGACAAATCATAGTTCAGAGGAACCTATACGACTTATCCAGATTCCAATGGGAATCGGGTTCTAGGGTGAACCGTATGTGATTGTGATGGTACCGCATGCAATATGTCGTGTCAGTTGAGTCACACTGCATATTGTCATACCCCAAATTTTGACCACTAAGATTTCCCATCATTGTGCAAATCATCATCACAATATGGATGTACTTTTATGCCTCATCAATCTCCTCAAGAATTGTTGAGCACTCCCTGCAATCAAGCATTAGGGTTTTAAGCCCTCTCAGAGCTCTTAGACAAAGGATCAATCAAGGAATGACATGATCTTCAACTTGTCTAACCTCTCAAACATTCATAAAGGAATCAAGACTACTCCCACATCAAGAATCAGGCACAAGGTTGCAGCATTCCAAGTGGATTAAGCCTCAAGATCGCCAGTGTCACCAAATTAGGGTTTTGGTCGACCAGGGCCTCTAGATGGAAATCTTCATCTGGGCATGAGCCAATGCTTTAAAGCATAACCCAAGATACTCCAAGAGACCTCATGGACCCAACCATCAAGTTTATTTAGCCTCAGGAGATGCATTCACCAAAAATTAGGAATTAGGGTTTCTTGACCTAATTCACCCCTAAGTTGACTTTTGGGGAAAAAAATGAGCCAAGACCTCAAGGAATGATTTGAGGGTCTCCAACACACTACATTGATCCATTTGCAACAATGGATTGATATAAGAAGCTTGATCTACAAGTTTCAATTTCATCTGGACCACAATTAGGATTTTGAAGAAAAAGTCAATTGTACCTTTGACTTTTGACCAGGACATGCTCCCAAACCTTGGGACATGATTCAATACACCCTAAAACACCTATGTAACATGTCCATTAGGTTTGATTTAGGTCAAGGACTTGATTTCACCAAGGATCGCACAGTTTGGGATTCATCTGATAAAAAGTCAACTATGCACAAAAGTCAAGTTTGACTTTTTGGAATTTTTCACAATTATGGTTCATTGACCCTAAAACAATGTTAATATGTGATTTGAATCATCATTCATCAAGAAAAATCAAAGAAAGTGGGATAACTTGTAAAAGAGGTAACCATAAAAAACTTAGAATTTTTCTAAGTTATGAAACAAAGTGGCTAGGGTACCAACTTCCAAGGATCATAACTTGAGATCCAAGCAACCATTTTGGATGGTCCAAAGATGAATTTGTAGCTTTCATGGCATACTTTAAAAGTGTCAACTACATCTCATTCCAATTCCTCATGGATTTTAAGTTATGGAGTGATCAAAATGGCTAAAAACATGAAAATGACATTTTTCCAACACTTAGTGAAATTTTCACTAAGTCAAAATCTGCCTTACTTTTTCCAAAATGTAGGGACATTTTTCACCTTGATCCAAGTTAAATCAGGTCTAGGGGTGGACATCAAAGTTAAAGTATGCAATGAGGGCTTTCTAACAAATACCAGATCATCTCCAAATTCCATTTGAGCAAGGAGATACAACCCTTGAAACATGGCCTCATGAACTGATTTTTCCAAGACAGATTGGGCAGATTTGATGCATTTTGCTCAATTTGATCAAATCTAAAAAATCCAAGCCTTGTCATCATTTTGGACACATCTGAGGATCAAATCCAAGGGGGGTGATCTGATCTCCAAGCCTCACAAGTCCATGAATCTACAAGTAGCATGCCAAACCTAAAAAAGCCTAAAAGAGGCCAAGACTCCAATTTTGTTTCCAAGCATTCAATGGATGCACCAAGGTGGCATGAACTGAGCCTATTCCAATTGAATGAGTCAAGGATAAGCTCTGAACCAAAGAACCATAGGCTTGTGCTCTAACCTCTAGTCAATGGCTAGAGGAGACTTGAGATTCCAAAGTGATCTAATTGGCCAAAGGCCTGCTGCAGCTGTAGTGCGATTTTTGTGGTTTCGAATCACTATCACTTTGGTACTACAGTTCGATTCATTTTGTATCCTGTGAAGCTGATTAAGAAAGGGAAATAGATGTCTCCAATTAACCCTGCTTGCATACTGAGGTCAAACAGTCAAAATTGTTGGTTTACAGATGCTATAAAAAAGGGGGGTCTGTCTTCAGGGTTATTTTCTTAAGAATACAAGTGTCTGGATTATCTGTGAGGTTTTTGGTTAGGATACTAGACCTGATTTTCTTTGGTTGATGTGTGGAGGTACTGGATTTTGAGTTTTTGATTAGTATGCTCGCTAAGATTTTGCAATCTTATTCCTACGTATTCCCGTTTAACGAAACAGGGAAATCAGTGGATCGTAGTTCCTCCTATTCTATGGAAGGAAATAGATGTTACGGTGTCTTGTTCAAAGCCCAAGACGTGAAGCTAAAGGTGGTTTGTATCTTGTTCAAAGCCCAAGATATGAAGCTAAAGGTTTTGGCTGAGAGAGAATTTGTCATCTCTAAAGAGGAGTTGTTGATGTTTGTATACTGTGAGCAAGGCACAAATTTGATGCTAAAAGGTTGATTGACTCAACCGGGGTTTTCTTTATACAAAGCCTATGAGGAGGCTAGAAGTTTGACTTTTTCGGGGAAAATGTTCTTTCTATCTTGTACAAAGCCTAAGATTGAGGCTAAAAGGGATTTTGACTCCGTTGGGGAGAACGTATCTTGTATAAAGCCCAAGATGGAGGCTGAAATGGTTTGACTCAACAAGAGAGTACTTTTATCTGTCTTGTATAAAGCCCAAGACGGAGGCTAAAAAAGGTTGACTCAACAAGAGAGTCTTGAACAGGTGATTGACTCAACAAGAGAGTCTGAAGGTTGATTGACTCAACAAGAGAGTCTGAAGGTTGATTGACTCAGCAAGAGAGTCTTTTATACTCAACAAGAGAGTGATTTGTTGTCTTGTATGAAGCGCGAGATTGAGGCTAAAAGGAGATTGACTCAACAAGAGAGTCTTTTATACTCAACAAGAGAGTGTTTTGCTGTCTCGTACGAAGCCCGAGATTGAGGCTAAAAGGAGATTGACTCAACAAGAGAATCTTTTATACTCAACAAGAGAGTGCTTATTATATGCCTTGTACAAAGCCCAAGACGGAGGCTAAAAGTGGTGGACTCAACAAGAGAGTCTTTTATAATCAACAAGAGAGTGTTTATTATATGTCTTGTACAAAGCCCAAGACGGAGGCTAAATGTTGTTGACTCAACAAGAGAGTCTTTTATACTCAACAAGAGAGTTTTTTACTATCTGTCTTATACAAAGTCCAAGACGGAGGCTAAAAGTTGACTCAACAAGAGAATCTTTTATACTCAACAAGAGAGTGTTTTTCTATCTCGTACGAAGCCTGAGATGGAGGCTAAAAGTTGACTCAACAAGAGAGTCTAAAAAGGTTAGCTCCGCTGGGGAGAATCATTTGTACAAAGCCCAAGAGGAGGCTGACTTACTACTGAGGATTATTGAGATCCTGAAGCGGGTCCAAGTGTGGGGAACTCTCATGAGAGAGACCGGGTTTTTACTGGAGATTAATGTTTCTTCCTATGTTTGAAAGAAACTTGAGAATGTATTTGAGACTCAAGAGGTTTAGACTATCCAAGTCTAGAGTTTTATCTTTTGTATAATTCCCAAGAGGAGGCACATGCATTAAGGGATGAGTATCAACCCTACAATGGCCGGAGTTTTGACGCGGGAAAGACTGCTCTAGCAAAGGATGACTAAGTTATGTCTTATACCTTTAAGAGGTCACCAGGGTCCTTGTATTAAGCCCAAGAGAAGGCATAAGAACTTCTAAGAAGCCGAAGGGTCCTTGTACAACGCCCAAGAGGAGGCAGGGATGCTTTTAGGAAGCCTGTGGGTCCCCAAACCAAGAGAAGTTCAAGAAATGCAATTCACAGAGAAGTGATCATTCCAGGAAAGTTCGAGAATTTGGAAGAAACTCAAGAGATTCCATTCACGAAGAAAAGATCATCTCTGGGGAGTTAGAGTTTCTTTGACAATTTCTAAAGGTGACAGTCTGAGAAAAGGTTCACCGAGAATACTGCCTTTCTCTTTGTTCCATATTGTTTAACCCCAAGAGGAGGGAAGACTGTATCTGGAATCCTACGGGGATCTAGTTTTGTTTGTATTTAAGAGTGACCACCAAGGCTTTACCTAGTGCTAGACGTAGTTGCTGGGGAAAACTCTAAATAACTATACTAGTATTACACAGTGGATATGTGACAAGTATATAAAAGGATGTGAAAGAAGACTTACAGTGAAACAGCCCCACAATATAATTATATACATATGAAAGCGGTAAATGATAGCTGATAAACACTTACCCGTTGTAGAGCTTCCATGCTGTTTTGTTAGTTGTTCAACAAAGAAATTAAAGAAAGTTTTGATGACAACATATATTTTAATTCAAAATCAAAGGAGAAAGTGCTTTGAAAAGATTGTTGGGGCTTACAGCTCAAGGAGAGGCCCAAGTTTTAACGATGATCGCACCGTTGTTTTAAAAATTGTACAGAGGGACTTATACAATACGTGAGGCCCAAAAAGTTTTTATGTACAAGGGGATGGGTCTTACACTCTATTAGAGGCCCAAATATTTTGAAAAGAAAAGAAATGGGGCTTACAACACGAGGGTAGGCCCAGATGATTTGATTTTTGAACTGGCGATGGCGTCGAGATTTTTCTTTTAACGCTGAGGGACTTATACAATATCTGAGGCCCAAAATTGTTTTGGTTAAAAGGGGATTGGGTCTTACACTCTATTAGAGGCCCAAAAAGTTTGAAAATGAATAAAGATGGGTCTTATAGCTCAAGGAGAAGCCCACAGATTTTATGTTAAAAAGGCGGCGATCGTGCCGAAATTTTTGACGGTATCGGGACTTATACAATACATTGAGGCCCAAAATATTTTGGTTTTCAAGAGGGGTTGGATCTTACACTCTATTGGAGGCCCAAAGAGTTTGAAAATGATTTGTTTATGGTGATTAAGATCAAAACCCTAAATTAATTTCAAAAATGTATTTTAATTAAATAAAAATTTAATTAAAATGATCAAAATTATCAAGCATGTGTGAAAAACAAGTTGTGTTCTTGGATTAATGTTTGAAAAATCATGTTTATATCCACAAAATGATTGGAAACCAATTAAATTTGGAAAATCAAGGAGGAAAAAATATTTTAATTGTTAAAAAACAAATAAAAGATTAATTCTTTGCAAAAATATCAAGTATATGAAATAAATAATTGTTGTACCCCAAATTTTACCCTCAGATCCTCTGATCATTTTCATATCAATTTTAAGCCGGTCATCTTAGCTTTTTGCAATCATTTGGTCCATTAGTCATAGTTGCGCTTTTTTTTTATCTAGTTTTTGTCGCATTTCCTCTTTTTTATTTTGTTTCATAAATTTAGGATCTTTCTCAATTTTTGTTTTATTATTTAATTTAAAATTCATTTATTTATCATTATTATTTTCTTTTTGTCATTTTGTCATTTTTATCCTTATCAATTTTATTATTATTATTATCTTTTAGTATTATTCTTATTATTATTTATTCATCATTAATAATGTTGTCATTTTTTTGTTATCCTCATTATCTCATTATTCTTATCATTTTATTATTGCTTAGTTATTATTATTATTGTTTTGTTATTATTAACATTTTAGTAACATTTTATTATTATTTACCATTCATTTCTTATTGTCCGTGAAAAGAAATTTATACAACTTTTGCCTTTGTACACAAAAACTCAATACCACCTCTTTCCATGTCAAGACTGCTACCATGATGTACACATCTGCTACCCGTACAAACTCATACGACAGTAATGACAAAAGGCTCCTCTAAAGCAATGAGACCCCACAAAAGGCTCCTCTAAAGGCAATGAGACCCCACACCAGTATAAACAACACTGCACAATGCTTCACACTACAACCTGCGGCCAATAATGACAACACAAGGCCTGTCTCCATCTGCTACATCAACCAACAACAATAGCAGCGACATTTCGCAGTGAAAATGACTTAACAGCCATACAAGACAAATTGAAAATCAGAAACGAAGGCTGGAATCATTTTTAAAGAGAGAGGGGATGGAACGATAAAAGGGGATCGAAAGACTTGGTTTTAAAAGGGGGGAAACGACTTCCTTCGATGGCGGCACCATCACCTTCACAATCTTCCATCTCATTTTCTTTCCTTTTCCTTTCCCTCCTTCGTCAACCTTCTTCTCCGCTGCTCACCCCTCTAATCTTCATCGAATACACCACCTTCTCAAAACCACAACTCACCTCTTTCCGCCGCTAAACCCTCACCTCCTTCTTCAATCCTCTTCATACAACCTTAAACCTTCTCCTTCATAACCCAATAACAACCCGACCATCTTCAAAACTACAAACACATTCACAGCTTCAAATCACCAAATTACAGAAAACCAAAACACAAACCATCTCAGAATCAAACCCAAAAATCCAGAGAAACAGAGGAAGAAGAGATTCAGAATAGAAATAGAGAGACACGATTTCGAAACCAAACAAGAACGGTAGAGACGAAAGAGAGAATGAGAACAACGAACAAGGTCCGAATCACAAACCTGAGACACCAGGGAGAGGAAACGAGAGCGCGATGACGAAAAATTCATTCTGAGCGAATCGATCCATGGCCGTGCGAGTTGTTCTGTGATATTGATGTGATTCAATGGTTTTTTCCTTTTGGTTTTTGATGCTGCGATGATGAACGAGAGATGGAGCTTTACCTTTTTGTTTCGTAAAAATGGTTTCAAGCGTGACAACTCTGTGTGGCTTTCAAACCATGTCTTGCCATTCATTGTTCTTCAATTTTTTTTTTATTATTTTGACTTTATTTCTGTTTAATGTTGTGGTTGGTTGTTTCATAAACCGAGCCAGTTTGTTTGATGAGAGTTGATGGGCTTCACAAAGCCCAAATGACTCCATACTCACACACCTTCCTTTAATCTCACACCCCCTCATTTCTCTGTCTTAGTTTTTCTTACTTTTATTTGTTTTGGTTTTTAATAAAGGGTTTCTAATATTTTGTTTTAAATTTGCTTAAGTTTCTTAGTAAATGATATTTGATTTATAATTTTCATTTTCCTCTAGATTTCATTTTCAATTTATGGGCCAATGACATAAAAAAATCTTAACTTTGTTGATTATTTCAAATCAATAAGTTATGATTTTTTCTTATTTTTGGTTGGTCAATGAAGTTAAAAATCTAAGATTATCGATTTGTCAATTAAATCTTGATTTAAATGAGACCAACTTCATTTTTGTTTCAATCCCATTTTTATTTATTTTTTGGGCCGATGATATCACAAAAATCACGACTTGTCGATCTATTCAAAATCACTAAAGTCGTGATGTATATGACGACACCTCTTTTATTTTTTATACCGGTCAATGAAAGTCCAACATCATAGATTATCGATTTCTCGATTAAATCATGATTAAAATGAGACCGACTTTATTTTCACTTCCTATCGCATTTATATTCATTTTCATGTTTCGATCAATGAAGTATTTCTGTTCACAAACGTTATTTGTCAAGGCGATTAACCTTCATTGTTCCAAATCTGTAGTGAGTGATCATCGAGATCTCTTTCTATACTTTGGGATCGTGATAGGTTACCTTCGATAAATTAACGAGAGTTTGTGATTTAAGACGAGGTCTTTACCTTTTCTTTTCGTGTGGCACGATTGTATCGGAGAATGATCATCAATATCATTTCTCCATCGTGTCTTAACACAAAGATTGAATTGTGCCTCCTCCTATAGTGCGGTCTTCCTCATAGACCGTGCTACGACGGTTTAGTACTACATTGGACCCGATTCACCGATCCAATAAGTTAATCATCAATCACTGACTTTACTTTCTGTCAATATTATCTTGATTTTATTTTCTGTCAAATATTATCCTGATTATTATTCTTGTCATATTCATATTTGTTCACACATTCTTTAAAACACACTAATAAATATCGAAACCCTAAAAAACTCAATTGACCGGACTGTGGTTACTATTCTGAGTTTTGGACTGAGGACTTAGATTTAGGACTCTTTATCCTATGCTCTTGGAGCGGATGTTTTGATCTTGGTTTGTCAGTGGCTCACCAACATGCACTCTATTTTGGGTTAGATCTTTCTATCTCTTGCTCATTTACATTGATGCATTTTTATCTCTTGATGTCTGTTTGTATATATGTTTGCCTGACATTGTTTTAGCATTTTAGCATGTTAAGCATGATACTATGTATTTACTGTCATTCTTTGATTTATTATCACTTGACTTTGATATCTTGATTATTACCATGTTCATATCTTGTTCATTTTATCTTGATTATTATACTTGTTCATATTCATATTGTTCACTGTATATTCACACTTGACTCATTTGACCCTCCTTCCAAAGGAAAGTTTTTTCACTTTGACTCCTAAGTCACAATCCACTCCCACTTCACCTTGGCCTCCTAGAGGCATTTTCCCCCATAGTTTAGTAATAGGATAGAGTTATTGAGAACTCTATGTGATTCTCTATCACGAGAACTCACTTTCCTTTACTTAGACTTATAGAGTTATCGAGAACTCTATGTGATTCTCACTATCATGAGAACTCACTTTCTCCACCCATGACGTAGACTTAGAGAGTTATCGTGAACTCTAAAATGAGCTCAGACTCATTTCCCTTTGGAACGTTGGCCATAGTCAATGTTTCTTTCCTTTCACCCCTTAGTTAGGTGAACTACGGTTACTCTGATTCTTTAGTCAGATACGTAGGCACAAGATGCGACGTCTTGGCTAGCAAAACTTAGTGTATATACATTTAAGTCTTTACCTTAGTGCAGATTATCTTTAGCAAACATAACATAACACAAACTAAACAAGAGGTTCCTATAGAGTACTACGAATACTTAGAGTGCTAATATCTTCCCTTAGTATAACCAACCCCCAAACCTTAGATCTCCCCCCTTTAGGTTTTTTAACGATCTTGAACCTTTCCTTTGGATAAATCAAAGTCGGTTGTAAAAGAAAATGATGCAAGTTAATTAATAGCTTGTTATCCGATTTTCACCGCAACAATAATATGTTTGGGAATTTTTGGCAAAATAAAATATTTTAACATTTTTGTGAATTATTAAAAAAAGAATCAACTCAAAATCATTAAATCTCAGAGAGAAATTAATTTTTGAATCAATTAAATAAAATCACAAAATTCAAATATTTGAATTTGTGAAAAAGGCGCCAAGAACACGGCAAGAACACGCGCGTGTTCTGAGTTTGGCATGATTTGCATTTTCTATCCAATCTCACTGAATACTTGATGAAATCACACAATCCACATATCAATCTACTCGTTTTCACCTCACGATCATGTCTATGGTCTTTAATTTCATTTATTTTAAACATGGAATAAGAAATCAAGACAAAACCTCAAGAACCCTAAAATTTGCATGAAGGGCTGAGAATTTTGACACACGATTCAAACAAAGCAATTAATTGAGGGGAAACATTCTATGCATGATTATGAATATTTGGCAAAAGTATTGTGCGAGGAAAAATGCATAGATTAAGAGATGACAAAGTTTAGGCTTACTTGAAGGTCGTGACAGCAAGAACAATGTGATTTTTGAGTTGGAGGTGTTACAGATGAGTTATGATGATTTGAACAGCTTCCCTACACCATATGGAGTGTGTTTGAATGCTTCAACTTGATTGGAAATGGCTGGATCACTTCATGGCATCTCAGCTGCAACTTGGTTAAAACCTTGAGCAACTGGCTGGTGATTCTGAGAAATCAGTGTTACATTTGTGTGTTTAGTGTTTGGATCACTTCTATATGATGTTTATGAGATGTGTGTGTGATTGGTTTGGTTGGAATTGCTCTCAAACTCAAAACCCGATAGTGACTTGCTTTTGAAGGAAAATTTGGAAGTGAGAAGGTGATTTTGAGGAAAGCATCTGTTTGATGGCTTTGGTGTACTTAAACTGAGCATAAATGAGCTCTATTTATAGTAGAGCAAGTTTGTTTTGCAAGGAATAGGGAATGGCAACTACAGCAGAGGTTTGGAAAATGTTAATCAATAGGAATCCAAGTCTCCTCTAGCCATTGACTAGAGGTTAGAGCACAGGCTGCTGGTTCCCTAGTTTCGAGATCATCCTTGACTCATTCAGTTAGAAATGGCTCAGTTCATGCCACCTTGGTGCATCCATTAAATGCTCCAAAACAAAATTGGAGTCTTGTCCCCTCTTTAAGGTTTTTTATGTTTGGCATGCTATTTTTAGTTCCAAAGACTTGGGAGGCTTATGGATCAGTGTTTGTCCCTCCTTGGTCTCCCCCTGAGGTGTTCAGATGGATAAACTTGTTTGCTATTTGCACAAATTGATCAAATCGAGCAAAATGCACAAATCTGCCTTGCCATAACAGTTTACAGCAGGGCACATTGCCATTGTCATATCTCATGGCTTAAGTGGAGTTTCATGGGATTCTTGGCCATTTTGGAAAGCTCTCATGTGATAAAACATGTGTGTGATCATAGTTTATCTTGATACTTTTTGGATCCAAGTGAAAAATGACCCTACATTTTGGAAAAAGTGAAACAGATTCTAACTTAGTGAAAATTTCACTAAGTGTTGGAAAAAGTGACATTTCATGTTTTCAGCCATTTTGATCCAACCATAACTCAAAATCCATGATGAATTGGAATGAGGTGTAGTTGGCACTTTTAAAGTATTCCATGAGAGCTACAAATCCATCTTTGGATCAGCCAAAATAGTTGCTTGGATCTCAAGTTATGATCCTTGGAAGTTGGTACCCTAGCCACTTTGTTCCATAACTTAGAAAATTTCTACGTCTTTTATGGTTACCCCTTTTACAAGTTATCTCACTTTTCTTGGTTTTTCTTGATGAATTATGATTCCAATCACACATTAACATCATTTTAGGGTTAGGGCACCATAATTGATTAAAAAAAATCAAAAAGTCAAACTTTGACTTTTGGGCACAATTGACTTTTTATCGGATAAATTCCAAACTATGCGATCCTCTATGAAATCAAGTCCTTGACCTAAATAAAACTTAATGGATTGATTTCATAGTTGTTATAGGGTGTATTGAATCATTTCCCAAGGTTTGGGAGCATGTCTTGGTCAAAAGTCAAAGGCACAGTTGACTTTTTCTTCTAAACCCTAATTGTGGTCCAGATGAAATTGAAACTTGTAGATCAAGCTTCTTAGATCAATACATTGTTGCAAATGGATAAATATTGTGTATTGGAGACCCTCAAATCATGTCTTGAGGTTTTGGATCATGTTTTGTCCCAAAAGTCAACTTAGGGGTGAATTAGGTCAAGAAACCCTAATTCTTGATTTTTGATGAATGCATCCCCTGAGGTTAAATTGAATTGATGATGGGGTTTATGAGGTCCCATGGAGTATCTTAGGTTATACTTTGAAGAATTGGCTCATGTCCAGAGGAAAATTTCCATCTGGAGGCCCTCGTCGACCAAAACCCTAATTTGGTGACACTGGCGATCTTGAGGCTTGATCCACTTGGACTGTTGCAGCCTTGTGCTTGATCCTTGATGTGTGAGTCCTCTTGATCCATTGTGGATGTTTGAGAGGTTTAGACAAGTTGAAGATCATGCCATTCCTTGATTGATCCTTTGTCTAAGGCTCTGAGAGGGATTGAAACCCTAAGTTTGATTGTAGTGTATGCTTAGCCATCTTTGGGGAGATTAATGAGGTATGATGGTTCATCCATATTGTGATGATGATTTGGATAATGATGGGGAATCTTAGTGGTCAAAATTCGGGGTATGACAGATGCCCCTATTTAATCTTCTTGGACCCGAAGGTGTGAATGGCGAATGTATTCAGGCATTCGGGGTGCAAGAGGATTAAATATCGGAATACCCGAAATTTTGATGGTGGTTATGAATGGTAGCTTACGTATTCATCTTCTTTTGCTAAGCGATGAAGCTTAGAAAAGGTAAAACTTCCCCTCGATCCTGTTTTCCTACCAAGGAAATGTTCTCAGTTTCTGATGCAAACTTCCCCTCGATCCTGGTTTCCTACCAAGGAATTGGTCTCAGTTTCTGATGTAAACTTCCCCTTGATCCTGGTTTCCTACCAAGGAACTGGTCTAAGTTTCTGATGTAAACTTCCCCTCGATCCTGGTTTCCTACCAAGGAACCGGTCTTAGTTTCTAATGTAAACTTACCCTCGATCCTAGTTTCCTACCAAGGAACTGGTCTCAGTTTCTGATGTAAACTTCCCCTCGATCCTGGTTTCCTACCAAGGAACTGGTCTAAGTTTCTGGAATAAACTTCCCCTCGCTCCTGGTTTCCTACCAAGGAACTGGTCTCAGTTTCTTTTGTCAATAAACTTTCTTGACAAGGGACGCTATTTGTAGCGGATTTCCCCCAAACTTCTCGCCGAATTTTCTCGGGGAGATGCCATTTGAAAAAACGTTTTGATGTTAGACTTGCTGGGGAACCAATATGTCTGAGTTGTAATAGGAGTGCACAAACTTCTCTGTTTGGAGACGCCATTTGTCGACTCTACTGGGGAAAGCAGGTCTCTTGATATACTGCTCTCGCTTTGGGATATTACATCACACTTTTCCTCGAGATCTTCTCGGAGGAATGCCATGTGATGCAATCCAATCCTGAGGTGCTGATGACCTTTTCGTCAGCGGAATTTTCAGAGTAAAACTACTGTATTGCCGAATCTATGATTAAGAGGCTTTCTCTGGGGATTTTCCTTAATCTGGGAAAGCGAAGATATCATCTTCAATGGCGAAGAGTGATGTTTGTCGGAAGCTCTCTGGTTTTTCAGAGGTTCAAGTTATCAAAGTGGTCAAAGAACCACCTTCAATCCAGAAATAAACTGAAGGAGAGATCGTTTAGATGATTCACTTCCTGACGAGGAAAGAACTGACAACTCGATTGAGAGGACTTTTATCACTTGGGAACAAGACCGACTAGAGTGATAGTGATGCAATATGAATATGAATGAATCAATAATGCATGATGTATGTATGTATATACTGACAAAACTGACACGACATACAGACTAACGGATGAACATGATTGGATACTCGGCCACAATGGGGGACGAAGAGGTACCACTGGGTTAAAAATAGCAAGTCTGCCTTGCTTAGGAGAGATAGTCCCCGTGGGGAAGACCGTTGGTCGGGCTTAGGAGATAAGAACTCTGCCGGGGGTGTCAGAGGAAACCCGGCCTCTGACACAGTTGATCCTTCATTCAGGTGCACTGGTTTAGAAGGAGTACTTGGATTCTGCACTTTGAAGTTCGAGTACTTCTGGAGAAGCGATCGGTATTCTTTCGATGTTCAACAGTCAAAAGAAATTGCCATCCTTATTTTGAAAAGAAGAAAAATTTTAACAAGTAAATTCATTTTTGTTTTATTTCAAGAATCGTTAATCATATTAAAACGTCGTTCTGTAAAGCTAAAACAAATGAGAATTGCAAACAAAAGCACTAGGGCTCAAATTTTATTGATAGGATGGAAATCAGTCAAACGCGTGATTCCATGGAGTATTTACAAAGTTAGAAAATGGTAATTTAAGGGAAAAGGGCTACATTGAAACATAAGGACCGCTATCCTTCTACCAACTTTGAATTCTAGACATCCTGAGCTTCGGTCGAAGATGACCTTGACTAGAGTTTTCCTGATGGATGGCGTTTGCTGAGGTATTCAACCTTGTCAGACGTAGTTACTTGCCATTATCCCTAATTTTTGCCTGGATTGTACTCTGAGATTTCCAATCCACCGGGATGATTTTTGATTATGTCTCTAATTTTTGCCTGGACCGCCCTTTCGGATTTTCAATCCACCGAGACGTTTCTTTTTTATTTAGGCGAAGTATTTCTTGACTACATCAACATTCGTGGGGTAGGTAAATTCCTCTCCGTCCATGGTTGCGAGTCTCAAGGCGCCGCCTGAGAAGGCTTTCTTGACCACATAAGGGCTGTCAAAATTCGGGGTCCATTTGCCCCGGGAATCAGTGAGAAATGATTGTATCTTCTTGAGCACAAGGTCTCCTTTTCTGAAGACGCGAGGTCGGACCTTTTTGTCAAATGCCTCCTTCATCCTTTGTTGATACAACTGACCATGGCATAGTGTCGTTATTCACTTTTCTTCGATCAGATTCAGTTCATTGTGTCTACTTTGACACCATTCAGCTTCTGTTAAATTAACTTCCATCAATACCCGGATCAATGGGATCTCTACTTCTATGGGGAGCACTGCTTCCATGCCATATACTAGAGAGAAAGGGGTTGCCCCTGTTGAAGTGCGGACAGGTGTGCGATAACCGTGAAGAGCAAAGGGTAACATCTCGTGCCAGTTTTTGTAGGTTATAACCATCTTTTGAACGATCTTCTTGATGTTTTTATTAACCGCTTCTACCGCTCCGTTCATCTTAGGTCGGTAGGGAGATGAGTTATGGTGTTCGATCTTGAACTCTGAGCACAACTCTTTCATCATCTTATTGTTCAAGTTAGATCCATTATCCGTAATGATTTGGCTTGGAACACCATAACGACAGATGATATTGTTTTTGATAAATCGGACTACCACTTGTCGGGTTAGATTGGCGTACGATGCTGCTTCGACCCACTTGGTGAAGTAGTCAATAGCTACTAGAATGAACCGATGTCCGTTTGAAGCCTTGGGTTCGATCATGCTAATCATGTTGATTCCCCATATAGAGAAAGGCCATGGGGAAGAGAGAACTTTGAGATGTGTTGGCGGTACATGGATTTTGTCTGAGTATATCTGACACTTGTGACACCTCCTCGTGTACTTGTAGCAGTCGAATTCCATTGTCAACCAATAGTACCCTGCTCTTAGAATTTTTCTCGCCATTGTGTGTCCATTGGCATGAGTGCCAAAGGATCCTTCATGAATTTCCTTCATCAGCATGTCTGCTTCTGGTCTGTCTACACATCGGAGCAAGACCATGTCAAAGTTTCTCTTATAGAGTGTATCGCCACTCAGGAAGAAACTGCCTGCTAGCCTTCTGAGGGTTTTTCTGTCTTTTCTGGATGCCCCAGGTGGATACTCTTGTTTCTGAAGGAATCACTTGATATCGTGATACCAAGGTTTACCGTCTATGACTGCTTCAATCGTGAAGATGTAAGCGGGTCGTTCAAGACGCATTATGTCAATCTTAGGTAAGTCATTCCATTTACCTACACTAATCATGGAAGAGAGAGTGGCTAATGCATCAGCCATGTGATTCTCTTCACGAGGGATATGATGAAACTCGATTCTGTTAAAGAAGTGTAACCACCTTCTCGCGTAATCTTTGTAAGGAATCAGTCTTGACTGGTATGTGTTCCAATCTCCTTTGATCTAATTGATAACCAGGGCTGAGTCGCCATATACGTCCAAGTTCTTGATCCTTAAGTCGATCGCTTCCTCGAGACCCATGATACAAGCTTCGTATTCGGCCTCGTTGTTTGTGCACTTGAACGTCAGTCTGGCAGTGAAAGGAATGTGGGTACCCTGAGGTGTTGTAATGATTGCCCCAATTACATTTCCATAATTATTGACAGCTCCGTCAAAGATTAGTCCCCATTGGGAACCTGGTTCTGGCCCTTCATTGGGTAGCGGTTCATCGCAATCTTTCATTTTTAAGTACATGACATCTTCGTCTGGGAAGTCAAATCCGACTGATTCCTGATCGTCAATCAGTTGATGAGCCAAATGATCGACTAAAACACTTCCCTTAACAGCTTTCTGAGCATGGTACTCAATGTCATATTCTGATAACAACATCTGCCAACGGGCAATCCTTCCCGTAAGAGCAGGCTTTTCAAAGACGTACTTGATTGGATCCATTTCTGAGATTAACCAAGTAGTGTGACGAATCATATACTAGCAAAGACGTTTGGCTGCCCAAGCCAGAACACAACAAGTTTTCTCGAGCATAGTGTACCGAGTCTCACATTCGGTGAATTTCTTGCTCAAATAGTAGATGGCAGACTCCTTCCTTTTTGTTTCGTCTTGTTGGCCAAGTACACAACCCACGAGTCTTCCAAGACCGTTAGATAGATAATCAGTGGTCTTCCCTCCACTGGTGGTGATAGAATCGATGGGTTCAATAGGTATTCCTTGATACTGTCGAAGGTGGTTTGGTAATCTTTTGTCCAAACGCAATCCTGATTCTTTTTGAGTAATTTGAAAATCAGCGCACATGTCACGGTCATGAGGAATATAAATATGGAAATGTAATTCAGACGTCCTAGGAATCCCCTGACTTGGTTTTCAGTCTTTGGAGAAGGCATTTCTTGAATGGCCTTGACTTTTTCAAGATCTACCTCAATTCCTTTCTGGCTGACGATGAACCCTAAGAGTTTTCCTGAGCGGACACCGAAGGTGTACTTGTTAGGATTCAAGCGGAGTTTATACTTTCTCAATCGCTCGAATAGCTTTGACAGGTGGATCACATGCTCCTCCTCTGTTCTAGATTTGGCAATCATGTCATCGACATATACCTCGATTTCCTTGTGTATCATGTCATGAAACAGAGTAGTCAAGGCCCTTTGATAGGTTGCCCCGACGTTCTTCAAACCGAACGGCATTACCTTGTAACAAAAGGTGCCCCATGGGGTGATGAAGGAAGTTTTCTCCATGTCTTTCGGCGCCATTTTTATCTAATTATAGCCCGAGAATCCATCCATGAAGGAGAAGACTTTGAACTTTGCTGTACTGTTAACCAGCATGTCAATGTGTGGTAAAGGAAAGTCATTCTTTGGACTAGCCTTGTTTAGATCTCTGTAATCCACCCACATTCTGACCTTTCCATCCTTTTTTGGAACTGGTACGATGTTGGCTAACCATTGAGGATATTCTGATGTAGCGAGGAAACTGCGTCAATCTGTTTCTGTACTTCCTCTTTGATTTTGATGGCCACATCCGGATGAGTCCGTATCAACATTTATTTTACTGGCGGACACTCTGATCTTAACGGTAGATGATGTTCCACGATGCTGGTATCCAACCCTAGCATGTCCTGATAGGACCAAGCGAATACATCGGGAAACTCTTTGAGAAGCTTTATCAAACTTTCTTTGACAGTTGGACTGAGTTGGGCCCCAATCTTGATTTCCTTTCTCTCTTCCTCTGAGCCCAAGTTGACTGTTTCCAATGGCTCATTGTGAGGTTTAATGGACCTTTCCTCTTGCCTGAGTAGTCAGGAGATATCTTCTGGAATTTTGTCGTCATCTTCTTTTTCAGCCTCGAATACCGGGAATTCAAAGTTGGGAGAGGGCATCGGATCGTACGTTTCAATGGGGTTTAAAATTGGCAATCTGCATGATGTGATGATTTGTTTTTAGAAGAGAAAGAGAGAAATGCAAGAGTGTGTGCAGTGTTTTTCTTTGGAAAACTGCTTGTTTTTATTATTTGTTGTTTTTTAGGATGACCATTTTCTGAAAAAAGCGAAAAGAGAAAACAACAATTAATGCGGAAATTACAGAACGACGTTTATTTATTTATAATCTTGTCAATTCTTGAAACTACAGCCCTATAAAACAAAACTCTGTCGCTTTGGGCGAAACGAAGAGGGATATTTATAGAAAGTGAGCCCTATCAAAACATCCGTTTCACCTGGGCAGGGTGAAAGGTTAAGATAAAGACGACAATTACTTTGACTTATGAACGATCTTCGGAACATCGACAGCAACCCATTGGCGGCGAACTCCCCGGTGAATCACAAAGTCTGCTACCTTCTTTCTTGATTTGTCTTCAGAAATAATGCTGATTTCTGGTGGAGCAGGATCATTGGAATCTGTCTCCCAGACAGAGTTGTCGTAGGAGGATTCCTCAGTTGTATTTTGCATAGTATTTGTACTCTCAGGTATGTCTCCCCATCCAGTTGGCTGGATGTCTTCGAGCCTGATACGAGAGCTTTCAGGAGCGGTCTACTTGACCATGAAGTCGTATTTGCCACTCGGTTGTCCCAAGGTGTCCCACACTTTTTTGGAACTCGAGGAGTCATCTCTTTCGATGACGTTGACCTCGGGAAAAACATAGTTAATGAATTCTAGCCCTGCAAACTTTGCAAATTCATCGTCGTGCTGGAAGTTTTCTGAATGACCTCAGTGTTGATCCCATGACATGGTGGAGACGCAGGTATTTTTTCCAATGTCGCTCAGCGGATTTTCATTGTTCGGCTGATTTTCTTGCCCCAAGTCTCCTGGGTACGGCTTCCAGATAGGCAGACCATCCATCGGGCCATAGTAGTCGTGGTCAAAGTTGTATTTCATCGGAGTGTCTTCCTCTAATGAATTTGGTGAAGCATGGCTTTCTTCCGGATCACAATCTCCGTATATCATTTCGACGTCTGACCTCGGTATAAATCTCGGACTCTGTGTGGGATAGCAAAATGGCGTAGGCATCTCTTCCTGGGACATATAACCGTCCTCGTTAAGATAGGACTTCCATTCCTCATCTGTGTCAGAGGAATCTACCTCGTTGATGGTATGTACTTCTTGAGACACTGGGTGAAGGAAACCTCCACTATGGAAGAAGTTCTGAATGGGATGAAGACTTTCATCGTTAGCAGCTGTCTGGGTACAAGTTTCAGAAAAACCAAGACCCTTCTTTGTTTTATAATCAGTAGGAATGACAAGTTGTCCCCATCCCTTTGCATTGTTACTCTCGATTACTTTGAGAGCATCTTTGTACGAGGAAATCAATGTTCCTTTTTCTGATTAATTCTCATTGCTCACTGAAAGCGCTTGGAACTGAGTTCCAATAACCTCCTCGGGTTCTACACCAGTGGACAATGAAAGGTTACTCACGAGCAAGGCATGCTCTCCGCACACCATGACGAGTTGGTCATTCTTGACGAACTTCAGCTTCTGGTGAAGTGTCGAAGTGATTGCCCTAGCCTGGTGTATCCAAGGCTTCCTAAAAAGTAACTGTAAGTTTCCCGGATGTCCATGACCTGGAAAGTGACTAGGAAAGTGTGAGGACTGATAGTTATGGGAAGGTCGACTTCGCCGATAACTATTTTTCTGGACCCGTCAAATGCTTTGACGACGACCTCACTGCCTCTCATCGGAGATCCTTTGAATGATAGTCACATTAGAGGGGACTTCGGCATGATGTTGAGAGACGATTCGATGTCTACCAGTACGTTGGCTAAAGCATCGTCCTGGCAGTTGACTATGAAATTGAGCGCCATGTTGTGGCTTTTTCCTTCTTCTGGCAATTCGTCAGCGCTAAACCCCAAGCTGTTGTAGAAAGTGATGTTAGAGACGATACTGTCAAACTGTCGTATTGACACATCCTGTTCCACAAAGGCTTGTTCTAAGACTTTTTGTAGAGCCTCTCTGTGGGCTTCGGAACTGAGCAAAAGCGATAACACTGAGATCTTTGAAGGAGTTTGTAACAGATGATCAATAATGTTGTATTCGCTCCTCTAGATGAGTTTCAACATCTCATCATCATTCTTTGAAAGGTCGGAATCACTGGATTGACCGACTGGTGGATTAGGAACTTCTGTGTGAGGTTCCTTTTCTCTGCTAGGTTCTCCAACTCCTCGGTTGAAGATTCGACCACTCCGTGTTACTCGACTGATGTCTGCAATATTCACGACGGAGGGTAATGGGATTTCCTTTCCATTCTCAATTGTTGTTGCACTGTATTTGTAAGGGAACTCCTTAGTTGATTCATACGGTAACGGTCCCGGTAGATAGATAACTACAGGGGCCTTCTGATTTTTTTGACTGTCGTAAGTAACTTCAATCCATTCCTGGTTAAGAACATTCGATTTGTCAAGTAGAGGGATGATGGTACAAACATTTTTAGTCCTTTCGTGATCAGAGATCACGACAACATCCTTAATTTGATCAGCGAAATAGTCTGGCGTCCAACTGATTAATCCAGAACTTGGACACGGTCGAATCTCCTTGGGAGCCAACTGACTTTGAAGGGCTGCTCGCATGAGGTAACATCCTTGATTATTTTCTGAGCAGACTCTACAGCGTTCGTAGTTTTGTGGTGGCACCTGGCCACGTCCGCTTTGAATGCAGTGCAACGTCACAAGGTCTATTTCCATAGATCGGACATCCTGACTTTGATGCCTAGTAGGGTTTCTGTTTGTCACACTGATTTGTTGTGTGTCTTCATCCATATAGATCGGAAGCCACCAGTGGTTTAACAAGTGTTGTAAAGTTCTTTGAACGAGAGCGCACCCTTGGTTACTCTCACGACATACTTTACAGTTCTGATAATTATGCGAAGTCAGGAAACCGAGCTGGACTTGTGTAGCGTGTAACTCCACCAAGCTGGTATTCATCAAACGAATATTGAAGATTTGAATCATATTCACTTGATATTGATTTCCATCGCGGTAATCCTGAATCCATCCAAGACCCATCTGACGCTGGAGGGCCTCTTGTACGAAAGACCATCCCTGTTTGTGTACCGAGCAAGTCAGACAGGAATTGTAATCATGTCATGGTAGATTATGATGTTGGCTTTGCCTTGAGTACATTGCCACCAAGTTGACATTCATTGCACGGATGTCGTGGTTCTGAATGATGTTGGAACTTGTATAAGTCATGTTAACTCCACGAACTTGATGCTCTTGGATCCATCCGAGATCCAATTGTTCCTGTAGAGCTGATTGCACCACAGAACATCCTTGATTGTTTTTAGAGCAGATATCACTCTGGTGATAATTATGAGGTGGCACATGGTCGTATCCACTCTGTCTACAATGCATCTTGACCAAGTTGGCCCTTAATAAGAGTACATCATGACTTTGATAGCTGTTGTTGGACTCTCCCTCTATCAAATTTACTGCAGCTTTCTTGTGTTGAGGCAACGGGTTCGTGAGAACATTAGGATTCATATCCTTGAAGGATAAGACCCCGCTCCTAACAAGCTTTTGCACATCGGATTTGAAATTGAGACAGTTTTCTATGTTATGCCCCGGTCCTCCTTGATGGTAAGGGCAAGTCTAATCCACTTTGAACCAAAAAGGCAGATTTTTCGGTATTATAAGAGGAGACCTGGTTTGGACATGCCCCTTGACAGTAAGAGTGGAAACAATTATGCGTACAACATTGGTATAGGGTCGAACCCGGGAGGTCGTGTCGTACGATTGTTGTTATATGGAGGGCGAGCCTGCTGAAGAGGCTGTTGTGTCCTTTGCTGAAATTGTTGTTGAATCGTTTGGCTCTGAGCAACCTGAGGTTGATACGTAGGAATAAACGCATGGTTGATAGCAGGAGTTACGGCTGCTAGTGGTTGGTACCGTCGCCTTTGCTTTCCGAGAGAGATATTCCCAATATCCTGCTCTTTTTCTTAGAGAGTGCACTACCGTATCGTTTTGTACTACTTGATGATCCAACGTCTTTAACTAAACGTCCTTCTCGGACTGCTTCCTCAAGACGAACTCCCATGCCCACCATCTCGGTGAAGTCGTTGGGCGCACTGGCAACGATTCTGTCGTAGTAAAATGAGCTTAAGGTTTTCAAGAAGATCTTTGTCATCTCTTTTTCCTTAAGAGGTGGACAAATCTGGGCGGCAATTTCATGCCATCTCTAAGCGTACTCCTTAAAGGTTTCCTTGTCCTTTTGTGACATCGATCTGAGTTGATCTTTGTCCGGTGCCATGTCCAGGTTATACTTATATTGTTGAACGAAGGCAGTGCTAAGATCTCTGAAAGTGCCAATCTTAGTGTGGTTTAAACCCATGTACCATTTGAGTGCGGCACCGGTTAAACTATCTTGGAAATAGTGGATCAGTAGCTGGTTGTTCTCTATTGAGTTGACATCCTCCAAGTGTACATCACCAAATGGCTTTGAGGGCAAGAGTTACCCTTGTACTTTTCAAATTCGGGCACTTTGTATTTGTGCGGAACTTTCACATTGGGGACCAAACAAAGGTTTGCGACGTCTTTTCCAAATAGATCTTGACCGCGAAGAGCTTGTAGTTCTTTCTGAATTTCCAGGAACTGTTCCTGGAACTCATTCATTCTATCGAACATACTTTCGTTTCCACCAGAAGGTATCGGTGGGATCTGTCCTTCCGGGACAGTGTGTACACGGGTGGTGGTATAGTCATCATGGCAGTGACTCTAGGTCCTTCCCTCTCCCGAAGTTTGTAACCTTCAGGAGTTGCTGTCGTGCCCTGGGCATCTTCGCTTTCCCGAAGTTTGTAACCTTCAGGCCCAGCTGCTTCTGCTGCGGTTCCCTAGGATCTTTCGGCATTTTGTACCTAGGATCATACTTTTCCACTATGGGCATTGATGTGATCTCTGAGATCACAATCCTTTGTTGTTGCATCTGAGCTTCTGCCAGAGCTTGCATATCGTTGTGAAGCTTTCACAGATCCTCTTCCAGAGTGTTGATCTCTTCCCTCAACTCTCTGTTCTCTTCCTCGAGATCATCCATCTTTTTCTGTCGATTGGCCCGAGTATTGTACGAATGAGACAGTTTGACTCTAAAATCGAGACGTAAATGTGAGATTCATAGGTAAGAAGAATGCGTTACGTGAGAATGATGAATGATATGCAATGATTATAGTAATTATTTATATATTTTTGTTTAATCAAAATAAACTTCGACAATTGGATTGCAAATATCAAACAGTGGGGAAACCCCGTTTTATTGAATTCAAAGATTGCAGAATGGAAATACAGTAATTTACATAGTGCTGCAAAAGGAAATCTAAACTTATGGGTCCTGAGTCCTCTCTGAAAAGAGCTCAGGTGCTGGTTCTGGTACTTTCCTTTTCTTTGACCGGGGCTCTTGAGCCGTTGTCGGGTCGTCATTCCTTTGCCAAGTGAAAGGAGCGAGCAAATTCCTCTAGTCATCCTAGTTTTCTACAGCATGTTGCTCTAAAATCTCGATCAGAGCATCTTTATCTTTCAATAGTTGCTGTATTTTCTTACACTCCACATTGAGAATACAGTACTTTTCCTCCAAGACCTCTTCTCTTGCTGAACTTTGTTGAGAGTAACCTGAAGTTTTTCCGTATCAGACATAAAGTAAAGGACGGGGTCCCTTAACGGAAGAACTTCCTGACGAGGGTAAGGCATCCTCACCTTGAGAGCTCTAGTTTGTACCCAGTGGAGATAAGGTTCCACCGAGACACAGTCTGGTTTTCCTAGAGACTCTCTTCCTTTCCTATGAACGTGTTTCCAAGCATGCACTATTTCCGTCTTTAGTGCTTTGTCATTTTCTCCTTCCTTGAAGAAAAGACCTTCCAGATGAGCATTACGCGGGAGATGTCTCATCGGGTATCCAAATTGACGACGAACTAAAACTGGATGATAGTTGATTTCTCCCTTAGTTCCTATAAGGGGTACATTTGGGAAATTTCCACAACGGTCGATTATTCTAATCCCGTCATAGATTCGATTGTACCAATCGATGTTAGAGTTGGTAAGAGACATGATTCTCTGCGACCAACGTAAAGTATGCTTTTGATCCCAAAATGCAGCAGACTTGGGCAAATGAGAAGTGAACCATTTGTATATCAGGGGTACACAACATGTGATCATTCCTCCGCTGTACAAATTCCTTAAGTGTACAGAATGATAAGCATCTGCGAGCAAAGTCGGTACAGGGTTTCTAATCAGAAAAATCTTAATGGCGTTGATATCAACGAAGTTATCAATGTTGGAAACAAAAATAACCCATAGGTGAGCAAAACAAAGATGCTTTCGAAAGCGGCCACGTTCCCTATACTAGCAAAGTACAGAGCTTTCTTTATTAAGAACTGGGCTGGCAAACCCTGGATTCCACCCTTAGTGGTCATGTGAGTCCTGACTTCTGACTCGTCCAAATAGATTGCTCTTGCAATGGTTTGATCCTTTGGAATCTCTTCTAGTCCAGAAAAGTGAGCTTGATCAGTAATATATAAATCAGTCAGGTGAGAGTACTCCTCCAGTGTGGGTGCTAGTTGATAATCCGAGAATGTGAAACAGTGATAAACCGGATCGTAGAACTGGATTAGTGTGGACAGGATTCCTTCGATTACATGGACCCTTAACAAGGACAGTAGTCCTCCATACTTAGCTCTGAAAGCCTCAGGGTTGGTTATCATCCTCGCCTGACCTCTTAAATCCTCTAGTTTTGGAACTTTGAAGGTGTACTTGTGAGTTTTCCTTCTACCAAAATCCATTAGAAATCTCTTTATCTGACATTTTCAACCATTGTCTTAGTTTAATTTGAAAAAGAGAGACTAGAAGAGAAGATTTTTCTTTGTTTTTAAATGTTTTTTAATGAAAAGAATGCATGAATGCAGCACACAAAAACATAGAAAAAAAATGGGGTCAAAGGGTCGGTGTCATGAAGTCAAGGCTCTACCCATCCCCAAAGGTTTATACTGGTGATTTTTTGTACCTGTTCTCAAAATCACTGATCCCTCATCTAATGACGACAGCAAGCGAATCACCAAGCGAGCTGGTTTATCTTTAGAGTAATCTCAAATGAGGGTAGTATCGCGTGACAACTATTTGCGATAGCTTCTGCACTACAAAATGGTTTAAGTCTGCTAAAATCCTCAGCTTCTCGGATAACCCAATGGAGCAATCTGCTTTCAACAACCGGAGTCGTATAGGCATTGAATTCGCAAAGGGCATCTCCACTGATTTGATGGTCGACCGGGATCTCTTATCTGGGATTCACTCCCCGTAAGATTACCCGTATAATGCCATCACTTATCTTAGGTGTATACTCAATCTTTCCAGATGTGGCATCACACGCATTCCCATTAGCAGAAAAATAAACACGGATATCAATTAGGAAAAGCAGTATATATATTTGTCCTAACATCCTAGACCTCTAGTCTTATGATCCTATACAGACAATGACTCCCTAGCAGAGTCGCCATTTCTGCGGTACTATGTAAACTTAAGGTTTCACTCAGAAAGATGCAAGAAAGAATGCCTCCCACTGTGGTCGCCACTTTTCTGTAGCGCGATTTTTGTGGTTTTGAATCACTATCGCTTTGGTACTACAGTTCAATTCATTTTTTATCCTGTGGTGCTGATTAAGGAAGGGAAATAGATGTCTCCAATTAACCCTGCTTGCATACTGAGGTCAAACAGTCAAAACTGTTGGTTTACAGATGCTATCAAAAAGGGGGTCTGTCTTCAGGGTTATTTTCTTAAGAATACAAGTGTCTGGATTATCTGTGAGGTTTTTGGTTAGGATACTAGACCTGATTTTCTTTGGTTGATGCGTGGAGGTACTGGATTTTGAGTTTTTGATTAGTATGCTCGCTAAGATTTTGCAATCTTATGCCCACGTATTCCCGTTTAACGAAACATGGAAATTAGAGCGATCGTAGTTCCTCCTATTCTATGGGAGGAAATAGATGTTTTGGTGTCTTGTTCAAAGCCCAAGACGTGAAGCTAAAGGTGGTTTGTATCTTGTTCAAAGCCCAAGATATGAAGCTAAAGGTTTTGGCTGAGAGAGAATTTGTCATCTCTAAAGAGAAGTTGTTGATGTTTGTATGCTGTGAGCAAGGCACAAATTTGATGCTAAAAGGATGATTGACTCAACCAGGGTTTTCTTTAAACAAAGCCTAAGAGGAGGCTAGAAGTTTGGCTTTTCCGTGGAAAATGTTCTTTCTGTCTTGTACAAATCCCAAGATTGAGGCTAAAAGGGATTTTGACTCCGTTGGGGAGAACGTATCTTGTATAAAGCCCAAGATGGAGGTAGAAATGGTTTGACTCAACAAGAGAGTACTTTTATCTGTCCTGTATAAATCCCAAGACGGGGGCTAAAAAAGGTTGACTCAACAAGAGAGTCTTGAACAGGTGATTGACTCAACAAGAGAGTCTGAAGGTTGATTGACTCAACAAGAGAGTCTGAAGGTTGATTGACTCAATAAGAGAGTCTTTTATACTCAACAAGAGAGTGATTTGCTGTCTCGTACGAAGCCCGAGATTGAGGCTAAAAGGAGATTCACTCAACAAGAGAGTCTTTTATACTCAACAAGAGAGTGTTTTGTTGTCTCGTACCAAGCCCGAGATTGAGGCTAAAGGAGATTGACTCAACAAGAGAGTCTTTTATACTCAACAAGAGAGTGCTTATTATATGCCTTGTACAAAGCCCAAGACGGAGGCTAAAAGTGGTTGACTCAATAAGAGAGTATTTTATACTCAACAAGAGAGTGTTTATTATATGTCTTGTACAAAGCCCAAGACGGAGGCTAAAAGTGGTTGACTCAACAAGAGAGTCTTTTATACTCAACAAGAGAGTGTTTTACTATCTGTCTTGTACAAAGCCCAAGACAGAGGCTAAAAGTTGACTCAACAAGAGAATCTTTTATACTTAACAAGAGAGTGTTTTTCTATCTCGTACGAAGCCCGAGATGGAGGCTAAAAGTTGACTCAACAAGAGAGTCTGAAAAGGTTAGCTACGCTGGGGAGAATAATTTGTACAAAGCCCAAGAGGAGGCTGACTTACTGCTGAGGAATATTGAGATCTTGAAGCGGGTCCAAGTGTGGGGAACTCTCATGAGAGAGACCGGGTTTTTGCTGGAGATTGTTGTTTCTTCCTATGTTTGAAAGGAACTTGAGAATGTCTTTGAGACTCAAAAGGTTTAGATTATCCAAGTCTAGAGTTTTATCTTTTGTATAATGCCCAAGAGGAGGCACGGGCATTAAGGGATGAGTATCAACCCTACAATGCTCGGAGTTTTGACGCGGGAAAGAGTGCTCTAGCAAAGGATGACTAAGTTATGTCTTATACCTTTAAGAGGTCGTCAGGGTCCTTGTATTAAGCCCAAGAGAAGGCATGAGAACTTCTAAGAAGCCGAAGGGTCCTTGTACAATGCCCAAGAGGAGGCAGGGATTCTTTTAGGAAGCCTTTGGGTCCCCAAACTAAGAGAAGTTCAAGAAATGCAATTCACAGAGAAGAAATCATTCCAGGAAAGTTCGAGAATTTGGAAGAAACTCAAGAGATGCCATTCACGGAGAAAAGATCATCTCTAGGGAGTTAGAGTTTCTTTGACAATTTCTAAAGATGACAGTCTGAGAAAAGGTTCACCGAGAATACTGCCTTTCTCTTTGTTCCATATTGTTTAACCCCAAGAGGAGGGAAGACTGTATCTGGAATTATACGGGGATCTAGTTTTGTTTGTATTTAAGAGTGACCTCCAAGGCTTTACCTAGTCCTAGACGTAGTTGCCGGGGAAAACTCTAAATAACTATACTAGTATTACATAGTGGATATGTGACAAGTATATAAAAGGATGTGAAAGAAGACTTACAGTGAAACAGCCCCACAATACAGTTATATAGCGGTAAATGAAAGCTGATAAACACTTACCCGTTGTAGAGCTTCCATGTTGTTTTGTTAGTTGTTCAACAAAGAAATTAAAGAAAGTTTTGATGACAACATAGATTTTAATTCAAAATCAAAGGAGAAAGTGCTTTGAAAAGATTGTTGGGGCTTACAGCTCAAGGAGAGGCCTAAGTTTTAACGATGATCGCACCGTTGTTTTAAAAATTGTACAGAAGGACTTATACAATACGTGAGGCCCAAAATGTTTTTATGTACAAGGGGATGGGTCTTACACTCTATTAGAGGCCCAAAGATTTTGAAAAGAAAAGAAATGGGGCTTACAACACTAGGGTAGGCCCAGATGATTTGATTTTTGAACTGGCGATGGCGCCGAGATTTTTCTTTTAACGCAAAGGGACTTATACAATATCTGAGGCCTAAAATTGTTTTGGTTAAAAGGGGATTGGGTCTTACACTCTATTAGAGGCCCAAAAAGTTTGAAAATGAATAAATATGGGTCTTATAGCTCAAGGAGAAGCCCAAAGATTTTTGGTTAAAAAGGCGACGATCGTGCCGAACTTTTTGATGGTATCGGGACTTATACAATACATTGAGGCCCAAAATATTTTGGTTTTCAAGAGGGGTTGGGTCTTACACTCTATTGGAGGCCCAAAGAGTTTGAAAATGATTTGTTTAGGGTGATTAAGATCAAAACCCTAAATTAATTTTAAAAATGTATTTTAATTAAATAAAAATTTAATTAAAATGATCAAAATTATCAAGCATGTGTGAAAAACAAGTTGTGATCTTTGATTAATGTTTGAAAAATCATGTTTATATCCACAAAATGATTGGAAACCAATTAAATTTGGAAAATCAAGGAGGAAAAAATATTTTAAATGTTAAAAAACAAATAAAAGATTAATTCTTTGCAAAAATATCAAGTATATGAAATAAATAATATTTTTGGGAATTTTTGGCAAAATAAAATATTTTAACATTTTTGTGAATTATTAAAAAAAGAATCAACTCAAAATCATTAAATCTCAGAGAGAAATTAATTTTTGAATTAATTAAATAAAATCACAAAATTCAAATATTTGAATTTGTGAAAAAGGCGCCAAGAACATGGCAAGAACACGCGCGTGTTCTGAGTTTGGCCTGATTTGCATTTTCTATCCAATCTCACTGAATACTTGATGAAATCACACAATCCACATGTCAATCTGCTCGTTTTCACCTCACGATCATGTCTATGGTCTTTAATTTCATTTATTTTAAGCATGAAATAAGAAATCAAAACAAAACCTCAAGAATCCTAAAATTTGCATGAAGGCTGAGAATTTTGATACATGATTCAAACAAAGCAATTAATTGAGGGGAAACATTCTATGCATGATTATGAACATTTGGCAAAAGTATTGTGCGAGGAAATATGCATAGATTAAGAGATGACCAAGTTTAGGCTTACTTGAAGGCCGTGACAGCAAGAACAGTGTGATTTTTGAGTTGGACGTGTTACAGATGAGTTGTGATGATCTGAACAGCTTCCCTACACCATATGAAGTGTGTTTAAATGCTTGGACTTGATTGGAAATGGCTGGATCACTTCATGGCATCTCAGCTGCAACTTGGTTAAAACCTTGAGCAACTGGCTGGTGATTCTAAGAAATCAGTGTTAGAGTTGTGTGTTTAGTGTTTGGATCACTTCTATATGATGTTTATGAGGTGTGTGTTTGATTGGTTTGGTTGGAATAACTCTCAAACTCAAAACCTGATAGTGACTTGCTTTGGATTGAAAATTTGGAAGTGAGAAGGTGATTTTGAGAAAAGCATCTGTTTGATGGCTTTGCTGTACTTAAACTGAACACAAATGAGCTCTATTTATAGTAGAGCAAGTTTGTTTTGCAAGGAATAGGGAATGGCAACTGCAGCAGAGGTTTGGCAAATGTTGATCAATAGGAATCTAAGTCTCCTCTATCCATTGACTAGAGGTTAGAGCACAGGCTGCTGGTTCCCTAGTTCAGAGATCTTCCTTGACTCATTCAGTTAGAAATGGCTCAGTTCATACCACCTTGGTGCATTCATTGAATGCTCCAAAACAAAATTGGAGTCTTGTCCCCTCCTGAGGGTTTTTTAGGTTTGGCATGCTATTTTTAGTTCCAAAGACTTGGGAGGCTTATGGACCAGTGTTTGTCCCTCCTTGGTCTCCCCCTGAGGTGTTCAAATGGATACACTTGTTTGTCATTAGCACAAATTGCTCAAATCGAGCAAAATGCACAAATCTGCCTTGCCATGACAGTTTGCAGCAAGGCACATTGCCATTGTCATATCTCATGGCTTAAGTGGAGTTTCATGGGGTTCTAGGCTATTTTGGAATGCTCACATATGATACAACATATGTGTGATCATAGTTTGTCTTGATACTTTCTGGATCCAAGTGAAAAATTCCCCTACATTTTGGAAAAAGTGAAACAGATTCTGACTTAGTGAAACTTTCACTAAGTGTTGGAAAAAGTGACATTTCATGTTTTCAGCCATTTTGATCCAACTATAACTCAAAATCCATGATGAATTGGAATGAGGTTTAGTTGACACTTTTAAAGTATTCCATGAGAGCTACAAATCCATATTTGGATCAACCCAAATGGTTGCTTGGATCTCAAGTTATGATCCTTGGAAGTTGGTACCCTAGCCACTTTGTTCCATAACTTAGAAAATTTCTAAGTTTTTTATGGTTATCCCTTTTACAAGTTATCTCACTTTTCTTGGTTTTTCTTGATGAATGATGATTCCAATCACACATTAACATCATTTTTGGGTTAGGGGGCCATAATTGATAAAAAAAATCAAAAGTCAAACTTTGACTTTTGGGCACAGTTGACTTTTTATCAGATGAATTCCAAACTGTGTGATCCTCCATGAAATCAAGTCCTTGACCTAAATCAAACTTGATGGATTGATTTCATAGGTGTTATAGGGTGTATTGAATCATGTCCCAAGGTTTGGGAGCATGTCTTGGTCAAAAGTCAAAGGCACAGTTGACTTTTTCTTCAAAACCCTAATTGTGGTCCAGATGAAATTGAAACTTGTAGATCAAGCTTCTTAGATCAATCCATTGTTGCAAATGGATCAATATGGTTTATTGGAGACCCTCAAATCATGTCTTGAGGTTTTGGCTCATGTTTTGTCCCAAAAGTCAACTTAGGGGTGAATTAGGTCAAGAAACCCTAATTCTTGATTTTTGATGAATGCATCCCCTGAGGTTAAATTGACTTGATGATGGGGTTTATCAGGTACCATGAAGTATCTTAGGTTATTCTTTAAAGCATTGGCTCATGTCCAGAGGAAAATTTCCATCCGGAGGCCCTAGTCGACCAAAACCCTAATTTGGTGACACTAGCGATCTTGAGGTTTGATCCACTTGGAATGTTGCAGCCTTGTGCTTGATCCTTGATGTGGGAGTCCTCTTGATCCATTGTGGATGTTTGAGAGGTTTAGACAAGTTAAAGATCATGTCATTCCTTGATCTATCCTTTGTCTAAGGCTCTGAGAGGGCTTGAAACCCTAAGTTTGATTGTAGTGTATGCTCACCCATCTTTGGGGAGACTAATAAGGTATGATGGTCCATCCATATTGTGATGATGATTTGGACAATGATGGGGAATATTAGTGGTCAAAATTTGGGGTATGACAGCAGACACCATTCAGTATTGCTTGCAAAACATACTTGCTCTACTATAAATAGAGCTCATTTGTGCTCAGTTTAAGTACACCAAAGCAACCAAACTGATGCATTCCTCAAAATCCCTTTCTCTAGGCCAAAATGCCTTCTTTTGCAAGGTAACTCTGAGTTTTTGAGTTAGAGAGCATTTCCACCATAACTCATGATCCAAACACATCCAATATGTCATATCTAAGCTGTCCAAACTCTCATATGTGACCTGTAACACCAAAATCACAAAGTCACCTCTTAAAACCTCAAAATTAGACTTTTTTGCATTTTTCAAGCCATGTCTTGATTCAGTCACTTTCAAAACCAGATAAGACCTCAAACACACTCCAAATATCATCCTTGAACTGTCCTAAATGGTTCCCCACATTTGGGGCACTATTTGAGAGAGTTGTTATATTGGTCACTTTTGCCCTTTTTGCAAGAAAGAGCTCAAACTTGTTCCTGAGGATTCCAGCTGGTTCCAACCATTCTAAAAACTTCTAAGGGATTAATTGAGAGTGTCTAAAGCATCAAATTACTTCTGGCACAAGAAACTTGGCAGATAGCCCAAAAAGCTCCTAAAGAGGTAAGTATCACAACTTGAACTCTTTGAAATATGCATTGCTTTGAAGTCCACTGATCATGCACATCTCATACATGTTATATATGTTGTGTTTAAACCAATTCATCATGTGATTCATGCATGTAACAAGAGGTAGCATAGAAAATGCAATTATAGGCCTATTTCAAGAACACCATCGGGTTTTGAAATAGGAGCCTCATCTGGAAAAACCACCACCACCATTGGATTCCTTGTGAAATTCTAGGCAGGATAGACCTAAATTTTGTCCCAATCCATGGAGAAATGAGAAAGTTACAAGCTTCACGTTTTTGGCCAAAACCTTGCCTTGCCTTACCTTGGCATTGCCAAAAATAAGGCATGCCTCATATATTCATAGGGTGGTTTTGATACACGGATGTATCACCACCTCAGTGGTAGAAGGCACGCGCTGCACCCAAGAGATCTGGGGTTCGAATCCCCCTCGCCCCAGATCCTCTTTTTACCACTTTTTTCCATTTTTTTATATATTTTGTTATATTTTAAATGATTTGGAAAATTAATTTCTTCTTCAATTTTAATTATTTTTTATTGGTTCTTTTTGTAAAAAATCACAAAAATGTTAAAATATTTTATTCCACAAAAAAATCAGATTTATATTAATGATTTAATATAGTTGATATTTTTGTAAATAAATTCATTTTTATTGTTTTTAAACCTTTTAAAAATGAATATTCACCTTTAAAAAACAAAACCAAATGAGTTCTAAATCATATTGTGATTAAAACTTCATTTTTCAAACCTTAACCAAAAATCACAAGTAGTCTATTTAGACTTATTTGGTATTTTTGTCATTTTATTCATTTTATTAAAAGGATTACTTTTAAAAACGATGAAATTAGGGTTTCTTTGATTTTCACCCTAACAAACTTTTTTAAAATAACCTTTGGGCCTCTAATATAGTGTAAGACCCAATCCCTCTTTGAAACCAAAATAATTTGGGCCTCAGTCATTGTATAAGACCCATGGTGTTTTCAAAAACCTCGGCGCGATCGCCGGTTTAAATCAAACCTTGGGCCTCTACCTGAGTTGTAAGCCCCATCTCTTGTATAAAAACAAACTTTTGGGCCTCTAATAGAGTGTAAGACCCAACCCCTTTTTGTAAATAAACATTTTTGGGCCTCACATATTGTATAAGCCCTTCTCTATATGTTGAAACAACGGCGCGATCGTCGCTTTTTCAAAATCATCTGGGCCTCTCCTTGAGTTGTAAGCCCCATCTCATGTACAAAAATAAACTTTGGGCCTCTAATAGAGTGTAAGACCCAATCCCCTTTTAATCAAAACCATTTTTGGGCCTCAGTATATTGTATAAGTCCCGATACAGTTTTAGAAACTCCGACGAGATCGTCGTTTTCAAACTATTTTTAACTGGGCCTACCCTCGTGTTGTAAGTCCCACTTCATTTCTTTAAATAACCTTTGGGCTTCTCTTTGAGTTGTAAGACCCATCCCTTTGTATAGGAAACTTTTTGGGCCTCAGTCGTTGTATAAGTCCCGATACGATATTCAAAACAACAGTACAATTACTGTTCAAACCTTAGGCCTCTCCTTGAGTATAAGCCCCAACAACTTTGTTTCACAAACAACTCCCTTTTGATTTAGGTTCAAATATACAGTTGTTATCAAAACTTTCTTTAATTTCTCTTAACAACTAACAATACAGCATGGAAGCTCGCTCACCTGTAAGTTTTAACAGCTTTCATTTACTCGCTTTAATATATATAACTATATTGTGGGAAGCTGCGCATGGTTAGTCTTCTTTCATTCTTTTAAATATACGTCAAATATATATAACTGTATTATGGGAAGATGTGCATGGTTAGTCTTCTTTCATACCTTTTAAAATACTTGTCATATATCAATTGTATATATACTAGTATAGTTATTTAGAGTTTTCCCCGGCAACTAGGTCTAGAACTAGGTAAAGCCATGTTGGTCACTCTTAAATACAAACCAAACTAGATCCCCCATAGGATTTCCAGATACAGTCTTCCTTTCAATTGGGGTTAAACAATATGGAACAAAGAGAAAGGAAGTATTCTCGGTGAACCTCTTCTCAGAATGTCACCCCTAAAAATTGTCAAGGAAATTCTACTCCCCGGAGTTGATCTATTCTCTGTGAATAGCATCTCCTGAGTTTCTTCAAATCACAGAACTTTCACTAAATGATCTATTCTCGGTGAATAGCATTTCTTGAACTTTTCTTGGTTTGGGACCCACGGGCTTCCTAAAAGTATCCCTGCCTCCTCTTGGGCTTTATACAAGGACCCTTAGGCTTCTTAGAAGTTCTCATGCCTTCTCTTGGGCTTAATACAAGGACCCTGAAGACCTCTTAAAGGTATAAGATAGAACTTAGTCATCCTTTGCTAGAGCAGTCTTTCCAGTGTCAGACCTCAGGCCACTTTAGGGTTGATTCTTATCCCTTAATGCCCTTGCCTCCTCTTGGAGGCATCATACAAAAGATAAAACTCTTCCACACTAGTAGACTTGGACAGTCTAATCCCCTTGAGTCTCAAAGACATTCTAAAGTTCCTTACAACTATAGGAAGAAACCTCGAGTATTCTGGATCAATCTCCAGCAGAAACCCAGCCTCTCTCATGAGAGTTCCCCGACCAGGGTCAACACTATCTCAAATTAAAACCTCAAGGTATCTGACATATCAACTCTTCTATAATCCTGAGCAAGAGTTGATTCCCCACTGGGACCTGCCTGTGGATCTTGATTATCCCCGGCAAAAGATAGCCTCCTCTTAGGCTTTGTATAATGATCCTTCCTTAGCGAAGTCATCCTCCTCTTGGGCTTTGTACAAATGATTCTCCCTAGCGAAGCTAACCTTTTCAGACTCTCTTGTAGATTCAATCACTTTTCAGACTCTCTTGTTGAGTCAATCACTTTTCAGACTCTCTTGTTGAGTCAATCACTTTTCAGACTCTCTTGTTGAGTCAATCACTTTTTCAGACTCTCTTGTTGAGTCAACCTTTTTTAGCCTCAATCTTGGGCTCTGTACAAGACAGATAAAAATACTCTCTCGTTGAGTTGATCTTTATCCAAACTTGGTATAAATATTTCCCCTAGCAGGAGCTAGCCTCTTCTCAGGTTGTGTAGAATACTTTCTCCAGCTTGTCCAGCCTCAATCTTGGGCTTTGTACAAGATAGATAAAAGCACTATCTTGTTGATTCAAACCCCTTTAGCCTCAATCTTGGGCTTTGTACAAGACATAAATTCCCCTCTCTTGAGCTTGGGACAGATATCTTCCCTAGCAGTCATTTCCTCCCAGTCTTCTTCTAGGCTTTGAGGAATGATTTTCCCCAAGAACAGTCAAACCCATTTCAAGCCTCCTCTTAGGCTTTGTATAACGATTTTACCAGTAAGGCCAGCCTAAAATCTTAGGCTTTGTACAAGACACCTACAAACCCTCCCCAGTGGAGTCAAAATCCCTTTTAAGCCTCAATCTTGGGCTTTGTACTGTAGCGAGCGATTTTGGACGTGGTTCTTAAGCACTGTCGCTCTTGGGGGACTACAGGTCGATTCATTTTTTATCCTATTGAAGCTGATGAAGGAAGGGAAATAGATGTCTCCAACTAACCCTGCTTGCAAACTGAGGTTAAACAGCGGTCTGTTAGGTTACAGATGCTATGTGGTAGTGGAGCCTCTCTCTGGCTTATTTTCTTCGGAACGAGATACCGGGATTGTTCCTGGGGAATTTGTTAGGATACTATGCCAGATTGGATGGAGGTAGGGGACTTTGGTTTTTTGATTTGTGTGCTCGCTAAGATTCTTTTGCAATCTTATGCCTATGTATTCCTGGGATATGGAAATCAGAGCGATCGTAGTTCCTCCTATTCTATGGGAGGAAATGGTGTTTTGGTGTCTTGTTCAAAGCCCAAGACGTGAAGCTAAAAGTGATTTGTATCTTGTTTGAAGCCCAAGATGTGAAGCTGAAGATGATTTGTTTGTATCTTGTTCAAAGCCCAAGATATGAAGCTAAAGAGTTTATTTGTATCTTGTTTAAAGCCCAAGATATGAAGCTAAAGGGTTTTGACTTTAGAGAGAATTTGTCATCTCTAAAGGGGTCTGTTTGTCACAACAGTTGGGTAACTGATTATAAAGGATAATTACTTTAACTTGGATATGTGAATCCAGTAATGCCATAATTTCCCTTATAGGGGTTTTTTAACCTGAAGGGGAAGACTTTAACTCAGTTTAGAGTAATGCCATCTTTCCTTAGGAATTTCTCATGCTAAAAGTGGGACAGTGGCGTGGATGTAAATAATCTAGAGGTTTGCCACTTATAGCAATTAGATGGGGGGAAAGGAGTTGTTGATGTTTGTATACAGTGAGCAAGGCACATGTTTTGATGCTAAAAGGTTGATTGTCTCAACCGGGGTTTCCTTATACAAAGCCTAAGAGGAGGAGGATATAAGGCTAACTTTTCCAGGGAAAATGTTATTTCTGTCTTGTACAAAGCCCAAGATTGAGGCTAAAGGGGTTTGATTCAACAAGAGAGTCTTTTTGTGTGTCTTGTACAAAGCCCAAGACGGAAGCTAAAAGTTGTTTGACTCAACAGGAGAGTCTTTTATAATCAACAAGAGGGTGATTTGGTGTCTTGTACAAAGCCCGAGACGGAGGCGAAAAGGTGATCGAATCGACAAGATATTCTTTTATACTCAACAAGAGAGTGCTTTGTATCTCGTACGAAGCCCGAGATGGAGGCTAAAGATGTTTGACTCAACAAGAGAGCCTTTTATACTCATCAAGAGAGTGCTTTTGTATCTCGTACGAAGCCCGAGATGGAGGCTGAAAGGTTTGTGACCCAACAAGAGGGTCCTTTATACTCAACAAGAGAGTGTTTTGTATCTCGTACGAAGCCCGAGATGGAGGCTACAGATTGGTGACTCAACAAGAGAGTCTTTTATACTCAACAAGAGAGTGTGAAAAGGTTAGATCCCCTGGGAAGGATCATTGTACAAAGCCCAAGAGGAGGCTAACTGTGCTGGCGACTGTTTCAGTTGAGTGACAGGTCCAGTATGTTGGATAAAATAGAAAATCAGTTCTTATAAAGAGACTAATTAAAGGTGAGGTTGTCCTTTGGTATTGATCAGAAGATCGGGGCTATTTCCTGTTCTTTAAGGAAATGGGAAATCCAAAGGGTATTGAGATGTCCAAGTCTACGGGTTTTATCTTTTGTACTATGCTTAAGAGAAATTAAGAGGCAGTACGTTGGCGATAGAAAGATTTAGACTCTTTGAAAGTATGTTCTATTAAGATGACTAATTTCTGTTCCTATACCTTTAAGAGGTCGTCGGGACAATTTGTACGAAGCCTAAGAGGAGGTGAGTGTTAATTCTTGTTATTGGCTGGAATTTTGGTAAAACAATGGTGGTGTTAATGATGTCATATGTCTGATGTCTTAACATGAGTTACTAACATTCAGTTTGTATTAAGTTTGTTAGGGTTACAGTTTTGTATGCTGATGTTATAAGTGATGTCTTGACATCACTATACCAGAACATCAGAACATCAGTTTGTGATGTTTTAGGGCTGCACGTTTCTGCTGAGAGATAGAGAGATTGCAGGCGAATTTATTGGAGAAGATTTATTCTGATACAATTAATTATGCATATCTTGTGGAGAATAGTTTGCTACTATTTTTGTGCAAATAAACATGGAGAATTGTTCTTATTCGTGTGGAGAAGATCTTGCCTATTTGTGTGGAGAAGATCTTGGAGTGTGGAAAAGATCTTGCCTATTTGTGTGGAGAAGATCTTGCAGCTGAATTATAAAGATATGGAGAATATTCAGGGTTAATTATGCAGCTGAATTATAAAGATATGGAGAATATTCAGGGTTAATTATTGAAGATTTAATTAAAGATATGATTGAAGATCTATTTGGAAGCAGGATCTGTTGCAGATTTGTTATAGAAGATTTGATATGTTTGAAGGCCCAAATCCAGTTGGGATGATATTATAAATAGAATGCTTGTAACCTAGAATAGGTATGGGTCCAAGATGTAGATCTTTAGGGCTTTGTCAAAGTGAACCACTCGGGTTGTGAGATGGTCACTGTGGTTAACTCAGAAACCTGTAGGTAATGAGTTTGGGTTTGTTCTTGGAGGAAGCTTTGAAGCAACTCCAATGTGAGTCATGGAAGTGTGTCTTCTGGTTTTTTCTATGTTAGAAAAGTTGTTGGTAAACAAGCTGTTGATGCAGTGACGGTGTAGTTGACTGCTAGACATCATTGTGATGATAGGAAGTGAGATGGAGTCTCTTACCTAGGGAGGACTTAGGTAGAAGGGTCATTGGGTAGTGATTAAATTAGGTAGATTGTCAACTGGTCTGTTGAGTCTGTAATTTGATACTACTAATAGTGGACTTCCTTCCTGGCTTGGTATGCCCCCAGATGTAGGTTGTTGAACCGAACTGGGTGAACAATCCTTGTGTGTGGCTTATGCGTTTCTGTTTCTATTATTGCCTTGTTCAGCAGATTGCGATGTTGTGACATTACACAAAGACATCACACATCTGTACCAGAATTTCAATTGGTATCAGAGCAGGCATCCTGTCTGTTTCTGGATGAGATCTAGGGAAGATACTTTCTGGTTCATGAGCAAGGAAGATAGTCAGTGTAGAATGAAGGCCTGTAGCATTGGTGGTAAGTTGCTGTGTGGTTTGACCTATTGATCTTGGAGTGTTGGGCAAGGGTTATTATGTTTTGCCTGAAGGTTGTAGAGGATTTTTCTGGTGTATGTTCCGCTGCATATATATATATCTGATGGAAAGTTCCTGGTGGTTTTGTGGTAAGGCTGCAACATTCTGAAGATGTATCACATGGTGTGGTGATAATTGAGGACATCTTCAACTAGCTTAGAGTTGCCAAAGATACTTGTGTTTCATCCCAAATGAACTCTTATCTGAGCTTGTTGAAAAGAGGTCTCCAACCGTACAAGGTCATTCTCTGGGTGTGAAGAGAACTTATGTCCTACCAGCAGATTGTGACATAACAGATGCTTGGGGGGCTAAACAAATGTGTTGATCACATCTGTTTGGAACCTACTCCTGACTTGGAAGAGGAGGCATCTGGGCTGTATGAGGATTCATCAAGAAAGAAGCTGAGCCTAATAGGTCAATCAGCCTTTGGTCAATTGGAATTGGTGTCTGAATTAGCCTTGTGGCTGGAAGGATCAGAAGTAAAAGACCAGTCTGCTCAGTACTATGATGGTGAAAGAAGAAGGTAAAGCCAAAGCAAAAGAGTTTCACTGTCAAAGTTTTCATGCGGGAGTGAAGAACTTGATCAGTCAACTCTTAAGCTTATTTGTGGAAAGAAACTGAGCTTAATATGTCAATGTCTCGACATCGTGCTACACATTAGCAGTTTATGGTAAATGCTAAGTCTAAGACATATTAGAGTGTGCTGGATTACTGTAGCTGTGAAGTTGAACATTTGTTGAGATGCTGTTCAATATGTCATAGCATTTCAACTGGAGCTGGTTAAAGAAAAGGTAGTAATTTTGATAGCAGAAGAGAAGGAGATGATCCTTGGTTAAGCTAAAATGTCTGAGGACAATTTAATAAGGCAAAGGTATCCAAGAGTTTGTGTGCAGTAGCATGGTAATTGGTGGTTGCTTGAGCTCTTTCTGTTTTGTGCTTTGAAGGATTCAAAGTAGCAGATTGTCTATGGTATGTTTCTGCAGAAGGATGGCAGTTATTACTCTTTGGTTAGGAGGTCTGAACCCTATGCTTATTAGAAGAAGCCTCTGGAAGAGTGTGTTATGCAAGTTACTACAGTTTTGTTGGTCTAATCTTGGAAGATGCTGATATGCTCTCGTATGTTCCCTGCAAAGAGATATGTGTGAATGAATATGATTAGAACTGATGTTGAAACATCATTTCAGTTCTTTGCTCAGAGTAGAGTAAAAGATCAAGACACTGACCTTACCTGGGAGAGGTTTGTGGTAGTCATGAAGGTTTGTTTTGGAGAAGTTTCAGCAGATAGCGGTTACCTTGACTGGAGTTGAGTATTTATCTACTTTTGAGGATGTGCTTTCAACTAATGACAAAATACATAGACGGGAGACTATGTACATGTCTGATGTAGAAGTGCAGGATTGTTGAAGTGTTGAGAATATACTCTTCTCTGTGTGGCTCTATATTGGTGCTGTTGAAGACATCATAATCTTGAGGGTTTCAGCTTGGATCAGTTTATCTCTGATCTAAGTGGTTGGGAGCATGGTGTTTGCTCTGGTTGAGAAGGTCGAGGATAAGTGGCAGTTATCTCTGGCTTTCTATTGACGGCTCTACTAAGGGAAGTGGCATTCTTTGGTATTGCTATGAGGTAGTCTTGGACTACTTATTTTTTGAAGATTCAGATGTGGTAGGTTTGAAGTCTTTGGAGTTTCTGAGCAGGATGGAGGTTGTCTACTCAAACTTGATTGTTGAATCAAGTCTATGAGAGCATGGAAATCTGTTTTTGCAAAGGGATGAGGTTCTTCTGAGTGGCAGAAGGAGGAGCTGAATTCAACAGTTGGATGTCATAATGTTCTGACATCTAGCTTAACATCAGGAGTCTCAGCTAGTGATGTGATCTATAGGAATGAATGATAGGATGCTTCAAAAGATCGTTCTCATGGCAGTTTGCGGGAGCTGCAGGAAGGAGAAGATGTTACATGACCATGGCTTAGGGAGTCTAAGTGTGTTTGCTTTTGAGCAAGTGGAACATGTGACTTGAAGATCAAGTTTTCTTGGTGGATCAAGATATCTTTGTGAGAGTTCTGACAAACGTGAAGATTCATGTATGAGGTGATCAAACTGTGGCATTTGGTTGATCTCAGAAGTGGATTCGAAGAATCAAGATAATCAGAGTGTGGCAGCTGGTTATTATTGAGGATTGTCTTGGAACAAGTTACTCTTGGGCAGAAGGGTGATGAGTTGAAGACTCAAGGATATTATTCTTCTTGAAGGTGGATGAGAGTTTAATTCTCTAGCTCTTTGGATTACTATGCTATAGTAAGTCCGGTTGGTGGAACATATCAAGAATCATGGTGATGATGTCTTGGTGTGTGGCGGATGTTCTAACTTGTGTTGGGACATTATCTGGTTGGATATCCTTGGTGAAGGATGATTATGCTCTGATTCAGGAACTTGGTGACTACATTATGCCTAAGGAGCGTCTACATAGTCATACGGGAGAATGATGAAGTAGAAGGTCTACCTTGGATGGAGATTGTAGAGAAGACTGAAGTAGATCAGGTATTGAGTGATTGGAAGTCTGAAGATGAAGAGTATGATAGGGAATGACTGCCTTTGGAGAGTTGGGGGATCTATGTGACTTTGATAACAGTTTGTTTGAAGGAGGTTGGTGATTCTGATGTTCCTCACGAATAGCCTAATTGGAACTTCATGTGGAGATGGATGCTCAAGCATTATTGTCAGAAGAGGTGTTTCTAGCTGTGTGGATTAGAATGTGGAGATTCTGACCTTGTGTCTGGAAAAGCATGACTACGAATTTAGAAGACTTCACTAGTATCAACAACCACTAGTGGATGAAATAGCAGAGGAATTGCGTCAGATAAGTTGAACTGTTCAAAAAGTTTTTTTTGGCTGCTTTTACTTCTGTTGCAAGTATCTCTTGAAGAGATTGGTTCTCAGTAAAGCTTTTAAGTAAGCTGAGAAATCGTGGATGTTTGTGAAGCATTCCTGACAGGATGAATGCATACTATGAAGTTCATTCCTGAGAGAAGTTGATCAGCCTGGCAAGATGTGAGTTTTGGAGCATGAGAAGATAACCAATCAAGAGGGAATCATGTGATCTTTGGATTAAGCATTAAGTGAATGCGTTCAGTAGGAGAGTTGAATAGAGAGTGCGCTCTTGAAGACATAAAGATGAGTCTTATGTTTTCCATTCATTTAAGGTAGGTGTTCTTCTTGCAAAGGTGCACTGGTTATCTTAGATAGGGAGAGTTGATTGTTTTGTTGAAGTAGTTGTCAGACAAGATGTTATTGGTGAAGTTCATGGTGTTCTTGACAGTTTAGACCTGGTTCTATAGATTTGTGTGTCAATGGATTGAATCAGAAGTATACATTTACACCAATGTTTGTCAAATTTTGGCCATAAAGGGGGAGAGAATATACAGTAGTAGCTGCTGAGTCTGGATTTTGTTCTGAGCATATTGGTTGGATGATTCAGAGTTTGATTTTGGAATTTTTTTGTGCTTGCTGCGATGTTCAGAGTTTGTCCAATTGTGGCTAAAAAGGGGGAGAGAGTTGCCAAGGTGTGGTTGTGAAGCCTTTTCTGATATGGTGCAGCAGTTGAGGGGGAGAGTGTATGAACAACTGTGAGCTGGTTCTTGGTTTGAGGGGGAGTTTGCCCTATGATGGTGTTTTGAACTGGTTAGTGAGTTTGTGCAGCTTGTTGAAGAGGTGTCATGGCAGAGTTTGTTTTAGCCAAAATTAGCCAAAGGGGGAGATTGTTAATTCTTGTTATTGGCTGGAATTTTGGTAAAACAATGGTGGTGTTAATGATGTCATATGTCTGATGTCTTAACATGAGTTACTAACATTCAGTTTGTGTTAAGTTTGTTAGGGTTGCAGTTTTGTATGCTGATGTTATAAGTGATGTCTTGACATCACTATACCAGAACATCAAAACATCAGTTTGTGATGTTTTAGGGCTGCGCGTTTCTGCTGAGAGATAGAGAGATTGCAGGCGAATTTATTGGAGAAGATTTATTCTGATATAATTAATTCTGCATATCTTGTGGAGAATAGTTTGCTACTATTTTTGTGCAAATAAACATGGAGAATTGTTCTTATTCGTGTGGAGAAGATCTTGCCTATTTGTGTGGAGAAGATCTTGCAGTGTGGAGAAGATCTTGCCTATTTGTGTGGAGAAGATCTTGCAGCTGAATTATAAAGATATGGAGAATATTCAGGGTTAATTATGCAGCTGAATTATAAAGATATGGAGAATATTCAGGGTTAATTATTGAAGATTTAATTAAAGATATGATTGAAGATCTATTTGGAAGCAGGATCTGTTGCAGATTTGTTATAGAAGATTTGATATGTTTGAAGGCCCAAATCCAGTTGGGATGATATTATAAATAGAATGCTTGTAACCTAGAATAGGTACGGGTCCAAGATGTAGATCTTTAGGGCTTTGTCAAAGTGAACCACTCGGGTTGTGAGATGGTCACTGTGGTTAACTCAGAAACCTGTAGGTAATGAGTTTGGGTTTGTTCTTGGAGGAAGCTTTGAAGCAACTCCAATGTGAGTCATGGAAGTGTGTCTTCTGGTTTTTTCTGTGTTAGAAAAGTTGTTGGTAAACAAGCTGTTGATGCAGTGATGGTGTAGTTGACTGCTAGACATCATTGTGATCATAGGAAGTGAGATGAAGTCTCTTACCTAGGGAGGACTTAGGTAGAAGGGTCATTGGGTAGTGATTAAATTAGGTAGATTGTCAACTGGTCTGTTGAGTCTGTAATTTGATACTACTAATAGTGGACTTCCTTCCTGGCTTGGTATGCCCCCAGATGTAGGTTATTGAACCGAACTGGGTGAACAATCCTTGTGTGTGGCTTATGCGTTTCTGTTTCTATTATTGCCTTGTTCAGCAGATTGTGATGTTGTGACATTACACAAAGACATCACACATCTATACCAGAATTTCAGTGAGAAAAACTTTTAAGAAGCCGAGGGACAATTTGTACGAAGCCCAAGAGGAGGCTATCTTCCCGGAGGAAGAATCATTATACGAAGCCTAAGAGGAGGCTGTGAAAACTTTTAAGAAGCCGACGGGTCCTTGTACAACACCCAAGAAGAGGCGGGGATGCTTTTAGGAAGCCTGTAGGTCCTTGCACTAAGCCCAAGAGGAGGTTGATGAACAGTTCCAAAAGGGGTTTCACTTGGAACATTGGCCTTCTGTATATGAACTGTTCAAAAGGGGAATACTTCTTAGATCTAGTTATCTAAAATTGTTGTACAAGAAAATGGTTTAGGTTATGTTGAAATATCCGGAAGAACGCCGGATGTAAGGAGACGAGGCTTTGTCTAGTTCTAGACGTAGTTGCCGGGGAAACTCTAAATATCTATACTAGTATTACACAGTCGATATGAGTTTGTGAAAGAAGACTTACAGTGAAACAGCCCCACAGTACAGTTATATACATATGAAAGCGGTAAATAAAAGCGGGTAAACACTTACTCGGTTGTAGAGCTTCCATGTTGTATTGTTAGTTGTTCAACAAAGGAATTGAAAATAACAGTATGTTACAAAATTAAAGGAGAAAGTGCTTTTGAAAGGAAAATTGGGGCTTACAGCTCAAGGAAAGGCCCAGGGTTTTATCAGTAATCGCACTGTCATTTTGTACAGGGACTTATACAAGTGACTGAGGCCCAGGAAAGGTTTTCTGTACAAAGGGGATGGGTCTTACACTCTCTCAAGAGGCCCAAAAATGATTGAAAGTGAACAAAGATAGGTCTTATAGCTCAAGGAGAAGCCCACTGGTTAATTTTGAAAAGGGCAACGATCGCGCCGAGGTTTTGAAAATACCGTGGGTCTTTTACAATGACTGAGGCCCAAAAGTTTTCGGTTTCAAAAGGGGATTGGGTCTTACACTCAATTAGAGGCCCATGAGTGTTTGAAAATGATTTGATGAGGGTGAAAATCAAAGGAACCCTAATTTTGTTTCCTTTAAAAGTAAATAAAGAAAATCAAATAAAAAAATGATAAAAAAATACCAAATAAGTTTGAATAAACCATTTGTGATTTTTGTTTAAGGTTCGAAATATGAGGGATTAATCACAAGATGAATTAAAACTCATTTGGTTTTGATTTTCAAGGTAAATATTCACTTTTAAAAGTTTAAAAATAATTAAAAATGAATTTATTCACAAAAATACTAATTATATTAAATAAATAATATAAATCTAATTTTTTTTTGTGGAATAAAATATTTTAACATTTTTGTGATTTTTTGCAAAAAGAACCAATAAAAAATAATTAAAATTGAAGGAGTTATTAATTTTCCAATTAATTAACAAAACATGAAAATATTGGAAAAAATAGCAAAATGTGAAAAAACACAAAATGGCATGGGTGGGGTTTGAACCCATGACCTCAAGGTTATAAGGCGCGCACCTTACCATTGGGGTGGTGATACATCTGTTGATTAAAACAAACTAACAAATATACAAGGCTTGCCTTGTTTTCTAGGCCTGGCTAAGGCAAGTTTTGGCAAGAAACGGGAAGGTCCATAACTTTCTCATTTCTCCATGGTTGGGGACAAAATTTATATGCATCTGGCCTAGAATTTCACAAGGAATCCAAGGGTGGTGGTATTTTTTTCAGATTATGCTCCCTCCTCAAAATCTGATAGTGGTTTTGAAATAGGCCATATTTTGCATTTTCTGTGCTACATCTTGGTACAGGTATGAATTACATGATAAATTGATGCAAACACAACATATATAACATGTATAAGATGTGCATGATCAGTGGACCTTAAAGCAATGCATGATTCAAAGAGTTCAAGTTATGATGCTTACCTCTTTTTTGGAGGTTTTGTGCAATCTGCCAAGCCACTTGTTCCAGAAATGATTTGATGCTTTGTGTCATACCCCAAATTTTGACCACTAAGATTTCCCATCATTGTGCAAATCATCATCACAATATGGATGAACCATCATGCCTCATCAAATGCCTCAAGGGTTGTTGAGCATTCACTACAATCAAAATTAGGGTTTTAAGCCCTCTCAGAGCCTTAGACAAAGGATCAATCATGGAATGACATGATCTTCAACTTGTCTAACCTCTTAAATATCCACAATGGATCAAAAGGACTCCCACTTCAAGGATTAAGCACAAGGCTGCTCCCTTCTAGGTGGATCAAGTCTTAGGATCACCAGTGTCACCAAATTAGGGTTTTGGTCGACCAGGGCCTCCAGATGAAAAATTTCATCTGGACACAAGCCAAAGATCCAAAACGCAACCTAATGTACTCCATGGAACCTCATGGACCCATTTATCAAGTCAATTTTGCCTCAGAGGATGCATTCATCAAAAATCAGGAATTAGGGTTTCTTGACCTAATTCACCCCTAAGTTGACTTTTGGGACAAATCATGAACCAAGACCTCAAGAGAGGATTTTAGGGTCTCTAATGAACTATATTGATCCATTTGGGACAATGGATTGATCTAAGAAGCTTGAGCAACAAGTCTCAATTTCATCTGCACCACAATTAGGGTTTTAAGGAAAAAGTCAACTGTAACTTTGACTTTTGACCAGGACATGCTCCCAAGCCCTATGACATGCCCCAATATACCCTATGACACCCATGGAACATGTCCATCAAGTTTGATTTAGGTCAAGGACATGATTTCCTGAAGAATTGCACAGTTTGGAATTCATCTGATAAAAAGTCAACTGTGCACAAAAGTCAACTTTGACTTTTTGAGATTTTTCACCAAAATGGATTTTTAACCCTAAAATGATGTTAATGTATGATTTGAATCATCATTCATCAAGAAAAATCAAAAAAAGTTGGATAACTTGTAAAAGGGGTAACCATAAAAACTTAGAAAATTTTCTAAGTTAAAAATAAAGTGACAAGGGTACCAACTTTGAAGGATCATAACTCCTAAACCACAAAGCCATTTTTTCTCATCCAAAGATGGATTTGTAGCTCTCATTACCCTCTACAAAAACTTCAACTAGACCTAAGTCCAATTCATTAAGGATTTTGAGTTATGGAGTGATCAAAATGGCTGAAAAATGAAAATGTCACTTTTTCCAACACTTAGTGAAATTTTCACTAAGTCCAAATTTGTCTTCATTTTTTGCCAAATGTAGGGGGATTTTTCACTTGGATTCAAAAGAGATCAAAACCAAACATGTTCAAACAGTTGTTATATCATGTAAGGGCTTTCCAAAATGGCCAAGAACATTGCCAAATTCCATTTGAGTCATGAGATATGACATTGGAAAGTTGCCTTGCTGAAATCTGTCAAAGGCAAGGCAGAATTTGCAACTTTGCTCGATTTGCCAAAATCAGCCAAATTCAAATGCTCCTATCCACTTGGACACATCTGAGGATTGAATCTAAAGGGGACAATCACTGAGCCAAGCCTCCAAAGTACATGGAACAAGAAATAGCATGTTGAACCTAGAATGGCCAAAACAGGGACAAGACTCCAAATTTGGATAGGAGCATTCATTGGAAGCATCAAGGTGGCATGGACTGAGCCATTCTCATTTGAAATTGGTCAAGACTTATCCAAGACCAAGGGAACCACAGCCCTGTGCCCTAACCTCTAGTCAATGGCTAGAGGAGACTTGCATTTCCATTGGCCAACATTGAACAAACACCTGCTGCAGTTGCCATTCACTGTGGATCCCAAAACAAACTTGCTCTACTATAAATAGAGCTCAATTGTGATCAGTTTGAGTACACCAAAGCCATCTAACAGATGCTTTCCTCAAAATCTCTTCTGTCACTCCAATTTTGCCTTCTAAGGCAAGTCACTATCGGGTTTTGAGTTTGAGAGCTTTTCCAATCAAACCAATCACACACACACCTCATAGACATCACATATGAGCTGATCAAACACTTAGATCACTTCTGAAACACCAATTTCACAAAATCACCAGTTGGTTGCTCAAATTTTCAATCAAGTTGCAGCTGAGGTACCACAAATTGATCCAGCCAATTTCAATCAAGTCCAAGTATTCAAACACACACCATAGGGTGTAGGGAAGCTGTTCAGATCATCACCACTCATCTGTAACACCTCCAAATCAAAAATCACATTGCACTTGCTGTCACAGCTTAGAGGTAAGCATATACTTGGTCATCTCTCAATCTATTCATATTTCCTCGCACAATAATTTGGCCATATGTTCATAATCATGCATGGAATGTTTTCCCTCAATTAATTGCATTGTTTGAATCGTGTATCAAAAATCCTAGCCTTCATGCAGAAATTAGGGTTCTTGAGGTTTCTTCGTGATTTCATGTTTTATGTTTAATTTAAATGAAATTAAGTGTTATAGACATGATCGTGAGGTTGAGACGAGCATAATGATATGTGGATTGCATGATATGATTACGTATTCAGTGAGATTGGATGGAAAACGCAAATCAGCCAAACCCAGAAAAACGCGCGTGTTCTTGCTTGTGTTCTTGGCGCCTTTTCCACAAATTCAAATATTTGAATTTTGTGATTTTGTTTAATTGATTCAAAAATTAATTTCTCTCTGAGTTTTAATGATTTTGAGTTGATTCTTTTTTTAATAATTCACAAAAATGTTAAAATATTTTATTTTATCAAAAAATCCCAAAAATATTATTTATTTCATATAATTGATATTTTTTCAAAGAATTAATGTTTTAATTGTTTTTTGACATTTTAAATATTTTTTCTACATTGATTTTGCAACTTTTAATGCTTTCTAATTATTTTGTAGGTCAATAAATAATTTTTGAAGCATTAATCCAAAATCACAATTTGTTTTTCACATGTTAAACAATTTTGATCATTTTTAATTGAATTTTTATTCAATTAAATACATTTTTGAAAACAAATTAGGGCTTTTGGATTAATTCAACCCTCATAAATCATTTTCAAATCACTTTTGGGCCTCTTGAGAGAGTGTAAGACCCAACCCACTTGTACAGAAATATTTTGGGCCTCATTCGTTGTATAAGTCCCTCTGTACATTTTCAAATAAACGGCATAATCATCGCCTTTTGAAAAATAACCTTGGGCCTCTCCTTGAGCTATAAGACCCATTCAAAAACACTTTGGGCCTCTAATAGAGTGTAAGACCCAATACCCTTTTAACCAAACTATTTTGGGCCTCACTTATTGTATAAGTCCCTCTGTGTTAAAAGAAAATATCGGCGCGATTGCCATTTTTAAACGAATAATCAATTGGGCCTACCCTCGTGTTATAAGCCCCATTCTTTTTCTTTAAAACTCTTTGGGCCTCTTGAAAGAGTGTAAGACCCATCCCTTTGTACAGAAAACCTTTTTTGGGCCTCAGTCACTTGTATAAGTCCCTCTGTACAAATTCAAACAGTGTGCTCACTGATAAAATCCTGGGCCTCTCCTTGAGCCGCAAGTCCCAAATTTTTCTTTTTCAAAGCACTTTCTCCTTTGATTTTGAATATACTGTTGTTTTCAATCTTTCTTTGTTGAACAACTAACCAAACAGCATGGAAGCTCTACAACCGAGTAAGTTGTTATCGCTTTCATTTACCGCTTTCATATACATATAACTGTATTGTGGGGCTGTTTCACTGTAAGTCTTCTTTCATAAACTCATATCGACTGTGTAATAATAGTATAGATATTTAGAGTTTCCCCGGCAACTACGTCTAGAACTAGGTGACGCCGTTTCGTTTATTCGTAGAAATAGACAACTAGATCCCCAATAGGATCACCAGATACAGTCTTCTCTCAGGCTGTCCTCATTAGGAATTGTCAAGAAACTCTACTCCCAGAGATGAATGTATTCTCCGTGAATGGCATCTTTGAGTTTCTTCCAAATTCTCGAACTTTCCTGACTTTGATCTATTCTCGTTGAATAGCATTGCCTTGAATTTCTCGGGGTTTGGGGACCCACGGGCTTCTTAAAAGCATCGGCCTCCTCTTGGGCATCGTACAAGGACCCACAGGCTTCCTAAAAGCAACCCCGCCTCCTCTTGGGCTTAGTACAAGGACCCTACGGCTTCTTAGAAGTATTCACAGCCTCCTCTTAGGCTTCGTATAATGATCTCTTCCTCCGGGAATGATAGCCTCCTCTTGGGCTTAGTACAAGGACCCGTCGGCTTCTTAAAAGTTTCCAGCCTCCTCTTAGGCTTCGTACAAATTGTCCCGATGACCTCCTAGAGGTATAGGAATAGAACCTAGTCATCCTCATAGAACAGTCCTTTCATAGAGTCTACTACTGTTTCTCAAAGCATGGTACAAAAGATAAAACTCTAGACACGAACAGTCTAACTTCCTTGAGTCTCAAAGACATTCTCAAGTGACCCCTTCGTTAAATAGGAAGGAAACCCGCAGACTCGGACAATCTCAATACCCTTTGGATTTCTCGTTTCCTCAAAGAGAAGGAAATATCCCTGATCCTCAAATCAAATCCCTGAGTACAATGTTGCTCATATAAGAACTGATTTTCTCTTTAAAATCAGTATACTGGACCTGTCACTCAACTGAAACAGCATCGTAGCCTCCTCTTGGGCTTTGTACAATGATTCTCCCCAGCGGAATCAAACAACATTTAGCCTCTCTCTCGGGCTTTGTACGAGACACGTAAGAGACTCCCTCGTTGAGTCAATCACCCCTTTCGCCTCTATCTCGGGCTTCGTACGAGATACAAAAAAACTCTCTTGTTGAGTCAAATAGCCTCCATCTCGGGATTTATACGAGATACCAAAAGATTCTCCTGTTGAATCAACCCTTTTAGCCTCTCTCTCGGGCTTTGTACGAGACACATAATAGCCTCCTCTTAGGCTTTGTATAAGAAAACCACTGGTTGATCCAATCAACCTTTTAGCATCAAAGTTGTGCCTCGTTCACAGTACACAAACATCAACAACTCCTCCCCTTTCATCTAATTGCTGTAAGCGGCAAGCCTCTGAATCATCTACATCCATGCCACTGTCCCTCTTTTAGCATGAGAAATTCCTAAGGAAAGATAGCATTGCTCTACACTGAGTTAAAGTCTTCTCCTTCAGGTTAAAACCTCCTTTAAAGGAAATTATGGCATTGCCGGATTCACAAATCCCGGTTAAAGTAATTCTCCTTTATAACCAGTCACCCAACAGTTGTGACAGACAAGCCCTTCTTTAGAGATGACAATTTCTCTCTAAGGTCAACACCCTTCAGCTTCATATCTTGGGCTTTGAACAAGATACAAATCACCTTCAGCTTTACATCTTGGGCTTTGAACAAGATACCAATCACCTTTCGCTTCACGTCTTGGGCTTTGAACGAGACACCAAAAACACCCATTTCCTCCCATAGAATAGGAGGAACTACGAACGCTCTGATTTCCCTGTTTCGGTAAACGGGAATACATAGGCATAAGATTGAAAGAAAAATCTTAGCGAACACACTAAACAAAAACCCAAATCCCATATCTCCATCAATCAAAAGCAGTAATTCAAAAAGCATCAGTCCTAACATCCTAATCCTTGTTCCCCGCTATAAAGTCCTAGAAAGAGAGAAAGAAAATCGTGTTGGCGAAAATACAAATAACCAGTACAAAGGCCCCCCCACATTGATAGCATTCGTAACCTAACAGACCGCTGTTTAAACTCAGTATGCAAAGCAGGGTTAATTGGAGACATCTATTTCCCTTCCTTCATCAGCTTTAATAGGATAAAAAAATGAATCGACCTGTCGTTTAAGCTCAAACCGCAGAGAGCGACCAGCGCTTATGAACCGCGTCCAAAATCGCTCGCTACAGAAAAATGGCGCCCACCGTGGGGCGGGTCTCTGTTTTTTCTTCCTTTTTATCTCTTGTGTGAATACCACAGATTGGGGCTTCCGCCGGGGAACCCATTTTCTGTAAGGAACTTAGGATTCATAGCTTTAAAGGTCTAGGATGTTTAGGACAAATATATATACTGCTTTTCCTAGTTGCTATACATGTTTATTTTTCTGCTAATGGGAATGCGGGTGATGCCGTATGTGGAAAGATTGAGTATACACCTAAGATAAGTGATGGCGACGGGGTCGACCATCAACCTCAGTGGAGGCTGACCAACGCAACCCATTCTCTCACCTAGACAATGGGCCGGTTGTTAAGTCTGAGAAGCTGAGGAGCCAAACCCTTTCGTAGTGCGGAAACTATCGGAAATAGTTGTTACGCGATACTACCCTCATTTGAGGCTGGTGATCTATTCTCGGTGAATGGCACTTACTCTAAGATTGCTTTACAACTCGCTGAGTAGCTGAGTATAGGTACAAAAATCACCCTAGTATAAAGCTTTGGGGATGGGTAGAGCCTTGACTTCATGACAACGACCCTTTGACCCCATGTTTTTTCTATGTTTTTGTGTGCTGCATTCATGCATTCATTTAAAAAACATTAAAACATTCAAAAAAGTTCTCTTCTAGTCTCTCTGTTTTTCAAATTAAACTAAGACTGTGATTACAAATATCAGAGAAAAGGATTGCACTAATGGATTTTGGTAGAAGGAGAACTCACCAGTATACCTTCAAGGTTCCAAAACTAGAGGATTTGAGAAGGTTAGCAAGGATGATCACTAGCCCTGAGGCTTTCAGAGCCAAATACAGAGGTCTGCTACCACTGTTAAGAGTCCATGTGATTGAGGGAATCATGGATGCGCTCGTTCAATTATATGATCCGGTTTATCACTGTTTCACATTCCCGGATTACCAGCTCACACCAACGCTGAAGGAGTATTCTTACCTGATTGATCTACACATTACAGATCGAGCTCCATTTTCTGGACTGGAAGAAATTCCAAAGAATCAGACTATTGCAAGAGCGATTCATTTGGACGAGTCTGAGGTTAGGACTCACATGACTACTAAGGGTGGCATCCAAGGTTTTCCATCCCAGTTCTTGACAAAGAAAGCCCTGTACTTCGCCAGTATCGGGAATGTGACTGCTTTTGAAAGCATCTTTGTCTTACTCACCTACGGGTTATTTTTGTTCCTCAACATCAATAACTTCGTCGATATTAACTCCATTAAGGTTTTTCTCATTGGAAACCCTGTGCCGACTTTGCTCGCAGATGCGTATCATTCTGTACACTTGGGAAATTTGTACAGCGGAGGGGAGATCACGTGCTGTGTACCTCTGCTTTATAAATGGTTTATCTCTCACTTGCCCAAGTCTGCTGCTTTTTGGGATTGCAAGAGTGCCTTACGTTGGTCGCAGAAGATCATGTCCCTCACCAACTCTGATATAGATTGGTGCAATAGGATTTATGAGGGAATCAGAATCATTGACCGTTGTGGAAACTTCCCCAACGTACCCCTCATAGGAACTAAAGGAGGAATCAACTACCATCCGGTATTGGTTCGCCGTCAATTTGGATACCCGATGAGACACATCCCACTGGGTGTTCATTTGGAAGGTCTTTTCTTCAAGGAAGGAGAAAATGATAGAGCACTAAAGATGGAAATAGTGCAAGGTTGGAAGCATGTTCATAAGAAAGGACGAGAGTCTCTAGGAAAACCAGATTGTGTCTCGGTGGAGCCTTATCTCCACTGGGTACAAACTAGAGCTCTCAAGCTGAAAATGCCTTATCCTCGTTACGGGATTCTTCCGCCGAGGGAATCTGTCATGTACTTCATGACGGAAACTGAAAAGCTTCAGGTTACTCTCAACAAAGTTCAAAAGGAGAGAAGGTCTTGGAAGAACAAGTACCGCACCCTCGACGTAGAGTGCATCAAAATACAATAATTACTGAAAGAGAAAGATGCTCTGATTGAGATTTTAGAGCAACATGCTGTGGAGAATCAAGATGACCAAAGGAATTTGCTCGCTCCTTTCACCTGGAAAAGGAATGACAACCCGACAACGGCCCAAGAGCCCCGGTCAAAGAAAAGGAAGATACCAGAATCAGCACCCGACTTCTCTTCAGAGAGGACTCAGGACCAATTAGTTTAGGTTTCTGTTTCCGCACCTTGTAATCTACTGTATTTCCATTTCTGCAATCCTTTGGAATTCAATAAAAAGGGGTTTCCCCACTGTTTGATATTTACAATCTAATTGTCGAAGTTTATTTTGGTTAAACCTTAAACAATTAATATAATCATTGCATTCATCATTCTCACATCGCGTATTCTCCTTACCTATGAATCTCACATTTGTGTCTCGGTTCTAGAGTCAAACTGTCTCATTCATATAATACTCGGGCCAATCGTTAGAAAAGGATGGATGATCTTGAGGAAGAAAACAGAGAGTTGAAAGAAGAGATCGACGCTCTAAGAGAGGATCTGAGAAAGCTTCGTAACGACATTCAAGCCATGGCAGAAGCTCATCTACAAAGAACTGTGATCTCAGAGATCACCTCAACGTCCATAGTGGAGAGGTATGATCCTAGGTATCAGATACCGAAAGATCGTCCTTGGGGCATGCCTGTTAACTATATCCCGGAAGGATATGTTCCGCCGATCACTGAAGATCAGGGAATCACAACAGAAGCCGCTGGGCCTGAAGGTTACAATCTTCGGGAAAGCGAAGATGTCAGAGGCATGCTGAAGACTCCTGAAGGTTACAAACTTCGGGAAGCGCCAAGATTCACCGCCGTAGTCACGGTCCCGTCCCCTGTGGTGCACACTGTCCCGGAAGGACAGATTCCACCAACACCTTCTGGTAAGAAGGAAACTATGTTCGATAGAATGGATGAATTCCAGGAGCAATTCCTGGAAATGCAGAAGGAGCTGCAAGCCATTCGCGGTCAAGATTTATTTGGAAAGGACGCCGCAGACCTCTGCTTGGTCCCAAAGGTGAAAGTTCCGCACAAATTTCAAGTGCCCGACTTTGAAAACTACAAGGGTAACTCTTGCCCTCAAAGCCATCTGGTGATGTACGCTCGGCGGATGTCAGCTCAGACGGAGAATCAGAACCTACTGATTCACTACTTTCAGGATAGTTTAACCGGTGCTGCACTCAAATGGTACATGGGTTTGAACCGTACTACGATTAGCACATTCAGAGATCTTGGTACTGCCTTCGTCCAACAATACAAATACAATTTGGACATGGCACCCGACAGAGATCAACTCAGATCAATTTCGCAAAAGGACAAGGAAACCTTTAAGGAGTATGCTCAAAGGTGGCATGAAATTGCCGCTCAAATTTGTCCACCTTTTGAGGAAAAAGAGATGACAAAGATCTTCTTAAAGACCTTAAGCTCATTTTACTATGACCGAATGGTTGCCAGTGCGCCCAGTGATTTCACCGAAATGGTCAGCACGTGCGTACGTCTTGAGGAAGCCGTCCGAGAAGGATGTTTGGTAAAAGACACTGGATCGACGAGCGGTACTAAAAAATATGGTAGTGCTCTCTCTAAGAAAAAAGAGCAAGATATTGGGAATATCTCTCTCGAAAAGCAAAGACGACGTTATCAACCGGTAGCGGCGGTAACTCCTGCTATCAACCCTGCGTCTATTCCTACGTATCAACCTCAGGTTGCGTAGAGTCAGCCTGACCAGCAAAGGACACAACAGCCTCTTCAGCAGGTTCGTCCTCCATATAACAACAACCGTACAACACGGCCACCAGGATTTGATCCTATACTCGTAACGTATGCAGAACTGTTTCCATTACTACTGGCTAAGGGGCACATTCAGACTAAATCTCCTCTTACAATACTGGAAAATCCGCCTTTTTGGTTTAAGGTGGATCAGACATGCTCTTATCATCAAGGAGGATCAGGGCATAACATAGAGACTTGCCTTAATTTCAAGTCCGACGTGCAAAAACTTGTTAGGAGCAGGGTCTTATCCTTCAAAGATACGAATCCTAATGTTCTTACGAACCTGCTGCCTCAACACGAGAAAGCTGCCATCAATCTGATTGAGAAAGAGACTAACGATGTCTATCAAATTCACGATGTACTCTTGTTGAAGACCAATCTGGTCAAGATGCATTGTAGACAAAGTGGATATGGCCATGTGCCACCTCATAACTATCACCAGTGTGATATCTGCTCTTAAGACAACCAAGGATGTTCTGTAGTGCAAGTAGCTCTACAAGAACAGATGGATCTCGGATGGATCCAGGAGCACCGAGTTCGTGAAGTTAACATGGTTTACACGAATCCTAACGTCATTCAAAACCACGACATCCGTACGATGAATGCCAACTTGGTGGCGATGCACTCAAGGCAAAGCCAGTATCATAATCTGCCGCGGCACGATTACAGTTCTTGTCTAATTTGCTCGATAAACAAACAGGGATGCTCTTTCATACAGGAGGCCCTCCAGCGTCAGATGGATCTTGGATGGATCCAAGACTACCATGATAGGAACCCTTATCAGATCAACATGGTTCAGATCTTTGATATTCGCGTGATGAATACCAACCTGGTAGAGTTACATGCTGAACAGGTCCGACTCGGATTCTTAATATCACACGACTATCAAAGCTGTAAAGTAGGTTGCGAAAATGATCGAGGTTGTACCCTTGTCCAGGAGGCACTTCAGCACTTGTTAAATCATTGGTGGATGCCAATCTATATGGATGAAGATACTCAGCAGATTAGTATCAGTAATAGAAACCCCACTCGGTGTCAAAGTCAGGATGTCCGATCAGTGGAAGCTAACCTAGTGAGGTTACATTGTATTCAAAGTGGACATAGCCAGGTGCCACCACACAACTACGATCGTTGTAGCGTCTGTTCGGAAAGCAACCAAGGGTGTTACCTTGTGAGAGCAGCTCTTCAGGGTCAGGTGGATGGTGGAGAGATTCGTCCATATCCGGGTTCTGGACCCATCAACTGGACGCCGAACTACCTTGCAGGTCAAGTTGAGGGTGTTGTCACAATCTCTGGTCATCACAGGACCAGGGATGTTTTTGCCATCATCCCTCTACTTGACGAATCTAAAGTTCCCAACCGGGAACGGGTCGAGATTACTTACGGTGGTCAGAAAAATCAGAAGGCTCCTGTAGTCATCTATCTACCAGGACCACTACCGTATGAATCAGCTAAGGCGATCCCTTACAAATATGGTGCAACAATAATTGAAAATGGAAAGGAAATTCCATTACCCTCCGTTGTGAACATTGCAGACATCAGTCGAGTAACTCGGAGTGGTAGAATCTTCAACCGAGGGGTTGGGGAAGTTAACAAAGAAAAGGAACTTCAGACAGAAGCTCCCGATCTATCAGTCGGTCAATCCAGTAATCCCGACCTTTCGAAAAATGATGATGAGATGCTGAAGCTCATCCAAAGGATTGAATATAACATTGTTGATCAGCTGTTACAGACTCCTTCAAAGATCTCGGCATTATCACTGTTACTCAGTTCAGAAGCACACAGAGAGGCTCTACAGAAAGTCTTGGAGCAAGCCTTTGTAGAACAGGATGTAACAATCAGACAGTTCGATAGCATTGTCTCTAACATCACTTCCTGCAATAATTTGGGATTTAGTGATGAGGAATTACCCGAAGAGGGTCGCCGTCATAACATGGCGCTCAACATTACAGTCAACTTCCAGGACGATGCTTTAGCCACCGTACTGGTAGACACAGGGTCAGCCCTGAATGTTATGCCAAAGTCCACTTTGATGCAATTATCATTCAAAGGCCCTCCGATGAGAATCAGCGAGGTCGTCGTCAAAGCGTTCGACAGATCCAGAAAAATAGTTATCGGCGAAGTTGATCTTCCCATAACTATTGGTCCTCACACTTTCCAAGTCACTTTCCAGGTCATGGACATCCGGGCAACATACAGTTGTTTATTAGGAAGACCTTGGATACATCAGGCTGGAGCGGTCACTTCGACCCTCCACCAAAAGCTAAAATTCGTCAAGAACGATCAACTTGTCACGGTTTGTGGGGAACAAGCCTTGCTTGTAAGCAACTTGTCATCATCTACTTGTGTAGAACCCGAGGAGGTTATTGGAACTCAGTTCCAAGCACTGTCGGTAAGCAAGGACAATCGTTTTAAAGGAGGAACCTCGATTTCCTCAAACAACGATGCTATCAAAGCGGTCGAGAGTACTGATACGACAGGATGGGGACAACTTGTCATTCCTGTTGGCAATAAAACAAAGGAGGGTCTTGGTTTTTCTGCAACCTGTACCCAGACAGATGCCAGCGATGAAAGTCTTCATCCCCTTCAAAATTTCTTCCACAGTGGAGGTTTCCTTCACCCAGTGTCTCAAGCAGTCCATGCTATTAATGAGGAAGATCCCTCTGACACAGATGAAGAGTGGAACTCCTACCTTAACAAGGACGGTTATATGTCTCAAGAAGAGGTGCCTATGCCTTTTTGCTTTCCTAAAAAAAGTCCGAGATTTATACCAAGATCAGATGTCGAAATGATCTGCGGGGATTGTGATCCAGAAGGATGCCGCGCTCCGCCAAATTCATTAGAGGAAGACACTCCGATGAAAGATAATTTTGACTACACCTACTATGGCCCAATGGATGGTCTGCCAATGTGGCAGCCTTACCCAGGAAACTTGGGGCAAGAGAGTCAGCCGAACAATGAAAATCAGCTGACCATCATTTAACAGAATACTTGTGTCCCCACCATGTCATGGGATCAACACTCAGGTCATTCGAAAACTACTCAACATGAAGATGAATTTGCAACGTTTGCAGGACTTGAATTCATCAACTATGCTTTTCCCGAGGTCAACGTCATCGAGAGAGATGACTCCTCCAGTTCCAAAGAAGTGTGGGACACCTTGGGACAACCGAGTGGAAAATACGACTATATGGTCAAGTACACCGCTCCCGAAAGCTCTCATATCAGGCTCGAAGATATCCAGCCAACTGGATGGGAAAATACAGCTGAGAGCACAAATGCTATGCAAAATGCAACTGAGGAATTCTCCTACGACAATTCTGCTTGGGAGACAGATTCCAACGATCCTGCTTCACCAGAAATCAGCGTTATTGCTGAAGACAAATCAAGGAAGGTGCCAGACTTTGTGATTCACCGAGGAGTTCGCCGCCAATGGGTTGCCGTCGAGGTTCCGAAGGTCGTTCATCAGTCAAAGTAATTGCCATCTTTAACCTTTCACCCTGCCCAGGTGAAACGAATGTTTTGATAGGGCTCGCTTTCTGTAAATTTTCCCTCTTCGCTTTGCCCGAAGCGACAGAGTTTTGTTTTATAGGGCTGTAGTTTCAAGGATCGACTTGTTCATTAATAAAATAACATCATTCTGTAATTTCTGCATTAATTGCTGTTTTCTCTTTTTGCTTTCTCAGAAAATGGTAATCCTAAAAAACAATTAAAATTAAAAACAAGCAGTAAAATAAATACACTGCACACACTTGCATTTTTCTCTATCTCTTCTAAACACGAATCATCACGTCATGCAGATTGCTTGTTTTAAACCCAGTTGAAACATACGATCCGATGCCTTCTCCCAACTTTGAGTTCTCGATATTTGGGGCTGAAGAAGAAAATGACAACGAAATTCCAGAAGAGATCTCCCGACTGCTCAGACAAGAGGAAAGGTCCATTGAACCTCACAAAGAGCCGTTGGAAACGATAAACTTGGGTTCGGAAAAAGAGAGAAAAGAAATCAGGATTGGGGCACTGCTCAATCCAACTGTCAAAGAAAGTTTGATAAAGCTTCTCAAAGAATTCCCCGATGTATTCGCTTGGTCCTATCAGGATATGCCAGGGTTGGATACCAGCATCGTGGAACATCACTTACCGTTAAGATCGGAATCAAAGAGTAGGCCATCAAAATCAAAGAGTAGGTACAGAAACAGATTGACGCGGGTTTCCTCGCTACATCTGAATATCCTCAATGGTTAGCCAACATCGTACCCGTTCCGAAAAAGGAAGGAAAGGTCAGAATGTGTGTTGATTACAGATATCTGAACAAGGCAAGTCCAAAGGACGAATTTCCTTTACCACACATTGACATGCTGGTGGACAGCACAGCAAAGTTCAAAATTTTCTCCTTCATGGATGGATTCTCGGGTTATAACCAGATTAAAATGGCGCCAAAAGACATGGAGAAAACTTCGTTCATTACCCCATGGGGCACCTTTTGTTACAAGGTAATGTCGTTCGGTTTGAAGAACGCTGGGGCAACCTATCAAAGGGCCATGACTACTCTGTTTCATGACATGATACACAAGGAAATCGAGGTATATGTCGATGATATGATTGCAAAATCAAAAACAGAGAGTGAGCACGTTGAACATCTGTCAAAATTGTTCGAACATTTAAGAAAATTCAAGCTCCGCTTGAATCCCAACAAGTGCACCTTCGGTGTCCGTTCGGGGAAACTACTAGGGTTCATCGTCATCCAGAAAGGAATTGAGGTTGATCCTGACAAGGTCAAGGCCATTCAAGAAATTCCTTCTCCGAAAACTGAAAAACAAGTTAGAGGATTCTTGGGACGTTTGAACTACATCTCCAGATTCATATTCCTTATGACTGCCACGTGTGCGCCGATTTTCAAATTACTGAAAAAGAACCAGGATTGCGTTTGGTCAAAAGATTGCCAAACCGCCTTCGACAGTATCAAGGAATATCTGTTGAATCCTTCGATTCTATCACCTCCAGTGGAAGGAAGACCACTGATCATTTACCTCACAGTCCTAGAGGACTCAATGGGATGTGTACTTGGCCAGCAAGACGAAACTAAAAGGAAAGAGTCTGCCATTTACTATTTGAGCAAGAAATTCACCGACTGCGAGACTCGGTACACGATGCTTGAGAAAACTTGTTGCGCTTTGGCTTGGGCAGCCAAACGTCTTCGCCAGTACATGATTCGTCACACTACTTGGTTGATATCAGAAATGGATCCAATCAAGTATGTCTTCGAAAAACCTGCTCTCACGGGAAGGATTGCCCGTTGGCAGATGTTGTTATTAGAATATGACATAGGGTACCACGCTCAAAAAGCCATTAAGGGAAGTATTTTAGCCGATCATTTGGCTCATCAATCGATTGACAATCAAGAATCAATCGGGTTTGACTTCCCAGACGAAGATGTCATGTATCTAAAAATGAAAGATTGCGATGAACCGTTACCTAGTGAAGGGCCAGAACCAGGTTCCCAATGGGGACTTATCTTTGACGGAGCAGTTAATCATTACGGAAACAGAATTGGGGCAATCATTGTTACCCCTCAGGGTACCCACATTCCTTTCACCGCTCGACTTACGTTCAAGTGTACGAACAACGAGGCCGAATACGAAGCTTGTATCATGGGTCTCGAAGAAGCAATTGATTTAAGGATCAAAAACTTGGACGTATACGGCGACTCAGCCTTGGTTATCAATTAGATCATAGGAGATTGGAACACATACCAATCAGGATTGATTCCTTACAAAGACTATGCAAGAAGGTTGTTACCCTTCTTCAACAGAGTTGAGTTTCATCACATCCCTCGTAAAGAGAATCACATGGCTGATGCCTTAGCCACTCTCTCTTCCATGATTAGTGTAGGTCAATGGAACGACGTACCTAAGATCGACATAATGCGCCTTGAACGGCCCACTTACGTCTTCACGATTGAAGCAGTCATAGATGACAGACCTTGGTATCACGATATCAAATGCTTCCTTCAGAAACAAGAGTACCCACCTGGGGCATCAAGGAAAGACAAGAAAACCCTCAGAAGATTGGCTGGAAACTTCTTCCTGAGCGGTGACACTCTTTATAAGAGAAATTTTGACTTGGTCTTGCTCCGATGCGTGGACAGACCAGAAGCAGACATGCTTATGAAAGAAATTCATGAAGGATCCTTTGGTACTCATGCCAACGGACACACAATGGCGAGAAAAATTCTAAGAGCAGGGTATTATTGGTTGACCATGGAATCCGACTGCTACAAGTACATGAGGAGGTGTCACAAGTGTCAGATATACTCTGACAAAATTTATGTACCGCCATCACATCTCAAAGTTCTCTCTTCCCCGTGGCCTTTTTCCATATGGGGAATCGATATGATCGGCTTGATCTAACCTAAGGCTTCAAACGGACATCAATTCATCCTGGTAGCCATTGACTATTTCACCAAGTGGGTCGAAGCAGCATCATACGCTAATGTAACCCAACAAGTGGTGGCCGATTTATCAAAAACAATATCATCTGCCGTTATGGTGTTCCAAGCGAGATCATTATTGATAATGGATCTAACTTGAACAATAAGATGATGAAGGAATTGTGCGCAGAGTTCAAGATTGAACATCATAACTCATCTCCCTACCGACCCAAGATGAACGGAGCGGTAGAAGCGGCTAACAAGAACATCAAGAGGGCCGTTCAAAAGATGGTTGTAACCTACAAAGACTGGCACGAGATGCTACCCTTTGCTCTTCACAGGTTATCGCACATCTGTTCGCACTTCAACAGGGGCTACCCCTTTCTCTCTAGTGTATGGCATGGAAGCAGTGCTCCCCATAGAAGTAGAGATTCCATCAATCAGGGTATTGATGGAAGCTAAGCTCACCGAAGCTGAATGGTGTCAAAATCGACACGATGAACTGAATCTGATCGAAGAAAAGAGAATCACGACACTATGCCATGGTCAGTTGTATCAACAGAGAATGAAGAAGGCGTTCGACAAAAAGGTCCGACCTCGTGTCTTCAGGAAAGGAGACCTCGTGCTCAAGAAGATACAATCATTTCTCACTGATTCCCGGGGCAAGTGGACTCCGAATTATGACGGCCCTTATGTGGTCATGAAAGCTTTCTCAGGCGGCGCCTTGAGACTTGCAACCATGGACGGAAAGGAATTTTCCTACCCCACGAATGTTGATATAGTCAAGAAATACTTCGCCTAAACTAAAAAAAAAAAAAAACGTCTCGGTGGATTGAAAACCCGAAAGGGCGGTCAAGGCAAAAGTTAGAGACATGAAAAAAATCATCCCGATGGATTGGAAACATCATAGTACAATCCAGGCAAAAGTTAGGGATAATGGCAAGTAACTATGTTCAACAGAGGCAAGTCCCTCAGCAGCAACATCAGTTACATCGTCCATCGGAGGAAAACTCCAGTCAAGGCCATCTTCGACAGAAGCTCAGGATGTCCCGAATTCAAAGTTGGTAGAAGGATAATGGTCGTTATGTTTCAACGTAGTCCTTTTCCCTGTAAATTACCATTTTCAAACTTTGTAAATACTCTTTGGAATCACGCGTTTGGCTGATTTCCATCCTATCAATAAAATTTGAGCCCTTGTGCTTTTGTTTGCAGTTCTTATTTGTTTTAGCTTTACAGAACGACGTTGTTAACATGACTAACGATTCTTGAAATAAAACAAAAATGAATTTACTTGGTAAAATTTTTTCTGCTTTTTAATAAAGATGGCAATTTCTTTTGACTGTTGAACATCAAAAGAGCATCAACCGCTTCTCCAGAAGTAAGCGAACTTCAGAGTGCAGAATCTAAGTACTCCTTCTAACCCAATACGCCTGAATGAAGGAATCAACTGTGTCAGAGACCTTGTTTCGTCTGACACGCTTAGGCCGAGTTCTTATCTCCTAAGCCCGATCAACGGTATTCCCCGCAGGGACTATCTCTCCTAAGCAAGGTTGAATTGCTATCTTGAACCAGCGATATCTCTACACGCCCCGCGATGGCCGAGTATCCTGTCATGTTCATCTTTTTGTTTGTGTGTCGCGTCAGTTTTGTCCGCACATACATACATACATCATGCATTGTTGATTTGCATTCACATTTCATATTGCATCGCTATCACTCTAGCCGGTCTTGTCCCTTAGTGGTAGAAGTTCTCTCAATCGAGTTGTCAACCCTTTCCTCGTCAGGAAGTGCGGTGTTTGAACAATCTCTCTCCTCCAGTTTTATTTCTGGATTGAAGTTGGGTCCTCGACCACTTTGATAACTTGAACCTCAGAAAAACCAGAGAGCTCTCAGTCAACATCACTCTTCGCCATTGAAGATGATATCCTTGATTTCTCGGATTAAGGAAAATCCACGGAGAAAGCCTCGTAATCAGAGATTCGGCAGCATGCCAGTTTCGCCCCGAAAAGATTACTGATGAAAAAGTCATCGGCACCTCAAAATTGGACCCCATCATATGGCATTTCTCCGGGAAGATCCCGAGAAAAGTATGATGTAAGATCCCAAGTGGAAACAGTCTCTCAAGAGACTCGCTTTCCCCTAGTAGAATCGACAAATGGCGTCTCCAACAGAGAAGTTTGTGCACCTCTACAACTCAGACGACTGGGTTCCCCCAGCAAGTTTAACCTCAGACCTTTTTCCGTCAAATGGCATCTCCCCAGGAAAATTCGGCGAGAAGTTTGAAGGAAAGCCGCTACGCATAGCGTCCCTTGTTAATAAAGTTTATTGACAAAAGAAACTAAGACCAGTTCCTTGGTAGGAAACCAGGATCGAGGGGAAGTTTACATCAGAAACTTAGACCAGTTCCTTGGTAGGAAACCAAGATCGAGGGGAAGTTTATTTCTAAAGAAAATTGAGACCAGTTCCTTGGCTGAAGTCCAGGATCGAGGGGAAGTTTTTACATTTTCTAAGCATCATTTCTTTGCAAAAGAAGAAGGATGTGTGAACTACCATTCTTAACCACCATCAAAATTTCGGGTATTCCGATATTTAATCCTCTTGCACCCCGATTGCCCGAATACCTTCGCCATTCACACCTTCGGGTCCAAGAAGATTAAATAGGGGCATCTGTCATACCCCAAATTTTGACCACTAAGATTTCCCATCATTTTCCAAATCATCATCACAATATGGATGAACCATCATGCCTCATCAAATGCCTCAAGGGTTGTTGAACATTCACTACAATCAAAAATAGGGTTTTAAGCCCTCTCAGAGCCTTAGACAAAGGATCAATCAAGGAATGACATGATCTTCAACTTGTCTAACCTCTCAAATATCCACAATGGATCAAAAGGACTCCCACTTCAAGGATTAAGCACAAGGCTGCTCCCTTCTAGGTGGATCAAGTCTCAGGATCGCCAGTGTCACCAAATTAGGGTTTTGGTCGACCAGGGCCTCCAGATGAAAATTTTCATCTGGACACAAGCCAAAGATCCAAAACACAACCTAATGTACTCCATGGAACCTCATGGACCCATTCATCAAGTCAATTTTGCCTCAGGGGATGCATTCATAAAAAATCAGGAATTAGGGTTTCTTGACCTAATTCACCCCTAAGTTGACTTTTGGGACAAATCATGAACCAAGACCTCAAGAGAGGATTTGAGGGTCTCTAATGAACTATCTTGATCCATTTGGGACAATGGATTGATCTAAGAAGCTTGAGCAACAAGTCTCAATTTCATCTGCATCACAATTAGGGTTTTAAGGAAAAAGTCAACTGTAACTTTGACTTTTGACCAGGACATGCTCCCAAGCCCTATGACATGCCCCAATATACCCTATGACACCCATGTAACATGTCCATCAAGTTTGATTTAGGTCAAGGACATGATTTCCTGAAGAATTGCACAGTTTGGAATTCATCTGATAAAAAGTCAACTGTGCACAAAAGTCAACTTTGACTTTTTGAGATTTTTCACCAAAATGGATTTTTAACCCTAAAATGATGTTAATGTATGATTTGAATCATCATTCATCAAGAAAAATCAAGAAAAGTTGGATAACATGTAAAAGGGGTAACCATAAAAACTTAGAAAATTTTCTAAGTTAAAAATAAAGTGACAAGGGTACCAACTTTGAAGGATCATAACTCCTAAACCACAAAACCATTTTTTCTCATCCAAAGATGGATTTGTAGCTCTCATTACCCTCTACAGAAACTTCAACTAGACCCAAGTCCAATTCATTAAGGATTTTGAGTTATGGAGTGATCAAAATGGCAGAAAAATGAAAATGTCACTATTTCCAACACTTAGTGAAATATTCACTAAGTCCAAATCTGTCTTCATTTTTTGCCAAATGTAGGGGGATTTTTCACTTGGATTCAAAAGAGATCAAAACCAAACATGTTCAAATAGTTGTTATATCATGTAAGGGCTTTCCAAAATGGCCAAGAACATTGCCAAATTCCATTTTAGTAATGAGATATGACATTGGAAAGTTGCCTTGCTGAAATCTGTCAAAGGCAAGGCAGAATTTGCAACTTTGCTCGATTTGCCAAAATCAGCCAAATTCAAATGTTCCTATCCATTTGGACACATCTGAGGATTGAATCTAAAGGGGACAATCACTGAGCCAAGCCTCCAAAGTCCATGGAACAAGAAATAGCATGTTGAACCTAGAATGGCCAAAATAGGGACAAGACTCCAAATTTGGATTGGAGCATTCAATGGAAGCATCAAGGTGGCATGGACTGAGCCATTCTCATCTGAAATTAATCAAGACTTATCCAAGACCAAGGGAACCACATCCCTGTGCCCTAACCTCTAGTCAATGGCTAGAGGAGACTTGCATTTCCATTGGCCAACATTGAACAAACACCTGCTGTAGTTGCCAATCACTGTGGATCCCAAAACAAACTTACTCTACTATAAATAGAGCTCAATTGTGATCAGTTTGAGTACACCAAATCCATCTAACAGATGCTTTCCTCAAAATCTCTTCTTTCACTCCAATTTTGCCTTCTAAGGCAAGTCACTATCGGGTTTTGAGTTTGAGAGCTTTTCCAATCAAACCAATCACACACACACCTCATACACATCACATATGAGCTGATCAAACACTTAGATCACTTCTGAAACACCAATTTCACAAAATCACCAGCTGGTTGCTCAAATTTTCAATCAAGTTGCAGCTGAGGTACCACAAATTGATCCAGCCAATTTCAATCAAGTCCAAGCATTCAAACACACTCCATAGGGTGTAGGGAAGCTGTTCAGATCATCACCACTCATCCGTAACACCTCCAAATCAAAAATCACATTGCACTTGCTGTCACGGCTTAGAGGTAAGCATATACTTGGTCATCTCTCAATCTATGCATATTTCCTCGCACAATAATTTGGCCATATGTTCATAATTATGCATGGAATGTTTTCCCTCAATTAATTGCATTGTTTGAATCGTGTATCAAAAATCCTAGCCTTCATGCAGAAATTAGGGTTCTTGAGGTTTCTTCGTGATTTCATGTTTTATGTTTAATTTAAATGAAATTAAGTGTTATAGACATGATCGTGAGGTTGAGACGAGCATAATGATATGTGGATTGCATGATATGATTACGTATTCAGTGAGATTGGATGGAAAACGCAAATCAACCAAACCCAGAAAAACGCGCGTGTTCTTGCTTGTGTTCTTGGCGCCTTTTCCACAAATTCAAATATTTGAATTTTGTGATTTTGTTTAATTGATTCAAAAATTAATTTCTCTCTGAGTTTTAATGATTTTGAGTTGATTCTTTTTTTAATAATTCACAAAAATGTTAAAATATTTTATTTTATCAAAAATCCCAAAAAATAATATTTATTTCATATAATTGATATTTTTACAAAGAATTAATGTTTTAATTGTTTTTTGACATTTTAAATATTTTTTCTACATTGATTTTGCAACTTTTAATGCTTTCTAATTATTTTGTAGGTCAATAAATAATTTTTGAAGCATTAATCCAAAATCACAATTTATTTTTCACATGTTAAACAATTTTGATCATTTTTAATTGAATTTTTATTCAATTAAATACATTTTTGAAATCAAATTAGGGCTTTTGGATTAATTCAACCCTCATAAATCATTTTCAAATCACTTTTGGGCCTCTTGAGAGAGTGTAAGACCCAACCCACTTGTACAGAAATATTTTGGGCCTCATTCGTTGTATAAGTCCCTCTGTACATTTTCAAATAAACGGCATGATCATCGCCTTTTGAAAAATAACCTTGGGCCTCTCCTTGAGCTATAAGACCCATTCAAAAACACTTTGGGCCTCTAATAGAGTGTAAGACCCAATCCCCTTTTAACCAAACCATTTTGGACCTCACTTATTGTATAAGTCCCTCTGCGTTAAAAGAAAACCTCGGCGCGATCGCCATTTTTAAACGAATAATCAATTGGGCCTACCCTCGTGTTATAAGCCCCATTCTTTTTCTTTAAAACTTTTTGGGCCTCTTGAAAGAGTGTAAGACCCATCCCTTTGTACAGAAAACCTTTTTTGGGCCTCAGTCGCTTGTATAAGTCCCTCTGTACAAATTCAAACAGTGCGCTCATTGATAAAACCCTGGGCCTCTCCTTGAGCCGCAAGTCCTAAATTTTTCTTTTTCAAAGCACTTTCTCCTTTGATTTTGAATATACTGTTGTTTTCAATCTTTCTTTGTTGAACAACTAACCAAACAGCATGGAAGCTCTACAACCGAGTAAGTGGTTATCGCTTTTATTTACCGCTTTCATATACATATAACTGTATTGTGGGGCTGTTTCACTGTAAGTCTTCTTTCATAAACTCATATCGACTGTGTAATAATAGTATAGATATTTAGAGTTTCCCCGGCAACTACGTCTAGAACTAGGTGACGCCGTTTCGTTTATTCGTAGAAATAGACAACTAGATCCCCAATAGGATCACCAGATACAGTCTTCTCTCAGGCTGTCCTCATTAGGAATTGTTAAGAAACTCTACTCCCAGAGATGAATATATTCTCCGTGAATGGCATCTTTGAGTTTCTTCCAAATTCTCGAACTTTCCTGACTTTGATTTATTCTCGGTGAATAGCATTGCCTTGAATTTCTCGGGGTTTGGGGACCCACGGGCTTCTTAAAAGCATCGGCCTCCTCTTGGGCATCGTACAAGGACCCACAGGCTTCCTAAAAGCAACCCCGCCTCCTCTTGGGCTTAGTACAAGGACCCTACGGCTTCTTAGAAGTATTCACAGCCTCCTCTTAGGCTTCGTATAATGATCTCTTCCTCCGGGAATGATAGCCTCCTCTTGGGCTTAGTACAAGGACCCGTCGGCTCTTAAAAGTTTCCAGCCTCCTCTTGGGCTTCGTACAAATTGTCCCGACGACCTCCTAGAGGTATAGGAATAGAACCTAGTCATCCTCATAGAACAGTCCTTTCATAGAGTCTACTACTGTTTCTCAAAGCATGGTACAAAAGATAAAACTCTAGACACAGACAATCTAACTTCCTTGAGTCTCAAAGACATTCTCAAGTGACCCCTTCGTTAAATAGGAAGGAAACCCGCAGACTCGGACAATCTCAATACCCTTTGGAATTCTCGTTTTCTCAAAGAGAAGGAAATATTCCTGATCCTCAAATCAAATCCCTGAGTACAGTGTTGCTCATATAAGAACTTATTTTCTCTTTAAAATCAGTATACTGGACCTGTCACTCAACTGAAACAGCGTCGTAGCCTCCTCTTGGGCTTTGTACAATGATTCTCCCCAGCGGAATCAAACAACATTTAGCCTCTCTCTCGGGCTTTGTACGAGACACATAAGAGACTCCCTCGTTGAGTCAATCACCCCTTTCGCCTCCATCTCGGGCTTCGTACGAGATACAAAAAAACTCTCTTGTTGAGTCAAATAGCCTCCATCTCGTGCTTTATACGAGATACCAAAAGATTCTCCTGTTGAATCAACCCTTTTAGCCTCTCTCTCGGGCTTTGTACGAGACACATAATAGCCTCCTCTTAGGCTTTGTATAAGAAAACCACTGGTTGATCCAATAAACCTTTTAGCATCAAAGCTGTGCCTCGTTCACAATACACAAACATCAACAACTCCTCCCCTTTCATCTAATTGCTGTAAGCGGCAAGCCTCTGGATCATCTACATCCATGCCACTCTCCCTCTTTTAGCATGAGAAATTCCTAAGGAAAGATAGCATTGCTCTACACTGAGTTAAAGTCTTCTCCTTCAGGTTAAAACCTCCTTTAAAGGAAATTATGGCATTGCCGGATTCACAAATCCCGGTTAAAGTAATTCTCCTTTATAACCAGTCACCCAACAGTTGTGACAGACAAACCCTTCTTTAGAGATGACAAATTCTCTCTAAGGTCAACACCCTTCAGCTTCATATCTTGGGCTTTGAACAAGATACAAATCACCTTCAGCTTTACATCTTGGGCTTTGAACAAGATACCAATCACCTTTCGCTTCACGTCTTGGGCTTTGAACGAGACACCAAAAACACCCATTTCCTCCCATAGAATAGGAGGAACTACGAACGCTCTGATTTCCCTGTTTCGGTAAACGGAAATACGTAGGCATAAGATTGAAAGAAAAATCTTAGTGAGCACACTAAACAAAAACCCAAATCCCATATCTCCATCAATCAAAAGCAGTAATTCAAAAAGCATCAGTCCTAACATCCTAATCCTTGGTCCCCGCTATAAAGTCCTAGAAAGAGAGAAAGAAAACCGTATTGGCAAAAATACAAATAACCAGTACAAAGGTCCCCCCACATTGATAGCATTCGTAACCTAACAGACCGCTGTTTAAACTCAGTATGCAAAGCAGGGTTAATTGGAGACATCTATTTCCCTTCCTTCATCAGCTTTAATAGGATAAAAAAATAAATCGACCTGTAGTTTAAGCTTAAACCGCAGAGAGCGACCAGCGCTTAAGAACCGCGTCCAAATTCGCTCGCTACACTTTGGACACCCTCAAATGATCTCTTAGAAGCTTTTAGAATGGTTGGAATCAGCTGGAAACCTCAGGAACACGTTTGAGCTCTTTCTTGCAAAAGGGGCAAAAATGGCCAAAATAGCAACTCTCTCAAATGGTGTTCCAGATGGGGGGAACCATTTGGGACAGTTCAAGGATGATATTTGGAGTGTGTTTGAGGTTTTATCTGGTTTGGAAAGTGACTGAATCAAGACATGGCTTGAAAAATGCAAAAAAGGCCTATTTTGAGGTTTTGAGAGGTGATTTTGTGATTTAAGGATTACAGGTCACTTGTGTGAGTTTGGATAGCTTAGATATGACTTATTGGATGTGTTTGGATCATGAGTTGTGATGGAAATGCTCTCTAACTCAAAAACTCAGAGTTACCTTGCTAAAGAAGGTATTTTTGCCTAGAGAAAGAGATTTTGAGGAAAGCAAATGTTGTAGTGCTTTGGTGTACTCAAACTGAGCATAAATGAGCTCTATTTATAGTAGAGCAAGTTTGTTTTGGGATCAATAGTGAATGGCAACTGCAGCAGAGGTTTGTCCAATATTGATCAATGAGAATCCAAGTCTTCTCTAGCCATTGACTAGAGGTTAGGGCACAGAGTTGTGGTTCCCTAGTTGTTGGATCAATCTTGACTGAATTCAGTTGCAAATGTGTCAGTCCATGCCACCTTAGTGCTTCCATTGAATGCTTCAATCCAAAATTGGAGTCTTGTCCCTCTTTTAGGGATTTCTAGGTTTGGCATGCTACTTCTTGTTCCAAAGACTTTGGAGGCTTGGATCAGTGTTTAATCCCTTTAGATTTGATCCTCAGATGTGTCCAAAGTGATGACAAGGCTTGGAATTATCTGATTTTGCCAAATCGAGCAAAAGTGCAAAATTCTGCCTAGCCTTGGCAGTTTTCAGCAAGGCAAATTGCCATTGTCATATCTCATGGCTCAAGTGGAATTTGATGGAGTTCTTGGCCATTTTGGAAAGCCCTCATACGATACAATATCTGTTTGATCATAATTGGTTTTGATACTTTTTGGATCCAAGTGAAAAATGCCCCTACATTTGGAAAAAAGTGATGGCAGATTCTGACTTAGTGAAAATTTCACTAAGTGTTGGAAAAAAGTGACATTTTTCACTTTTCTTGATTTTGATTATTCCATAACTTAAAATCCATGGGGAATTGGAATGAGTGGTAGTTGAAGCTTTTGTAGAGGGTAATGAGAGCTACAAATCCAGCTTTGGATGGGGAAAAATGGCCTTGTGGTTTAGGAGTTATGATCCTCCAAAGTTGGTACCCTAGCCACTTTGTTCCATAACTTAGAAAATTTTCTAAATTTTTATGGTTACCCCTTTTACAAGTTATACCACTTTTCTTGATTTTTCTTGATGAATGATGATTCCAACCACACATTAACATCATTTTAGGGTTAAAAAACCAAAATTGTGAAAAATCTCAAAAAGTCAAAGTTTGACTTTTTGGGCATAGTTGACTTTTGTCAGATGAATTCCAAACTGTGCGATCCTTTATGAAATCATGTCCTTGACCTAAATCAAACTTGATGGAAATGTTCCATAGGTGTTATAGGGTGTATTGAATCATGTCCAAAGGTTTGGGAGCATGTCCTGGTCAAAAGTCAAAGCTACAGTTGACTTTTCCCGCGAAACCCTAATTGTGGTTCAGATGAGATTGAAACTTGTGAATCAAGCTTCTTGGATCAATCCATTGTTGCAAATAGATCATTGTAGTGTGTTGGAGATCCTCAAATCATGTATTGAGGTCTTGGCTCATGTTTTGTCCCAAAAGTCAGCTTAGGGGTGAATTAGGTCAAGAAACCCTAATTCCTTATTTTTGATGTATGCATCCCCTAAGGTTAAATTGACTTGATGATTGGGTCCATGAGGTCCCATGAAGTATTTTAGGGTATGCTTTGAAGAATTGGCTCATGCCCAGAGGAAAATTCCCACCTGGAGGCCCTGGTCGACCAAAACCGTAATTTGGTGACACTGGCGATCTTGAGGCTTAATCCACCTGGAATGCTGCAACATTGTGCTTGATTATTGTTGTGGGAGTCCTTTTGATCCATTGTGGATGTTTGAGAGGTTAGACAAGTTGAAGATCATGTCAATTCTTGATTGATCCTTTGTCTAAGAGCTCTGAGAGGGCTTGAAACCCTAATTTTTGCTTGTAGTGGATGCTCAACAATCCCTGAGGAGATTGATGAGGCATGTAAGTACATCCATATTGTGATGATGATTTGCACAATGATGGGAAATCTTAGTGGTCAAAATTTTGGGTATGACAGATGCCCCTATTTAATCTTCTTGGACACGAAGGTGTGAATGGCGAAGGTATTCGGGCATTCGGGATGCAAGAGGATTAAATATCGGAATACCCGAAATTTTGATGGCGGTTATGAATGGCAGTTAGCCCATCCATCTTCTTTTGCTAAGTAATGATGCTTAGAAAAGGTAAAACTTCCCCTCGATCCTGGTTTCCTACCGAGGAACTGGTCTTAGTTTTCTTTTGAAATAAACTTCCCCTCGTTCTTGGTTTCCTACCAAAGAACTGGTCTCAGTTTCTGATATGAACTTCCCCTTGATCCAAGTTTCCTACCAAGGATCTAGTCTTGGTTTCTTTTGAAATAAACTTCCCCTCGTTCTTGGTTTCCCACCAAAGAACTGGTCTCAGTTTCTGATATGAACTTCCCCTCGATCCTGGTTTCCTACCAAGGAACTAGTCTTAGTTTCTGATGTAAACTCCCCCTCGATCTTGGTTTCCTACCAAGGAACTGGTCTTAGTTTCTGATATAAATTTCCCCTCGTTCTTGGTTTCCTACCAAAGAACTGGTCTTAGTTTCTTTTGTCAATAAACTTTATTGACAAGGGACGTTATTTGTAGCGGTTCTCCTCAAACTTCTCGTCGTGTTTTCCTGGGGAGATGCCATTTGATGAGTCTACTGGGGATATTACACCATACTTTTCTCGAGATCTTCCCGGAGAAATGCCATATGATGTGATCCACTTTGAGGTGCCGATGCCTTTGTTGACATTGACTTTCTGGAGAGAAGAACCAATGTGCTGCCGAAAGTCTTTAGTTGAGAGGCTTTCTCTAGGGATTTTCCTTAATCCGGGAAAGCGAAGATATCATCTTCAATGGCGAAGAGTGACATCGGCTGAGGGTTTTCCTACCTTTAAGAGGTTCAAGTTATCAAAGTGGTCGAAGACCGACTCTAATCCAGAAATAAACTTGGAGAGAGATTACTTAGATGATTCACTTCCTGACGAGGAAAGAACGGACAACTCTACTAACAAGAGAACTTTTACCACCAAGGTATAAGACCGACTAGAGTGATAGCGATGCAATATGAACATGAATGTAAATAAATGCATGATGTATGTGTGCATATGCTGACAAGACTGACGTGACACACATACTAAGAGATGGACATGACTGGATACTCGGCCACAGCGGGAGATGAAAAGTATCATTGGTTCACGATAGCAATTCTGCCTTGCTTAGGAGGGATAGTCCCTGTTAGGAGCTATGTTGGTCGGGCTTAGGAGATGAGAAATCTGCCGAGGGGTGTCAGATAGAACATTCGCATCTGACACAGTTGATCCTTCGTTCAGGCACACTAGCCTAGAAGAAGTACTTTGATTCTGCACTTTAAGGCTCGAACACTTTTGGAGTAGCGATCGATGTTCTTCCGATGTTCAACGGTCAAAAGAAATTGCCATCTTTATTTTAAAAGCTGAAAAAGTTTTACAAGTAAATTCATTTTTGTTTTATTTCAAGAGTCGATGATCATGTTAAAATGTCGTTCTATAAAGCTAAAACAAATGAGAATTATAAACAAAAACACAAGGGCTCAAATTTTATTGATAGGATGGAAATCAGCCAAACGCGTAATTCCATAGAGTATTTACAAAGTTTAGAAAATGGTAATTTAAGGGAAAAGGGCTACATTGAAACATGACGACCGTTATCCTTCTACCAACTTTGAATTCTGGACATCCTGAGCTTTTGTCGAAGATGACCTTGACTGGAGTTTTTCTGATGGATGGGGTAACTGCCACCGAGGGATTTGCCCCTGTTGAACATAGTTACTTGCCACTATCCCTAATTTTTGCCTGGATTGTACTTTGAGGTTTCCAATCCACCGGGATGATTTTTGATTATGTCTCTAATTTTTGCCTAGACCGCCCTTTCGGGTTTTCAATCCACCGAGACGTTTTTTTAGGCGAAGTATTTCTTGACTACATTAACATTTGCGGGGTAGGCAAATTCTTCTCCATCCATCGTTGCAAGTCTCTAGGCGCCGCCTGAGAAAGCTTTCTTGACCACATAAGGGCCGTCATAATTCGGAGTCCATTTGCCCCGGGAATCAGTGAGAAATGATTGTATCTTCTTGAGCACCAGGTCTCCTTTCCTGAAGACGCGAGGTCGGACCTTTTTGTCAAACGCCTTCTTCATTCTTTGCTGATACAACTGACTGTGGCATAGTGCCGTCATTCATTTTTCTTCGATCAAATTCAGTTCGTCATGTCGACTTTGACACCATTCAGCTTCTGTAAGCTTAGCTTCCATCAATACCCGGATTGATGGGATCTCTACTTCTATGGGGAGCACTGCTTCCATGCCATATACTAGAGAGAAAGGGGTTGCCCCTGTTGAAGTGCGGACAGATGTGCGATAACCGTGAAGAGCAAAGGGTAGCATCTCGTGCTAATCTTTGTAGGTTACAACCATCTTTTGAACGATCTTCTTGATGTTCTTGTTAGGCGCTTCTACCGCTCCGTTTATCTTGGGTCGGTAGGGGGATGGGTTATGGTGTTCGATCTTGAACTTGGTGCACAGCTCTTTCATCATCATATTGTTCAAGTTAGATCCATTATCCGTAATGATCTGGCTCGGAACACCATAACGGCAAATGATATTGTTTTTGATAAATCAGACCACCACTTTTCGGGTTACATAGGTGTATGACGCTGCTTTGACCCACTTGGTGAAGTAATCAATGGCTACCAGGATGAACCGATGTCCGTTCGAAGCCTTGGGCTCAATCACGCCGATCATGTCGATTCCCCATATGGAAAAAGGCCAAGGGGAAGAGAGAACTTTGAGATGCGTTGGAGGTACATGAATTTTGTCTGAGTATATCTGACACTTGTGACACCTTCTCATGTACCTGTAGCAGTCGAATTCCATGGTCAACCAGTAGTACCCTGCTCTCATAATTTTTCTCGTCATCATGTGTCCGTTGGCTTGAGTGCCAAAGGATCCTTCGTGAATTTCTTTTATCAGCATGTCTGCTTCTGGTCTGTCTACGCATCGGAGCAAAACCAGGTAGAAATTCCTCTTATAGAGTGTATCACCGCTCAGAAAGAAACTGCCAGCCAGCCTTCTGAGGGTTTTTCTGTCTTTCCTTAGTGCCCCGGGTGGGTACTCTTGTTTCTGAAGGAAGCATTTGATATCGTGATACCAAGGTTTGTCGTCTATGATTGCTTCAATCGTGAAGATGTAAGAGGACCGTTCAAGGCGCATTATGTCTATCTTAGGTACTTCATTCCATTGACCTACATTAATCATGGAAGAGAGAGTGGCTAATGCATCAGCCATGTGATTCTTATCACGAGGGATGTGATGAAATTCAATTCTGTCGAAGAAGGGTAACAACCTTCTCGCGTAATCTTTGTAAGGAATCAGTCCTGATTGGTATGTGTTCCAATCTCCTTTGATCTGATTTATGACCAGAGCTGAGTTGCCATATACGTCTAAGTTCTTAATCCTTAGGTCGATAGCTTCTTCGAGACCCATGATACAAGCTTCGTATTCGGCCTCGTTGTTTGTGCACTTGAACGTAAGTCTGGAGGTGAAAGGAATGTGGGTACCCTGAGGTGTTATGATGATTGCCCCAATTCCGCTTCCATAATGGTTGACTGCTCTGTCAAAGATAAGTCCCCATTGGGAACCTGGTTCTGGCCCTTCACTGGGTAGCGGTTCATCGCAATCTTTCATCTTTAGATACATGACATCTTCGGCTGGGAAGTCAAACTCGATTGATTCTTGATCATCAATCGGTTGATGAGCCAAATGATCGGCTAAAATACTCCCCTTAACGGCTTTCTGAGCATGGTACTCTATGTCATATTCTGATAACAACATCTGCCAACGGGAAATCCTTCCCGTAAGAGCAGGTTTTTCAAAGACGTACTTGATTGGATCCATTTCAGAGACTAACCAAGTAGTGTGATGAATCATATACTGGCGAAGACGTTTGGCTGCCCAAGCCAAAGAGCAGTAAGTTTTCTCAAGCATAGTGTACCAAGTCTCGCAGTCGGTGAATTTCTTGCTCAGATAGTAAATGGCAGACTCTTTCCTTTTAGTTTCATCTTGTTGGCCAAGTACACAACCCATCGAGTCTTCCAAGACTGTGAGGTAGATGATTAGTGGTCTTCCTTCCACTGGAGGTGATAGAATCGGCGGATTCAACAGGTATTCCTTGATACTATCGAAGGCGGTTTGGCAATCTTCTGTCCAAATGCAATCCTGGTTCTTTTTAGTAACTTGAAAATCAGCGCACATGTCGCGGTCATGAGGAATATGAATCTAGAGATGTAGTTCAAACGTCCTAGGAATCCTCTGACTTGTTTTTCAGTTTTCGGAGAAGGCATTTCTTGAATGGCCTTGACCTTGTCAGGATCAACCTCAATTCCTTTCTGACTGACGATGAACCCTAAGAGTTTCCCTGAACGGACACCGAAAGTGCACTTATTGGGATTTAAGCAGAGTTTGTACTTTCTCAACCGCTCGAATAGTTTTGACAGGTGGGTCACATGCTCCTCTTCTGTTTTAAATTTCTCAATCATGTCATCGACATACACTTCGATTTCTTTGTGTATCATGTCATGAAACAGAGTAGTCATGGCCCTTTGATAGGTTGCCCCGGCGTTCTTCAAACCGAACGGCATTACCTTGTAACAAAAGGTACCCCATGGGGTAATAAATGAAGTTTTCTCTATGTCGTTCGGCGCCATTTTAATCTGGTTATAGCCCGAGAATCCTTCCATGAAGGAGAAAACTTTGAATTTTGCTGTACTGTCAACCAACATGTCAATGTGTGGTAAAGGAAAGTCGTCCTTTGGACTAGCCTTGTTTAGATCTCTGTAATCGACACACATTCTGACCTTTTCGTCCTTTTTGGAACGGGTACGATGTTGGCTAACCATTGAGGATATTCTGATGTAGCGAGGAAGCCCGCGTCAATCTGTTTCTGCACCTCCTCTTTGATTTTGATGGCCATGTCCAAGTGAGTCTGTCTCAACCTCTGTTTTACTGGCGGACATTTTAATCTCAACGGTAGATGATGTTCCACGATGCTGGTATCCAACCCTGGCATATCCTGATAGGACCAAGCGAATGCATCGGGAAACTCTTTGAGAAGCTTTGTCAAACTCTCTTTGGAGGTTGGACTGAGTAGTGCCCCAATCCTGATTTCTTTTCTCTCTTTTTCTGAACCCAAGTTTACCGTTTCTAACGGCTCTTTGTGAGGTTCAATGGACCTTTCGTCTTGTCTGAGTAGTCGGGAGATCTCTTCTGGAATTTCGTCGTCACCTCCTTCTTCATCCCCAAATACCGGGAACTCAAAGTTGGGAGAAGGCATCGGATCGTATGTTTCAACGGGGTTTAAAACAAGCAATCTGCATGACGGTATGATTGTTTTTAGAAGAGATCGAGAGAATGCAAGAGTGTGTGCAGTGTTTTTTTTTACTGCTTGTTTTTTTTTTATTTGTTTTTTAGGATTACCATTTTCTATGAAAAGCAAAAAGAGAAAACAACAATTAATGCGGAAATTACAGAACAACATTATTTTATTAATGAACAAGTCGATTCTTGAAACTACAGCCCTATAAAACAAAACTCAGTCGCTTTGGATGAAGCGAAGAGGGAAATTTACAGAAAGTAAGCCCTATCAAAACATCTGTTTCACCTGGGCAGGGTGAAAGGTTAAAGTAAAGATGGCAATTACTTAGACTCATGAACGATCTTCGGGACATCGACAGCAACCCATTGGCGGCGAACTCCACGGTGGATCACAAAGTATGGTACCTTCCTTGATTTGTCTTCAGAAATAACGCTAATTTCTGGTGGAGCAGGATCATTGGAATCTGTCTCCCAGGCAGAGTTGCCATATGAAGATTCCTCTGTTGTATTTTGCGTAGTATTTGTACTCTCAACTATATCCCCCCATCCAGTTGGCTGGATGTCTTCGAGCCTGATACGAGAGCTTTCAGGAGCGGTCTACTTGACCATAAAGTCGTATTTTCCACTTGGTTGTCCCAAGGTGTCCCACACTTCTTTGGAACAGGAGGAGTCATCCCTTTCGATGATGTTGACCTCGGGAAAAGCATAGTTGATGAATTCTAGTCCGGCAAGTTTTATGAATTCATTGTCGTGCTGGATATTTTCTGAATGACCTGAGTGTTATTCCCATGACATGGTGGGGACGCAGGTATTCTGTTTAATGAGGCTCAGCTGATCTTTATTGTTCGGCTGATTTTCTTGCCCAGAATTTCCTGGATACGGCTGCCAGATAGGCAGGCCATCCATTGGGCCATAATATTCGTGGTCAAAGTTGTCTTTCATCAGAGTGTCTTCCTTTAATGAATTTGGCGGAGCACGGTATCCTTCTGGATCACAAATTTCGTATATCATTTTGACGTCTGACCGGGGTATAAATCTCGGGCTCTGTGCTGGAAAGCAGAAGGGAGTCTATGTTTCATCCTGAGATGTATAACCGTCCTCGTTGAGATAGGACTTCCATTCTTCCTCCGTATCGGAGGAATCACCTTTATTGATGGTATGCACTTCTTGAGTCACTGGTTGAAGGAAGCCTCCACTGTGGAAGAAGTTTTGAATGGGATGAAAACTTTTATTGTTTGAAGTCGTCTGAGTACAGGTTGAGGAAAAGCCAAGACCTTTCTTTTTCTTATTGTCAGTAGGAATGACAAGCTGCCCCCATCCTGTTGTATTGGTATTCTCGACCGCTTTGATAGCATCTTTGTACGAGGAAATCAAAGTTCCCCCTTCGGATTGATTGTCCTTGTGTAGCGAAAGCGTTTGGAACTGGGTTCCGATTACCCCCTCCGGTTCTACATAAGTGGATGATGATAAGTTGCTTACGAGCAAGGCCTGTTCTCCACAGATTGTGACGAGTTGGTCGTTCTGGACGAACTTTAGCCTTTCGTGGCAGGTCGAAGTGACCGCCCCAGCCTGATGTATCCAAGGTCTTCCTAATAAACAACTGTATGTTGCCCGGATATCCATGACCTGGAAAGTGACTTAGAAAGTGTGAGGACCGATAGTTATGGGAAGGTCGACTTCGCCGATAACCATTTTTTTGGATCCGTCAAATGCTTTGACGACGACCTTATTGGTTCTCATCGGAGGTCCTTTGAATGATAATTGCATCAAAGTGGACTTCGGCATAACATTCAGGGCTGACCCTGTGTCTACCAGTACGCTGGCTAAAGCATCGTCCTGGCAGTTGACGGTAATGTTGAGCGCCATGTTATGACGACGACCTTCTTCAGGTAATTCCTCATCACTAAATCCCAAGTTATTGCAGGAGGTGATGTTAGAGACAATGCTATCGAACTGTCTGATTGGTACATCCTGTTCCACAAAGGCTTGCTCCAAGACTTTCTGTAGAGCCTCCATGTGTGCTTCTGAACTAAGTAACAGTGATAATACCGAGATCTTTGAAGGAGTTTGTAACAGTTGATCAACAATGTTGCATTCACTCTTCTGGATGAGCTTTAGCATCTCATCATCATTTTTTGAAAGGTCGGGATCACTGGATTGACCGACTGGTGGATTGGGAACTTCTGTTTGAGGTTATTTCTCTTTGCTGGGTTCTCCAACTCCTCTGTTGAAGATTCTACCACTCTGTGTTACTCTACTGATGTCTGCAATATTCACGACGGAGGGTAACGAAATTTCCTTTCCATTCTCAATTGTTGTTGCACTGTATTTGTAAGGGATAGCCTTAGTTGATTCATACGGTAGTGGTCCCAATAGATAGATGACTATGGGAACCTTCTGATTTTTCTGACCATCGTAAGTAATTTCGATCCGTTCCTGGTTGGGAACTCTCGATTCGTCAAGTAGAGGGATGATGGAACAAACATCCCTAGTCCTCTGATGATCAGAGATTACGACAACGTCCTCGATTTGATCAGCAAAATAGTTGACTGATCCAGAACTTGACCATGGTTGAATCTCTTTGCGGTCCAACTGACTTTGAAGGGCTGCTCGCACGAAGTAGCATCCTTGATTATCGACTGAGAAAACTCCACATTGCTCATAGTTGTGTAGTGGCACCTAGCCACGTCCGCTTTGAATACAGTGTAACCTTACGAGGTCTGTTTCCATCGACTGAACATCCTGACTTTGATATCTGGTAGGATTCCCGTTAGTGATACTAATTTGCTGGGTGTCTTCATCCATATAGATTGGAAGCCACCAGTGGTTCAACAAGTGCTGAAGTGTTTCCTGGATAAGGGCACAGCCTTGATCGTTTTCGCAACCCGCTTTGCAGCCCTAATAATCATGTGATACCAGGAACCCGAGCCGGGCCTGTTTAGCATGTAACTCCACCAGGCTGATATTCATCAAGCGAATATTGAAGATCTGGAACATGTTGATGATAATGATTCCTATCATGGTAGTCTTGGATCCATCCAATATCCATCTGACACTGGAGGGCCTCTTGTACAAAAAAGCATCCCTATTTGTTTACCGAGCAAGTCAGACAGGAATTGTACTCATGTCGCGGCAGATTATGATACTGGCTTTACCTGAAGTGCATCACCACCAAGTTGACAATCATCGTACGGATGTCGTGATTTTGAATGATGCTGGAATTCGTATAGGTCATGTTAACTCCATGAACTCGGTGCTCCTGGATCCATCCGAGATCCATCTGTTCCTGTAGAGCTGATTGCACCACAGAACATCCTTGATTGTTTTTAGAGCAGATATCACAATGGTGATAATTATGAGGTGGCACATGGCCATATCCACTCTGTCTACAATGCATCTTGACCAAGTTGGCCCTTAATAAGAGTACATCATGAATTTGATAGTTGTCGCTAGACTCTCCTTCTATCAAATTAACTGCAGCTTTCTCATGTTGAGGCAGCGGGTTTGTGAGAACATTCGTATTCGTATCTTTGAAAGATAAGACCCCGCTCCTAACAAGCTTTTGCATATTGGATTTGTAACTGAGATATTTCTCTATGTTATGCCCTGGTCCTCCTTGATGGTAAGGGCAAGTCTGATCCGCCTTAAACCAAAAAGGCGGATTTTTCGGTACTGTAAGAGGAGCCTTGGTCTGGATGTGCCCTTTGACCAGCAGTAACGGAAATAGTTCTGCGTACAACACCGGTATAGGGTCGAACCTTGGTGGTCGCGTTGTATAGTTGTTGTTGTATGGAGGACGAGCCTGCTGAAGAGGCTGTTGTATCCTTTACTGAAATTGCTGCAAAAGTGGTTGGCTTTGAGCAACCTGAGGTTGATACGTAGAAATAGGCGCAGGGTTGATAGCAGAAGTTACAGCTGCTACTAGTTGGTACCGTCGCCTTTGCTTTCCGAGAGAGATATTCCCAATATCTTGCTCTTTTTTCTTAGGGAGAGCACTACCGTATTTTTTATTACCGCTTGTCGACCCAGTGTCTTTGACTAGACGTCCTTCTCGAATGGCTTCCTCGAGACGCACTCCCATACCGACCATTTCGGTGAAGTCACTGGGCGCACTGGCAACCATTCTGTCGTAGTAAAATGAGCTCAAGGTCTTTAAGGAAATCTTTGTCATCTCTTTTTCCTCAAGAGGTGGACAAATTTGAGCGGCAATTTCATGCCATCTCTGAGCGTATTCCTTAAAGGTTTCCTTGTCCTTTTGCGACATTGATCTGAGTTGATCTCTGTCTGGTGCCATGTATAGATTGTATTTATATTGTTGGACGAAGGCAGTGCCAAGATCTCTGAAAGTGTTGATCGTAGCACGGTTCAAACCCATGTACCATTTTAATGCGGCGCTGGTTAAACTATCCTGAAAGTAGTGAATCAGTAGATCCTGGTTCTCTGTCTGAGCTGACATTCGCCGAGCGTACATCACCAAATGGCTTTGAGGGCAAGAGTTACCCTTGTATTTTTCAAAGTCAGGCACTTGGAACTTATGCGTAACTTTCACATTGGGGACCAAGCAGAGGTCCGCGGCGTCCTTTCCGAATAAATCCTGACCACGAATAGCTTGTAGTTCTTTCTGCATTTCCAGGAACTTCTCCTGGAATTCATCCATTCTGTCGAACATACTTTCCTTTCTACCAGAAGGTATCTGTGGAATCTGTCCTTCTGGGACAGTGTGCACCACAGGGTTTAGTACCGTTACTACGGCAGTGAATCTTGGCGTTTACCGAAGTTTGTAACCTTCAGGAGTCCTCATTATGCCTCTGGCATCCTCGCTTTCCCGAAGTTTGTAACCTTCAGACCCAGCGGCTTCTGCTATGATTCCCTGATCTTCAGTGATCGGCGGAACATATCCTTCTGGGATATAGTTAACAGGCATGCCCCAGGGATGATCTTTCGAAATTTGATACATAGGATCATACTTCTCCACTATGGGCGTTGAGGTGATCTCTGAGATCACAGTTCTTTGTAGCCGAGCTTCTGCCATGGCTTGCATGTCATTACGAAGCTTTCTCATATCCTCTCTCAGAGCGTCGATCTCTTCTTTCAACTCTCTGTTCTCTTCCTCGAGATCATCCATCTTTTTCTGATGATTGGCCCGAGTATTGTACGAATGAGACAGTTTGACTCTAGAACTGAGACACAAACGTGAGATTCGTAGGTAAGAAGAATGTGTTACGTGAGAATGATGAATGCAATGATTATATTAATTGTTTTTTGGTTTAATCAAAAATAAACTTTGACAATTAGATTGTAAATATCAAACAGTGGGGAAACCCCGTTTTATTGAATTCAAAGGATTGCGGAAATGGAAATACAGTAAATTACAAGGTGCGAAAACAGAAACCTAAGCTAATGGGTCCCGAGTCCTTTCTGAGGAGAACTCGGGTGCTGATTCTGGTACTATTCTTTTCTTGGACCGGGGCTCTTGGGCTGTTGTCGGTTGTTATTCCTTTGCCAAGTGAAAGGAGCGAGCAAATTCCTTTGGTCATTCTGATTTTCTACAGCATGTTGCTCCAAAATCTAAATTAGAGCATCCTTATTTTTCAGCAGTTGCTGTATTTTGGTACACTCCACATTGAGAATGCGGTACTTATTCTTCCAAGACCTCCTCTCCTGTTGAACTTTGTTGAGAGTAACCTGAAGTTTTTCCATTTCAGTCATGAAGTACATGACAGATTCCCTTGGTGGAAGAACTGTGTGATGAGGATAAGGCATTTTTAGCTTGAGAGCTCTAGTTTATACCCAGTGGAGATAAGGCTCCACCGAGACACAGTCAGGTTTTCCTAGAGACTTCCGTCCTTTCTTATGAACATGTTTCTAAGCGTGCACTATTTCCATCTTTAGTGCCCTGTCATTTTCTCCTTCCTTGAAGAAAAGACCTTCCAGATGAGCATTACGCGGGACATGCCTCATCAGGTATCCAAATTGACGACGAACTAAAACTGGATGGTAATTGATTCCTCCCTTAGTTCCTATGAGGGGTACGTTGGGGAAGTTTCCACAACGGTCAATGATCCTGATCTCGTCATAAATCCTATTGCACCAATCTATGTCAGAGTTGGTAAGAGACATGACTTTCTGCGACCATCGTAAGGCACTCTTATGATCCCAAAAAGCGGCAGACTTAGGCAAATATGAAATAAACCACTTATATAGCAGGGGTACACATCATGTGATCGCCCCTCTGCTGTACAAATTCCCTAAGTGTACAGAATAATACACATCTGTGAGCAGGGTTGGTACGGCATTTCCAATGAGAAAAACCTTAATGGTGCTGATATCAATGAAGTTATCAATGTTGGGAAACATAAATAACCCGTAGGTGAGTAAAACAAAGATGCTTTCAAAAGCAGTCACGTTCCCTATAGTAGCAAAGTATAGAGCCTTCTTTACCAGAAACTTGGCTGGTAAACTTGGGATTCCTCCTTTGGTGGTCATGTGAGTCTTGACTTCTGACTCATCCAAATAGATTGCTCTTGCAATGATTTGATCTTTTGGAATTTCTTCCAGTCCAGAAAAGGGAGCTCGATCAGTAATGGGTGGATCAATCAGATGAGAATACTCCTCCAGCGTTGGTGCGAGCTGGTAATTCGGGAATGTGAAACAGTGATAGACTGGATCGTAAAACTGAATGAGTTCCTCCAGGATTCCTTCAATTACATGGACCCTTAACATAGACAGCAGTCCTCCGTACTTAGCTCTGAAAGCATCAGGGTTGGTAATCATCCTTGCCAACCCTCTCAAATCCTCTAATTTTGGAACCTTGAAGGTGTACGTGTGAGTCTTCCTTCTACCGAAATCCATAACGCAATCTTTCTCTCTGACATTTGCAATCATTGTCTTAGTTTAATTTGAAAAAGAGAGACTAGAAAAGAAGATTTTTTCTTTGTTTAAAGTTTTTTAATGAAATGAATGCTTGAATGCAGCACACAAAAACATAGAAAAAACATGGGGTAAAGGTTCAGTGTCATGAAGCCAAGGCTCTACCCGTCCCAAAGGTTTATACTAGTGATTTTTGTACCTGTCTCTCAAAATCATTGATTCTTGTCGAGATAACATCAGCGGGCCGGGAACCGTGCTAGGTGATGTATTTCAAAGAATCTCATAAGAGGGTAGTATCGCGTGACAACTATTTCTGATAGCTTCCGCACCACTGAAAGAGGTTTTTCCTAGGTGTATACTCAATCTTTCCACATGCAGCATCATACGCATTCCCATTAGCAGAAAAATAAACACATATATCAATTAGGAAAAGCAGTATATATTTGTCCTAATGTCCTAGACTTTTTAAGAGCTATGAATCCTATGATCCTAACAGAAAACAGCTCCCCGGCGGAGTCGCCATTCTGTGGTACCTTCCCAACTTAAAGGTTTTGACCTAAGATCCTAGTGAGGGCCGATCCTAGCCATAATGACATTCCCCAATGGAACTGTCATTCGGTGATACCTCGTGAACCCAAGGACTCATCTTAAGAGAATGTTTCAACCAGAGAGATAAGAGAGACAAGATTTTTTTATTGGGCCCCACAGTGGGCGCCATTTTTCTGTAGCGAGCGATTTTGGATGTGGTTCTTAAGCACTGTCGCTCTTGGGGGACTACAGGTCGATTCATTTTTTATCCTATTGAAGCTGATGAAGGAAGGGAAATAGATGTCTCCAACTAACCTTGCTTGCAAACTGAGGTTAAACAGCGGTCTGTTAGGTTACAAATGCTATGTGGTAGTGGGGCCTCTCTCTGGCTTACTTTGTTCGGAACGAGATACCGGGATTGTTCCTGGGGAATTGTTAGGATACTGTGCCAGATTGGACGGAGGTAGGGGATTTTGGTTTTTTGATTTGTGTGCTCGCTAAGATTCTTTTGCAATCTTATGCCTACGTATTTCTGGGATAGGGAAATCAGAGCGATCGTAGTTCCTCCTATTCTATGGGAGGAAATGGTGTTTTGGTGTCTTGTTCAAAGCCCAAGACGTGAAGCTAAAAGTGATTTGTATCTTGTTAGAAGCCCAAGATGTGAAGCTGAAGGTGATTTGTTTGTATCTTGTTCAAAGCCCAAGATATGAAGCTAAAGAGTCTATTTGTATCTTGTTTAAAGCCCAAGATATGAAGGTAAAGGGTTTTGACTTTAGAGAGAATTTGTCATCTCTAAAAGGGTCTGTTTGTCACAACAGTTGGACGACTGATTATAAAGGAGAATTACTTTAACTGGGATATGTGAATCCAGTAATGCCATAATTTCCTTTATAGGGGTTTTTTAACCTAAAGGAGAAGACTTTAACTCAGTTTAGAGTAATGCCATCTTTCCTTAGGAATTTCTCATGCTAAAAGAGGGACAGTGGCGTGGATGTAAATAATCCAGAGGCTTGCCACTTACAGCAATTAGATGGGGGGAAAGGAGTCGTTGATGTTTGTATACTGTGAGCAAGGCACAGGTTTTAATGCTAAAAGGTTGATTGTCTCAACCGGGGTTTCCTTATACAAAGCCTAAGAGGAGGCTATAAGGCTGACTTTTCTGGGGAAAATGTTCTTTCTGTCTTGTACAAAGCCCAAGATTGAGGCTAAAGGGGTTTGATTCAACAAGAGAGTCTTTTTGTGTGTCTTGTACAAAGCCCAAGACGGAATCTAAAAGTTGTTTGACTCAACAGGAGAGTCTTTTATACTCAACAAGAGAGTGATTTGGTGTCTCGTACAAAGCCCGAGATGGAGGCGAAAAGGTGATCGACTCGACAAGAGAGTCTTTTATACTCAACAAGAGGGTGCTTTGTATTTCGTACGAAGCCCGAGATGGAGGCTAAAGATGTTTGACTCAACAAAAGAGCCTTTTATACTCAACAAGAGAGTGCTTTTGTATCTCGTACGAAGCCCGAGATGGAGGCTGAAAGGTTTGTGACCCAATAAGAGGGTCTTTTATACTCAACAAGAGAGTGTTTTGTATCTCGTACAAAGCCCGAGATGGAGGCTATAGATTGGTGACTCAATAAGAGCTGCTGGGGAGGATCATTGTACAAAGCCCAGGAGGAGGCTAACTGTGCTGGCGACTGTTTCAGTTGAGTGACAGGTCCAGTATGTTGGATAAAAGAGAAAATCAGTTCTTATAAAGAGACTGATTAAAGGTGAGGTTGTCCTTTGGAATTGATCAGAAGATCGGGGTTATTTCCTGTTCTTTAAGGAAATGGGAAATCCAAAGGGTATTGAGACTGTCCAAGTCTATGGGTTTTATCTTTTGTACTATGCTTAAGAGAAATTAAGAGGCAGTACGTTGGCGATAGAAAGATTTAGACTCTTTGAAAGACTGTTCTATTAAGATGACTAATTTCTGTTCCTATACCTTTAAGAGGTCGTCAGGAAAATTTGTACGAAGCCCAAGAGGAGGCGAGAAAAACTTTTAAGAAGCCGAGGGTCAATTTGTATGAAGCCCAAGAGGAGGCTATCTTCCTGGAGGAAGAATCATTATACGAAGCCTAAAAGGAGGCTGTGAAAACTTCTAAGAAGCCGACGGGTCCTTGTACAACTCCCAAGAGGAGGCGGGGATGCTTTTAGGAAGCCTGTGGGTCCTTGCACTAAGCCCAAGAGGAGGCTGATGAACAGTTCCAGAAGGGGTTTCACTTGGAACATTGCCCATCTGTATATGAACTGTTCAAAAGGGGAAGACTTCTTAGATCTAGTTATCAAAAATTGTTTTAAAAGAAAATGGTTTAGGTTATGTTGAAATATCCGGAAGAACGCCGGATGTAAGGAGACGAGGCTTTGTCTAGTTCTAGACGTAGTTGCCGGGGAAACTCTAAATATCTATACTAGTATTACATAGTCGATATGAGTTTGTGAAAGAAGACTTACAGTGAAACAGCCCCACAATACAGTTATATACATATGAAAGCGGGTAAACACTTACTCGGTTGTAGAGCTTCCATGCTGTATTGTTAGTTGTTCAACAAAGGAATTGAAAATAACAGTATGTTACAAAATTAAAGGAGAAAGTGCTTTTTGTCATACCCCAAATTTTGACCACTAAGATTCCCATCATTGTGCAAATCATCATCACAATATGGGTGTATCATTATGCCTCATTAGTCTCCCCAAAGACGGGTGAACACTTACTACAGTCAAAATTAGGGTTTCAAGCCCTCTCTGAGTTCTTAGACAAAGGATCAATCAAGGGATGACATGATATTCAACTTGTCTAAACCTCTCAAACATCCACAATGGATCAAAAGGACTACCACTTCAAGGATTAAGCACAAGGTTGCTCTCTTCTAGGTGGATCAAGCCTCGAGATCGCCAGTGTCACCAAATTAGGGTTTTGGTCGACTAGGGCCTCCAGATGGAAATTTTCCTCTAGGCATGAGCCAATACTTCAAAACATAACCTAATATGCTCCATGGAACCTCATGACCCCAATCATCAAGTCAAATTTGCCTCAGGGGATGCAGTCACAAAAAAAATCAGGAATTAGGGTTTCTTGACCTAATTCACCCCTAAGTTGACTTTTGGGACAAATCATGAGCCAAGACCTCAAGAGAGGATTTGAGGGTCTCTAGTACACCACATTTATCCATTTGTAACAATGGATGGATCCAAGAAGCTTGAGCAACAAGTCTCAATTTCATCAGAACCACGGTTAGGTTTTGCGGGAAAAGTCAACTGTAACTTTGACTTTTAACTAAGACATGCTCCCAAGCCCTAAGACATTATTCAATATACCCTATAACACCCTTGGAACATGTCCATCAAGTTTGATTTAGGTCAAGGACATGATTTCCTAAAGGATTGCACAGTTTGGAATTCATCTGATAAAAAGTCAACTGTGCACAAAAGTCAACTTTCACTTTTTGAGATTTTTCACAATTATGGATTTTTTAACCCTAAAATGATGTTAATGTATGATTTGAATCATCATTCATCAAGAAAAATCAAAGAAAGTGGGATAAATTGTAAAACGGGTAACCATAAAAACTTAGAAAATTTTCTAAGTTATGAACAAAGTGGCAAGGGTACCAACTTTGGAGGATCATAACTCCTAAAGCACAAAGCCATTTTTCCCCATCCAAAGCTTGATTTGTAGATCTCATGGCCCTCTACAAAAACTTTAACTAGACCTCATTCCAATTCCTCATGGATTTTGAGTTATGGATTGATCAAAATCACAAAAAGTGAAAATGTCACTTTTTTCCAACACACGGTGAAATTTTCACTAAGTCAGAATCTGCCTTCACTTTTTTCCAAATGTAGGGACATTTTTCACTTGGATCCAAAAAGTATCAAAACCAAATATGATCAAACAATTGTTGTATCATATAAGGGCTTTCCAAAATGGCTAAGAACATCATCAAATTCAATTTGAGCTAAGAGTTATGGTAGTGGCAATATGCCTTGCTGAAAACTGCCAAGGCAAGGCAGAATTTTGCACTTTTGCTCTATTTTCCAAAATCAGCCAATTTCAAGCCTTGTCATCATCTTGGACACATCTGAGGATCAAATCTAAAGGGGACAATCACTGAGCCAAGCCTCCAAAGTCCTTGGAACAAGAAGTAGCATGCCAAACCTAGAATTGACTAAAAGAGGAACAAGACTCCAATTTTGGATTGGAGCATTTAATAGATGCTTAGAGGTGGCATAGACTGACACATTTGCAATTGAATTCAGTCAAGATTCCTCCAAACCTCTGGTCCGTGGCTAGAGGAGACTTGGATTTTCATTTGCCAACATTGGCCAAACCTCTGCTGTAGTTGCCATTCACTATTGATCCCAAAACAAACTTGTTCTACTATAAATAGGGCTTATTTGTGCTCAGTTTGAGTACACCAAAGCCATCAAACAGATGCTTTCCTCAAAATCCCTTTTTCTTGGCAAAAATGCCTTCTTTAGCAAGGTAACTCTGAGTTTTTGAGTTTGAGATCTTTTTCAATCAAACCAATCACACACACACCTCATAAACATCATATGTAGGTGATCTAAACTCTCACAAGTGACCTGTAATCACAAAATCACAAAGTCACCTCTCAAAACCTCAAAATATGCTTTTTGTGCATTTTTCAAGCCATGTCTTGATTCAGTCACTTTCCAAACCAGATAAAACCTTAAACACACTCAAAATATCATCCTTGAAGTATCCCAAATGGTCCCCTCCATCTGGAACACCATTTGAGAGAGTTGCATTTTGGTCACTTTTAACCCCTTTTGCAAGAAAGGGCCAGTTTGTGTTTTTGCAGGTACCAGCTGATTCCAATCATCCTAAAAGCTTCTAAGGGATCATTTGAGTGTGTCTAAAGCATCAAATCATTTTTGGAACAAGAGGCTTGACAGATTGCACAAAAACTCCAAAAAGCTCAAAAAGAGGTAAGCCTCATGACTTGAACTTTCCAAAATATGCAATGCTTTGAAATCCACTGATCATGCACACCTCATACATGTTAAATATGTTGTGTTTGAACCAATTGATCATGTAATTCATGCCTGTATCAAAGTGTAGCATAGAAAATGCAATTATAGGCCTTTTTCAAAACCACTATCGGGTTTTGAGGAGGGAGTGTGATCTGAAAAAACTACCACCACCATGGATTCCTTGTGAAATTCTGGTCCAGATGCATATAAATTTTGTCTCAATCCATTAATAATTGAGAAAGTTATGACCTTCACGTTTCTGAGCCAAAACTTGCCTTGTCTTGCCTTGGGTCAGGCCTAAAACCGAGGCATGACTTGTATATTTATGATTTCACTTCAAACAATGGATGTATCACCACCCCAGTGGTAAGACGCGTGCCTTGTGACCTTGAGGTCGTGGGTTCAAACCCCACCCATGCCATTTTGTATTTTTTCATATTTTGCCATTTTTTCCAATATTTTATGTTTTATTAATTAATTGGAAAATTAATAACTCTTTCAATTTTAATTATTTTTTATTGGTTCTTTTTGCAAAAAATCACAAAAAAGTTGAAATATTTTATTCCACAAAAAAAATCAAGTTTATATTATTTATATAATATAATTAGTATTTTTGTGAATAAATTCATTTTTAATTGTTTTTAAACATTTAAAAGTGAATATTTATCTTGAAAATCAAGACCAAATGAGTTTTAATTCACCTTGTGATAAAACTTCATTTTTCAAACCTTAAACAAAAATCACAAGTGGTTTATTCAAATTCATTTGGTATTTTTCCTTGATTTTCTTTTAATATTTACTTTTAAAAGAATAACAAATTAGGGTTTCTTTGATTTTCACCCTCATCAATCATTTTCAAACACTCATGGGCCTCTGATAGAGTGTAAGACCCAATCCTCTTTTAACCGAAACAATTTTGGGCCTCAGATATTGTATAAGTCCCTCTGCGTTAAAAGAAAAGTTCGGCGCGATCGTCGCCTGTTTAAAAATAAACCATCTGGGCCTCTCCTCGAGCTATAAGACCCATTCAAAACTTTTGGGCCTCTACTAGAGTGTAAGACCCAACCCTTTTTGAAAACCAAATTATCTTGGGCCTCAGTCATTGTATAAGACCCACTGCGTTTTCAAAATCTCGGCGCGATTGCAAATTTAAATGAAAAATCATCTTGGCCTACCCTCGTGTTATAAGCCCCACTCTTTTTCTTTAAAACCTTTTGGGCCTCTTGAGAGAGTGTAAGACACACCCCTTTGTACAGAAAACCTTTTTTGGCCCCAGTCACTTGTATGAGCCCCTCTGTATAAAACGATAGTGCGATCATTGGTAAAAACCTTGGGCCTCTCCTTGAGCTGTAAGCCCCAATTTTTCTTTCAAAGCACTTTCTCCTTTGATTTTGAATATACTGTTGTTTTCAATCTTTCTTTGTTGAACAACTAACAAAACATCATGGAAGCTCTACAACCGAGTAAGTGTTTATATGCTTTCTTTACCCGCTTTCATATACATATAACTGTATTATGGGGCTGTTTCACTGTAAGTCTTCTTTCATAAACTCATATCAACTGTGTAATACTAGTATAGCTATTTAGAGTTTCCCCGACAACTACGTCTAGCACTAAGCCCTGTTGATCACTCTTAAATAGATAAAACTAGATCCCCATAGATTACCAGACACAGTCTTCCCTCCTCTTGGGGTTAAACAATATGGAGATGTGAAAGGCAGCATTATCGGTGAACCCTTTCACAGACTGTCACCCTTAGAAATCGTCAAAGAAACTCTACTCCCCAGAGATGATCTTTTCTCCGTGAATGGCATCTCTTGAGTTTCTTCCAAATTCTCGAACTTTCCTGGCTTTATCTATTCTCTGTGAATAGCCTGTCTTGAATTTCTCGGGGTTTGAGGACCCACAGGCTTCTTAAAAGCATCCTCGCCTCCTCTTGGGCGTTGTACAAGGACCCGTCGGCTTCTTAGAAGTATTCACATCCTCCTCTTAGGCTTCGTATAAATGAGTTCTTCCTTCAGGAATGATAACCTCCTCTTGGGCTTCGTACAAATTGTCCCTCGACTTCTTAAAAGATTTCAGCCTCCTCTTAGGCTTCGTTCAAATTGTCCCGACGACCTCCTAGAGGTATAGGAACAGAAATTAGTCATCTTAATAGAATAGTTTTTTCAAAGAGTCTAGATCCTACTACTTCTGTTTCTTAAACGTAGTACAAAAGATGAAACTCTAGGCTTGGACAGTCTAATTTCCTTGAGCCTCAAAGACATTCTCAAGTTCCTTTCAAAACTAGGAGATGAAACCCGTAGACTCGGACAGTCCGAATCCCCTTTGGATTTCCCATTTCCTTAAAGAACAGGAAATATCTCTGATCCTCGAATCAAAATCCCTGTGTGCAAACATTACTCATATAAGATCTGATTTTCACTTTAAATCAGCATATTGGACTTGTCACTCAACTGAAACAATAACCATAGCCTCCATCTCAGGCTTCGTACGAGACACATAAAAACACCCTCTTGTTGGGTCGATGGCCTCCTCTTAGGCTTCGAATAAGGAAACCCCGGTTGATTCAATCAACCTTTTAGCATCAAAACTGTGCCTCGTTCACAGGATACAAACATCAACAACTCCCTTCATCTAACTGCTGTAAGCGGCAAGCCTCTGGATTATTTACATCCACGCCACTGTCCTTCTTTTAGTATGAGAAATTCCTAAGGAAAGATAGCATTGCTCTATACTGAGTTAAAGTCTTCTCCTTCAGGTTAAAACTCCCTATAAAGGAAATTATGGCATTGCTAGGATTCGCATATCCCGGTTAAATTATTCCTTCTTTATAGTCAGTCACCCAACAGTCATGACAGACAGACCCCCTTTAGAGATGACAAATTCTCTCTAAAGGTCAAACACCCTTTTAGCTTCACATCTTGGGCTTCGAACAAGATACAAATAGACCCTTCAGCTTCACATCTTGGGCTTTGAACAAGATATAAACCACCTTTTTAGCTTCACGTCTTGGGCTTTGAACAAGATATAAACCACCTTTTTAGCTTCACGTCTTGGGCTTTGAACAAGACACCAAAACACCATTTCCTCCCACAGAATAGGCGGAACTACGATCGGTCTGATTTCCCTGTTTCGGAAAACAGGAATACGTAGGCATAAGATTGAAAGAAAAGTCTTAGCGAGCACACTAAACAAAAACTCAAAATCCCATACCCTCAGTCCTAAACATCCTACCCATGAACAGTCCAATTTTTTCAATCTCAAAAAATAGTAAGAAGAAAAAGGCCCCATTACCATATAGCATCCGTAACCTAACAGATAACTGTTTAAACTCAGTATGCAAGCAGGGTTAATTAGAGACATCTATTTCCCTTCCTTCATTAGGTTCAATAGGATAAAAAATGAATCGAACTGTAGTAAACCCCAAAGAACGACAATGCTTAAGAAACACGTCCAGTTTCACTCGCTACAGAAAAGTGGCGCCCACCGTGGGGCCTTCTCATCTTTCTTTCTTACAATTTAAGGTGAAAACCTTGGACAAGTCATTTTCATGGCGGTGGCCACCACAGAAAAGTGGCGCCCACCGTGGGGCCTTCTCATCATTCTTTCTTACAATTTAAGGTGAAAACCTTGGATAAGTCATTTTCATGGCGGTGGCCGCCACAGAAAAGTGGCGCCCACCGTAGGGCCTTTCTTCCTTTCTTTCTTTTTTGGGGATTTCACTGGGATAGGACTTTGTTTGACTTCACTAGGATCTTAGGTCAAAATCTTTAATTTGGGAAGGAACCACAGAATGGCGACTCCGTCGGGGAGCCATTTTCTGTCAGGAACATAGGATTCATAGCTCTTAAAAGTCTAGGACATTAGGACGAATATATATACTGCTTTTCCTAATTGATATATGTGTTTATTTTTCTGCTAATGGGAATGCGTGTGATGCCGCATGTGGAAAGATTGAGTATACACCTAGGAAAAACCCCTTTAGTGGTGCGGAAGCTATCAGAAATGGTTGTCACGTGATACCACCCTCTTCTGAGGACTCTTCAAAAAACACCACCTAGCACGGTTCCCGGCCCGCTGGTGTTTTTCTCGACAAGAGTTGATGGTGTTGAGAGAGAGTACAAAAATCACTAGTATAAACCTTTGGGACGGGTAGAGCCTTGACTCCATGACACCGACCCTTTGACCCCATGTTTTTTCTATGTTTTTATGTGCTGCATTCATGCATTCATTTAAAAAAAACATTAAAACAAAGGAAATCTTCTCTTCTAGTCTCTCTTTTTCAAATTAAACTAAGACAATGATTGCAAATGTCAGACAAAAAGATTGCGCTCATGGATTTCGGTAGAAGGAGAACTCATAAGTATACCTTCAAGGTTCTAAAACTAGAGGATTTGAGAAGTTTGGCGAGAATGATCACAAACCCAGAGGCTTTCAGAGCTAAGTATGGAGGTTTGCTATCTCTATTAAGGGTTCAAGTAATTGAAAGAATCATGGATGCACTCGTTCAGTTTTACGATCTGGTCTATCACTGTTTCACATTCTCGGATTATCAGTTCGCACCAACGCTGGAGGAATATTCTCATCTGATTGATTTACACATCACTGATCGAGCTCCTTTTTCTGGACTGGAAGAAATTCCAAAGGATCAGACCATTGCAAGAGAAATTTATTTGGACGAGTCAGAGGTCAGGACTCACATGACCACTAAGGGTGGCATACATGGTTTGCCGACCCAGTTCTTGACAAAGAAGGCCCTGTATTTCGCTAGTATAGGGAACGTGACTGCTTTTGAAAGCATCTTTGCTTTACTCACCTACGGGTTATTTTTGTTTCCCAACATCAATAACTTCGTCGATATCAACTCCATTAAGGTTTTTCTCATTGGAAACCCTGTGCCAACTTTGCTCGCGGACGCATATCATTCTGTACACTTAGGAAATTTGTACAGCGGAGGGATGATCACATGCTGTGTACCCCTGTTATATAAATGGTTTATCTTCCATTTGCCTAAGTCTGCTGCGTTTTGGGATCATAAGAGTGCCTTACGTTGGTCGCAGAGAATCATGTCTCTTACTAACTCTGACATAGATTGGTGCAATAGGATTTATGAGGGAATCGGGATCATTGACCGTTGTGGAAACTTCCCCAACGTACCCCTCATAGGAACTAAGGGAGGAATCAATTACCATCCAGTGTTGGTTCGTCGTCAATTTGGATACCCGATGAGGCATGTCCCGCGGAATGCTCATCTGGAAGGTCTTTTCTTCAAAGAAGGAGAAAATGAAAGAGCACTAAAGATGGAAATAGTGCACGCTTGGAAACATGTTCATAAGAAAGGACGAGAGTCTCTAGGAAAACCAGACTGTGTCTCGGTGGAGCCTTACCTCCACTGGGTACAAACTAAAGCTCTCAAGCTAAAGATGCCTTATCCTCGTCACGGGGTTCTTCTGCCGAGGGAGTCTGTCATGTACTTCATGACTGAAATGGAAAAACTCCAGGTTACTCTCAACAAAGTTCAGCGGGAGAGAAGGTCTTGGAAGAACAAGTACCGCACCCTCAATGTGGAGTGTATCAAAATACAGCAACTACTGAAGGATAAAGATGCCCTGATTGAGATTTTGGAGCAGCATGCTGTAGAGAATCAGGATGACCAAAGGAATTTGCTCACTCCTTTCACCTGGCAAAGGAATGACAATCCGACAACGGCCCAAGAGCCCCGGTCCAAGAGAAGGAAAGTACCAGAATCAGCACCCAGTTTCTCCTCAGGGAGGGCTCGGGACCCATTAGCTTAGGTTTCTGTTTCCGCACCTTGTAATCTACTGTATTTTCATTTCCGCAATCCTTTGAATTTAATAAAACGGGGTTTCCCCACTGTTTGATATTTACAATCGAATTGTCAGAGTTTATTTTGATTAAACAAAAAAAACACTTAATCATTGCATTTATCATTCTCACATCACGTATTCTCCTTACCTACGAGTCTCACGTTTGTGTCTCGATTCTAGAGTCAAACTGTCTCATTTGTACTATACTCGGGCCAATCGTCAGAAAAAGATGGATGATCTTGAGGAAGAGAACAGAGAGTTGAAAGAAGAGATCGACGCTCAGAGAGAGGATATGAGGAAGCTTCGTAATGACATGCAAGCCATGACAGAAGCTCAGCTACAAAGAACTGTGATCTCAGAGATCACCTCAATGCCCATAGTGGAGAAGTATGATCCTAGGTACAAAATGCCGAAAGATCGTCCCTAGGGCATGCCTGTTAACTATATCCCGGAAGGATATGTTCCGCCGATCACTAGAGATCCGAAAACTTCAGCAGAAGCCGCTGGGCCTGAAGGTTACAAACTTCGGGAAAGCGAGGATGCCAGAGGCATATTGAGGACTCCTGAAGGTTACAAACTTTGGGAAACGCCAAGATTCACTGTCGTAGTAACGGTACCACCCCCTGTGGTGCACACTATTCCGGAAGGACAGATTCCACAGATACCTTCTGGTAGAAAGGAAACTATGTTCGACAGGATGGACGAGTTCCAGGAACAGTTCCTGAAAATGTAAAAGGAACTGCAAGCCATCCGCGGTCAGGATTTATTTGGAAAGGACGCCGCAGACCTTTGTCTGGTCCCCAATGTGAAAGTTCCGCACAAGTTCCAAGTTCCCGACTTTGAAAAGTACAAGGGTAATTCTTGCCCTCAGAGTCACTTAGTGATGTACGCTCGGCGAATGTCAGCTCAAACAAAAAATCAGGATCTACTGATTCACTACTTTCGGGATAGTTTAACCGGTGCCGCCTTAAAATGGTACATGGGTTTAAACCGTGCTACGATCAGCACTTTCAGAGATCTTGGCACTGCTTTTGTCCAACAATACAAATACAATTTGGACATGGCACCAGATAGAGATCAGCTCAGATCGATGTCACAAAAGGACAAGGAAACTTTTAAGGAGTACGCTCAGAGATGGCGAGAAATTACCGCACAAATTTGTCCCCCTCTTGAGGAAAAAGAGATGACAAAAATCTTCTTAAAGACCTTAAGCTCATTTTACTACAACAGAATGGTTTCCAGTGCGCCCAGTGACTTCACCGAAATGGTCGATATGGGGGTACGTCTCGAGGAAGCTGTTCGAGAAGGACGTCTAATAAAAGACGCTGGATCATCAAGTAGTACAAAACGATATGGTAGTACTCTCCCTAAGAAAAAAGAGCAAGATATTGGGAATATCTCTCTCGGAAGGCAAAGGCGACGTTACAGCCAGTAGCGGCTGTGACTCCTGCTATCAATCCTGTGCCTATTTCTACGTATTAACCTCAGGTTGCGCAGAGCCAACCTAATCAGCAAAGGACACAACATCCTCTTCAGCAGACTCGTCCTCCATACAATGACAACCGTACAACGCGGCCACCAAGATTTGATCCTATACCCATATCATACGCAGAACTATTTCTGTTACTACTAGCCAAGGGGAACATCCAAACTAAATCCCCTCTTGCAGTATCAGAAAATCCGCCTTTTTGGATCAAGGTGGACCAGACATGCCCTTATCACCAAGGAGGACCAGGGCATAACATAGAGAACTGTCTCAATTTCAAATCTGACGTGCAAAAGCCTGTTAGGAGCGGGGTCTTATCTTTCAAGGATACAAATCCCAATGTTCTCACGAACCCGCTGCCTCAACATGAGAAAGCCGCAGTCAATCTGATAGAGGGAGAGTCTAACAAAGTCTATCAAATTCACGATGTACCTTTATTGAAAACCAACTTGGTCAAGATGCATTGTAGATAGAGTGGATATGGCCATGTGCCACCTCATAATTATCATCAGTGTGATATCTGCTCTAAAAGCAATCAAGGATGTTCCGTGGTGCAATCAACTCTACGGAAACATATGGATCTCGGATGGATCCAAGAGCACCGAGTTCGTGGAGTTAACATGGTTTACACGAATTCCAATGTCATTTAGAACCACGACATCCGTGCAATGAATGTCAACTTGGCGGCAATGCACTCAAGGCAAAGCCAGTATCATAATCTGCCACGGCACGATTACAGTTCTTGTCTGACTTGCTCGGTAAACAAACAGGGATGCTCTTTTGTACAAGAGGCCCTCCTGCGTCAGATGGATCTTGGATGGATCCAGAACTACAATGATAGGAATCCTTATCAGATCAACATGGTTCAAATCTTCGACATTCGTTTAATGAATACCAACCTGGTAGAGTTACATGCTGAGCAGGTCCGCCTCGGATTCCTGGTATCACATGATTACCAGAGCTGTAAAGCAGGTTGCAAAAGCGATCAAGGTTGTGCTCTTGTCCAGGAGGCACTTCAGCACTTGTTAAATCACTGGTGGATGCCAATCTATAAGGATGAAGATACTCAATAAATTAGTATCAATAACAGGAACCCTAATCGGCGTCAAAGTCAGGATGTCCGATCAGTGGAAGCTAACCTAGTGAGGTTACATTGCATTCAAAGCGGGCGTGGCCAGGTGCCACCACACAACTATGAACGTTGTAGAGTCTGTTCGGAAAGTAACCAAGGATGTTACCTTGTGCGAGCAGCTCTTCAGGGTCAGGTGGATCGTAGAGAGATTCACCCATATCCTGGTTCCGGACCAATCAACTGGGTGTCGGACTACCTTGCTGATCAAATTGAGGATGTTGTCGTAATCTCTGATCATCAGAGGGCCAGGGATGTTTTTGCCATCATCCCTCTACTTGACGAATCAAAAGTTCTTAACCAGGAACAGATCGAGATTACTTACGATGGTCAGAAAAATCAGAAGGCTCCTATAGTCATCTATCTACCGGGACCACTACCGTATGAATCAACTAAGGCTATCCCTTACAAATACGGTGCAATGATAATTAAGAATGGAAAGGAAATTCCATTACCCTCCGTCGTGAATATTGCAGACATCAGTCGTGTAACACAGAGTGGTCGAATCTTCAACAGAGGAGTTGGAGAGTCTAGTAAAGAAAAGGAACCTCAGACAGAAGTTCCTAATCCCCCAGTCGGTCAATCCAGTAATCCCAACCTTTCGAAAAACGATGATGAGATGCTGAAGCTCATCCAGAGGAGTGAATACAACATTGTTGATCAGCTGTTGCAAACTCCTTCAAAGATCTTGGTATTATCACTGTTACTCAGTTCAAAAGCGTACAGGGAGGCTCTACAGAAAGTCTTGGAGCAAGCCTTTGTGGAACAGGATGTAACAATCAGACAGTTCGATAACATTGTCTCTAACATCACTTCCTACAATAACTTGGGATTTAACGATGAGGAATTACCTGAAGAAGGTCATCGTCATAACATGGCGCTCAATATCACGGTCAGCTGCTAGGGCGATGCTTTAGCCAGCGTACTGGTAGACACAGGTTCAGCCCTGAATGTTATGCTAAAGTCCACTTTCATGCAATTATCCTTCAAAGGACCCCCGATGAGAACCAGCGAGGTCGTCGTCAAAGCATTTGACGGATCTAGAAAAACGGTTATGAGCGAAGTTGACCTTCCCATAACTATCGGTCCTCACACTTTCAAAGCCACTTTCCAGGTCATGGACATCCGGGCAACGTACAGTTGTTTATTAGGGAGACCTTGGATACATCAGGCTGGGGTGGTCACCTCGACCCTCCACCAAAAGTTAAAGTTTGTTCAGAACAACCAGCTCGTCACGGTCTATGGAGAACAAGCCTTGCTCGTGAGTAACTTATCATTATCTACTTGTGGCGAACCCGAGGAGATTGTTAAAACTCAGTTCCAAGCGCTTTTGGTGAGCAAGGACAATCGATCCGAAGAGGGAACTTCCATTTTCTCATACAAAGATGCTATCAAAGCGGTTGAGAGTACCAATACAACAGGATGGGGACAGCTAGTCATTCCTACTGACAATAAAACAAAGAAGGGTCTTGGTTTTTCTGCAACCTGCACCCAGACAACTACTACCAGCGATGAAAGTCCTCATCCCATTCAGAACTTCTTTCACAGTGGAGGTTTCCTTCAACCGGTGACCCAAGAAGTACACACTATCAATGAGGAGGATCCCTCCGACACAGATGAGGAATGGAAGTCCTATCTTAACAAGGATGGTTATATGTCTCAGGACGAAACGCATATTCCCTTTTTCTTTCCTACACAGAGTCCGAGATTTATACCCAGGTTAGACGTCGAAATGATATACGGAGATTATGATCCGAAAGGATTCCGTGCTCCACCAAACTCATTAGAGGAAGACACTTCGATGAAAGACAACTTTGACCACAACTATTATGGCCCGATGGATGGCCTGCCAATGTGGCAGCCATATCCAGGAGACTTGGGAAAAGAGAATCAGCCGAACAATGAAAATTAGCTGAGCATCATTGAAAAGAATACTTCTGTCCCCACCAAGTCATGGGATCCACACCCAGGGTATCCTAAAGATACCCCACACGATGATGAATTCGCAACGTTCGCAGGATTAGAGTTCATCAACTATGCTTTTCCTGAGGTCAGCGTCATCGAAAGGGATGACTCCTCCAGTTCCAAAGAAGTGTGGGACACCTTGGGACAACCAAGTGGAAAATACGACTTTATGGTCAAGTACACCGCTCCTGAAAGCTCTCGTATCAGGCTCGAAGACATCCAGCCAACTGGATTGGGAGATCTACCTGAGAACACAAATACTATGCAAAATACAACAGAGGAATCCTCCTACGACAATTCTGCCTGGGAGACAAATTCCAATGATCCAGTTCCACCAGAAATCAATGTTATTTCTGAAGACAAATCAAGGAAGGTACCAGACTTTGTGATTCACCGAGGAGTTCGCCGCCAATGGGTTGCTGTCGATATTCTGAAAGTTGTTCAAAAGTCAAAGTAATTGCCGCCTTTAACCTTTCACCCTGCCCAGGTGAAACAGATGTTTTGATAGGGCTCGCTTTCTGTAAATTTCCCTCTTCGCTTTTTCCAAAGCGATAGAGTTTTGTTTTATAGGGCTGTAGTTTCAAGAATCGACTTGTTCATAAATAGAATAACGTCGTTCTGTAATTTCTGCATTAATTGCTGTTTTCTCTTTTTACTTTTCTCAGAAAATGGTAATCCTAAAAAACAACTCAATAATAAAAACAAGCAGTAAAAGAAATACACTGCACACACTCTTGCATTTCCTCTATCCCTTCTAAACACAAATCATACCGTCATGCAGATTGCTTGTTTTAAACCCCATTGAAACATACGATCAAACGCCTTCTCCCAACTTTGAGTTCTCGGTATTTGGGGCTGAAGAAGAAGTTGACAACGAAATTCCAGAAGAGATCTCCCAACTACTCAGACAAGAGGAAAGGTCCATTGAGCCTCACAAAGAGTTGCTGGAAACAGTCAACTTGGGCTTAGAAAAAGAGAGAAAAGAAATCAGGATTGGGGCACTGCTCAGTCCAATTGCCAAAGAGAATTTGATAAAGCTTCTCAAATTATTTCCCTGTGTATTCACATGGTCCTACCAGGATATGCCAGGGTTGGATACCCGCATCGTGGAACATCACTTACCATTTGTAACACCTCAAAATTTGCCTTGTTGTTTTTAGATAACTGGCTTATGTTTCTTTTCATTTCTTGCATTTGCATTGTGCATAGCATTTGGTTCTTAGCATGGGATCGAGGTATTTGGTTCAACTCAAGGGCAAAAGCTTCTTATGAGCTCCATAAGCTTCTCGCATCCTTATATGGTGGCCCAAGGGTATTTTAATGAGGGATTCTCCAAGTGGTTATATCAAGGGTTGGTGTCCTTACACTGATGACCAAAACTAGGGTTTTATGGTTAAGGGTCCTAAGCTCAAGGAGTTGATTCAAACCTTTCACCAAGGTTCTCCATATGTCAAAACAAGTCTAAGGATGGATTTTGAGCCAAAAATTCACCATGGAAGACCTCAGATGATTCAGTAGCTTACAGATGAAGTAATTAGTCAAACTGGTCAACTGAAAAGTCAAACTAAGGTTTTGAGAGGTCCTCATCATGGTAATCAAGTCAAGAGACCTATATTTGGTCTATGGAAGGCTTTCATGATCACAATTTGCAAGAATCAAGCTTTGGTAAAAAGTTGCTAAATTGGGAAAGTGACTTGTAATTTCAAGTTACTATTTTTGGCATATTTTCAACCAACTTTAACCAAACTTTTCATGATCAAAAATGATTCAAACGAATTTTTTCCCAACACCAAAGTTGTAGATCTCTTTCTCCTCTTTCCAAAGAGTGGTGGATCATGATCATATCATTTTTAGATCAAGAGTTATGGGCATTTGAAGTTAAAGGGCATTTGGTGTTCCACCATGCATACCATTTTGACATAACTTGCAAGATACATTTTAACTCACCAATATGGCTTCTAATTGTTCAGTTCACCTCACCACACTCCATTGCACCTCACTTAGCATCATTTTGAGCCAAGAATTGAATGAATCCATGGATTACGTAGTCATAATTCATCATTATGCAATTTTGCAAGTTCACTTGGAATTCATAATTCAGTTACTCTCCAGCCCCAAGATCAATCCAAAGGTGGTCCTTGCATCAAAAGGAAAACAATCATGCACTTTTCATGAAGAATGCACGAGCCAAATACCTCATGTGCACAAACTTGCAAATTTGCAAAACAGCCCAAAACTCATTGCTCTCAAGTCCTTGAAGTTTAAAACCCTAAACAGTAGCATTGGCACACTATATAAGCTAACTCACACGAATTTATCAGTAGCTACTATTCATTTTCATCACTTTTCAAAGTTTTTGCTCTCAAATTTCTCTCCTTCGATTCTCCCAATCCTTCAAGGTTCCTCCATTTTTCTTGGTTGGTTTAGGATCAGTGAAGCACAAGGAAGAGAAATCCACCATTGTTTTGAGGTTTAAGCAAGGAATTCATCAAGTTGAGTTCAGAGCTTCAACTTTCGGATTCAAGGATTCAGGCTAGTTTGAAGGTCTAATTGCATTTATTTTGCAATTAGACGGTTGAAAGAGTTGATCTGCAGCTTATCTTGGAGTTTCTTGACGTATTTCCATTTCTGCAAATCTCAGGTGAGCTCCAAATTCATAGATCTAGAATTGATTTTTGTTGTGTGTTTAATGTTCATCTTGATGTGCTGAGCTCATATATGTGTTTGGTTTTGATTTTCAACATGAATCATGGCTGAAATTTAGATCTGAAATTTTCAGATCCAAACTTGTTTCGTTCGATTCTTGAAATATATGCATGCTAAATGATTTTGAGTGGCATATTTGTGATCTACGTGAGTTGCTGAACATTTTGATGTATGATTTGTTGTTTTTGGTTATTGTTTGAAGTTTGGTGACCGGAGGGTGGCCGGAGAAGATGACCGGCGCTTCTCCGGCCGGTGAGGGTTTAATTAGGGTTTGTGGTTTTCCAGTTTGAATCTCATGCGTTGGATTGTGATTAATTTTTCCAGTTTAATTCTCGTGCGTTGGATCTTGATTATGTGTTGTTAATTGAATTGATTAGGGTTTAGTGGATCTGATTAAGTCATGACCGTTTGATTTCATTTAATTAGTGCATTTGAATGTGGACCGTTTGATTGCTGACTTTACTTTGTTTGACTGAGAGCGTGAGCCTGTGGATCTGGAGACTTTTTGTGTTTGACTCAATCTTAGCCGTTCGTTGTTTCTGAAGGCTTGATAGCGTTTGGGCCTTTTATGCTGTTTACACCCCCGTTTCTGAGCCCATGATCATTTGCACGCGTTTGGATTTTTCTTTGCACCCCTATCTTCATTTCATTTTCTTTTTATTTTCTATTTTCATACCATTTCATAATTAATTGTTAAAAATACTTGCATGTGCTAAAAAATTCCAAAAAAATTCATCATCCCTCCTCATTATTAAAATTAATTTTTCACATTTTATTTTATTATTTTTCCATTAAATTTGCATTAAATATTAATTTTACAAATTAATTTTTCTCATTTGCACTTCATATTGCATACTTCATGTTGCATTTTTTATTTCTCTCATTTGGAAAGTGATTTGATCCTGATTCTTTTTGGGTTGTGTTCATAACATGTTGAAGTATGTTTGAGATTTTTGGAATGATTTTTAGGTCCTTTTTGGTTGACTTTTGATGTGTTGCTTTGAGCATGAATGTATGAAATCCTATTGATGCTTTGACCTAATTGTTGATTGACTTTGGTTCTGATTCATTGCTTGTGAATTTGATATGTCAATTATACATGTTTGAGATGTTTGAATACTAAATTACATAATTTTTTAGGCATTTTTGTTATTTCTTTGAAGCAAGAACTTTAACTTGTCCAACTTGTGAATGTATGCTTCATGCTTGGTTTGCTTGATTATGAAGGCACTTGTGCCATAATTTGGGGTCTTGTTTGAGAATTGATAGCATGTTATTTGACCTCTGGTTGTGATATTTGGATCTCATCTTTGCATGTTTGATGTTTGCCTTGCACCTTAAGTCACTTGTTTCACAAGAATGAATCATGTTTCACTTCACTTCACTTCTTCTTCTTTGCTTCTTAATTAATTGTGAAAGTGTTTGTATGACTTGAATGATGTTTGAAGATCATGTTTAGGCACATGTTTAGGATTGTGTCACTTCTGGACTTGGTTTACTTTGTGGAATTTTGACTTGGTTGCTTCACATGATCACTTATTTTCATCTCACTCCTTCTTTAATGACTTGAATGGTACTTGAGTGACTTCTCCTTTTTCTTTTGACTAATTGAGCATGATTAATGTTAGAAGTCAGTAGGACCATTAGGTTCTGAACTTGATGTTTGATTTACTTTAGAACTTGTTTCTTCATTGCCTTATGCTTGTTTGAGTTTCATTTTGTCATATGTGAGTACTTCTAACATTTTCAGGGGCAAATGGTAAGTTGTTTGAGTGTGGACATGCTTCCACATTTTACTTTCTTCCTTTATCTTTTAACTTCCATACTTGTGTTTGAAGTGAGCTTAGGCCACTTGTGTTTCACTTCTCTTTCTCCTCCTTCTCTTTCACTCTTTGCATCCCTCGAGTCTCAAGACTTGTTTAAGTCTTGGACTCTCTCCCTTTAGAGCTACCTAGTCCAACTTAATTTTCGATTAAGCTTGGAGTAGGATTAGCATTAGGTTAGGTAGTCGTCTCTCCTAAACCTCACTAACCATAGGACATCCATGCACGATGACATTAGGACTCTTAGTCTCCCTTTAGAGTTTCCTTTTGTGTCGCTTCTCTTCTCATCTAAAACTTCATGAAAACACTTAATAAAATATAACGTATATTGCGCTCGAGCCTTAAGTGTAGGAAGTGAAGAACGAGGGGTCTCCTCTCTTCTTCTAGGGTGTTTAACATACGTCTCATTCGGGGGCGACCATGCGACTCACTCGTTCCCGCATGGTAGACTTTGGTGCAATGTAAGTTACGAACTAACTAAAACCCTTCTGTCTAAAAAACACAAAACAAATTCAAATCTTTTTATCCTTCGGGATTGTTGGGTTTCAAACTTCTTTTTTCAGAAAGAGCTCGTCGCTCACGTAAAAAACACTTACCTACCTGTGGTCGTACCCACGAACTACGACTGCCCTGATTCTTTATTCTCGTCCGAGTAAAGATACGTAGGCACAAGATTGCGTAGATCTTGGCGGGCTACCTTCTCCATTTTTCACCAGTTTCCTCCCCTTGATTCGTGGTCGTTTCCACGAACTACGACTGCCCTGATTCTTTATTCTCGTCCGAGTAAAGATACGTAGGCACAAGATTGCGTAGATCTTGGCGGGCTACTTCTCTATTTTTCACCAGTTTCCTCCCCTTGATTCGTGGTCGTTCCCACGAACTACGTCAGCTCTGATTCCTCTCTCTCGTCCGATTGAGGATACGTAGGCACAAGACAGCGATTGTCTTGGCGAGCAACCTTCCCCCACAGTTCCCGTCCGAACTACGTTGACTCTGACTTTCCCATTGCACTGAGGGAGTACGTAGGCCTAGGACAACGATACCGTCCTATCGAGTCACTTCCTTTTCTTTTCTTCTTCGTTTCTCCGTTCTCTCCGTTCTCGTTTCTTCTCCGGTCCAGTAGCAGTGGAGTTCCAGTCGACGACACCCTTTGATACAGACAGCAAGCGTGGATCCCATCGAGTACGATGGACGTGTTGGGTGCTAACACCTTCCCTTCGCGTAACCGACTCCCGTACCCGTTCTCTTGGTCGCGTGACCATGCTCTTTCCCTTTCTTTCAGGTTTACGCAGTGTTTCCTTTCCCTCTCTTGGGATAAATACACTTTGCTGGCGACTCTGTGTTCTTCTGCGCCACTCTCGCGTTTGTACCGTTGGATGCGAATCTTTCGGGAGCGACAGCTGGCGACTCTGCTGGGGACTCTGGTTGACCTATGCTGGTCATTTCCCTTTAGCGAGTCGATCCTAGCGCTTGTCTGTTTATTTTCTCTGGGTGTTTGTTTTTATGGTGCTTTGCTTTGTTGTATATTACTGTATTTACTGTCTTATTTAATTTACTGTATTTACAGCTCTTTATTGCATTGCATTGCATTTCATTACTGTCATACTGGATATTGCTGTGCTGTTCTGCTGCTGGTTTTTCTGTTTGTAGGGTGGGCTGGATTCATGAGAGAAAAGCCCAAAACCAAGGCTTGAGCATACACCTATGATTAGCGTGGAAAGTAGTGTGACTTGTTTGGCATTTGGCCAGACGAAGTATACATGAAAACTCCACATCCAGACGAGGTTTTCTTGGTAATATTCTGTCCTGTCCATTTGGGGCAGATGATGGAATATAATCTGGAAAACTGTCGACTCTGGCGACCATTCCCGAGGACTCAGTTGCGGCATTCCTCCCGAGATATGACAGTGGCAGCCCACTTTCTGTGGCAAACCCGTTGAACATTCTCGATCCGAGGACCCAATGCTGGGAACTTGCTATAGGATTTCCCTTTTGTAGTGAATCAGCGGACGACCTCTTTGATTGGCGATAGCATTGTATCCTTCGGGCTGAATGTGCTAGTGCTTCTCAAACCTCTGAAGCTGAGGATCTTTTGTTTTGGAGAATCGGTTGAGGCCTCCTCTTTTGATGATGATGCCAAACCAGAAATGGTGAACGTATCATCATTTCTCGACCTGAGAGCCCGGGATACTGAACATCCTAGTACCTACATGTGAGAGGGGATGGGTGTTTGCAGGTTTGCAGGTAACCGAGACCTTCAACCTACCTGGTTTCTGGGTTTCTCATCAGTGTACTATTATTATCCTGGCATTCTGGCTGTTTGATTGGGCTGTTATTCTGGATTTTTGGGTTTCTGGTATTCTGGGTCTTATTCAGTCAGCAGAACAGCAGCAGTTTGAGCATTTTGGATACCTTGATCCCATGCCTGCATTTTGCATCATCTTTTTTGCATTCTGACATGTTTGTTCATTTGTAGGGTTGCATCCTAACTTTGATTCCGGTTGTCTGAAGACTGTCCATGATGAGTATTAGCGCTGAAAAAAGAAAGAACATCATCCCGTACAAGTTCCCAGAGCTTCATCTAGACGTTGTGCACAAGATCTCGGCTATGGCAAAACCTGAGGCATTGGCAGATTTCAGAGGAGAATATGGGAGGATTCTGAGTTTCGCCCGGAATGTTACCAATTATGAGTTCAGGGCCCTGCACACTCTGGCACAGTTCTATGACCCTCAACTCCGGTGTTTTCTATTTGCTGATTATCTTTTGGCTCCAACGTTGGAAAAATTTGCTCTTATTTTGGATGTTTCGGTCAAAGAGGGAGCTCCCTTCTATCCTTCTAAGGAGTTTCCTGATTTGGAAAGGGTTGCTGCTACTTTACGTTTGGATCAGTCACTGTTGAAGAAAAATATTGCTAGTAAAGGGGGTTATCAAGGTTTTCACACGAAGTTTTTGATCGAACAGGCTGCTACTTGTGCTAAGGCTAAGTGTTGGTTAGTGTTCAATGCAATTCTGGCTATGTGTGTTTATGGAACGGCGTTATTCCCTAATGTGAAAGATTTTGTAGATGCACATGCTGTCCGGATATTCACCACGAAGAATCCGGTACCTACCTTGCTTGGGGATCTGTATTATTCGATGCACTATAAGAATGAGAAAAGGAGAGGCGGACCTCTTTATTGTTGTGCTTCAATTTTCTATAAGTGGTTTGCTGATCGTCTTCCCAAATCTGGGGCATTCGAAGACACTAAAGGAACTTTAGATTGGGCAAAGAGATTAATGGGGTTAAGGGCCGACAACTTAGTTTGGATCAATCGTGACTTGTTGGGCCGAGAGATCCTGGTTAGTTATGGAGGTTACCCAAACGTACCTTTAATAGGAAGGAAGGGGGGAATTAACTACAACCCCATTCTTGCTATTAGGCAATTTGGGTATGCTTTAAAGGAGCCGCCAAAAGGCCAAGATGTGCAAGAGTCTCTATTTTTGGGTGAGGAAGCCAATCTGGAGGTGTTGAAAGAAGCTGCAAACGCTTGGAGAAATTGCCATAAGAAAGGAAAGACTTCTTTTGGAAAGTGTAACAACAAAGCTTTTCTTGCGTATGAAGACTAGGTTCAAAGCAGAGTAGAGAGTGTACTTTTGCCATTCTGCAGGGAACCTCCTTCTTACCCTTTGTTGATTGAACCCCCAACCATGATTGAGATGGAGAAGTATAACCAATTATGGGCTGAAAAGGAGAAGATTCGAGAGGAGAACCGTGAGTTGCAAAAGGAAATCTACCAGTTGAAACATGAGCGAGGTGAGGCTGTTCATATTGCCAAGCTGAAGACAGAATGTCTCGCTGAGAAAGAAAAGGAGCTGGTTAAAGAGATAGCAGCTAGGAAAAGGGTAGGACAAGCTCTAAAAGGCGTTTGCAAGACTCTCAAATCCAAGAAGGATGACTTAGCCAAGGCTTGGGCGAAGATTCGCAGGTTCAATGCTTACCGAGATACTGCAATCACGGCCAACAAGCAGAAAGAAGATAAGCATTTGGAGCAGATTGAGAGTCTGAAGTTGAAGCTCAGGAAGAAGGACGAGGAGATCTTGTCAGGGACGTTCCGAAGACACGCAGTTGAGGAACGGCTCAAAGAAGCCATAGCAACCATGGAAGAGCTGAAAATACAAGCAGGAGTGAAGAGGTCTAAGTGGGAGTGCTCTAGCTCAGGCAATGGCCCTTATACGGTGCAAGATCCTTGAAGGGAACTTTACTCAGTAGTTTGTATTTTGTTCTTTCTTTGTATTTTTGGTCACCACCAGAATGGTTGGCTGGGACCTTTGCTTATTTTTGTTTCAGGCTATTTTTTTGGTACCTTGGGTTGTAATTTCTGACAGTGATTCACTCTGATTTATATGAGCAGCAGTTTCATCCTATTTCACCTTTAAACTAGAATCAAGGGGTGGATCACCCTGCAAATATACAAACATGTTTACATTTGCATTTGCATAATCATTTTTGCATTGCAGGTTATCTTGGTTTCTCTAGTTTTCTTATGCTCTCTCTTTCTTTCAATCAGGATTGATCAACCAACTCATCGTTATTCTACTCGGCTCAATCAAAACAGAGTGATGGACAAAGTTCAGGCAGATATGGCCGCTATGCAAGCTCGCATCGACCAGTTCATGGAAATGATGCAGGGTGTGGTGCAAAGTCAGAACGAGTTTAGAACTCTGGTTCAGCCGTTAGTGGCGCAGGTCGACGAAAATGGTATCCTACACGGTGGTCTTATTAACCGTAATATCCCTCCGGGCGGAGTCGGTGCTGGTGGACAGGGCAGAATTCCTACAGTGGTTGGAGAGGGAAGTACTGTTCGGGCTATCCATGGCCATCATTTTGATGATCAACAGGACGATGTGTTCTCGGTCAGGAGTCTAGATGCTGCCCTTCCTGTGGTCAGTGATGAAAGAATCCGTTTAATCGAAGCTCAATTGAAAGGAGTGGTGAAACAGGATGATTTGGGGATTGATTTGGACGATCTAGGGTTGGTCCCTGATGTTGTTATTCCACACAAGATTCAGATTCCTACGCTAGAAAAGTACAATGGTTCTACCTGCCCAAGGACTCATGTGAAGGCCTATACCAGGAAGATGGCTGCTCACGCTAAGGATGAAAAGTTAATGATGCACTTCTTCCAAGACAGCCTGTCTGGCGCGTCTTTGGAATGGTACATGGGGCTAGAAAGCAGAGATGTTCGTACCTGGAGAGAGCTAGCTGCAGCTTTCATCAAGCATTATCAGTACAACACGGACATGGCTCCCAACAGAACTCAGTTGTTGAGCATGTCCCAGAAGAATGATGAGAGTTTCAAAGAATACGCGCAAAGGTGGCGTGAGTTGGCGGCTAGGGTGCAGCCACCAATGCTAGAGAAAGAGATGCTGGATATGTTCATGGACACACTGCCTAAGCACTACTATGAGAAGCTTTTGCCTTGTTCTCTAGGCAAGTTTGCAGATGTGATTGCTATTGGACAGAAGATAGAGGTGGGAATTAAGGCTGGGAAGGTTTCTAGCGGTGATGGATCGTCTTCCGGACAGGGAAAAAAGCCGTTTGATAATTATAAGAAGAAAGGAGAGACCAACGCTGTATCATCCCACAGGGGAAAAGGGAAATAGCGCCAGTTTAACAATCAACAGGTAGCATCAGTAACCATTCCAGCAACATTACCTCCACCACAGCAGCAAAGGGGTAATGCTAATCAGAATAGGCAGCAGGGTCAGTATCAGAACAGACAGAGGAATGCAGAGAGGCATTTTGATCAACCCCCAATGTCATATGCACAGTTGTTGCAACATTTACTGCAGTTGCGTCTAGTTGAGCTTCGTACCCTGGCTCCACCAACAGGGGAACTCCCACGAGGCTACGATGCTAACGCACACTGCGATTTTCATTCTGGTGCTCCGGGGCACACGGTGGAGAAGTGCAGGGCGTTTCAGCACAAGGTGCAGGACCTTGTGGACTCTAAAGCCATCAATTTCTCGAATGACGGACCCAATGTTATTCAAAACCCGATGCCTAATCACAATGGGCCAAGGGTGAATGCTATAATCGAAGACTGTGAAACTTTGAATTTGATCATGGATGTGGAGGAACTGAAGACTCCGTTGGTGGTGGTTAAGAACAGGTTATTGAAAGGTGACGTCTATCCGGGCTGTGGTGAGAACTGCTCAGATTGTTTGATAAAGGCTAATGGTTGTGATTCGTTGAAGAGGGGTATTCAGAATCTGATTGATGAGGGCTGTTTACAGTTTGACAGAGGTAATCAGCTAGAAGAGGTTGTTAGTGAGAAGGTTGCCACTATCACTATCCCGTTCAAAACAATTACTATTTCTGGTCCAGCAAGGCCACCTCCAGTCATTATCACAAGGGCTGGACCCATTCCGTACGAGAGTTCTAAGGCTATTCCGTGGAATTATGGTGTAGAGGTATTTGTCAATGGGCAAAAGCAAGAGCTAATGAATACTTCACCAGTGGGTTCTAGTTCAGGGGTTAAAGTTGAGACTGATGCTATAACCAGAAGTGGTAGAGTGCTCCCTCCGGTTAACGATCAACCCAGTACCTCTAGGCAAGATAGGGGAAAACAGGCGATGGATGGTTCTGTTCAGACTCCAGTGATTGTGGAATCTACAGTGAAACCAGTTGATGATGCTTTTTTGGAAAATGTAGAGGAATTTATGAGGCTCATCCGAAAAAGTGATTATAAGATCGTGGACCAATTACATCAGACCCCGTCTAAGATCTCTATTCTGTCTCTGCTCTTGTGTTCTGAGGCCCACAGGAATGCTCTTTTGAAGGTTTTGAATGCAGCCTACGTTCCTCAAGAGATCTCTGTTAATCAGCTGGAAGGGGTTGTAGCGCACGTGAATGCGGGTAACGGCCTGGGTTTTACAGATCTTGACTTGACTTCTGCTGGCAGGAATCATAACAATGCCCTGCATATTTCGATCGAATGCCGTGGCTCGCTGATGTCACATGTCTTGGTTGATACCAGTTCATCGTTGAATGTATTGCCCAAGAAAGCGTTAATGAAGTTGGATACTCGAGGACTTATTTGTACACCAAGCGACTTGGTGGTGCGAGCTTTTGATGGCTCGAAGAGATCTGTTTTTAGCGAGATTGTGCTTCCAATCAAGGTTGGACCGGAAATCTTTAATGCAACATTTTACATTATGGATATTCAGCCAGCGTACAGCTATTTATTGGGTCGTCCTTGGATCCATGGGGCAGGTGTTGTAACTTCCACTTTGCATCAAAAGCTGAAGTATATGGTTGATGGTCACGTAGTGACAGTATGCGGAGAAGAAGACATAATGATCAGTCAGCTGTCAACCTTCAAATACGTGGAAGTGGATGGGGAAATCCACGAGACGTTGTGCCAGGGATTTGAGAAGGTGAAAGTTTCTGAAGAAGTTGTTCAGTCTGAAGCTGTAGTGCAGCCCGTAGTGGCAAATCAACCTGAGGGTTCCATGTCTTCGTTGAGAGACGCCAAAGCTGTGGTTGAAGCTGGTAGCTCACAGAGGTGGGGCCAGGTGGTTGAAGTCCAGAAAAAGAAGGATACTTATGGATTGGGATATAAGCCATCCAAAAGAGATGAGGATCCCCCAAAATTCTATGGCCCTGTCCAGTTCACTAGCGCTGGAGTTTTCTTCGACAGAGTTAATGCTGTTGGTGAAGAAGGAGACAGTGATTGCGACATGGATAGCTGGATCCGTCCTTGTGTCCCAGGGGAAAGTCTGCACAACTGGTCTTCCGAGAAAGTCATTCAAGTGACAGGCTTCGAGTAATTGCTTTGTTTTCCTATTTTGTTAATCCTACGTTCTGCCCAAGACGTAGTGATTCTGTTTGTAGGGCTTTTAACTGTCGCATGTTTTGCTTTATCATCAATAAAGGACTTTTCACACTCAAATATTTTGATCTCTGTCTTTCTGTTTTATGCATTAAAAAAAAAACCCACATCAACATGGAAATGTGTTTCTTTTGTTGCATCATAATAAAACATACCTCATAAATTATTGCAGGTCTTTTTGTTCAGATGACACCGATCATGACTCAGCTATAGCTCGGTATGACTTTGACAATCCAATCTATCAGGCTGAAGAAAAGGCTGACGAAGATTGTGAACTGCCCGAAGAGTTGGCCAGATTGTTGAAGCAAGAGGAGAGAGTCATCCAACCTCATCAGGAGGAAATTGAGATTGTGAATCTGGGAACCGAGGACGCTAGAAAAGAAGTAAGAGTAGGGGCTGCATTGGAAGACAGTGTCAAGGGAAGATTGATTGAAATGCTCCGTGAGTATGTGGACATCTTCGCCTGGTCTTACCAAGACATGCCCGAACTCGATACTGATATTGTCGTACACCGGCTACCACTCAAAGAAGGTTGTGCTCCGGTCAAGCAAAAGTTGAGAAGAACTAAACCAGAGATGTCTGTCAAGATCAAGGAAGAGGTTAAGAAACAGCTAGACGCCGGATTTCTTGCCGTAACAAATTATCCTCCATGGGTTGCTAACATCGTGCCTGTACCTAAGAAGGATGGGAAGGTCAGGATGTGTGTTGATTACAGGGATTTGAATAGAGCAAGCCCAAAGGATGATTTCCCGCTCCCTCACATTGACGTGTTGGTTGACAATACTGCTCAGTATTCTGTGTTTTCCTTCATGGATGGCTTCTCTGGGTATAACCAAATTAAGATGGCCCCAGAGGACATGGAGAAAACAACATTCATAACACCGTGGGGAACTTTCTGCTACAAAGTGATGCCCTTTGGATTGAAAAATGCAGGGGCAACTTACCAGCGGGCGATGGTGACTCTCTTTCATGATATGATTCACAAAGAGATTGAAGTCTATGTTGATGACATGATTGCGAAGTCACAGACGGAAGAAGAACATTTGGTGAATCTTCAGAAGTTATTTGAAAGGTTAAGGAAATTCAGACTGAGGTTGAATCCAAACAAATGCACCTTCGGGGTGAGATCAGGAAAATTGTTGGGGTTTATTGTTAGTGAAAAAGGTATTGAGGTTGATCCTGCAAAGGTAAGAGCCATACAAGAAATGCCTGTGCCGAAAACAGAAAAAGAGGTTCGTGGTTTCTTGGGGAGATTGAATTACATTGCTAGGTTCATCTCGCATCTCACAGCCACGTGTGAACCAATCTTCAAGTTGCTAAGAAAAGATCAAGCGGTCAGGTGGAATGAAAATTGTCAAAATGCATTTGAAAAGATTAAAGAATACTTGCAGGAACCTCCGGTCCTTATGCCGCCAGTACCAGGAAGGCCTTTGATTATGTATCTAACAGTTCTTGAGAATTCAATGGGTTGTGTGCTCGGTCAACAAGACGAGTCAGGTAAAAAAGAGCACGCCATCTATTACCTGAGTAAGAAGTTTACTGATTGCGAGTCAAGATACTCGATGCTGGAGAAAACATGTTGTGCACTCGCTTGGGCCGCTAAGCGTTTGAGGCAGTACATGTTAAACCATACAACCCTTTTGATTTCGAAGATGGATCCAATCAAGTATGTGTTCGAGAAGCAAGCACTTTCTGGTAGAATAGCCCGTTGGCAGATGGTTCTGACAGAATATGATATTCAGTATGTTTCCCAAAAGGCCATTAAGGGAAGTGTGTTGTCAGAGTATCTTGCCGAACAGCCAATTGTGGATTATCAACCGATGAAGTTTGAATTTCCGGATGAGCATATCATGTATCTGAAGATGAAGGATTGTGAAGAGCCTTTGCCTGATGAAGGACCTGAGATTGGATCTCAATGGAAGATGGTTTTTGATGGGGCTGTTAATTCATATGGCAACGGAATCGGGGCAATCATTACGACTCCACAGGGTTCTCATATACCCTTTACTGCCCGATTAGCGTTCATATGCACCAACAATGAAGCGGAGTATGAAGCATGCATCATGGGGTTAGAAGAAGCAATTGATTTGAGAATCAAGAACCTTGATGTTTATGGTGATTCTGCGTTGGTGGTTAATCAGATCACAGGAGAATGGGAGACTCGTCAAGTAAATCTCGTTCCATATAACAATTATGCCAGAAGATTGTTACCTTTCTTTGACAGAGTAGACTTCCATCACATTCCCCGGATAGAGAATCAGATGGCTGATGCGTTGGCAACGTTGTCATCAATGTATAAGGTGAATCTTTGGAATGAAGCTCCCTCAATCAGAATCATGTGCTTGGATAGACCTGCTTTTGTATTTGCAGTTGAAGGGGTATCAGATGGCCAGCCTTGGTATCATGACATTAAAGTCTTCTTGAAGAGTCAGGAATACCCAGCTGGGGCATCTTCCAAAGATAAAAAGACATTGAGGAGGTTATCAGGAAACTTCTTTTTGAACAAGGATGATGTGTTGTACAAGAGAAACTTTGACATGGTCTTGCTACGTTGTGTTGATGAACACGAGGCAGGCTTGTTAATGGAAGAGGTTCACGAAGGTTCCTTCGGTACTCATGCCAATGGGCATGCTATGGCCAGAAAATTGTTGAGAGCGGGGTATTATTGGATGACTATGGAGTCTGACTGTTTTAAATACGCCCGAAAATGTCATAAATGCCAGATTTATGCTGACAAGGTGCACGTACCGCCTACTCCTCTAAATGTTTTGTCGTCACCTTGGCCTTTTGCCATGTGGGGCATCGACATGATTGGAAAGATTGAGCCGACTGCTTCAAATGGACATCGCTTTATCCTGGTGGCTATTGATTATTTCACGAAGTGGGTGGAAGCAGCATCGTATGCCAATGTCACCAAACAAGTGGTAGCCCGGTTTATTAAGAAGGACATCATCTGCCGGTATGGAGTCCCAGAGAGAATCATTACTGATAATGGTTCAAATCTGAATAACAAGATGATGAATGAGCTATGTCGGAGCTTTAAAATCGAAAATCACAATTCTTCTCCCTATCGTCCGAAGATGAATGGGGTTGTTGAAGCGGCTAATAAGAACATAAAGAAGATTGTGCAGAAGATGGTAGTGACATACAAAGACTGGCATGAGATGTTGCCTTACGCTTTGCATGGGTATCGTACTTCGGTACGCACCTCGACTGAGGCAACTCCTTTCTCACTGGTGTATGGCATGGAAGCAGTCTTGCCATTAGAAGTTGAGATTCCTTCTTTGAGAATTCTGACAGATGTGAAGCTAGATGAAGCAGAATGGGTGCGTTCCCGGCTGAATGAACTGAACCTCATTGAAGAGAAGAGACTGAAAACCATTGCGCATGGCCGGTTGTATCAGAGTAGGATGAAGAAAGCCTTTGATCAGAAAGTGCGTCCTCGGTGTTTTCAAGCTGGTGAATTAGTTCTGAAAAGGATCACTCCTCCTCAAATAGATCACAGGGGCAAGTGGACTCCGAATTACGAAGGGCCATATGTAGTAAGATAGGTTTTCTCTGGTGGAGCCTTATTACTCTCAACTATGGATGGCGAAGATTTTACGTCCCCTGTGAACGCGGATGTAGTCAAAAAATACTTTGCATAAAAGAGACTTGCTGAACATAAAAAGAAGGTTCAGGCAAAAATGGGGCATCCTGGCGAACCATAAAAAGAAAAGGTTCGGGCAAAAATTAGGGATAAAAAGAAAAAGAATAAACTCGCAAGGTTGAAAACCTGAAAAGGCAACCTTGGCAAAAATGGGTATCCCGGTGGATTGAAAACCCGAGAAGGGCGGTCCAGGCAAAAGTTAGGGATTTTAAAGCAAAGACTACGATCCGCGTTCGATCTGTGATCACTGTTCGCACTTGGAAAATTCGGAGGAAAGGAATCAGTCCAGTTAGTCGTCTTCGAAGGCCAAAGTATCTGCGGATGAACAGGTCATATGGGTTATAGCTGAGTTGAGTCATGGTGGATGTCTGTTCCCCACATTGCCGACATTTGTATTTTCTTTTGCTTTTTGTGCAATTACCTCTTTTCAGGAATTGCTTCCAGATGTAAATGCCTATTCACAGGCCAATTCATTCACTAAAGTTTGCATTTCAGTTAAAGAGTTTTTGTTTTCTGTTTTACCTGTTTTGTTTGTGAAAATGTCCGATATTTTTGATAAAAACATTACATGCTAAAACGTTGAGCTTTATGACACAAGATGGAAAAACAATGGCAATTGCTTAGGCGACAATCACCATGTGGATAATCAATGTATTCATTCTTGCACGTAGACTTTTTGCTGGTTTTGCAGGATGACAGGTGTACTTCCCTAGTAGAGTCGCTCTCTCCATCTTTGAAGTCTGATCGTCCTCAGCGGTTGGATGCTTTCCCCAGTAGAGTAGAGCTCTCCTCAACTTTGAAGTCTGATCTTCCTCAGCAGGTTATTACTCTTCCTCATCAGAGTATTGAGGGTCGTCTTCCTCAACCAGAGTATAAAGAAGTAATTCCCTAAGCGGAGTCGTTAAGGATCGTTTTCCTTAGCAGGATATAAGAGGTTTTTCCCCGGCCAGAGTTGTGATTTGACTCATTTTTCTTCAGCAAGTGATGTCTCCCCACGGAGCAGGGGGCAGTTATTTGTTCCCCAGCTAGTCAGGAAGCTTGTGTTATCCCTTAGCAGGTGAATGTTGACAATTACTTTCTCTCCCAAGCGGAGTCGTGGAGGATCGTCTTCCTCAGCAAAGTACAGAGGATTGTATACCCAACCGGAGTCGTGTTTGGATTATTATTCCCCAGCAAGTACTCAGAAGTTGATTACTTTGAGGTGAATGTTGCCGTACCTCCAACAGGAAGTTTATGGACGAAGATGTTATTATCCCCACAGGGTCCTGATGTCTACTTTCCTCGGTTAGTCAGAAAGTATAGTTTCGTCGACAATGGTTTGATCTAGTACCCAGCAGGGTGAGGGTAAAGTTACCTCCCTAGCAGCAGATTAAGCTCATTTCCCCAAGCAGAGTCTGGTGGAGAGTGGTATCCCCAGCAGGTCTTAAGGCCAATCATTTTTGGCAGGCGTTGAAGCCAGGTTCTGAAGTGTTTAGTCATCCCCAGCGGAGGAATTTCCATCTTCAGTATTCATCTCCCTCCCCAGCTGGGTGGGTATTCTCTCGGAGCTTCGTCCATCTCCAGCAGAGTTGTTGATCTTGATATTCCCCAACAGAGTGGATATCCTCTTGGAGTTTCGTCCATCTCCGACAGAATTGGTGATTGTGATATTCCCTAGCAGGGAGAAGTTTTCCTCAACAAGTTTTCCTTTGTTTCAGTGGCAATTTAGTTTGCCGTCCCTAGCGGAGTTGCTTCTGGTCTTCAGCATTTATTTTGCTGGGACGTCTCTTTTGCATTGCATAAGCATTTGTTTTGCATAGCATCCTCCCAAATGCGTAGCATTTCCACTTCATGTGGGGCATTACGGCAAAATTCAAACGTATGCATCCAAAGCGTAAGCCAGGTTTGAGTTTTCCTTCGTCAGGAAAAGCCGGATTTCAGAGGTGTTGGGTTAAACAATACTTGACTGTTCCCCGGCAGAATGTCTTGCCAGGATTGTTTATCCTTGCTTCTTTTTGTACCCCTCCGTCCAGGTAGTCCTTTGGTTTATTCCCTCAAGATTTTACCATCAGACACTCGTCCGTGTTTCTTTCAGCACCCGTCCGTGTTCGAACCTTTTAAGCCAATGCCCGTCCGCATTGACTTTCGACACTCGTCCGTGTTCTTTCAGCACCCGTCCGTGTTTGACTCATTTGTTTCAATGCCCGTCCGCATTGTCATTTGACACTCGTCTGTGTTTCCTTCAGCACCCGCCCGTGTGTGAACCGTTGATTTCAATATCCGTCCGTATTGACCTTTTGATGACACTCGTCTGTGTTGCCTTCCATTCCCCAGCGAGATTAATTCCCGATAAAGCTGCTTTACAACCTTTTTAGTACCCGTCCGTATTGAAATCTTTTACACCCGTCCGTGTACCTTTTTCAATACCCGTCCGTATTGAAATCTTTTACACCCGTCCGTGTACCTTTTCCAATACCCGTCCGTATTGAAATCTTTTACACCCGTCCGTGTACCCTTTTCAATACCCGTCCGTATTGAAATCTTTTACACCCGTCCGTGTACCCTTTTCAGTACCCGTCCGTATTAAATGTTCGACACCCGTCCGTGTGCATTCTCAATCCCCAGAGAGGTCATCTTGAACCTCCTTTTACACCCGTCCGTGTACCTTTTTCAATACCCATCCGCATTGAAATCTTTTACACCCGTCCGTGTATCTTCTCAATACCCGTCCGTATTTGACATCCTGGATTCCTTGACACCCGTCCGTGTTCATCCCCAGCATAGCTAACACTCGTTTGTGTTTATTTCAGGACTTTTCATTACAGTTTTGGTTTCCAACACTCGTACGTGTCGTGACAGTGCAACTTTTTTTGTTTGTTTGTTCCCCAGTGGAGTCGTCCCTCCCTCGAGGGTTGCAAATTTTAGGTTTTTTTGGTATTCAATCTCTGTGAACCCTTGGAACGCATGATAGCCATCACTATCATACCTTCAGGATCAAGTTGATTGAATAGGGGCAGCTGTAACACCTCAAAATTTGCCTTGTTGTTTTTAGATAACTGGCTTATGTTTCTTTTCATTTCTTGCATTTGCATTGTGCATAGCATTTGGTTCTTAGCATGGGATCGAGGTATTTGGTTCAACTCAAGGGCAAAAGCTTCTTATGAGCTCCATAAGCTTCTCACATCCTTATATGGTGGCCCAAGGGTATTTCAATGAGGGATTCTCCAAGTGGTTATATCAAGGGTTGGTGTCCTTACACTGATGACCAAAACTAGGGTTTTATGGTTAAGGGTCCTAAGCTCAAGGAGTTGATTCAAACCTTTTACCAAGGTTCTCCATATGTCAAAACAAGTCTAAGGATGGATTTTGAGCCAAAAATTCACCATGGAAGACCTCAGATGATTCAGTAGCTTACAGATGAAGTAATCAGTCAAACTGGTCAACTGAAAAGTCAAACTAAGGTTTTGAGAGGTCCTCATCATGGTAATCAAGTCAAGAGACCTTTATTTGGTCTATGGAAGGCTTTCATGATCACAATTTGCAAGAATCAAGCTTTGGTAAAAAGTTGCTAAATTGGGAAAGTGACTTGTAATTTCAAGCTACTATTTTTGGCATATTTTCAACCAACTTTAACCAAACTTTTCATGATCAAAAATGCTTCAAACGAATTTTTGCCCAACACCAAAGTTGTATATCTCTTTCTCCTCTTTCCAAAGAGTGGTGGATCATGATCATATCATTTTTAGATCAAGAGTTATGGGCATTTGAAGTTAAAGGGCATTTGGTGTTCCACCATGCATACCATTTTGACATAACTTGCAAGATACATTTTAACTCACCAATATGGCTTCTAATTGTTCAGTTCACCTCACCACACTCCATTGCACCTCACTTAGCATCATTTTGAGCCAAGAATTGAATGAATCCGTGGATTACGTAGTCATAATTCATCATTATGCAATTTTGCAAGTTCACTTGGAATTCATAATTCAGTTACTCTCCAGCCCCAAGATCAATCCAAAGGTGGTCCTTGCATCAAAAGGAAAACAATCATGCACTTTTCATGAAGAATGCACGAGCCAAATACCTCATGTGCACAAACTTGTAAATTTGCAAAACAGCCCAAAACTCATTGCTCTCAAGTCCTTGAAGTTTAAAACCCTAAACAGTAGCATTGGCACACTATATAAGCTAACTCACACGAATTTCTCAGCAGCTACTATTCATTTTCATCACTTTTCAAAGTTTTTGCTCTTAAATTTCTCTCCTTCGATTCTCCCAATCCTTCAAGGTTCCTCCATTTTTCTTGGTTGGTTTAGGATCAGTGAAGCACAAGGAAGAGAAATCCACCATTGTTTTGAGGTTTAAGCAAGGAATTCATCAAGTTGAGTTCAGAGCTTCAACTTTCGGATTCAAGGATTCAGGCTAGTTTGAAGGTCTAATTGCATTTATTTTGCAATTAGACGGTTGAAAGAGTTGATCTGCAGCTTATCTTGGAGTTTCTTGACGTATTTCCATTTCTGCAAATCTCAGGTGAGCTCCAAATTCATAGATCTAGAATTGATTTTTGTTGTGTGTTTAATGTTCGTCTTGATGTGCTGAGCTCATATATGTGTTTGGTTTTGATTTTCAATGTGAATCATGGCTGAAATTTAGATCTGAAATTTTCAGATGCAAACTTGTTTCGTTCGATTCTTGAAATATATGCATGCTAAATGATTTTGAGTGGCATATTTGTGATCTACGTGAGTTGCTGAACATTTTGATGTATGATTTGTTGTTTTTGGTTATTGTTTGAAGTTTGGTGACCGGAGGGTGGCCGGAGAAGATGACCGGCGCTTCTCCGGCCGGTGAGGGTTTAATTAGGGTTTGTGGTTTTCCAGTTTGAATCTCATGCGTTGGATTGTGATTAATTTTTCCAGTTTAATTCTCGTGCGTTGGATCTTGATTATGTGTTGTTAATTGAATTGATTAGGGTTTAGTGGATCTGATTAAGTCATGACCGTTTGATTTCATTTAATTAGTGCATTTGAATGTGGACCGTTTGATTGCTGACTTTACTTTGTTTGACTGAGAGCGTGAGCCTGTGGATCTGGAGACTTTTTGTGTTTGACTCAATCTTAGCCGTTCGTTGTTTCTGAAGGCTTGATAGCGTTTGGGCCTTTTATGCTGTTTACACCCCCGTTTCTGAGCCCATGATCATTTGCACGCGTTTGGATTTCTCTTTGCACCCCTATCTTCATTTCATTTTCTTTTTATTTTCTATTTTCATACCATTTCATAATTAATTGTTAAAAATACTTGCATGTGCTAAAAAATTCCAAAAAAATTCATCATCCCTCCTCATTATTAAAATTAATTTTTCACATTTTATTTTATTATTTTTCCATTAAATTTGCATTAAATATTAATTTTCCAAATTAATTTTTCTCATTTGCACTTCATATTTCATACTTCATGTTGCATTTTTTATTTCTCTCATTTGGAAAGTGATTTGATCCTGATTCTTTTTGGGTTGTGTTCATAACATGTTGAAGTATGTTTGAGATTTTTGGAATGATTTTTAGGTCCTTTTTGGTTGACTTTTGATGTGTTGCTTTGAGCATGAATGTATGAAATCCTATTGATGCTTTGACCTAATTGTTGATTGACTTTGGTTCTGATTCATTGCTTGTGGATTTGATATGTCAATTATACATGTTTGAGATGTTTGAATACTAAATGACATAATTTTTGAGGCATGTTTGTTATTTCTTTGAAGCATGAACTTTAACTTGTCCAACTTGTGAATGTATGCTTCATGCTTGGTTTGCTTGATTATGAAGGCACTTGTGCCATAATTTGGGGTCTTGTTTGAGAATTGATAGCATGTTATTTGACCTCTGGTTGTGATATTTGGATCTCATCTTTGCATGTTTGATGTTTGCCTTGCACCTTAAGTCACTTGTTTCACAAGAATGAATCATGTTTCACTTCACTTCACTTCTTCTTCTTTGCTTCTTAATTAATTGTGAAAGTGTTTGTATGACTTGAATGATGTTTGAAGATCATGTTTAGGCACATGTTTAGGATTGTGTCACTTCTGGACTTGGTTTACTTTGTGGAATTTTGACTTGGTTGCTTCACATGATCACTTATTTTCATCTCACTCCTTCTTTAATGACTTGAATGGTACTTGAGTGACTTCTCCTTTTTCTTTTGACTAATTGTGCATGATTAATGTTAGAAGTCAGTAGGACCATTAGGTTCTGAACTTGATGTTTGATTTACTTTAGAACTTGTTTCTTCATTGCCTTATGCTTGTTTGAGTTTCATTTTGTCATATGTGAGTACTTCTAACATTTTCAGGGGGAAATGGTAAGTTGTTTGAGTGTGGACATGCTTCCACATTTTACTTTCTTCCTTTATCTTTTAAATTCCATACTTGTGTTTGAAGTGAGCTTAGGCCACTTGTGTTTCACTTCTCTTTCTCCTCCTTCTCTTTCACTCTTTGCATCCCTCGAGTCTCAAGACTTGTTTAAGTCTTGGACTCTCTCCCTTTAGAGCTACCTAGTCCAACTTAATTTTCGATTAAGCTTGGAGTAGGATTAGCATTAGGTTAGGTAGTCGTCTCTCCTAAACCTCACTAACCATAGGACATCCATGCATGATGACATTAGGACTCTTAGTCTCCCTTTAGAGTTTCCTTTTGTGTCGCTTCTCTTCTCATCTCAAACTTCTTGAAAACACTTAATAAAATATAACGTATATTGCGCTCGAGCCTTAAGTGTAGGAAGTGAAGAACGAGGGGTCTCCTCTCTTCTTCTACGGTGTTTAGCATACGTCTCATTCGGGGGCAACCATGCGACTCACTCGTTCCCGCATGGTAGACTTTGGTGCAATGTAAGTTACGAACTAACTAAAACCCTTCTGTCTAAAAAACACAAAACAAATTCAAATCTTTTTATCCTTCGGGATTGTTGGGTTTCAAACTTCTTTTTTCAGAAAGAGCTCGTCGCTCACGTAAAAAACACTTACCTACCCGTGGTCGTACCCACGAACTACGACTGCCCTGATTCTTTATTCTCGTTCGAGTAAAGATACGTAGGCACAAGATTGCGTAGATCTTGGCGGGCTACCTTCTCCATTTTTCACCAGTTTCCTCCCCTTGATTCGTGGTCGTTCCCACGAACTACGACTGCCCTGATTCTTTATTCTCGTCCGAGTAAAGATACGTAGGCACAAGATTGCGTAGATCTTGGCGGGCTACCTTCTCCATTTTTCACCAATTTCCTCCCCTTGATTCGTGGTCGTTCCCACGAACTACGTCAGCTCTGATTCCTCTCTCTCGTCCGATTGAGGATACGTAGGCACAAGATAGCGATTGTCTTGGCGAGCAACCTTCCCCCATAGTTCTCGTCCGAACTACGTTGACTCTGACTTTCCCATTGCACTGAGGGAGAACGTAGGCCTAGGACAACGATACCGTCCTATCGAGTCACTTCCTTTTCTTTTCTTCTTCGTTTCTCCGTTCTCTCCATTCTCGTTTCTTCTCCGGTCCAGTAGCAGTGGAGTTCCAGTCGACGACACCCTTTGATGCAGACAGCAAGCGTGGATCCCATCGAGTACGATGGACGTGTTGGGTGCTAACACCTTCCCTTCGCGTAACCGACTCCCGTACCCGTTCTCTTGGTCGCATGACCATGCTCTTTCCCTTTCTTTCAGGTTTACGCAGTGTTTCCTTTCCCTCTCTTGGGATAAATACACTTTGCTGGCGACTCTGTGTTCTTCTGCGCCACTCTCGCGTTTGTACCGTTGGATGCGAATCTTTCGGGAGCGACAGCTGGCGACTCTGCTGGGGACTCTGGTTGACCTATGCTGGTCCTTTCCCTTTAGCGAGTCGATCCTAGCGCTTGTCTGTTTATTTTCTCTGGGTGTTTGTTTTTATGGTGCTTTGCTTTGTTGTATATTACTGTATTTACTGTCTTATTTACTTTACTGTATTTACAGCTCTTTATTGCATTGCATTGCATTTCATTACTGTCATACTGGATATTGTTGTGCTGTTCTGCTGCTGGTTTTTCTGTTTGTAGGGTGGGCTGGATTCATGAGAGAAAAGCCCAAAACCAAGGCTTGAGCATACACCTATGATTAGCGTGGAAAGTAGTGTGACTTGTTTGGCATTTGGCCAGACGAAGTATACATGAAAACTCCACATCCAGACGAGGTTTTCTTGGTAATATTCTGTCCTGTCCATTTGGGGCAGATGATGGAATATAATCTGGAAAACTGTCGACTCTGGCGACCATTCCCGAGGACTCAGTTGAGGCACTCCTCCCGAGATGTGACAGTGGCAGCCCACTTTCTGTGGCAAACCCATTGCACATTCTCGATCCGAGGACCCAATGCTGGGAACTTGCTATAGGATTTCCCTTTTGTAGTGAATCAGCGGACGACCTCTTTGATTGGCGATAGCATTGTATCCTTCGGGCTGAATGTGCTAGTGCTTCTCAAACCTCTGAAGCTGAGGATCTTTTGTTTTGGAGAATCGGTTGAGGCCTCCTCTTTTGATGATGATGCCAAACCAGAAATGGTGAACGTATCATCATTTCTCGACCTGAGAGCCCGGGATACTGAACATCCTAGTACCTACATGTGAGAGGGGATGGGTGTTTGCAGGTTTGCAGGTAACCGAGACCTTCAACCTACCTGGTTTCTGGGTTTCTCATCAGTGTACTATTACTATCCTGGCATTCTGGCAGTTTGATTGGGCTGTTATTCTAGATTTTTGGGTTTCTGGTATTCTGGGTCTTATTCAGTCAGCAGAACAGCGGCAGTTTGAGCATTTTGGATACCTTGATCCCATGCCTGCATTTTGCATCATCTTTTTTGCATTCTGACATGTTTGTTCATTTGTAGGGTTGCATCCTAACTTTGATTCCGGTTGTCTGAAGACTGTCCATGATGAGTATTAGCGCTGAAAAAAGAAAGAACATCATCCCGTACAAGTTCCCAGAGCTTCATCTAGACGTTGTGCACAAGATCTCGGCTATGGCAAAACCTGAGGCATTGGCAGATTTCAGAGGAGAATATGGGAGGATTCTGAGTTTCACCCGGAATGTTACCAATTATGAGTTCAGGGCCCTGCACACTCTGGCACAGTTCTATGACCCTCAACTCCGGTGTTTTCTATTTGCTGATTATCTTTTGGCTCCAACGTTGGAAGAATTTGCTCTTATTTTGGATGTTTCGGTCAAAGAGGGAGCTCCCTTCTATCCTTCTAAGGAGTTTCCTGATTTGGAAAGGGTTGCTGCTACTTTACGTTTGGATCAGTCACTGTTGAAGAAAAATATTGCTAGTAAAGGGGGTTATCAAGGTTTTCACACGAAGTTTTTGATCGAACAGGCTGCTACTTGTGCTAAGGCTAAGTGTTGGTCAGTGTTCAATGCAATTCTGGCTATGTGTGTTTATGGAACGACGTTATTCCCTAATGTGAAAGATTTTGTAGATGCACATGCTGTCCGGATATTCACCACGAAGAATCCGGTACCTACCTTGCTTGGGGATCAGTATTATTCGATGCACTATAAGAATGAGAAAAGGAGAGGCGGACCTCTTTATTGTTGTGCTTCAATTTTCTATAAGTGGTTTGCTGATCGTCTTCCCAAATCTGGGGCATTCGAAGACACTAAAGGAACTTTAGATTGGGCAAAGAGATTAATGGGGTTAAGGGCCGACAACTTAGTTTGGATCAATCGTGATTTGTTGGGCCGAGAGATCCTGGTTAGTTATGGAGGTTACCCAAACGTACCTTTAATAGGAAGGAAGGGGGGAATTAACTACAACCCCATTCTTGCTATTAGGCAATTTGGGTATGCTTTAAAGGAGCCGCCAAAAGGCCAAGATGTGCAAGAGTCTCTATTTTTGGGTGAGGAAGCCAATCTGGAGGTGTTGAAAGAAGCTGGAAACGCTTGGAGAAATTTCCATAAGAAAGGAAAGACTTCTTTTGGAAAGTGTAACAACAAAGCTTTTCTTGCGTATGAAGACTGGGTTCAAAGCAGAGTAGAGAGTGTACTTTTGCCATTCTGCAAGGAACCTCCTTCTTACCCTTTGTTGATTGAACCCCCAACCATGATTGAGATGGAGAAGTATAACCAATTATGGGCTGAAAAGGAGAAGATTCGAGAGGAGAACCGTGAGTTGCAAAAGGAAATCTACCAGTTGAAACATGAGCGAGGTGAGGCTGTTCATAGTTCCAGTCGACGACACCCTTTGATGCAGACAGCAAGCGTGGATCCCATCGAGTACGATGGACGTGTTGGGTGCTAACACCTTCCCTTCGCGTAACCGACTCCCGTACCCGTTCTCTTGGTCGCGTGACCATGCTCTTTCCCTTTCTTTCAGGTTTACGTAGTGTTTCCTTTCCCTCTCTTGGGATAAATACACTTTGCTGGCGACTCTGTGTTCTTCTGCGCCACTCTCGCGTTTGTACCGTTGGATGCGAATCTTTCGGGAGCGACACCATTGAGGTCAGAATGTCTGCCGGTAAAACAGAAGTTGAGATAGACTCATCCAGACATGGCCATCAAAATCAAAGAGGAGGTACAGAAACAGATTGACGCAGGTTTCCTCGCCATATCAGAATATCCTCAATGGTTAGCCAACATCGTACCCGTTCCAAAAAAGGATGGAAAAGTCAGAATGTGTGTCGACTACAGGGATCTAAACAAGGCTAGTCCAAAGGACGACTTTCCTTTACTACACATTGACATGCTGGTAGACAGTACAACAAAGTTCAAAGTTTTCTCCTTCATGGATGGATTCTCAGGCTATAATCAAATTAAAATGGCGCCGAAAGACATGGAGAAAACTTCGTTCATCACCCCATGGGGTACTTTTTGTTACAAGGTAATGCCGTTCAGTTTAAAGAACGCCGGGGCAACCTATCAAAGGGCCATGACTACTCTTTTTCATGACATGATACACAAAGAAATCGAGGTATATGTCGATGATATGATTGCAAAATCTAAGACAGAAGAGGAGCATGTGACCCACCTGTCAAAACTATTCGAGCGATTGAGAAAATACAGACTCTGCTTAAATCCCAACAAGTGCACCTTCGGTGTCCGTTCAGGGAAACTTTTAGGGTTCATCGTCAGCCAGAAAGGAATTGAGGTTGATCCTGACAAGGTCAAGGCCATTCAAGAAATGCCTTCTCCGAAAACTGAAAAACAAGTCAGAGGATTCCTGGGACGTTTGAACTACATCTCCAGATTCATATTCCTCATGACCGCGACATGTGTGCCGATTTTCAAATTATTGAAAAAGAACCAGGACTGTGTTTGGACAGAAGACTGCCAAACCGCCTTCGACAGTATTAAGGAATACCTGTTGAATCCGCCTATTTTATCACCTCCAGTGGAAGGAAGACCACTGATTATCTACCTCACAGTCCTAGAGGACTCAATGGGATGTGTACTTGGCCAACAAGAAGAAACCAAAAGGAAAGAGTCTGCCATCTACTATTTAAGCAAGAAATTCACCAACTGCGAGACTCGGTACACTATGCTTGAGAAAACTTGTTACGCTTTGGCTTGGGCAGCCAAACGTCTGTGCCAGTACATGATTCGTCACACTACTTAGTTGGTCTCCGAGATGGATCCAATCAAGCATGTCTTTGAAAAGCCTTCTCTCATGGGAAGGATTGCCCGTTGGCAGATGTTGCTATCAAAATATGACATAGAGTACCACGCTCAGAAAGCCGTTAAGGGGAGTGTTTTAGCCGATCATTTGGCTCATCAACCAATTGACGATCAAGAATTAATCGGGTTTGACTTCCCAGACGAAGATGTCATGTATCTAAAAATGAAAGATTGCGATGAACCGCTACCCAGTGAAGGGCAAGAACCAGGTTCCCAATGGGGACTTATCTTTGACGAAGCAGTTAATCATTACGGAAACGGAATTGGGGCAATCATTGTTACGCCTCAGGGTACCCACATTCCTTTCACTGCCCGACTTACGTTAGAGTGTACGAACAACGAGGCCGAATACGAAGCTTGTATTATGGGTCTCGAGGAAGCAATTGATTTGAAGATCAAAAACTTGGACGTATACGGCGACTCAGCCCTGGTTATCAATCAGATCAAAGAAGATTGGAACACATACCAATCAGGACTAATTCCTTACAAAGATTATGCAAGAAGGTTGTTACCCTTCTTCAACAGAATTGAGATTCATCACATCCCTCGTGAAGAGAATCACATGGTTGATGCTTTAGCCACTATCTCTTCCATAATTAGTGTAGGTCAATGGAACGACTTACCTAAGATCGACATAATGCACCTTGAACGGCCCGCTTACATCTTCACGATCAAAGCAGTCATATACGACAAACCTTGGTATTACGATATCAAACGCTTCCTTCAGAAACAGGAATACCCACATAGGGTGTCTAAAAAGGACAGAAAAACCCTAAGAAGAATGGCTGGAAACTTCTTTCTGAGCGGTGATACACTTTATAAGCGAAATTTTGACATGGTCTTGCTCCGATGCGTCGACAGACCAGAAGCAGACATGCTGATAAAAGAAATTCATGAAGGATCCGTTGGCACTCATGCCAACGGACATACAATGGCGAGAAAAATTCTAAGAGCAGGGTACTACTGGTTGACAATGGAGTCCGACTGCTACAAGTACATGAGGAGGTGTCACAAGTGTTAAATATACTCTGACAAAATTCATGTACCGTCAACGCATCTCAAAGTTCTCTCTTCCCCGTGGCCTTTTTCCATATGGGGAATCGACATTATTGGCATGATTGAGCCTAAGGCTTCAAATGGACATCGGTTCATCCTGGTAGCCATTGACTATTTCACCAAATGGGTCGAAGCAGCGTCATACGCTAATGTAACTCGACAAGTGGTGGTCCGATTTATCAAAAACAATATCATCTGTCGCTATGGTGTTCCCGGCCAGATCATTACCGATAATGGATCTAAATTGAACAATAAGATAATGAAGGAGTTATGCGCAGAGTTCAAGATCGAACACCATAACTCATCTCCCTACCGGCCTAAGATGAATGGAGTGATAGAAGCGGCTAACAAGAACATCAAGAAGATTGTTCAAAAGATGGTTGTAACCTACAAAGACTGGCACGAGATGCTACCCTTTGCGCTTCACGGTTATCGCACATCTATCGACACTTCAACAGGGGCAACTCCTTTCTCTCTAGTGTATGGCATGGAAGCAGTGCTCCCCATAGAAGTAGAGATCCCATCAATCCGGGTATTGATGGAAGCTAAGCTTACAGAAGCTGAATGGTGTCAGAGTTGACACGACGAATTAAACCTGATCGAAGAAAAGCGAATAACGGCACTATGCCACGGTCGATTGTATCAACAGAGAATGAAGAAGGCGTTTGACAAAAAGGTCCGACCTCGTGTCTTCAGGAAAGGAGACCTCGTGCTCAAGAAGATACAATCATTTCTCACTGATTCTCGAGCCAAGTGGACTCCGAATTATGACGGCCCTACGTGGTCAAGAAAGATTTCTCAGGCGGCACCTTGAGACTTGCAACCATGGATGGAGAGGAATTTGCCTACCCCACGAATGTTGATGTAGTCAAGAAATACTTCGCCTAAAAAAAACGTCTCGGTGGATTGAAAACCTGAAAGGGCGGTCCAGGAAAAAATTAGAGACATGATAAAAAAAAATCATCCCGTTGGATTGGAAACATCAAAGTACAATCCAGGCAAAAATTAGGGATAATGGCAAGTAACTACGTTCAACAAAGGGGCAAATCCCTCAGCAGCAGTTACGTCGTCCATCAGAAAAACTCCAGTCACAGTCATCTTCGACAGAAGCTCAGGATGCCCCAAATTCAAAGTTGGTAGAAGGATAGTGGTCGTTATGTTTTGATGTAGCCCTTTTCCCTTAAATTACCATTTTCTAGCTTTGTAAATACTCTATGGAATCACGCGTTTGGCTGATTTCCATCCTATCAATAAAATTTGAGCCCTTGTGCTTTTCTTTGTAATTCTTATTTGTTTAGCTTTACAGAACGACATTTCAACATGATCAACGATTCTTGAAACGAAGCAAAAATGAATTTACTTGTTAAAATTGTTCTGCTTTTTTTAAAAATAAAAAAAAAAAAAAAAAATATATATATATATATATATATATATATATAAAGACGGGAATTTCTTTCGATGGTTGAACACCGAAAGAACATCGATCGCTTCTCCAAAGGTGTTCGAACATCAAAATGCAGAATCAAAGCACTCCTTCTTGTAGCGAGCGATTTTGGACGCGGTTCTTAAGCGTTGGTCGCTCTCTGCGGTTTGAGCTTTAAACTACAGGTTGATTCATTTTTTATCCTATTGTGAGCTGATGAAGGAAGGGAAATAGATGTCTCCAATTAACCCTGCTTTGCATACTGAGTTTAAACAGCGGTCTGTTAGGTTACGGATGCTATCAATGTGGGGGGCCTTTGTACTGGTTATTTGTATTTTCGCCAATACGGTTTTCTTTCTTTTTTTGGATTTAGACAGAAGGTTTCTGGAGGGGAACAAGGATTAGGATGTTAGGACTGATGTTTTTGAATTACTGCTTTTGATTGATGGAGATATGGGATTTTGGGTTTTTGTTTAGTGTGCTCGCTAAGATTTTTCTTTCAATCTTATGCCTACGTATTCCCGTTTACCAAAACAGGGAAATCAGAGCGTTCGTAGTTCCTCCTATTCTATGGGAGGAAATGGTTGTTTTTGGTGTCTTGTTCAAAGCCCAAGACGTGAAGCGAAAGGTGGTTTATATCTTGCTCAAAGCCCAAGATGTGAAGCTGAAGAGTGTATTTGTATCTTGTTCAAAGCCCAAGATATGAAGCTAAAGGGTGTTGACTTTATAGAGAATTTGTCATCTCTAAAGAGGGAGTTGTATGTCACAACTGTTTATAAAAGAGAATTACTTTAACCGGGATGTGTGAATCTGGCAATGCCATAATTTCCTTTATAGGGGTTTTAACCTGAAGGAGAAAACTTTAACTCAGTGTAGAGCAATGCCATCTTTCCTTAGGAATTTCTCATACTAAAAGAGGGACATTGGCATGGATGTAGATGATCCAGAGGCTTGCCGCTTACAGCAGTTAGATGAAGGGGAAGGAGTTGTTGATGTTTATGTACTGTGAACGAGGCACAGATTTGAGGCTAAAAGGTTGATTGGATCAACCAGTGGTTTTCTTATACAAAGCCTAAGAGGAGGCTAATTGTATCTCGTACAAAGCCCGAGAGAGAGGCAAAAAGTTTTTGACTCAACGAGGGAATCTTTTGGTATCTCGTATAAAGCCCGAGATGGAGGCGATTTGACTCAACAAGGGAGTTTTTTGTATCTCATATGAAGCCCGAGATGGAGGCGAAATGGGTGATTGACTCAACGAGGGAGTCTCTTATGTGTCTCGTACAAAGCCCGAGAGAGAGGCCAAACGTTGTCTCAGTTAAGTGACAGGTCCAGTATACTGATTTTGAAAGAGAAAATCAGTTCTTATATGAGTAACACTGTACTCAGGGATTTGATTCAAGGATCCGGTTTATTCATGTTCTTTAAGGAAGCGGGAAATCCGAAGGGTATTGAGACTGTCCGAGGCTGCGGGTTTCCTTCCTATTTAACGAAGGGGTCGCTTGAGAATGTCTTTGAGACTCAAGGAAGTTAGACTGTTCAAGTCTAGAGTGTCATCTTTTGTACCATGCTTTGAGAAACAGTAGTAGACTCTTTGAAAGGACTGTTCTATGCAGAAGACTAAGTTCCGTTCCTATACCTCTAGGAGGTCGTCGGGACAATTTGTACGAAGCCCAAGAGGAGGCTGGAAACTTTTTAAGAAGCCGACGGGTCCTTGTACTTAGCCCAAGAGGAGGCTATCATTCCCGGAGGAAGAGGTCATTATACGAAGCCTAAGAGGAGGCTGTGAATACTTCTAAGAAGCCGTAGGGTCCTTGTACTAAGCCCAAGAGGAGGAGGGGTTGCTTTTTAGGAAGCCTGTGGGTCCTTGTACGATGCCCAAGAGGAGGCCGATGCTTTTAAGAAGCCGATGGGTCCCCAAACCCCGAAAAATTCAAGGCAATGCTATTCACCGAGAATAGATCAAAGTCAGGAAAGTTCAAGAATTTGGAAGAAACTCAAAGATACCATTCACGGAGAATACATTCATCTCTGGGAATAGAGTTTCTTGACGATTCCTAATGAGGACAGCCTGAGAGAAGACTGTGTCTGGTGATCCTATTGGGGGATCTAGTTGTCTATTTCTACGAATAAATGAAACGGCGTCACCTAGTTCTAGACGTAGTTGCCGGGAAAACTCTAAATATCTATACTATTATTACACAGTTGATATGAGTTTATGAAAGAAGACTTACAGCGAAACAGCCCCACAATACAGTTATATGTATATGAAAGCAGTAAATGAAAGCAATAACCACTTACTCAATTGTAGAGCTTCCATGCTGTTTGGTTAGTTGTTCAACAAAGAAAGATTGAAAACAACAGTATATTCAAAATCAAAGGAGAAAGTGCTTTGAAAAAGAAAGATTTGGGGCTTACAGCTCAAGGAGAGGCCCAGGGTTTTATCAGTGAGCGCACTGTTGAATTTGTACAGAGGGACTTATACAAGTGACTGAGGCCCAAAAAGTTTTATGTACAAAGGGATGGGTCTTACACTCTCTCAAGAGGCCCAAATGGTTTAAAGAAAAAGAGTGGGGCTTATAACACGAGGGTAGGCCCAGATGATTTTTCCGTTTGAAATGGCGATCGCGCCGAGGTTTTCTTTTATCGCAGAGGGACTTATACAATAAGTGAGGCCCAAAATGTTTTGGTTAAAAGGGGGTTGGGTCTTACACTCTATTAGAGGCCCAAAATTTTTGAATGGATCTTATAGCTCGAGGAGAGGCCCAAGGTTATTTTTCAAAAGGCGATGATCGTGCCGTTTATTTGAAAATGTACAGAGGGACTTATACAACGAATGAGGCCTAAAATGTTTCTGTACAAGTGGGTTGGGTCTTACACTCTCTCAAGAGGCCCAAAATGATTTGAAAATGATTTATGAGGGTTGAATTAATCCAAAAACCCTAATTTGTTTTCAAAAATGTATTTAATTGAATAAAAATTCAATTAAAAATGATCAAAATTGTTTAACATATGAAAAACAAATTGTGATTTTGGATTAATGCTTCAAAAATTAAGTATTGACCTACAAAATAATTAGAAAGCATTAAAAGTTGCAAAATCAATGTAGAAAAAATATTTAAAATGTCAAAAACAATTAAAATATTAATTCTTTGCAAAAATATCAATTATATGAAATAAATAATATTTTTGGGATTTTTTGATAAAATAAAATATTTTAACATTTTTGTGAATTATTAAAAAAAGAATCAACTCAAAATCATTAAAACTCAGAGAGAAATTAATTTTTGAATCAATTAAATAAAAATTACAAAATTCAAATATTTGAATTTCTAAAAATGGCGCCAAAAACAGCTGAAGAACACGCGCGTGTTCTGGGTTTGGCTGATTTGCATTTTCTATCCAGTCTCCCTGAATACTTGATTATAACATGCAATCCACATATCATTATGCTCGTCTCAACCTCACGATCATGTCTATGTCCATTAATTTCATTTAAATTAAACATATAACAAGAAATCATGAAAAATCCTCAAGAACCCTAATTTCTGCATGAAGGCTAAGATTTTTGATACACGATTCAAACAATGCAATTAATTGAGGGAAAACATTCCATGCATGATTATGAACATATGGCCAAATTATTGTGCAGCAAAAATTGCATGGATCATAGAGTTAGAAGAGCTCATGCTTACCACTTGCAGCTGGTGATCGTGATTTGTGTTGGAGGTGTTACAGCTAGGTTCCAATGATGTGGATAGCTTCCCTAGGTACCAAGTGATGTGTCTGAGTGCTTGGAATGGATTGAAATGGTTTGTAGTTGAAGATGGCACCTCAACTGCAAAACTGTCAAGAACTTGAGCAATTGGCTGGTGATTTTCTGAAATCAGTGTTCCAGATGTTATGTGAGTGTTTGGATCACTTCTATATGATGTATGTGAGGTGTGTGAGTGATTGGTTTGATTGGAAAAGCTCTCAAGCTCAAAACCCGATAGCTACCTTGCTAAGAAAGGCATTTTTGCCAAGAGAAAGAGATTTTGAGGAAAGCATCTGTTTGATGGCTTTGGTGTACTCAAACTGATCACAATTGAGCTCTATTTATAGTATAGCAAGTTTGTTTTGCAAGGAATAGTGAATGGAAACTGGTAAGTAGGTTTGGCTAATGTTGTCCAATGGAAATCCAAGTCTCCTCTAGCCATTGACTAGAGGTTAGGGCACAGAACTGTGGTTCCCTTGGTCTTGGATAAGTCTTGACTGATTTCAGATGAGAATGGCTCAGTCCATGCCACCTTGATGCTTCCATTGAATGCTTCAATCCAAATTTGGAGTCTTGTCCCTATTTTGGCCATTCTAGGTTCAACATGCTATTTCTTGTTCCATGGACTTTGGAGGCTTGGCTCAGTGATTGTCCCCTTTAGATTCAATTCTCAGATGTGTCCAAGTGGATAGGAGCATTTGAATTTGGCTGATTTTGGCAAATCGTGCAAAGTTGCAAATTCTGCCTTGCCTTGGCAGATTTCAGCAAGGCAACTTTCCAATGTCATATCTCATGACTCAAATGGAATTTGGCAATGTTCTTGGCCATTTTGGAAAGCCCTTACATGATATAACAACTATTTGAACATATTTGGTTTTGATCTCTTTTGAATCCAAGTGAAACATCTCCCTACATTTGGCATAAAGTGAAGGCAGATTCTGACTTAGTGAAAATTTCACTAAGTGTTGGAAAAAGTGACATTTTCACTTTTCAGCCATTTTGATCACTCCATAACTCAAAATCCTTAATGAATTGGACTTAGGTCAAGTTGAAGTTTTTGTAGAGGGTAATGAGGGCTACAAATCCATCGTTGGATGAGAAAAAATGGCCTTGTGGTTTAGGAGTTATGATCCTTCAAAGTTGGTACCCTTGTCACTTTATTTTTAACTTAGAAAATTTTCTAAGTTTTTATGGTTACCCCTTTTACAAGTTATCCCACTTTTCTTGATTTTTCTTGATGAATGATGATTCAAATCATACATTAACATCATTTTAGGGTTAAAAATCCATTTTGGTGAAAAATCTCAAAAAGTCAAAGTTGACTTTTGTGCACAATTGACTTTTTATTAGATGAATTCCAAACTGTGCAATTCTTCAGGAAATCATGTCCTTGACCTAAATCAAACTTGATGGACATGTTCCATGGGTGTCATAGGGTATATTGGGGCATGTCCTAGGGCTTGGGAGCATGTCCTGGTCAAAAGTCAAAGTTACAGTTGACTTTCCTCGCGAAACCCTAATTGTGGTGCAGATGAAATTGAGACTTGTTGCGCAAGCTTTTTGGATTAATCCATTGTTCCAAATGGATCAATATAGTTCATTAGAGACCCTCAAACCCTCTCTTGAGGTCTTGGCTCATGATTTTCCCTAAAAGTCAACTTAGGGGTGAATTAGGTCAAGAAACCCTAATTCCTGATTTTTGATGTATGCATCCCCTGAGGCAAAATTGACTTGATGATTGGGTCTATAAGGTTCCATGGAGTATATTAGGTTGTGTTTTGGATCATTGGCTTGTGCCCAGATGAAAAATTTCCATCTGGAGGCCCTGGTCGACCAAAACCCTAATTTGGTGACACTGTCGATCTTGAAGCTTGATCCACCTAGAAGGGAGCAATCTTGTACTTAATCCTTGAAGTGGGAGTCCTCTTGATCCATTGTGGATATTTGAGAGGTTAGACAAGTTGAAGATCATGTCATTCCTTGATTGATCCTTTGTCTAAGGCTTTGAGAGGGCTTAAAACCCTAATTTTGATTGTAGTGAATGCTCAACAACCCTTGAGGCATTTGATGAGGCATGATGGTTCATCCACATTGTGATGATGATTTGCACAATGATGGGAAATATTAGTGGTCAAAATTTGGGGTATGACAGATGCCCCTATTTAATCTTCTTGGACCCGAAGGTGTGAATGACGAAGGTATTCGGGCATTCGGGGTGCAAGAGGATTAAATATCGGAATACCCGAAATTTTGATGGTGGTTATGAATGGTAGCTTACGCATTCATCCTCTTTAGCTAAGCGAAGATGCTTAGAAAAGGTAAACTTCCCCTCGATGCTGGTCTTCAGCCAAGGAGCTGGTCTCAATTTTCTTTTGAAATAAACTTCCCCTCGATCCTAGTTTCCTACCAAGGAACTGGTCTTAGTTTCTGATTTAAACTTCCCCTCGATCCTGGTTTCCTACCAAGGAGCTGGTCTCAGTTTCTTTTGAAATAAACTTTCTTGACAAGGAACGCTGTTAGTAGCGGTTTTCCTTTAAACTTCTCGCCGAATTTTCCTGGGGAGATGCCATTTGAGTGGAAAAAGTTTTGATGTCAGACTTGCTGGAGAACCCAATCGTCTGAATTGTAGAGGTACACAAACTTCTCTGTTTGGAGACACCATTTGTCAATTCTACTGGGAGAAAACGAGTCTCTTGAGAGATTGTTTCCACTTGGGATCTTACATCATACTTTTCTCGGGATCTTCCCGGAAAAATGCCATGTGATGGGGTCCAATTTTGAGGTGCCGATGACCTTTTCATCAGCGATCTTTTCGGAGAATGGAAGCTGTACTGCCAAATCTCTGCTTAGGAGGCTTTCTCTGGGGGATTTTTCTTTAATCCGGGAAAGCAAGGATATCATCTTCAATGGCAAAGAGTGATGCTGACTGAAAATTCCTCTGGTCTTTCAGAGGTTCAAGTTATCAAAGTGGTCGAGGAGCCAACTTCATTCCAGAAATAAACTGGAGGAGAGAGAATGTTCAGACGCAGCGTTTCCTGACGAGGAAAGGGTTGACAACTCGATTGAGAGAACTTCTATCACTAGGGGACAAGATCGACTAGAGTGATAGTGATGCAATATGAAATGTGAATGCAAATCAATAATGCATGATGTGTGTATGTTTATGCTGACAAAACTGACGCGACATGCAAACTGACAGGTGAACACGACTGGATACTCGGCCATCGCGGGGCGAAGAAGTACCGTTGGTTCAGAATAGCAATTCTACCTTGCTTAGGAGAGATAGTCCCTGTTGGGAGCATCGTTGATCGGGCTTAGGAGATAAGAACTCGGCCGAAGATGTCAGATTGAATAGTTGCATCCGACATTATTGATCCTTCATTCAGGCGCACTGGCGTAGAATGAGTATTTTGATTCTGCACTTTGAAGTCCACTTACTTCCGGAGAAGCGGTTGAGGTTCTTTTGATGTTCAACAACCAAAAGAAATTGCCGACTTTATTTTAAAAGCAGAAAAAGTGTTAACAAGTAAATTCAATTTTGTTTTATTTCAAGAGTCGTTAGTCATGTTAACAACGTCGTTCTGTAAATCTAAAACAAATAAGAACTGTAAACAAAAGCACAAGGGCTCAAATTTTATTGATAAGATGGAGATCAGCCAAAAGCGTGATTCCATTGAGTATATACAAAGTTTGAAAATGGTAATTTACAGGGAAAAGGGCTACGTTGAAACATAACGACCACTATCCTTCTACCAACTTTGAATTCGGGGGCATCCTGAGCTTCTGTCGAAGATGACCTTGACTGGAGTTTTCCTCTGATGGATGATGTAACTGCTGCTGCTGCTGAGGGACTTGCCTCTGTTGAACATAGTTACTTGCCATTATCCCTAATTTTTGCCTGGATTGTACTTTGATGTTTCCAATCCATCGGGATGAATTTTTTTCATGTCTCTAACTTTTGCCTGGACCGCCCTTTCGGGTTTTCAATCCACCGAGACGTTTTTTTTTTTTTAGTTTAGGCAAAGTATTTCTTGACTACATCAACATTCGTGGGGTAGGAAAATTCCTCTCCGTCCATGGTTGCAAGTCTCAAGGCGCCGCTTGAGAAAGCTTTTGTGACCACATAGCGGCCATCATAATTTGGGGTCCACTTGCCCCGGGAATCAGTGAGAAAAGATTGTATCTTCTTGAGCACGAGGTCCCCTTTTCTGAAGACACGAGGCCAGACCTTTTTGTCGAACACCTTCTTCATTCTCTGCTGATACAACTGACAGTGGCATAGTGCCGTGATTCGTTTCTCTTCGATCAGGTTTAGTTCGTCGTGTTGGCTTTGACACCATTCAGCTTCGGTGAGCTTAGCTTCCATCAGTACTCGGATTGATGGGATCTCTACTTCTCTGGGGAGAACTGCCTCCATGCCATACACTAGAGAGAAAGGGGTAGCCCCTGTTGAAGTGCGACCAGATGTGCGATAACCATGTGTAATACCCCAAATTTTGACCACTTAGATTTCCCATCATTGTGAAAATCATCATCACAATATGGATGAACCATCATGCTTCATCAGTCTCCCCAAAGATGGGTGAGCATCCAATACAATCAAAATTAGGGTTTCAAGCCCTCTCTGAGTGCTTAGACAAAGGATCAATCAAGAAATGACATGATCTTCAACTTGTCTAATCTCTTAAATATCCACAATGGATCAAAAAGGACTCCCACTTCAAGGATTAAGCACAAGGCTGCTCCTTTCTAGGTGGATCAAGTCTCAAGATCGACAGTGTCACCAAATTAGGGTTTTGGTCGACCAGGGCCTCCAAATGGAAATTTTCATCTGGGCACAAGGCAATGATCCAAAACATGACCTAATACACTTCATGGAACCTCATGAACCCATGCATCAAGTAAATTTTGACTCAGGGGATGCATTCATCAAAAATCAGGAATTAGGGTTTCTTGACCTAATTCACCCCTAAGTTGACTTTTGGGACAAACCATGAGCCAAGACCTCAAGACATGATTTGAGGGTCTCTAATATACTATATTGATCCATTTGGAACAATGGATTGATCCAAGAAGCTTGAGCAGCAAGTCTCAATTTCATCTGCACCACAATTAGGGTTTTAAGAGAAAAGTCAACTGTAACTTTGACTTTTGACCAAGACATGCTCCCAAACCCTAATACATGATTGAATATACCCTATTACACCCATGGAACATGTCCATCAAGTTTGATTTAGGTCAAGGACATGATTTCCTGAAGAATTGCACAGTTTGGAATTCATTTGATAAAAAGTCAACTGTGCACAAAAGTCAACTTTGACTTTTTGAGATTTTTCACCAAAATGGATTTTTAACCCTAAAATGATGTTAATGTATGATTTGAATCATCATTCATGAAGAAAAATCAAGAAAAGTGAGATAACTTGTAAAAGGGGTAACCATAAAACTTAGAAATTTTTCTAAGTTAAAAATAAAGTGGCAAAGGTACCAACTTTGGAGGACCATAACTCCTAAACCACAAGGCAATTTTTTCTCATCCAAAGATGGATTTGTAGCCCTCATTATCACCTACAAAAACTTCAACTACAAGTCATTCCAATTCATTAAGGATTTTGAGTTATGGAGTGATTAAAGTGGCTGAAAAGTGAAAATGTCACTTTTTCCAACACTTAGTGAAATTTTCACTAAGTCAGATTCTGCCTCACTTTTTGCCAAATGTAGGGGGATTTTTCACTTGGAATCAAAAGAAATCAAAACCTAACTTGTTCAAACAGTTGTTGTATCATGTAAGAGCTTTCCAAAATGGCCAAGAACATTTCCAAATTCAACCTACACCATGAGATACAACATTGCCAAGTTGCCTTGCTGAAATCTGTCAAGGCAAGGCAGAATTTGCAACTTTGGTCGATTTGCCAAAATCAGCCAAATTCAATTGCTCCTATCCACTTGGACACCTCAGAGGATTGAATCTAAAGGGGACAATCACTGAGCCAAGCCTCCAAAGTCCATGGAACAAAAAATAGCATGTTGAACCTAGAATGGCCAAAATAGGGACAAGACTTCAAATTTGGAATGAGGCATTCAATGAAACCATCAAGGTGGCATGGACTGAGCCATTCTCATCTGAAATCAGTCAAGACTTATCCAAGACCAAGGGAACCAAAGCTCTGTGCCCTAACCTCTAGTCAATGGCTAGAGGAGACTTGGATTTTCATTTGCCAACATTGGCCAAACCTACTTACCAGCTGCCATGCACTATTCCTTGCAAAACAAACTTGCTCTACTATAAATAGAGCTCAATTGTGGTCAGTTTGAGTACACCAAAGCCATCTAACAGATGCTTTCCTCAAAATCTCTTCTTTCACTCCAATTTTGCCTTCTAAGGCAAGTCACTATCGGGTTTTGAGTTTGAGAGCAATTCCAATCAAACCAATCACTCACACACCTCACATACATCACATATGAGCTGATCAAACACTTAGATTACTTCTGAAACATCAATTTCGCAAAATCACCAGCTGGTTGCTCAAGGTTTTAACCAAAGTGCAGCTGAGGTACCACAAAATGATCCAGCCAATTTCAATCAAGTCCAACCATCCAAACACAATTCATAGGGTGTAGGAAAGCTGTTCAGATCATCACCACTCATCTGTAACACCTCCAAATCAAAAATCACTTTGAACTTGCTGTCACGGCCTAGAGGTGAGCACATACTTGGTCATCTCTCAATCTATGCATATTTCCTCGCACAATAATTTGGCCATATGTTCATAATCATGCATGGAATGTTTTCCCTCAATTAATTGCATTGTTTGAATCGTGTATCAAAAATCCTAGCCTTCATGCAGAAATTAGGGTTCTTGAGGTCTCTTCGTGATTTCTTGTTGTATGTTTAATTTAAATGAAATTAAAGTACATAGACATGATCGTGAGGTTGAGGCGATAATGATATGTGGATTGCATGATATGATTACGTATTCATGGAGATTGGATAGAAAATGCAAATCTGAGAAACCAAGAACACGCGCGTGTTCTTCAGCTTGTTCTTGGCGCCATTTTTAGAAATTCAAATATTTGAATTTTGTGATTTTGTTTAATTGATTCAAAAATTAATTTCTCTCTGAGTTTTAATGATTTTGAGTTGATTCTTTTTTTAATAATTCACAAAAATGTTAAAATATTTTATTTTATCAAAAAATCCCAAAAATATTATTTATTTCATATAATTGATATTTTTGCAAAGAATTAATATTTTAATTGTTTTTTACATTTTAAATATTTTTTCTACATTGATTTTGCAACTTTTAATGCTTTCTAATTATTTTGTAGGCCAGTACTTAATTTTTGAAGCATTAATCCAAGATCACAATTTGTTTTCCATGTGTTAAACAATTTTTGATCATTTTAATTGAATTTTTATTCAATTAAATACGTTTTGAAAACAAATTAGGGTTTTGGATTAATTCAACCCTCATAAATCATTTTCAAAACTTTATGGGCCTCTTGAGAGAGTGTAAGACCCATCCCCCCTTGTACAAAAACGTTTTGGGCCTCACTCATTGTATAAGACCCTCTGTACAAGTAAACAGCGTGATCGTCGCCCATTTAAAAATAAAAACCTTTTGGGCCTCTCCTTGAGCTATAAGACCCATTCAAAACACTTTGGGCCTCTATTAAAGTGTAAGACCCAATCCCCATTTTAACCAAAACATTTTGGGCCTCACTTATTGTATAAGTCCCTCTGTGTTAAAAGAAAACCTCAGCGCGATCGCCATTTTTAAACGAAAAATCATTTGGGCCTACCCTCGTGTTATAAGCCCTTCTCTTTTCTTTAAACCTTTTTTTTGGGCCTCTTGAGAGAGTGTAAGACCCATCCCTTTGTACAGAAAACCTTTTTGGGCCCCAGTCACTTGTATAAGTCCCTCTGTACAAATTCAAACAGTGTGCTCACTGATAAAACCCTGGGCCTCTCCTTGAGCTGTAAGCCCCAAATCTTTCTTTTTCAAAGCACTTTCTCCTTTGATTTTGAATATACTGTTGTTTTCAATATTTCTTTGTTGAACAACTAACCAAACAGCATGGAAGCACTACAACCGAGTAAGTGGTTATCGCTTTCATTTACTGCTTTCATATTATAAACTGTATTGTGGGGCTGTTCATTGTAAGTCTGCTTTCATAAACTCATATCTACTGTGTAATAATAGTATAGATATTTCGAGTTTCCCCGGCAACTACGTCTAGAACTAGGTGACGCCGTTTCATTTATTCGTAGAAATAGACGCCTAGATCCCCAATAGGAGCACCAGATACAGTCTTCTCTTCGGCTGTCCTCCTTAGGAATCGTCAAGAAGCTCTACTCCCCAAGATGAATGTATTTTCCGTGAATGGCATCTTTGAGTTTCTTCCAAATTCTCGAACTTTCCTGACTTGATCTATTCCTTGTGGATAGCTTGCCTTGAATGTCTCAGGGTTTGGGTACCCACTACGGTCATAATCTTGGACCTTAACTAAGGAACCCTCTTTAAAAGCTAAAAGTCACTGGATAGTAAACCTCGCACGTTTACCAGTGGTTTTTATCTTTAAAAGAGTTATCTCTCCTAATGGAAAGGAGATGATAAGACTCACGGGCTTCTTAAAAGCATCGGCCTCCTCTTGGGCATTATTCAAGGACACTACGGCTTCTTAGAAGTATTCACAGCCTCCTCTTAGGCTTCGTATAATGATCTCTTCCTTCGGGAATGATAGCCTCCTCTTGGGCTTCGTACAAGGACCCGTCGGCTTCTTAAAAGTTTCCAGCCTCCTCTTGGGCTTCGTACAAATTGTCCCGACGACCTCCTAGAGGTATAGGAATAGAACATATTCATCTGCATAGAACAGTCCTTTCATAGAGTCTACTACTGTTTCTCAAAGCATAGTACAAAAGAAAAAAACTCTAGACTTGGATAGTCTAACTTCCTTGAGTCTCAAAGACATTCTCGAGTGACCCCTTCGTTAAATAGGAAGGAAACCCGCAGACTCGGACAGTCTCAATACCCTTTGGATTTCCCGTTTCCTCAAAGAGAAGGAAATATCCTCAAATCAAATCCCTGAGTACAGTGTTGCTCATATAAGAACTGATTTTCTCTTTTAAAATCAGTATATTGGATCTGTCACTCAACTGAAACAAACCTTTAGCCTCCATCTCGGGCTTCGTATGAGATACAAAAACACTCTCTTGTTGAGTCAAACTTTTAGCCTCTATCTCGGGCTTCGTACGAGACACAAAGACTCCCTCGTAGAGTCAAACAAACAATAGCCTCTATCTCGGGCTTCGTACGAAACACAAAGACTCCCTCGTAGAGTCAAACAAACTTTTAGCCTCTCTCTCGGGCTTTGTACGAGACACAAAATAGCCTCCTCTTAGGCTTTGTATAATGATTTTCCTAGCGGAAATTAGCCTCCTCTTAGGCTTTGTATAAGAAAACCACTGGTTGATCCAATCAACCTTTTAGCATCAAAGCTGTGCCTCGTTCACAGTACACAAACATCAACAACTCCTTTTCCTTTCATCTAATCACTGTAAGCGGCAAGCCTCTGGATCATCTATATCCATGCCACTGTCCCTCTTTTAGCATGAGAAACTCCTAAGGAAAGATGGCATTGCTCTACACTGAGTTAAAGTCTTCTCCTTCAGGTTAAAACCCTTTCTTCGGAAATTATGGCATTGCTCGGATCCGCATATCCCAGTTAAAGTAATTCTCCTTCCCCCTCTTTAGAGATGACAAATTATCTCTAAAGTCGAGGTCTTTCAGCTTCACGTCTTGGGCTTTGAACAAGACACAAATAGACCTTTCAGCTTCACATCTTGGGCTTTGAACAAGATACAAACCACCTTTCGCTTCACGTCTTGGGCTTTGAACAAGACACCAAAACACCAAAAACACCCATTTCCTCCCATAGAATAGGAGGAACTACGAACGCTCTGATTTCCTTGTTTCGGTAAACGGGAATACGTAGACATAAGATCGAAAGAAAAGATCTTAGCAAGCGCAATCAACAAAAAACCCAAATCCCATATCTCCATCAATTAAAAGCAGTAATTCAAAAGCATCAGTCCTAACATCCTAATCCTTGTTCCCCGCCAGAAACCTTCTGCCCAGGTAAAAGAGAAAGAAAATAGTATTGGCGAAAATACAAATAACCAGTACAAAGGCCCCCCCACATTGATAGCATCCGTAACCTAACAGACCGCTGTTTAAACTCAGTATGCAAAGCAGGGTTAATTGGAGACATCTATTTCCCTTCCTTATTCAGCTCACAATAGGATAAAAAATGAATCGACCTGTAGTTTTAAGCTCAACCGCAGAGAGTGACCAACGCTTAAGAACCGCGTCCAAAATCACTCGCTACAGAAAAATGGCGCCCACCGTGGGGCCAATTTCTGATTTCCTTTTTCTTCACTTGTGTGAAAACCACAGATTGGGGTTTCCGCCGGGGAACCCAATTTCTGTCAGGAACTTAGGAATCATAGCTTTATAAGTCTAGGATGATTAGGACAAATATATACTGCTTTTCCTAATTGCTATACGTGTTTATTTTTCTGCTAATGGCAATGCGGGTGATGCCGTATGTGGAAAGATTGAGTATACACCTAGAAAAGCCAACCCTTTCGTAGTGCGGAAGCTATCGGAAATAGCTGTTACGCGACACTACCCTCATTTGAGGCTGGTGATCTATTCTCGGTGAATAGCACTTACTCTAAGATTGCACACAACTCGCTGGCGATCCGCTTGTTGTCTGCCTTCCTGGGAGGAGCTGATGATAATGAGTACAGGTACAAAAATCACCCTAGTATAAACCTTTGGGGATGGGTAGAGCCTTGACTTCATGACAACGACCCTTTGACCCCATGTTTTTTCTATGTTTTTGTGTGCTGCATTCATGCATTCATTTAATAAAACATTAAAACATTCAAAAAACTTTCTCTTCTAGTCTCTCTGTTTTTCAAATTAAACTAAGACTGTGATTGCAAATATCAGAGAAAAAGATTACGCTAATGGATTTCGGTAGAAGGAGAACTCGCCAGTATACCTTCAAGGTTCCAAAACTAGGGGATTTGAGAAGGTTAGCAAGGATGATCACTAACCCAGAGGCTTTTAGAGCCAAGCACGGAGGTCTGCTACCATTGTTAAGAGTCCATGTGATTGAGGGAATCATGGATGCGTTCATCCAATTCTACGATCCCGTTTATCATTGTTTCACATTCCCGGATTACCAGCTATCACCAACCCTGGAGGAGTATTCTCATTTGGCTGATTTACATATCACAGATCGAGCTCCATTTTCTGGACTGGAAGAAATTCCAAAGAATCAGATCATTGCAAGAGCAATTCATTTGGACGAGTCTGAGGTCAGGACTCACATGACCACTAAGGGTGGCATCCAAGGTTTGCCAGCCCAGTTCTTGACAAAAAAGGCTCTATACTTCGCTAGTATAGGGAACGAGACTGCTTTTGAAAGCATCTTTGTCTTGCTCACCTACGGATTATTTTTGTTTCCCAACATCAATAACTTCGTCGATATCAACGCTATTAAGGTTTTTCTCATTGGAAACCCTGTGCCGACTTTGCTCGCAAATGCGTATCATTCTGTACACTTGGGAAATTTGTACAGCGGAGGGGAGATCACATGCTGTGTACCTTTGCTCTACAAATGGTTTATCTCTCACTTGCCCAAGTCTGCTGCTTTTTGGGATTGCAAGAGTGTCTTACGTTGGTCGCAGAAGATCATGTCTCTCACCAATTCCGATATAGATTGGTGTAATAGGATTTATGAGGGAATCAGAATCATTGACCGTTGTGGAAACTTCCCCAGCGTACCCCTCATAGGAACTAAAGGAGGAATCAACTACCATCCGATATTAGTTCTTCGTCAATTTGGATACCCGATGAGACACATCCCACTGGGTGTTCATCTGGAAGGTCTTTTCTTCAAAGAAGGAGAAAATGACAGAGCACTAAAGATGGAAATAGTGCAAGCTTGGAAACAGGTTCATAAGAAAGGACGAGAGTCTCTGGGAAAATCGGACTGTGTCTCGGTGGAGCCTTATCTCCATTGGGTACAAACTAGAGCTCTCAAGCTAAAAATGCCTTATCCTCGTTACGGAATTCTTCCACCGAGGGAAACTGTCATGTACTTCATGACGGAAACTGAAAAGCTTCAGGTTACTTTCAACAAAGTTCAAAAGGAAAGAAGATCTTGGGAGAACAAGTACCGCACCCTCGACGTAGAGTGTATCCAAATACAGCAACTACTAAAAGAGAAAGATGCTCTGATTGAAATTTTGGAGCAGCATGCTGTAGAGAATCAAGATGACCAAAGGAATTTGCTCACTCCTTTCACTTGGCAAAGGAATGACAACCCGACAACGGCCCAAGCGCCCCGGTCAAAGAAAAGGAAGATACCAGAATCAGCACCCGGTTTCTCCTCAGAGAGGACTCGGGACCCATTAGTTTAGGTTTCTGTTTCTGCACTTTGTAATCTACTGTATTTCCATTTCTGTAATCCTTTGAATTTCAATAAAAAGGGGTTTCCCCACTGTTTGATATTTGCAATCTAATTGTCGAAGTTTATTTTGATTAAACCAAAAAATAACAATTAATATAATCATTGCATTCATCATTCTCACATCGCGTTTTCTTCTTCCCTACGAATCTCACGTTTGTGTCTCGATTCTAGAGTCAAACTGTCTCATTCGTATAATACTCGGGCCAATCGTCAGAAAAAGATGGATGATCTTGAGGAAGAAAACAGAGAGTTGAAAGAAGAGATCGACGCTCTGAGAGAGGATATGAGAAAGCTTCGTAATGACATGCAAGCCATGGCAGAAGCTCAGCTACAAAGAACTGTGATCTCAGAGATCACCTCAACACCCATCATAGAAAAGTATGATCCTAGGTATCAGATGCCGAAAGATCGTCCTTGGGGCATGCCTGTTAACTATATCCCAGAAGGATATGTTCCGCCGATCACTGAAGATCGGGGAATCGCAACAGAAGCCGTTGGGCCTGAAGGTTACAAACTTCGGGAAAGCGAAGATGCTAGGGGCATACTGAAGACTCCTGAAGGTTGTAACCTTCAGGAAATGCTAAGATTCACTGCCGTAGTCACGGTACCACCCCCTGTGGTGCACACTGTCCCGGAAGGGCAGATTCCACAGACACCTTCTGGTAAGAAGGAAACTATGTTTAACAGAATGGATGAATTCCTGGAGCAGTTCTTGGAAATGCAGAATGAGCTGCAAGCCATTCGCGGTCAGGATCTATTTGGAAAGGACGCCGCAGATCTCTGCTTGGTCCCAAATGTGAAAGTCCCGCACAAGTTCCAAGTGCCCGACTTTGAAAAATACAAGGGTAACTCTTGCCCTCAGAGCCATCTGGCGATGTACGCTCGGCGGATGTCAGGTCAGACGGAGAATCAGGACCTGCTGATTCACTACTTCCAGGATAGTTTAATCGGTGCCGCACTCAAATGGTACATGGGTTTAAACCGTACTACGATCAGTACATTTAGAGATCTTGGTACTGCCTTCGTCCAATAATACAAGTACAATTTGGACATGGTACCTGTCAGAGATCAACTCAGATCAATGTTGCAAAAGGACAAGGAAACCTTTAAGGAGTACGCTCAAAGGTGGCGTGAAATTGCCGCTCAAATTTGTCCACCTCTTGAGGAAAAAGAGATGACAAAAATCTTCTTTAAGACCTTAAGCTCATTTTACTATGACCGAATGATTGCCAGTGCACCCGGTGATTTCACCGAAATGGTCGGCATGGGTGTACGTCTTGAGGAAGCCGTCCGAGAAGGACGTTTGGTAAAAGACACTGGATCAACGAGCGGTACTAAAAAATACGGTAGTGCTCTCCCTAAGAAAAAAGAGCAAGATATTGGGAATATCTCTCTCGGAAAGCAAAGGCGACGTTATCAGCCAGTAGAAGCTGTTACTCCTGCTATCGGCCCCGCGCCTGTTCCTATGTATCAACCTCAGGTTGCGCAGAGCCAACCTGACCAACAAAGGACATAACAGCCTCTTCAGCAGGCTCGTCCTCCATATAACAACAACCGTACAATACGGCCACCAGGATTTGAACCTATACCTGTAACGTACGCAGAGCTGTTTTCGTTACTGCTGGCTAAGGGGTACATTCAGACTAAGTCTCCCCTTTCAGTTCCGGAAAATCTGCCTTTTTGGTTTAAAGCGGATCAAACATGCCCTTATCATCAAGGAGGTTCAGGGCATAACATTGAGACTTGTCTCACTTTCAAATCCGACGTGCAAAAGCTTGTTAGGAGCGGGCTCTTATCTTTCAAAGATACGAATCCTAATGTTCTTACAAACCCGCTGCCTCAACATGAGAAAGCTGCAGTCAATCTGATTGAGAAAGAGACTAACAATGTCTATCAAATTCACGATGTACTCTTGTTGAAAACCAATCTGGTCAAGATGCATTGCAGACAGAGTGGATATGGCCATGTGCCACCTCATAACTATCACCAGTGTGATATCTGCTCTAAAGATAACCAAGGGTGTTCGGTAGTGCAAGCAGCTCTATAGGAACAAATGGATCTTGGATGGATCCAAGAGCACCGAGTTCGTGGAGTTAACATGGTTTACACAAATTCCAACGTCATTCAAAACCACGACATCCGTGCGATGAATGTCAACTTGGTGGCGATGCACTCAAGGCAAAACCAGTATCATAATCTGCCGCGGCACGATTACAGTTCCTGTCTGATTTGCTCGGTAAACAAACAGGGATGCTCTTTCATACAAGAGGCCCTCCAGCGTCAGATGGATCTTGGATGGATCCAAGACTACCATGATAGGAACTCTTATCAGATCAATATGGTTCAGATCTTCGACATCCGCGTAATGGATACCAACCTGGTAGAGTTACATGCTTAGCAGGTCCGACTTGGATTCTTAATATCACATGACTATCAAAATTGTAAAGTGGGTTGCGAAAACGATCGAGGTTGTACCCTTGTCCAGGAGGCACTTCAGCACTTGTTAAATCATTGGTGGATGCCAATCTACATGGACGAAGATACTCAGCAGATTAGTATCAATAACAGGAATCCTACTCGTCGTCAAAGTCAGGATGTCCGATCAATGGAAGGTAACCTAGTAAAGTTACATTGTATTCAAAGTGGGCGTGGCCAGGTGCCACCACACAACTATGACAGTTGCAGCGTCTGTTCGGAAAGTAACCAAGGGTGTTACCTTGTGAGAGCAGCTCTTCAGGGTCAGGTCGATCATGGAGAAATTCGTCCATATCTAGGTTCAGGACCCATCATTTGGTCACCGAACTACCTTGCCGAGCAAGTTGAGGATGTTGTCACGATCTCTGGTCATCACAGGACCAGGGATGTTTTTGCCATCATCCCTCTACTTGACAAATCTAGAGTTCCCAACCGGGAACAGATCAAGGTTACTTATGATGGTCAGAAAAATCAGAAGGTTCCCATAGTCATCTATCTACCGGGGCCACTACCGTATGAATCAGCTAAGGCAATCCCTTACAAATACGGTGCAACAATAATCGAGAATGGAAAGGAAATTCCATTACCTCCGTCGGGAACATTGCAGACATCAGTCGTGTAACACGGAGCGGTCGAATCTTCAACTGAGGGGTTGGAGAATCCAACAAAGAAAAGGAACTTCAGGCGGAAATTCCTGATCCACCAGTCAGTCAATCTGGTAATCCCGGCTTTTCAAAAGACAAAGATGAGATGCTAAAGCTCATCCAAAGGAGTGAATATAACGTTGTTGATCAACTGTTACAGACTCCTTCAAAGATCTCAGTATTATCACTGTTACTCAGTTCAGAAGCACACAGAGAGGCTCTACAGAAAGTCTTGGAGCAAGCCTTTGTGGAACAGGATGTAACAATCAGACAGTTCGATAGTATTGTCTCTAACATCACTTCCTGCAATAATTTGGGATTTAGTGATGAGGAATTACCCGAAGAGGGTCGCCGTCATAACATGGCGCTCAATATCACAGTTAACTGCCAGGGCGATGCTTTAGCCAACGTACTGGTAGACACAGGGTCAGCCCTGAATGTTATGCCGAAGTCCACTTTGATGCAATTATCATTTAAGGGCCCTCCGATGAGAGTCAGCGAGGTCGTCGTCAAAGCATTCGATGGATCCAGAAAAACAGTTATCAGCGAAGTTGATCTTCCCATAACTATTGGTCCTCACACTTTCCAAGTCACTTTCCAGGTCATGGACATCCGGGCAACATATAGTTGTTTATTAGGAAGACCTTGGATACATCAGGCTGGAGCGGTTACTTCAACCCTCCACCAAAAGCTAAAGTTCGTCAAGAACGATCAACTTGTCACGGTTTGTGGGGAACAAGCCTTGCGTGTAAGCAACTTATCATCATCTACTTGTGTGGAACCCGAGGAGGTTATTGGAACTCAGTTCCAAGCACTATCGGTGAGCAAGAACGATCAATCCGAAGAAGGAACTTTAATTTCTTCATACAAAGATGCTATCAAAGCGGTCGAGAGTACCGATACGACAGGATGGGGACGGCTTGTCATTCCTACTGACAATAAAATAAAGAAGGGTCTTGGTTTTTCTGCGACCTGTACTCAGACAGCCGCCAACGATGAAAGTCTTCATCCCCTTCAAAACTTCTTCCACAGTGGAGGTTTTCTTCACCCAGTGTCTCAGATAGTTCATGCTATCAATGAGGAAGATCCCTCTGACACAGATGAAGAATGGAAGTCCTACCTTAACAAGGACGGCTATATGTCTCAGGAAGAGGTGCCTATGCCTTTTTGCTTTCCTACAGAAAGTCCGAGATTTATACCAAGATCAGATGTCGAAATGATCTACGGAGATTGTGATCCGGAAGGATGTCGTGCTCTGCCAAATTCATTAGAGGAAGACACTCTGATGAAAGAAAACTTTGATCACAATTACTATGGCCCAATGGATGGTCTGCCAATGTGGCAGCCTTACCCAGGAAACTTGGGGCAAGAAAGTCAGCCGAGTAATGAAACTCAGCTGAGCGTCATTGAACAGAATACCTGTGTCCCCGCCATGTCATGGGATCAACACTCAGGTCATTCGGAAACTACTCAACATGAAGATGAATTCGCAACGTTTGCAGGACTAGAATTCATCAACTATGCTTTTCCTGAGGTCAACGTCATCGAGAGGGATGACTTCTCCAGTTCCAAAGAAGTTTGGGACACTTTGGGACAACCAAGTGGAAAATACGACTTTATGGTCAAGTACACTGCAACCGAAAGCTCTCGTATCAGGCTCGAAGATATCCAGTCAACTGGATGGGGAGATACAGCTGAGAGCTCCAATGTTATGCAAAATGCAACAGAGGAATCCTCCTACGACAATTCTTCTTGGGAGACAGATTCCAATGATCCTACCCCACCAGAAATCAGCGTCATTGTTGTCGAGGTTCCGAAGGTCGTTCGTCGGTCAAAGTAATTGCCATCTTTAACCTTTCACCCTGCCCAGGTGAAACGGATGTTTTGATAGGGCTCGCTTTCTGTAAATTTCCCTCTTCGCTTCGCCCAAAGCGAGTGAGTTTTGTTTTATAGGGCTGTAGTTTCAAGAGTCGACTTGTTCATTAATAAAATAACGTCATTCTGTAATTTCCGCATTAATTGTTGTTTTCTCTTTTTGCTTTTTCAGAAAATGGTAATCCTAAAAAAAAACAATTCAAAAATAAAAATAAGCAGTAAAATAAATACACTGCACACACTCTTGCATTTTTCTCTATCTCTTCTAAACACGAATCATCACGTCATGCAGATTGCTTGTTTTACACACCGTTGAAACATACGATCCGATGCCTTCTCCCAACTTTGAGTTCCCGGTATTCGAGGCTGAAGAAGAAAATGACGACGAAATTCCAGAAGAGATCTCCCGACTACTCAGACAAGAGGAAAGGTCCATTGAACCTCACAAAGAGCCGTTGGAAACGGTAAACTTGGGTTCAGGAAAAGAGAGAAAAGAAATCAGGATCGGAGCACTACTCAGTCAAACTACCAGAGAGGGTTTGATAAAACTTCTTAAAGAATTCCCCGATGTATTCGCTTGGTCCTATCAGGATATGCCAGGGTTGGATACCAGCATCGTGGAACATCACTTACCGCTAAGATCGGAATGTCCGCCAGTAAAGCAAAGGTTGAGACGCACTCATCCGGACATGGCCATCAAAATCAAAGAGGAGGTACAGAAACAGATTGACGCAGGTTTCCTCGCTACATCTGAATATCCTCAATGGTTAGCCAACATCGTACCCGTTCCCAAAAAGGATGGAAAGGTCAGAATGTGTGTTGATTACAGAGATCTAAACAAGGCAAGTCTAAAGGACGACTTTCCTTTACCACACATTGACATGCTGGTTGACAGCACAGCAAAGTTCAAAGTATTCTCCTTCATGGATGGATTCTCGGGCTATAATTAGATCAAAATGGCGCCGAAAGACATGGAGAAAACTTCGTTCATTACCCCATGGGGTACCTTTTGTTATAAGGTAATGCCGTTCGGTTTGAAGAATGCCGGGGCAACCTATCAAAGGGCCATGACTACTCTGTTTCATGACATGATACACAAAGAAATCGAGGTATATGTCGATGATTTGATTACAAAATCAAGAACAGAGGATGAGCACGTCGAACATCTGTCAAAATTGTTCGAACGTCTAAGAAAATTCAAGCTCCGCTTGAATCCTAACAAGTGCACCTTCGGTGTTTGTTCGGGGAAATTGCTAGGGTTCATCGTCAGCCTGAAAGGAATTGAGGTTGATCCTGACAAGGTCAAGGCCATTCAAGAAATGCCTTCTCCGAAAACTGAAAAACAAGTCAAAGGATTCCTGGGACGTTTGAACTACATCTCCAGATTCATATTCCTCATGACCGCGACATGCGCGCCGATCTTCAAGTTACTCAAAAAGAACCAGGATTGCATTTGGTCAGAAGATTGCCAAACCGCCTTCGACAGTATCAAGGAATATCTGTTGAATCCTCCGATTCTATCACCTCCAGTGGAAGGAAGACCACTGATCATTTACCTCACAGTCCTGGAGGACTCAATGGGATGTGTACTTGGCCAACAAGACGAAACTAAAAGGAAAGAGTCTGCCATTTACTATCTAAGCAAGAAATTCACCGACTGCGAGACTCGGTACACAATGCTTGAGAAAACTTGTTGCGCTTTGGCTTGGGCAGCCAAACGTCTTCGCCAGTACATGGTTCGTCATACTACTTGGTTGGTCTCCGAAATGGATCCAATCAAGTACGTTTTCGAAAAACCTGCTCTCACGGGAAGGATTTCCCGTTGGCAGATGTTACTATCAGAATATGACATAGAGTACCATGCTCAGAAAGCCGTTAAAGGAAGTATTTTAGCCGATCATTTGGCTCATCAACCGATTGACGATCACGAATCAATCGGGTTTGACTTCCCAGACGAAGATGTCATGTATCTAAAGATGAAAGATTGCGATGAACCGCTACCCAGTGAAGGGCCAGAACCAGGTTCCCAGTGGGGACTTATCTTTGACAGAGCAGTCAATCATTATGGAAACGGAATTGGGGCAATCATTGTTACCCCTCAGGGTACCCACATTCCTTTCACTGCTAGACTTACGTTCAAATGTACGAACAACGAGGCCGAATACGAAGCATGTATCATGGGTCTCGAAGAAGCGATTGATTTAAGGATCAAAAACTTGGACGTATACGGCGATTCAGCCTTGGTTATTAACCAGATAAAAGGAGATCGGAACACATACCAATCAAGATTGATTCCTTACAAAGACTATGCAAGAAGGTTGTTACCCTTCTTCAACAGAGTCGACTTTCATCACATCCCTCGTGATGAGAATCACATGGCTGATGCATTAGCCACTCTCTCTTCCATGATTAGTGTAGGTCAATGGAATGACATACCTAAGATCGACATCATGCGCCTTGAACGGCCCGCTTACATCTTCGCGATTGAAGCAGTCATAGACGACAGACCTTGGTATCACGATATCAAATGCTTCCTTCAGAAACAAGAGTACCCATCTGGGGCACTCAGAAAAGACAGGAAAACCCTCAGAAGATTGGCTGGAAACTTCTTCCTGAGCGGTGACACTCTTTATAAGAGAAATTTTGACATGGTCTTGCTCCGATGTGTCGACAGACCAGAAGCAGACATGCTCATGAAAGAAATTCATGAAGGATCCTTTGGCACTCATGCCAACGGACACACAATGGCGGGAAAAATTCTCAAGGCCGGGTATTATTGGTTGACCATGGAATCCGACTACTACAAGTACATGAGGAGGTGTCACAAGTGTCAGATATACTCCGACAAAATTCATGTACCGCCATCACATCTCAAAGTTCTTTCTTCCCCGTGGCCTTTTTCCATATGGGGAATCGACATGATTGGTATGATTGAGCCCAAGGCTTCAAACGGACATCGGTTCATCCTGGTAGCCATTGATTATTTCACCAAGTGGGTCGAAGCAGCGTCATTCGCCAATGTAACCCGACAAGTGGTGGTTCGGTTTATCAAAAACAATATCATCTGCCGTTATGGTATTCCAAGCGAGATCATTACTGATAATGGATCTAACTTGAACAATAAGATGATGAAAGAGTTATGTGCAGAGTTCAAGATCGAACACCATAACTCATCTCCCTACCGACCCAAGATGAACGGAGCGGTAGAAGCGGCTAACAAGAACATCAAGAAGATCGTTCAAAAGATGGTTGTAACCTATAAAGATTGGCACGAAATGCTACCCTTTGCTCTTCACGGTTATCGAACATCTATCCGCACTTCAACAGGGGCAACCCCTTTCTCTCTAGTATATGGCATGGAAGCAGCGCTCCCCATAGAAGTAGAGATCCCATCAATCCGGGTATTGATGGAAGCTCAGCTCACCGAAGCTGAATGGTGTCAAAGTCGACACGACGAACTGAACCTGATCGAAGAAAAGAGAATCACGGCACTATGCCACGGTCAGTTATATCAACAGAGAATGAAAAGGGCGTTCGACAAAAAGGTCCGACCTCGTATTTTCAGAAAAGGAGACCTCGTGCTCAAGAAGATACAATCATTTCTCACTGATTCTCGGGGCAAATGGACCCCAAATTATGATGGCCCCTATGTGGTCACGAAAGCTTTCTCAGGCGGCGCCTTGAGACTTGCAACCATGGACGGAGAGGAATTTGCCTACCCCACGAATGTTGATGTAGTCAAGAAATACTTCGCCTAAAAAAAAAAAAACGTCTTAGTGGATTGAAAACCCGAAAGGGCGGTCCAGGCAAAAGTTAGAGATATGAAAAAAATCATTCCGATGGATTGGAAATCTCATAGTACAATCCAGGTAAAAATTAGGGATAATGGCAAGTAACTATGTTCAACAGAGGCAAGTCCCACAGCAGCAACAACAGTTGCATCATCCATCGGAGGAAATCTCCAGTCAAAGGTCATCTTTGACGGAAGCTCAGGATGTCCCGAACTCAAAGTTGGTAGAAGGATAGTGGTCGTTATGTTTCAACGTAGCCCTTTTCCCTGTAAATTACCATTTTCTAACTTTGTATATACTCTTTGGAATCACGCGTTTGGCTGATCTCCATCTTATCAATAAAATTTGAGCCCTTGTGCTTTTGTTTGTAATTCTTTACTTGTTTTAGCTTTACAGAACGACGTTGTTTAAACTTAATCAGCGATTCTTGAAATAAAACAAAAATAAATTTACTTGTTAAACTTTTTCTGCTTTTAAATTAAAGATGGCATTTCTTTTGACTGTTGAACATCAGAAGAACATCGATCGCTTCTCCCGAAGTAAGCGAACTTCAAAGTGCAGAATCAAAGTGCTCCTTCTAAACCAGTTCGCCTGAATGAAGGGATAAACTGTGTCAGAGACCTTGTTTCGTCTGACATCCTCGGCCGAGTTCTCATCCCCTAAGCCCGATCAACATAGCTCCCAACGGGACTATCTCTCCTAAGCAAGGTGGAATTGCTATTTTGAATCAACGGTACTTCTTCGCCCCGCGATGGCCGAGTATCCAATTGTGTTCATCTCTTAGTCTGTGTGTTGCGTCTGTTTTGTCAGCACATACATACATACATCATGCATTTTTTATTTACATTCACATTTCATATTGCATCACTATCACTCTAGTCGGTCCTGTCCCCTAGTGGTAGAAGTCCTCTCAATCGAGTTGTCAGTTCTTGCCTCGTCAGGAAATACTGGGTCTGAACAACCTCGCTTCCAGTTTAATTCTGGAAAGAAGTTGGTCCTGGACCACTTTGATAACTTGAACCTCTGAAAAGCCATAGAAAACTTTCAATAAGCATCACTCTTCGCCATTGAAGATGATATCCTTGCATTCCCAGATTAAGGAAAATCCACAGAGAAAGCCTCGTGATCAGAGATTCGGCAGCACGCCAGTTTTGCTCCAAAAAACCACTGATGAGAAGGTCATTGGCACCTCAAAATTGGATCCCATCATATGGCATTTCTCTGGGAAGATCCCGAGAAAAGTATGATGTAACCCCAAACGAAAACAGTCTCTCAAGAGACTCGCTTTCCCCAGTAGAATCGACAAATGGCGTCTCCAACGGAGAAGTTTGTACAACTCTACAATTCAGACGAATGGGTTCCCCAGCAAGTCTGACATCAAACTTTTTCCACTCAAATGGCATCTCCCCAGGAAAATTTGGCGAGAAGTTTGAGGAAAACCGCTACTAATAGCGTCCCTTGTCAGTAAAGTTTATTGACAAAAGAAACTTAGACCAGTTCCTTGGTAGAAAACCAGGATCGAGGGGAAGTTTATTTCAAAAGAAACTAAGACCAGTTCCTTGGTAGGAAACCAGGATCGAGGGGAAGTTGACAAAAGAAACTTAGACCAGTTCCTTGGTAGGAAACCAGGATCGAGGGGAAGTTTATTTCAAAAGAGACTGAGACCAGTTCTTGGTAGGAAACCAGGATCGAGGGGAAGTTCACCTTTTCTAAGCATCATTTCTTAGCTAAAAAAGATGAATGCGTACGCTACCATTCATAGACGCCGTCAAAATTTTGGATATTCCGATATTTAATCCTCTTGCACCCTGAATGCCCGAATTCCTTCGTCATTCACACCTTCGGGTCCAAGAAGATTAAATAGGGGCATCTGTAATACCCCAAATTTTGACCACTTAGATTTCCCATCATTGTGAAAATCATCATCACAATATGGATGAACCATCATGCTTCATCAGTCTCCCCAAAGATGGGTGAGCATCCAATACAATCAAAATTAGGGTTTCAAGCCCTCTCTGAGTGCTTAGACAAATGATCAATCAAGAAATCACATGATCTTCAACTTGTCTAATCTCTTAAATATCCACAATGGATCAAAAAGGACTCCCACTTAAAGGATTAAGCACAAGGCTGCTCCCTTCTAGGTGGATCAAGTCTCAAGATCGACAGTGTCACCAAATTAGGGTTTTGGTCGACCAGGGCCTCCAGATGGAAATTTTCATCTGGGCACAAGGCAATGATCCAAAACATGACCTAATATACTTCATGGAACCTCATGAACCCATGCATCAAGTCAATTTTGACTCAGGGGATGCATTCATCAAAAATCAGGAATTAGGGTTTCTTGACCTAATTCACCCCTAAGTTGACTTTTGGGACAAACCATGAGCCAAGACCTCAAGACATGATTTGAGGGTCTCTAATATACTATATTGATCCATTTGGAATAATGGATTGATCCAAGAAGCTTGAGCAACAAGTCTCAATTTCATCTGCACCACAATTAGGGTTTTAAGAGAAAAGTCAACTGTAACTTTGACTTTTGACCAAGACATGCTCCCAAACCCTAATACATGATTGAATATACCCTATTACACCCATGGAACATGTCCATCAAGTTTGATTTAGGTCAAGGACATGATTTCCTGAAGAATTGCACAGTTTGGAATTCATCTGATAAAAAGTCAACTGTGCACAAAAGTCAACTTTGACTTTTTGAGATTTTTCACCAAAATGGCTTTTTAACCCTAAAATGATGTTAATGTATGATTTGAATCATCATTCATGAAGAAAAATCAAGAAAAGTGAGATAACTTGTAAAAGGGGTAACCATAAAACTTAGAAATTTTTCTAAGTTAAAAATAAAGTGGCAAAGGTACCAACTTTGGAGGACCATAACTCCTAAACCACAAGGCCATTTTTTCTCATCCAAAGATGGATTTGTAGCCCTCATTATCACCTACAAAAACTTCAACTACAAGTCATTCCAATTCATTAAGGATTTTGAGTTATGGAGTGATCAAAGTGGCTGAAAAGTGAAAATGTCACTTTTTCCAACACTTAGTGAAATTTTCATTAAGTCAGATTCTGCCTCACTTTTTGCCAAATGTAGAGGGATTTTTCACTTGGAATCAAAAGAGATCAAAACCAAACTTGTTCAAACAGTTGTTGTACCATGTAAGAGCTTTCCAAAATGGCCAAGAACATTGCCAAATTCAACCTACACCATGAGATACAACATTGCCAAGTTGCCTTGCTGAAATCTGTCAAGGCAAGGCAGAATTTGCAACTTTGGTCGATTTGCCAAAATCAGCCAAATTCAATTGCTCCTATCCACTTGGACACCTCAGAGGATTGAATCTAAAGGGGACAATCACTGAGCCAAGCCTCTAAAGTCATGGAACAAGAAATAGCATGTTGAACCTAGAATGGCCAAAATTGGGACAAGACTTCAAATTTGGAATGAGGCATTCAATGAAACCATCAAGGTGGCATGGACTGAGCCATTCTCATCTGAAATCAGTCAAGACTTATCCAAGACCAAGGGAACCAAAGCTCTGTGCCCTAACCTCTAGTCAATGGCTAGAGGAGACTTGGATTTTCATTTGCCAACATTGGCCAAACCTACTTACCAGCTGCCATGCACTATTCCTTGCAAAACAAACTTGCTCTACTATAAATAGAGCTTAATTGTGGTCAGTTTGAGTACACCAAAGCCATCTAACAGATGCTTTCCTCAAAATCTCTTCTTTCACTCCAATTTTGCCTTCAAAGGCAAGTCACTATCGGGTTTTGAGTTTGAGAGCAATTCCAATCAAACCAATCACTCACACACCTCACATACATCACATATGAGCTGATCAAACACTTGGATTACTTTTGAAACATCAATTTCGCAAAATCAGCAGCTGGTTGCTCAAGGTTTTAACCAAAGTGCAGCCGAGGTACCACAAAATGATCCAGCCAATTTCAATCAAGTCCAACCATCCAAACACAATCCATAGGGTGTAGGGAAGCTGTTCAAATCATCACCACTCATCTGTAACACCTCCAAATCCAAAATCACTTTGAACTTGCTGTCACGGCCTAGAGGTGAGCACATACTTGGTCATCTCTCAATCTATGCATATTTCCTCGCACAATAATTTGGCCATATGTTCATAATCATGCATGGAAAGTTTTCCCTCAATTAATTGCATTGTTTGAATCGTGTATCAAAAATCCTAGCCTTCATGCAGAAATTAGGGTTCTTGAGGTCTCTTCGTGATTTCTTGTTGTATGTTTAATCTAAATGAAATTAAAGTACATAGACATGATCGTGAGGTTGAGGCGAGCATAATGATATGTGGATTGCATGATATGATTACGTATTCATGGAGATTGGATAGAAAATGCAAATCTGAGAAACCAAGAACATGCGCGTGTTCTTCAGCTTGTTCTTGGCGCCATTTTTAGAAATTCAAATATTTGAATTTTGTGATTTTGTTTAATTGATTCAAAAATTAATTTCTCTCTGAGTTTTAATGATTTTGAGTTGATTCTTTTTTTAATAATTCACAAAAATGTTAAAATATTTTATTTTATCAAAAAATCCCAAAAATATTATTTATTTCATATAATTGATATTTTTGCAAAGAATTAATATTTTAATTGTTTTTGACATTTTAAATATTTTTTCTACATTGATTTTGCAACTTTTAATGCTTTCTAATTATTTTGTAGGTTAATACTTAATTTTTGAAGCATTAATCCAAGATCACAATTTGTTTTCCATGTGTTAAATAATTTTTGATCATTTTAATTGAATTTTTATTCAATTAAATACATTTTGAAAACAAATTAGGGTTTTGGATTAATTCAACCCTCATAAATCATTTTCAAAACTTTATGGGCCTCTTGAGAGAGTGTAAGACCCATCCCCCCTTGTACAAAAACTTTTTGGGCCTCACTCATTGTATAAGTCCCTCTGTACAAGTAAACGGCGCGATCGTCGCCTGTTTAAAAATAAAAACCTTTTGGGCCTCTCCTTGAGCTATAAGACCCATTCAAAACACTTTGGGCCTCTATTAGAGTGTAAGACCCAATCCCCATTTTAACCAAAACATTTTGGGCCTCACTTATTGTATAAGTCCCTCTGCGTTAAAAGAAAACCTCGGCGCGATCGCCATTTTTAAACGAAAAATCATTTGGGCCTACCCTCGTATTATAAGCCCCTCTCTTTTCTTTAAACCTTTTTTTTGGGCCTCTTGAGAGAGTGTAAGACCCATCCCTTTGTACAGAAAACCTTTTTGGGCCCCAGTCACTTGTATAAGTCCCTCTGTACAAATTCAAACAGTGTGCTCACTGATAAAACCCTGGGCCTCTCCTTGAGCTATAAGCCCCAAATCTTTATTTTTCAAAGCACTTTCTCCTTTGATTTTGAATATACTGTTGTTTTTAATCTTTCTTTGTTGAACAACTAACCAAACAGCATGGAAGCACTACAACCGAGTAAGTGGTTATCGCTTTCATTTACTGCTTTCATATTATAAACTGTATTGTGGGGCTGCTCACTGTAAGTCTCCTTTCATAAACTCATATCTACTGTGTAATAATAGTATAGATATTTCGAGTTTCCCCGGCAACTACGTCTAGAACTAGGTGACGCCGTTTCATTTATTCGTAGAAATAGACGCCTAGATCCCCAATAGGAGCACCAGATACAGTCTTCTCTTCGGCTGTCCTCCTTAGGAATCGTCAAGAATCTCTACTCCCCAAGATGAATGTATTCTCCGTGAATGGCATCTTTGAGTTTCTTCCAAATTCTCAAACTTTCCTGACATGATCTATTCCTTGTGGATAGCTTGCCTTGAATGTCTCAGGGTTTGGGTTCCCACTACGGTCATAATCTTGGACCTTAACTAAGGAACCCTCTTTAAAAGCTAAAAGTCACTGGATAGTAAACCTCGCATGTTTACCAGTGGTTTTTATCTTTAAAAGAGTTATCTCTCCTAATGGAAAGGAGATGATAAGACCCACGGGCTTCTTAAAAGCATCGGCCTCCTCTTGGGCATTATTCAAGGACACTACGGCTTCTTAGAAGTATTCACAGCCTCCTCTTAGGCTTCGTATAATGATCTCTTCCTTTGGGAATGATAGCCTCCTCTTGGGCTTCGTACAAGGACCCGTCGGCTTCTTAAAAGTTTCCAGCCTCCTCTTGGGCTTCGTACAAATTGTCCCGACGACCTCCTAGAGGTATAGGAACAGAACATAGTCATCTGCATAGAACAGTCCTTTCATAGAGTCTACTACTGTTTCTCAAAGCATAGTACAAAAGAAAAAAACTCTAGACTTGGACAGTCTAACTTCCTTGAGTCTCAAAGACATTCTCGAGTGACCCCTTCGTTAAATAGGAAGGAAACCCGCAGACTCGAACAGTCTCAATACCCTTTGGATTTCCCGTTTCCTCAAAGAGAAGGAAATATCCTCAAATCAAATCCCTGAGTACAGTGTTGCTCATATAAGAACTGATTTTCTCTTTTAAAATCAGTATATTGGATCTGTCACTCAACTGAAACAAACCTTTAGCCTCCATCTCGGGCTTCGTACGAGATACAAAAACACTCTCTTGTTGATTCAAACTTTTAGCCTCTATCTCGGGCTTCGTACGAGACACAAAGACTCCCTCGTAGAGTCAAACAAACAATAGCCTCTATCTCGGGCTTCGTACGAAACACAAAGACTCCCTCGTAGAGTCAAACAAACTTTTAGCCTCTCTCTCGGGCTTTGTACGAGACACAAAATAGCCTCCTCTTAGGCTTTGTATAATGATTTTCCTAGCGGAAATTAGCCTCCTCTTAGGCTTTGTATAAGAAAACCACTGGTTGATCCAATCAACCTTTTAGCATCAAAGTTGTGCCTCGTTCACAGTACACAAACATCAACAACTCCTTTTCCTTTCATCTAATCGCTGTAAGCGGCAAGCCTCTGGATCATCTATATCCATGCCACTGTCCCTCTTTTAGCATGAGAAACTCCTAAGGAAAGATGGCATTGCTCTACACTGAGTTAAAGTCTTCTCCTTCAAGTTAAAACCCTTTCTTCGGAAATTATGGCATTGCTCGGATCCGCGTATCCCAGTTAAAGTAATTCTCCTTCCCCCTCTTTAGAGATGACAAATTCTCTCTAAAGCCGAGGTCTTTCAGCTTCACGTCTTGGGCTTTGAACAAGACACAAATAGACCTTTCAGATTCACATCTTGGGCTTTGAACAAGATACAAACCACCTTTCGCTTCACGTCTTGGGCTTTGAACAAGACACCAAAACACCAAAAACACCCATTTTCTCCCATAGAATAGGAGGAACTACGAACGCTCTGATTTCCCTATTTCGGTAAACGGGAATACGTAGGCATAAGATCGAAAGAAAAGATCTTAGCGAGCGCAATCAACAAAAAACACAAATCCCATATCTCCATCAATTAAAAGCAGTAATTCAAAAGCATCAGTCCTAACATCCTAATCCTTGTTCCCCGCTAGAAACCTTCTGCCCAGGTAAAAAAGAAAGAAAACAGTATTGGCGAAAATACAAATAACCAGTACAAAGGCCCCCCCACATTGATAGCATCAGTAACCTAACAGACCGCTGTTTAAACTCAGTATGCAAAGCAGGGTTAATTGGAGACATCTATTTCCCTTCCTTATTCATCTCACAATAGGATAAAAAATGAATCGACCTGTAGTTTTAAGCTCAACCGCAGAGAGCGACCAGCGCTTAAGAACCGCGTCCAAAATCGCCCGCTACACCATGAAGAGCAAAGGGTAGCATCTCGTGCCAGTCTTTGTAGGTTACAACCATCTTTTGAACGATCTTCTTGATGTTCTTGTTAGCCACTTCTACCACCCCGTTCATATTTGGTCGGCAGGGAGACGAGTTATGATGTTCAATCTTGAACTCTGCGCACAACTCCTTCATCATCTTATTGTTCAAGTTAGATCCATTATCAGTAATGATCTCGCTTGGAACACCATAACGGCAGATGATATTGTTTTTGATAAATCGGACCACCACTTTTCGGGTTACATTGGCGAATGAAGCTGCTTCGACCCACTTGGTGAAATAGTCAATGGCTACTAGGATGAACCGATGTCAGTTTGAAGCCTTGGGCTCAATCATGCCAATCATGTCGATTCCCCATATGGAAAAAGGCCATGGGGAAGAGAGAACTTTGAGATGTGATGGCGGCACATGAATTTTGTCGGAGTATATCTGACACTTGTGACACCTCCTCATGTACTTGTAGCAGTCGGATTCCATGGTCAACCAGTAGTACCCTGCTCTCAGAATTTTTCTCGCCATTGTGTGTCTGTTGGCATGAGTGCTAAAGGATCCTTCATGAATTTCTTTCATAAGCATGTCTGCTTCTGGTCTGTCGACGCATCGGAGCAAGACCATGTCAAAGTTTCACTTATAAAGAGTGTCCCCGCTCAGGAAGAAGTTTCCAGCCAGTCTTCTGAGGGTTTTCCTGTCTTTTCTGAGTGCCCCAGATGGGTACTCTTGTTTCTGAAGGAAGCATTTGATATCGTGATACCAAGGTATGTCATCTATGACTGCTTCAATCGTGAAGACGTAAGCGGGCCGTTCAAGGCGCATTATGTTGATCTTAGGTATGTCATTCCATTGACCTACACTAATCATGGAAGAGATAGTGGCTAATGCATCAGCCATGTGATTCTCCTCACGAGGGATGTGATGAAACTCGATTCTGTTGAAGAAGGGTAACAACCTTCTTGCATAGTCTTTGTAAGGGATCAATTCTGATTGGTATGTGTTCCAATCTCCTTTTATCTGATTGATAACCAAGGCTAAATCGTCGTATACGTCCAAATTTTTGATCCTTAAATCAACTGCTTCTTCGAGACCCATAATACAAGCTTCGTATTCGGCCTCGTTGTTTGTACACTTGAACGTAAGTCGAGCGGTGAAAGGAATGTGGGTACCCTGAGGGGTAACAATGATTGCCCCAATTCCGTTTCCGTAGTGATTAACTGCTCCGTCAAAGATAAGTCCCCACTGGGAACGTGGTTCTGGCCCTTCACTGGGTAGCGGTTCATCGCAGTCTTTCATTTTTAAATACATGACATCTTCGTTTGGGAAGTCAAACCCGATTGATTCTTGATCGTCGATCGGTTGATGAGCCAAATGATCAGCTAAAATACTTCCCTTAACGGCTTTTTGAGCATGGTACTCTATGTCATATTCTGATAACAACATCTGCCAACGGGCAATTCTTCCCGTGAGAGCAGGTTTTTCGAAGACGTACTTGATTGGATCCATTTCGGAGACCAACCAAGTAGTGTGACGAATCATGTACTGGCGAAGACGTTTGGCAGCCCAAGCCAAAGCGCAGCAAGTTTTCTCAAGCATCGTGTACCGAGTCTCGCAGTCGGTGAGTTTCTTGCTCAAATAGTAGATGGCAGACTCTTTTCTTTTTGTTTCGTCTTGTTGGCCAAGCACACAACCCATTGAGTCCTCTAGGACTGTGAGGTAAATGATCAATGGTCTTTCTTCCACTGGAGGTGATAGAATCGGAGGATTCAACGGTATTCCTTAATACTGTCGAAGGCAGTTTGGCAATCTTCTGTCCAAATGCAATCCTGGTTCTTTTTGAGTAACTTGAAAATCGGCGCACATGTGGTGGTCATAAGGAATATGAATCTTGAGATGTAGTTCAAACGTCCCAAGAATCCTCTGACTTGTTTTTCAGTTTTCGGAGAAGGAATTTCTTGAATGGCCTTGACCCTATCAGGATCAACCTCAATTCCTTTCTGGCTGACGATGAACCCTAGTAGTTTACCTGAACTGACACCGAAGGTGCACTTGTTGGGATTCAAGCGGAGCTTGAATTTTCTTAGACGTTCAAACAATTTTGACAGATGTTCAACGTGCTCACTCTCTGTTTTTGATTTTGCAATCATATCATCGACATATACCTCGATTTCTTTGTGTATCATGTCATGAAACAGAGTAGTCATGGCCCTTTGATAGGTTGCCCCGGCGTTCTTCAAACCGAACGGCATTACCTTGTAACAAAAGGTACCCCATGGGGTAATGAACAAAGTTTTCTCCATGTCTTTCGGTGCCATTTTAATCTGGTTATAGCCCGAGAATCCATCCATGAAGGAGAAAATTTTGAACTTTGCTGTGCTGTCTACCAGCATGTCAATGTGTGGTAAAGGAAAGTCATCCTTTGGACTTGCCTTGTTCAGATCTCGGTAGTCGACACACATTCTGACCTTTCCGTCCATCTTCAAAACAGGTACGATGTTGGCTAACCATTGAGGATATTCAGATGTAGCGAGGAAACCCGCGTCAATCTGTTTCTGTACCTCCTCTTTGATTTTGATGGCCATGTCTGGGTGAGTGCATCTCAACCTTTGCTTTACTGGCGGACATTCCGATCTTAACGGTAAATCATGTTCCACGATGCAGGTATCCAACCCTGGCATATCCTGATAGGACCAAGCGATTACATCGGGAAATTCTTTGAGAAGCTTTATCAAACCCTCTCTGGCAGTTGGACTGAGCAGTGTCCCAATCCTGATTTCTTTTCTCTCTTTCTCCGAACCCAAGTTTACCGTTTCCAACGGCTCTTTGTGAGGTTCAATGGACCTTTCCTCTTGTCTGGGTAGTCGAGAAATCTCTTCTGGAATTTTGTCGTCATCTTCTTCTTCAGCCCCAAATACCGGGAACTCAAAGTCGGGAGAAGGCATTGGATCATATGTTTCGACGGGGTTTAAAACAAGCAATCTGCATGACGTGATGATTCGTGTTTAGAAGAGATAGAGAAAATGCAAGTGTGTGCAGTGTATTTTTTTTACTGCTTGTTTTTATTATTGAATTGTTTTTTAGGATTACCATTTTCTAAAAAAGCAAAAAGAGAAAACAACAATTAATGCGGAAATTACAGAACGACGTTATTTTATTAATGAACAAGTCGATCCTTGAAACTACAGCCCTATAAAACAAAACTCTGTCGCTTCAGGAAAAGCGAAGAGGGAAATTTACAGAAAGCGAGCCCTATCAAAACATCCGTTTCACCTGGGCAGGGTGAAAGGTTAAAGATGGCAATTACTTTGACTGATGAACGACCTTCGGAACCTCGACGGCAACCCATTGGCGGCGAACTCCTCGGTGAATCACAAAGTCTGGCACCTTCCTTGATTTGTCTTCAGAAATGACGCTGATTTCTGGTGGAGCAGGATCATTGGAATCTGTTTCCCAGGCAGAGTTGTCGTAGGAGAATTCCTCTGTCGTATTTTGCATAGCATTTGTGCTCTCAGCTGTACCTCCCCATCCAGTTGGCTGGATATCTTCGAGCCTGATACGAGAGCTTTCGGGAGCGGTGTACTTGACCATATAGTCGTATTTTCCACTTGGTTCTCCCAAGGTGTCCCAAACTTCTTTGGAACTGGAGGAGTCATCTCTCTCGATGACGTTAACCTCAGGAAGCATAGTTGATGAATTCGAGTCCTGCAAACATTGCGAATTCATCTTCACGTTGAGTAGTTTCTGAGTGACCTGAGTGTTAATCCCATGACATGGTGGGGACGCATGTATTCTGTTCAATGACGGTCAGCTGATTTTCATTATTCGGCTGACCCTCTTGCCCCAAGTTTCCTGGGTAAGGCTGCCACATTGGCAGACCATCCATTGGGCCATAGTAATTGTAGTCAAAGTTGTCTTTCATCAGAGTGTCCTCCTCTAATGAATTTGGCGGAGCACGACATCCTTTCGGATCACAATCTCCATATGTCATTTTGACATCTGACCGTGGTATAAATCTCGGACTCTGTGCGGGAAAGCAAAATGGCGTAGGCACCTCTTCTTGAGACATATAACCGTCCTCGTTAAGGTAGGACTTCCATTCTTCATCTGTGTCAGAGGGATCTTCCTCATTGATAGCATGTACTGCTTGAGACACTGGGTGAAGGAAACCTCCACTGTGGAAGAAGTTTTGAAGGGGATGAAGACTTTCATCGTTAGCAGCTGTCTGGGTACAGGATGCAGAAAAACCAAGACCCTTCTTTGTTTTATTGTCAATAGGAATGACAAGCTGACCCCATCCAGTTATATCGGTACTCTCGACCGCTTTGATAGCATCTTTGTATGAGGAAATCGAAGTTCCTCCTTGGGATTGATTGTCCTTGTTCACCGACAATGCTTGGAACTGAGTTCCAATAACCTCCTCGGGTTCTATACCAGTAGATGATGACAAGTTACTCACAAGCAAGGCTTGTTCCCCACAAACTGTGACAATTTGATCGTTCTTGATGAACTTTAGCTTTTGGTGGAGGGTCGAAGTGACCGCTCCAGCCTGATGTATCCAAGGTCTTCCTAATAAACAACTGTATTTTGCCCGGATATCAATGACCTGGAAAGTGACTTGGAAAGTGTGAGGACCGATAGTTATGGGAAGATCAACTTCGCCGATAACTATTTTTCTGGATCCGTCGAATGCTTTGACGACAACCTCGCTGACTCTCATTGGAGGGCCTTTGAATGATAATTGCATCAAAGTGGACTTCGACATAACATTCAGGGCTGACCCTGCGTCTACCAGTACGCTGGCTAAAGCATCATCCTGGCAGTTAACTGTAATGTTGAGCGCCATGTTATGACGGCGACCCTCTTCGGGTAATTCCTCATCACTAAATCCCAAATTGTTGCAGGAAGTGATGTTAGAGACAATGCTATCGAACTGTCTGATTGTTACATCCTGTTCCACAAAGGCTTGCTCCAAGACTTTCTGTAGAGCCTCCCTACGCGCTTCTGAACTGAGTAACAGTGATAACACCGAGATCTTTGAAGGAGTCTGTAACAGTTGATCAACAATGTTGTATTCACTCCTTTGGATGAGCTTCACCATCTCATCATCATTTTTCGAAAGGTCGGGATTACTGGATTGACCGACTGGTGGATCAGGAGTTTCTGTCTAGAGTTCCTTTTCCTTGTTAGCTTCCCCAACCCCTCGGTTGAAGATTCTACCACTCCGTGTTACACGACTGATGTCTGCAATATTCACGACGGAGGGTAATGGAATTTCCTTTCCATTTTCAATTGTCATTGCACCGTATTTGTAAGGGATAACTTTAGTTGATTCATACGGTAGTGGTCCCGGTAGATAGATGACTATGGGAACCTTCTGATTTTTCTAACCATCATAAGTGATCTCGATTCATTCCCGGTTGGGAACTTTAGATTCGTCAAGTAGAGGGATTATGGCAAAAACATCCCTGGTCCAGTGATGACCAGAGATCGTGACAACATCCTCAACTTGCTCGGCAAGGTAGTTCGGCGTCCAGTCGATGGGTCCAGAACCCGGATATGGACGAATTTCTCCATGATCCACCTGACCCTGAAGAGCTGCTCTCACAAGGTAACACCCTTGGTTATTTTCCGAACAGACGCTACAACTGTCATAGTTGTGTGGTGGCACTTGGCCACGCCCACTTTGAATACAATGTAACCTTACTAGGTTAGCTTCCACTGATCGGACATCCTGACTTTGACGCCGGGTAGGATTCCTGTTATTGATACTAATCTGCTGAGTATCTTCATCCATATAAATTGGCATCCACCAGTGATTTAACAAGTGCTGAAGTGCCTCCTGGACAAGGGTACAACCTCGATCATTTTCGTAACCCGCTTTACAGCTTTGATAGTCATGTGATATTAAGAATCCGAGTCGGACCTGCTCAGCATATAACTCTACCAGGTTGGTATTCATCACGCAAATATCGAAGATCTGAACCATGTTGATCTGATAAGGGTTCCTATCATGGTAGTCTTGGATCCATCCAAGATCCATCTGACGCTGGAGGGCCTCTTGTATGAAAGAGCATCCCTGTTTGTTTACCAAGCAAGTTAGACAGGAACTGTAATCGTGTCGCGGCAGATTATGATACTGGCTTTGCCTTGAGTGCATTGCCACCAAGTTGACATTCATTGCATGGATATCTGGTTCTGAATGACGTTAGAATTTGTGTAAACCATGTTAACTCCATGAACTCGGTGCTCTTGGATCCATCTGAGATCCATTTGTTCCTGTAGAGCTGCTTGCACTACCGAACATCCTTGATTGTTTTTAGAGCAGATATCACACTGGTGATAGTTATGAGGTGGCACATGGCCATATCTACTCTGTCTACAATGCATCTTGACCAAATTGGTTTTCAACAAGAGTACATCGTGAATTTGATAGACATTGTTAAATTCTCCTTCTATCAAATTGACTGCAACTTTCTCATGTTGAGGCAGCGGGTTCGTGAAAACATTAGGATTCATATCCTTGAAGGATAAGACCCCGCTCCTAACAAGCTTTTGTACGTCGGACTTGAAATTGAGGCAAGTCTCTATGTTATGCCCCAAACCTCCTTGATGATAAGGGCATGTTTGATCCACCTTAAACCAAAAAGGCAGATTTTTCGGTACTGTAAGAGGAGACTTAGTCTGGATGTGCCCCTTAGCCAGTAGTAACAGAAACAGTTCTGCATACGTTACGGGTATAGGATCAAATCCTGGTGGCCGTGTTGTACGGTTGTTGTTATATGGAGGACGAGCCTACTGAAGAGGCTGTTGTGTCCTTTGTTGATCAGGCTGGCTCTACGCAACCTGAGGTTGATACGTAGGAATAGACGCAGGGTTGATAGCAGGAGTCACAACTGCTACCGGTTGATAACGTCGCCTTTGCTTTCCGAGAGAGATATTCCCAATATCTTGCTCTTTTTTCTTAGGGATAGCACTACCATATTTTTTAGTACCGCTCGTCGATCCAGTGTCTTTTACCAAACGTCCTTCTCGGACGGCTTCCTCAAGACGTACGCCCATGCCGACCATTTCGGTGAAATCACTGGGCGCACTGGCAACCATTCGGTCATAGTAAAATGAGCCTAAAGTCTTTAAGAAGATCTTTGTCATCTCTTTTTCCTCCAGAGGTGGGCAAATTTGATCGGCAATTTCACGCCATCTTTGAGCATACTCCTTAAAGGTTTCCTTGTCCTTTTGCGACATCGATCTGAGTTGATCTCTGTCGGGTGCCATGTCCAAATTGTATTTGTATTGTTGGACGAAGGCAGTACCAAGATCTCTGAATGGGCTGATTGTGGCACGGTTTAAACCCATGTACCATTTGAGTGCGGCACAGGTTAAACTATCCTGAAAGTAGTGAATCAGTAGGTCCTGATTCTCCGTCTGAGCTGACATCCGCCGAGCGTACATCACCAGATGGCTTTGAGGGCAAGAGTTACCCTTGTACTTTTCAAAGTCGGGCACTTGGAACTTGTGCGGGACTTTCACATTTGGGACCAAGCAGAGATCTGCGGAGTCCTTTCCAAATAGATCCTGATCGCGAATGGCTTGCAGCTCCTTCTGCATTTCCAAGAATTGCTCCTGGAATTCCTCCATTCTGTCAAACATAGTTTCCTTTTTACCAGAAGGTGTATGTGGAATCTGTCCTTCCGGGACAGTGTGCACCACAGGGGGTGGTACCGTGACTACGGCAGTGAGTCTTGGCGTTTCCCGAAGTTTGTAACCTTCAGGAGTCTTCAGTATGCCCCTGGCATCTTCGCTTTCCCAAAGTTTGTAACCTTCAGGCCCAGCGGCTTCTGTTGCGATTCCCTGATCTTCAGTGATCGGCGGAACATATCCTTCCGGGATATAGTTAACAGGCATGCCCCAAGGACGATCTTTCGGCATCTGATACCTAGGATCAAACTTCTCCACTATGGGCGTTGAGGTGATCTCTGAGATCACAGTCCTTTGTAGTTGAGCTTCTGCCATGGCTTGCATGTCGTTATGAAGCTTTCTCATATCCTCTCTCAGAGCGTCGATCTCTTCTTTCAACTCTCTGTTTTCTTCCTCAAGATCATCCATCTTTTTCTGACGATTGGCCCGAGTATTGTACGAATGAGACAGTTTGACTCTAGAATCGAGACACAAACGTGAGATTCGTAGGTAAGAAGAATACGCGATGTGAGAATGATGAATGCAATGATTATATTAATTGTTTAAGGTTTAATCAAAATAAACTTCGACAATTAGATTGCAAATATCAAACAGTGAGGAAACCCCTTTTTTATTGAATTCAAAGGATTACAGAAATGGAAATACAGTAGATTACAAGGTGCAGAAACAGAAACCTAAGCTAATGGGCCCAGAGTCCTCTCTGAGGAGAACTCGAGTGCTGATTCTGGTATCTTCCTTTTCTTTGACCGGGGCTCTTGGGCCGTTGTCGGGTTGTCATTCCTTTGCCAAGTGAAAGGAGCGAGCAAATTCCTTTGGTCATCCTGATTATCTACAGCATGTTGCTCCAAAATTTCAATCAGAGCATCTTTTTCGTTCAATAATTGCTGTACTTTGATGCACTCTACGTCGAGGGTGCGGTACTTGTTCTTCCAAGACCTTCTCTCCCGTTGAACTTTGTTGAGAGTAACCTGAAGCTTTTCAGTTTCCGTCATGAAGTACATGACAGATTCCCTCGGCGGAAGAATTCCGTAACGAGGATAAGGTATTTTTAGCTTGAGAGCTCTAGTTTGTAACCAATGGAGATAAGGCTCCACCGAGACACAATCCGGTTTTCCTAGAGACTCTCGTCCTTTCTTATGAACATGCTTCTAAGCGTGCACTATTTCCATCTTTAGTGCTCTGTCGTTTTCTCCTTCCTTGAAGAAAAGACCTTCCAGATGAACACCCAGTGGGATGTGTCTCATCGGGTATCCAAATTGACAAAGAACCAATACTGGATGGTAGTTGATTCCTCCCTTAGTTCATATGAGGGGTACGTTGGGGAAGTTTCCACAACGATCAATGATCCTGATTCCATCATAAATCCTATTACGCCAATCTATATCAGAGTTGGTAAGAGACATGATCTTCTGCGACCAACGTAAGGCACTCTTATAATCCCAAAAAGCAGTAGACTTGGGCAAGTGAGAGATAAACCATTTGTAAAGCAGAGGTACACAGCATGTGATCTCCCCTCCGCTGTACAAATTTCCCAAGTGTACAGAATGATACGCATCTGCGAGCAAAGTCGGCACAGGATTTCCAATGAGAAAAACCTTAATAGAGTTAATATCGACGAAGTTATTATTGTTAGGAAACAAAAATAACCCGTAGGTGAGCAAGACAAAGATGCTTCAAAAGCAGTCACGTTCCCTATACTGGCGAAATACAGGGCTTTCTTTGTCAAGAACTAGGCTGGCAAACCTTGGACGCCACCCTTAGTGGTTAGGTGAGTCCTGACCTCAGACTCGTCCAAATGAATTGCTCTCGCAATGGTCTGATTCTTTGGAATTTCTTCCAGTCCAGAAAATGGAGCTCGATCTGTAATGTGTAAATCGATCAGGTGAGAATACTCCTCCAGCGTTGGTGCTAGCTGGTAATCCGGGAATGTGAAACAGTGATAAACCGGATCGTAAAACTGAATGAGTGCATCCATGATTCCCTCAATCACATGGACTCTTAACAATGGTAGCAAACCTCCGTGCTTGGCTCTGAAAGCCTCTGGGTTAGTGATCATCCTCGCTAACCTTCTCAAATCCTCTAGTTTTGGAACCTTGAAGGTATACTGGTGAGTTCTCCTTCTACCGAAATCCATTAGTGCAATCCTTTTCTCTGATATTTGCAATCACAGTCTTAGTTTACTTTGAAAAACAGAGAGACTATAAGAGAAGATTTTTTGAATGTTTTAATGTTTTTTTAAATGAATGTATGAATGCAGCACACAAAAACATAGAAAAAACATGGGGTCAAAGGGTCGTTGTCATGAAGTCAAGGCTCTACCCATCCCCAAAGGTTTATACTAGGGTGATTTTTGTACCTGTACTCATTATCATCAGCTTCTCCCAGGAAAGCAAAACAACAAGCGGATCACCAGCGAGTTGTAGAGTAATCTTAGAGTAAGTTCCATTCACCGAGAATAGATCACCAGCCTCAAATGAGGGTAGTATCGCGTAATAACTATTTCCGATAGTTTCCGCACTACGAAAGGGTTTGGCTCCTCAGCTTCTTAGACTTAACAACTGGCCCATTGTCTAGGTGAGAGAATGGGTTGTGTTGGTCAGCCTCCACTGAGGTTGATGGTCGACCCCGTCGCCATCACTTATCTTAAGTGTATACTCAATCTTTCCATATACGGCATCACCCGCATTCCCATTAGCAGAAAAATAAACATGTATAGCAATTAGGAAAAATAGTATATATATTTGTCCTAAACATCCTAGACCTTTAAAGCTAAGGATCCTAAGTTCCTGACAGAAAATGGGTTCCCCGGCGGAAGCCCCAATCTGTAGTTTCCACACAAGAGGTGAAAAGGTAGTCTGTGCCTAGATCTAACTTTGATAGGCCCCACGGTGGGCGCCATTTTTCTGTAGCGAGCAATTTTGGACGCGGTTCTTAAGAGTTGGTCGCTCTCTGCGGTTTGAGCTTTAAACTACAGGTCGATTCATTTTTTATCCTATTGTGAGCTGATGAAGGAAGGGAAATAGATGTCTCCAATTAACCCTGTTTTGCATACTGAGTTTAAACAGCGGTCTGTTAGGTTACGGATGCTATCAATGTGGGGGTCCTTTGTACTGGTTATTTGTATTTTCGCCAATACGGTTTTCTTTCTTTTTTTGGATTTAGACAGAAGGTTTCTGGCAGGGAACAAGGATTAGGATGTTAGGACTGATGTTTTTGAATTACTGCTTTTGATTGATGGAGATATGGGATTTTGGGTTTTTATTTAGTGTGCTCGCTAAGATTTTTCTTTCAATCTTATGCCTACGTATTCCCGTTTACCGAAATAGGGAAATCAGAGCGTTCGTAGTTCCTCCTATTCTATGGGAGGAAATGGTTGTTTTTGGTGTCTTGTTCAAAGCCCAAGACGTGAAGCGAAAGGTGGTTTGTATCTTGCTCAAAGCCCGAGATGTGAAGCTGAAGAGTGTATTTGTATCTTGTTCAAAGCCCAAGATATGAAGCTAAAGGGTGTTGACTTTAGAGAGAATTTGTCATCTCTAAAGAGGGGGTTTTATGTCACAACTGTTTATAAAGGAGAATTACTTTAACCGGGATGTGTGAATCTGGCAATGCCATAATTTCCTTTATAGGGGGTTTTAACCTGAAAGAGAAGACTTTAACTCAGTGTAGAGCAATGCCATCTTTCCTTAGGAATTTCTCATACTAAAAGAGGGACATTGGCATGGATGTAGATGATCCAGAGGCTTGCCGCTTACAGCAGTTAGATGAAGGGGAAGGAGTTGTTGATGTTTATGTACTGTGAACGAGGCACAGCTTTGAGGCTAAAAGGTTGATTGGAGCAACCAGTGGTTTTCTTATACAAAGCCTAAGAGGAGGCTAATTGTATCTCGTACAAAGCCCGAGAGAGAGACGAAAAGGTTTTGACTCAACGAGGGAATCTTTTGGTATCTCGTATAAAGCCCGAGATGGAGGCGATTTGACTCAACAAGGGAGTTTTTTGTATCTTATATGAAGCCCGAGATGGAGGCGAAAGGGGTGATTGACTCAACGAGGGAGTCTCTTATGTGTCTCGTACAAAGCCCAAGAGAGAGGCCAAACGTTGTCTCAGTTAAGTGACAGGTCCAGTATACTGATTTTGAAAAAGAAAACCAGTTCTTATATGAGCAACACTGTACTCAGGGATTTGATTCAAGGATCTGGGTTATTCCTGTTCTTTAAGGAAGCGGGAAATCCGAAAGGTATTGAGACTGTCCGAGTCTGCGGGTTTCCTTCCTATTTAACGAAGGGGTCACTTGAGAATGTCTTTGAGACTCAAAGAAGTTAGACTGTCCAAGTCTAGAGTGTCATCTTTTGTACCATGCTTTGAGAAACAGTAGTAGACTCTTTGAAAGGATTGTTCTATGCAGATGACTAAGTTCCGTTCCTATACCTCTAGGAGGTCGTCGGGACAATTTGTACGAAGCCCAAGAGGAGGCTGGAAACTTTTTAAGAAGCCGACGGGTCCTTGTACTAAGCCCAAGAGGAGGCTATCATTCCCGGAGGAAGAGGTCATTATACGAAGCCTAAGAGGAGGCTGTGAATACTTCTAAGAAGCCGTAGGGTCCTTGTACTAAGCCCAAGAGGAGGCGGGGTTGCTTTTTAGGAAGCCTGTGGGTCCTTGTACGATGCCCAAGAGGAGGCCGATGCTTTTAAGAAGCCGATGGGTCCCCAAACCCCAAGAAATTCAAGGCAATGCTATTCACCGAGAATAGATCAAAGTCAGGAAAGTTCGAGAATTTGAAAGAAACTCAAAGATGCCATTCACGGAGAATACATTCATCTCTGGGAATAGAGTTTCTTGACGATTCCTAATGAGGACAGCCTGAGAGAAGACTGTGTCTGGTGATCCTATTGGGGGATCTAGTTGTCTATTTCTACGAATAAATGAAACGGCGTCACCTAGTTCTAGACGTAGTTGCCGGGAAAACTCTAAATATCTATACTATTATTACACAGTTGATATGAGTTTATGAAAGAAGACTTACAGCGAAACAGCCCCACAATACAGTTATATGTATATGAAAGCAGTAAATGAAAGCAATAACCACTTACTCAATTGTAGAGCTTCCATGCTGTTTGGTTAGTTGTTCAACAAAGAAAGATTGAAAATAACAGTATATTCAAAATCAAAGGAGAAAGTGCTTTGAAAAAGAAAGATTTGGGGCTTACAGCTCAAGGAGAGGCCCAGGGTTTTATCAGTGAGCGCACTGTTGAATTTGTACAGAGGGACTTATACAAGTGACTGAGGCCCAAAAAGTTTTATGTACAAAGGGATGGGTCTTACACTCTCTCAAGAGGCCCAAAAGGTTTAAAGCAAAAGAGTGGGGCTTATAACATGAGGGTAGGCCCAGATGATTTTTCCGTTTGAAATGGCGATCGCGCCGAGGTTTTCTTTTATCGCAGAGGGACTTATACAATAAGTGAGGCCCAAAATGTTTTGGTTAAAAGGGGGTTGGGTCTTACACTCTATTAGAGGCCCAAAAATTTTGAATGGGTCTTATAGCTCGAGGAGAGGCCCAAGGTTATTTTTCAAAAGGCGATGATCGTGCCGTTTATTTGAAAATGTACAGAGGGACTTATACAACGAATGAGGCCCAAAATGTTTCTGTACAAGTGGCTTGGGTCTTACACTCTCTCAAGAGGCCCAAAATGATTTGAAAATGATTTATGAGGGTTGAATTAATCCAAAAACCCTAATTTGTTTTCAAAAATGTATTTAATTGAATAAAAATTCAATTAAAAATGATCAAAATTGTTTAACATATGAAAAACAAATTGTGATTTTGGATTAATGCTTCAAAAATTAAGTATTGACCTACAAAATAATTAGAAAGCATTAAAAGTTGCAAAATCAATGTAGAAAAAATATTTAAAATGTCAAAAACAATTAAAATATTAATTCTTTGAAAAAATATCAATTATATGAAGTAAATAATATTTTTGGGATTTTTTGATAAAATAAAATATTTTAACATTTTTGTGAATTATTAAAAAAAGAATCAACTCAAAATCATTAAAACTCAGAGAGAAATTAATTTTTGAATCAATTAAATAAAAATTACAAAATTCAAATATTTGAATTTCTAAAAATGGCGCCAAGAACAGCTGAAGAACACGCGCGTGTTCTGGGTTTGGCTGATTTGCATTTTCTATCCAATCTCCCTGAATACTTGATTATAACATGCAATCCACATATCATTATGCTCGTCTCAACCTCACGATCATGTCTATGTCCATTAATTTCATTTAAATTAAACATATAACAAGAAATCATGAAAAATCCTCAAGAACCCTAATTTCTGCATGAAGGCTAAGATTTTTGATACACGATTCAAACAATGCAAATAATTGAGGGAAAACATTCCATGCATGATTATGAACATATGGCCAAATTATTGTGCAGCAAAAATTGCATGGATCATAGAGTTAGAAGAGCTCATGCTTACCACTTGCAGCTGGTGATCGTGATTTGTGTTGGAGGTGTTACAGCTAGGTTCCAATGATGTGGATAGCTTTCCTAGGTACCAAGTGATGTGTCTGAGTGCTTGGAATGGATTGAAATGGTTTGGAGTTGAAGATGGCACCTCAACTGCAAAACTGTCAAGAACTTGAGCAATTGGCTGGTGATTTTCTGAAATCAGTGTTCCAGATGTTATGTGAGTGTTTGGATCACTTCTATATGATGTATGTGAGGTGTGTGAGTGATTGGTTTGATTGGAAAAGCTCTCAAACTCAAAACCTGATAGCTACCTTGCTAAGAAAGGCATTTTTGCCAAGAGAAAGAGATTTTGAGGAAAGCATCTTACATGATGGATTTGGTGTACTCAAACTGATCACAATTGAGCTCTATTTATAGTAGAGCAAGTTTGTTTTGCAAGGAATAGTGAATGGCAACTGGTAAGTAGGTTTGGCCAATGTTGTCCAATGGAAATCCAAGTCTCCTCTAGCCATTGACTAGAGGTTAGGGCACCGAGATGTGGTTCCCTTGGTCTTGGATAAGTCTTGACTGATTTCAGATGAGAATGGCTCAGTCCATGCCACCTTGATGCTTCCATTGAATGCTTCAATCCAAATTTGGAGTCTTGTCCCTATTTTGGTCATTCTAGGTTCAACATGCTATTTCTTGTTCTATGGACTTTGGAGGCTTGGCTCAATGATTGTCCTCTTTAGATTCAATCCTCAGATGTGTCCAAGTGGATAGGAGCATTTGAATTTGGCTGATTTTGGCAAATCAAGCAAAGTTGCAAATTCTGCCTTGCCTTGGCAGATTTCAGCAAGGCAACTTTCCAATGTCATATCTCATGACTCAAATGGAATTTGGCAATGTTCTTGGCCATTTTGGAAAGCCCTTACATGATATAACAACTGTTTGAACATATTTGGTTTTGATATCTTTTGAATCCAAGTGAAAAATCTCCTTACATTTGGCAAAAAGTGAAGGCAGATTCTGACTTAGTGAAAATTTCACTAAGTGTTGGAAAAAGTGACATTTTCACTTTTCAGCCATTTTGATCACTCCATAACTCAAAATCCTTAATGAATTGGACTTAGGTCTAGTTGAGGTTTTTGTAGAGGGTAATGAGGGCTACAAATCCATCTTTGGATGAGAAAAAATGGCCTTGTGGTTTAGGAGTTATGATCCTTCAAAGTTGGTACCCTTGTCACTTTATTTTTAACTTAGAAAATTTTCTAAGTTTTTATGGTTACCCCTTTTACAAGTTATCCCACTTTTCTTGATTTTTCTTGATGAATGACGATTCAAATCATACATTAACATCATTTTAGGGTTAAAAATCCATTTTGGTGAAAAATCTCAAAAAGTCAAAGTTGACTTTTGTGCACAGTTGACTTTTTATCAGATGAATTCCAAACTGTGCAATTCTTCAGGAAATCATGTGCTTGACCTAAATCAAACTTGATGGACATGTTCCATGGGTGTCATAGGGTATATTGGGGCATGTCCTAGGGCTTGGGAGCATGTCCTGGTCAAAAGTCAAAGTTACAGTTGACTTTCCTCGCGAAACCCTAATTGTGGTGCAGATGAAATTGAGACTTGTTGCTCAAGCTTTTTGGATTAATCCATTGTTCCAAATGGATCAATATAGTTCATTAGAGACCCTCAAACCCTCTCTTGAGGTCTTGGCTCATGATTTGCCCTAAAAGTCAACTTAGGGGTGAATTAGGTCAAGAAACCCTAATTCCTGATTTTTGATGTATGCATCCCCTGAGGCAAAATTGACTTGATGATTGGGTCCATGAGGTTCCATGGAGTATATTAGGTTATGTTTTGGATCATTGGCTTGTGCCCAGATGAAAAATTTCCATCTGGAGGCTCTGGTCGACCAAAACCCTAATTTGGTGACACTGTCGATCTTGAAGCTTGATCCACCTAGAAGGGAGCAATCTTGTGCTTAATCCTTGAAGTGGGAGTCCTCTTGATCCATTGTGGATATTTGAGAGGTTAGACAAGTTGAAGATCATGTCATTCCTTGATTGATCCTTTGTCTAAGGCTCTGAGAGGGCTTAAAACCCTAATTTTGAGTGTAGTGAATGCTCAACAACCCTTGAGGCATTTGATGAGGCATGATGGTTCATCCACATTGTGATGATGATTTGCACAATGATGGGAAATCTTAGTGGTCAAAATTTGGGGTATGACACTTCTAAGCCAGTGCGCCTGAATGAAGGATCAGCTGTATCAAATGCGGTTTTCCCATCTGATACCCTCGGCCGAGTTCCCATTTCCTAAGCCCGGCCAACGGTATTCCCCACAGGGACTGTCTCTCCTAAGCAAGGCAGAATTGCTACTTTTGGATCAACGGTACGACTTCGCCCCGTGATGGCCGAGTATCCCGTCATGTTCATCTTTTAGTATGTATGTTGCGTTGGTTTTGTCAGCATATACATACATACATCATGCATTATTGATTTACATTCACATTTATATTGCATCACTATCACTCTAGTCGGTCTTATCCCCTAGTGATAAAAGTCCTCTCAATCGAGTTTTAAAATTTTTTCCTCGTCAGGAAAGGTTGCGTCAGAACAATCTCTCTCCTCCAGTTTATTTCTGGATTAGAATTGGCCCTTGACCACTTTGATAACTTGAACCTCTGAAAGACCAGAGAACCTTCGACAAATGTCATTCTTCGCCATTGAAGACGACATCCTTGCTTTCCCGGATTAAGGAAAATCCCCAGAGAAAACCTCTTAATCAAGAGATTCGGCGGTACGACAGTTTTTCTCCAAAAAAAGCCGCTGATGAAAAGGTCATCGGCACCTCAAAATTGGATCCCATCATATGGCGTTTCTCCGGGAAGATCCCGAGAAAAGTATGATGTAAGACTCCAAGCAAAAGCAGTCCCTCAAGAAACTCGCTTTCCCCAGTAGAAACAAATGGCATCTCCAATAGAGAAGTTTGTGTACCTCTACAACTCAGGCGAATGGGTTCCCCAGCGAGTCTGACATCAAACTTTTTCTATCAAATGACATCTCCCCAGGAAAATTCGGCGAGAAGTTTGAGGAAAACCGCTACGAATAGCGTCCCTTGTCAAGAAAGTTTATTGACAAAAGAAACTAAGACCAGTTCCTTCGTAGGTGTAATACCCCAAATTTTGACCACTAAAAGTTTCCCATCATTGTGCAAATCATCATCACAATATAGATGAGTCGTCATGCTTCATCAAATGCCTCAAGGGTTGTTGAGCATTCACTACAATCAAAATTAGGGTTTTAAGCCCTCTCAGAGCTCTTAGACAAAGGTTCAATCAAGGAATGACATGATCTTCAACTTGTCTAGCCTCTAACATATCCACAATGGATCAAAAGGACTCCCACATCAAGGACTAAGCACAAGGCTGCTCCCTTCTAGGTGGATCAAGTCTCAAGATCGCCAGTATCACCAAATTAGGGTTTTGGTCGACCAGGGCCTCCAGATGGAAAGTTTCATCTGGACACAAGCCAAAGATCCAAAACACAACCTAATGTACTCCATGGAACCTCATGGACCCAATCATCAAGTCAATTTGGCCTCAGGGGATGCATTCATCAAAAATCAGGAATTAGGGTTTCTTGACCTAATTCACCCCTAAGTTGACTTTTAGGGAAAATCAAGAGCCAAGACCTCAAGAGAGGAGTTGAGGGTCTCTAATATACCATATTGATCCATTTGCAACAATGGATTAATCCAAGAAGCTTGAGCAACAAGTCTCAATTTCATCTGCACCACAATTAGGGTTTTAAGGAAAAAGTCAACTGCAACTTTGACTTTTGACCAGGACATGCTCCCAAGCCCTAGGACATGTCCATCAAGTTTGATTTAGGTCAAGGACATGATTTCATGAAGAATTGCACAGTTTGGAATTCATCTGATAAAAAGTCAACTGTGCACAAAAGTCAACTTTGACTTTTTGAGATTTTTCACCAAAATAGATTTTTAACCCTAAAATGATGTTAATGTATGATTTGAATCATCATTCATCAAGAAAAATCAAAGAAAGTGGGATAACTTGTAAAAGGGGGTAACCATAAAACTTAGAAATTTTTCTAAGTTATGGAAAAAGTACCACTAATGCACCAACTTTGGAGGACCATAACTCCTAAACCACAAGGCCAATTTTTTTCATCCAAAGATGGATTTGTAGCCCTCATTACCCTCTACAAAAACTTCAACTAGACCTAAGTCCAATTCATTAAGGATTTTGAGTTATGGAGTGATCAAAATCAAGAAATCACACTTTGTTCCAACACTTAGTGAAAATTTCACTAAGTCAGATTTTGCTTCACTTTTTGCCAAATGTAGAGGGATTTTTCACTTGGAATCAGAAGAGATCAAAATCAAACATGTTCAAACAGTTGTTGTATCATGTAAGGGCTTTCCAAAATGGCCAAGAACATTGCCAAATTCAACTTACACCATGAGATATGACATTGTCAAGTTGCCTTGCTGAAATCTGTCAAAGGCAAGGCAGATTTTGCATTTTGGCTCGATTTGCCAAAATCAGCCAAATTCAAATGCTCCTATCCACTTGGACACATCTGAGGATTGAATCTAAAGGGGACAATCACTGAGCCAAGCCTCCAAAGTCCATGGAACAAGAAATAGCATGTTGAACCTAGAATGGCCAAAGTAGGGACAAGACTCCAAATTTGGATTGAAGCATTCAATGGAAGCATCAAGGTGGCATGGACTGAGCCATTCTCATCTAAAATCAGTCAAGACTTATCCAAGACCAAGGGAACCAAAGCTCTGTGCCCTAACCTCTAGTCAATGGCTAGAGGAGACTTGCATTTCCATTGGACAACATTGGCCAAACCTACTTACCAGTTGCCATTCACTATTCCTTGCAAAACAAACTTGCTCTACTATAAATAGAGCTCAATTGTGATCAGTTTGAGTACACCAAAGCCATCAAACAGATGCTTTCCTCAAAATCTCTTCTTTCACTCCAATTTTGCCTTCTAAGGCAAGTCACTATCGGGTTTTGAGTTTGAGAGCTTTTCCAAGCAAACCAATCACACACACACCTCACATACATCACATATGAGCTGATCAAACACTTAGATCACTTCTGAAACACCAATTTCACAAAATCACCAGCTGGTTGCTCAAATTTTCAATCAAGTTACAGCTGAGATGCCATGAATTGATCCAGCCAATTTCAATCAAGTCCAAGCATTCAAACACACTCCATAGGGTGTAGGGAAGCTGTTCAGATCATCACCACTCATCTGTAACACCTCCAAATCAAAAATCACATTGCACTTGCTGTCATGGCTTAGAGGTAAGCATATACTTGGTCATCTCTCAATCTATGCATATTTCCTCGCACAATAATTTGGCCATATGTTCATAATCATGCATGGAATGTTTTCCCTCAATTAATTGCATTATTTGAACCGTGTATCAAAAATCCTAGCCTTCATGCAGAAATTAGGGTTCTTGAGGTTTCTTCGTGATTTCATGTTTTATGTTTAATTTAAATGAAATTAAGTGTTATAGACATGATCGTGAGGTTGAGACGAGCATAATGATATGTGGATTGCATGATATGATTACGTATTCAGTGAGATTGGATGGAAAACGCAAATCAGCCAAACCCAGAAAACACGCGTGTTCTTGTTTGTGTTCTTGGCGCCTTTTTCATAAATTCAAATATTTGAATTTTGTGATTTTGTTTAATTGATTCAAAAATTAATTTCTCTCTGAGTTTTAATGATTTTGAGTTGATTCTTTTTTTAATAATTCACAAAAATGTTAAAATATTTTATTTTATCAAAAAATCCCAAAAATATTATTTATTTCATATAATTGATATTTTTGCAAAGAATTAATGTTTTAATTGTTTTTTGACATTTTAAATATTTTTTCTACATTGATTTTGCAACTTTTAATGCTTTCTAATTATTTTGTAGGTCAATACTTAATTTTTGAAGCATTAATCCAAAATCACAATTTGTTTTTCATATGTTAAACAATTTTGATCATTTTTTAATTGAATTTTTATTCAATTAAATACATTTTTGAAAACAAATTACGGTTTTTGGATTAATTCAACCCTCATAAATTATTTTCAAAACACTTTGGGCCTCTTGAGAGAGTGTAAGACCCAACCCACTTGTACAGAAATATTTTGGGCCTCATTCGTTGTATAAGTCCCTCTGTACATTTTCAAATAAACGGCACGATCGTCGCCTTTTTAAAATAACCTTGGGCCTCTCCTTGAGCTATAAGACCCATTCAAAACACTTTGGGCCTCTCCTTGAGCTATAAGACCCATTCAAAACAATTTGGGCCTCTAATAGAGTGTAAGACCCAATCCCCTTTTAACCAAAACCATTTGGGCCTCACTTATTGTATAAGTCCCTCCGCGTTAAAAGAAAACCTCGGCGCGATCGCCATTTTTAAACGGAAAACTCATCTGGGCCTACCCTCGTGTTATAAGCCCCACTCTTTTTCTTTAAACCTTTTTGGGCCTCTTGAGAGAGTGTAAGACCCATCCCTTTGTACAGAAAACCTTTTTGGGCCTCAGTCATTTGTATAAGTCCCTGTGTACAAAATTCAAACAGTGCGCTCACTGATAAAACCCTGGGCCTCTCCTTGAGCTGTAAGCCCCAAATCTTTCTTTTTCGAAGCACTTTCTCCTTTGATTTTGAATATATTGTTGTTTTCAATCTTTCTTTGTTGAACAACTAACCAAACAGCATAGAAGCTCTACAACCGAGTAAGTGGTTATTGCTTTCATTTACCGCTTTCATATACATATAACTGTATTGTGGGGCTGTTTCACTGTAAGTCTTCTTTCATAAACTCATATCGACTGTGTAATAATAGTATAGATATTTAGAGTTTCCCCGGCAACTACGTCTAGAACTAGGTGACGCCGTTTCGTTTATTCGTAGAAATAGACAAGTAGATCCCCCAATAGGATCATTAGATACAGTCTTCTCTCAGGCTGTCCTCATTAGGAATCATCAAGAAACTCTACTCCCAAAGATGAATGTATTCTCCGTGAATGGCATCTTTGAGTTTCTTCCAAATTCTCGGACTTTCCTGACTTTGATCTATTCTCGGTGAATAGCATTGCCTTGAATTTCTCAGGGTTTAGGGACCCATCGGCTTCTTAAAAGCATCGGCCTCCTCTTGGGCATCATACAAGGACCCGCAGGCTTCCTAAAAGCAACCCCTCCTCCTCTTGGGCTTAGTACAAGGACCCTACGGCTTCTTAGAAGTATTCACAGCCTCCTCTTTGGCTTCGTATAATGATCTCTTCCTCCGGGAATGATAGCCTTCTCTTGGGCTTCGTACAAGGACCACTCGGCTTCTTAAAAGTTTCCAGCATCCTCTTGGGCTTCGTACAAATTGTCCCGAAGACCTCCTAGAGGTATAGGAACAGAACTTAGTCATTTGCATAGAACAGTCCTTTCATAGAGTCTACTACTGTTTCTCAAAGCATAGTACAAAAGATGAAACTCTAGACTTGGACAGTCTAATTTCCTTGAGTCTTAAAGACATTCTCAAGTGACCCCTTCGTTAAATAGGAAGGAAACCCGCAGACTCGGATAGTCTCAATACCCTTTGGATTTCCCGTTTCCCCAAAGAAAAGGAAATATCCCGGATCCCTGAATCAAATCCCTGAGTACAGTATTGCTCATATAAGAACTAATTTTCTCTTTCAAAATCAGTATACTGGACCTGTCACTTAACTGAACAGTCACCATAGCCTCCTATTGGGCTTTGTACAAATGATTCTCCCCCAGTGGAGTCAAATAACGTTTAGCCTATCTCTCGGGCTTTGTACGAGACACATAAGGGACTCCCTCGTTGAGTCAATCACCCCTTTCGCCTCCATCTCGGGCTTTATACGAGATACAAAAAGGTTCTTATTGAGCCAAATAAACAACAACCTCCATCTCAGGCTTCGTACGAGATACAAAAAACTCTCTTGTTGAGTCAAATAGCCTCTATCTTGGGCTTTATACGAGATACCAAAAGATTTCATCGTTGAGTCAAAACCTTTTAGCCTCTCTCTCGGGCTTTGTACGAGACATATATTAGCCTCCTCTTAGGCTTTATATAAGAAAACCACTGGTTAATCTAATTAACCTTTTAGCATCAAAACTGTGCCTCGTTCACAGTACACAAACATCAACAACTCCTTCCCTCTTCATCTAATCGCTGTAAGCGACAAGCCTCTGGATCATCTACATCCATGCCACTGTCCCTCTTTTAGTATGAGAAATTCCTAAGGAAAGATGGCATTGCTCTACACTGAGTTAAAGTCTTCTCCTTCAGGTTAAAATCCCCTATAAAGGAAATTATGGCATTGCCGGATTCACAAATCCCGGTTAAAGTAATTCTCCTTTATAAAACAGTTGGGACATACAACCCCCTCTTTAGAGATGACAAATTCTCTCTAAAGTTGAGACCTTTCAGCTTCACATCTTGGGCTTTGAACAAGATACAAATAGACCCTTCAGCTTCACATCTTGGGCTTTGAGCAAGATACAAACCACCTTTTTGCTTCACGTCTTGGGCTTTGAACAAGACACCAAAACAACCATTTCCTCCCATAGAATAGGAGGAACTACGAACGCTCTGATTTCCCTGTTTCGGTAAACGGGAATACATAGGCATAAGATTGAAAGAAAAATCTTAGCGAGCACACTAAACAAAAACCCAAATCCCATATCTCCATCAATCAAAAGCAGTAATTCAAAACATTAGTCCAAACATCCTAATCCTTGTTCCCCGCCAGAAACCTTCTGTCTACATAAAAACCAGTATTGGCGAAAATACAAATAACCAGTACAAAGGCCCCCCTACATTGATAGCATTCGTAACCTAACACACCGCTATTTAAACTCAGTATGCAAAGCAGGGTTAATTGGAGACATCTATTTCCCTTCCTTCATCAGCTTCAATAGGATAAAAAATGAATCGACCTGTAGTTTTAAGCTCAAACCGCAGAGAGCGACCAGCGCTTAAGAACCGCGTCCAAAATCGCTCGCTACAGAAATAATGGCGCCCACCGTGGGGCCCTTCGAAGTTAGATCTAGGCACGGTCTTCCTTCTCTTCACTTATGTGAAAACCACAGATTGGGGCTTCCGCCGGGGAACCCATTTCTGTCAGGAACTTAGGATTCATAGCTTTAAAGGTCTAGGATGTTTAGGACAAATATATATACTGCTTTTCCTAATTGCTATACATGTTTATTTTTCTACTAATGGGAATGCGGGTGATGCCGTATGTGGAAAGATTGAGTATACACTTAAGATAAGTGATGGCGACGAGGTCGACCATCAACCTCAGTTGAGGCTGACCAACGCAACCCATTCTCTCACCTAGACAATGGGCCGATTGTTAAGTCTGAGAAGCTGAGGAGCCAAACCCTTTCGTAGTGCGGAAACTATCGGAAATAGTTGTTACGCGATACTACCCTCATTTGAGGCTGGTGATCTATTCTCGGTGAATGGCACTTACTCTAAGATTGCTTTACAACTCGCTGGCGATCCGCTTGTTGTTTTGCTTTCCTGGGAGGAGCTGATGATAATGAGTACAGGTACAAAAATCACCCTAGTATAAACCTTTGGGGATGGGTAGAGCCTTGACTTCATGACAACGACCCTTTGACCCTATGTTTTTTCTATGTTTTTGTGTGCTGCATTCATGCATTCATTTAAAAAACATTAAAACATTCAAAAAATCTTCTCTTCTAGTCTCTCTGTTCTTTCAAAATAGACTAAGACTGTGATTGCAAATATCAGAGAAAAGGATTGCACTAATGGATTTCGGTAGAAGGAGAACTCACCAGTATACCTTCAAGGTTCCAAAAGTAGAGGATTTGAGAAGGTTAGCGAGGATGATCACTAACCAAGAGGCTTTCAGAGCCAAGCACGGAGGTTTACTACCACTGTTAAGAGTCCATGTGATTGAGGGAATCATGGATGCGCTCATTCAGTTCTATGATCCATTTTATCACTGTTTCACATTCCCGGATTACCAGCTCGCACCAACGCTGAAGGAGTATTCTCATTTGATTGACCTACACATTACGGATCGAGCTCCATTTTCTAGACTGGAAGAAATTCCAAAAAATCAGACCATTGCGAGAGCAATTCATTTGGACGAGTCTGAGGTCAGGACTCACATGACCACTAAGGGTGGCATCCAAGGTTTGCCAGCTCAGTTCTTGACAAGGAAGGCCTTGCATTTTGCCAGTATAGGAAACGTGACTGCTTTTGAAATCATCTTTGTCTTGCTCACCTACGGGTTATTTTTGTTTCCTAACATCAATAACTTCGTCGATATTAACGCTATTAAGGTTTTTCTCATTGGAAATCCTGTGCCGACTTTGCTCGCAAATGCGTATCATTCTGTACACTTGGGGAATTTGTACAGCGGAGGGGAGATCACATGTTGTGTACCTTTGCTTTACAAATGGTTTATCTCTCACTTGCCCAAGTCTGCTGCTTTTTGGGATTGCAAGAGTGCCTTATGTTGGTCACAGAAGATCATGTCTCTTACTAAATCTGATATAGATTGGTGCAATAGGATTTATGAGGGAATCAGAATCATCGACCGTTGTGGAAACTTCCCCAACGTACCCCTCATAGGAACTAAAGGAGGAATCAACTACCATCCGGTATTGGTTCTTCGTCAATTTGGATACCCGATGAGACACATCCCACTGGGTGTTCATCTGGAAGGTCTTTTCTTCAAGGAAGGAGAAAATGACAGAGCACTAAAGACGGAAATAGTGCAAGCTTGGAAACATGTTCATAAGAAAGGATGAGAGTCTCTAGGAAAACCAAATTGTATCTCGGTGGAGCCTTATCTCCACTGGGTACAAACTAGAGCTCTCAAGCTGAAGATGCCTTATCCTTGTTATGGAATTCTTCCGCCGAGGGAATCTGTCATGTACTTCATGACGGAAACTGAAAAGCTTCAGGTTACTCTCAACAAAGTTCAAAAGGAGAGGAGGTCTCGGAAGAACAAGTACCGCACCCTCGACGTAGAATGCATCAAAATACAGCAATTACTAAAAGAGAAAGACGCTCTGATTGAGATTTTGGAGCAACATTCTGTAGATAATCAGGATGACCAAAGGAATTTGCTCGCTCCTTTCACTTGGCAAAGGAATGACAACCCGACAACGGCCCAAGAGCCCCGGTCGAAGAAAAGGAAGATACCAGAATCAACACCCGATTTCTCCTCAGAGAGGACTCGGGACCCATTAGTTTAGGTTTCTGTTTCTGTACCTTGTAATCTACTGTATTTCCATTTCTGTAATCCTTTGAATTTCAATAAAAAGGGGTTTCCCCACCGTTTGATATTTGCAATATAATTGTCGAAGTTTATTTTGATTAAACCAAAAAACAATTAATATAATCATTGCATTCATCATTCTCACATCGCGCATTCTTCTCCCCTACGAATCTCACGTTTGTGTCTTGGTTCTAGAGTCAAACTGTCTCATTCGTATAATACTCGGGCCAATCGTCAGAAAAGGATGGATGATCTTGAGGAAGAAAACAGAGAGTTGAAAGAAGAGATCGACGCTCTGAGAGAGGATATGAGAAAGCTTCGTAACGACATGCAAGCCATGGCAGAAGCTCAGCTACAACGAACTGTGATCTCAGAGATCACCTCAACGCCCAAAGTGGAGAGGTATGATCCTAGGTATCAGATACCGAAAGATCGTCCTTGGGGCATGCTTGTTAACTATATCCCGGAAGGATATGTTCTGCCGATTGCTGAAGATCGGGGAATCACAACAGAAGCCGCTGGGCCTGAAGGTTACAAACTGCAGGAAAGCGAAGATGCCAGGGGCATGTTGAAGACTCCTGAAGGTTACAAACTTCGGGAAACGCCAAGACTCACTGCCGTAGTCACGGTACCGCCCCCTGTGGTGCACACTGTCCCAGAAGGACAGGTTCCCCAGACACCTTCTGGTAAGAAGGAAACTATGTTTGACAGAATGGAGGAATTCCAGGAGCAATTCTTGGAAATGCAGAAGGAGCTGCAAGCCATTCGCGGTCAGGATCTATTTGGAAAGGACGCCGCAGATCTCTGCTTGGTCCCAAATGTGAAAGTCCCGCACAAGTTCCAGGTGCCCGACTTTGAAAAGTACAAGGGTAACTCTTGCCCTTAGAGCCATCTGGTGATGTACGCTCGGCGAATGTCAGCTCAGACGGAGAATCAGGACCTACTAATTCACTACTTTCAGGATAGTTTAACCAGTGCCGCACTCAAATGGTACATGGGTTTAAACCGTACTACGATCAGTACATTCAGAGATCTTGGCACTGCCTTCGTCCAACAATACAAATACAATTTGGACATGGCACCCGACAGAGATCAACTCAGATCGATGTCGCAAAAGGACAAGGAAACCTTTAAGGAGTATGCTCAAAGGTGGCGTTAAATTTCCGCTCAAATTTGTCCACCTCTTGAGGAAAAAGAGATGACAAAGATCTTCTTAAAGACCTTAAGCTCATTTTACTATGACCGAATGGTTGCCAGTGCGCCCAGTGATTTCACCAAAATGGTCGGCATGGGCGTACGTCTTGAGGAAGCCGTCCGAGAAGGACGTTTGGTAAAAGACACTGGATCGACGAGCGGTACTAAAAAATACGGTAGTACTCTCCCTAAGAAAAAAAAGCAAGATATTGGGAATATCTCTCTCGGAAAGCAAAGGCAACGTTATTAACCGGTAGCAGCAGTGACTCCTGCTATCAACCCTGCGCCTATTCCTATGTATCAACCTCAGGTTGCGCAGAGCCAACCTGGCCAGCAAAGGACACAACAGCCTCTTCAGCAGGCTCGTCCTCCATATAATAACAGCCGTACAACACGGCCACCAGGATTCGATCCTATACCCGTGACGTACGCAGAACTATTTCCGTTACTACTGGCTAAGGGGCACATCCAGACTAAATCTCCTCTTATAGTACCGGAAAATCTGCTTTTTTGGTTTAAGGTGGATCAAACATGCCCTTATCATCAAGGAGTTTCAGGGCATAACATTGAGACTTGTCTCAATTTCAGGTCCGGCGTACAAAAACTTGTTAGGAGCGGGGTCTTATCCTTCAAGGATACGAATCCTAATGTTCTTACGAACCCGCTGCCTCAACATGAGAAAGCTGCCGTCAATCTGATTGAGAAAGAGACTAACAATGTCTATCAAATTCACGATGTACTCTTGTTGAAGATTAATTTGGACAAGATGCGTTGTAGATAGAGTGGATATGGCCATGTGCCACCTCATAATTATCACCAGTGTGATATCTGCTCTAAAGACAACCAAGGATGTTCTGTAGTGCAAGCAGCTCTACAGGAACAGATGGATCTCGGATGGATCCAAGAGCACCGAGTTCGTGTAGTTAACATGGTCTACATGAATTTCAACGTCATTCAGAACCACGATATCCGTGCGATGAATGTTAATCTGGTGGCAATGCACTCAAGGCAAAGCCAGTATCATAATCTTCCGCGGCACGATTACAGTTCTTGTCTGATTTGCTCGGTAAACAAACAGGGATGCTCTTTCATACAGGAGGCCCTCCAGCGTCAGATGGATCTTGGATGGATCCAAGTCTACCATGATAGGAACCCTTATCAGATCAATATGGTTTAGATCTTCGATATTCGCGTGATGAATACCAACTTGGTAGAGTTACATGCTGAACAGGTCCGACTCGGATTCTTAATATCACATGACTATCAAAGCTGTAAAGCGGGTTGCGAAAACGATCGAGGTTGTACCCTTGTCCAGGAGGCACTTCAGCACTTGTTAAATCATTGGTGGATGCCAATCTACATGGATGAAGATACTCAGCAAATTAGTATCAATAACAGGAATCCTACTCGACGTCAAAGTCAGGATGTCCGATCAGTGGAAGCTAACCTAGTGAGGTTACATTGTATTTAAAGTGGGCGTGGCCAGGTGCCACCACACAACTATGATAGTTGTAGCGTCTGTTCGGAAAGCAACCAAGGGTGTTACCTTATGAGAGCAGCTCTTCAGGGTCAGGAGGACCGTGGAGAAATTCGTTCATATCCGGGTTCTGGACCCATCAACTGGACGCCGGATTACCTTGCCAATCAAGTCGAGGATGTTGTCACAATCTCTGGTCATCACCATAACAGGGATGTTTTTGCCATTATCCCTCTACTTGACGAATCTAAAGTTCCCAACCGGGAACGGATCGAGATTACTTACGATGGTCAGAAAAATCAGAGGGTTCCCATAGTCATCTATCTACCGGGACCACTACCGTATGAATCAACTAAGGCTATCCCTTACAAATACGGTGCAACGACAGTTGAAAATGGAAAGGAAATTCAATTACCCTCCGTCGTGAATATTGCAGACATCAGTCGTGTAACACAGAGTGGTAGAATCTTCAACCGAGGAGTTGGAGAACTTAACAAGGAAAAGGAACTTCAGACAGAAGCTCCCGATCTATCAGTCGGTCAATCCAGTAATCCCGACCTTTCGAAAAATAATGATGAGATGCTGAAGCTCATCCAAAGGAGTGAATATAACATTGTTGATCAACTGTTACAGACTCCTTCAAAGATCTCGGTATGATCACTGTTACTCAGTTCAGAAGCCCACAAGGAGGCTCTACAGAAAGTCTTGGAGCAAGCCTTTATGGAACAGGATGTAACAATCAGACAGTTCGATAACAATGTCTCTAACATCACTTCCTGCAATAATTTGGGATTTAGTGTTGAGAAATTACCCGAAGAGGGTCGCCGTCATAACATGGCGCTCAATATCACAGTTAACTACCAGGACGATGCTTTAGCCAGCGTACTGGTAGACACAGGGTCAGCCCTGAATGTTATGCTGAAGTCCACTTTGATGCAGTTATCATTCAAAGGCCCTCCGATGAGAATCAGCGAGGTCGTCGTCAAAGCATTCGACGGATCCAGAAAAAAAGTTATCGGCGAAGTTGATCTTCCCATAACTATTGGTCCTCACACTTTCCAAGTCACTTTCCAGGTCATGGACATCCGGGCAACGTACAGTTGTTTATTAGGAAGACCTTGGATACATCAGGCTGGAGCGGTCACTTTGACCCTCCACCAAAAGCTAAAGTTCGTCAAGAACGATCAAATTGTCACAGTTTATGGGGAACAAGCCTTGCTTGTGAGCAACTTGTCATCAACTACTGGTATAAAGCCCGAGGAGGTTATTGGAACTCAGTTCCAAGCACTGTCGGTGAGCGAGAACAATCAGTTCAAAGAAGGAACTTCGATTTCTTCATACAAAGATGCTATCAAAGCGGTCGAGAATACCGATACGAAAGGATGGGGACAGTTTGTCATTCCCATTGACAATAAAACAAAGAAGGGTCTTGGTTTTTCTGCAACCTGTACCCAGACAGATACCAGCGATGAGAGTCTTCATCCCCTTCAAAATTTCTTCCACAGTGGAGGTTTCCTTCACCCAGTGTCTCAAGCAGTACATGCTATTAATGAGGAAGATCCCTCTGACACAGATGAAGAATGAAAGTCCTATCTTAACGAGGACGGTTATATGTCTCAGGAAGAGGTGCCTATACCATTTTGTTATCTCGCACAGAGTCTGAGGTTTATACCACGGTCAGATGTCGAAATGATATATGGAGATTGTGATCCGGAAGGATGCCGTGCTCCGCCAAATTCATTAGAGGAGGACACTCCAATGAAAGACAACTTTGACTACACCTACTATGGCCCAATGGATGGTCTGCCAATGTGGCAACCTTATCCAGGAAACTTGGGGCAAGAGGGTCAGCCGAACAATGAAAATCAGCTGACCGTCATTGAACAAAATACCTGTGTCCCCACCATGTCATGGGAGCAACACTCAGGTCATTCAGAAACTACTCAACATGAAGATGAATTTGTAACGTTTGCAGGACTTGAATTCATCAATTTTGCTTTTCCCGAGGTCAACGTTATCAAGAAGGATGACTCATCCAGTTCCACAAAAGTGTGGGACACCTTGGGACAACCGAGTGGAAAATTCGACTTTATGGTCAAGTACACTGCACCAGGAAGCTCTCGTATAAGGCTCGAAGACATCCAGCCAACTGGATGGGGAGATACAGCTGAGAGCACAAATGCTATGCAAAATACAACTGAGGAATTCTCCTACGACAATTCTGCCTGGGAGACAGATTCCAATGATCCTGCTCCACCAGAAATCAGCGTTATTTCTGAAGACAAATCAAGGAAGGTGCCAGACATTGTGATTCACCGAGGAGATCGCCGCCAATGGGTTGCCGTCGAGCTTCCGAAGGTCGTTCATCAGTCAAAGTAATTGCCATCTTTAACCTTTCACCCTACCCAGGTGAAACGGATGTTTTGATAGGGCTCGTTTTCTGTAAATTTCCCTCTTCGCTTTGCCCAAAGCGACAGAGTTTTGTTTTATAGGGTTGTAGTTTCAAGGATCGACTTGTTCATTAATAAAATAACGTCGTTCTGTAATTTCCGCATTAATTGCTGTTTTCTCTTTTAGTTTTTTTCTCAGAAAATGGTAATCCAAAAAAACAATTCAATCATAAAAACAAGCAGTAATAAAATAAATACACTGCACACACTTGCATTTTCTCTATCTCTTCTAAACACGAATCATCACGTCATGCAGATTGCTTGTTTTAAACCCAGTTGAAACATACGATCCGATGCCTTCTCCCAACTTTGAGTTCCCGGTATTTGAGGCTGAAGAAGAAAATGACAACGAAATTCCAGAAGAGATCTCCCGACTACTCAGACAAGAGGAAAGGTCATTGAACCTCACAAAGAACCGTTGGAAACGGTAAACTTGGGTTCAGAAAAAGAGAGAAAAGAAATCAGGATTGGGGCACTGCTCAATCCAACTACCAGAGAGAGTTTGATAAAGCTTCTCAAAGAATTCCCCGATGTATTCGCTTGGTCCTATCAGGATATGCCAGGGTTGGATACCAGCATCATGGAACATCACTTACCATTAAGATCAGAATGTCTGCCAGTAAAGTAAAGGTTGAGACGCACTCACTCGGACATGGCCATCAAAATCAAAGAGGAGGTACAGAAACAGATTGACCCGGGTTTCCTCGCTACATCTGAATATCCTCAATGGTTAGCCAACATCGTACCTGTTCCGAAAAAGGATGAAAAGGTCAGAATGTGTGTCGACTATCGAGATCTGAATAAGGCTAGTCCAAAGGATGACTTTCCTTTACCACACATTGACATGCTGGTTGACAGTACAGCAAAGTTCAAAGTTTTCTCCTTCATGGATGGATTCTCGGGCTATAATCAAATCAAAATGGCGCCGAAAGACATGGAAAAAACTTCGTTCATTACCCCATGGGGCACCTTTTATTACAAGGTAATGCCATTTGGTTTGAAGAATGTCGGGGCAACCTATCAAAGGGCCATGACTACTCTGTTTCATGACATGATACACAAAGAAATCGAGGTATATGTCGATGATATGATTGCTAAATCTAGAACAGAAGAGGAGCATGTGACCCACCTGTCAAAACTATTCGAGCGGTTGAGAAAGTACAAACTTCGCTTGAATCCTAACAAATGCACCTTCGGTGTCCGTTCAGGGAAACTACTAGGGTTCATCGTCAGCCAGAAAGGAATTGAAGTTGATCCTGACAAGGTCAAGGCCATTCAAGAAATGCCTTCTCCGAAAACTGAAAAACAAGTCAGAGGATTCCTGGGACATTTGAACTACATTTCCATATTCATATTCCTTATGACCGCCACATGTGCGCCGATTTTCAAATTACTCAAAAAGAACCAGGATTGCGTTTGGTCAGAAGATTGCCAAACTGCCTTCGACAGTATTAAGGAATACCTGTTGAATCCTCCGATTCTATCACCTCCAGTGGAAGGAAGACCACTGATCATTTACCTCACAGTTCTGGAGGACTCAATGGGATGTGTGCTTGGCCAACAAGACGAAACAAAAAGAAAAGAGTCTGCCATCTACTATATGAGCAAGAAATTCACCGACTGCGAGACTCGGTACACGATGCTTGAGAGAACTTGCTGCGCTTTGGCTTGGGCAACCAAACGTCTTCGCCAGTACATGATTCGTCATACTACTTGGTTGGTCTCCGAAATGGATCCAATCAAGTGCGTATTTGAAAAGCCTGCTCTCACGGGAAGAATTGCCCGTTGGCAGATGCTGTTATCAGAATATGACATAGAGTACCACACTCAGAAAGCCGTTAAGGGAAGTATTTTAGTCGATCATTTGGCTCATCAACCGATTGATGATCAAGAATCAATCGGGTTTGACTTCCCAGACGAAGATGTCATGTATCTAAAAATGAAAGATTGCGATGAACCGCTACCCAGTGAAGGGCCAGAACCAGGTTCCCAATGGGGACTTATCTTTGACGGAGCAGTTAATCATTACGAAAATGGAATTGGGGCAATAATTATTACCCCTCAGGGTACCCACATTCCTTTAACTGCCAGACTTACGTTCAAGTGTACGAACAACGAGGCCGAATACGAAGCTTGTATTATGGGTCTCGAGGAAGCAATTGATTTAAGGATCAAAAACTTGGACGTATACGGTGACTCAGCCTTGGTTATTAACCAGATAAAAGGAGATTAGAACATATACCAATCAAGACTGATTCCTTACAAAGACTATGCAAGAAGGTTGTTACCCTTCTTCAACAGAATCGAGTTTCATCACATCCCTCGTGATGAGAATCACATGGCTGATGCATTAGCCACTATCTCTTCCATGATTAGTGTAGGTCAATGGAATGACATACCTAAGATCGACATAATGCGCCTTGAACGGCCCGCTTACATCTTCACGATTGAAGCAGTCATAGACGATAAACCTTGGTATCACGATATCAAATGCTTCCTTCAGAAACAAGAGTACCCATCTGGGGCACTCAGGAAAGACAGGAAAACCCTCAGAAGATTGGCTGGAAACTTCTTCCTGAGCGGTGACACTCGCTATAAGAGAAATTTTGACATGGTCTTGCTCCGATGCGTAGACAGGCCAGAAGCAGACATGCTTATGAAAGAAATTCATGAAGGATCCTTTGGCACTCATGCCAACGGACACACAATGGCGAGAAAGATTCTGAGAGCAGGGTACTATTGTTTGACCATGGAATCCGACTACTACAAGTACATGAGGAGGTGTCACAAGTGTCAGATATACTCCGACAAAATTCATGTACCGCCATCACATCTCAAAGTTCTCTTCCCCGTGGCCTTTTTCCATATAGGGAATCAACATGATTGGCATGATTGAACCCAAGGCTTCAAACGGACATCAGTTCATCCTGGTAGCCATTGACTATTTCATCAAGTGGGTCGAAGCAGCATCATACGCTAATGTAACCCGACAAGTGGTGGTCCGATTTATCAAAAACAATATCATCTGTCGTTATGGTGTTCCAAGCCAGATCATTACTGATAATGGATCTAACTTGAACAATAAGATGATGAAAGAGTTGTGTGCAGAGTTCAAGATCGAACATCATAAGATGAACGGAGCGGTAGAAGCGGCTAACAAGAACATCAAGAGGATCGTTCAAAAGATGGTTGTAACCTACAAAGACTGGCACGAGATGCTACACTTTGCTCTTCACGGTTATCGCACATCTGTCCGCACTTCAACAGGGGCAACCCCTTTCTCTCTAGTGTATGGCATGGAGGCAGTGCTCCCCATGGAAGTAGAGATCCCATCAATCAGGGTATTGATGGAAGCTAAGCTCACCGAAGCTGAATGGTGTCAAAATCGACACGACGAACTGAACCTGATTGAAGAGAAGCGAATCACGACACTATGCCACGGTCAGTTGTATCAACAGAGAATGAAGAGGGCGTTCGACAAAAAGGTCCGACCCCGTGTTTTCAGAAAAGGAGACCTTGTGCTAAAAAAGATACAATCATTTCTCACTGATTCCCGGGGCAAGTGGACTCCGAATTATGATGGCCCCTACGTGGTCACGAAAGCTTTCTCAGGCGGTGCCTTGAGACTCGCAACCATGGACGGAGAGGAATTTGCCTACCCCACGAATGTTGATGTAGTCAAGAAATACTTCGCCTAAACTAAAAAAAAAACTTCTCGGTGGATTGAAAACCCGAAAGGGCGGTCCAGGCAAAAGTTAGAGACATAAAAAAAAAAAAAATCATCCCGATGGATTGGAAACATTATAGTACAATCCAGGCAAAAATTAGGGATAATGGCAAGTAACTATGTTCAACAGAGGCAAGTCCCTCAGCAGCAGCAGTTACATCATCTGTCAGAAAACTCCAGTCAAGGTCATCTTCGACAGAAGCTCAGGATGTCCAGAATTCAAAGTTGGTAGAAGGATAGTGGTCATTATGTTTCGACGTAGCCCTTTTCCTTGTAAATTACCATTCTCTAACTTTATAAATACTCAATGGAATCACGCGTTTGGCTGATCTCCATCTTATCAATAAAATTTGAGCCTTTGTGCTTTTGTTTGTAATTCTTACTTGTTTTAGCTTTACAGAACGACGTTGTTAACAGGATTAACGATTCTTGAAATAAAACAAAAATGAATTTACTTGTTATAACTTTTTCTGCTTTTAAAATAAAGTCGGCAATTTCTTTTGACTGTTGAACATCAAAAGAACCTCAACCGTTTCTCCAGAGGCAAGCGAACTTCAAAGTGCAGAATCAAAGTACTCCTTCTACGCCAGTACGCCTGAATGAAGGGATCAACTGTGTCAGAGACCTGTCTCGTCTGACACGCCACGACAGAGTTCTTACATCCTAAGCCTGATCAACGGTAGCTCCCAGCAGGGACTATCTCTCCTAAGCAAGGTGGAATTGCTATCTTGAACCAGCGATATCTCTACACGCCCCGCGATGGTCGAGTATCCTGTCATGTTCATCTTTTAGTTTGTGTGTTGCGTCAGTTTTGTCCGCATATACATACATACATCATGCATTATTGATTTGCATTTACATTTCATATTGCATCGCTATCACTCTAGCCGGTCTTGTCCCTTAGTGATAGGAGTTCTCTCAATCGAGTTGTCAGTTCTTTCCTCGTCAGGAAACGTTGTGTCTGAACAATCTCGCCACCAGTGTATCTTTAGATCAGAGTCGGCACTCGACCACTTTGATAACTTAAACCTCTGAAAAGCCAGAGGAGCTTTCTACAAATGTCACTCTTCGCCATTGAAGATGATATCCTTGCTTTCCCGGATTAAGGAAAATCCACAGAGAAAGCCTCCTAATCGGAGATTCGGCAGTACGGCAGTTTTTCTCCGAAAAACCCACTAATGAAAAGGTCATCGGTACCTCAAAATTGGATCACATCATATGGCATTTCTCCGAGGAGATCTCTGAGAAAAGTATGATGTAAAGACCTCAAGCGAATGCAGTCTCTCAAGGGACTCGCATTCCTCGAATAGAGTCAACAAATGGCGTCTCCAACAGAGAAGTTTGTACACCTCTACAACTCAGACGACTAGGTTCCCCAGCAAGTCTGACATCGAAACTTTTTCCACTCAAATGGCATCTCCCCAGGAAAGTTCGGCGAGAAGTTTGAAGGAAATCTGCTACAAATAGTGTTCCTTGTCAATAAAGTTTATTGACAAAAGAAACTAAGACCAGTACCTTGGTAGGAAACCAGGATCGAGGGGAAGTTTAAATCAGAAACTAAGACCAGTTCCTTGGTAGGAAACCAGGATCGAGGGGAAGTTTAAATCAGAAACTAAGACCAGTTCCTTGGTAGGAAACTAGGATCGAGGGGAAGTTTAAATCAGAAACTAAGACCAGTTCCTTGGTAGGAAACCAGGGTCGAGGGGAAGTTTGTTTCCGCAACTAAGACTAGTTCCTTGGCTGAAGACCAGTATCGAGGGGAAGTTTACCTTTTCTAAGCATCATTGCTTAGCAAAAGAAGATGAATGCGCAAGCTACCATTCATAACCACCATCAAAATTTCGGGTATTCCGATATTTAATCCTCTTGCACCCCGAATGCCCGAATACCTTCGCCATTCGCACCTTCGTGTTCAAGAAGATTAAATAGGGGCATCTGTAATACCCCAAATTTTGACCACTAAAATTTTCCCATCATTGTACAAATCATCATCACAATATGGATGAGTCATCATGCTTCATCAAATGCCTCAAGGGTTGTTGAGCATTCACTACAATCAAAATTAGGGTTTTAAGCCCTCTCAGAGCTCTTAGACAAAGGTTCAATCAAGGAATGACATGATTTCAACTGGTCTAGCCTCTAACATATCCACAACGGATCAAAAGGACTCCCACTTCAAGGACTAAGCACAAGGCTGCTCCCTTCTAGGTGGATCAAGTCTCAAGATCGCCAGTATCACCAAATTAGGGTTTTGGTCGACCAGGGCCTCCAGATAGAAAGTTTCATCTGGACACAAGCCAAAGATTCAAAACACAACCTAATGTACTCCATGGAACCTCATGGACCCAATCATCAAGTCAATTTGGCCTCAGGGGATGCATTCATCAAAAATCAGGAATTAGGGTTTCTTGACCTAATTCACCCCTAAGTTGACTTTTAGGGAAAATCAAGAGCCAAGACCTCAAGAGAGGAGTTGAGGGTCTATAATATACCATATTGATCCATTTACAACAATGGATTAATCCAAGAAGCTTGAGCAACAAGTCTCAATTTCATCTGCACCACAATTACGGTTTTAAGGAAAAAGTCAACTGCAACTTTGACTTTTGACCAGGACATGCTCCCAAGCCCTAGGACATGCCCCAACATACCCTATTACACCCTTGGAACATGTCCATCAAGTTTGATTTAGGTCAAGGACATGATTTCATGAAGAATACAGTTTGGAATTCATCTGATAAAAAGTCAACTGTGCACAAAAGTCAACTTTGACTTTTTGAGATTTTTCACCAAAATAGATTTTTAACCCTAAAATGATGTTAATGTATGATTTGAATCATCATTCATCAAGAAAAATCAAAGAAAGTGGGATAACTTGTAAAAGGGGTAACCATAAAACTTAGAAATTTTTCTAAGTTATGGAAAAAGTACCACTAATGCACCAACTTTGGAGGACCATAAATCCTAAACCACAAGGCCAATTTTTTTCATCCAAAGATGGATTTGTAGCCCTCATTACCCTCTACAAAAACTTCAACTAGACCTAAGTCCAATTCATTAAGGATTTTAAGTTATGGAGTGATCAAAATCAAGAAATCACACTTTGTTCCAACACTTAGTGAAAATTTCACTAAGTCAGATTTTGCTTCACTTTTTGCCAAATGTAGAGGGATTTTTCACTTGGAATCAGAAGAGATCAAAATCAAACATGTTAAAACAGTTGTTGTATCATGTAAGGGCTTTCCAAAATGGCTAAGAACATTGCCAAATTCAACTTACACCATGAGATATGACATTGTCAAGTTGCCTTGCTGAAATAAAGGCAAGGCAGATTTTGCATTTTGGCTCGATTTGCCAAAATCAGCCAAATTCAAATGCTCCTATCCACTTGGACACATCTGAGGATTGAATCTAAAGGGGACAATCACTGAGCCAAGCCTCCAAAGTCCATGGAACAAGAAATAGCATGTTGAACCTAGAATGGCCAAAGTAGGGACAAGACTCCAAATTTGGATTGAAGCATTCAATGGAAGCATCAAGGTGGCATGGACTGAGCCATTCTCATCTAAAATCAGTCAAGACTTATCCAAGACCAAGGGAACCAAAGCTCTGTGCCCTAACCACTAGTCAATGGCTAGAGGAGACTTGCATTTCCATTGGACAACATTGGCCAAACCTACTTACCAGTTGCCATTCACTATTCCTTGCAAAACAAACTTGCTCTACTATAAATAGAGCTCAATTGTGATCAGTTTAAGTACACCAAAGCCATCAAACAGATGCTTTCCTCAAAATCTCTTCTTTCACTCCAATTTTTCCTTCTAAGGCAAGTCACTATCGGGTTTTGAGTTTGAGAGCTTTTCCAATCAAACCAATCACACACACACCTCACATACATCACATATGAGCTGATCAAACACTTAGATCACTTCTGAAACACCAATTTCACAAAATCACCAGCTGGTTGCTCAAATTTTCAATCAAGTTGCAGCTGAGATGCCATGAATTGATCCAGCCAATTTCAATCAAGACCAAGCATTCAAACACACTCCATAGGGTGTAGGGAAGCTGTTCAGATCATCACCACTCATCTGTAACACCTCCAAATCAAAAATCACATTGTACTTATTGTCACGACTTAGAGGTAAGCATATACTTGGTCATCTCTCAATCTATGAATATTCCCTCGCACAATAATTTGGCCATATGTTCATAATCATGCATGGAATGTTTTCCCTCAATTAATTGCATTGTTTGAATCGTGTATCAAAAATCCTAGCCTTCATGCAGAAATTAGGGTTCTTGAGGTTTCTTCGTGATTTCATGTTTTATGTTTAATTTAAATGAAATTAAGTGTTATAGACATGATCGTGAGGTTGAGACGAGCATAATGATATGTGGATTGCATGATATGATTACGTATTCAGTGAGATTGGATGGAAAACGCAAATCAGTCAAACCCAGAAAACGCGCGTGTTCTTGTTTGTGTTCTTGGCGCCTTTTTCATAAATTCAAATATTTGAATTTTGTGATTTTGTTTAATTGATTCAAAAATTAATTTCTCTCTGAGTTTTAATGATTTTGAGTTGATTCTTTTTTTAATAATTCACAAAAATGTTAAAATATTTTATTTTATCAAAAAATCCCAAAAATATTATTTATTTCATATAATTGATATTTTTGCAAAGAATTAATGTTTTAATTGTTTTTTGACATTTTAAATATTTTTTCTACATTGATTTTGCAACTTTTAATGCTTTCTAATTATTTTGTAGGTCAATACTTACTTTTTGAATATATTGTTGTTTTCAATCTTTCTTTGTTGAACAACTAACCAAACAGCATGGAAGCTCTACAACCGAGTAAGTGGTTATTGCTTTCATTTACCGCTTTCATATACATATAACTGTATTGTGGGGCTGTTTCACTGTAAGTCTTCTTTCATAAACTCATATCGACTGTGTAATAATAGTATAGATATTTAGAGTTTCCCCGACAACTACGTCTAGAACTAGGTGACGCCGTTTCGTTTATTCGTAGAAATAGACAAGTAGATCCCCCAATAGGATCACCAGATACAGTCTTCTCTCAGGCTGTCCTCATTAGGAATCGTCAAGAAACTCTACTCCCAAAGATGAATGTATTCTCCGTGAATGGCATCTTTGAGTTTCTTCCAAATTCTCAGACTTTCCTGACTTTGATCTATTCTCGGTGAATAGCATTGCCTTGAATTTCTCAGGGTTTAGGGACCCATCGGCTTCTTAAAAGCATCGGCCTCCTCTTGGGCATCATACAAGGACCCGCAGGCTTCCTAAAAGCAACCCCTCCTCCTCTTGGGCTTAGTACAAGGACCCTACGGCTTCTTAGAAGTATTCACAGCCTCCTCTTAGGCTTCGTATAATGATCTCTTCCTCCGGGAATGATAGCCTTCTCTTGGGCTTCGTACAAGGACCACTCGGCTTCTTAAAAGTTTTCAGCCTCCTCTTGGGCTTCGTACAAATTGTCCCGACAACCTCCTAGAGGTATAGGAACAGAACTTAGTCATTTGCATAGAACAGTCCTTTCTTAGAGTCTACTACTGTTTCTCAAAGCATAGTACAAAAGATGAAACTCTAGACTTGGACAGTCTAATTTCCTTTAGTCTTAAAGACATTCTCAAGTGACCCCTTCGTTAAATAGGAAGGAAACCCGCAGACTCGGATAGTCTCAATACCCTTTGGATTTCCCTTTTCCCCAAAGAAAAGGAAATATCCTGGATCCCTGAATCAAATCCCTAAGTACAATATTGCTCATATAAGAACCGATTTTCTCTTTCAAAATCAGTATACTGGACCTGTCACTTAACTGAACAGTCACCATAGCCTCCTATGGGGGTTTGTACAAATGATTCTCCCCCAGTGGAGTCAAACAACGTTTAGCCTCTCTCTCGGGCTTTGTACGAGACACATAAGGGACTCCCTCGTTGAGTCAATCACCCCTTTCGCCTCCATCTCAGGCTTTATACGAGATACAAAAAGGTTCTTATTGAGCCAAACAAACAACAGCCTCCATCTCGGGCTTCGTACGAGATACAAAAAACTCTCTTGTTGAGTCAAATAGCCTCTATCTCGGGCTTTATACGAGATACCAAAAGATTCCATCGTTGAGTCAAAACCTTTTAGCCTCTCTCTCGGGCTTTGTACGAGACACATATTAGCCTCCTCTTAGGCTTTATATAAGAAAACCACTGGTTAATCCAATTAACCTTTTAGCATCAAAACTGTGCCTCGTTCACAGTACACAAACATCAACAACTCCTTCCCTCTTCATCTAATCGCTGTAAGCGGCAAGCCTCTGGATCATCTACATCCATGCCACTATCCCTCTTTTAGTATGAGAAATTCCTAAGGAAAGATGGCATTGCTCTACACTGAGTTAAAGTCTTCTCCTTCAGGTTAAAATCCCATATAAAGGAAATTATGGCATTGCCGGATTCACAAATCCCGGTTAAAGTAATTCTCCTTTATAAAACAGTTGTGACATACAACTCCCTCTTTAGAGATGACAAATTCTCTCTAAAGTTGAGACCTTTCAGCTTCACATCTTGGGCTTTGAACAAGATACAAATAGACCCTTCAGCTTCACATCTTGGGCTTTGAACAAGATATAAACCACATTTTCGCTTCACGTCTTGGGCTTTGAACAAGACACCAAAACAACAATTTCCTCCCATAGAATAGGAGGAACTACGAACGCTCTGATTTCCCTGTTTCGGTAAACGGGAATACGTAGGCATAATATTGAAAGAAAAATCTTAGCGAGCACACTAAACAAAAACCCGAATCCCATATCTCCATCAATCAAAAGCAGTAATTCAAAACATCAGTCCTAACATCCTAATCCTTGTTCCCCGCCAGAAACCTTCTGTCTAGATAAAAACCAGTATTGGCGAAAATACAAATAACCAGTACAAAGGCCCCCCCACATTGATAGCATTCGTAACCTAACAGACCGCTGTTTAAACTCATTATGCAAAGCAGGGTTAATTGGAGACATTTATTTCCCTTCCTTCATCAGCTTCAATAGGATAAAAAATGAATCGACCTGTAGTTTTAAGCTCAAACCGCAGAGAGCGACCAGCGCTTAAGAACCGCGTCCAAAATCGCTCGCTACAGTAGGAAACCAGGATCGAGGGAAAGTTTATTTCAGAAACTGAGACCAGTTCCTTGGTTGGAAACCAAGATCGAGGGGAAGTTTATTTCAGAAACTGAGACTAGTTCCTTGGTAGGAAACCAGGATCGAGGGGAAGTTTTTACCTTTTCTAAGCATCATTGCTTAGCAAAAGAAGAAGGATGCGTGAACTACCATTCCTAACCACCATCAAAATTTCAGGTATTCCGATATTTAATCCTCTTGCACCCCGAATGCCTGAATACCTTCGCCATTCACACCTTCGGGTCCAAGAAGATTAAATAGGGGCATCTGTCATACCCCAAATTTTGACCACTAAGATTCTAATCATTGTACAAATCATCATCACAATATGGGTGTATCATTATGCCTCATTAGTCTCCCCAAAGACGGGTGAACACTTACTACAGTCAAAATTAGGGTTTCAAGCCCTCTCTGAGTTCTTAGACAAAGGATCAATCAAGGGATGACATGATCTTCAACTTGTCTAAACCTCTCAAACATCCACAATGGATCAAAAGGACTCCCACTTCAAGGATTAAGCACAAGGTTGCTCCCTTCTAGGTGGATCAAGCCTCGAGATCGCCAGTGTCACCAAATTAGGGTTTTGGTCGACCAGGGCCTCCAGATAGAAATTTTCCTCTGGGCATAAGCCAATACTTCAAAACATAACCTAATATTCTCCATGGAACCTCATGACCCCAATCATCAAGTCAATTTTGCCTCAGGGGATGCAGTCATAAAAAATCAGGAATTAGGGTTTCTTGACCTAATTCACCCCTAAGTTGACTTTAGGGACAAATCATGAGCCAAGACCTCAAGAGAGGATTTTAAGATCTCTAGTACACCACATTAATCCATTTGTAACAATGGATTGATCCAAGAAACTTGAGCAACAAGTCTCAATTTCATCAGAACCACAGTTAGGTTTTGCGGGAAAAGTCAACTGTAACTTTGACTTTTAACCAGGACATGCTCCCAAGCCCTAAGACATGATTCAATATACCCTATAACAGCCTTGGAACATGTCCATCAAGTTTGATTTAGGTCAAGGACATGATTTCCTAAAGGATTGCACAGTTTGGAATTCATCTGATAAAAAGTCAACTGTGCACAAAAGTCAACTTTGACTTTTGAGATTTTTCACAATTATGGATTTTTAACCCTAAAATGATGTTAATGTATGATTTAAATCATCATTCATCAAGAAAAATCAAAGAAAGTGGGATAACTTGTAAAAGGGGTAACCATAAAAACTCCGAAAATTTTCTAAGTTATGAACAAAGTGGCAAGGGTACCAACTTTGGAGGATCATAACTCCTAAACCACAAAGCCATTTTTCCCCATCCAAAGCTTGATTTGTAGATCTCATGGCCCTCTACAAAAACTTCAGCTAGAACTCATTCCAATTCCTCATGGATTTTGAGTTATGGATGCATCAAAATCACAAAAAGTGAAAATGTCACTTTTTTCCAACACTTAGTGAAATTTTCACTAAGTCCGAATCTGCCTTCACTTTTTTCCAAATGTAGGGACACTTTCACTTGGATCCAAAAAGTATCAAAACCAAATATGATCAAATAGTTGTTGTATCATATAAGGGCTTTCCAAAATGGCCAAGAACATCATCAAATTCAATTTGAGCTAAGAGTTATGGTAGTGGCAAAATGCCTTGTTGAAAACTGCCAAGGCAAGGCAGAATTTTGCACATTTGCTCGATTTGCCAAAACCAGCCAATTTCAAGCCTTGTCATCATCTTGGACACATCTGAGGATCAAATCTATAGGGGACAATCACTGAGCCAAGCCTCCAAAGTCCTTGGAACAAGAAGTAGCATGCCAAACCTAGAATTGCCTAAAAGAGGAACACGACTCCTATTTTGGATTGGAGCATTTAATAGATGCTTAGAGGTGGCATGGACTGACACATTTGCAACTGAATTCAGTCAAGATTCCTCCAACAAGTAGGGAACCAAAGCTCTGTGCTCTAACCTCTAGTCAATGGCTAGAGGAGACTTGGATTTTTATTTGCCAACATTGGCCAAACTTCTGCTGCAGTTGTCATTCACTATTGATCCCAAAACAAACTTGTTCTACTATAAATAGGGCTCATTTGTGCTCAGTTTGAGTACACCAAAGCCATCAAACAGATGTTTTCCTCAAAATCCCTTTTTCTTGGCAAAAATGCCTTCTTTAGCAAGGTAACTCTGAGTTTTTGAGTTTGAGAGCTTTTTCAATCAAACCAATCACACACACCCCTCATAAACATCATATATAGGTGATCCAAACTCTCAGAAGTGACCTGTAATCACAAAATCACAAAGTCACCTCTCAAAACCTCAAAATAGGCTTTTTGTGCATTTTTCAAGCCATGTCTTGATTCATTCACTTTCCAAACCAGATAAAACCTTAAACACACTCCAAATATCATCCTTGAACTATCCCAAATGGTCCCCCCATCTGGAACACCATTTGAGAGAGTTGCCATTTTGGTCACTTTTAACCCCTTTTGCAAGAAAGGGCCAGTTTGTGTTTTTGTAGGTACCAGCTGATTCCAATCATCCTAAAAGCTTATAAGGGATCATTTGAGTGTGTCTAAAGCATCAAATAATTTCTGGAACAAGAGGCTTGACAGATTGCACAAAAACTCCAAAAAGCTCAAAAAGAGGTAAGCCTCATGACTTGAACTTTCCAAAATATGCAATGCTTTGAAGTCCACTGATCATGCACACCTCATACATGTTAAATATGTTTTGTTTGAACCAATTGATCATGTAATTCATGCCTGTATCAAAGTGTAGCATAGAAAATGCAATTATAGGCCTTTTTCAAAACCACTATCGGGTTTTGAGGAGGGAGTGTGATCAGAAAAAACTACCACCACCACTGGATTCCTTGTGAAATTCTGGTCCAGATACATATAAATTTTGTCTCAAACCATTAAGAATTGAGAAAGTTATGACCTTCACGTTTCTGAGCCAAAACTTGTCTTGCCTTGCCTTGGGCCAGGCCTAAAACCAAGGCATGACTTGTATATTTGTGATTTCACTTCAAACAATGGATGTATCACCACCCCAGTGGTAAGGCGCGCGCCTTATGACCTTGAGGTCGTGGGTTCAAACCCCACCCATGCCATTTTGTGTTTTTTTTTCATATTTTGCCATTTTTTCCAATATTTTATGTTTTATTAATTAATTGGAAAATTAATAACTCTTTCAATTTTAATTATTTTTTATTAGTTCTTTTTGTAAAAAATCACAAAAATATTGAAATATTTTATTCCACAAAAAAAAAATCAAGTTTATATTATTTATTTAATATAATTAGTATTTTTGTGAATAAATTCATTTTTAATTGTTTTTAAACATTTAAAAGTGAATATTTATCTTGAAAATTAAGACCAAATGAGTTTTAATTCACCTTGTGATAAAACTTCATTTTTCAAACCTTAAACAAAAATCACAAGTGGTTTATTCAAATTCATTTGGTATTTTCCCTTGATTTTCTTTTAATATTTACTTTTAAAAGAATAACGAATTAGGGTTTCTTTGATTTTCACCCTCATCAATCATATTCAAACACTCATGGGCCTCTGATAGAATGTAAGACTCAATCCCCTTTTAACGAAAACAATTTTGGGCCTCAGATATTGTATAAGTCCCTCTGCGTTAAAAGAAAAGTTCGGCGCGATCGTCGCCCGTTTAAAAATAAACCATCTGGGCCTCTCCTCGAGCTATAAGACCCATTCAAAACTTTTGGGCCTCTATTAGAGTGTAAGACCCAACCTCTTTTGAAAACCAAATTATCTTGGGCCTCAGTCATTGTATAAGACCCACTGCGTTTTAAAAATCTCGGCGCGATTTCCATTTCAAACGAAAAATCATCTGGGCCTACCCTCGTGTTATAAGCCCCACTTTTTTCTTTAAAACCTTTTGGGCGTCTTGAGAGAGTGTAAGACCCAGCCCTTTGTACAGAAAACCTTTTTTGGCCTCAGTCACTTGTATAAGCCCCTCTGTATAAAACGATAGTGCGATCATTGGTAAAAACCCTGGGCCTCTCCTTGAGCTGTAAGCCCCAATTTTTCTTTCAAAGCACTTTCTCCTTTGATTTTGAATATACTGTTGTTTTCAATCTTTCTTTGTTGAACAACTAACAAAACAGCATGGAAGCTCTACAACCGAGTAAGTGTTTATATGCTTTCTTTACCCGCTTTCATATACATATAACTGTATTGTGGGGCTGTTTCACTGTAAGTCTTCTTTCATAAACTCATATCAACTGTGTAATACTAGTATAGCTATTTAGAGTTTCCCCGGCAACTACGTCTAGCACTAAGCCCTGTTGATCACTCTTAAATAGATAAAACTAGATCCCCATATGATTAACAGACACAGTCTTCCCTCCTCTTGGGGTTAAACAATATGGAGACGTGAAAGGCAACATTCTCGGTGAACCCTTTCACAGACTGTCACCCTTAGAAATCGTCAAAGAAACTCTACTTCCTAGAGATGATCTTTTCTCCGTGAATGGCATCTCTTGAGTTTCTTCCAAATTCTCAAACTTTCCTGGCTTGATCTATTCTCTGTGAATAGTCTGTCTTGAATTTCTCGGGGTTTGGGGACCCACGGGCTTCTTAAAAGCATCCCCGCCTCCTCTTGTGCATTGTACAAGGACCTGTCGGCTTCTTAGAAGTATTCACAGCCTCCTCTTAGGCTTCGTATAAATGATTTCTTCCTTCGGGAATGATAGCCTCCTCTTGGGCTTCGTACAAATTGTACCTCGGCTTCTTAAAAGATTTCAGCCTCCTCTTGGGCTTCTTACAAATTGTCCTGACGACCTCCTAGAGGTATAGAAACAGAAATTAGTCATCTTAATAGAACAGTTTTTTCAAAGAGTCTAGATCCTGCTACTGCTGTTTCTTAAACGTAGTACAAAAGATGAAACTTTAGACTTGGACAGTCTAATTTCCTTGAGCCTCAAAGACATTCTCAAGTTCCTTTCAAAACTAGGAGATGAAACCCGTAGACTGGGACAATCCCAATCCCCTTCGGATTTCCCATTTCCTTAAAGAATAGGAAATATCCCTGATCCTCGAATCAAAATCCCTGAGTGCAAACATTACTCATATATGAACTGATTTTCTCTTTAAATCAACATATTGGACTTATAGCCTCCATCTCAGGCTTCGTACGAGACACATATAAACACCCTCTTGTTGGGTCGATGGCCTCCTCTTAGGCTTCGTATAAGGAAACCCCGGTTGAGTCAATCAACCTTTTAGCATCAAAATTGTGCCTCGTTCACAGGATACAAACATCAATAACTCCCTTCATCTAACTGCTGTAAGCACCAAGCCTCTGGATTATTTACATCCACGCCATTGTCCTTCTTTTAGTATGAGAAATTCCTAAGGAAAGATAACATTGCTCTACACTGAGTTAAAGTCTTCTCCTTCAGCTTAAAACTCCTTATAAAGGAAATGATGGAATTGCTAGGATTCATATATCCCAGTTAAAGTAATCCTCCTTTATAGTCAGTCACCCAACAGTCATGACAGACAGACCCCCTTTAGAGATGACAAATTCTCTCTAAAGGTCAAACACCCTTTTAGCTTCACATCTCGGGCTTCGAACAAGATACAAATAGACCCTTCAGCTTCACATCTTGGGCTTTGAACAAGATATAAACCACCTTTTCAGCTTCACATCTTGGGCTTTGAACAAGACACCAAAACACCATTTCCTCCCATAGAATAGGAGGAACTACGATCGCTCTGATTTCCCTGTTTCGGAAAACGGGAATACGTAGGCATAAGATTGAAAGAAAAATCTAAAAACTCAAAATCCCATACCCTCAGTCCTAAACATCCTACCCATGAAGCGTCCAATATTTTCAATATCGAAAAAATAGTCGGAAGAAAAAGGCCCCATTACCATATAGCATTCGTAACCTAACAAACCGCTGTTTAAACTCAGTATGCAAGCAGGGTTAATTGGAGACATCTATTTCCCTTCCTTCATCAGCTTCAATAGGATAAAAAATGAATCAAACTGTAGTAACCCCCAAAGAGTGACAGTGCTTAAGAAACACGTCCAGTTTTGCTCGCTACACTTTTGAAAGGAAAATTGGGGCTTACAGCTCAAGGAGAGGCCCAGGGTTTTATCAGTGATCGCACTGTTGTTTTGTACAGGGACTTATACAAGTGACTGAGGCCCAGGAAAGGTTTTCTGTACAAAGGGGGTGGGTCTTACACTCTCTCAAGAGGCCCAAAAATGATTGAAAGTGAACAAAGATGGGTCTTATAGCCCAAGGAGAAGCCCACTGGTTAATTTTGAAAAGAGCGACGATCGCGCCGAGGTTTTGAAAACACCGTGGGTCTTATACAATGACTGAGGCCCAAAAGTTTTCGGTTTCAAAAGGGGATTGGGTCTTACTCTCTATTAGAGGCCCATGAGTGTTTGAAAATAATTTGATGAGGGTGAAAATCAAATGAACCCTAATTTTGTTTCCTTTAAAAGTAAATAAAGAAAATAAAAAAAAATGATAAAAAAAATACCAAATAAGTTTGAATAAACCATTTGTAATTTTTGTTTAAGGTTCGAAAAATGAGGGATTAATCACAAGATGAATTAAAACTCATTTGGTTTTGATTTTCAAGGTAAATATTCCCTTTTAAATGTTTAAAAACAATTAAAAATGAATTTATTCACAAAAATACTAATTATATTAAATAAATAATATAAATCTAATTTTTTTTGTGGAATAAAATATTTTAACATTTTTGTGATTTTTTGCAAAAAGGAACAATCAAAAATAATTAAAATTGAAGGAGTTATTAATTTTCCAATTAATTAACAAAACATGAAAATATTGGAAAAAATAACAAAATGTGAAAAAACACAAAATGGCATGGGTGGGGTTTGAACCCATGACCTCAAGGTTATAGGGCGCGCGCCTTACCACTGGGGTGGTGATACATCTATTGATTAAAACAAACCAACAAATATACAAGGCTTGCCTTGTTTTCTAGGCCTGGCCAAGGCAAGGCAAGGCAAGTTTTGGCAAGAAACGGGAAGGTCCATAACTTTCTCATTTCTCCATGGTTGGGGACAAAATTTATATGCATCTGGCCTAGAATTTCACAAGGAATCCAATGGTGGTGGTATTTTTTTCAGATCATGCTCCCTCCTTAAAATCCGATAGTGGTTTTGAAATATGCCATATTTTGCATTTTCTGTGCAACATCTTGGTACAGGTATGAATTACATGATAAATTGATGCAAACACAACATATATAACATGTATAAGATGTGCATGGTCAGTGGACCTTAAAGCAATGCATGATTCAAAGAGTTCAAGTTATGATGCTTACCTCTTTTTTGGAGTTTTTGTGCAATCTGCCAAGCCACTTGTTCAGAAATGATTTGATGCTTTGGACACCCTCAAATGATCTCTTAGAAGCTTTTAGGATGGTTGGAATCAGTTGGAAACTTCAGAAACACGTTTGAGCTCTTTCTTGCAAAAGGGGTAAAAATCGCCAAAATAGTAACTCTCTCAAATGGTGTTCCATATGGGGGGAACCATTTCAGACAGATCAAGGATGATATTTGGAGTGTGTTTGAGGTTTTATCTGGTTTGGAAAGTGACCAAATCAAGTCATGGCTTGAAAAATGCAAAAAAGGCCTATTTTGAGGTTTTGAGATGTGACTTTGTGATTTAACGATTACAGGTCACTTGTGTGAGTTTGGACAGCTTAGATATGACATATTGGATGTGTTTGGATCATGAGCTATGATGGAAATGCTCTCTAACTCAAAAACTCAGAGTTACCTTGCTAAAGAAGGTATTTTTTCCTAGAGAAAGAGATTTTGAGGAAAGCAAGTGTTGTAGTGCTTTGGTGTACTCAAACTGAGCACAAATGAGCTCTATTTATAGTAGAGCAAGTTTGTTTTGGGATCAATAATGAATGGCAACTGCAGCAGTGGTTTGACCAATGTTGATCAATGAGAATCCAAGTCTTCTCTAGCCATTGACTAGAGGTTAGGGCACAAAGTTGTGGTTCCCTAGTTGTTGGATTAATCTTGACTGAATTCAGTTGCAAATGTGTCAGTCCATGCCACCTTGGTGCTTCCATTGAATGCTCCAATCCAAAATTGGAGTCTTGTCCCTCTTTTAGGGATTTCTAGGTTTGGCATGCTACTCCTTGTTCCAAAGACTTTGGAGGCTTGAATCAATGTTTGTTCCCTTTAGATTTGATCCTCAGATGTGTCCAAAGTGATGACAAGGCTTGGAATTATCTGATTTTGCCAAATCGATCAAAAGTGCAAAATTCTGCCTAGCCTTGGCAGTTTTCAGCAAGGCACATTGCCATTGTCCTATCTCATGGCTCAAGTGGAATTTGATGGAGTTCTTGGCCATTTTGGAAAGCCCTCATATGATACAATAATTGTTTGATCATAATTGGTTTTGATACTTTTTGGATCCAAGTGAAAAATGCCCCTACATTTGGAAAAAAGTGAAGGCAGATTTTGACTTAGTGAAAATTTCACTAAGTGTTGGAAAAAAGTGACATTTTCACTTTTCTTGATTTTGACCATTCCATAACTTAAAATCCATGGGGAATTGGAATGAGTGGTAGTTGAAGCTTTTTTAGAGGGTAATGAGAGCTACAAATCCAGCTTTGGATGGGGAAAAATGGCCTTGTGCTTTAGGAGTTATGATCCTCCAAAGTTGGTACCCTAGCCACTTTGTTCCATAACTTAGAAAATTTTCTAAGTTTTTTATGGCTACCCCTTTTACAAGTTATCCCACTTTTCTTGATTTTTCTTGATGAATGATGATTCCAACCACACATTAACATCATTTTAGGGTTAAAAAACTAAAATTGTGAAAAATCTCAAAAAGTCAAAGTTTGACTTTTGTGCACAGTTGACTTTTGTCAGATGAATTCTAAACTGTGCGATCCTTTATGAAATCATGTCCTTGACCTAAATCAAACTTGATGGACATGTTCCATAGGTGTTATAGGTTGTATTGAATCATGTCCAAAGGTTTGGGAGTATGTCCTGGTCAAAAGTCAAAGCTACAGTTGACTTTTTCAACGAAACCCTAACAGTTGTTCAGATGAGATTGAAACTTGTGAATCAAGCTTCTTGGATCAATCCATTGTTGAAAATGGATCATTGTAGTGTGTTGGAGACCCTCAAATCATGTCTTGAGGTCTTGTCTCATGTTTTGTCCCAAAAGTCAACTTAGGGGTGAATTAGGTCAAGAAACCCTAATTCCTGATTTTTGATGTATGCATCCCCTGAGGTTAAATTGACTTGATGATTAGGTCCATGAGGTCCCATGAAGTATTTTAGGGTATGCTTTGAAGCATTGGCTCATGCCCAGAGGAAAATTCTTACCTGGAGGCCTTGGTCGACCAAAACCCTAATTTGGTGACACTGGCGATCTTGAGGCTTAATCCACCTGGAATGCTGCAACATTGTGCTTGATTCTTGCTGTGGGAGTCCTTTTGATCCATTGTGGATGTTTGAGAGGTTAGACAAGTTGAAGATCATGTAAATTCTTGATTGATCCTTTGTCTAAGAGCTCTGAGAGGGCTTGAAACCCTAATTTTTGCTTGTAGTGGATGCTCAACAATCCTTGAGGAGATTGATGAGGCATGTAAGTACACCCATATTGTGATGATGATTTGCACAATGATGGGAAATCTTAGTGGTCAAAATTTAGGGTATGACATGTACAAGACAGAGAAAACACTCTCTTGTTGAGTCGGTCACTTCTAGCCTCCTCTTAGGCTTTGTATAAAGAAATCCCCTAGCCGAGTCAATTAACCTTTTAGCATCAACCTTGTGCTTTGATCAAGACACACAAAAATCAACAATCCTTCTTTAGAGATAACAAATTCTCTCTCAGTCATAACTTTTTTAGCTTCAATCTTGGGCTTTGAACAAGACACAAATACCCTTTTAGCTTCAATCTTGGGCTTTGAACAAGACACCAAAACCTCATTTTCCTTCCTTAGAATAGGAGGAACTACGATTGCTCTAATTTCCCTGTTTCATTTAAACAGGAATACATAGGCATGAGATTGTGATCTCTTAGCGAGCATACTAAACAAAAACTCTAGGTCCAGTACCTTCACACATCAATCAAACTTAGGTCCAGTACCTTACCAAAAACATCGGGAAAAACCCGAACATCAACAAAAACTCACTCTCCCTGTCATACTTTCCCAAGAAACTTTCCCAGCCCATTACCAGATAAACACCATCAATTATAAAGCGAATCCTAAAGTTAATATCCTGTGGATAACCACATATAGGATGGGTAACAACTCCCCATTGTATAACCTGAACCTGGACCCCCCAATCTCTTTAAGCGTTTGTTCAGTTAAACATTCGTGTGCAAGGTTAGTTTTAGATAGCTTCCCTTTCCCTTCCAGCTTCATGGGATAAATAAGAAATCAGAAAGTAGCAACCTTTCTCCTTGAGGAGGAAAACCCAAACTTCAGCGATAAGGTGGTCGCGTCACCGACAAAAATGGCTCGCTACAGTAAAATGGCGACTCTGTTGGGGAGTAATTGTCTGTATAGGACTAGGATTATAGCTCTTAAGAGGTCTAGGATGTTAGTTTTAGGATAAATATATATATATATATCGCTTTTCCTAATTGATATCCGTGTTTACTTTTCTGCTAATGGGACTGCGGGTGATGCCGCATCTGGAAAGATTGAGTATACACCTAAGATAAGTGATGGCACTAGACGGGTAATCTTATAGGGAGTGACTCCCAAATAAGAGACCCCGTTCAACCATCGAATCAGTGGAGAGACCTTTTGTGGATTCAATGCCTATACGACTTTGGTTGTTGAAATAAGATTGTTCGATTGGGTTATCTGAGAAGCTGAGGATTTTAGTAAACTGAAACTATGTTACTATTTTGTAGTGCGGAAGCTATCGGAAATAGTTGTCACGCGATACTACCCTCATTTGAGATCACTCCAAGATACTGCAGCTCGCTCGGGTGAACCATCCTGCTGTTGTTATCCCAATAGGGGTCAATGATTTTGAGGACAAGTACAAAAAATCACCAGTATAACCTTTGGGGATGGGTAGAGCCATGACTTCAGGACATCGAATCTTTGAACCCATGTTTTTTCTATGTTTTTGTATACTGCATTCATGCATTCATTTCATTAAAAAACTTTAAACAAAGAAAAATCTTCTCTTCTAGTCTCTCTTTTTCAAATTAAACTAAGACAATGATTGCATATATCAGAGAAAAAGATTGCGTTATGGATTTCTGTAGAAGGAAGACTCACAAGTACACCTTCAAGGTTCCAAAACTAGAGGATTTGAGATGTCTGGCAAGGATGATCACCAACCCTGATGCTTTCAGAGCCAAGTACGGAGGACTGCTGTCTCTGTTAAGGGTCCATGTAATTGAAGGAATACTGGCTACGCTCATTTAGTTTTATGATTCGGTCTATCACTGTTTCACATTCCCGGATTATCAGCTAGCACCAACGCTGGAGGATTACTCTCACCTGATTGATTTACATATCACTGACCAAGCTTCCTTTTCTGGACTGGAATAAATTCCAAAAGATCAAACCATTGCAAGAGCAATTTATTTGGATGAGTCAGAAGTCAGGACTCACATGACCACTAAGAGTGGAATCCAAGGTTTGCCAGCCCAGTTTTTGATAAAGAAGGCTCTGTACTTTGCTAGTATAGGGAACGTGGCCGCTTTCGAGAGCATCTTTGTCTTACTCAACTACGGGTTATTTCTGTTTCCCAACATCGATAACTTCGTAGATATCAATGCCATTAAGATATTTCTGTTTCCCAAGTATGCTGCATTTTGGGATCCTAAGAATACTTTACGTTGGTCGCAAAGAATCATGTCTCTTACCAACTCTGGCATAGACTGGTACAATCGAATCTATGACGGGATCAGAATCATTGACCGTTGTGGAAACTTCCCTAATGTACCCCTCATAAGAACTAAAGGAGGAATCAACTATCATCCAATTTTAGCTCGTCGTCAATTCGGATACCCGATGAGGCATGTCCCGCGTAATGCTCATCTGGAAGGTCTTTTCTTCAAGGAAGGAGAAAATGATAGAGCACTAAAAATAGAAATAGTGCATGCCTGGAAACATGTTCACAGGAAAGGAAGAGAGTCTTTAGCAAAACCAGACTGTGTCTCTGTGGAACCTTATCTCCACTGGTACAAACTAAAGCTCTCAAACTGAGGATGCCTTACCCTCGTCAGGAAGTTCTTCCGTTAAAGGAATCTGTCCTTTATTTAATGTCTGATATGGAAAAACTTCAGGTTACTCTCAACAGAGTTCAACAGGAGAAGAAGTCTTGGAAGAACAAGTATCGTATTCTTAATGTGGAGTGTAAGAAAATACATCAACTGTTAAAAGAAAAAGATGCTCTGATCGAGATTTTAGAGCAACATGCTGTAGAGAATCAAGAAGATCAAAGGAATTTGCTTGCTCATTTCACTTAACAAAGGAATGACAACCCGACAACGGCTCGAGAGCCCCGGCCAAAGAAAAGGAAAATACCAGAACCAGCACCTGAGCTCTCCTCATAGAGGACTCAACATCCATTAGCTTAGACATTTCCTTTTACAGCACTATGTAAATTACTATATTTCCATTTCTGCAATCTTTGAATCCAATAAAACGGGGTTTCCCCCACTCTATGATATTTGCAATCCAATTGTCGAAGTTGCTTTTGATTAAACAAAAATATATATAATATAATCATTGCATTCATCATTCTCATGAAACGCATTCTTCTTCTCTGCGAATCTCACGTTTGTGTCTCGATTCTAGAGTCAAACTGTCTTATTCGTACAATACTCGGTCCAGTCTACAAAAGAAAATGGATAATCTCGAGGAAGAGAACAGAGAGTTGAGAGAAGAACTTGACGCTATGAAAGAAGATCTGAGTAAACTTCACAACGACATACAAGCTCTGGCAGCAGCCCAGATGCAACAACAATGGACTATGATTTTAGAGATCACATTGACACCCATAGTGGAAAAGTATGATCCTCGCTATAACATGCCTAAAGATCGTCCCTGGGGCATGCCTATAAACTATATCCCGGAAGGATATATTTCGCCGATCACGGAAGATTCGGAAACTGCAGCAGGACCCGCTGGGCCTGAAGGCTACAAACTTAGGGAAAGCGAAGATGCTAGGGGCATGACAGCAACTCCTGAAGGTTACAAACTTCGGGAGAGGGAAGTACCAAGAGTCACTGTCGTAATGGCTATACCACCACCTGTGGTACACACTGTCCCGGAAGGACAGATTTCCCATATACCGTCTGGTGGAAACGAAAATATGGACGAGAGAATGAGGGAATTCCAGGAACAGTTCCTAGAGATGCAGAAGGAACTGCAAGCCATTCGCGGTCAGGATCTATTTGGAAAGGACGCCGCAGACCTTTGTTTGGTCCCCAATGTGAAAGTTCCGCACAAATTCAAGGTGCCCGAATTTAAAAAATACAAGGGTAACTCTTGCCCTCAAAGTCACTTAGTGATGTACGCTCGGAGGATGTCAACTCAGACAGAGAACCAATAGCTACTGATCCATTATTTCCAGGATAGTTTAACCGGTGCCACACTCAAATGGTACATGGTTTTAAACCGCACTAGGATCATCACTTTCCGAGATCTTGGTACTGCCTTCGTTCAACAATATAAGTATAACCTGGACATGGAACCAGACAGAGATCAACTCAGAGCAATGTCGCAGAAGGGCAAGGAAACTTTTAAGGAATATGCTTAGAGATGGCGTGAAATCGCTTCCCAGATTTGTCCACCTCTTGAGGAAAAAGAGATGACAAAGATCTTCCTGAAAACCTTGAGCTCATTTTACTATGACAGAATGGTCGCCAGTGCGCCCAACTATTTCACTGAGATGATGGGCATGGGAGTTCGTATTGAGGAAACAGTCCGAGAAGGACATCTGGTCAAAGACGCTGGATCATCATGCAGTACCAAAAGATACGGTAGTGCTCTCCCTAAGAAAAAAAAGCAAGATATTGGTAATATCTCTCTCGGAAGGCAAAGGCGACGGTACCAACCAGTAGCAGCTATAACTCCTAGTATCAACCATGCGCCTGTTCCTACGTATCAAGCTTAGGTTGCTCAGAGCCAACCTAATCAACAACAATATCAGCAAAGGACACAACAGCCTCTCCAGGAGGCTCGTCCTGTGTACAACAACAGCCGTACAACGCGACCACCAGAGTTTGACCCTATACCAATGTTGTACGCAGAACTGTTTCCACTACTACTAGTCAAGGGGCATGTCCAAACCAGGTCTCCTCTTACAGTACCGAAAAATCCGCCTTTTTGGTTCAAAGCGGATCATACTTGCCTTTACCACCAAGGAGGACCAGGGCATAACATAGAAAACTGTCTCAGCTTCAAATCTGATGTGCAGAAGCTTGTTAGGAGCGGAGTCTTATCCTTCAAGGATACAAATCCTAATGTTCAGACAAACCCGATGCCTCAACACGAGAAAGCTGCAGTAAATTTGATAGAGTGAGAATCTAACCACAGCTATCAAATTCATGATGTACTCTTGTTGAGGGTCAACCTGGTCAAAATGCATCGTAGACAGAGTGGATACGGGCATGTACCATCGCATAACTATCATCAGTACGAGATCTTCTCTAAAAATGATCAAGGATGTTCTGTGGTGAAATCAGCTCTACAGGAACAGTTGGATCTCGGATGGATCCAGGATCACCGAATTCGTGAGGTCAACATGACTTATACAAATTCTAACATCATTCAAAACCACAACATTCTTTCAATGAATGTCAACTTGGTGGCAATGCACTCAAGGCAAAGCCAACATCATGATCTGCCACGACACGATTACGATTCCTATCTGATTTGCTCGGTAAATAATCAGGGATGCTCTTTTGTACAAGAGGCCCTCCAGCGTCAGATGGATCTGGGATGGATTCTGGATTACCACGATAGAAATCAGTATCAAGTGAATATGATTCAAATATTTGATATTCACTTGATGAATACCTGCTTGGTGGAGTTACATGCTACATAAGTCCAGCTCGGTTTCCTAACTTCGCATAATTATCAGAACTGTAAGGGATGTCGTGAGAGCGACCAAGGATGCGCTCTCGTTCAAAGAACTTTGCAACACTTGTTAAACCACTGGTGGCTTCCGATCTATTTAGACGAAGACACACAACAAGTCAGCATGATTAATGGAAACCCTACTAGGTATCAAAGTCAGGATGTTCGATCAATGGAAAGATATCTAGTAAGGTTACACTGCATACAGAGCGGACATGGCCGGGTGCCACCACACAACTATGAACGCTGTAGAGTTTGCTCTAAAGATAATCAAGGATGTTACCTCGTGCGAGATGCCCTTCAGAGTCAGTTGGACCATAAAGAGATTCGACCGTGTCCAAGTCCTGGGTCAACCAATTCGATGCCAGACTTTGTTGCTGATTGAATCAAAGATGTTGTCGTAATCTCTAATCATAAGAGGACCAAAGATGTTTGTATCATCATCCCTTTACTTGACGAATCGAAAGTTCCCAACCGGGAACTGATTGAATTACTTACAATGGTCAGAAGAATCAGAAGGCTCCTGTAGTTATCTATCTACCGGGACCATTACCGTATAAATCAACTAAGGCTATCCCTTACAAATACGGTGCAACAAAAATTGAGAATGGAAAGGAAATTCCATTACCCTCCATCGTGAATATTGCAGATATCAGTCGAGTAACACGGAGCGGTCGAATCTTCAACCGAGGAGTTGGAGAACCTACCAGAGAAAAGGAACCTCAAAGAGAAGTTCCTAATCAACCAGTCGGTCAATACAGTGATCCCGACCTTTCAAAGAACAGCGATGAGATGCTGAAGCTCATCCAAAAGAGTGAATACAACATTGTTGATCAGCTGTTGCAAACTCCTTCAAAAATCTCAGTGTTATCACTTTTATTCAGTTCCGAAGCTTACAGGGAGGCTCTACAGAAAGTCTTAGAGCAGGCCTTTATGGAACAGGATGTAACAATAAGACAATTCGACAGCATCATCTCCAACATCACTTCCTGCAACAACTTGGGGTTTAGTGATGAGGAATTGCCAGAAGAGGGCCCAAATCACAATATGGCACTCAATATTACAGTCAACTGCCAGGATGATACTTTACCCGGCGTACTGGTAGACACCGAATCGGCTCTAAACGTGATGCCGAAGTCCACATTAATGTGACTATCATTTAAAGGATCTCCAATGAGAGGCAGTGAGGTCATCGTCAAAGCATTTGACGGATCCTAGAAAACAGTTATCGGCGAAGTCGACCTTCCCATAACTATCGGTCCTCACACTTTCCTAGTCACTTTCCAGGTCATGGACATCCGGGCAGCATACAACTGCTTGTTAGGAAGACCTTGGATACACGAGGCTGGGCCTGTCACTTCGACACTTCACCAGAAGCTGAAGTTCATCAAGAATGACCAACTCGTCACAGTCTGCGGAGAGCAAGCCTTAATCATGAGCAACTTATCGTCTTCCACTTGTGTAGAACCCGAGGAGGTTATCGGAACTCAATTCCAAGCACTTTCGGTGAGCAATGACAACCAATCAGAAAGAGGAACGTCGATTTCCTCGTACAGAGATGCTCTCGAAGTAATAAAAAATAACAATGCAAAGGGATGGGGACAACTTGTCATTCCTACTGACAACAAGAAAAAGAAGGGTCTTGGTTTTTCTTCAACCTGTGCCCGGACGGCTACTAACAATGAAAATCTTCATCCCATTCAAAACTTCTTCCACAGTGGAGGTTTACTCCACCTAGTATCTCAAGAAGTACGTACCATCAACGAGGGAGATTCCTTCGATACAGATGAAGAATGGAAATCCTATCTTAACGAGGACGGTTATATGTCTCAGGAAGAGGTGCCTACACCAGTTCGCTTTCCGGCACAGAATCCAAGATATATACCAAGATCAGACATCAAGATGATTTACGGAGATTGTGATCCGGAAGGATGTCGTGCTCCACCTAACTCATTAGAGGAGGATACTCTGATGAAAGACAACTTCGACTATGACTATTATGGCCCAATGGATGGCCTGCCTATCTGGTAGCCGTACCCAGGAGACTCGGGGCAAAAGAATCATCTGAATGATGCATATCAGTTGAGCATCATTGAAAAGAATACCTGCATCCCCACCATGTCATGGGATCAACACTCAGGGCATTCAGAAAACATCCAGCACGATGATGAATTTGCAAAGCTTGCCAGACTAGAGTTCATCAACTACGCTTTTCCCGAGGTCAACGTCATCGAAAGGGATAAAACCTCCAATTCCAAAGAAGTGTGGGACACATTAGGACAATCAAGTAGCAGGTACGATTACTTGGTCAAGTACACCGCTCCCGAAAGCTCTCGTATCAGGCTCGAAGACATCTAGCCAACTGGGTGGGGAGATCCACCTGAGAGTGCAAACACTGCGTAAAATACAACAGAAGAGCTCTTCTACAACAACTCTGCCTGGGAGACAGATTCCAAAGATCCTGCTCCGCCAGAAATCAACGCCATTTCTGAAGACAAGCCAAGAAAGAAGGTACCAGACTTTGTGATTTACCGAGGAGTTTGTCGCCAATGGGTTGCTGTCAATGTTCCGAAATTTTTTCATAAGTCGGAGTAATTGTCGTCTTTACTTTAACCTTTCACCCTGCCCAGGTGAAATGAATGTTTTTATAGGGCTCACTTTCTGTAAATGTACCTCTTTGCTTCGCCCAAAGCGACAAAGTTTTGTTTTATAGGGCAGTAGTTTCAAGAATCGACAAGATCATAAATAAAATAACGTCGTTCTGTAATTTCCGCATTTATTGCCATTTTCTCTTTTCGCTTTTTCAGAAAATGGTAATCCTAAAAAACAACTCGAATAATAAAAACAAGCAGTAAAAAAGAAAATACACTGCACAAACTCTTGCATTCTCTCTATCTCTTCTAAAAAACAAATCATCACGTCATGCAGATTGCTTGTTTTAAATCCCATTGAAACATACGATCCAATACCTTCTGCCAACTTTGAATTCCCGGTATTTGAGGCTGAAGAAGAAGAAGACAAAGAAATTCCAGAAGAGATCTCCCGACTACTCAAACAAGAGGAAAGGTCCATTGAACCTCACAAAGAGCTGTTGGAAACAGTCAACTTGGGTTCAGAGGAAGAGAGAAAAAAGGTCAAGATTGGGGAACTGCTCAGTCCAACTGTCAAAGAAAGTTTAACAAAGCTTCTCAAAAAGTTTCCCGATGTATTCGCTTGGTCCTATCAGGATATGCCAGGGTAGGATACCAGCATTGTGGAACATCATCTACCGTTAAGATCAGAATGTCTGTCGGTAAAACAAAGACTAAGACGGACTCATCCAGACATGGCCATCAAAATCAAAGAGGAAGTACAGAAACAGATTGAGGCGGTTTCCTCACTACATCGGAATATCCTCAATGGTTAGCCAACATAGTGCCAGTTTCGAAAAAGGATGGAAAGGTCAGAATGTGTGTAGACTACAGGGATCTGAACAAAGCCAGTCCAAAGGATGATTTTCCCATACCACACATTGACATGCTGGTAGACAGTACAACGAAATTCAAAGTCTTCTCCTTCATGGACGGATTCTCGGGCTATAATCAGATAAAAATGGCGCCGAAAGACATGGAGAAAACTTCGTTCATCACCCCATGGGGCACTTTCTGTTACAAGGTAATGCCGTTCGGTTTAAAGAACGTCGGGCAACCTATCAAAGGGCCATGACTACTTTGTTTCATGACATGATACACAAAGAGATCGAGGTATATGTTGATGATATGATCGCCAAATCTAAAACAGAAGAGGAGCATGTGACCCACCTGTCAAAACTATTCAAGCGTCTGAGAATACAAACTCCGCTTGAATCCCATCAAATGCACGTTCGGTGTTCGTTCAGGGAAACTGCTAGGGTTCATCGTCAGCCAGAAAGGAATTGAGGTTGATCCTGACAAGGTCAACGACATTCAAGAAATGCCTTCTCCAAAGACTGAAAAATAAGTCAGGGGATTCCTGGGACATTTGAATTACATTTCCAGATTTATATTCCTCATGACCGCGACATGCGCGCCAATTTTCAAATTACTCAAAAAGAATCAGGATTACGTTTGGACAGAAGACTGCTAAACTGCCTTCGACAGTATCAAGGAATACCTGTTGAACCCACCTATTCTATCACCTCCAGTGGAAGGAAAACCACTGATCATCTATTTAACAGTTTTGGAAGACTCGATGGGTTGTGTGCTTGGTCAACAAGACGAAACGAAAAGAAAAGAGCCTGCTATATACTATTTGAGCAAGAAGTTTACCGACTGTGAAACTCGGTACACTATGCTTGAGAAACCTTGTTGTGCTCTGGCTTGGGCAGCCAAACGTCTTCGCCAGTATATGACTTTTCACACTACTTGGTTAATCTCCGAAATGGATCCAATCAAGTATGTCTTTGAAAAGCATGCTCTCACGGGAAGGATTGCCCATTGGAAGATGTTGTTATGAGAATACGACATTGAGTACCATGCTCAAAAAGCCGTCAAAGGGAGTATTTTAGCCGATCATTTGGCTCATCAACCGATTGACGATCAGGAATCAGTCGGATTTGACTTCCCTGACGAAGATGTCATGTACTTGAAAATGAAAGATTGGGATGAACTGCTACCCAGTGAAGGGCCAGAACCCGGTTCCCAATGGGGACTTATCTTTGACGGAGCTGTTAATCATTATGGAAACGGAATTGGGGCAATCATCATAACACCTCAGGGTACCCACATTCCTTTCACTGCCCGACTGACATTCAAGTGTACAAACAACGAGGCCGAATACGAAGCTTGTATCATGGGTCTCGAAGAAGCAATTGATTTAAGGATTAAGAACTTGGTTGTATATGGGGACTCCGCCCTGGTTGTCAATCAGATCAAAGGAGATTGGAACACATACCAATTAGGATTGATTCCTTACAAAGACTACGCGAGAATGTTGTTACCATTCTTCAACAGAATCGAGTTTCATCATATCCCTCGTGAAGAGAATTACATGGCTGATGCATTAGCCACTCTCTCTTCCATGATTAGTGTAGGTCAATGGAATGACATACCTAAGATTGAAGCAGTCGCGGACGATAAACCTTGGTATCACGATATCAAGTGCTTCCTTCAGAAACAAGAGTACCCACCTGGGGCATCCAAAAAAGACAGAAAGACTCTCAGGAGACTGGCTGGCAGCTTCTTTCTGAGCGGTGATATACTCTATAAGAGAAACTTCGACATGGTCTTGCTCCGATGCATAGATAGACTAGAAGTAAACATGCTGATAAAAGAAATTCATGAAGGATCCTTTGGCACTCATGCCAATGGACACACAATGGCGAGAAAAATTCTAAGAGCAGGATACTATTGGTTGACCATGGAATTCGATTGCTATATGTACATGAGAAGGTGTCACAAGTGTCAGATATACTCAGACAAAATCCATGTACCGCCAACGTATCTCAAAGTACTCTCTTCCCTATGGCCATTTTCTATATGGGGAATCGACATGATCGGCATGATCGAACCCAAAGCTTCGAACGGACATCGGTTCATCCTGGTAGCCATTGATTATTTCACCAAGTGGGTCGAAGCAGCGTCATTCGCCAATGTAACCCGACAGGTGGTGATCCGATTTATCAAAAACAATCTCATCTGCCGTTATGGTGTTCCAAGCCATATCATTATAGATAATGGATCCAACTTGAATAATAAGATGATGAAAGAGTTGTGTGTTGAGTTCAAGATCAAACACCATAACTCATCTCCCTACCGACCAAAGATGAACGGAGCGGTAGAAGCGGCTAATAAGAACATCAAGAAGATTGTTCAGAAGATGGTTGTAACCTATAAAGACTGGCACGAGATGTTACCATATGCTCTTCATGGTTATCACACATTTGTCCGCACTTTAACAGGGGCAACCCCTTTCTCTCTAGTATATGGCATGGAGGCAGTGCTCCCCATAGAAGTAGAGATCCCATCAATCCGGGTATTGATGGAAGCCAAGTTAACAGAGGCTGAATGGTGTCAAAGTCGACATGACGAATTAAATCTGATCGAAGAAAAGTAAATAACAGCACTATGCCATGGTCAGTTGTATCAGCAAAGGATGAAGAAGGCGTTTAACAAAAAGGTCCGACCTCGCGTCTTCAGGAAAGGAGACCTCATGCTCAAAAAGATCCAATACTTCCTCACTGATTCCCGGGGAAAGTGGACTCCGAATTATGACGGCCCCTATGTGGTCAAGAAGGCTTTCTCAGGCGGTGCCTAGAGGCTTGCAACCATGGATGGAGATGAATTTGCCTACCCCACGAATGTTGATGTAGTCAAGGAATACTTTGCCTAAATAAAAAAGAAAGTTAGAGACATAATCAAAAATCATCCCGGTGGATTGGAAATATCAAAGTACAATCCAGGCAAACGTTAGGGATAATGGCAAGTAACTATGTCTGATCAGTTCAACTCCTCAGCAGTAATGCCATCCATCAGGAAAACTCCAGTCAAGGTCATCTTCAACAGAAGCTCAAGATGCCCAGAATTCAAAGTTGATAAAAGGATAACGATTGTTATGTTTCAATGTAGCCCTTTTCCCTTAAATTACCATTTTCTAACTTTGTAAATACTCTATGGAATCACGCGTTTGGCTGATTTCCATCCTATCAATAAAATTTGAGCCTTAGTGCTTTTTTACAAGTCTTATTTGTTTTAGCTATACAGAACGACATTTTAACATGATTTATGGTTCTTGAAATAAAACAAAAATGAATTTACTGATCAAAATTTTTCCGCTTTTCAAAATAAAGATGGCAATTTCTTTTGACTGTTGAACATCAAAAGAACATCGATCACTTCTCCAGAAGCAATTGAGCTTCAAGGTGCAGAATCAAAGTACTCCTTCTAAACCAGTACATCGGAATGAAGGGTCAACTGTGTTGGATGCGAACATTCCATCCGACACCCCCGGTAGAGTTCTTATCTCCTAAGCCCGACCAACGGTTGTTCCCCACAGAGACTATCTCTCCTAAACAAGGCAGAATTTCTATTTTGGACCAAGTGATACTTTTCATCCCCTGCAGTGGCCGAGTATCCAGTCGAGTTCATCTATTAGTCTGTATGTTACGTCAGTTTTGTCAGCATAAACATACATACATCATGCATTATTGATTCACATTTATATTGCATCACTATCACTCTAGTCGGTCTTGTCCCCTGGTGATAAAAGTCCTCTCAATCGAGTTGTCAGTTATTTCCTCGTCAAGAAAAGCCTCATCTGAGCGATCTCTCCTCCAGTTTATGTCTGGGATAGAGAAGGCCCTTAACCACTTTGATAAATTGAAACTCTAAAAAACAAGAAAACTCTCGACAAACGTCACTCTTCCCCATTGAAGATGATATCTTTGCTTTCCCGGATTAAGGAAAATCCCAGAGAGAGCCTTGCAACTAAAGACTCTCAGCAACATAGTGCTTCTTCTCTCCAGAAAATCAATGTTAATGAAGTCATCTGCACTTCAAAATTAGGGCACATTGATGGTATTTCTTCGAGAAGGTCTCGAAGAAAAGTATGATGTAGTATCCCCAAGCAGAAAGCAATCTCTCAAGAGACTCGTTTTTCCCCAGTAGAATCAACAAATGGTGTCTCCAACAAAGAAGTTTATACACCTCTACAGCTCAGACCAATGGGTTTCCCCAGCAAGTCTGACCTCAACCCTTTTCCGTCAAATGGCATCTCCCCAGTAAAAGAAATTCGACGAGAAGTTTGAGGAAAAACCGCTACGAATAGCGTTTCTTGTCAAGAAAGTTTATTGACAAAAGAAACTGAGACCCGTTCCTTGGTAGGAAACCAGGACCGAGGGGAAGTTTATATCAGAAACTGAGACCAATTCGTTGGTAGGAAACCAAGATCGAGGGGAAGTTTATATCGAAAACTGAGACCAGTTCCTTGGTAGGAAACCAGGATCGAGGGGAAGTTGTACCTTTTCTAAGTGTCGACGCTTATCAAAAGAAGATGAATGCGCAAACTTCCATTTATAACCACCATCAAAATTTCGGGTATTCCGATATTTAATCCTCTTGCACCTCGAATGCCCGAATACCTTCGCCATTCACACCTTCGGGTCCAAGAAGATTAACTAGGGGCATCTGTCATACCCCAAATTTTGACCACTAAGATTTCCCATCATTGTGAAAATCATCATCACAATATGGATGTACCTTTATGCCTCATCAATCTCCTCAAGAATTGTTTAGCATTCCCTGCAATCAAGCATTAGGGTTTTAAGCCCTCTCAGAGCTCTTAGACAAAGGATCAATCAAGGAATAACATGATCTTCAACTTATGTAACCTCTCAAACATTCATAAAGGAATCAAGAGGACTCCCACATTAAGAATCAGGCACAAGTTTGCGGCATTCCAAGTGGATTAAGCCTCAAGATCGCCAGTGTCACCAAATTAGGGTTTTGGTCGACCAGGGCCTCCAGATGGAAATCTTCATCTGGGCATGAGCCAATGCTTCAAAGCATAACCCAAGATACTCTAAGGGACCTCATGGACCCAAACATCAAGTCAATTTAGCCTCAGGGGATGCATTCACCAAAAATCAGGAATTAGGGTTTCTTGACCTAATTCACCCCTAAGTTGACTTTTGGGGAAAAACATGAGCCAAGACCTCAAGGCATGATTTGAGGGTCTCCAACACACTACATTGATCCATTTGCAACAATGGATTGATCCAAGAAGCTTGATCTACAAGTTTCAATTTCATCTAGACCACAATTAGGGTTTTGAAGAAAAAGTCAACTGTACCTTTGACTTTTGACCATGACATGCTCCCAAACCTTGGGACATTATTCAATACACCCTACAACATCTATGGAACATGTCCATTAGGTTTGATTTCGGTCAAGGACTTGATTTCACCATGGATCGCACAGTTTGGGATTCATTTGATAAAAAGTCAACTGTGCACAAAAGTCAAGTTTCACTTTTTGGAAATTTTCACAATTATGGTTCCTTGACCCTAAAATAATGTTAATATGTGATTTGAATCATCATTCATCAAGAAAAATCAAAGAAAGTGGGATAACTTGTAAAAGGGGTAACCATAAAAAACTTAGAATTTTTCTAAGTTATGAAACAAAGTGGCCAGGGTACCAACTTCCAAGGATCATAACTTGAGATCCAAGCAACCATTTTGGATGGTCCAAAGATGGATTTGTAGCTTTCATGGCATACTTTAAAAGTGTCAACTACATCCCATTCCAATTCCTCATGGATTTTAAGTTATGGAGTGATCAAAATGGCTAAAAACATGAAAATGACATTTTTCCAACACATAGTGAAATTTTCACTAAGTCAAAATCTGCCTTACTTTTTCCAAAATGTAGGGACATTTTTCACCTTGATCCAAGTCAAACCAGGTCTAGGGGTGGACATCAAAGTTAAAGTATGCCATGGGGGCTTTCTAACAAGTACCAGATCATCTCCAAATTCCATTTGAGCAAGGAGATACAACCCTTGAAACATGGCCTCATGAACTGATTTTTCCAAGGCAGATTGGGCAGATTTGATGAATTTTGTTCGATTTGATCAAATCTGATAAATCTAAGCCTTGTCATCATTTTGGACACATCTGAGGATCAAATCCAATGGGGATGATCTGATCTCCAAGCCTCACAAGTCCATGAATCTACAAGTAGCATGCCAAACCTAAAAAAGCTTAAAAGTTGCCAAGACTCCAATTTTGTTTCCAAGCATTCAATGGATGCACCAAGGTGGCATGAACTGAGCTTATTCCAATTGAATGAGTCAAGGATAAGCTCTGAACCAAAGAACCATAGGGCTATGCTCTAACCTCTAGTCAATGGCTAGAGGAGACTTGAGATTCCAAAGTGATCCAATTGGCCAAAGGCCTGCTGCAGCCACCATTCACTATTGCTTGCAAAACAAACTTGCTCTACTATAAATAGAGCTCATTTGTACTCGGTTTAAGTACACCAAAGCAACTAAACTAATGCTTTCCTCAAAATCCCTTTCTCTAGGCCAAAATGCCATCTTTTGCAAGGTAACTCTGAGTTTTTGAGTTAGAGAGCATTTCCACCACAGCTCATGATCCAAACATATCCAATATGTCATATCTAAGCAGTCCAAACTCTCATATGTGACCTGTAACACCAAAATCACAAAGTCCCCTCTCAAAACCTCAAAATTGGATTTTTTTGCATTTTTCAAGCCATGTCTTGATTCGGTCATTTTCAAAACCAGATAAGACCTCAAACACACTCCAAATATCATCCTTGAACTGTCCCAAATGGTTCCCCATATCTGGAGCACCATTTGAGAGAGTTGCTATATTGGTCACTTTTGCCCTTTTTGCAAGAAAGAGCTTAAACTTGTTCCAGAGGATTCCAGCTAGTTCCAACCATTCTAAAAGCTTCTAAGGGATCAATTGAGAGTGTCTAAAGCATCAAATTACTTCTGGCACAAGAAACTTGGCAGATAGCCCAAAAAGCTCCTAAAGAGGTAAGCATCACAACTTGAACTCTTTGAAATATGCATATCTTTGAAGTCCACTGATGATGCGCATCTCATACATGTTATATATGTTGTGTTTGAACCAATTCATCATGTAATTCATGCCTGTAACAAGAGGTAGCATAGAAAATACAATTATAGGCCTATTTCAAAAACACCACCGAGTTTTGAAATAGGAGCCTCATCTGGAAAAACCACCACCACCATTGGATTCCTTGTGAAATTCTTGGCAGGATAGACCTAAATTTTGTCCCAATCCATGGAGAAATGAGAAAGTTACAAGCTTCACGTTTTTTGCCAAAACCTTGTCTTGCCTTGCCTTGGCTAGGCCAAAAACAAGGCATGCCTCATATATTCATGGGGTGGTTTTGATACACGGATGTATCACCACCCCAGTGGTAGAAGGTGCGCGCTGCACCCAAGAGGTCTGGGGTTCGAATCCCCCTCGCCCCAGATCCTCTTTTTACCACTTTTTTTCCATTTTTTTTATATAATTTGTTATATTTTAAATGATTTGGAAAATTAATTTCTCCTTCAATTTTAATTATTTTTTATTGGTTCTTTTTGTAAAAAATCACAAAAATGTTAAAATATTTTATTCCACAAAAATCAGATTTATATTAATTATTTAATATAGTTGATATTTTTGTAAATAAATTCATTTTTATTGTTTTTAAACCTTTTAAAAACTAATATTCACCTTGAAAAAACAAAACCAAATGAGTTCTAAATCATCTTGTGATTAAAATTTCATTTTCAAACCTTAACCAAAAATCATAAGTAGTCTATTTAGATTTATTTGGTATTATTGTCATTTTATTAAAAGGATTACTTTTTAAAACTATGAAATTAGGGTTTCTTTGATTTTCACCCTAACAAACTTTTTTAAAATATCCTTTGGGCCTCTAATAGAGTGTAATACCCAATCCCTCTTTGAAACCAAAATAGTTTGGGCCTCAGTCATTGTATAAGACCCACAGTGTTTTCAAAAACCTCGGCGCGATCGCCGGTTTAAATCAAACCTTGGGCCTCTCCCTGAGTTGTAAGCCCCATCTCTTGTACAAAAACAAACTTTTGGGCCTCTAATAGAGTTTAAGACCCAATCCCTTTTTGTAAATAAACATTTTTAGGCCTCACATATTGTATAAGCCCCTCTGTATATTTTTGAAACAACGACGCGATCGTCGCCTTTTCAAAATCATTCGGGCCTCTCCCTGAGTTGTAAGCCCCATCTCATGTACAAAAATAAACTTTGGGCCTCTAATAGCTTGTAAGACCCAATCCCCTTTTAATCAAAACCATTTTTGGGCCTCAGTGTATTGTATAAGTCTCAATACAGTTTTAGAAACTCCGACGAGATCGTCGTTTTCAAACTATTTTTAACTGGGCCTACCCTCGTGTTGTAAGTCCCACTTCATTTCTTTAAATAACCTTTGGGGTTCTCTTTGAGTTGTAAGACCCATCCCTTGGTATAGGAAACTTTTTGGGCCTCAGTCGTTGTATAAGTCCCGATACGATATTCAAAACAACAGTACAATTGTTGTTCAAACCTTGGGCCTCTCCTTGAGTATAAGCCCCAACAATTTTTTTTCACAAACAAATCCCTTTTGATTTAGGTTTAAATATACAGTTGTTATCAAAACTTTCTCTAATTTCTCTGAACAACTAACAATACAGCATGGAAGCTCACTCACCTGTAAGTTTTAACAACTTTCATTTACTCGCTTTAATATATATAACTGTATTGTGGGAAGCTGCGCATGGTTAGTCTTCTTTCATTCTTTTAAATATACGTCAAATATATATAACTGTATTATGGGAAGCTACGCATGGTTAGTCTTCTTTCATACCTTTTAAAATACTTGTCATATATCAACTGTATATATACTAGAATAGTTATTTAGAGTTTTCCCCGACAACTAGGTCTAGAACTAGGTAAAGCCATGTTGGTCACTCTTAAATACAAACAAAACTAGATCCCCCATAAGATTTCCAGATACAGTCTTCCCTTCTCTTGGGGTTAAACAATATGGAACAAAGAGAAAGACAGTATTCTCGGTGAACCTTTTCTCAGACTGTCACCCCTAAAAATTGTCAAAGAAATTTTACTCCCTGGAGTTGATCTATTCTCTGTGAATAGCATCTCCTGAGTTTCTTCAAATCACAGAACTTTCACTAAATGATCTATTCTCGGTGAATAGCATTTCTTGAAGTTTTCTTGGTTTGGGACCCAAGGGCTTCCTAAAAGTATCTCCGCCTCCTCTTGGGCTTTGTACAAGGACCCTTCGGCTTCTTAGAAGTTCTCATGCCTTCTCTTGGGCTTAATACAAGGACCCTGAAGACCTGTTAAAGGTATAAGACAGAACTTAGTCATCCTTTGCTAGAGCAGTCTTTCCAGTGTCAGACCTTAGGCCACTTTAGGGTTGATTCTTATCCCTTAATGCCCTTGCCTCCTCTTTGAGGCATCATACAAAAGATAAAACTCTTCCACACTAGTAGACTTGGACAGTCTAATCCCCTTGAGTCTCAAAGACATTCTCAAGTTCCTTACAACTATAGGAAGAAACCCCGGGCATTCTGGATCGATCTCCAGCAGAAACCCAGCCTCTCTCATGAGAGTTCCCTAACCAGGGTCAACACTATCTCAAATCAGAACCTCAAGGTATCTGACATCTCAACTCTTTTGTAATCCTCAGCAAGAGTTGATTCCCCCACTGGGACCTGCCTTAGGATGTCGATTATCCCCGGCAAAAGATAGCCTCCTCTTAGGCTTTGTATAATGATCCTTCCTTAGTGAAGTCAACCTCCTCTTGGGCTTTGTACAAATGATTCTCCCTAGCGGAGCTAACCTTTTCAGACTCTCTTGTTGAGTCAATCACTTTTCAGACTCTCTTGTTGAGTCAATCACTTTTCAAACTCTCTTGTTGAGTCAATCACTTTTCAGACTCTCTTGTTGAGTCAATCACCTTTTTAGACTCTCTTGTTGAGTCAACCTTTTTTAGCCTCAATCTTGGGCTTTGTACAAGACAGATAAAAATACTCTCTCATTGAGTCGATCTTTATCCAAACTTGGTATAAATATTTCCCCTAGCAGGAGCTAGCCTCTTCTCAGGTTGTGTAGAATACTTTCTCCAGCTTGTCCAACCTCAATCTTGGGCTTTGTACAAGACAGATAAAAGCACTCTCTTGTTGAGTCAAACCCCTTTAGCCTCAATCTTGGGCTTTGTACAAGACATAAATTTCCCTTTTTTGAGCATGGGTGAGATATCTTCCGTAGCAGAGTCATTTCCTCCCAGTCTTCTTCTAGGCTTTGAGGAATGATTTTCCCCAAGAAGAGTCAAACCCATTTCAAGCCTCCTCTTAGGCTTTGTATAACGATTTTCCCAGTAAGGTTAGTCTCAAATCTCGGGCTTTATACAAGACACCTACAAACCCTCCCCAGCGGAGTCAAAATCCCTTTTTAGCCTCAATCTTGGGCTTTGTACAAGACAGACAAAACACTCTCTTGTTGAGTCGGTCACTTCTAGCCTCCTCTTAGGCTTTGTATAAAGAAATCCCCTAGCCGAGTCAATTAACGTTTTAGCATCAACCTTGTGCTTTGATCAAGCCACACAAAAATCAACAATCCTTCTTTAGAGATGACAAATTCTCTCTCAGCCATAAATGTTTTAGCTTCAATCTTGGGCTTTGAACAAGACACAAATACCCTTTTAGCTTCAATCTTGGGCTTTGAACAAGACACCAAAACTCCATTTTCCTCCCTTAGAATAGGAGGAACTACGATTGCTCTGATTTCCCAGTTTCGTTTAAACGGGAATACGTAGGCATAAGATTGCAAAATCTTAGCGAGCATACTAAACAAAAACTCTAGGTCTAGTACCTTTACACATCAATCAAACTTAGGTCCAGTACCTTACCAATAACATCGGGAGAAACCCGAACATCAACAAATACTCACTCTCCATGTCATACTTTCCCAAGAAACTTTCCCAACCCATTACCAGATAAACACCATCAATTATAAAGCGAAACCTAAAGCTAATATCCTGTGGATAACCACATATAGGATGGGTAATTGACAACTCCCTATTGTATAACCTGACCCCGGACCCCCCAATCTCTTTAAGTGTTTGTTCAGTTAAACATTCGTGTGCAAGGTTAGTTTTAGATAGCTTCCCTTTCCCTTCCAGCTTCATGGGATAAATAAGAAATCAGAAAGTAGCACCCTTTCTCCTTGAGGAGGAAAACCCAAACTTCAGAGATAAGGTGGTCGCGTCACCAATAAAAATTGCTCGCTACACATATGTATATGAATGAATATGGGTTGTTTATGTCGAATGATGATGTGGCACCGTATGTGCGTGTTAATTGTATGATTGGTGTTTTGTGTATGAACTACTCCTTAGCATGTGTTTTTCACCGTGTATTTATTGAATATAGTTCTCACCCCTTTTCTATTTGTTGTGTCTGTGCTCCTTGGGAAGTACAGATGATCAGGTACCTGAGTAGTGCTTAGAGCATTGTGTTGCTATTTGATTGAGTCTTAGGAGTTGCTCTGATATGTAACACGGGTAGGATGAGGATTTCATGATTTCTTTATGTTATTTGATTTTGTATTTGTTACGTATCTGGTTTGGATTTAAATTGTTGTTGAACCACGTTTTATGTGGAGAGTTGATGTATTTGGAGTTACATGTTAAACCGTTTGATTTAATTCTGTTGTTTAATCAAGCTACTTATTTGTATGAAATGAATAAAATGTGAAGTGAATCGATACTTCACTTTGAGGTTGTTTTGTAATGTGACATCTTACGTGTATTAAATCTGATTTATTTTCGCATTATTTTCGTATTTTAAATTTTTATATGAATGGGTAGAATAGGGTGCTACAATTGGTATCAGAGCAGGTCGGTCTGTTCGGCCAGTGTAGTAGTAGAGTCTGACTATAGAGTGTGTATAGTCGTGTGTTTCTTCTAACTTGTGTTTCCTTGGTGTTAACCAGTATGGCTGGTAGGAATGATGCTGCAGTTGCCTTACAAGCCGTTGCGTAGGTGGTGCAGCGTAACCATTAGAGCGCTGACGATGTCGGGTTCCGCAATTTGTAAAAGTTCCAGAACAATAAGCAACCTAAGTTCGAGGATAGACACGAACTAGATGTGGCGCAGAAGTGGCTGAAGGATATTGAGAAGATCTTCAAAGTCATGGGATGCACTAAAGCTCAGAAGGTGCAATTTGGCACGCACATGCTGGATGGAGAAGCTGAAGATTGGTGGGATAACACCCGACAAAGGCTAGAAGCTGCAGGTGGTCCTATCACTTGGACGGTGTTCAAGGATGAGTTTCAGGAGAAGTATTTTTCAGAAGATGTCTGTGGTAAGAAAGAGGTGGAATTCCTGGAATTGAAGCAAGGAAACTTGACGGTTGAAGAATATGCAGCTCAAGTCGAGGAACTGGTGAAGTATTATCCTCATTACAATACTGATGAAGCTATGAGTTCGAAGTGTATCAATTTTGAGAATGGGTTGCGTCCCGAGATCAAACAAGGTATCGGTTATCAGAAGATCATGTACTTTCCTGAATTGGTGAACAGGTGTCGGATTTACGATGAAGACAATAGGGCTCGGGTTGCTCACTACAAGGCCCTGAGTGACAAAAGGGGTAAGCAGAGACATGGGAGTACACCTTATAGTGGTTCGGCAGATAAGGGAAAGTAGAAAGCTATTGCTGGCAAGAAGCCAAGTGGGGGAGGAAATTCTTCCAATCCTCTCAAGTGTTTCAGATGTGGTGGCGCGGGTCACCGTGCTAATGAATGTCAGAATGAGGAAAAGAAGTGTTTCAAATGCAGGAAGCCAGGTCATGTTGTGGTAGATTGTAGGACCAATATACCTACCTGTTACAACTGTGGTGAACATGGTCACATCAGCACCCATTGTCAGAAGCCGAAGAAGTCGCAGACCGGTGGGAAGGTATTTGCATTGGTGGGGGCTCAACCTACTAGTGAGGATCATTTGGTTAGAGGTACTTGTTACACTCATAACACTCCTTTGATTGCTATCATTGATACGGGTGCGACCCACTTGTTTATTTCTGTTGATTGTGTGAAGAAACTAGGACTTGTGTTGTCTAATATAAGCAAAGGAATGGTGATTGATACTCCATCTATTGGGTCGATCACTACATCTTTAGTGCTTGAATTGTCCTGTGCCGATCTTTCGTAAAGATTTCGGAGTGGATTTGATTTGGTTACCACTCAGTGATCTGGATGTTATTTTAGGGATGAATTGGCTAGAGAGAAAATATGTATACATTGATTGCTATAGGAAGAGGTTACTATTTCTTACTCCAAAGGAAGAAGAGATAATTAGTTTTATATCTACCAAGGAATTGAGAACCTTGTTGGAAGATGAAGCTAAAATGTTTACGGTGTTTGCCTCATTGTCTATTGAAGGCAAATCGTCAATCAATGAATTACTGGTAGTGAAAGAGTTTCCAGAAGTGTTTTCGGATGATATTTCAGAGTTGCCTCCATAGCGAGAGGTGGAATTTGCAATTGATCTTGTTCCTGGTACCAGACTTATATCTATGGCACCATACATAATGTCAGCATCAAAATTGGTGGAGTTGAAATCTCAACTCGGAGAATTGCTTGATAAGAATTGTTGGTTAAGAAGAAGGACGACAGTATGAGATTGTGTATTGATTATAGTCAACTGAATAAAGTGACCATCAAGAACAAATATCCGCTTCCAAGAATTGATGATCTAATGGATCAACTCGTGGGAGCTCGTGTTTTCAGTAAGATTGATTTGAGGTCATGTTACCATCAAATTCGGGTGAAGGAGGATGATATTCAGAAAATGGCTTTCAGGACTCGGTATGGACATTACGAATATGTTGTGATGCCGTTTGGAGTGTTCAATGCACCGGGCGTATTCATGGAGTACATGAATCGTATCTTTCATGCTTATTTGGATCAGTTTGTTGTAGTATTTATTGATGACATTTTAATTTATTCCAAGACGGAAAGCAATCATGCAGAGCATCTGAGGGTTGCATTGCTAGTGTTGAAAGATAATAAGTTGTTTGCAAAACTTTCAAAATGTGAGTTTTGGTTGCATGAGGTGAGTTTTCTGGGACATGTTATTTCTGGTGATGGCATAGAATTGGATCCATCCAAAGTAAGTGATGTACTTCTGTGGGAACCTCCGAAATCAGTGACAGAGATTAGGAGTTTCTTGGGTTTGGCATGTTATTACCGTAGGTTTATTGAGGGATTTTCTAATTTGGCCCTTCCTCTGACTCAGTTGACTAGGAAAGGTCAGGCCTTTGTATGGGATATCTTGTGTGAAGAGAGTTTCAGAGAATTGAAGAAGAGATTGACTACAACGCCAGTCTTGATTTTACCAAAGCCAGATGAACCTTTTGTGGTGTATTGTGATGCGTCTAAAATGGGATTAGGCGAAGTATTGATGCAAGATGGTAAGGTCGTGGCTTATGTCTCACGACAATTGAGAGTACATGAAAGGAATTATCCTACTCATGATCTTGAGTTAGCTGCAGTGGTTTTCATGTTGAAGATTTGGAGACATTACTTGTTCGGGTCGAGGTTTGAAGTGTTTAGTGATCATAAAAGTTTGAAATATTTATTTGACCAGAAAGAGCTGAATATGAGGTAGAGAAGATGGTTGGAATTCCTAAAGGACTATGATTTTAGCTTGAGTTACTATCCCAGTAAAGCTAACATTGTAGCGGATGCTTTGAGTCGAAAGACAATTCATATGTCGACATTGATGATTAGAGAGTTGGATCTAATTGAGCAGTTTAGAGACTTGAGCATGGTTTGTGAACTGATGCCTAAAAGTGTGATGTTGGGTATGTTGAAAGTTAATAATGAGTTCCTTAGTGAGATTAGAGAGAGCCAGAAGCTTGATTTGAAGCTGGTGGATTAGATGACCTCAGGAGGGTCGGATGCAGAAGGTGACTTTAAAGTGGATAATTTTGGTGTGTTGAGATTTCGAGGCAGAATTTGTGTGCCCGATAATCCTGAATTGAGAAAAATGATCTTAGAGGAAAGCCACAGGAGTAGCTTGAGTATTCATCCTGGAGCTACAAAAATGTATCAGGATCTTAAGAAATTATTTTGGTGGTCGGGTATGAAGAAAGACATAGCTAGATTTGTGTATGCTTGTTTGACTTGCCAGAAGTCAAAAGTGGAACATCAGAAACCTTCTGGTTTGATGCAACCGATGGAAATACCAGAGTGGAAGTGGGATAGTATCGCGATGGACTTTGTGACTGGGTTTCCGAATACGGCGAGAGGCTTTGATGTTATTTGGGTAATTATGGATAGACTGACGAAATCGACACATTTTATACCAATTAACATAAGTTTTCCTTTGGCAAAGGTAGCAAAGATTTATATCAGAATAATCGTGAAGTTGCACGGGGTTCCGTCGAGCATTGTGTCTGACAGAGACTCGAGGTTTACTTCTGGATTTTGGAAGAGTTTGCAGGAAGCTTTGGGTTCTAGTTTGAAGTTAAGTTCTTCTTATCATTCGCAGACAGATGGACAGTCTGAAAGGACGATTCAGTCGCTGGAAGACTTGCTGAGAGCTTGTATACTCGAGCGGGGAGGCGCTTGGGATACTCATTTGTCGCTGATTGAATTTATTTACAATAACAGTTACCATTCTAGTATCAGAATGGTGCCTTTTGAAGCATTGTATGGTAGGAGGTGTAGGACACCTCTGTGTTGGTATGAGTCGGGCGAGAGTACTGTACTTGGACCCGAGATTGTGAAACAGACTACAGATATAATTCAGATGATTAGGGAGAAGATGAAGGCATCCCAGAGTAGGCAGAAAAGTTACCATGATAATCGGAGAAAAGACTTGGAATTCAGCGAGGGCGACCATGTGTTTCTAAGGGTCAATCCTGTGACTAGTGTTGGTCGTGCGCTGAAATCGAAGAAATTAGATCCTAAGTTCATTGGACCGTATCAGATTTTGCAGAGAGTGGGGATTATTGCTTATAGAGTGGCATTGCCACCTGAACTTTCGAATTTGCATGACGTGTTTTGTTGCTTCGTTAAACTAATGCTTTCTTTTTATATGTGAGCAAAGGTGTCACATGCAAGTATACATGCTTGGTAATGCAGCAAGTGATAAAGTAAAGGTCGAACCCACAAGGAAGTGATGAAATTTTTGAACTACAAGTATTAATTTCTTTGTTTAAGAGAAAGTATGAGCAAGGTGACAAAATAATTATAATAAAGAACAAGAGCAACACACAGTTAACTAAGACAAAGTTGATAACTAAAAAAAGGAGTTAAAATATCAGAGAGAGTAGTTGATGAGCTAAATCCACTAGTATAGTTGTTGCTAAAATGCTTTCATGATGTGAAGTGTCGTGCCTCAAAAGGTCAGAACGTTATCTAGTGGTGTATCTCTACAACATCAAAAACATGCATAACAAGGGCAAGGGAACAAATCTCTAAGTCTCACTTGTAACCCTAAAATAAGTCTGGTTTTAATTCTGAAATTCTTTATGGTCTCAACTTCTTATCTCTAAGTAAGTTGAATTAAGTGAATATCTCTATCCTACTTTATTAACCACTTTTATTATGAAATCCACTTGTTTGTTGGATCTCTCTCAACAACAAGCTTTTACCTTTTTCCTAGTTGATCACTCTAAGAATCAAGTATATAGCATAAAAACACATAATAAAATAAGACAATAAACATCACATCATTTCAACATAAAAACAACATTTATACTAACTTTATTAGGCTCATCAAACAAGGGTTTAGCTCATAGTGAGCTGAGTACAAACTACTGAAATGAAACTAAAAGGAAACATATTCTTACAAAGTTAAGTAAAGAAAGGCAACCTAATAGTAACTTGGAAATCTCTTGTGTTGAGTAAACAGCAACAACTCTCTTCAGTTACGACAGCTTTCAACAGAGTGTACATGACTGGATGAGAATAGAAGACCCTCTACCAATACTCTAACTCGTTAAATGAAAACAAACTAAAACTACAACTGAAATAAAAACTGTGTTGTTGTGTGTAAAAACTCCAGCTCTCCCTCTCGTAATGTGTATGTCTTCTTTATATAGAGGTGAGTGGAAGTGAGAGTTGTTATTTTCTTGGATCATGGGTTTCTTGATGAAAATAAGGTTAGGCCCATATCAAATCCGAATGTGGACCAGCTGTCCCTCAATCCTTCCTTTGAAAGTTATCTGGTACATATGTTGGTGGGAGACAAAGTTTCTTTTGCACGTGTAACACCCCAATTCCCATCACGAATAAATAATACATAAATAAAATCAGAGTAACTAAAAATTTATTTTTTCGACAGGAAACAGGGATGTCACACTTAAAGAAAGAAAATACATTCCCTGCTCATATACTTGATACATAGCATAAAATAGAATACCCTCAAAGGGGAAACTTTTTCCAACAAAATGAAGTTCAATTATGGAATAAAGCGGAAGATCCATAACTGAATTGTTTTACAACATAAACTGTTTTATAACATCAAAATATTTCTACAAAGTTAATACAAAATAAATCTAACAAGAGTATACATATAACATAATCGTTCCCCGACTCCCGTGCTACGTATCAGAGCAGACACCAAGACTGACAAAAGAACGGAGGACTAATCTTCACAAAAAGACCTCCAGCAACTCTAATCTGCAATGCCTCATAGAGCATTATAAAACAGCAGAAGGGTGAGAAATAACAACTAAGTCAAGATTGCATAATATTATGCAAACACACATGAAAATCACATACACAGTTATTCTCACCTCACGCATCACATACCAATAAATATAGCAAGCCACAGAGATGCATAATATATTTCAGACAAATCCGAACACATAGCATATATCAATTATGCCCACATACTAACATATTCACACATAATGCACACCAAAGTTATGACACATGGAACCACACCACCACATCACCACAAAATATATGTCTATACATAAAACATATTATCCACATATGCACACCAATTCACCAATCCAATCATAAATCTCAACACATATTCAATCAATTCACAATTTCCCACACATAATCACATAATCAATCCATTCATAATTCTCACACACAATGAATCCATGATTTATGATTTATGCAAATGCACAGAGACCAACACAACGACTCTATGCAAATGCCATGCGGTACCGACTTCCAATGTTTCTCATGTCCCATCACCAGTTCACTCAGGAACTATTGGAACCATCGCTCGTTACTTAGTGTAACTCCCCGTCGGGCATACGATGTTCACCCGTCGCTTTAGGTCCCCGCATGGGCACACGATGTTTACGGATTGCTTTAGGTCCCCGCATGGGCACACGACGTTTACGGATTGCTTTAGGTCCCCGCATGGGCACACAACCCGATCGCCACAGATCCCCACATGGGCACACGATCATCTATAACCATCGCTTTAGGTCCTCAGGCGATTCATACCTCATATTTTTGAGGCTCACGATGTTATAGCAGATTCCCTCTGGAACCAAACCGTCGCTCGTACCCTCATGGTACCCGACTTCACAATATGCATATTATGATGTTTGGCATACAATGACTCATAACATTCATATGCACACATTTACTCATCCTTAATCATGCATAACTCAACCATTACAACACATTGCAATTTCTTGCCGTAAGGCCACAAATCATCATCATCACATGCATTCACATCATATACATCACACAAGTCATACAATATCCATATCAAAAGCACCTTGCATGATACACATCAATTACACCTAATTACAACGACAAAAGTCGACAAAACAACATCATTCAAATATCATACATCTATCACCAATGCGTATCAATCATGTACAACATTTCATCACATATATTCACATCATATAACCGCACACAAGCTACACGTTACATAACAAAAGCATATAGCATGATAACACATCAATTGCACACATTGTGCGCGATAAAAACCCGACAACCCGAATATTTTTCCAAAAACACGAATTAATTAATTCATATTTTACTCTCCAAACCATTTTTAATAGAAATATATTTTCATTAGCTTTCCAACGCTTCAAGCGGGGGTCAAAACGGACTTACGGTTCAGAAGTTACGATCGAAACAATTTTGAAAGAAAACCTACAGCAGGGCTGACACGGCCGCCCGTGTTGTGTGACACGGCCGTGTCACCCAAAAATTCCAAATGGCCGCAAATGGACACGTCTGACACGGCCTCCTGTGTTGTGTGACACGGCCCGTGTCAGAACCCAGAAAAATGCATTTTTTTACCGTAGGAAACCTTCCGGACCTCCGATTTCGATTCCGTAAAAAGCCCCGGTCTCAGAATTCAGCGTACTACAATATTCTTACCATTAAAAGACCATCCAACACATTTTCCATTTTTGAAACATAATTTTATCAATTTAAAGGGCTTTCCAAACTCGATCAAAACCACTCGAAAACACACCAACAACCATTCACCGATTAAATATCAACCTATACCCATATTACCAGACATATCCAAACACTTTTACTCGATCACAACATCAATTTGCACAAAAACCTCAATATATATCAAAAACTCAAAAGTTACAAATTCAACTCGATTCAATCAAACGATCACGCTAAATCACGACCCAACATCACACGACTCTACTACGCGATTTATTCCGACTTTCGTCCGTGAAAACATCGATTTCTATCCATTTTTCTCATTTCGACCTAGAATGGAAACTAGAAGAAAATCACCAAAACAATCCAAGAAAACATACACATATACATATACAAGCAAGATATAATTGAGACTTCTCACCCTTACCCGATTATTCGCGCTTTAAACGGAGTTTTCTCGATTTTTCCTCTTTTCCTCTTCTCCCTTTTCTTTCCTCTCTTTTCTTTTCTCTTCCCTTCCCTTTCTCTTCTTCTTCTTTCTTTTCTCTCTTTTTCTCTCTCTCTTTCTATTTATACAAAATATCTAACCCCAAAAAGACCCAAATACCCCTCAGCTCAATTATCTCCCAAACGCTCTCAAAATGCGATAAAACATAAACAACGATGAAAAATAATATATTGCCAAATAAAAGTCAAGAATAAAATAATATAATAATAAAATAATCAAATAGACTCGATTAAATAAAACTGACAAAAACTGGGGCGTTACAATTCTCCCCCACTTAGACATTTTCGTCCTCGAAAATATAACCGATACTCACAACAACGGATACGACAACGACGACAACTACAACGACAAGATGCAAAGCCCATACAATGCACTTGACGACCAACTCACGACTCAAGGAATACCCAAGTTACGAACACACACAGGTTCACTCTTGAACCGAAACACAACAAGAACACAAGTTCCACGGCACAACATCGATTCAACAACCTCTACATAACCACGATACCAACATCCTTGTCACACAACCTTATTAAAACAATGCTACGACTCACCAATCGAACATACGACCAAAACACCCAACTACATATTAGTACCTGAATAATATTTAAACCTTTCACTTAACACTTCCATTCTGAAACGTCCAATGGTCTCAACACTCCTACATATTCCCAATGTTCAACCTATGAACTCTTACCAGTCCCACACGCATATACGAAATGTGCCACATCACGCTTCCACTGCGCACTCTGATTACTCATAACCATCAAAACTACCAATTCCACGTCCAAAGTCTAACTCTTTCTCATATTCGCCAAAACTCACTGCTCACTCTTAATATACCCAACTTCACACTCTACTGTGTTAGCTTACACACCAGACACAAGTCTCTGAACTGCTCGAATGATTCTAATTCTCGGACCATCAAAACTGACATGTATAAAAACTTTCGACTTAACTCATCCGGCACAACCTCGGATTTTCCCAAAGGATAATCCAAACCAAATTCATAACTCATCACAAATTCTAACCATCCTCATCGTCTCATACTCTATTCCTTCAAACCAACCAAGTACTTTAAACTCTTGCGATTACCAAACACTTCGAGCCGAGAACCATAAAAATAATACCTCCAAATATTCCAACACAATACAACCGCAACCAATGCCAAATCCAAAACAGTATAGATCCTTCTATGAATCCTCAATTGTCGTAAAGCATAAGCCACGACTTTACTCTCTTGCATTAACACCTAACTACACTCTTCAGAGACACTTCACAATACCTCACAAACGGTTGATTAGGATCACACAGAATCAAAACTGAAGCCGTAGACAACTTCTACTTTAACCCTCTCAACTTCTTCCACAATGAACATCCAAAGCAAACAACTTACCCTTTGCAAGTCTACCGAAGTAACGAAAATGCTAACTTGGAAAAACCCTCCATAACCTCCGGTAATAACCAACTAAGGTCCAAAAAGTTTCTATTCTCATTAATCAACCTCGGAGCCTCTCCTTGTAAAACCAGATCTACTTCCGATGGATCCATAACAATACCATTACCTGAAATAACATATCCAAGAAGACTAACCTTTTTCCAACCCAAATTCTCACTTGAATAACTTAGCATACCACTTTGTCTCTTTTCCACACTTGTAATGCAATTCTCAAACACTCTACATGTTCTTCCTCTGAGTTTACAACAGATCCGAATATCCTCAATTAAAACCACTACGACCTTATCCAAATAAATATGGAAGATACGATCCATATACTCCACAAACATTCCAGATGCATTACTAACACCGAACAACATCACCGTACGTTGTAATGCCCAACCAAATTCCAAAAGATATAAATTCTTAAAGCTTTTGCAAAATTCTTTTCCCTGGGTAACTGGTTACTTACACACATGCTTAACCGAGTAAATAACAACCTATTCTGATGATAACAAACCTAACCAGTCACATTAAATAGATTAAAGCCTCAATTCACAAAATTCACTATCCTTATCAAACGTTCCAAACAATTGTAATTTCACTCCAACCCAACCAAACCATTCTAGTTATCTAACCATGAAAGTGGACACTTATTCTCAATCGTTACCTTATTCAACTGTCATTAATCCATATACAAGTCCTTCTCTTAACCGTCCAAATTCCATAAATCCCAACATGTAGCAACAACCCACCAAAAAGAACTCTTAAATATTACATCCATACCTAAAGGTTCTCTCAAAATTTCCATTAATGCCTTAAAACTCCCAAGACTTCAAACCTCACCAGAACTCTAAGTTTTGCTGTCCATAGTCTCGATACCTTCATACCCATCATGCTTGCTATTCCATTCAATCATCGGTTCCTTGAATTACTATCAATACTGGAGCTCTCTAAGACGACACACTTGGCCTCACAAATCCCTTTTCCAGTAAATCTTCCAACCACTCTTTCCATCTGAGTTTCACGTCCTAAAAGTTCTTCTACGTACTTAGCAGATCCAAACCTCAAATCATCACCTTCATCCAATTTGAGTTCACACTCTACTCTCTGAGAACAACCATTAACGATACCCAATCGTTTTCTCTCAATGACTTCCCAACTGGAACAACATACAAACACCTCGAATTTGGCTCACCTTCAGATATTAGAATCTTCATCGACTCAACAAAAAAATCTGTAACCATTTCCTTAATTCCAAACAATTCATTTCACCCACTATCAAAGCCGGAAAGACACGCCTATTCCATCCAACATAATTTCCGTCTGCTATCAACAAGAGATTAAGGGTGATCAGTTCCTCAATTTGCCAATAGACAGCCGACAATCATGATGGGGCATAAACCGTCTTTACTAAACTATAATAGAAATTCTTGAATCTTGTGCACAAAACTACCTAAGGCACAAATCCTTAGTTGGCAAAACCTTACCTCTGCCTTCCTTCCAGAACCGGGAACAACACTGTCTAAACCACACTTACAATCTTACAATCAACGGCACACTGAGCCCGTGCTCCAAAACCGAAGCAACTTGGAGAAGTTCCAGCTTCTCCCCCACTTATCTCAATCTCACACCTGATGACAAAGGATTACCAAAAACCAGAAAGCACTGACAGTGTTTCACACACATATCACATACTAAGGGACAAACAACAACGACAGTATTCAACTGTCACACCAACTGACTCAACAACTTGGCCGGACGGACCAACCTGCTCTGATACCACTAATGTAACACCCCAATTACCATCGCGAATAAATAATACATAAATAAAATCAGAGTAACTAAAAATTTATTTTTCCGACAGGAAACAGGGATGTCACACTTAAAGAAAGAAAATACATTCCCTGCTCATATACTTGATACATAGCATAAAATAAGATACCCTCAAAGGGGAAACTTTTTCCAACAAAATGAAGTTCAATTATGGAATAAAGCGGAAGATCCATAACTGAATTGTTTTACAACATAAACTGTTTTATAACATCAAAATATTTCTACAAAGTTAATACAAAATAAATCTAACAAGAGTATACATATAACATAATCGTTCCCCGACTCCCGTGCTACGTATTAGAGCAGACACCAAGACCGACAAAAGAACGGAGGACTAATCTTCACAAAAAGACCTCCAGCAACTCTAATCTGCAATGCCTCATAGAGCATTATAAAACAGCAGAAGGGTGTAAAATAACAACTAAGTCAAGATTGCATAATAATATGCAAACACACATGAAAATCACATACACAGTTATTCTCACCTCACGCATCACATACCAATACATATAGCAAGCCACATATGCATAACATATTTCAGACAAATCCAAACACATAGCATATATCAATTATGCCCACATACTAACATATTCACACATAATGCACACCAAAGTTATGACACATGGAACCATACCACCACATCACCACAAAACATATGTCTATACATAAAACATATTATCCACATATGCACACCAATTCACCAATCCAATCATAAATCTCAACACATATTCAATCAATTCACAATTTCCCACACATAATCACATAATCAATCCATTCATAATTCTTACACATAATGAATCCATGATTTATGATTTATGCAAATGTACAGAGACCGACACAACGACTCTATGCAAATGCCATGCGGTACCGACTTCCAATGTTTCTCATGTCTCATCACCAGTTCACTCAGGAACTATTGGAACCATCGCTCGTTACTTAGTGTAACTCCCCATCGGGCATACGATGTTCACCCGTCGCTTTAGGTCCCCGCATGGGCACACGAGGTTTATGGATTGCTTTAGGTCCCCGCATGGGCACACAACCCGATCGCTACAGATCCCCACATGGGCACACGATCATCTATAACCATCGCTTTAGGTCCTCAGGCGATTCATACCTCATATTTTTTAGGCTCACGATGTTATAGCAGATTCCCTCTGGAACCAAACCGTCGCTCGTACCCTCATGGTACCTGACTTCACAATATGCATATTATGATGTTTGACATACAATGACTCATAACATTCATATGCACACATTTACTCATCTATAATCATGCATAACTCAACCATTACAACACATTGAAATTTCTTGCCGTAAGACCACAAATCATCATCATCACATGTCATCACATGCATTCACATCATATACATCACACAAGTCATACAATATCCATATCAAAAGCACCTTGCATGATACACATCAATTACACATAATTACAACGATAAAAGTCGACAAAACAACACCATTCAAATATCATACATCCATCACCAATGCGTATCAATCATGCACAACATTTCATCACATATATTCACATCATATAACAGCACACAAGCTACACGTTACATAACAAAAGCATATAGCATGATAACACATCAATTGCACACATTGTGCGCGATAAAAACCCGACAACCCAACTATTTTTCCAAAAGCACGAATTAATTAATTCATCTTTTACTCTCCAAACCATTTTTAATAGAAATAGCTTTTCATTAGCTTTCCAACGCTTCAAACGGGGGTCAAAACGGACTTACGGTTCAGAAGTTACGATCGAAACAATTTTGAAAGAAAACCTACAGCAGGGCTGACACGGCCGCCCGTGTTGTGTGACACGGCCGTGTCACCCAAAACTTCCAAATGGCTGCAAATTGACACGTCTGACACGGCCGCCCGTGTTGTGTGACACGGCCCGTGTCAGAACCCAGAAAAATGCATTTTTTTACCGTCGAAAACCTTCCGGACCTCCGATTTCGATTCCGTAAAAAATCCCGGTCTCAGAATTCAGCGTACTACAATATTCTTACCATTAAAAGACCATCCAAAAAATTTTCCATTTTTGAAATATTTTGAAACATAATTTTATCAATTTATCCTGATTCCAAACTCGATCAAAACCACTCGAAAACACACCAACAACCATTCACCGATTAAATATCAACCTATACCCATATTACCAGACATATCCAAACACTTTTACTCGATCACAACATCAATTTGCACAAAAACCTCAATATATATCAAAATCTCAAAAGTTACAAATTCAACTCGATTCAATCAAACGATCACGCTAAATCACGACCCAACATCACACGACTCTACTACGCGATTTATTCCGACTTTCGTCCGTGAAAACATCGATTTCTATCCATTTTTCTCATTTCGACCTAGAATGGAAACTAGAAGAAAATCACCAAAACAATCCAAGAAAACATAAACATATACATATACAAGCAAGATATAATTGAAACTTCTCACCCTTACCCGATTATTCGCGCTTTAAACGGAGTTTTCTCGATTTTTCCTCTTTTCCTCTTCTCCCTTTTCTTTCCTCTCTTTTCTCTTCTCTTCCCTTTCTCTTCTTCTTCTTTATTTTCTCTCTTTTTCTCTCTCTCTTTCTATTTATACAAAATATCTAACCCCAAAAAGACCAAAATACCCCTCAGCTCAATTATCTCCCAAACGCTCTCAAAATGCGATAAAACATAAACAACGATGACAAATAATATATTGTCAAATAAAAGTCAAGAATAAAATAATATAATAATAAAATAATCAAATAGACTCGATTAAATAAAACTGACAAAAACTGGGGCGTTACAGCAGGCGGCTGTGGTAGAGTGATGGAGCAGCGGGGACGGCTGGTGATTTGGTGTTGGGAGCTCTTTTGCAGCATGGTCCCCACCGTACTACCATTTGTCTTCTAGCTTCCTTGATCTTATCCAATTTCTCTTGCTTTATTACTCTTCAAAATAATGCCACGTGAGCCCTAGTAACTTTCTTCTCCAATCCTCTTGATGAAATAAGTGATTAATTTATCAACCACTTCCTTTCTTTAGCTTTCCATTCTGCTCCAGAATCCGTCTCTCAGGGTCATGCTGTCATACCCCAAATTTTGACCACTAAGATTTCCCATCATTGTGCAAATCATCATCACAATATGGATGTACCTTTATGCCTCATCAATCTTCTCAAGGATTGTTGAGCATTCACTACAATCAAGGACTAAGGTTTTAAGCCATCTCAGAGCCTTAGACAAAGGATCAATCAAGAAATGACATGATATTCAACTTGTATAACCTCTTAAACACCTATAGAGGATCAAAAGGACTCTCACATCAAAAATCAGTCACAAAGTTGCAAGATTCCAAGTGGATCAAGCCTCAGGATCGCCAGTGTCACCAAATTAGGGTTTTGGTCGACTGAGGCCTCCAGATGTAAATTTTCCTCTAGGCATGAGTCATTGCTTCAAAACACAACCCAAGATACTACAAGGGACCTCATGGACCCAATCATCAAGTCAATTTAACCTCAGGGGAAGCATTCATAAAAAAAATCAGGAATTAGGGTTTCTTGACCAAATTCACCCCTAAGTTGACTTTTGGGACAAAACATGAGCCAAGACCTCAAGACATGATTTGAGGGTCTCTAATAAACCACATTGATCCATTTGCAACAATGTATTGATCAAAGAAGCTTGATCCACAAGTTTCAATTTCATCAGGACCACAATTAGGGTTTCGAGGAAAAAGTCAATTGAACCTTTGACTTTTGACTCAGACATGCTCCCAAACCTTGGGACATGATTCAATACACCCTATAACACCTATGGAACATATCCATCAAGGTTGATTTAGGTCAAGGACTTGATTTCACAAAGGATTGCACAGTTTGGAATTCATCTGATAAAAAGTCAACTGTGCACAAAAGTCAAGTTTGACTTTTTGAGATTTTTCACAATTATGGTTCCTCAACCCTAAAACAATGTTAATATTTGATTTGAATCATCATTCGTCAAGAAAAATCAAAGAAAGTGGGATAACTTGTAAAAGGGGTAACCATAAAAACTTAGAATTTTTCTAAGTTATGGAACAAAGTGGCTAGGGTACCAACTTCCAAGGATCATAACTTGAGATCCAAGCAACCATTTTGGATGGTTCAAAGATGGATTTGTAGCTCTCATGGCATACTTTAAAAGTGTCAACTACACCTCATTCCAATTCCTCATGGATTTCAAGTTATGGAGTGATCAAAATGGCTGAAAACATGAAATGTCACTTTTCCAACATTAGTGAAATTTTCACTAAGTCAGAATCTGTCTTGCTTTTTTTCAAAATATAGGGGCATTTTTCACTTGGATCCAAAAAGTTTCAAGATAAGCTCTGATCACACGTATGTTGTGTCATATAAGGGCTTTCCAAAATGTCCAAGAACTCCATTAAACTCCACTTGAGCTAGGAGTTATGACAGCTGCAACATGCCTTTCTGCAAACTATCTTTGCAAGGCAGATTTGTGCATAAAGGCTCGATTTGCTCAAATTGAACAATTCCAAGCATGCTTATCCATATGCACTTTCATACTCTCTTGTTGAGTCCATCACTTTTCAAGACTCTCTTGTTGGGTCAATCTCCTTTTAGCCTCAATCTCGGGCTTCGTACGAGACATCAAATCACTCTCTTGTTGAGTATAAAAGACTCTCTTGTTGAGTCAATCAACTTTTAGACTCTCTTGTTGGGTCAATCACCTTTGCAAGACTCTCTTGTTGAGTCAACTCTTTTAGCCTCCGTCTTGGGCTTTGTACAAGACATATAAAAACACTCTCTTGTCGAGTCAACTCATTTCAGCCTCCATCTTGGGCTTTGTACAAGACATATATAAACCTCCCCAACGGAGTCAAAAATCCCTTTTAGCCTCAATCTTGGGCTTTGTAAAAGACAGAAAGAACATTTTCCCCGGAAAAGTCAAACTGTTAGCCTCCTCTTAGGCTTTATATAATGATATCCCCAAAGAGTCAGTCTCTTTTTTGCCTCAATATTGGGCCTTGTACAAGACATATACACTCTCTCGTTGAGTCGGTCTTATCTAGTCTCCTCTTAGGCTTCATATAAAGAAATCCCTAGCTAAGTCAATTAACCTTTTAGCATCAATCTTGTGCTTTGATCAAAGCACACAAACATCAACATTTCCTCTTTAGAGATGACAAATTCTCTCTCAGCCAAAACCCTTTAGCTTCATATCTTAGGCTTTGAACAAGATGCAAATCCCTTTTTAGCTTCAATCTTGAGCTTTGAACAAGACACCAAAACCTCTTTTTCCTCCCTTAGAATAGGAGGAACTACGATTGCTCTGATTTCCCTGTTTCGTTAAACGGGAATACGTAGGCATAAGATTGTGAAATCTTAGCGAGCATACTAATCAAAAACTCTAGGTCCAGTACCTTCATACATCAATAAAATTTTTTTTAGATATAGTATCTTCCCAAAAGCCTCATTAACCGTTAAGACACTATATTCTTAAGCCAAATAACCTAAGAGAGACCCACTATTTTGATATCATCTGTAAACCAACAATCATCTGTTTAAATTCAGTATGCAAACAAGGTTAATTGGAGACATCTATTTCCCTTCCTTAATCAGCTTCACAGGATAAAAAATGAATCGAACTGTAGCACCCCAAAGTGATAGTGATTCAAAACCACAAAAACCGTGCTACTGAAGAATGGCGAAGAATGGCGACCATAGTGGGAGCAGAACCATTCTCCCATCTCTTAGGTAGAATCACTTAAGTTTAGAAGGTACCACGGTGAATGGCGACTCTGTTGGGGAGTCATTGACTGTTAGGATCATAGGACTAGAGGTTTAGGATGTTAGGACAAATATATATACTGCTTTTCCTAATTGATATCCGTGTTTATTTTTCTGCTAATGGGAATGCGTGTGATGCCGCATCTGGAAAGATTGAGTATACACCTAAGATAAGTGATGGCACTAGACGGGTAATCTTACAGGGAGTGACTCCCAAATAAGAGGTCTGGGTCGACCATCGAATCAGTGGAGATGCCCTTTGCGGATTTAATGCCTATACGACTTTGGTTGTTGAAAGCAGATTGTTCGATTGGGTTATCTGATAAGCTGAGGATTTTAGTAGACTGAAACCTTGTTACTATTTTGTAGTTCGGAAGCTATCGGAAATAGTTATCACACGGTGCTACCCTCATTTGAGATTACTCTCAGATACTGCAGCTCGCTCGGGTGATTCCAGCCTGCTGTTGTTATCCCAAGAGGGGTCAGTGATTTTGAGGACAGGTACAAAAAACCACCAGTATAAACCTTTGGGGATGGGTAGAGCCATGACTTCATGACACCGAACCTTTGACCCCATGTTTTTTCTATGTTTTTGTGTGCTGCATTCATGCATTCATTTCATTAAAAAAAACATTAAACAAAGAAAATTTTCTCTTCTAGTCTCTCTTTTTCAAATTAAACTAAGACAATGATTGCAAATGTCAGATAAAGAGATTGCATTATGGATTTCGGTAGAAGGAAGACTCACAAGTACACCTTCAAGGTTCCAAAACTAGAGGATTTGAGAGGTTTGGTGAGGATGATCACCAACCCTGATACTTTCAAAAATAAGTACGGAGGACTGTTATCTCTATTAAGGGTCCATGTAATTGAAGGAATACTGGCTATGCTCATTCAGTTCTACGATCCGGTCTATCACTGTTTCACATTCCTGAATTACCAACTTGCACCAACACTGGAGGAGTACTCTCACCTGACTGATTTACATATTACTGATCAGGCTCCCTTTTCTGGACTGAAGAAATTCCAAAGGATCAGACCATTGCAAGAGCAATTTATTTGGACGAGTCAGAAGTCAGGACTCACATGACCACTAAGGGTGGAATCCAAGGTTTACCATCCTAGTTTTTGATAAAGAAAGCCCTATACTTTGCCAGTATAGGGAACGTGGCCGCTTTCGAGAGCACCTTTGTTTTGCTCACCTACGGGTTATTTTTGTTTCCCCACATCGATAACTTCGTAGATATCAATGCCATTAAGATATTTTTTATTGGAAACCATGTACCGACCTTACTCGCAGATGCTTATCATTCTGTACATTTAAGGAATTTGTACAGCACATGAATGATCACCTGCTGTGTACCCCTGCTGTACAAATGGTTCATTTCCCACTTGCCCAAGTCTGCTGCATTTTGGGATCCTAAGAATACTTTACGTTGGTCGCAGAGAATCATGTCTCTTACCAACTCTGACATAGACTGGTACAATCGAATCTATGACAGGATAAGGATCATTGACCGTTGTGGAAATTTCCCTAATGTACCCCTCATAGGAATTAAAGGAGGAATCAATTATCATCCAGTTTTGGTTCGTCGTCAACTTGGATACCCAATGAGGCATGTCCCACGTAATGCTCATCTGGAAGGTCTTTTCTTCAAAGAAGGAGAAAATGACAGAGCACTAAAGACAGAAATAGTGAATGCTTGGAAACATGTTCACCGAAAAGGAAGAGAGTCTCTAGGAAAACCAGACTGTGTCTCTGTGGAACCTTATCTCCACTGGGTGCAAACTAGAGCTCTCAAACTGAGGATGCCTTACCCTCGTCAGGAGGTTCTTCCGTTAAGGGACCATGTCCTTTATTTTATGTCTGATACGGAAAAACTTCAGGTTACTCTCAATAGAGTTCAACAGGAGAAGAAGTCTTGGAAGAACAAGTACCGTATTCTAAGTGTGGAGTGCAAGAAAATACAACAACTGTTAAAAGAAAAGATGCTCTGATTGAGATTTTAGAGCAACATGCTGTAGAAAACCAAGAAGACCAAAGGAATTTGCTTGCTTCTTTCACTTGGCAAAGGAATGACAACCCGACAACGGCTCGAGAGCCCCGGTCAAAGAAACGGAAAATACCAGAACTAACACCTGAGCCCTCCTCAGAGAGGACTCAGGATCCATTAGCTTAGACATTTCCTTTTACAGCACTATGTAAATTACTGTATTTCCATTTCCGCAATCTTTGAATTCAATAAAACGGGGTTTCCCCACTGTTTGATATTTGCATCCAATTGTCGAAGTTTATTTTGATTAAATAAAAAAATATAAATCATTGCATATCATTCATCATTCTCACGTAACATATTCTCGTTACCTACGAATCTCACGTTTGTGTCTCGATTCTAGAGTCAAACTGTCTCATTCATATAATACTCAGGTCAGTCAACAAAAGAAAATGGATAATCTCGAGGAAGAGAACAGAGAGTTGAGGGAAGAACTCGACACTTTGAAAGAGGATCTGAGAAAGCTTCACAACGGTATGCAAGCTTTGGCAGCAGCCCAGATGCAACAACAAAGGACTGTGATCTCAGAGATCACATCAACGCCCATAGTGGAAAAGTATGAGCCTCGATATACCATGCCTTAAGATCGTGCCTGGGCATGCCACTCAACTATATCCCAAAAGGGTATATTCCGCCGATCACTGAAGATCCGGAAACTGTAGCAGGAACCGCTGGGCTTGAAGGTTACAAACTTCGGGAGAGCGAAGATGCCAGGGGCATGACAGCAACTCCTGAAGGTTACAAACTTCGGGAGAGGGAAGTACCCAGGGTAACTGCCGTAATGACTATACCACAACCTATGGTACACACTGTCCCGGAAGGACAGATTTTTCCCAGATACCATCTGGTTGAAACGAAAGAATGGACGATAGAATGAGGGAATTCTAGGAACAAGTCCTGGAGATGCAGAAAGAACTGCAAGCCATTCGTGGCCAGGATCTATTTGGAAAGGACGCCGCAGACCTTTGTTTGGTCCCCAATGTGAAAGTTCCGCACAAATTCAAGGTGCCCGAATTTGAAAAATACAAGGGTAACTCTTGCCCTCAAAGTCACTTGGTGATGTACGCTCGGAGGATGTCAACTCAGACAGAGAACCAATAGCTACTGATCCATTATTTCCAGGATAGTTTAATCGGTGCCGCACTCAAATGGTACATGGGTTTAAACCTCACTAAGATCGTCACTTTCAGAGATCTTGGCGCTGCCTTCGTTCAACAATATAAGTATAACCTGGACTTGGCACCAGACAGAGATCAACTCAAAGCCATGTCACAGAAGGATAAGGAAACTTTCAAGGAGTATGCTTAGAGATGGTGTGAAATTGCCGCCCAGATTTGTCCACCTCTTGAGGAAAAAGAGATGACAAAGATCTTCTTGAAAACCTTGAGCTCATTTTACTACGACAGAATGGTCGCCAGTGCGCCCCGTGACTTCACTGAGATGGTGGGCATGGGAGTTCGTCTTGAGGAAGCAGCCCGAGAAGGACGTCTAGTAAAAGATGTTGGATCATCGAGCAGTACCAAAAGATACGGTAGTCCTTTCCCCAAGAAAAAAGAGCAAGATATTGGTAATATCTCTCTCGGAAATCAAAGGCGGCGGTACCAACCAGTAGCAGCTGTAACTCCTGCTATCAGCCCTGCGCCTGTTCCTACTTATCAACCTCTGGTTGTTCAAAGCCAACCGAATCAACAACAATATCAACAAAGGACACAATAACCTCTTCAGCAGGCTCGTCCTCCGTACAACAACAACCGTACAACACGTTGTACACAGAACTGTTTCCGCTACTATTGGCCAAAGGGCACGTCCAAACTAGGGCTCCTCTTGCGATACCGAAGAATCTGCCTTTTTGATTCAAAGCGGATCAGACTTGCCCTTACCATCAAGGAGGACCAGGGCATAACATAAAAAACTGCCTCAGCTTCAAATCGATGTACAAAAGCTTGTTAGGAGCGGGGTCTTATCTTTCAAGGATACTAATCCAAATTTTCAGACAAATCCGCTGCCTCAACATGAGAAAGCTGCAGTAAATTTGATAGAGGGAGAGTCTAACCACATCTATCAAATTCATGATGTACTCTTGTTGAGGGCCAACCTGATCAAAATGCATCACAGACAAAGTGGATATGGGCATGTACCATCTCATAACTATCACCAGCGTGATATCTGCTTTAAGAACAATCAAGGATGTTCTATGGTGCAATCAGCTCTACAGGAACAGCTGGATCCCAGATGGATCCAAGATCACCGAATTCGTGAGGTCAACATAACATACAAATTCCAACATCATTCAGAACCACAACATTCTGGCCGCGAATCTCAACTTGGTGACAATGCACTCAAGGCAAAGCCAACATCATGGTCTGCCACAACACGATTACGATTCTTGTCTGATTTGCTCAGTAAAAAATCAGGGATGCTCTTTTGTACAAGAGGCCCTCCAGCGTCAGATGGATCTTGGATGGATTCAGGATTACCGCGATAGAAGTCAGTATCAAGTGAATATGATTCAAATCTTTGGTATTCGCTTGATGAATACCAGCTTGGTGAAATTACATGCTAAGCAAGTCCAGCTCGGTTTTCTGACTTCGCATAATTATCAGAACTGTAAGGGATGTCGTGAGAGCGACCAAGGACGTGCTCTCGTTCAAAGAACTTTGCAACACTTGTTAAACCACTTGTGGCTTCCGATCTATTTAGACGAAGACACACAACAAGTCAGTATGATTAATGGGAACCCTACTAGGCATCAAAGTCAGGATGTTCGATCAATGGAAAGAGATCTAGTGAGGTTACACTTCATACAGAGCGGACGTGGCAAGGTGTCACCACAAAACTATGAACGATGTTGAGTTTGCGCTGAAGATAATCAAGGATGTTACCTCGTGCGAGCAGCCCTTCAGAGTCAATTGGACCACAAAGAGATTCGACCGTGTCCAAGTTCTAGGTCAACCAATTTGATACCAGACTTTTTCGCTGATCGAATCAAAGACGTCTTCGTAATCTCTGATCATAAGGGACCAAAGATGTTTGCGCCATCATTCCTCTACTTGACGAATCAAAAGTTCTCAACCAGGAACTGATTGAAATTACTTACAATGGTCAGAAGAATCAAAATGCTCATGTAGTTATCTATCTGTCGGGATAACTACCGTATGAATCAACTAAGGCTATCCCTTACAAATATGGTGCAATAACAATTGAGAATGGAAGGGAAATTCCATTACCCTCCATCGTGAATATTGCAGACATCAGTCGAGTAACACGGAGCGGTCGAATCTTCAACCGAGGAGTTGGAGAACCTACCAGAGAAAAGGAACCTCAAATGGAAATTCCTGATCAACCAGTCGGTCTGTCTAGTGATCCCGACCTTTCAAAGAACAGCGATGAGATGTTAAAGCTCATCCAGAAGAGTGAATACAACATTGTTGATCAGCTGTTGCAAACTCCTTCAAAAATCTCAGTACTATCACTTTTACTCAGTTACGAAGCTCACAGGGAGGCTCTACAGAAAGTCTTAGAGCAGGCCTTTGTGGAACAAGATGTGTCAATAAGACAATTTGACAGCATCATCTCCAACATCACTTCCTGCAACAACTTGGGGTTTAGTGATGAGGAACTGCCGAAAGAAGGCAAAAGTCACAACATGGCACTCAATTTTACAGTCAACTGCCAGGACGGTGCTTTAGCCAGCGTGCTGGTAGACACTAGATCAACTCTAAATGTTATGCCCAAGTCTACTCTGATGCGATTATCATACCAAGGATCTCCGATGAGAGGCAGTGAGGTCATCGTCAAAGTACTTTGACGGATCCCGAAAAACAGTTATAGGCGAAGTCGATCTTCCTATAACTATCGGTCCTCACACGTTCCAAGTCATTTTCCAGGTCATGGACATACGGGCAGCATACAACTGCTTGTTAGGAAGACCTTGGATACACGAGGCTGGGGCAGTCACATCGACACTTCACCAGAAGCTGAAGTTCGTCAAGAATAACCAACTGGTCACAGTCTGTGGAGAGTAAGCCTTGATCGTGAGCAGCTTATCATCGTCCACTTATGTAGAACCGGAAGAGGTTGTTGGAACCCAGTTCCAGGCACTTTTGGTGAGTGTAGCGAGCGATTTTGGACGCGGTTCTTAAGCGCTGGTCGCCCTCTGCGGTTGAGCTTAAAACTACAGGTCGATTCATTTTTTATCCTATTGTGAGCTGAATAAGGAAGGGAAATAGATGTTTCCAATTAACCATGCTTTGCATACTGAGTTTAAACAGAGGTCTGTTAGGTTACGGATGCTATCAATATGGGGGGGGCCTTTGTACTGGTTATTTGTATTTTCGCCAATACTGTTTTCTTTCTTTTTTACCTGGGCAGAAGGTTTCTAGCGGGGAACAAGGATTAGGATGTTAGGACTGATGCTTTTGAATTACTGCTTTTAATTGATGGAGATATGGGATTTGGGTTTTTTGTTGATTGCGCTCGCTAAGATCTTTTCTTTCGATCTTATGCCTACGTATTCCCGTTTAACGAAACAGGGAAATCAGAGCGTTCGTAGTTCCTCCTATTCTATGGGAGGAAATGGGTGTTTTTGGTGTTTTGGTGTCTTGTTCAAAGCCCTAGACGTGAATCGAAAGGTGGTTTGTATCTTGTTCAAAGCCCAAGATGTGAAGCTGAAAGGTCTATTTGTGTCTTGTTCAAAGCCCAATACGTGAAGCTGAAAGACCTCGACTTTAGAGAGAATTTGTCATCTCTAAAGAGGGGGAAGGAGAATTACTTTAACTGGGATACGCGGATCCGAGCAATGTCATAATTTCCGAAGAAAGGGTTTTAACCTGAAGGAGAAGACTTTAACTCAGTGTAGAGCAATGCCATCTTTCCTTAGGAGTTTCTCATGATAAAAGAGGGACAGTGGAATGGATATAGATGATCCAGAGGCTTGCCGCTTACAGCGATTAGATGAAAGGAAAAGGAGTTGTTGATGTTTGTGTACTGTGAACGAGGCACAACTTTGATGCTAAAAGGTTGATTGGATCAACCAGTGGTTTTCTTATACAAAGCCTAAGAGGAGGCTAATTTCCGCTAGGAAAATCATTATACAAAGCCTAAGAGGAGGCTATTTTGTGTCTCGTACAAAGCTCGAGAGAGAGGCTAAAAGTTTGTTTGACTCTACGAGGGAGTCTTTGTGTTTCGTACGAAGCCCGAGATAGAGGCTATTGTTTGTTTGACTCTACGAGGGAGTCTTTGTGTCTCGTACGAAGCCCGAGATAGAGGCTAAAAGTTTGACTCAACAAGAGAGTGTTTTTGTATCTCGTACGAAGCCCAAGATGGAGGCTAAAGGTTTGTTTCAGTTGAGTGACAGATCCAATATACTGATTTTAAAAGAGAAAATCAGTTCTTATATGAGCAACACTGTACTCAGGGATTTGATTTGAGGATATTTCCTTCTCTTTGAGGAAACGGGAAATCCAAAGGGTATTGAGACTGTCCGAGTCTGCGGGTTTCCTTCCTATTTAACGAAGGGGTCACTCGAGAATGTCTTTGAGACTCAAGGAAGTTAGACTGTCCAAGTCTAGAGTTTTTTTTCTTTTTGTACTATGCTTTGAGAAACAGTAGTAGACTCTATGAAAGGACTGTTCTATGCAGATGACTAGGTTCTGTTCCTATACCTCTAGGAGGTCGTCGGGACAATTTGTACGAAGCCCAAGAGGAGGCTGGAAACTTTTAAGAAGCCGAAGGGTCCTTGTACGAAGCCCAAGAGGAGGCTATCATTCCCGGAGGAAGAGATCATTATACGAAGCCTAAGAGGAGGCTGTGAATACTTCTAAGAAGCCGTAGGGTCCTTGAATAATGCCCAAGAGGAGGCCGATGCTTTTAAGAAGCCCGTGGGTCTTATCATCTCCTTTCCATTAGGAGAGATAACTCTTTTAAAGATAAAAACCACTGGTAAACGTGCGAGGTTTACTATCCAGCGACTTTTAGCTTTTAAAGAGGGTTCCTTAGTTAAGGTCCAAGATTATGACCGTAGTGGGTACCCAAACCCCGAGACATTCAAGGCAAGCTATCCACAAGGAATATATCAAGTCAGGAAAGTTCGAGAATTTGGAAGAAACTCAAAGATGCCATTCACGGAGAATACATTCATCTTGGGGAGTAGAGCTTCTTGACGATTCCTAAGGAGGACAGCCGAAGAGAAGACTGTATCTGGTGCTCCTATTGGGGATCTAGGTGTCTATTTCTACGAATAAATGAAACGGCGTCACCTAGTTCTAGACGTAGTTTCCGGGGAAACTCGAAATATCTATACTATTATTACACAGTAGATATGAGTTTATGAAAGGAGACTTACAGTGAGCAGCCCCACAATACAGTTTATAATATGAAAGCAGTAAATGAAAGCGATAACCACTTACTCGGTTGTAGTGCTTCCATGCTGTTTGGTTAGTTGTTCAACAAAGAAAGATTGAAAACAACAATATATTCAAAATCAAAGGAGAAAGTGCTTTGAAAAAGAAAGATTTGGGGCTTACAGCTCAAGGAGAGGCCCAGGGTTTTATCAGTGAGCACACTGTTTGAATTTGTACAGAGGGACTTATACAAGTGACTGGGGCCCAAAAAGGTTTTCTGTACAAAGGGATGGGTCTTACACTCTCTCAAGAGGCCCCAAAAAAAAGGTTTAAAGAAAAGAGAGGGGCTTATAACACGAGGGTAGGCCCAAATGATTTTTCGTTTAAAAATGGCGATCGCGCCGAGGTTTTCTTTTAACACAGAGGGACTTATACAATAAGTGAGGCCCAAAATGTTTTGGTTAAAAGGGGGATTGGGTCTTACACTCTAATAGAGGCCCAAAGTGTTTTGAATGGGTCTTATAGCTCAAGGAGAGGCCCAAAAGGTTTTTATTTTTAAACGGGCGACGATCGCGCCGTTTACTTGTACAGAGGGACTTATACAATGAGTGAGGCCCAAAAAGTTTTTGTACAAGGGGGGATGGGTCTTACACTCTCTCAAGAGGCCCAAGTGTTTTGAAAATGATTTATGAGGGTTGAATTAATCCAAAACCCTAATTTGTTTTCAAAATGTATTTAATTGAATAAAAATTCAATTAAAATGATCAAAAATTGTTTAACACATGGAAAACAAATTGTGATCTTGGATTAACGCTTCAAAAATTAAGTATTGACCTACAAAATAATTAGAAAGCATTAAAAGTTGCAAAATCAATGTAGAAAAAATATTTAAAATGTCAAAAACAATTAAAATATTAATTCTTTGCAAAAATATCAATTATATGAAATAAATAATATTTTTGGGATTTTTTGATAAAATAAAATATTTTAACATTTTTGTGAATTATTAAAAAAAGAATCAACTCACAATCATTAAAACTCAGAGAGAAATTAATTTTTGAATCAATTAAACAAAATCACAAAATTCAAATATTTGAATTTCTAAAAATGGCGCCAAGAACAAGCTGAAGAACACGCGCGTGTTCTTGGTTTCTCAGATTTGCATTTTCTATCCAATCTCCATGAATACATAATCATATCATGCAATCCACATATCATTATGCTCGCCTCAACCTCACGATCATGTCTATGTACTTTAATTTCATTTAAATTAAACATACAACAAGAAATCACGAAGAGACCTCAAGAACCCTAATTTCTGCATGAAGGCTAGGATTTTTGATACATGATTCAAACAATGCAATTAATTGAGGGAAAACATTCCATGCATGATTATGAACATATGGCCAAATTATTGTGCGAGGAAATATGCATAGATTGAGAGATGACCAAGTATGTGCTCACCTCTAGGCCGTGACAGCAAGTTCAAAGTGATTTTTGATTTGGAGGTGTTACAGATGAGTGGTGATGATCTGAACAGCTTCCCTACACCCTATGGATTGTGTTTGGATGGTTGGACTTGATTGAAATTGGCTGGATCATTTTGTGGTACCTGAGCTGCACTTTGGTTAAAACCTTGAGCAACCAGCTGGTGATTTTGCGAAATTGATGTTTCAGAAGTAATCTAAGTGTTTGATCAGCTCATATGTGATGTATGTGAGGTGTGTGAGTGATTGGTTTGATTGGAATTGCTCTCAAACTCAAAACCCGATAGTGACTTGCCTTAGGAGGCAAAATTGGAGTGAAAGAAGAGATTTTGAGGAAAGCATCTGTTAGATGGCTTTGGTGTACTCAAACTGACCACAATTGAGCTCTATTTATAGTAGAGCAAGTTTGTTTTGCAAGGAATAGTGCATGGCAGCTGGTAAGTAGGTTTGGCCAATGTTGGAAAATGAAAATCCAAGTCTCCTCTAGCCATTGACTAGAGGTTAGGGCACAGAGCTTTGGTTCCCTTGGTCTTGGATAAGTCTTGACTGATTTCAGATGAGAATGGCTCAGTCCATGCCACCTTGATGGTTTCATTGAATGCCTCATTCCAAATTTGAAGTTTTGTCCCTATTTTGGCCATTCTAGGTTCAACATGCTATTTCTTGTTCCATGGACTTTGGAGGCTTTGCTCAGTGATTGTCCCCTTTAGATTCAATCCTCTGAGGTGTCCAAGTGGATAGGAGCAATTGAATTTGGCTGATTTTGGCAAATCGACCAAAGTTGCAAATTCTGCCTTGCCTTGACAGATTTCAGCAAGGCAACTTGGCAATGTTGTATCTCATGGTGTAGGTTGAATTTGGCAATGTTCTTGGCCATTTTGGAAAGCTCTTACATGATACAACAACTGTTTGAACAAGTTTGGTTTTGATCTCTTTTTATTCCAAGTGAAAAATCCCCCTACATTTGGCAAAAAGTGAGGCAGAATCTGACTTAGTGAAAATTTCACTAAGTGTTGGAAAAAGTGACATTTTCACTTTTCAGCCACTTTGATCACTTCATAACTCAAAATCCTTAATGAATTGGAATGACTTGTAGTTGAAGTTTTTATAGGTGATAATGAGGGCTACAAATCCATCTTTGGATGAGAAAAAATGGCCTTGTGGTTTAGGAGTTATGGTCCTCCAAAGTTGGTACCTTTGCCACTTTATTTTTAACTTAGAAAAATTTCTAAGTTTTATGGTTACCCTTTTTACAAGTTATCTCACTTTTCTTAATTTTTCTTGATGAATGATGATTCAAATCATACATTAACATCATTTTAGGGTTAAAATCCATTTTGGTGAAAAATCTCAAAAAGTCAAAGTTGACTTTTGTGCACAGTTGACTTTTTATCAGATGAATTCCAAACTGTGCAATTCTTCAGGAAATCATGTCCTTGACCTAAATCAAACTTGATGGACATGTTCCATGGGTGTCATAGGGTATATTCAATCATGTATTAGGGTTTGGGAGCATGTCTTGGTCAAAAGTCAAAGTTACAGTTGACTTTTCTCTTAAAACCCTAATTGTGGTGCAGATGAAATTGAGACTTGTTGCTCAAGCTTCTTGGATCAATCCATTGTTCCAAATGGATAAATATAGTATATTAGAGACCCTCAAATCATGTCTTGAGGTCTTGGCTCATGGTTTGTCCCAAAAGTCAACTTAGGGGTGAATTAGGTCAAGAAACCCTAATTCCTGATTTTTTATGAATGCATCCCCTGAGTCAAAATTGACTTGATGCATGGGTTCATGAGGTTCCATGAAGTATATTAGGTCATGTTTTGGATCATTGCCTTGTGCCCAGATGAAATTTTCCATCTGGAGGCCCTGGTCGACCAAAACCCTAATTTGGTGACACTGTCGATCTTGAGACTTGATCCACCTAGAAGGGAGCAGCCTTGTGCTTAATCCTTGAAGTGAGAGTCCTTTTTGATCCATTGTGGATATTTAAGAGATTAGACAAGTTGAAGATCATGTCATTTCTTGATTGATCCTTTGTCTAAGCACTCAGAGAGGGCTTGAAACCCTAATTTTGATTGTATTGGATGCTCACCCATCTTTGGGGAGACTGGTGAAGCATGATGGTTCATCCATATTGTGATGATGATTTTCACAATGATGGGAAATATAAGTGGTCAAAATTTGGGGTATTACAGATGCCCCTATTTAATCTTCTTGGACCCGAAGGTGTGAATGACGAAGTGATTCGGGCATTCAGGGTGCAAGAGGATTAAATATCGGAATATCCGAAATTTTGACAGTGGTTATGAATGGTAGCTTACGCATTCATCTTCTTTAGCTAAGCAATGATGCTTAGAAAAGGTAAACTTCCCCTCGATCCTGGTCTCCTACCAAGAACTGGTCTCAGTCTCTTTTGAAATAAACTTCCCCTCGATCCTGGTTTCCTACCAAGGAACTGGTCTAAGTTTCTTTTGTTAACTTCCCCTCGATCCTGGTTTCCTACCAAGGAACTGGTCTTAGTTTCTTTTGAAATAAACTTCCCCTCGATCCTGGTTTTCTACCAAGGAACTGGTCTAAGTTTCTTTTGTCAATAAACTTTACTGACAAGGGACGCTATTCGTAGCGGTTTTCCTCAAACTTCTCGCCGAATTTTCCTGGGGAGATGCCATTTGAGTGGAAAAAGTTTGATGTCACACTTGCTGGGAACCCATTCGTCTGAATTGTAGAGTTGTACAAACTTCTCCGTTGGAGATGCCATTTGTCGATTCTACTGGGGAAAGCGAGTCTCTTGAGAGACTGTTTTCGTTTGGGGTTACATCATACTTTTCTCGGGATCTTCCCGGAGAAATGCCATATGATGGGATCCAATTTTGAGGTGCCAATGACCTTCTCATCAGTGGTTTTTCGGAGCAAAACTGGCGTGCTGCCGAATCTCTGATCACGAGGCTTTCTCTGTGGATTTTCCTTAATCCGGGAAAGCAAGGATAACATCTTCAATGGCGAAGAGTGATGCTTATTGAAAGTTTTCTCTGGATTTTCAGAGGTTCGAGTTATCAAAGTGGTCAAGGACCAACTTCTTTCCAGAATTAAACTGGAAGCGAGGTTGTTCAGACACAGTATTTCGTGACGAGGCAAGAACTGACAACTCGATTGAGAGGACTTCTACCACTAGGGGACAGGACCGACTAGAGTGATAGTGATGCAATATGAAATGTGAATGCAAATAAAAAATGCATGATGTATGTATGTATGTGCTGACAAAACAGACGAAACATACAGACTAAGAGATGAACACAATTGGATACTCGGCCATCGCGGGGCGAAGGAGTACCGTTGATTCAAAATAGCAATTCCACCTTGCTTAGGAGAGATAGTCCCGTTGGGAGCTATGTTGATCGGGCTTAGGAGATGAGAACTCGGCCGAGGATGTCAGACGAAACAAGGTCTCTGACACAGTTGATCCCTTCATTCAGGCGAACTGGTTTAGAAGGAGCACTTTGATTCTGCACTTTGAAGTTCGCTTACTTCGGGAGAAGCGATCGATGTTCTTCTGATGTTCAACAGTCAAAAGAAATGCCATCTTTAATTTAAAAGCAGAAAAAGTTTAACAAGTAAATTTATTTTTGTTTTATTTCAAGAATCGCTGATTAAGTTTAAACAACGTCGTTCTGTAAAGCTAAAACAAGTAAAGAATTACAAACAAAAGCACAAGGGCTCAAATTTTATTGATAAGATGGAGATCAGCCAAACGCGTGATTACAAAGAGCATATACAAAGTTAGAAAATGGTAATTTACAGGGAAAAGGGCTACGTTGAAACATAACGACCATTATCCTTCTACCAACTTTGAGTTCGGGACATCCTGAGCTTCCGTCGAAGATGACCTTTGACTGGAGATTTCCTCCGATGGATGATGCAACTGTTGTTGCTGCTGAGGGACTTGCCTCTGTTGAACATAGTTACTTGCCATTATCCCTAATTTTTGCCTGGATTGTACTATGATATTTCCAATCCATCGGGATGATTTTTTTTCATATCTCTAACTTTTGCCTGGATCGCCCTTTCGGGTTTTCAATCCACCGAGACGTTTTTTATTTTATTTTTAGGCGAAGTATTTCTTGACTACATCAACATTCGTGGGGTAGGCAAATTCCTCTCCGTCCATGGTTGCCAGTCTCAAGGCGCCGCCTGAGAAAGCTTTCGTGACCACATAGGGGCCATCATAATTTGGGGTCCATTTGCCCCGAGAATCAGTGAGAAATGATTGTATCTTCTTGAGCACGAGGTCTCCTTTTCTGAAAATACGAGGTCGGACCTTTTTGTCGAACGCCCTTTTCATTCTCTGTTGATATAACTGACCGTGGCATTGTGCCGTGATTCTCTTTTCTTCGATCAGGTTCAGTTCGTCGTGTCGACTTTGACACCATTCAGCTTCAGTGAGCTGAGCTTCCATCAATACCCGGATTGATGGGATCTCTACTTCTATGGGGAGCGCTGCTTCCATGCCATTTACTAGAGAGAAAGGGGTTGCCCCTGTTGAAGTGCGGATAGATGTTCGATAACCGTGAAGAGCAAAGGGTAGCATTTCGTGCCAATCTTTATAGGTTACAACCATCTTTTGAACGATCTTCTTGATGTTCTTGTTAGCCGCTTCTACCGCTCCGTTCATCTTGGGTCGGTAGGGAGATGAGTTATGGTGTTCGATCTTGAACTCTGCGCACAACTCTTTCATCATCTTATTGTTCAAGTTAGATCCATTATCAGTAATGATCTCGCTTGGAATACCATAACGGCAGATGATATTGTTTTTGATAAATCGGACCACCACTTGTCGGGTTACATTGGCGAATGACGCTGCTTCGACCCACTTGATGAAATAATCAATGGCTACCAGGATGAACCGATGTCCGTATGAAGCCTTGGGCTCAATCATACCAATCATGTCGATTCCCCATATGGAAAAAGGCCACGGGGAAGAAAAAACTTTGAGATGTGATGGCGGTACATGAATTTTATCGGAGTATATCTGACACTTGTGACACCTCCTCATGTACTTGTAGCAGTCGGATTCCATGGTCAACCAATAATACCCGGCCCTGAGAATTTTTCCCACCATTGTGTGTCCGTTGGCATGAGTGCCAAAGGATCCTTCATGAATTTCTTTCATGAGCATGTCTGCTTCTGGTCTGTTGACACATCGGAGCAAGACCATGCAAAATTTCTCTTATAAAGAGTGTCACCGCTCAGGAAGAAGTTTCCAGCCAATCTTCTGAGGGTTTTCCTGTCTTTTCTGAGTGCCCCAGATGGGTACTCTTGTTTCTAAAGGAAGCATTTGATATCGTGATACCAAGGACTGTCGTCTATGACTGCTTCAATCGCGAAGATGTAAGCGGGCCGTTCAAGGTGCATGATGTCGATCTTAGGTATGTCATTCCATCGACCTACACTAATCATGGAAGAGAGAGTGGCTAATGCATCAGCCATGTGATTCTCATCACGAGGGATGTGATGAAAGTCGACTCTGTTGAAGAAGGGTAACAACCTTCTTGCATAGTCTTTGTAAGGAATCAATCCTGATTGGTATGTGTTCCAATCTCCTTTTATCTGGTTAATAACCAAGGCTGAATCACCGTATACGTCCAAGTTTTTTATCCTTAAATCAATCGCTTCTTCGAGACCCATGATACATGCTTCGTATTCGGCCTCGTTGTTCGTACATTTGAACGTAAGTCTAGCAGTGAAAGGAATGTGGGTACCCTGAGGGGTAACAATGATTGCCCCAATTCCGTTTCCATAATGATTGACCGCTCCGTCAAAGATAAGTCCCCATTGGGAACCTGGTTCTGGCCCTTCACTGGGTAGCGGTTCATCGCAATCTTTCATCTTTAGATACATGACATCTTCGTCTGGGAAGTCAAACCCGATTGATTCGTGATCGTCAATCGGTTGATGAGCCAAATGATCGGCTAAAATACTTCCTTTAATGGATTTCTGAGCATGGTACTCTATGTCATATTCTGATAGTAACATCTGCCAACGGGCAATCCTTCCCGTGAGAGAAGGTTTTTTGAAAACGTACTTGATTGGATCCATTTCGGAGACCAACCAAGTAGTATGACGAATCATGTACTGGCGAAGACGTTTGGCTGCCCAAGCCAAAGCGCAACAAGTTTTCTCAAGCATTGTGTACCGAGTCTCGCAGTCGGTGAATTTCTTGCTTAGATAGTAAATGGCAGACTCTTTCCTTTTAGTTTCGTCTTGTTGGCCAAGTACACATCCCATTGAGTCCTCCAGGACTGTGAGGTAAATGATCAGTGGTCTTCCTTCCACTGGAGGTGATAGAATCAGAGGATTCAACAGATATTCCTTGATACTGTCGAAGGCAGTTTGGCAATCTTCTGACCAAACGCAATCCTGGTTCTTTTTGAGTAACTTGAAGATCGGCGCGCATGTCGCGGTCATGAGGAATATGAATCTGGAGATGTAGTTAAAACGTCCCAGGAATCCTCTGACTTGTTTTTCAGTTTTCGGAGAAGGCATTTCTTGAATGGCATTGACCTTGTCAGGATCAATCTCAATTCCTTTCTGGCTGACGATGAACCCTAGCAATTTCCCCGAACGGACACCGAAGGTGCACTTGTTAGGATTCAAGCGGAGCTTGAATTTTCTTAGACGTTTGAACAATTTTGACAGATGTTCGACGTGCTCATCCTTTGTTCTTGATTTTGCAATCAAATCATCGACATATACCTCGATTTCTTTGTGTATCATGTCATGAAATAGAGTAGTCATGGCCCTTTGATAGGTTGCCCTGGCATTCTTCAAACCGAACGACATTACCTTATAACAAAAGGTACCCCATGGGGTAATGAACGAAGTTTTCTCCATGTCTTTCGGCGCCATTTTGATCTGATTATAGCCCGAGAATCCATCCATGAAGGAGAATACTTTGAACTTTACTGTGCTGTCAACCAGCATGTCAATGTGTGGTAAAGGAAAGTCGTCCTTTGGACTTGCCTTGTTTAGATCTCTGTAATCAACACACATTCTGACCTTTCCATCCTTTTTGGGAACGGGTACGATGTTGGCTAACCATTGAGGATATTCAGATGTAGCGAGGAAACCTGCGTCAATCTGTTTCTGTACCTCCTCTTTGATTTTGATGGCCATGTCCGGATGAGTGCGTCTCAACCTTTGCTTTACTGGCGGACATTCTAATCTTAGCAGTAAGTGATGTTCCACAATGCTGGTATCCAACCCTGGCATATCCTGATAGGACCAAGCGAATACATCGGGGAATTCTTTGAGAAGTTTTATCAAACCCTCTCTGGTAGTTGGACTGAGCAGTGCTCCGATCCTGATTTCTTTTCTCTCTTTTCCTGAACCCAAGTTTACCATTTCCAACGGCTCTTTATGAGGTTCAATGGACCTTTCCTCTTGTCTGAGTAGTCGGGAGATCTCTTTTGGAATTTCGTCGTCATTTTCTTCTTCAGCCTCGAATACCGGGAACTCAAAGTTGGGAGAAGGCATCGGATCGTATGTTTCAACGGTGTGTAAAACAAGCAATCTGCATGACGTGATGATTCGTGTTTAGAAGAGATAGAGAAAAATGCAAGAGTGTGTGCAGTGTATTTATTTTACTGCTTGTTTTTATTTTTGAATTGTTTTTTTTTAGGATTACCATTTTCTGAAAAAGCAAAAAGAGAAAACAGCAATTAATGCAGAAATTACAGAACGACGTTATTTTATTAATGAACAAGTCGACTCTTGAAACTACAACCCTATAAAACAAAACTCTGTCGCTTTGGGCGAAGCGAAGAGGGAAATTTACAGAAAGCGAGCCCTATCAAAACATCCGTTTCACTTGGGCAGGGTGAAAGGTTTAAAGATGGTAATTACTTTGACTGATGAACGACCTTCGGAACCTCGATAGCAACCCATTGGCGGCGAACTCCTCGGTGAATCACAAAGTCTGGCACCTTCCTTGATTTGTCTTCAGAAATGACACTGATTTCTGGTGGAGCAGGATCATTGGAATCTGTCTCCCAAGCAGAATTGTCGTAGGAGGATTCCTCTGTTGCATTTTGCATAGCATTGGTGCTCTCAGCTGTATCTCCCCATCCAGTTGACTGGATATCTTCGAGCCTGATACGAGAGCTTTCGGGAGCGGTGTACTTGACCATATAGTCGTATTTTCCACTCAGTTGTCCCAAGGTGTCCCACACTTCTCTAGAACTGGAGGAGTCATTTCTCTCGATGACGTTGACCTCGGGAAAAGCATAGCTGATGAATTCAAGTCATGCAAACGTTGCAAATTCATCTTCATGTTAAGTAGTTTCTGAATGACCTGAGTGTTGATCCCATGACATGGTGGGGACATAGGTATTCTGTTCAATGACGCTCAGCTGAGTTTCATTACTCGGCTGACTTTCTTGCCCCAAGTTTCCTGGGTAAGGCTGCCACATTGGCAGACCATCCATCGGGCCATAGTAATTGTGATCAAAGTTTTCTTTCATCAGAGTGTCTTCCTCTAATGAATTTGGCGGAGCACGGTATCCTTCCGGATCACAATCTCCGTAGATCATTTCGACATCTGATCTTGGTATAAATCTCAGACTTTCTGTAGGAAAGCAAAAAGGCATAGGCACCTCTTCCTGAGACATATAGCTGTCCTTGTTAAGGTAGGACTTCCATTCTTCATCTATGTCAGAGGGATCTTCCTCATTGATAGCATGAACTGTCTGAGACACTGGGTGAAGAAAACCTCCACTGTGGAAGAAGTTTTGAAGGGGATGAAGACTTTCATCGTTGGCGGCTGTCTGAGTACAGGTCGCAGAAAAACCAAGACCCTTCTTTATTTTATTGTCAGTAGGAATGACAATCCGTCCCCATCCTGTCGTATCGGTACTCTCGACCGCTTTGATAGCATCTTTGTATGAAGAAATTGAAGTTCCTTCTTCGGATTGATCGTTTTTGCTCACCGATAGTGCTTGGAACTGAGTTCCAATAACCTCCTTGGGTTCCACACAAGTAGATGATGATGAGTTGCTTACAAGCAAGGCTTGTTCCCCACAAACCGTGACAAGTTGATCGTTCTTGACGAACTTTAGCTTTTGGTGGAGGGTTGAAGTAACCGCTCCAGCCTGATGTATCCAAGGTCTTCCTCATAAACAACTGTATGTTGCCCGGATGTCCATGACCTGGAAAGTGACTTGGAAAGTGTGAGGACCAATAGTTATGGGAAGATCAACTTCGCCGATAACTGTTTTTCTGGATCTGTCGAATGCTTTGACGACGACCTCGCTGACTCTCATCGGAGGGCCCTTAAATGATAATTGCATCAAAGTGGACTTCGGCATAACATTCAGGGTTGACCCTGTGTCTACCAGTACGTTGGCTAAAGCATCGCCCTGGCAGTTAACTGTGATATTGAGCGCCATGTTATGACGGCGACCCTCTTTGGGTAATTCCTCATCACTAAATCCCAAATTATTGCAGGAAGTGATGTTAGAGACAATACTATCGAACTGTCTGATTGTTACATCCTGTTCCACAAAGGCTTGCTCCAAGACTTTCTATAGAGCCTCTCTGTGTGCTTCTGAACTGAGTAACAGTGATAATACTGAGATCTTTGAAGGAGTCTGTAACAGTTGATCAACAACGTTATATTCACTCCTTTGGATGAGCTTTAGCATCTCATCTTTGTCTTTTGAAAAGCCGGGATTACCAGATTGACTGACTGGTGGATCAGGAATTTCCGCCTGAAGTTCCTTTTCTTTGTTGGATTCTCAAACCCCTCGGTTGAAGATTCGACTGCTCCGTGTTACACGACTGATGTCTGCAATGTTCCCGACGGAGGGTAATGGAATTTCCTTTCCATTCTCGATTATTGTTGCACCGTATTTGTAAGGGATTGCCTTAGCTGATTCATACGGTAGTGGCCCCGGTAGATAGATGACTATGGGAACCTTCTGATTTTTCTGACCATCATAAGTAACCTTGATCCGTTCCCGGTTGGGAACTCTAGATTTGTCAAGTAGAGGGATGATGGTAAAAACATCCCTGGTCCTGTGATGACCAGAGATCGTGACAACATCCTCAACTTGCTCGGCAAGGTAGTTCGGCGACCAAATGATGGGTCCTGAACCTGGATATGGACGAATTTCTCCATGATCGACCTGACCCTGAAGAGCTGCTCTCACAAGGTAACACCCTTGGTTATTTTCTGAACAGACGCTGCAACTGTCATAGTTGTGTGGTGGCACCTGGCCACGCCCACTTTGAATACAATGTAACTTTACTAGGTTACCTTCCATTGATCGGACATCCTGACTTTGACGACGAGTAGGATTCCTGTTATTGATACTAATCTTCTGAGTATCTTCGTCCATGTAGATTGGCATCCACCAATGATTTAACAAGTGCTGAAGTGCCTCCTGGACAAGGGTACAACCTCGATCGTTTTCGCAACCCGCTTTACAATTTTGATAGTCATGTGATATTAAGAATCCAAGTCGGACCTGCTCACCATGTAACTCTACCAGGTTGGTATCCATTACGCGGATGTCGAAGATCTGAACCATATTGATCTGATAAGAGTTCCTATCATGGTAGTCTTGGATCTATCCAAGATCCATCTGACGCTGGAGGGCCTCTTGTATGAAAGAGCATCCCTGTTTGTTTACCGAGCAAATCAGACAGGAACTGTAATCGTGCCGCGGCAGATTATGATATTGGCTTTGCCTTGAGTGCATCGCCACCAAGTTGACATTCATCGCACGGATGTCGTGGTTTTGAATGACGTTGGAATTCGTGTAAACCATGTTAACTCCACGAACTCGGTGCTCTTGGATCCATCCAAGATCCATTTGTTCCTGTAGAGCTGCTTGCACCACTGAACACCATTGGTTATCTTTAGAGCAGATATCACACTGGTGATAGTTATGAGGTGGCACATGGCCATATCCACTCTGTCTACAATGCATCTTGACCAGATTGGTTTTCAACAAGAGTACATCGTGAATTTGATAGACATTGTTAGTCTCTTTCTCAATCAGATTGACTGCAGCTTTCTCATGTTGAGGCAGCGGGTTCGTAAGAACATTAGGATTCGTATCTTTGAAAGATAAGAGCCCGCTCCTAACAAGCTTTTACGCGTCGGATTTGAAATTGAGACAAGTCTCAATGTTATGCCCTGAACCTCCTTGATGATAAGGGCATGTTTGATCCGCTTTAAACCAAAAAGGCAGATTTTCCGGAACTGAAAGGGGAGACTTAGTCTGAATGTGCCCCTTAGCCAGCAGTAACGGAAACAGCTCTGCGTACGTTATGGGTATAGGATCAAATCTTGGTGGCCGTATTGTACGGTTGTTGTTATATGGAGGACGAGCCTGCTGAAGAGGCTGTTGTGTCCTTTGTTGGTCAGGTTGGCTCTGCACAACCTGAGGTTGATACATAGGAACAGGCGCGGGGCCGATAGCAGGAGTAACAACTGCTACTGGCTGATAACGTCGCCTTTGCTTTCCGAGAGAGATATTCCCAATATCTTGCTCTTTTTTCTTAGGGAGAGCACTACCGTATTTTTTAGTACCGCTCGTTGATCCAGTGTCTTTTACCAAACGTCCTTCTCGGACGGCTTCCTCAAGACGTACACCCATGCCGACCATTTCGGTGAAATCACCGGGTGCACTGGCAATCATTCGGTCATAGTAAAATGAGCTTAAGGTCTTTAAGAAGATTTTTCTCATCTCTTTTTCCTCAAGAGGTGGACAAATTTGAGCGGCAATTTCACGCCACCTTTGAGCGTACTCCTTAAAGGTTTCCTTGTCCTTTTACGACATTGATCTGAGTTGATCTCTGTCGGGTGCCATGTCCAAATTGTACTTGTATTATTGGACGAAGGCAGTATCAAGATCTCTGAATGTACTAATCGTAGTACGGTTTAAACCCATGTACCATTTGAGTGCGGCACCGGTTAAACTATCCTGGAAGTAGTGAATCAGCAGGTCCTAATTCTCTGTCTGAGCTGACATCCGCCGAGCGTACATCACCAGATGGCTCTGAGGGCAAGAGTTACCCTTGTATTTTTCAAAGTTGGGCACTTGGAACTCGTGCGGGACTTTCACATTTGGGACCAAGCAGAGGTCTGCGGCGTCCTTTCCAAATAGATCCTGACCGCGAATGGCTTGCAGCTCTTTCTGCATTTCCAAGAACTGCTCCTGGAATTCATCCATTCTGTCAAACATAGTTTCCTTCTTACCTGAAGGTGTCTGTGGAATCTGTCCTTCCGGGACAGTGTGCACCACAGGGGGTGGTACCGTGACTACGGCAGTGAATCTTGGCGTTTCCTGAAGTTTGTAACCTTCAGGAGTCTTCAGTATGCCCCTGGCATCTTCGCTTCTCCGAAGTTTGTAACCTTTAGGCCCAGCGGCTTCTGTTGCGATTCCCCGATCTTCAGTGATCGGCGGAACATATCCTTCCGGGATACAGTTAACAGGCACGCCCCAAGGACGATCTTTCGGCATCTGATACCTAGGATCATACTTTTCTATGATGGGCGTTGAGGTGATCTCTGAGATCACAGTTCTTTGTAGCTGAGCTTCTGCCATGGCTTGCATGTCGTTACGAAGCTTTCTCATATCCTCTCTCAGAGCGTCGATCTCTTCTTTCAACTCTCTGTTTTCTTCTTCAAGATCATCCATCTTTTTCTGACGATTGGCCCGAGTATTATAAGAATGAGACAGTTTGACTCTAGAATCGAGACACAAACGTGAGATTCGTAGGGAAGAAGAATACGCGATGTGAGAATGATGAATGCAATGATTATATTAATTGTTGTTTTTTGGTTTAATCAAAATAAACTTCGACAATTAGATTGCAAATATCAAACAGTGGGGAAACCCCTTTTTATTGAAATTCAAAGGATTACAGAAATGGAAATACAGTAGATTACAAAGTGAAGAAACAGAAACCTAAACTAATGGGTCCCGAGTCCTCTCTGAGGAGAAACCGGGTGCTGATTCTGGTATCTTCCTTTTCTTTGACCGGGGCGCTTGGGCCGTTGTCGGGTTGTCATTCCTTTGCCAAGTGAAAGGAGTGAGCAAATTCCTTTGGTCATCTTGATTCTCTACAGCATGCTGCTCCAAAATTTCAATCAGAGCATCTTTCTCTTTTAGTAGTTGCTGTATTTGGATACACTCTACGTCGAGGGTGCGGTACTTGTTCTTCCAAGATCTTCTTTCCTTTTGAACTTTGTTGAGAGTAACCTGAAGCTTTTCAGTTTTCGTCATGAAGTACATGACAGTTTCCCTCGGTGGAAGAATTCCGTAACGAGGATAAGGCATTTTTAGCTTGAGAGCTCTAGTTTGTACCCAATGGAGATAAGGCTCCACCGAGACACAGTCCGGTTTTCCCAGAGACTCTCGTCCTTTCTTATGAACCTGTTTCCAAGCTTGTACTATTTCCATCTTTAGTGCTCTGTCATTTTCTCCTTCTTTGAAGAAAAGACCTTCCAAATGAACACCCAGTGGGATGTGTCTCATCGGGTATCCAAATTGACGAAGAACCAATATCGGATGGTAGTTGATTCCTCCTTTAGTTCCTATGAGGGGTACGCTGGGGAAGTTTCCACAACGGTCAATGATTCTGATTCCCTCATAAATCCTATTACACTAATCTATATCAGAATTGGTGAGAGACATGATCTTCTGCGACCAACGTAAGACACTCTTGCAATCCCAAAAAGCAGCAGACTTGGGCAAGTGAGAGATAAACCATTTGTAGAGCAAAGGTACACAGCATGTGATCTCTCCTCCGCTGTACAAATTTCCTAAGTGTACAGAATGATACGCATCTGCGAGCAAAGTCGGCACAGGGTTTCCAATGAGAAAAACCTTAAAAGCGTTGATATCGACGAAGTTATTGATGTTGGGAAACAAAAATAATCCGTAGGTGAGCAAGACAAAGATGCTTTCAAAAGCAGTCTCGTTCCCTATACTAGCGAAGTATAGAGCCTTTTTTGTCAAGAACTGGGCTGGCAAACCTTGGATGCCACCCTTAGTGGTCATGTGAGTCCTGACCTCAGACTCGTCCAAATGAATTGCTCTTGCAATGATCTGATTCTTTGGAATTTCTTCCAGTCCAGAAAATGGAGCTCGATCTGTGATATGTAAATCAGCCAAATGAGAATACTCCTCCAGCGTTGGTGATAGCTGGTAATCCGGGAATGTGAAACAATGATAAACCAGATCGTAGAATTGGATGAACGCATCCATGATTCCCTCAATCATATGGACTCTTAACAGTGATAGCAGACCTCCGTGCTTGGCTCTAAAAGCCTCTGGGTTAGTGATCATCCTTGCTAACCTTCTTAAATCCCCTAGTTTTGGAACCTTGAAGGTATACTGGCGAGTTCTCCTTCTACCGAAATCCATTAGCGTAATCTTTTTCTCTGATATTTGCAATCACAGTCCTAGTTTAATTTGAAAAACAGAGAGACTAGAAGAGAAAGTTTTTTGAATGTTTTAATGTTTTATTAAATGAATGCATGAATGCAGCACACAAAAACATAGAAAAAACATGGGGTCAAAGGGTCATTGTCATGAAGTCAAGGCTCTACCCATCCCCAAAGGTTTATACTAGGGTGATTTTTGTACCTGTACTCATTATCATCAGCTCCTCCCAGGAAGGCAGACAACAAGCGGATCGCCAGCGAGTTGTGTGCAATCTTAGAGTAAGTGCTATTCACCGAGAATAAATCACCAGCCTCAAATGAGGGTAGTATCGCGTAACAGCTATTTCCGATAGCTTCCGCACTACAAAAGGGTTGGCTTTTCTAGGTGTATACTCAATCTTTCCACATACGGCATCACCCGCATTCCCATTAGCAGAAAAATAAACACGTATAGCAATTAGGAAAAGCAGTATATATATTTGTCCTAATCATCCTAGACTTATAAAGCTATGATTCCTAAGTTCCTGACAGAAATTGGGTTCCCCGGCGGAAACCCCAATCTGTGGTTTTCACACAAGTGAAGAAAAAGGAAATCAGAAATTGGCCCCACGGTGGGCGCCATTTTTCTGTAGCGAGCGATTTTGGACGCGGTTCTTAAGCGTTGGTCGCTCTCTGCGGTTGAGCTTAAAACTACAGGTCGATTCATTTTTTATCCTATTGTGAGCTGAATAAGGAAGGGAAATAGATGTCTCCAATTAACCCTGCTTTGCATACTGAGTTTAAACAGCGGTCTGTTAGGTTACGGATGCTATCAATGTGGGGGGGCCTTTGTACTGGTTATTTGTATTTTCGCCAATACTGTTTTCTTTCTTTTTTACCTGGGCAGAAGGTTTCTGGCGGGGAACAAGGATTAGGATGTTAGGACTGATGCTTTTGAATTACTGCTTTTAATTGATGGAGATATGGGATTTGGGTTTTTTGTTGATTGCGCTCGCTAAGATCTTTTCTTTCGATCTTATGCCTACGTATTCCCGTTTACCGAAACAGGGAAATCAGAGTGTTCGTAGTTCCTCCTATTCTATGGGAGGAAATGGGTGTTTTTGGTGTTTTGGTGTCTTGTTCAAAGCCCAAGACGTGAAGCGAAAGGTGGTTTGTATCTTGTTCAAAGCCCAAGATGTGAAGCTGAAAGGTCTATTTGTGTCTTGTTCAAAGCCCAAGACGTGAAGCTAAAAGACCTCGACTTTAGAGAGAATTTGTCATCTCTAAAGAGGGGGAAGGAGAATTACTTTAACTGGGATACGCGGATCCGAGCAATGCCATAATTTCCGAAGAAAGGGTTTTAACCTGAAGGAGAAGACTTTAACTCAGTGTAGAGCAATGCCATCTTTCCTTAGGAGTTTCTCATGCTAAAAGACGGACAGTGGCATGGATATAGATGATCCAGAGGCTTGCCGTTTACAGCCATTAGATGAAAGGAAAAGGAGTTGTTGATGTTTGTGTACTGTGAACGAGGCACATCTTTGATGCTAAAAGGTTGATTGGATCAACCAGTGGTTTTCTTATACAAAGCCTAAGAGGAGGCTAATTTCCGCTAGGAAAATCATTATACAAAGCCTAAGAGGAGGCTAATTTGTGTCTCGTACAAAGCCCGAGAGAGAGGCTAAAAGTTTGTTTGACTCTACGAGGGAGTCTTTGTGTTTCGTACGAAGCCCGAGATAGAGGCTATTGTTTGTTTGACTCTACGAGGGAGTCTTTGTGTCTCGTACGAAGCCCGAGATAGAGGCTAAAAGTTTGACTCAACAAGAGAGTGTTTTTGTATCTCGTACGAAGCCCGAGATGGAGGCTAAAGGTTTGTTTCAGTTGAGTGACAGATCCAATATACTGATTTTAAAAGAGAAAATCAGTTCTTATATGAGCAACACTGTACTCAGGGATTTGATTTGAGGATATTTCCTTCTCTTTGAGGAAACGGGAAATCCAAAGGGTATTGAGATTGTCCGAGTCTGCGGGTTTCCTTCCTATTTAACGAAGGGGTCACTCGAGAATGTCTTTGAGACTCAAGGAAGTTAGACTGTCCAAGTTTAGAGTTTTTTTTCTTTTTGTACTATGCTTTGAGAAACAGTAGTAGACTCTATGAAAGGACTGTTCTATGCAGATGACTAGGTTCTGTTCCTATACCTCTAGGGGGTCGTCGGGACAATTTGTACGAAGCCCAAGAGGAGGCTAGAAACTTTTAAGAAGCCGACGGGTCCTTGTACGAAGCCCAAGAGGAGGCTATCATTCCCGGAGAAAGAGATCATTATACGAAGCCTAAGAGGAGGCTGTGAATACTTCTAAGAAGCCGTAGGGTCCTTGAATAATGCCCAAGAGGAGGCCGATGCTTTTAAGAAGCCCGTGGGTCTTATCATCTCCTTTCCATTAGGAGAGATGACTCTTTTAAAGATAAAAACCACTGGTAAACGTGCGAGGTTTACTATCCAGCGACTTTTAGCTTTTAAAGAGGGTTCCTTAGTTAAGGTCCAAGATTATGACCGTAGTGGGTACCCAAACCCCGAGACATTCAAGGCAAGCTATCCACAAGGAATAGATCAAGTCAGGAAAGTTCGAGAATTTGGAAGAAACTCAAAGATGCCATTCACGGAGAATACATTCATCTTGGGGAGTAGAGCTTCTTGACGATTCCTAAGGAGGACAGTCGAAGAGAAGATTGTATCTGGTGCTCCTATTGGGGATCTAGGCGTCTATTTCTACGAATAAATGAAACGGCGTCACCTAGTTCTAGACGTAGTTGCCGGGGAAACTCGAAATATCTATACTATTATTACACAGTAGATATGAGTTTATGAAATTAGACTTACAGTGAGCAGCCCCACAATACAGTTTATAATATGAAAGCAGTAAATGAAAGCGATAACCACTTACTCGGTTGTAGTGCTTCCATGTTGTTTGGTTAGTTGTTCAACAAAGAAAGATTGAAAACAACAGTATATTCAAAATCAAAGGAGAAAGTGCCTTGAAAAAGAAAGATTTGGGGCTTACAGCTCAAGGAGAGGCCCAGGGTTTTATCAGTGAGCACACTGTTTGAATTTGTACAGAGGGACTTATACAAGTGACTGGGGCCCAAAAAGGTTTTCTGTACAAAGGGATGGGTCTTACACTCTCTCAAGAGGCCAAAAAAAAAGGTTTAAAGAAAAGAGAGGGGCTTATAACACGAGGGTAGGCCCAAATGATTTTTCGTTTAAAAATGGCGATCGCGCCGAGGTTTTCTTTTAACGCAGAGGGACTTATACAATAAGTGAGGCCCAAAATGTTTTGGTTAAAAGGGGGATTGGGTCTTACACTCTAATAGAGGCCCAAAGTGTTTTGAATGGGTCTTATAGCTCAAGGAGAGGCCCAAAAGGTTTTTATTTTTAAACGGGCGACGATCGCGCCGTTTACTTGTACAGAGGGACTTATACAATGAGTGAGGCCCAAAAAGTTTTTGTACAAGGGGGGATGGGTCTTACACTCTCTCAAGAGGCCCAAAGTGTTTTGAAAATGATTTATGAGGGTTGAATTAATCCAAAACCCTAATTTGTTTTCAAAATGTATTTAATTGAATAAAAATTCAATTAAAATGATCAAAAATTGTTTAACACATGGAAAACAAATTGTGATCTTGGATTAATGCTTCAAAAATTAAGTATTGACCTACAAAATAATTAGAAAGCATTAAAAGTTGCAAAATCAATGTAGAAAAAATATTTAAAATGTCAAAAACAATTAAAATATTAATTCTTTGTAAAAATATCAATTATATGAAATAAATAATATTTTTGGGATTTTTTGATAAAATAAAATATTTTAACATTTTTGTGAATTATTAAAAAAACAATCAACTCACAATCATTAAAACTCAGAGAGAAATTAATTTTTGAATCAATTAAACAAAATCACAAAATTCAAATATTTGAATTTCTAAAAATGGCGCCAAGAACAAGCTGAAGAACACGCGCGTGTTCTTGGTTTCTCAGATTTGCATTTTCTATCCAATCTCCATGAATACGTAATCATATCATGCAATCCACATATCATTATGCTCGCCTCAACCTCACGATCATGTCTATATACTTTAATTTCATTTAAATTAAACATACAACAAGAAATCATGAAGAGACCTCAAGAACCCTAATTTCTGCATGAAGGCTAGGATTTTTGATACACGATTCAAACAATGCAATTAATTGAGGGAAAACATTCCATGCATGATTATGAACATATGGCCAAATTATTGTGCGAGGAAATATGCATAGATTGAGAGATGACCAAGTATGTGCTCACCTCTAGGCCGTGACAGCAAGTTCAAAGTGATTTTTGATTTGGAGGTGTTACAGATGAGTGGTGATGATCTGAACACCTTCCCTACACCCTATGGATTGTGTTTGGATGGTTGGACTTGATTGAAATTGGCTGGATCATTTTGTGGTACCTCAGCTGCACTTTGGTTAAAACCTTGAGCAACCAGCTGGTGATTTTGCGAAATTGATGTTTCAGAAGTAATCTAAGTGTTTGATCAGCTCATATGTGATGTATGTGAGGTGTGTGAGTGATTGGTTTGATTGGAATTGCTCTCAAACTCAAAACCCGATAGTGACTTGCCTTAGAAGGCAAAATTGGAGTGAAAGAAGAGATTTTGAGGAAAGCATCTGTTAGATGGCTTTGGTGTACTCAAACTGACCACAATTGAGCTCTATTTATAGTAGAGCAAGTTTGTTTTGCAAGGAATAGTGCATGGCAGCTGGTAAGTAGGTTTGGCCAATGTTGGCAAATGAAAATCCAAGTCTCCTCTAGCCATTGACTAGAGGTTAGGGCACAAAGCTTTGGTTCCCTTGGTCTTGGATAAGTCTTGACTGATTTTAGATGAGAATGGCTCAGTCCATGCCACCTTGATGGTTTCATTGAATGCCTCATTCCAAATTTGAAGTCTTGTCCCTATTTTGGCCATTCTAGGTTCAACATGCTATTTCTTGTTCCATGGACTTTGGAGGCTTGGCTCAGTGATTGTCCCCTTTAGATTCAATCCTCTGAGGTGTCCAAGTGGATAGGAGCAATTGAATTTGGCTGATTTTGGCAAATCGACCAAAGTTGCAAATTCTGCCTTGCCTTGACAGATTTCAGCAAGGCAACTTGGCAATGTTGTATCTCATGGTGTAGGTTGAATTTGGCAATGTTCTTGGCCATTTTGGAAAGCTTTTACATGATAAACAACTGTTTGAACAAGTTTGGTTTTGATCTCTTTTGATTCCAAGTGAAAAATCCCCCTACATTTGGCAAAAAGTGAGGCAGAATCTGACTTAGTGAAAATTTCACTAAGTGTTGGAAAAAGTGACATTTTCACTTTTCAGCCACTTTGATCACTCCATAACTCAAAATCCTTAATGAATTTGAATGACTTGTAGTTGAAGTTTTTGTAGGTGATAATGAGGGCTACAAATCCATCTTTGGATGACAAAAAATGGCCTTGTGGTTTAGGAGTTATGGTCCTCCAAAGTTGGTACCTTTGCCACTTTATTTTTAACTTAGAAAAATTTCTAAGTTTTATGGTTACCCCTTTTTCAAGTTATCTCACTTTTCTTGATTTTTCTTGATGAATGATGATTCAAATCATACAATAACATCATTTTAGGGTTAAAAATCCATTTTGGTGAAAAATCTCAAAAAGTCAAAGTTGACTTTTGTGCACAGTTGACTTTTTATCAGATGAATTCTAAACTGTGCAATTCTTCAGGAAATCATGTCCTTGACCTAAATCAAACTTGATGGACATGTTCCATGGGTGTCATAGGGTATATTCAATCATGTATTAGGGTTTGGGAGCATGTCTTGGTCAAAAGTCAAAGTTACAGTTGACTTTTCTCTTAAAACCCTAATTGTGGTGCAGATGAAATTGAGACTTGTTGCTCAAGCTTCTTGGATCAATCCATTGTTCCAAATGGATCAATATAGTATATTAGAGACCCTCAAATCATGTCTTGAGGTCTTGGCTCATGGTTTGTCCCAAAAGTCAACTTAGGGGTGAATTAGGTCAAGAAACCCTAATTCCTGATTTTTGATGAATGCATCCCCTGAGTCAAAATTGACTTGATGCATGGGTTCATGAGGTTCCATGAAGTATATTAGGTCATGTTTTGGATCATTGCCTTGTGCCCAGATGAAATTTTCCATCTGGAGGCCCTGGTCGACCAAAACCCTAATTTGGTGATACTGTCGATCTTGAGACTTGATCCACCTAGAAGGGAGCAGCCTTGTGCTTAATCCTTGAAGTGGGAGTCCTTTTTGATCCATTGTGAATATTTAAGAGATTAGACAAGTTGAAGATCATGTCATTTCTTGATTGATCCTTTGTCTAAGCACTCAGAGAGGGCTTGAAACCCTAATTTTGATTGTATTGGATGCTCACCCATCTTTGGGGAGACTGATGAAGCATGATGGTTCATCCATATTGTGATGATGATTTTCACAATGATGGGAAATCTAAGTGGTCAAAATTTGGGGTATTACAGTGAGCAATGACAACCAATCAGAAAAGGGAACGTCAATATCCTCGTACAAAGATGCTCTCGAAGTGATCAAAAGTAACAATGCGAAAGGATGGGGACAGCTTGTCATTCCTACTGATAACAAAGCGAAGAAAGGTCTTGGTTTTTCCTCAACCTATACCCAGACTGCTACTAACGATGAAAGCCTTCATCCCATTCATAACTTCTTCCACAGTGGAGGTTTCCTCCACCCAATGTCTCAAGAAGTACATATCATCAACGTGGGTGACTCCTTTGATACAGATGAAGAGTGGAAGTCCTATCTTAATGAAGACGGTTATATGTCTCAGGAAGAGGTGCCTACGCCATTTTTCTATCCCGCACAGAGTCCGAGATATATACCGAGGTCAGATGTCAAAATGATATACGGAGATTGTGATCCGGAAGGATGCCGTGCTCCACCAAACTCATTAGAGGAGGACACTCTGATGAAAGACAACTTTGACCACGACTATTATGGCCCAATGGATGGTCTGCCTATCTGGCAGCCGTACCCAGGAGACTCGGGGCAAGAGAGTCAGCCGAACGATGCATATCAGCTGAGCATCATTAAAAATAATACTTGCGTCCCCACCAAATCATGGGATCATTACTTAGGGCATTCAGAAAATATCCAGTACGATGAGGAATTTGCAAAGCATGCAGGACTAGAGTTCATCAACTACGCTTTTCCCGAGGTCAACGTCATCGAGAGGGATGACTCCTCCAGTTCCAAAGAAGTGTGGGACACCTTTGGACAACCGAGTGGAAAATTCGATTACTTGGTTAAATACACCGCTCCTGAAAGCTCTCGTATCAGGCTCAAAGACATCCAACCAACTGGATGGGGAGATCTTCCCGAGAGTGCAAACACTGTACAAGATACAACAGAAGAATCCTCCTACGACAACTCTCCTTGGGAGACATATTCCAACGATCCTGTTCCACCAAAAATCAGCGTCATCTATAAAGACAAGCCAAGAAGGAAGGTACCCGACTTTGTGATTCACCGAGGAGTTCGCCGCCAATGGGTTGCTGTCAATGTTTTGAAAGTCGTTCATAAGACTAAGTAATTGTCGTCTTTATCTTAACCTTTCACCCTGCCCAGGTGAAACGGATGTTTTAATGGGGCTCACTTTCTGTAAAGGTCTCTCTTCACTTCGTCCAAAGCAACAGAGTTTTGTTTTATAGGGCTGTAGTTTCAAGAATCGACAAAATCATAAATAAATTAACGTCGTTCTGTAATTTCCGCATTTATTGCTATTTTCTCTTTTCACTTTTTCAGAAAATGATAATCCTAAAAACAACTCAAATAATAAAAATAAGCAGTTTTCAGAAAATACACTGCACGCACTCTTGCATTCTCTCTATCTCTTCTAAAAACAATCATCACGTCATGCAGATTGCTTGTTTTAAACCCCATTGAAACATATGATCAAATGCCTTCTTCCAACTTTGAATTCCTGGTATTTGAGGCTGAAGAAGTAGATGACAAAGAAATTCCAAAGGAGATCTCCCGATTACTCAGACAAGAGGAAAGGTCCATTAAACCTTACAAAGAGTCGTTGGAAACAGTCAAAAATTGGGTTCAGAGGAAGAGAGAAAAGAGGTCAAGATTGGGGCACTGCTCAGTCCAACTGTCAAAGAAAGTTTGACAAAACTTCTTAAAGAGTTTTCCGATGTATTCGCTTGGTCCTATCAGGATATGCCAGGGGTGAATACCAGCATCATGGAGCATCATCTACCGTTGAGATCAGAATGTCCGCCAGTAAAACAAAGGTTGAGAAGGACTCATCCGTATATGGCCATCAAAATCAAAGAGGAAGTACAAAAATAGATTGACGCGAGTTTCCTCGCCACGTCAGAATATCCTTAATGGTTAGCCAACATAGTACCAGTTACGAAAAAGGATGGAAAGGTCAGAATGTGTGTAGACTACAGGGATCTGAACAAAGCATGTCCGAAGGATGACTTTCCCTTACCACACATAGACATACTGGTAGACAGTACAACAAAGTTCAAAGTTTTCTCTTTTATGGATGGATTCTCGGGCTATAATCAAATCAAAATGGCGCCGAAAGATATGGAGAAAACTTCCTTCATCACCCCATGGGGAACTTTTTGTTACAAGGTAATACCGTTCGGTTAAAAGAACGCCGAGGCAACCTATCAAAGGGCCATGACTACTCTGTTTCATGACATGATACACAAAGAAATCGAAGTATATGTCGATGATATGATTGCCAAATCTAAGACAGAAGAGGAGCATGTGACCCACCTGTCAAAGCTATTCGAGCGGTTGAGAAAGTACAAACTCGGCTTGAACCCCAATAAGTGCACATTCGGTGTCCGTTCAGGGAAACTGTTGGGGTTCATCGTCAGCCAGAAAGGAATTAAGGTTGACCTTGACAAGGTCAAGGCCATTCAAGAAATGCCTTCTCCAAAGACTAAGAAACAAGTCAGGGGATTCTTGGGACGTTTGAATTACATTTCCAGATTTATATTCCTCATGACTGCGACATGTGCACCGATTTTCAAATTACTCAAAAAGAATCAGGACTCGTTTGGACAAAAGATTGCCAAACCGCCTTCGAAAGTATTAAGGAATACCTGTTGAACCCACCGATTCTATCACCTCGAGTGGAAGGAAGACCACTGATCATTTACTTAACAGTCTTGGAAGACTCTATGGGTTGTGTACTTGGCCAACAAGACGAAACAAAAAGGAAAGAGTCTGCCATTTACTATTTGAGCAAGAAATTCACCGACTGCAAGACTCGGTACACTATGATTGAGAAAACTTGTTGTGCTTTAGCTTGGCCAGCCAAACGTCTTTGCCAATATATGATTCCTCACACTACTTGGTTAATCTCCGAAATAGATCCAATCAAGTACGTCTTTGAAAAGCCTGCTCTCACGGGAAGGATAGCCAGTTGGCAGATGTTGTTATCAGAATACGACATCGAGTACCACGCTCAGAAAGTCGTTAAGGGAAGTGTTTTAGCCGATCATTTGGCTCATCAACCAATTGACGATCAGGAATCAGTCGGATTTGACTTCCCAGACGAAGATGTCATGTATCTAAAAATGAAAGATTGAGATGAACCACTACCCAGTGAAGGGCAAGAACCAGGTTCCAAATGGGGACTTATCTTTGACGGAGCTGTCAATCATTATGGAAATGGAATTGGGGCAATCATCATAACACCTTAGGGTACCCACATTCCTTTCACTGCCAGACTGACATTCAAGTGTACAAATAACGAGGCCGAATACGAAGCTTGTATCATGGGTCTCGAAGAAGCAATTGACTTATGGATTAAGAACTTGGATGTATATGGCGACTCAGCCCTGGTTATCAATCAAATCAAAGGAGGTTGGAACACATACCAATCAGGATTGATTCCTTACAAAGATTACGCGAGAAGGTTGTTACCCTTCTTCAACCGAATCGAGTTTCATCACATCCCTCGTGAAGAGAATCACATGGCTGATGCATTAGCCACTCTCTCTTCCATGATTAGTGTAGGTCAATGGAATGACATACCTAAGATTGATGTAATGCGCCTAAAAAGGCCCGCTTACATCTTCACGATTGAAGCAGTCATAGACGACAAACCTTGGTATCACGATATCAAATGCTTCCTTAAGAAACAAGAGTACCCACCTGGGGCATTAAGAAAGGACAGAAAGACCCTCAGAACACTGGCATGGAACTTCTTCCTGAGCGGTGATACACTCTATAAGATACGTTTTGACATGGTTTTGCTCCGATGTGTAGACAGACCAGAAGCAAACACGCTGATAAAAGAAATTCATGAAGGATCCTTTGGCACTCATGCCAACGGACACACAATGGCGAGAAAAATTATGAGAGCAGGGTACTATTGGTTAAAAATGGAATCCGATTGCTACAAGTACATGAGGAAGTGTCACAAGTGTCAGATATACTCAGACAAAATCCATGTACCACCAACACATATCAAAGTTCTTTCTTCCCCATGGCCTTTTTCCATATGGGGAATCAACATGATTGGCATGATTGAACCCAAAGCTTCAAATGGACATCGGTTCATCCTAGTAGCCATTGACTACTTCACCAAGTGGGTCAAAGCAGCGTCATTTGCCAATGTAACCCGACAAGTGGTGGTCCGATTTATCAAAAACAATATCACCTGCCATTATGGTGTTCAAGCCAGATCATTACTGATAATGGATCCAACTTGAACAATAAGATTCCATAGTCAGTTGTATCAGCAAAGAATGGAGAAGGCATTTGACAAAAAATTCTGACCTCGCGTCTTCAGAAAAGGAGACCTTGTGCTCAAGAAGATACAATCATTCCTCACTGATTCCCGGGGCAAGTGGTCTCCAAATTATGACGGCCCCTATGTGGTCAAGATAGCTTTCTCAGGCAGCGCCTTGAGACTCGCAACCATGGATGGAGAGGAATTTGCCTACCCCACAAATGTTAACGTAGTCAAGAAATACTTCGCCTAAGTAAATAAAAATAAAAATAAATGTCTCGGTGGATTGAAAACCCGAAAGGGCGGTCCAGGCAAAAATTAGAGACATAATAAAAAATCATCCCGGTGGATTGGAAATATCAAAGTACAATCCAGGCAAAAGTTAGGGATAATGGCAAGTAACTACGTCTGACAAGGTTGAATCCCTCAACGGAAGTCATGCCATCAGCCAGGAAGAACTCCAGTCAAGGTCATCTTCGACAGAAGCTCTGGATGCCTGGAATTCAAAGTTGGTAGAAGGATAGCGGTCGTTATGTTTCAATGTAGCCCTTTTCCCTTAAATTACCATTTTCTAACATTGTAAATACTCAATGGAATCATGTGTTTGGCTGATTTCCATCCTATCAATAAAATTTGAGCCCTAGTGCTTTTGTTTGTAATTTTAATTTGTTTTAGCTTTACAGAATGATGTTTTTAATATGATCAACGATTCTTGAAATAAAACGAAAATGAATTTAATTGTCAAACTTTTTCTCCTTTTAAATAAAGATGCTAATTTCTTTTGACTGTTGAACATCAAAAGAACATCGATCGCTTCTCCAGAAGTAATCGAACCTCAAAGTGCAGAATCAAAGTACTCCTCCGAAACCAGTGCACCTGAATGAAGGATCAGCTATATCAGAGACCATGTTTCATCTGACATCCCCGACAGAGTTCTTATCTCCTAAGCCCGACCAACGGTTGTTCCCCACAGGGACTATCTCTCCTAAGCAAGGTAAAATTGCTACTTTTGGACCATTGATACTTTTCATCCCCTGCAGTGGTCGAGTATCCATTCGTGTTCATCTACTAATCTGTATGTCGCGTCAGTTTTGTCAGCATATACATACATACATCATGCATTATTACTTTGCATTCATATTCATATTGCATCACTATCACTCAATTCAGTCTTACCCCCTAAGTGATAAAAAGTCCTCTCAATCAAGTTGTCAGTTCTTTCCTCGTCAGGAAATGTCGCGTCTGAACAACCTCTTCCAGTTTATTTCTGGATTGGAATTGTTCCCTTGACCACTTTGATGACTTGAACCTCTGAAAAGCAAGCAAACTTTCGACAAACGTCACTCTTCGCCATTGAAGATGATATCTTCACTTTCCCAGGTTAAGGAAAATCCCAGAGAAAGAATCTCAACCAAAGACTCTCAGCAATACATTGATTCTTCTCTCCAGAAAATCAATGTTGATGAAGTCAGCAGCACCTCAAAATTGGGGTACATTGTATGGCATTTCTTCGAGGAGGTTTCAAAGAAAAGTATAATGTAATATCCCCAAGCAGAAAGCAGTCTCTCAAGAGACTCGTTTTCCCCAGTAAAGTTAATAAATTCCATCTCCAATAGAGAAGTTTGAACACCTTTGCAGCTCAGACGAATGGGTTCCCTAGCAAGTCTAACATCAAAACTTTTTCCATCAAACAACATCTCCCCTTGAAAATTCGGCGGGAAGTTTGAGTAAAACCTCTATGAATAGCGTCCCTTGTCAAGAAAATTTATTGACAAAAGAAACTGAGACCAGTTCCTTGGTAGGAAACCGGGATCACGGGGAAGTTTGTATCAGAAACTGAGACCAGTTCCTTGGTAGGAAACCAGGATCGCGGGGAAGTTTGTATCAGAAACTGATACCAGTTCCTTGGTAGGAAACCAGGATCGAGGGGAAGTTTACATCAGAAACTTTGACCAATTCCTTGGCTGAAAACCAGGATCGAGGGGAAATTTTTACCTTTTCTAAGCATCAACGCTTAGCAAAAGAAGATGGATGAGCAAACTACCATTCATAACCACCATCAAAATTTCGGGTATTCCGATATTTAATCATCTTGCACCCCGAATGCCCGAATACTTTCGCCATTCACACCTTCGGGTCCAAGAAGATTAAATAGGGGCATCTGTCATACCCCAAATTTTGACCACTAAGATTTCCCATCATTGTGCAAATCATCATCACAATATGGATGTACCTTTATGCCTCATCAATCTCCTCAAGGATTGTTGAGCATTCACTACAGTCAAGGACTAGGGTTTTAAGCCCTCTCAGAGCCTTAGACAAAGGATCAATCAAGAAATGACATGATCTTCAACTTTTCTAACCTCTCAAACACCTATAGAGGATCAAAAGGACTCCCACATCAAAAATCAAGCAAAAGTTGCAAGATTCCAAGTGGATCAAACCTCAGGATCGCCAGTGTCACCAAATTAGGGTTTTGGTCGACTGAGGCCTCCAGATGGAAATTTTCCTCTGGGCACAAGCCATTGCTTCAAAACAAAACCCAAGATACTACAAGGGACCTCATGGACCCAATCATCAAGTCAATTTAACCTCAGGGGAAGCATTCATCAAAAAAATCAGGAATTAGGGTTTCTTGACCTAATTCACCCCTAAGTTGACTTTTTGGACAAAACATGAGCCAAGACCTCAAGACATGATTTGAGGGTATTTAATAAACCACATTGATCCATTTACAACAATGGATTGATCCAAGAAGCTTGATCCACAAGTTTCAATTTCATCAGGACCACAATTAGGGTTTCGAGGAAAAAGTCAATTGAACCTTTGACTTTTGACTCAGACATGCTCCCAAACCTTGGGGCATGATTCAATACACCCTATAACACCTATGGAACATATCCATCAAGGTTGATTTAGGTCAAGGACTTGATTTCACAAAGGATTGCACATTTTGGAATTCATCTGATAAAAAGTCAATTGTGCACAAAAGTCAAGTTTAACTTTTTGAGATTTTTCACAATTATGGTTCCTCAACCCTAAAACAATGTTAATATGTGATTTGAATCATCATTCATCAAGAAAAATCAAAGAAAGTGGGATAACTTGTAAAAGGGGTAACCATAAAAACTTAGAATTTTTCTAAGTTATGGAACAAAGTGGCTAGGGTACCAACTTCCAAGGATCATAACTTGAGATCCAAGCAACCATTTTGGATGGTTCAAAGATGGATTTGTAGCTCTCATGGCATACTTTAAAAGTGTCAACTACACCTCATTCTAATTCCTCATGGATTTCAAGTTATGGAGTGATCAAAATTGCTGAAAACATGAAATGTCACTTTTTCCAACACTTAGTGAAATTTTCACTAAGTCAGAATCTGTCTTGCTTTTTTTCAAAATGTAGGGGAATTTTTCACTTGGATCCAAAAAGTTTCAAGATAAACTATGATCACACATGTGTTGTGTCACATAAGGGCTTTCCAAAATGTCCAAGAACTCCATCAAACTCCACCTGAGCTAGGAGTATGATAGCTGCAACATGCCTTGCTGCAAACGGTCTTGGCAAGGCAGATTTGTGTATAAAGGCTCGATTTGCTTAAATTATGCAATTCCAAGCATGCTTATCCATCTGCACACCTCAAGGGGGAACAACCAAGGGACAAGCACTGATTCATCAGCCTCCCAAGTCCAAGATTCCCCAAGTAGCATGCCAAACCCTAAAAAGCCTAAAAGAGGCCAAGACTCCAATTTTGTTTCCAAGCATTCAATGGATGCACCAAGGTGGCATGAACTGAGCCTATTCCAACTGAATGAGTCAAGGATAAGCTCTGAACCAAAGAACCATAGGCATGTGCTCTAACCTCTAGTCAATGGCTAGAGGAGACTTGAGATTCCAAAATGATCCAATTGGCCAAAGGCCTGCTGCAGCCACCATTCACTATTGCTAGCAAAACAAACTTGCTCTACTATAAATAGAGCTCATTTGTTATCAGTTTGAGTACACCAAAGCACCCAAACTGATGCTTTCCTCAAAATCACCTCTCACTTCCAAAATTGCCTTCTAAAGTAAGTCACTATCGGGTTTTGAGTTTGAGAACAATTCCAACCAAACCAATCACACACACACACCTCATAAACATCATATGGAAGTGATCCAAACACTTAAACAACGTATGGAACATCAATTTCACAAAATCAGCAGCCAATTGCTCAAGTTTTCAACTAAGTTGCAGTTGAGGTGCCATAACATGTTCCAGTCCATTTCCAATCACTCCAAGCATTCAAACACATTCCATATGGTGTAGGGAAGCTGTTCAGATCATCACAACTCATATGTAACACCTCCAACTCAAAAATCAAATTGCTCTTGCTGCCACGACCTTCAAGTAAGCCTAAACTTGGTCATTTCATTATTCATGCATATTTCCTCGCACAATAATTTTGCCATATGTTCATAATCATGTATGGAGGATTTCCCCTCAATTAATTGCTTTGTATGAATCGTGTATCAAAATTCCCAGCCTTCATGCAGAATTTAGGGTTCTTGAGGTTTTGTCTTGATTTCTTATTCCATGCTTAAAATAAATGAAATTAAAGACCATAGACATGATCGTGAGGTGAAAACGAGTAGATTGATATGTGGATTGTGTGATTTCATCAAGTATTCAGTAAGATTGAGGAGAAAACGCAAATCTAAAGAAACAGAGGGCGCGGGCAAGAACTTGGTGTTCTTGGCGCCCTTTTTTGAATTTTTAAATATTTGAATTTTTGTGATTTTATTTAATTGATTCAAAAATTAATTTCTCTCTGGTTTTTAATGATTTTGAGTTGATTCTTTTTTTAATAATTCACAAAAATGTTAAAATATTTTATTTTACAATAATTTTCCAAAAATATTATTTATTTCATATACTTGATATTTTTGCAAAGAATTAATTTTTATTTGTTTTTTGACATTTAAAGTATTTTTTCTTTCTTGATTTTCCAAACTTAAATGGTTCCCAATCATTTTGTGGATAAAAACATGATTTTTCAAACATTAATCCAAGATCACAACTTGTTTTTCACACATGTTTGATAATTTTTATCATTTTAACCAAATTTTTATTTAATTAAAATACATTTTGAAATTAATTTAGGGTTTTGATCGTAATCACCCTAAACAAATATTTTTCAAACTTTTTGGGCCTCTAATAGAGTGTAAGACCCAACCCCTTTTGAAAACAAAAATAATTTGGGCCTCGGTCATCGTATAAGACCCACTGTGTTTTCAAACCTCAGCGCGATCGCCTTTTTTTAAACAAATAATCATCTGGGCATCTCCTCGAGCTATAAGTCCCATTTCTTTTCTTCAAAACTTTTTTGGGCCTCTAATAGAGTGTAAGACCCAACCCCTTTTTGTAAATAAACATTTTTGGGCCTCACATATTGTATAAGTCCCTCTGTAAATTTTCAAAACAACGACGCGATCGTCGCCTTTTCAAAATCATCCTGGCATCTCCCTGAGTTATAAGCCCCATCTCCTGTATAAAAATAAACTTTGGGCCTCTTGATAGAGTGTAAGTCCCACCTCTTTGTACATAAATAATGTTTGGGCCCTAGTCAATTGCATAAATCCCTATACAAAGTCAAAACAACAGTGCAATCACTGTTAAAATTTGGGCCTCTCCTTGAGCTGTAAGCCATGATCTCTGTTCAAAATACTTTCTCCTTTGATTTTGAATCCAAATGTATAGTTGCTATCAAAACTTTATTTAATTTCTTTGTTGAACAATTAACAAAACAACGTGGAAGCTCTACAACGGGTAAGTGTTTATCCGCTTTCTTTTATATGCTTTCATATACATAACTGTATTGTGGGAAGCTGCGCGTGGTTAGTCTTCTTTCATACCTTTTAAATACTCGTCATATATCAACTGTATATATACTAGTATACTTATTTAGAGTTTTCCCCGACAACTACGTCTAGAACTAGGTAAAGCCATGTTGGTCACTCTTAAATACAAACAAAACTAGATCCCCATAGGATTCCAGATACAGTCTTCCCTTCTCTTGGGGTTAAACAATTTGGAACAAAGAACAAGGCATTATTCTCGGTGAACCTTTTCTCACACTGTCACCCTTAGAAATTGTCAAAGAAATTATACTCCCCCAGAGTTGATCTATTCTCCGTGAATAGCACCTCTTGAGTTTCTTCCAAACCCTCAAACTTTTCTGGAATGATCTCTTCTATGTGAATTGCATTTCTTGAACTTCTCTTGGTTTGGGGACCCACAGGCTTCCTAAAAGCATCCTCGCCTCCTCTTGGGCTTTGTAAAAGGACCCTTCGGCTTCTTAGAAGTTCTCATGCCTTCTCTTAGGCTTAATATAAGGACCCTAACGACCTCTTAAAGGTATAAGATAGAACTTAGTCATCCTTTTCTAGAGCAGTCTTTCCAATGTCAAACCTCAGGCCACTTTAGGGTCGATTCTCATCCCTTAAGGCCCTTGCCCTCTTTTAGGCAACCTACAAAAGATAAAACTCTTCAACACCAGTAGACTTGGACAGTATAAACCCCCTTTAAGTCTCAAAGACATTCTCAAGTTCCTTTCAAACATAGGAAAAAACACCGATCACTCTGGATAAATCTCCAGCAGAAACCCGGTCTCTCTCATGAGAGTTCCCCACCCTTGGGCCTGCCTATGGATCTAATCCTCAGCAGTAAGATAGCCTCCTCTTAGGCTTTGTATAATGATCTTTGCTCAACACAGTCAACCTCCTCTTGGGCTTTGTACAATAATTCTCCCCCTAGTGGAGCTAACCTTTTTAGAATCTCTTGTTGAGTCCATCACTTTTCAAGACTCACTTGTTGGGTCAAACTCCTTTTAGCCTTAAGCTCGGGCTTCGTACGAGACAGCAAATCACTCTCTTGTTGAGTATAAAAGACTCTCTTGTTGAGTCAATCAACTTTCAGACTCTCTTGTTGGGTCAATCACCTTTGCAAGACTCTCTTGTTGAGTCAAGTCTTTTAGCCTCCGTCTTGGGCTTTGTACAAGACATATAAAAACACTCTCTTGTCGAGTCAACTCATTTCAGCCTCCATCTTGGGCTTTGTGCAAGACACATATAAACCTCCTCAACGGAGTCAAAAATCCCTTTTAGCCTCAATCTTGGGCTCTGTACAAGACAGAAAGAACATTTTCCCCAGAAAAGTCAAACTGTTAGCCTCCTCTTAGGCTTTATATAATGATATCCCCAAAGAGTCAGTCTCTTTTTTGCCTCAATCTTGGGCCTTGTACAAGACATATACACTCTCTCGTTGAGTCGGTCTTATCTAGCCTCCTCTTAGGCTTCGTATAAAGAAATCCCTAGCTGAGTCAGTTAACCTTTTAGCATCAAACTTGTGCTTTGATCAAAGCACACAAACATCAACAGTTCCTCTTTAGAGATGACAAATTCTCTCTCAGCCAAAACCCTTTAGCTTCATATCTTGGGCTTTGAACAAGATGTAAATCCCTTTTTAGCTTCAATCTTGGGCTTTGAACAAGACACCAAAACCTCTTTTTCCTCCCATAGAATAGGAGGAACTACGATTGCTCTGATTTCCCTGTTTCGTTAAACGGGAATAAGTAGGCATAAGATTGCGAAATCATAGCGATCATACTAATCAAAAACTCTAGGTCTAGTACCTTCATACATCAATCAAAATTTTTTTAGATATAGTATCTTCCCAAAAGCCTCATGAACAGTTAAGACACTCTATTCTTAAGCCAAATAACCTAAGAGAGACCCACTATTTTGATAGCATCTGTAAACCAACAGTCATCTGTTTAAATTCAGTATGCAAGCAGGGTTAATTGGAGACATCTATTTCCCTTCCTTAATCAGCTTCACAATATAAAAAATGAATCGAACTGTAGCACCCCAAAGCGATAATGATTCGAAACCAAAAAAATCGCGCTACACATGCCTCTACTTTCCATCAACTGACTTCCTTTTTGACAAAAACACGTTGAAAACCATAAAAGAAGCACCTAGTCTGCTCAAAGCTAAAAATACTGAAATAAGCTAAATTCACATTAAATCACCAAATCCTAAACTGAAAATGCCACATAAAATGGGTCAAAGTAACACACTAAGATAGAGTTATCACTCCCCCAAACTTGAATGATCACCTGTCCTCAGGTGATGTGACAGTGAATTACAAGGGAAATGAAATTGGAGTTCAACAGCTTCGGTCAGGTTAGAAAGATGAAGTGGCTTTAGATTCGGAGGGGTAATAAAACTATATTAAGTTAAACTTGCACAGCTTTGCAATTAGTCAAAGTGGTGTCAAGTACAAGAGAGAATCGACATCTCTTGTCACGACCCTACTCTTCTAGAAAATAAGCCAAAATTTCTCTCTTTTGATTCCTTTTTTGTGTACTTTCGTGAGTGGGGTCTCTTCTTCTGGTTTCACTGGGGAATTCTTTTCTGACTCTCAAATGATATTTTTTATTTTCACACTTGGGACCACACTTTTCCACTTATTTTTGTATTTTTGTTCTTTTTCTTTTTTTTTTTTTGTGGCAAAGCATCCCATCTCAAAAGGGTCTCACTTGTGATGAGTCCAACTGAATATTATGATGAGATGCTTGTTGTTCCTCCAGTTTCGGGCACAAGAACTTTATTGTTGGTGGTCTTTTCCACTATTGCACACTTTTGTGTGTTTTTATGTGGAGTGTGCCTCTTTCGTGATCATCTCGACCATCATTCGAGTCTTGTTGTCCTTCCCTTTGTGATTCTTAAGGTTTTAACCTCCCTCTTGATTCCCAACAAATCAGTTCTCTTTTTGAAAAAATTTGAGCTGGTTTGAAAGATTAGTGGTGTCGTGATAGAGAACATCAGTCTTCTCAGCCCAAAACTCACTTGGCTCAATTACTACACTTTACTTTGCTCACTTCTCAAAAGCTTCCTTCCCCCTTTTTATTCTTAAGCACGCAATTTTGAGATTTGACATTCCTGACCTTTAGTTATTTAACCCAAACATTCCCTGGCATACTTACTCTAAACTAAATCATGCAACTAAAGCAAATAAAACAAAACAAAACAGATAACAACTAAACAAAACAAAGCAGTAATGACTAAACGAAACACTAATAACATGCAGATTAAACAAAATGGATCAACAAGTACTTGGGGCATCAAAATCTCCCCACAAAAGATTCAAATATTCATGGTTCAAAACATGGCCATCCAAAACATAATTCCCAAAACATTATGCAGAAACAGAAACATGCAAGAACAGTAGACAGAATATCCAAATTGTGATATTAGAAGGTTAGAATGGTGAAGATAGGCTAAGCGTTGGCGTCCTCCCCCAAACTTAAAGTAAGGACAGTGTCCTCATTGTTTAGTGGAGAGAGAAGGCATGCCACCGCTTGCCTATTTCACGTTACCACATTAGGCCCTTAGCCTGGAGCTCTTTCTTGGTGCAGGCATGGTTTTCTTCTTCTTTGTCTCTGCGCCCTTTTCCTTTGGTCCTTCTTTTCATTGCATTCCTCAGTCGCGACACCAGTTACCTTCTTCCCAGTAGCCTTCTTTGGACTCTTCGGCTTCTTCTTGGGTTGTTCCTTAGCTTCCTCTGGTTGTTCCTCTACAACATGATCATTTGTATTTACGGCAGGTTCCACGACAGAATCTGGTTTTGGGTCAGCGACAATCTTCTCGGTCTCTTCACTTTCTGCTTCATCATCTTCCTTAGCATTTCCTTCCTTTTCTGTAGTCTCTGTTGAAGAATAGTACTTCCTTAATGCTTCTCCTTCCATATCTTTTTCAGTCTCCTCAGGCTGCACGGTTTCTTCCAATGGACTTTCTTTTTCCTTACTCTCCTCCTTTTCTTCAGCTACTTCTTCATTGGTCATCTCCAAATCCCTAGCATCCTTATCCACTGTGCTAAAAAGTTTTCTAACACCTCATCTTTTCCAAAGCCTTCCTCTTGGTCGGGCTTGTTGAGATCAAATTTATTGGCAGGACTGATAGGTGGAGTTGGGGTTGTAGTGGTCTCTTTCCTCTTCCATTCAGCTTTCATCTTTTTCTGCTTGGGAGTACTTTCAGGTTCTGGAGGTGGGGATGGGTAAGCTTTTCTTAACTTTTTCTTTTTCTTGACTTGACTCTATGTGGTGTCTACAGACACGCCTTTGCTTGTCTCTTCTACTTCTTTCTTCTTTATTTCCTTTTTCTTCTTTGCTTTCTCCTTCTTTGTAAACTTCTTCTCTTCTACTTCATTCCCAGTAGCAGCAGGCTCAACATTTCCCAAAATATGGTCAGGAAATTTGGGAGGCTCAAGCAAGTTTGAAGGGGCTTGCATGGCTGTAATACCCCAAATTTTGACCACTTAGATTTCCCATAATTGTGAAAATCATCATCATAATATGGATGTACCTTTATGCTTCATCAGTCTCCCCAAAGATGGGTGAGCATCCAATACAATCAAAATTAGGGTTTCAAGCCCTCTCTGAGCTTTAGACAAAGGATCAATCAAGAAATGACATGATCTTCAACTTGTATAATCTCTCAAACATCCACAATGGATCAAAAAAGGACTCCCACTTCAAGGATTAAGCATAAGGCTGCTCCCTTCTAGGTGGATCAAGTCTCAAGATCGACAGTGTCACCAAATTAGGGTTTTGGTCAACCAGGGCCTCCAGATGGAAATTTTCATCTGGGCATAAGGCAATGATCCAAAACATGACCTAATATACTTCATGGAACCTCATGGACCCATGCATCAAGTCAATTTTGCCTCAGGGGATGCATTCATCAAAAATCAGGAATTAGGGTTTCTTGACCTAATTCACCCCTAAGTTGACTTTTGGGACAAACCATGAGCCAAGACCTCAAGACATGATTTGAGGGTCTCTAATACACCATATTGATCCATTTGGAACAATGTATTGATCCAAGAAGCTTGAGCAACAAGTTTCATTTTCATCTGCACCACAATTAGGGTTTTAAGGGAAAAGTCAACTGTAACTTTGACTTTTGACCAAGACATGCTCCCAAACCCTAATACATGATTGAATATACCCTATGACACCCATGGAACATGTCCATCAAGTTTTATTTAGGTCAAGGACATGATTTCTTGAAGAATTGCACAGTTTGGAATTCATCTGATAAAAAGTCAACTGTGCACAAAAGTCAACTTTGACTTTTTGAGATTTTTCACCAAAATGGATTTTTAACCCTAAAATGATGTTAATGTATGATTTGAATCATCATTCATCAAGAAAAATCAAGAAAAGTGAGATAACTTGTAAAAGGGGTAACCATAAAACTTAGAAATTTTTCTAAGTTAAAAATAAAGTGGCAAAGGTACCAACTTTGGAGGACCATAACTCCTAAACCACAAGGCCAATTTTTTCCATCCAAAGCTTGATTTGTAGATCTCACTGCCCTCTACAAAAACTTCAACTAGGCCTAACTTCAATTCCTTATGGATTTTGAGCTATGAGTGAGCCAAAGTGGCTGAAAATGTGAAAAATACCATTTTCCAACACTTAGAAAAATTCTGCCTAAAACAGAATTTTGTTGAAACACCAAAACTTGTGGGATTTTTTCACATAGATGCAAGCTGAATCAGTCCCAAAGTTAAACATCAATGTTGTTGCATATGTTGCTAAGAATTCAAAGGGCTCAACAGCATGAATTGATTCAACTCAAGCCATGAGAAATCCATGCCCAAAGTCATGCTGCTGCAAGCTGTTTTGGAAAAATCAGTTTGCATGTTTGCTTATCTCACACGATTTTGAGCCAAAGACTGAGGATCGGCATGCCACTTGTGTTCAAACCAATCACATTGCATCTAATCCAACTGATAAATCTGAGTCAAAAAGCCAAAGAACCTTCCAACTTGAAATTCATCCACTTTGGCACTTTTTGCCTTGAATTCAAAATGCATTTATGTGGAATAGTGCATTGTCAAGATTCTCACTCTCCTCAGTCAAGTTCTCTGATTAAACAACATTAAAACCATCTGAAGAATGTGATTTCAGTCAAGGCATAGCTGATCTATTTGGAGCAGCTGTTATGCCTAGTGCAAGAGGCATTTATGCCAAGCCAATCCAAGCAAATGTGATCTGATCCAGCTGCCATTCACTATTCCTCCAAGACAAGAGTTGATCACCTATAAATAGAGGTCTCAATGGATCACTCAACTCACCCCAAAGCCAGTTACAACACTGCTTTCTCTCATTCTTTCTTGAACTTCAAGTTTTCTTGTTTTTGAGTAACCACTATCGGGTTTTGAGTTGCAGCCATAAGCAATCAATTCCAATTGCTCAAACACATCACATATGATGTATTTGAGGTGTCCAAGTGCTTAAACAACATCTGTAACACTCCCAGCTCAAAATTACTCTTCAACCAAGCCATTTTGCTTCAGTTTTGCAGATGGAGGTCTCCAGCTTGATCCAGAGAATTTCAAAGTTTTCCAAAGCTTGCAACACACTCCATAACATCCATTGAAGCTGTAGGGATCATCAATTCACGACTGGAACACCATCTGGGCAAAGTTCCATTTCAGCTTGCATCAAGGTGAGCTTCAAACTCAAACTCCATGATCCATGCATATTTCCTCGCATGATAATTTTGCCATTTGATTACCATCATATGCTGATTGTTTTGCCTCAATAAATTTGATCATAGACCTCATAACCATGCTTGCACGATTGCTTTTGCAAATTAGGGTTCATCTGTGTTCATCATGATTATTTCACTCCACACTGAAAATGAATAAAATTGGGTATTGCCATCTTGTTCCTTGTGAAAAAACGCACGAGTTTGGTGTTTGAATCATGTCTAATGGTTGAGAGATGAGTGAGATAGGGTGCTTCATGCACGAGCTCGGGGAAGGAGATGGCCATGGCGCCATTTTCAGAAAACCAACCAAGTTCTCTATATAATTTTCACTTGCCATATATTTAATGAATTGGCATTGCGCCCCAGCGGTTCATCAGCTGGTTTTGTGAGTATTAGCAAGCGAGAGGTCTGGGGTTCGAATCCCCCTCGCCCCAGACTTCTTTTTTATCACTTTTTTATTTTATTATTTTTCATACTATTATTTTTAATGATTTGAAAAATTAATAACTCCTTCAATTTTTATCATTTTTGATTGGTTCTTTTTGCAATAATTCACAAAAATGTTAAAATATTTTATTTTACCAAAAAAATCCCAAAAATATTATTTATTTTATATAATTGATATTTTCGCAAAGAATTAATATTTTAATTGTTTTTAACATTTGAAATATTATTTCCACAATGATTTTGCAACTTTTAATACTTTCTATTTGTTTTGTAGGTCAATACTTAATTTTTGAAGCATTAATCCAAGATCACAATTTGTTTCCCATGTGTAAAACAATTTTTGATCAATTTAATTGAATTTTTATTCAATTAAATACATTTTTTGGAAACAAATTAGGGGTTTGGATTAATTCAACCCTCATAAATCATTTTTCAAACACTTTGGGCCTCTATTAGAGTGTAAGACCCAATCTCCCTTTTAACCAAAACATTTTTGGGCCTCACTTATTGTATAAGTCCCTCTGCGTTAAAAGAAAACCTCGACGCGATCGCCATTTTTAAACGAAAAATCATTTGGGCCTACCCTCGTGTTATAAGCCCCACTCTTTTTCTTTAAACCTTTTTGGGCCTCTTGAGAGAGTGTAAGACCCATCCCTTTGTACAGAAAACCTTTTTGGGCCCCAGTCACTTGTATAAGTCCCTCTGTACAAATTCAAACAGTGCGCTCACTGATAAAACCCTGGGCCTCTCCTTGAGCTGTAAGCCCCAAATCTTTCTTTTTCAAAGCACTTTCTCCTTTGATTTTGAATATACTATTGTTTTTAATCTTTCTTCGTTGAACAACTAACCAAACAGCATGGAAGCACTACAACCGAGTAAGTGGTTATCGCTTTCATTTACTGCTTTCATATTATAAACTGTATTGTGGGGCTGCTCACTGTAAGTCTCCTTTCATAAACTCATATCTACTGTGTAATAATAGTATAGATATTTCGAGTTTCCCCGGCAACTATGTCTAGAACTAAGTGACGCCGTTTCATTTATTCGTAGAAATAGACGCCTAGATCCCCAATAGGAGCACCAGATACAGTCTTCTCTTCGGCTGTCCTCCTTAGGAATCGTCAAGAAGCTCTACTCCCCAAGATGAATGTATTCTCCGTGAATGGCATCTTTGAGTTTCTTCCAAATTCTCGAACTTTCCTGACTTTATCTATTCCTTGTGGATAGCTTGCCTTGAATGTCTCGGGGTTTGGGTACCCACTACGGTCATAATCTTGGACCTTAACTAAGGAACCCTCTTTAAAAGCTAAAAGTCGCTGGATAGTAAACCTCGCACGTTTACCAGTGGTTTTCATCTTTAAAAGAGTTATCTCTCCTAATGGAAAGGAGATGATAGACCCACGGGCTTCTTAAAAGCATCGGCCTCCTCTTGGGCATTATTCAAGGACCCTACGGCTTCTTAGAAGTATTCACAGCCTCCTCTTAGGCTTCGTATAATGATCTCTTCCTCCGGGAATGATAGCCTCCTCTTGGGCTTCGTACAAGGACCCGTCGGCTTCTTAAAAGATTCCAGCCTCCTCTTGGGCTTCGTACAAATTGTCCCGACGACCTCCTAGAGGCATAGGAACAGAACCTAGTCATCCTCATAGAACAGTCCTTTCATAGAGTCTACTACTGTTTCTCAAAGCATAGTACAAAAGATAAAACTCTAGACTTGGACAGTCTAACTTCCTTGAGTCTCAAAGACATTCTCAAGAACCCTTCGTTAAATAGGAAGGAAACCCGCAGACTCGGATAGTCTCAATACCCTTTGGATTTCCCGTTTCCTCAAAGAAAAGGAAATATCCCTGATCCTCAAATTAAATCCCTGTGTACAGTGTTACTCATATAAGAACTGATTTTCTCTTTTAAATCAGTATATTGGATCTGTCACTCAACTGAAACAGTTACAATAACCTCCATCTCGGGCTTCGTACGAGATACCAAAATTCTCCCCAGTGGAGTCAAAACAACCTTTTAGCCTCTCTCTCAGGCTTTGTATGAGACACAAAAGATTCCCTCGTTGAGTCAATCACCCCTTTTTGCCTCCATCTCGGGCCTCGTACGAGATACAAATTCCTTAAGCAAGAGTCGAACTCTTTTAGCCTCCTCTTAGGCTTTGTATAACGATATGCCCCACTGGGTCAAAAACCTTTAGCCTCTCTCTCGGGCTTTGTACGAGACACAAAATAGCCTCCTCTTAGGCTTTGTATAATGATTTTCCTAGCGGAAATTAGCCTCCTCTTAGGCTTTGTATAAGAAAACCACTGGTTGATCCAATCAACCTTTTAGCATCAAAGCTGTGCCTTGTTCACAGTACACAAACATCAACAACTCCTTTCCCTTCATCTAATCGCTGTAAGCGGCAAGCCTCTGAATCATCTATATCCATGCCACTATCCCTCTTTTCGCATGAGAAATTCCTAAGGAAAGATGGCATTGCTCTACACTGAGTTAAAGTCTTCTCCTTCAGGTTAAAACCCTTTCTTCGGAAATTATGGCATTGCTCGGATCCGCGTATCCCAGTTAAAGTAATTCTCCTTCTCCCCTCTTTAGAGATGACAAATTCTCTCTAAAGTCGAGGTCTTTTAGCTTCACATCTTGGGCTTTGAACAAGATACAAATCACCTTTCGCTTCACGTCTTGGGCTTTGAACAAGACACCAAAAACACCCATTTCCTCCCATAGAATAGGAGGAACTATGAACGCTCTGATTTCCCTGTTTCGGTAAACGGGAATACGTAGGCATAAGATCGAAAGAAAAGATCTTAGTGAGCACAATCAACAAAAAACCCAAATCCCATATCTCCATCAATTAAAAGCAGTCATTCAAAAGCATCAGTCTTAACATCCTAATCCTTATTCCCCTCCAGAAACCCTTTGCCTAGAAAAAAGAAAGAAAGAACCGTATTGGCGAAATACGAATAACCAGTACAAAGGCCTCCCCACATTGATAGCATCCGTAACCTAACAGACCGCTGTTTAAATTCAGTATGCAAGCAGGGTTAATTGGAGACATCTATTTCCCTTCCTTATTCAGCTCACAATAGGATAACAAATGAATCGACCTGTAGTTTTAAGCTCAACCACAGAGAGCGACCAGCGCTTAAGAACCGCGTCCAAAATCGCTCGCTACAGAAAAGTGGCGCCCACCGTGGGGCCAGTTTTTATTTCTGTCTGTTTTCCTTGTAAAATGGCGACTCTGCTGGGGAGTCTCCTTTTCTGCCTTAGGGCATCATCCCCGTTTTCTACGGAAAATGGGAACTCTACCGAAGAGAAAGATTGACCTATGCTGGCCCATCTCTTAGGCAGGGAACCACAGATTGGTGCTTCTGCCGGGGAACCCATTTCTGTCAGGAACTTAAGATTCATAGCTTTATAAGTCTAGGATGATTAGGACAAATATATATACAGCTTTTCCTAATTGCTATACGTGTTTATTTTTCTGTTACTGGGAATGCGTGTGATGCCGCATGTGGTGAGATTGAGTATACACTTAAGAAAAGCCAACCTTTTTCGTAGTGCGGAAGCTATCGGAAATAGGTGTTACGCGATACTACCCTCATTTGAGGCTGGTGATCTATTCTCGATGAATAGCACTTACTCTAAGATTGCACACAACTCGCTGGCGATCCGCTTGTTGTTTTGCTTTCCTGGGAGGAGCTGATGATAATGAGTACAGGTAGAAAAATCACCTTAGTATAAACCTTTGGGGATGGGTAGAGCCTTGACTTCATGACAACGACCCTCTGACTCCATGTTTTTTCTATGTTTTTGTGTGCTGCATTCATGCATTCATTTAATAAAACATTAAAACATTCAAAAAAATTTCTCTTCTAGTCTCTCTGTTTTTCAAATTAAACTAAGACTGTGATTGCAAATATCAGAGAAAAAGATTGCATTAATGGATTTCGGTAGAAGGAGAACTCACCAGTATACTTTCAAGGTTCCAAAACTAGGGGATTTGAGAAAGTTAGCAAGGGTGATCGTTAACCCAGAGGCTTTCAGAGCCAAGCACGGTGGTTTGCTACCACTGTTAAGAGTCCATGTGATTAAGGGGATCATGGACGCACTCATTCAGTTCTACGATCCGGTTTATCATTGTTTCACATTCCCGGATTACCAGCTGGCACCAACGCTGGAGGAGTATTCTCATCTGACTGATTTACATATCACAGATCGAGCTCCATTTTCTGGACTGGAAGAAATTCCAAAGAATCAGACTATTGCAAGAGCAATTCATTTGGACGAGTCTGAGGTCAGGACTCACATGATTACTATGGGTGGCATCCAAGGTTTGCCAGCCCAGTTCCTAACCAAGAAAGCTCTGTACTTCGCTAGTATAGGGAACGGGACTGCTTTTGAAAGCATCTTTGTCTTGCTCACCTACGGGTTATTTTTGTTTCCCAACATCAATAACTTCGTCGATATCAACGCTATTAAGGTTTTTCTCATTGGAAACCCTATGCCAACTTTGCTCGCAGATACGTATCATTCTGTACACTTGGGAAATTTGTACAGCGGAGGGGAGATCACATGCTGTGTACCTTTGCTCTACAAATGGTTTATCTCTCACTTGCCCAAGTCTGCTGCTTTTTGGGATTGCAAGAGTGTCTTATGTTGGTCGCAGAAGATCATGTCTCTCACCAACTCTGATATAGATTGGTGTAATAGGATCTATGAGGGAATCAGAATCATTGACCGTTGTGGAAACTTCCCCAGCGTACCCCTCATAGGAACTAAAGGAGGAATCAACTATCATCTGATATTAGTTCTTCGTCAATTTGGATACCCGATGAGACACATCCCACTGGGTGTTCATCTGGAAGGTCTTTTCTTCAAAGAAGGAGAAAACGACAGAGCACTAAAGATGGAAATAGTGCAAGCTTGGAAACATGTTCATAAGAAAGGACGAGAGTCTCTGGGAAAACCGGACTGTGTCTTGGTGGAGCCTTATCTCCATTGGGTACAAACTAGAGCTCTCAAGCTAAAGATGCCTTATCCTCGTTACGGAATTCTTCCACCGAGGGAAATTGTCATGTACTTCATGACGGAAACTGAAAGGCTTCAGGTTACTCTCAACAAAGTTCAAAAGGAAAGAAGGTCTTGGAAGAACAAGTACCACACCCTCGACGTAGAGTGTATCCAAATACAGCAATTACTGAAAGAGAAAGATGCTCTGATTGAAATTTTGGAGCAGCATGCTGTAGAGAATCAAGATGACCAAAGGAATTTGCTCACTCCTTTCACCTGGCAAAGGAATGACAACCCGACAACGGCCCAAGCGCCCCGGTCAAAGAAAAGGAAAGTACCAGAGTTAGCACCCGGTTTCTCCTCAGAGAGGACTCGGGACCCATTAGTTTAGGTTTCTGTTTCTGCACTTTGTAATCTACTGTATTTCCATTTCTGTAATCCTTTGAATTTCAATAAAAAGGGGTTTCCCCACTGTTTGATATTTGCAATCTAATTGTCGAAGTTTATTTTAATTAAACCTAAAAACAATTAATATAATCATTGCATTCATCATTCTCACATCGCGTATTCTCCTTACCTACGAATCTCACGTTTGTGTCTCGATTCTAGAGTCAAACTGTCTCATTCGTATAATACTCGGGCCAATCGTCAGAAAAAGATGGATGATCTTGAGGAAGAAAATAGAGAGTTGAAAGAAGAGATCGACACTCTGAGAGAGGGTATGAGAAAGCTTCGTAACGACATGCAAGCCATGGCAGAAGCTCAGCTACAAAGAACTGTGATCTCAGACATCACCTCAATGCCCATCATAGAAAAGTATGATCCTAGGTATCAGATACCGAAAGATCGTCCTTGGGGCATGCCTGTTAACTATATCCCGGAAGGATATGTTCCGCCGATCACTGAAGATCAGGGAATCGCAACAGAAGCCACTGGGCCTGAAGGTTACAAACTTCGGGAAAGCGAAGATGCCAGGGGCATACTCAAGACTCCTGAAGGTTACAAACTTCGGGAGGTGCCAAGACTTACTGCCGTAGTCACGGTACCACCCCCTGTGGTGCACACTGTCCCGGAAGGACAGATTCCACCAACACCTTCTGGTAAGAAGGAAACTATGTTTGACAGAATGGAGGAATTCCAGGAACAGTTCCTGGAAATGCAGAAAGAGCTGCAAGCCATTCGCGGTCAGGATCTATTTGGAAAGGACGCCGCAGACCTCTGCTTGGTCCCAAATGTGAAAGTCCCGCACAAGTTCCAAGTGCCCGACTTTGAAAAATACAAGGGTAACTCTTGCCCTCAGAGCCATCTGGTGATGTACGCTCGGCGGATGTCAGCTCAGACGGAGAATCAGGACCTGCTGATTCACTACTTCCAGGATAGTTTGACCGGTGCCGCACTCAAATGGTACATGGGTTTAAACCGTGCGACGATCAGTACTTTCAGAGATCTTGGCACTGCCTTCGTCCAACAATACAAGTACAATTTGGACATGGCACCCGACAGAGATCAACTCAGATCAATGTCGCAAAAGGAAAAGGAAACCTTTAAGGAGTATGCTCAAAGGTGGCGTGAAATTGCCGCTCAAATTTGTCCACCTCTTGAGGAAAAAGAGAGGACAAAAATCTTCTTAAAGACCTTAAGCTCATTTTACTATGACCGAATGGTTGCCAGTGCGCCCAGTGATTTCACCGAAATGGTCGGCATGGGTGTACGTCTTGAGGAAGCCATCCGAGAAGGACGTTTGGTAAAAGACACTGGATCAACGAGCGGTACTAAAAAATACGGTAGTGCTCTCCCTAAGAAAAAAGAGCAAGATATTGGGAATATCTCTCTCGGAAAGCAAAGGCGTCGTTATCAGCCAGTAGCAGCTGTTACTCCTGCTATCGGCCCCGCGCCTGTTCCTATGTATCAACCTCAGGTTGCGCAGAGCCAGCCTGATCAACAAAGGACACAACAGCCTCTTCAGTAGGCTCGTCCTCCATACAACAACAACCGTACAACACGGCCACCAGGATTTGATCCTATACCTGTAACGTACGCAGAGCTGTTTCCGTTACTGCTGGCTAAGGGGCACATTCAGACTAAGTCTCCCCTTTCAGTTCCGGAGAATCCGCCTTTCTGGTTTAAGGTGGATCAAACATGCCCTTATCATCAAGGAGGTTCAGGGCATAACATTGAGACTTGTCTCAATTTCAAATCCGACGTGCAAAAGCTTGTTAGGAGCGGGCTCTTATCTTTCAAAGATACGAACCCTAATGTTCTTACGAACCCGCTGCCTCAACACGAGAAAGCTGCAGTCAATCTGATTGAGAAAGAGACTAACAATGTCTATCAAATTCACGATGTACTCTTATTGGGGACCAATCTGGTCAAGATGCATTGTAGACAGAGTGGATATGGCCATGTTCCACCTCATAATTATCACCAGTGTGATATCTGCTCTAAAGATAACCAAGGATGTTCTGTAGTGCAATTAGCTCTACAGGAACAGATGAATCTCGGATGGATCCAGGAGCACCGAGTTCGTGGAGTTAACATGGTCTTTACGAATTCTAACGTCATTCAGAACCACGACATCCGTGTGATGAATATCAACTTGGTGGCGATGCACTCAAGGCAAAGCCAGTATCATAATCTGCCGCGGCACGATTACAGTTCCTGTCTGATTTGCTCGGTAAACAAACAGGGATGCTCTTTCATACAAGAGGCCCTCCAGCGTCAGATGGATCTTGGATGGATCCAAGACTACCATGATAGGAACTTCTATCAAATCAATATGGTTCAGATCTTCGATATCCGCGTAATGGATACCAACCTGGTAGAGTTACATGCTGAGCAGGTCCGACTCAGATTCTTAATATCACATGATTACCAAAACTGTAAAGCAGGTTGCGAAAACGATCGAGGTTGTACCCTTGTCCAGAAGGCACTTCAGCACTTGTTAAATCACTGGTGGATGCCAATCTATATGGACGAAGATACTCAGCAGATTAGTATCAATAACAGGAATCCTACTCGTCGTCAAAGTCAGGATGTCCGATCAATGGAAGATAACCTAGTGAGGTTGCATTGCATTCAAAGTAGGCGTGGCCAGGTGCCACCACACAACTATCACAGTTGTAGCGTCTGTTCGGAAAGTAACCAAGGGTGTTACCTTGTGAGAGCAGCTTTTCAGGGTCAGATCGATCACGGAGAAATTCATCCATATCCGGGTTCTGGACCCATCATTTGGTCGCCGAACTACCTTGCCGATCAGGTTGAGAATGTTGTCACGATCTCTGGTCATCACCAGATCAGGGATGTTTTTTCCATCATTCCTCTACTTGACAAATCTAGAGTTCCCAACCGGGAACGGATCGAGGTTACTTATGACGGTCAGAAAAATAAGAAGGTTCCCATAGTCATCTATCTACCGGGGCCATTACCGTATGAATCAGCTAAGGCGATCCCTTACAAATACGGTGCAACAATAATCAAAAATGGAAAGGAAATTCCATTACCCTCCGTCGTGAATATTGCAGACATCAGTCGTGTAACACGGAGCGGTCGAATCTTCAACCGAGGGGTTGGAGAATCCAACAAAGAAAAGGAACTTCAGGCAGAAATTCCTGATCCACCAGTCGGTCAATCTGGTAATCCCGACTGTTCAAAAGACAAAGATGAGATGCTAAAGCTCATCCAAAGGAGTGAATATAACATTGTTGATCAACTGTTACAGACTCCTTCAAAGATCTCAGTATTATCGTTGTTACTCAGTTCAGAAGCCCACAGGGAGGCTCTACAGAAAGTCTTGGAGCAAGCCTTTGTGGAACAGGATGTAACAATCAGACAATTCGATAGCATTGTCTCTAACATCACTTCCTGCAATAATTTGGGATTTAGTGATGAGGAATTACCTGAAGGGGGTCGTCGTCATAACATGGCACTCAACATTACGGTTAACTGCCAGGGCGATGCTTTAGCCAACGTACTGGTAGACACAGGGTCAGCCCTGAATGTTATGCCGAAGTCCACTTTGACGCAATTATCATTCAAGGGCCCTCCGATGAGAGTCAGCGAGGTCGTCGTCAAAGCGTTCGACGGATCCAGAAAAACAGTTATCGGCGAAGTTGATCTTCCCATAACTATTGGTCCTCACACTTTCCAAATCACTTTCCAGGTCATGGACATCCGGGCAACATACAGTTGTTTATTAGGAAGACCTTGGATACATCAGGCTGGAGCGGTTACTTCAACCCTCCACCAAAAGCTAAAGTTCGTCAAGAACGATCAACTTGTCACGGTTTGTGGGGAACAAGCCTTGCTTGTGAGCAACTTATCATCATCTACTTGTGTGGAACCCGAGGAGGTTATTGGAACTCAGTTCCAAGCACTATCGGTGAGCAAGGACGATCAATCCAAAGAAGGAACTTCAATTTCTTCATACAACGATGCTATCAAAGCGGTCGAGAGTACCGATACGACAGGATGGGGACGGCTTGTCATTCCTATTGACAATAAAACAAAGAAGGGTCTTGGTTTTTCTGCAACCTGTACCCAGACGGCCGCCAACGATGAAAGTCTTCATCCCCTTCAAAACTTCTTCCACTGTGGAGGTTTTCTCCACCCAGTTTCTCAGACAATTCATGCTATCAATGAGGAAGATCCCTCTGACACAGATGAAGAATGGAAGTCCTACCTTAACAAGGAAGGCTATATGTCTCAGGAAGAGGTGCCTACACCTTTTTTCTTTCCTACAGAAAGTCCGAGATTTATACCAAGATCAGATGTCGAAATGATCTACGGAGATTGTGATCCGGAAGGATGCCGTGCTCCGCCAAATTCATTAGAGGAAGACACTCTGATGAAAGAAAACTTTGATCGCAATTACTATGGCCCGATGGATGGTCTGCCAATGTGGCAGCCTTACCCAGGAAACTTGGGGCAAGAAAGTCAGCCGAGTAATGAAACTCAGCTGAGCGTCATTGAACAGAATACCTGTGTCCCCACCATGTCATGGGATCAACATTCAGGTCATTCAGAAACTACTCAACATGAAGATGAATTCGCAACGTTTGCAGGACTAGAATTCATCAACTATGCTTTTCCTGAGGTCAACGTCATCGAGAGGGATGACTTCTCCAGTTCCAAAGAAATTTGGGACACTTTGGGACAACCGAGTGGAAAATACGACTATATGGTCAAGTACACCGCTCCCGAAAGCTCTCGTATCAGGCTCGAAGATATCCAGTCAACTGGATGGGGAGATACAGCTGAGAGCACAAATGCTATGCAAAATGCAACAGGGGAATCCTCCTACGACAATTCTGCCTGGGAGACAGATTCCAATGATCCTGCTCCACCAGAAATCAGCGTCATTTCTGAAGACAAATCAAGGAAGGTGCCAGACTTTGTGATTCACCGAGGAGTTCGCCGCCAATGGGTTGCTGTCGAGGTTCCGAAGGTCGTTCGCCAGTCAAAGTAATTGCCATCTTTAACCTTTCACCCTGCCCAGGTGAAACGGATGTTTTGATAGGGCTCGCTTTCTGTAAATTTCCCTCTTCGCTTTGCCCAAAGCGACAGAGTTTTGTTTTATAGGGCTGTAGTTTCAAGATTCGACTTGTTCATTTATAAAATAACGTCGTTCTGTAATTTCTGCATTAATTGCTGTTTTCTCTTTTTGCATTTTTTCAGAAAATGGTAATCCTAAAAAACAATTCAATCATAAAAACAAGCAGTAAAACAAATACACTGCACACTTGCATTTTCTCTATCTCTTCTAAACACGAATCATCACGTCATGCAGATTGCTTGTTTTATACCCCGTTGAAACATACGATCCGATGCCTTCTTCCAACTTTGAGTTCCCGTTATTCGAGGCTGAAGAAGAAAATGACGACCAAATTCCAGAAGAGATCTCCCGACTACTCAGACAAGAGGAAAGGTCCATTGAACCTCACAAAGAACCGTTGGAAACGGTAAACTTGGGTTCAAAAAAAGAGAGAAAAGAAATCAGGATCGGAGCACTGCTCAGTCCAACTATCAAAGAAAGTTTGATAAAGCTTCTCAAAGAATTCCCCGATGTATTCGCTTGGTCCTATCAGGATATGCCAGGGTTGGATACCAGCATCGTGGAACATCACTTACCGTTGAGATCGGAATGTCCGCCAGTAAAGCAAAGGTTGAGACGCACTCACCCGAACATGGCCATCAAAATCAAAGAGGAGGTACAGAAACAGATCGACGCGGGTTTCCTCGCTACATCTGAATATCCTCAATGGTTAGCCAACATCGTACCCGTTCCCAAAAAGGACGGAAGGGTCAGAATGTGTGTTGATTACAGAGATCTGAACAAGGCAAGTCCAAAGGACGACTTTCCTTTACCACACATTGACATGCTGGTTGACAGCACAGCAAAGTTCAAAGTATTCTCCTTCATGGATGGATTCTCGGGCGATAACCAGATCAAAATGGCGCCGAAAGACATGGAGAAAACTTCGTTCATTACCCCATGCGGTACCTTTTGTTACAAGGTAATGCCGTTCGGTTTGAAGAACGCCGGGGCAACCTATCAAAGGGCCATGACTACTCTGTTTCATGACATGATACACAAAGAAATCGAGGTATATGTCGATGATTTGATTGCAAAATCAAGAACAGAGAGTGAGCACGTTGAACATCTGTCAAAATTATTCGAACTTCTAAGAAAATTCAAGCTCCGCTTGAATCCCAACAAGTGCACCTTCGGTGTCCGTTCGGGGAAATTACTAGGGTTCATCGTCAGCCAGAAAGGAATTGAAGTTGATCCTGACAAGGTCAAGGCCATTCAAGAAATGCCTTCTCCGAAAACTGAAAAACAAGTCAGAGGATTCCTGGGACGTTTGAACTACATCTCCAGATTCATATTCCTTATGACCGCCACTTGTGCGCCAATTTTCAAATTACTCAAAAAGAACCAGGACTGCATTTGGATAGAAGATTGCCAAACCGCCTTCGACGGTATTAAGGAATATCTGTTGAATCCTCCGATTCTATCACCTCCAGTGGAAGGAAGACCACTAATCATTTACCTCACAGTCCTAGAGGACTCAATGGGATGTGTACTTGGCCAACAAGACGAAACTAAAAGGAAAGAGTCTGCCATTTACTATCTAAGCAAGAAATTCACCGACTGTGAGACTCGGTACACAAGGCTTGAGAAAACTTGTTGCGCTTTGGCTTGGGCAGCCAAACGTCTTCGCCAGTACATGATTCATCATACTACTTGGTTGGTCTCCGAAATGGATCCAATCAAGTACGTTTTCGAAAAACCTGCTCTCACGGGAAGGATTGCCCGTTGGCAGATGTTACTATCAGAATATGACATAGAGTACCACGCTCAGAAAGCCGTTAAAGGAAGTATTTTAGCCAATCATTTGGCTCATCAACCGATTGACGATCAAGAATCAATCGGGTTTGACTTCCCAGACGAAGATGTCATGTATCTAAAAATGAAATATTGCGATGAACCGCTACCCAGTGAAGGGCCAGAACCAGGTTCCCAGTGGGGACTTATCTTTGACGGAGCAGTCAATCATTATGGAAACGGAATTGGGGCAATCATTGTTACCCCTCAGGGTTCCCACATTCCTTTCACTGCCAAACTTACGTTCAAATGTACGAACAACGAGGCCGAATACGAAGCATGTATCATGGGTCTCGAAGGAGCGATTGAGTTAAGAATCAAAAACTTGGACGTATACGGCGATTCAGCCCTGGTTATTAACCAGATAAAAGGAGATTGGAACACATACCAATCAGGATTGATTCCTTACAAAGACTATGCAAGAAGGTTGTTACCCTTCTTCAACAGAGTCGACTTTCATCACATCCCTCGTGAGGAGAATCACATGGCTGATGCATTAGCCACTCTCTCTTCCATGATTAGTGTAGGTCGATGGAATAACATACCTAAGATCGACATCATGCACCTTGAACGGCCCGCTTACATCTTCATGATTGAAGCAGTCATAGACGACAGACCTTGGTATCACGATATCAAATGCTTCCTTCAGAAACAAGAGTACCCATCTGGGGCACTCAGAAAAGACAGGAAAACCCTCAGAAGATTGGCTGGAAACTTCTTCCTGAGCGGTGACACTCTTTATAAGAGAAATTTTGACATGGTTTTGCTCTGATGTGTCGACAGACCAGAAGCAGACATGCTCATGAAAGAAATTCATGAAGGATCCTTTGGCACTCATGCCAACGGACACACAATGGCGAGAAAAATTCTCAGGGCCGGGTATTATTGGTTGACCATGGAATCCGACTGCTACAAGTACATGAGGAGGTGTCACAAGTGTCAGATATACTCCGACAAAATTCATGTACCGCCATCACATCTCAAAGTTCTTTCTTCCCCGTGGCCATTTTCCATATGGGGAATCGATATGATTGGTATGATTGAGCCCAAGGCTTCAAATGGACATCGGTTCATCCTGGTAGCCATTGACTATTTCACCAAGTGGGTCGAAGCAGCGTCATTCGCCAATGTAACCCGACAAGTGGTGGTCCGATTTATCCAAAATAATATCATCTGCCGTTATGGTGTTCCAAGCGAGATCATTACTGATAATGGATCTAGCTTGAACAATAAGATGATGAAAGAGTTGTGTGCAGAGTTCAAGATCGAACACCATAACTCATCTCCCTACCGACCCAAGATGAACGGAGCGGTAGAAGCGGCTAACAAGAACATCAAGAAGATCGTTCAAAAGATGGTTGTAACCTATAAAGACTGGCACGAGATGTTACCTTTTGCTCTTCATGGTTATCGCACATCTGTCCGTACTTCAACAGGGGCTACCCCTTTCTCTCTAGTATATGGCATGGAGGCAGTGCTTCCCATAGAAGTAGAGATCCCGTCAATCAGGGTATTGATGGAAGCTCGGCTCACCGAAGCTGAATGGTGTCAAAGTCGACACGACGAACTGAACCTGATCGAAGAGAAGAGAATCACGGCACTATGCCACGGTCAGTTGTATCAACAAAGAATGAAAAGGACTTTTGACAAAAAATTCCGACCTCATGTCTTCAGAAAAGGAGACCTCGTGCTCAAGAAGATACAATCATTTCTCACTGACTCTCGGGGCAAATGGACCCCGAATTATGATGGCCCCTATGTGGTCACGAAAGCTTTCTCAGGCGGCGCCTTGAGACTTGCAACCATGGACGGAGAGGAATTTGCCTACCCCACGAATGTTGATGTAGTCAAGAAATACTTCTCCTAAACTAAAAAAAAACGTCTCAGTGGATTGAAAACCCGAAAGGGCGGTCCAGGCAAAAGTTAGAGACATGGGAAAAAAAAAGAATCATCCCGATGGATTGGAAATCTCATAGTACAATCCAGGCAAAAATTAGGGATAATGGCAAGTAACTATGTTCAACAGAGGCAAGTCCCTCAGCAGCAGTTACAGCATCATCTATCGGAGGAAATCTCCAGTCAAAGGTCATCTTCGACGGAAGCTCAGGATGCCCCGAATTCAAAGTTGATAGAAGGATAGTGGTCGTTATGTTTCAACGTAGCCCTTTTCCCTGTAAATTACCATTTTCTAACTTTGTATATACTCTTTGGAATCACGCGTTTGGATGATCTCCATCTTATCAATAAAATTTGAGCCTTTGTGCTTTTGTTTGTAATTCTTAACTTGCTTTAGCTTTACAGAACGACGTTGTTTAAACTTAATCAGCGATTCTTGAAATAAAACAAAAATGAATTTACTTGTTAAAACTTTTTCTGCTTTTAAATTAAAGATGGCATTTCTTTTGACTGTTGAACATCAGAAGAACATCGATTGCTTCTCCCGAAGTAAGCGAATTTCAAAGTGCAGAATCAAAGTACTCCTTCTAAGCCAGTATGCCTGAATGAAGGGATCAACTGTGTCAGAGACCTTGTTTCGTCTGACACGCCTCGGCCGAGTTCTCATCTCCTAAGCCCGATCGACATAGCTCCCCGCGTGGACTATCTCTCCTAAGCAAGGTGGAATTGCTATTTTGAATCAACGGTACTTCTTCGCCCCGCGATGGCCGAGTATCCAATTGTGTTCATCCATTAGTCTGTATGTCGCGTCTGTTTTGTCAGCATAAACAAACATACTTCATGCATTTTATTTGCGTTCGCATTTCGTATTGCATCACTATCACTTGAGTCGGTCTTGTCCCCTAGTGATAAACAGTTTTCTCAATCGAGTTTGTCAGTTCTTTCCTCGCCAGGAAGTGTTGCGTCTGCACAATCTTGCCACCAGTGTATCTTTAGATCAGAGTCGGCACTTGGCCACTTTGATAACTTGAACCTCTGAAAGATCAGAGAACCTTCAACAAATGTCACTCTTCGCCATTGAAGATGATATCCTCGCTTTCCCAGATTAAGGAAAATCCACAGAGAAAGCCTCGTGATCAGCGATTCGGCAGCATGCCAGTTTTGCTCCGAAAGGACCGCTGATGAAAAGGTCATCGGCCCCACAAAATTGGACCCCATCATATGGCGTTTCTCCGGGAAGATCCCGAGAAAAGTATGATGAAAGATCCCAAACGAAATCAGTCTCTCAAGAGACTCGCTTTCCCCAGTAGAAACGACAGATGGCGTCTCCAACAAAGAAGTTTGTATAACTCTACAACTCAGACGACTGGGTTCCCCAGCAAGTCTGACATCAAAACTTTTTCCACTCAAATGGCATCTCCCCAGGAAAATTCGGCGAGAAGTTTGAGGAAAGCCGCTATGAATAGCGTCCCCTGTCAAGAAAGTTTATTGACAAAAGAAACTAGGACCAGTTCTTGGTAGGAAACCAGGATCGAGGGGAAGTTTAAATCAGAAACTAAGACCAGTTCCTTGGTAAGAAACCAGGATCGAGGGGAAGTTTAAATCAGAAACTAAGACCAGTTCCTTGGTAGGAAACCAAGAACGAGGAGAGGTTTATTTCAAAAGAAAACTAAGACCAGCTCCTTGGCTGAAAACCAGGATCGAGGGGAAGTTTACCTTTTCTAAGCATCATTGCTTAAGAAGATGAATGTTTAAGCTACCATTCATAACCTGCATCAAAATTTCGGATATTCCGATATTTAATCCTCTTGCACCCCGAATGCTCGAATACTAACGTCATTCATACCTTCGGGTCCAAGAAGATTAAATAGGGGCATCTGTAATACCCCAAATTTTGACCACTTAGATTTCCCATCATTGTGAAAATCATCATCACAATATGGATGTACCTTTATGCTTCATCAGTCTCCCCAAAGATGGGTGAGCATCCAATACAATCAAAATTAGGGTTTCAAGCCCTCTCTGAGCTTTAGACAAAGGATCAATCAAGAAATGACATGATCTTCAACTTGTCTAATCTCTTAAACATCCACAATGGATCAAAAAAGGACTCCCACTTCAAGGATTAAGCACAAGGCTGCTCCCTTCTAGGTGGATCAAGTCTCAAGATCGACAGTGTCACCAAATTAGGGTTTTGGTCAACCAGGGCCTCCAGATGGAAATTTTCATCTGGGCATAAGGAAATGATCCAAAACATGACCTAATATACTTCATGGAACCTCATGGACCCATTCATCAAGTCAATTTTGCCTCAGGAGATGCATTCATCAAAAATCAGGAATTAGGGTTTCTTGACCTAATTCACCCCTAAGTTGACTTTTGGGACAAACCATGAGCCAAGACCTCAAGACATGATTTGAGGGTCTCTAATACACCATATTGATCCATTTGGAACAATGGATTGATCCAAGAAGCTTGAGCAACAAGTTTCATTTTCATCTGCACCACAATTAGGGTTTTAAGGGAAAAGTCAACTGTAACTTTGACTTTTGACCAAGACATGCCCCAAACCCTAATACATGATTGAATATACCCTATGACACCCATGGAACATGTCCATCAAGTTTGATTTAGGTCAAGGACATGATTTCCTGAAGAATTGCACAGTTTGGAATTCATCTGATAAAAAGTCAACTGTGCACAAAAGTCAACTTTGACTTTTTGAGATTTTTCACCAAAATGGATTTTTAACCCTAAAATGATGTTAATGTATGATTTGAATCATCATTCATCAAGAAAAATCAAGAAAAGTGAGATAACTTGTAAAAGGGGTAACCATAAAACTTAGAAATTTTTCTAAGTTAAAAATAAAGTGGCAAAGGTACCAACTTTGGAGGACCATAACTCCTAAACCACAAGGCCAATTTTTTCCATCCAAAGCTTGATTTGTAGATCTCACTGCCCTCTACAAAAACTTCAACTAGGCCTAACTCCAATTCCTTATGGATTTTGAGCTATGAGTGAGCCAAAGTGGCTGAAAATGTGAAAAAATACCATTTTCCAACACTTAGAAAAATTCTGCCTAAAACAGAATTTTGTTGAAACACCAAAACTTGTGGGATTTTTGCACATAGATGCAAGCTGAATCAGTCCCAAAGTTAAACATCAATGTTGTTGCATATGTTGCTAAGAATTCAAAGGGCTCAACAACATGAATTGATTCAACTCAAGCCATGAGAAATCCATGCCCAAAGTCATGCTGCTGCAAGCTGTTTTGGAAAAATCAGTTTGCATGTTTGCTTATCTCACACGATTTTGAGCCAAAGACTGAGGATCAGCATGCCACTTGTGTTCAAACCAATCACATTGCATCTAATCCAACTGATAAATCTGAGTCAAAAAGCCAAAGAACCTTCCAACTTGAAATTCATCCACTTTGGCACTTTTTGCCTTGAATTCAAAATGCATTTATGTGGAATAGTGCATTGTCAAGATTCTCACTCTCCTCAGTCAAGTTCTCTGATTAAACAACATTAAAAACATCTGAAGAATGTGATTTCAGTCAAGGCATAGCTGATCTATTTGGAGCAGCTGTTATGCCTAGTGCAAGAGGCATTTATGCCAAGCCAATCCAAGCAAATGTGATCTGATCAAGCTGCCATTCACTATTCCTCCAAGACAAGAGTTGATCACCTATAAATAGAGGTCTCAATGGATCACTCAACTCACCCCAAAGCCAGTTACAGCACTGCTTTCTCTCATTCTTTCTTGAACTTCAAGTTTTCTTATTTTTGAGTAACCACTATCGGGTTTTGAGTTGCAGCCATAAGCAATCAATTCCAATTGCTTAAACACATCACATATGATGTATTTGAGGTGTCCAAGTGCTTAAACAACATCTGTAACACTCCCATCTCAAAATCACTTTTCAACCAAGCCATTTTGCTTCAGTTTTGCAGGTGGAGGTCTCCAGCTTGATCTAGAGAATTTCAAAGTTTTCCAAAGCTTGCAACACACTCCAAAACATCCATTGAAGCTGTAGGGATCATCAATTCACGACTGGAACACCATCTGGGCAAAGTTCCATTTCAGCTTGCATCAAGGTGAGCTTCAAACTCAAACTCCATGATCCATGCATATTTCCTCGCATGATAATTTTGCCATTTGATTACCATCATATGCTGATTGTTTTGCCTCAATAAATTTGATCATAGACCTCATAACCATGCTTGCACGATTGCTTTTGCAAATTAGGGTTCATCTGTGTTCATCATGATTATTTCACTCCACACTGAAAATGAATAAAATTGGGTATTGCCATCTTGTTCCTTGTGAAAAAACGCACGAGTTTGGTGTTTGAATCATGTCCAATGGTTGAGAGATGAGTGAGATAGGGTGCTTCATGCACGAGCTCGGGGAAGGAGATGGCCATGGCGCCATTTTCAGAAAACCAACCAAGTTCTCTATATAATTTTCACTTGCCATATATTTAATGAATTGGCATTGCGCCCCAGCGGTTCATCAGCTGGTTTTATGAGTATTAGCAAGCGAGAGGTCTGGGGTTCGAATCCCCCTCGCCCCAGACTTCTTTTTTATCACTTTTTTATTTTATTATTTTTCATACTATTATTTTTAATGATTTGAAAAATTAATAACTCCTTCAATTTTTATCATTTTTGATTGGTTCTTTTTGCAATAATTCACAAAAATGTTAAAATATTTTATTTTACCAAAAAAATCCCAAAAATATTACTTATTTTATATAATTGATATTTTTGCAAAGAATTAATATTTTAATTGTTTTTAACATTTGAAATATTATTTCCACAATGATTTTGCAACTTTTAATGCTTTCTATTTGTTTTGTAGGTCAATACTTAATTTTTGAAGCATTAATCCAAGATCACAATTTGTTTCCCATGTGTAAAATAATTTTTGATCAATTTAATTGAATTTTTATTCAATTAAATACATTTTTTGGAAACAAATTAGGGGTTTGGATTAATTCAACCCTCATAAATCATTTTTCAAACACTCTGGGCCTCTATTAGAGTGTAAGACCCAATCTCCCTTTTAACCAAAACATTTTTGGGCCTCACTTATTGTATAAGTCCCTCTGCGTTAAAAGAAAACCTCGGCGCGATCGCCATTTTTAAATGAAAAATCATTTGGGCCTACCCTCGTGTTATAAGCCCCACTCTTTTTCTTTAAACCTTTTTGGGCCTCTTGAGAGAGTGTAAGACCCATCCCTTTGTACAGAAAACCTTTTTGGGCCCCAGTCACTTGTATAAGTCCCTCTGTACAAATTCAAACAGTGCGCTCACTGATAAAACCCTGGGCCTCTCCTTGAGCTGTAAGCCCCAAATCTTTCTTTTTCAAAGCACTTTCTCCTTTGATTTTGAATATACTGTTGTTTTTAATCTTTCTTTGTTGAACAACTAACCAAACAGCATGGAAGCACTACAACCGAGTAAGTGGTTATCGCTTTCATTTACTGCTTTCATATTATAAACTGTATTGTGGGGCTGCTCACTGTAAGTCTCCTTTCATAAACTCATATCTACTGTGTAATAATAGTATAGATATTTCGAGTTTCCCCGGCAACTACGTCTAGAACTAAGTGACGCCGTTTCATTTATTCGTAGAAATAGACGCCTAGATCCCCAATAGGAGCACTAGATACAGTCTTCTCTTCGGCTGACCTCCTTAGGAATTGTCAAGAAGCTCTACTCCCCAAGATGAATGTATTCTCCGTGAATGGCATCTTTGAGTTTCTTCCAAATTCTCGAACTTTCCTGACTTGATCTATTCCTTGTGGATAGCTTGCCTTGAATGTCTCGGGGTTTGGGTACCCACTACGGTCATAATCTTGGACCTTAACTAAGGAACCCTCTTTAAAAGCTAAAAGTCGCTGGATAGTAAACCTCGCACGTTTACCAGTGGTTTTCATCTTTAAAGAGTTATCTCTCCTAATGGAAAGGAGATGATAGACCCACGGGCTTCTTAAAAGCATCGGCCTCCTCTTGGGCATTATTCAAGGACCCTACGGCTTCTTAGAAGTATTCACAACCTCCTCTTAGGCTTCGTATAATGATCTCTTCCTCCGGGAATGATAGCCTCCTCTTGGGCTTCGTACAAGGACCCGTCGGCTTCTTAAAAGATTCCAGCCTCCTCTTGGGCTTCGTACAAATTGTCCCGACGACCTCCTAGAGGTATAGGAACAGAACCTAGTCATCCTCATAGAACAGTCCTTTCATAGAGTCTACTACTGTTTCTCGAAGCATAGTACAAAAGATAAAACTCTAGACTTGGACAGTCTAACTTCCTTGAGTCTCAAAGACATTCTCAAGCACCCTTCGTTAAATAGGAAGGAAACCCGCAGACTCGGATAGTCTCAATACCCTTTGGATTTCCCGTTTCCTTAAAGAAAAGGAAATATCCCTGATCTTCAAATTAAATCCCTGTGTACAGTGTTACTCATATAAGAACTGATTTTCTCTTTTAAATCAGTATATTGGATCTGTCACTCAACTGAAACAGTTACAATAGCCTCCATCTCGGGCTTCGTACGAGATACCAAAATTCTCCCCAGTGGAGTCAAAACAACCTTTTAGCCTCTCTCTCAGGCTTTGTATGAGACACAAAAGATTCCCTCGTTGAGTCAATCACCCCTTTTTGCCTCCATCTCGGGCCTCGTACGAGATACAAATTCCTTAAGCAAGAGTCGAACTCTTTTAGCCTCCTCTTAGGCTTTGTATAACGATATGCCCCACTGGGTCAAAAACCTTTAGCCTCTCTCTCGGGCTTTGTACGAGACACAAAATAGCCTCCTCTTAGGCTTTGTATAATGATTTTCCTAGCGGAAATTAGCCTCCTCTTAGGCTTTGTATAAGAAAACCACTGGTTGATCCAATCAACCTTTTAGCATCAAAGCTGTGCCTCATTCACAGTACACAAACATCAACAACTCCTTTCCCTTCATCTAATCGCTGTAAGCGGCAAGCCTCTGGATCATCTATATCCATGCCACTATCCCTCTTTTAGCATGAGAAATTCCTAAGGAAAGATGGCATTGCTCTACACTGAGTTAAAGTCTTCTCCTTCAGGTTAAAACCCTTTCTTCGGAAATTATGGCATTGCTCGGATCCGCGTATCCCAGTTAAAGTAATTCTCCTTCTCCCCTCTTTAGAGATGACAAATTCTCTCTAAAGTTGAGGTCTTTTAGCTTCACATCTTGGGCTTTGAACAAGATACAAATCACCATTCGCTTCACGTCTTGGGCTTTGAACAAGACACCAAAAACACCCATTTCCTCCCATAGAATAGGAGGAACTACGAACGCTCTGATTTCCCTGTTTCGGTAAACGGGAATACGTAGGCATAAGATCGAAAGAAAAGATCTTAGCGAGCGCAATCAACAAAAAACCCAAATCCCATATCTCCATCAATTAAAAGCAGTAATTCAAAAGCATCAGTCCTAACATCCTAATCCTTATTCCCCGCCAGAAACCCTTTGCCTAGAAAAAAGAAAGAAAGAACCGTATTGGCGAACCCTTTGCCTAACAGACCGCTGTTTAAATTCAGTATGCAAGCAGGGTTAATTGGAGACATCTATTTCCCTTCCTTATTCAGCTCACAATAGGATAAAAAATGAATCGACCTGTAGTTTTAAGCTCAACCGCAGAGAGCGACCAGCGCTTAAGAACCGCGTCCAAAATCGCTCGCTACAATGGCCCACAACTTTTCTTGCCATATCACCTTTGCCTTCTAAAATGCAAAATACTCCTGTTGATCCTTCTGCAAATATGCAGAAGGATTTCCATTGCTGGGTCTTGTTGTTCAGATACTCCAGAAGAAACTTGGCTCACTCCCGCTGGCCTTTTTCTAGCTCCCTTGGGCTTCATCAGTGTCATTATCAAAGTCGTATCCAGAGGTTGTTGTGGAGAACCAAAAATGTCAGAGTCATATTCCAGCACACCTTGCCTTCTACAGAGGGTTGTGATGAGACATGGAAAGTACAACATTCCTTCCTTCTTCTTTGAGCACGCATGGATCTCTTGAACTATGATTTTGCCAATATTAATTTCCCTTAGTCCAGTTATGCAATGGAGCAACACCAAACTAGCTTTGGAAACTGTCTCATTGTGAGCAGTTGGCTTGATGGAGTGCTTAGCAAACTAGTACCATACCTTCACCTCTGGCCTCAAATCCATTCTTCTGACTGCTTTCTCTACCCAGCTCGTTCCAGGAACACACAATGATTCCATGTAGGCATCATACTCATCCTCCTGCGAAGTGAGTACTAGGTTTTGGTACTCATCTTCAGTATTTTCCAACTTGAAGTAAAAGTTGATGTTTGACTCGTTATATATCACCCTCATTCCTCTGACCAGCACCTCCAGCCTCTTGTGCCCTGGGTCTGTCAAGTTTGAATAAAACTCCTTGACCAACGTTGCATTGTAAGGACCTGGTTGCTTGCAAAAGTTTCCCCACTTCAGTTTTGAGATAGTTGTTCCTAGGTCACCCGGAAGTCCCAGTTTTTCGTCTTCATTGTCCATGATAAAGTCTCTCTCAGCGAAAACATTCATTTTGCTGAAGTGGTCCACAAATCTCTTGTGAGCTTCAACGTTCACGAAGGTATCGTCTTCTTCTTGGCTTGAAAGGTCAACCATGGGGAAGATGCTTTTCTTTGCTACAGTTTTGTAGCGGCGACCAGTGGCTGCATCTTTTGTCATTTTCTTAGTGAAATGGAGGTGAGAGGGTTTGAGAGATTAGGGTTCCGGGAAGAAGGGTAGAAAATGAAAAGTGAAAAGGTTGTTTTGAATATTTGGAGAGAGAGATGGAGGGAAGTTGAAAAGGTTGCTTTGAAAATTAGAGAGAGAAAAGTATGGTTTAGGTGAGACGGAGAGAGAAAATTTTCTCTTTTTGTGATAATTAGGGCAAAGGGTGAAGGGACTTGGGTCTAACTATGGAAAAGACACCATTATTGGTCTTTGTGTGTTTTGATAGATGAACACTCTGACGTGGCAGACTGAGCTATAATTGCTCTGCAGCTACGCATGGCCCAAGGCGCGTGATCCCAATGCCAATCTTTATTCTCTCTCCTTCTTTGTGAAACAAAACGATTCATTTTCTTTCTCGTGTCCGCAAGAAAATAATTATTGCCAGATCAGCATTAATATCTTCCTTATGGACTTAACAGAATTAATTCCTTCACATCTTTCCATATTCCATTTCTACTTTTCTCTCGTCCTTTTCTGACGCGTTACATCTTGTCATGGGCGGATACCACAAAAACTTACATGATCTTGTACAAAAAATAAAAACAAAAGAAACTGTATAAAGCTGGGCTGCCTCCCAGTAACGCTATTTTAAGGTCTTATCGCCTGACCAAAACAAGTGTCCATTAATCAATAAAATGGAGGGAACCCCTTGTGTTGTGTGAGGGTTCTCCAAAATAAGTCTTGACCCTTTGACCATTAACTTTAAATTTTTCTCCATTTTTCTCATTCAACAGCTCTACAGCACCATGGGGGTAAATCTCTTCCAAAATAAAGGGTCCAGACCATCTTGATTTTAATTTCCCAGGGAATAACTTTAGCCTTGAGTTAAAAAGTAAAACTTTTTGGCCTTTCACTAATTCCCTCTTCTGACATTTCCTGTCATGCCATTTTTTGGTCTTTTCTTTATACAACTCAGCATTCTCATATGAGAACAGCCTATGCTCATCTAACTCATTTAATTTGAGCATTCTAGCTTGGCCAGCATTTTTAAGATTAAAATTTAGTTGCTTCACAGCCCAAAAAGCCTTATGCTCCAATTCAATGGGTAGGTGACAAGCCTTTCCATAGACAAGTATATAGGGAGACATGTCTAAAGGAGTTTTATAGGCAGTCTTATACGCCCATAGTGCTTCGTCCAAGTGCTTGGACCAATCCTTCCTTGTGGGGTTAACCACTTTTTCCAAAATTTTCTTGATTTCTCTATTGGAAAGCTCCACTTGTCCACTAGTTTGTGGATGGTAAGCTGTAGCAACCTTGTGTTTTATCCCATATTTTGCCATTAAGTTTTCAAAAAAGTTTGTTGTAAAAATGGGATCCCTCATCACTGATGATAACTCTATGCGTGTCATGTCTTGTCAAGATGTTCTTGAGAAAGAACTTAGTTACCACCTTAGCATCATTGGATGGTGTTGCTACTGCTTCAATCCACTTGGATACGTAATCCACAGCTACAAGGATGTAGAGGTTGCCAAAGGATGAAGGGAAAGGTCCCATGAAATCAATGCCCCACACATCAAAGATTTCTATTTCAAGAATATTCGTGAGTGGCATTTCTTGTCTCATGGACACATTTCCAACCCTCTGGCATCTATCACACCTATTTGTTAATTCATGAGCATCCTTAAAAATATAAGGCCAGAAATAACCTGATTGCAATACTTTCGCTGCAGTTCTGACTCCTCCAAAGTGTCCACCATATGGGTCTTTGTGGCAGGCTGACAAGATCTGTCGTGCCTCCTCATAATCAACACATCTTCTTAATAACTGATCAGAACACTTCTTGTACAGATAAGGCTCATCCCAAAAATAACTCTTGATAGTGTGGAAGAACCTCTTTCTTTGTTGGAAGTTGAATTCTGGTGGTATGACTCTGCTGACCAAGTAGTTAACGATGTCAGCGTACCAAGGAGTTATGCCATCAGTAATCAACAACAGCTTCTCATCCAGAAAACTTTCTTTGATGTCTCCACTATTTTGGGGTTGAACTCCTTCAGGTAGCCTTGAGAGATGATCAGCAACTGAGTTTTCCACTCCTTTCTTGTCTCTTATTTCTAGATCAAACTCTTGTAGTAAAAGAACCCATCTTATGAGTCGTGGCTTTGCATATTTTGTGGAAATCAAATACTTGAATGCTACATGATCAGTGGACACAATGACCATAGTTCCTACCAAATAAGGTCTCAACTTATCAAAGGCAAGCACTACTGCCAGCAACTCCTTCTCTATGGTTGTGTAGTTGATTTGTGCTTCTATCAAAGTCTTGCTTGCGTAGTAGATGGTGTGAAAAACTTTGTTGTGCCTTTGGCCTAACACAACACCAATGGAAAAGTCACTAGCATCACACATTAATTCAAATGGCTTGGACCAATCAGGGGTTTCGACTACAGGTGCAGAAATGAGAGCCTTCTTCAAAAGATTGAAAGATTCAAGGCACTCCTTACTGAAGACAAAAGGCGTGTCATGCTGCACCAGCTGGCATAGGGGTTTGGTTATTTTTTAAAAATCTTTTAAGAACCTCCTATAAAATCCAGCATGCCCCAAGAAACTCCTAATGCCCTAGATGTTGACTGGTGGGGGTAACTTTTCAATTACCTACCTTTGCTTGATCCACCTCTAATCCTTCTTTTGAAATTCTATGACCGAGAACAATCCCTTCTTTTACCATAAAATGGAATTTTTCCCAATTAAGAACTAGGTTGTTCTCTTCACATCTTGCCAATACCAACTCTAGATTCTTTAGACAATCCTTGAATGACTCTCCAAAAACTGAAAAGTCATCCATGAATACTTCTATGGAATTCTCTATAATGTCCGAGAAGATAGCCATCATGCAACGTTGGAAGGTGGTTGGTGCATTGCACAGTCCAAACACCATCCTTCTAAAGGCAAAGGTGCCATAAGGGCATGTGAATGTTGTTTTCTCTTGATCTTCCGGGGCTATTGCAATTTAGTTGTATCCCGAATATCCATCTAAGAAGCAATAGTACTCCTTTCCAGCTAGCCTATCCAACATTTGATCAATGAAAGGCAAGGGGAAGTGATCCTTCCTAGTTGCCTTATTCAGCTTCCTATAATCCATGCAAATCCTCCAAGTAGAAACAGTTCTAGTGGGGATGAGCTCATTCTTCTCATTGATTATCACTGTCATGCCCCCTTCTTTGGTACACACTGGATGGGACTCACCCATACACTATCAGAGATAGGGTAAATAATTCCTGCATCCAGCCACTTGATAATTTCCTTCTTTACAACTTCCTTCATGGTTGGGTTCAGCCTTGGTTGACTTTCAATGCTATTCTTAGCATTTTCTTCCAACAAAATTTTGTGCATGCAAATTGCTGGGCTGATTCCCTTAATGTCAGAAATCTGCCATGCAATTGCCTTCTTGTGTCTCTTCAGCAGTGAAGTTAGTTGCTCTTTCTGCTCCTCTTGCAGATCTGTAGCAATGATAATTGGCAGCTTCTGTCCTGCCTCCAGATATGGATACTGTAAATGCTCCGGAAGTTGCTTGAGCTCCAATTCAGGAGGTTCCTCTATGGAAGGCAGCTGCTGCTTATGAGCAACAGTGGTAGATTCTATCGCTTCCACAGATTCTTCCTCTCGCTTCTTCATTGGACCATAAATGATCCCATCTTTTAGTCCTTCATCTTCCAATTTGCCTAGCTCCATTTTCAACACATCACTAGCTTTTAGAAGGTTTTTATGAATTAAACCTTTCCAACTAGATATCATGGAACAGTCGACGACCTCTTCTTCTGGATATTGCAAGGCATTGAGTATGTTAAACACTACGTACTGCCCGTTCACTCTCATAGTGAGTTCTCCTCTTTCTACATCAATTACGGTTCTACCCGTTGCTAGGAATGGCCTTCCCAACAAAATGGGTGTTTCCTCATCATCCTCAAAGTCCATAATAATGAAATCAGCAGGGAAGACAAATTTGTTAACCCTGACCAACACATCTTCTATCTTTCCTTGTGGGTAGCAAATACTTCTATCTGCCAGCTGCAAGGTAAGAGTTATAGACCTGGCAGCGCCTATCCCTAGCTTCTTGAAAATGGATAGGGGCATAAGATTAATGCTAGCCCCTAAATCACAAAGTGCCTTTCCACAAAAGGATCTCCAATGGTGCATGGAATAGTGAAACTTCCAGGATCCTTCAATTTGGGAGGGAGTTTGCCTTGAACCAATTGACTACACTCTTGTGTGAGTGCAACCATAGCAAATTCTCCCACCCTTTATCTCTTGGTGAGCACATCCTTCATGAACTTTGAGTAGTTTGGCATTTGTTGAATAGCCTCAATCAATGGTATATTGATGTGAATCTGCTTTAAGATCTCCATAAATTTCGCAAATTGTTGCTCTTCCTTGGCCTTTTTTATCCTTTATGGAAAAGGAGGTGGTGGCCTTTCTTGAACAAACTTTTGCTTTTTGTTGGCTTCAGTAATGACTTCTTGATTCTCTTGAGGAATGAGGTCTGCAGTAGGTACATCATCTTTGTGCTTTTGTTGCCCAGATAAAGAAGGTTCTTCCTCATCTTTGTTTCTTGCTCCAGAACTGTCTGGCGTAGACAAATCAGTGCTTGCCTCTTTGATCTTTGTTGCGGCCTCTTCTATTTCTTTACCACTTCTGAGTTTAAGGGCTTGGCATGTTTCAACATTCTTCGCTCCAGCTTGTGTAGTTGGAGTCTCAGTAGAGCTAGGGAGAGTTCCCAAGTTTCTTGAGCTCAAAGCAGTGGCAATTTGCCCTACTTGATTTTCCAAGTTCTTGATACTCACCCCTTGTGATTGGAATTGATTCTTTGCTTCTTGAATAAGGTCTTAAGAACATTCTCCAGATGGTTGTTTCCTTGATTAACCCCAGCATAGTTAGGGTTAGAAAAACCAGGTGGGACTTGTGGTGTTGTTGCTTGCGGCTTTGGTTGACTTTGATTGTTACTCCATGAAAAGTTTGGATGGTTGCGCCATCCTGAGTTGTAAGTGTTACTGTATGGATTATTGTATCTGTTGTTGTTGTTGGGATTGCCAACATAGTTAACAGAAATAGGATTGGCAGAACATTCTTCAAATAAATGTGGTCCTCCACAATAGACACAGGCAACCTCAGTAGCGTCAGTAACCACCTTAACTGGTTCAGGCTTTGTCACTTCAGGACTCATCAGATTCTTCATCATTTGGTGGATCTGAGCCACTTTAGCAGCAAGAGCTGTGGTCTCAGTGACTTCATGAACTCCAGCAGGTTTCTTTTGAGTTGAACTTGCAGTGGCACTTGTGACCCACCATTGATAAGTGTTGGCGGTAATGCTCTTAATCAACTTGTAACCATCATCATAAGATTTAGGCAAGAGAGCTCCACCACTAGATGCATCTAACATATTCCTTGAGGATGGAATTAATCAATTATAGAAAGTCTCAAGTTGTATGCAGATGGGAATCCCATGATGAGGACATTGTCTAAATAGATCCTTAAATCTTTCCCATGCATCAAACAATGATTCATCATCTCCTTGCCTAAATGAAGTGATCTTTCTCATCTTTGCATTCTTGGAAGGAGGAAAATATTTGGCCAGAAAATTTTCTGCCAAAGCGTTCCATGTTGTAATGGAATTTGGTTCCAAAGAATTAAGCCATCTCTTGGCTCTATCCCTTAGAGAGTATGGAAACAGCCTTAACCTAAAGGTATCCACAGACACGTTAAGGATCTTGAAGTTGTCAGCAACATCCAGAAATTATTTTAAATGCAGATGTGGATCTTCATGAGGAGAGCCTGAATATTGACCAGCAGCTTGCAACATCTGGAGCATCATAGGCTTGAACTCGAACTGTGGTGCTATGATGGCTGGTCTAGCAATGTCGGTATTCATAGCATTAGGGTCAAAGATAGCATAGTCCTGATGTTGCGCGCTCGGTCATTGGCAATACCAATGATGACTGGCTCCGCCATGTTCGCCTCGTACAGTGACTCGTCTGATGATGACGATGAACTTTCTTCGTCCGTGTCCACCTCGTGCACTACTTCTTCAGGCTCAGCCATGGCTGAGTTTGAGGAATATCCAGATATTTGCTGAGTACGTAAAATTCTCCTACGTGCGCTGAGAATTCTTTCAGGTTCAGGATAACCACTGTAAACTGGTTGTAACGACCTGCGCATGCAATAGCTTAAGCCTGTTGTAACACCAAATCACAGCAAACGTTAAAGGCTCAAATACAATCTTACAGCAATTCAAACTTTTATACACTTCCCCGGCAACAGCGCCAAAAACTTGTTGCTTCCTTAAACTAATGCTTTCTTTTTATATGTGGTTTTAAAGCAAAGGTGTCACATGCAAGTATACATGCTTGGTAATGCAGTAAGTGATAAAGTAAAGGTCGAACCCACAAGGAAGTGATGAAAGTTTTGAACTACAAGTATTAATTTCTTTATTTAAGAGAAAGTATGAGCAAGGTGACAAAATAATTATAATAAAGAACAAGAGCAACACACAGTTAACTAAGACAAAGTTGATAACTAAAAAAAGGAGTTAAAATATCAGAGAGAGTAGTTGATGAGCTAAATCCATTAGTATAGTTGTTGCTAAAATGCTTTCATGATATGAAGTGTCATGCCTCAAAAGGTCAGAACGTGATCTAGTGGTGTATCTCTACAACATCAAAAACATGCATAACTAGGACAAGGGAACAAATCTCTAAGTCTCATTAGTAACCCTAAAATACGTATGGTTTTAATTCTGAAATTCTTTATGGTCTCAACTTCTTATCTCTAAGTCAGTTGAATTAAGTGAATATCTCTATCCTACTTTATTAACCACTTTTGTTATGAAATCCACTTGTTTGTTGGATCTCTCTCAACAACAAGCTTTTACCTTTTTCCTATTTGATCACTCTAAGAATCAAGTATATAGCCTAAAAACACATAACAAAATAAGACACTAAACATCACATCATTTCAACATAAAAACAACATTTATACTAACTTCATTAGGCTCATCAAACAAGGGTTTAGCTCATAGTGAGCTGAGTACAAACTACTGAAATGAAACTAAAAGGAAACATATTCTTACAAAGTTAAGTAAAGAAATGCAACCTAATAGTAACTTGGAAATCTCTTGCGTTGAGTAAACAGCAACAGCTCTCTTCATTCACGACAGCTTTCAGCAGAGTGTACAGGACTAGATTAGAATAGAAGACCCCCTACCAATACTCTAACTCGTGAAATAAAAATAAACTAAAACTACAACTGAAATAAAAATTGTGTTGTTGTGTGTAAAATCACCAGCTCTCCCTCTCTCAATGTGCATGTCTTCTTTATATAGAGGTGAGTGGAAGTGAGAGTTTCTATTTTCTTGGATCATGGGTTTCTTGATGAAAATAAGGTTAGGCCCATATCAAATCCGAATGTGGACCAGCTGTCCCTCAAGCCTTCCTTTGCAAGTTATCTGGTACAGATGTTGGTGGGAGACAAAGTTGCTTTTGCAGGCGGCTGTGGCAGAGTGATGGAGCAGCGCGGACGGCTGGTGGTTTGGTGATGGGCGTTCTTTTGCAACGTGGTCCCCACCGTACTACCATTTGTCTTCTAGCTTCCTTGATCTTATCCAATTTCTCTTGCTTCATTGCTCTTCAAAATAATGCCACGTGAGCCCTAGTAACATTCTTCTCCAATCCTCTTGATGAAATAAGTGATTAATTTATCAACCACTTCCTTTCTTTAGCTTTCCATTCTGCTCCAGAATCCGTCTCTCAGGGTCATGCCTCTACTTGCCATCAACTGACTTCCTTTTTGACAAAAACACATTGAAACCCATAAAAGAAGCACCTAGTGTGCTCAAAGCTAAAACATACTGAAATAAGCTAAATTCACATTAAATCACCAAATCCTAAACTAAAAATGCCACATAAAATGGGTCAAAGTAACACACTAAGATAGAGTTATCGTGTTTCATGTATCGCAATTTCGGAAGTATATTGCTGACCCATCCCATTTGCTTCAGAGGGATGAAGTACAGATTCAGAATAATCTTACCGTGGAGGCGATGCCGATAAGGATCGAGGATCGCAAGATGAAGCGGCTAAGGGGAAAAGATATTCCTTTAGTGAGAGTAGCTTGGGGAGGAGTTGCTGGAGGAAGTGTGACCTGGGAATTAGAGAGCAAGATGCGAGATTCGTATCCGGAATTGTTCTCATCAGGTACATTTTTTAGGACGAAAATATTTTAAGTGGGGGAGAGTTGTAACACGTCATTTAATTATTTAGTCGCATTGTAATTATTTTGTGTGTTGTTTGTGATTTTATTGTCTTGGTTAAGGGTAGGTTTGTTACGGTGGGTGTGAGAGAGCTTAGTAGAATGTCTTAGTCAGAATTAAAGGCTAGGATAATGTGGTAATAATAGTATGTATAAGGAGACATTATATTAATGTAATATTAGTTGCATTAATATTAATATTATTATTATGATTATTAATATTAATATTATTATAATTATTCACATTATTATTATTATTGGGATTATTATTATTATTAGGATAATTAAGAAACAAAACATAATTAGGGGGATTAGTGGAGGAGTTACAGTCAGTTTTGGTTTCACGTGAAAAGAGAAGGAAAAGGGAATAGGAAAGCTAGGGCTAGAGAACAAGAGGAATTTTCCACCATTGTTGAAGGATCAAAGCTCAAATTCGTGTTTGAGTATTGTCTGATGTGAATGCATGTATGTGTGAATCCGTGTTGTATGTTGAATTCAAATAGTAAATTCGTGCAAAATGATATTGTTGTTGCTGAGTTCTGGTATAGAACGGATCTGAAAATTGTGGGTTTTGGGGGTTAACGAACATAGGTTTTAATGACAGAAAATGTTGACAAATTGATAAAACAATGAAGTAGAACTAGGACTATGAAACGGTACTGAATTAAAATTGGTTTTGAGTCTGATTTAGAAGCTTGAGAGTGCTTTAATGGGGAAAATTCCGCACTGATGCGAAATCTGAGAATTTTGGCATGCTTCTGGTCATACGCATATGGGGGAGGCCATACGCGTATGAGGGGACACTCCCAGGGGCATACGCGTAGCATACGCGCCCTGCCCCTAGAGCCAGCACACCCTCTGCTGATACACGTATGGGACGCGTATAAGGAGTGGTTATACGCGTATGGGCAGGGCCATATGCGTGGGGGGGAAGATTTGAGGAGTTTGAGAGAGAAATCACTCTCTAGTACAACACAAGGCCATACGCGTATGAGGCCTAGGCAGATTGGCCCTACGCATACGATACTTAGCCCTGGGGCGAGAGAGTTGAGTCCATGGGCATGGTCATACGCGTATGGACAGGGATGTGGTGAAAATTTCCCGGTTTTGCAATTTTTGTCCAGATTTCGCGTGTAATACAATTTCTCTTGACCCGTAAGACTTAGATGGCATAGTGGGACATAGAGGAAAATAATGATAACATTAAATGGGATAAAATGTGGGATTTTTACTAGAATGTCTAGTTGATACGTGTTTGATGTGTGTGAGCCAAGATTGTCGTGTGGGGACGGTCCTGGGCTGTGGTGGTAATTCCGGAGAGAATTACGATGAACATGTGGCTCGTGTGTCATCATTAAGGATCGTGAATTATACTTGAATAAATATTATATTATGCATAATTTGTGTCCTGCATTTAAGTCATGTGTTATGGAGATGAGCTAGGTTGGAATCCATGATGGGTGCCTAGTCTCATCCGGACTCTATGTGGGAGTCAAGTGGAGATAAGTCGTAGTTCAGAGGAACGTATACGACTAATCTGGATTCCGACGGGAATCGAGTTCTAGGGTGAACCATATATGATTGTGATGGTACCGCATGCATTGTGTCATGCCCATTGAGTTACATTGCATATGTATATGAATGGATATGGGTTGTTTATGCCGAATGATGATGTGGCACCGTATGTGCGTGGTAATTGTATGATTGGTGTTTTGTGTATGAACTACTCCTTAGCATATTTTTTTCACCGTGTATTTATTGAATGTAGTTCTCACTCCTTTTCTGTTTGTTGTGTCTGTGCTCCTTGGGGAGTACAGATGATCAAGTACCTGAGTAGTGTTTGGAGCATTGTGTTGTTATTTGATCGAGTCTTAGGAATCGCTCTGATACGTAACACGGGCAGGATGAGGATTTCGTGATTTCTTTATATTATTTGACTTTGTATTTGTTACCTATCTGGTTTGGATTTAAATTGTTGTTGAACCATGTTTTATGTGGAGAGGTGATGTATTTGGAGTTACATGTTAAATCATTTGATTTAATTCCGTTGTTTAATCAAGTTACTTATTTTTATTAAATGAATAAAATGTGAAGCGAATCGATACTTCACATTGAGGTTGTTTTATGATGTGACATCCTACGTATATTAACTCTGATTTATTTCTGCATTATTTTCGTATTTTCAATTATTATACGAATGGGTAGAGTAGGGTGTTACACAAAGCATTTCAAGAGATTCCTAATTGGATAGGGGAGGCATTGGATTTATCTGATAAAAAAGTCAATTGGAGCCCTACCAAAGCCAACTCTTGGGTTCTTGGGTAACATTTGGACATTTCAAGTCATCATCCATGTTATTATAAGGTTTGATCATGAGAAATCAAAAGAAATCATAAAATCAGGTGAAGTTACTAAATTAGGGTTTTTTGGGATTTTTTCTAAGTATGGAAAATTTGTGTTCATAAAGCCATCTTGTAAGATTCATATCTCACTCATCCTTGGGCCAAATGATGCAAATTAATAATCAAATTAAAGAGGGCATCACATGCTACAAGTTTGTAGAAGAAACCAACTTCAAAAGATGCATAGATCAAAAGTTATGGTGGCATAAATTTGAGAAAAGTAAGATTCGAAATGTTCAATGGCAATTTTCTTGATGATCCAAACTTCAATTCAAATTTCATCAAAAATGAAAGTTGTTCCTCATTCTTCAAGATTTCTTTTGATACTAAGAACTCTCTATTTGGATCATTATAACTCAAGTTATGATGCCTCAAAGTTAGGGTTTTACTAGTGGTCAAAATTATAGGTCATAGATTAATGTCATGAAGCCAACTTCAAGGACATTTTCCACATGGTTCCAATCTTCAACTCAATTATCTTTCAACATGAGAATTGTTCTTCATGCTTCAAGCTTTCCATGCATGCCAAGATCTCACCAATTGGACAAATACTCCTCAAGTTATGAAGACTCAAAGACAAGGTGTCAAAGTTTCCAAAACATCTTTTTAACTTAGATTTTTTCTAAGTATCTTTGGTCAGATTTTGTAACCAACTTCCATGGTATTTTTCTTGATATTCCAAGCCTCATTTCACTTTGTCTTCAACACCAAATTTGTTTATCATTCTTCCTACTTTCATGTAAGCTCAATTTCCTTTCCATTGGAGCAAGATTCATAAAGTTATCGTCATCTAAAGTGGGCTATGTGTAGACATTGTTCTTGGTACATCATGTTCTCATATTTATGAACTTCATGCAACATGATCATGTACACATCAAAATCACACGCATATGACATCATTTTGGTTGCCAAAACGAACTAAACATGTACCATATGCCATGCACACCATATTTGAATTTGTTGTTAAACTGGGAAAAAAGAAAATCACAACAACTTTGTTCCTCCCATGTGCAAACTCATTTCACACTCTTCATGACTCATTTCCACATTCCAAACCTCTCCCAAATCACACTCAAAACCTCTTGCCAAACCTGAACCCGTGCCAACCCCCATGTGAACATTTTTCTCATTTTCCATTCCAAACCAAAGTATAACTAACTCCCACCAGTTGCTTCGTGTCCAAGCCTTGTGCCAACCCTAAAACCACCATATAAAAGCTGACTCCATTCCAAAGTGATTCATTCATGCCATTTTCAGATCTGAGATTCAGAATTCTCTCTCAAGTTTCTCATCCTCGAGCTGCTCCATTCTTCAAGTTTTAGTGCTTCTTCTTGCCATATTCATCACCACTGAAGTGTATTGAGAAGTTTGCTTGGTTTTCTGAAGCATTAGAAGCAGCTACAAGGTGCAGTGGACATAACTCCACTAGGCAACTTTCTCAAGCTTCTCTTGCTGGATCTAGGTGTATTTAAAGCTCGTTTTTGTTGAATCTGAAGTCTTATGCATAGTAGGCATGATTTACACTTGATGTTGTGTTGTTTGATTGAACTTCAGTATGTATGATGCAACTTTCGTGCCTTATTTTCCCCATGATACATTGCCTATTTGAGAAAACAAATGCCATATTTAGAATCATCATGAAAATCTGTGTGGGATGGTGGCTTTATTTCTTGATTTTGGGCAGGGCACAACGGCTCCGGCGGCTAGCTCGCCGAAGAAGACGACCGGAGCTAGGGCTCCGGCGTCTCTAGGTCAGGGATAGGGTGATGTGGCCTTTCGCGCGTGATTTTGAATCTTAATGATATGGAATGACGTGTTTTAATTTGTTTGCTTGGCTGACTGGATGCCACCTCAATTAATGAGGATGACTGGGCATGCCACACGTACCTTTTTTGTTTTGTTTCTGATTTTATTTCATCTGGGCCTTGTCATTTTTTTTATTTACACCTTACTTCTTGAGCCCAAACACGCATGAAAGCTGACCCTAGTTCATTTCTGTTTTGCTTTTTCACCCCCCATTGCTTGCTTCTTTCATTTTATTTTATTTTCAATTTGATTTTATTTTTAATTGTTAGAACCATTTTAAAAATCAACAAAAATACATTTCTGATTATTTGATATCTTGAGATATTTTTGATATTTTTATTTTATTTTTCAATTAATTTCCCTATTTTATTTGAATTAATTTTATGAGGTACTTTTACATGTTTACCCTTGAACTAGGGCTTGATCATTGATGCTTTGTGCTTGCCCTTTTGACCCAATCTTTTGGCCATGCTTTGATACTTTATTGATGAATTTTTTAGTGTTGCTTTGGTGCCTTGATGATGAATTTTTTGGATGCTTCTTAATTGGTTTTAATTGGTCCTCGATATATGTTCGATTAATGACATACTTGAACTTGTTGGATGATTTTGAGGATGCATTTATGCAATTAATATGACTTAAATATTTTTGATCTTGTTGGATGATTTTGATCTTGATTGCTTTTCCATGGGTTAGAGCCTTATATCCATATTTTTCTGGTCATTTAACTATTTTTTTTTTTTGTGTTTCTTTTGAATGGTGTGTTGAGCATGATACTTGTGTGTTCTTAACCTAATCTCTTGAGTTTTTTTCTCTTGTATACCTTGATGCTTAGTGTTATTGTGTGACTTAAATAACTTGTTTGAGCTTCTGACCTTCATGTCTTGATGCCCATTTCATGATCATTTGTCTCGTTTTACTTCTCATAACTATTTGTTCCTTTTGAGGTTGATGTTGAATGATGCTTACCTAATTGTTGATGCACAGTTTGAACATGATGCTTGTTGTTTCTTTCTTGATATTTTGAGCTTGATATTGAATTGATGTTTATGGTTGTGCTACTGCCTCTTCTTGGATCCATACCCCAATTTCACATGTTTGATCCTTTGTGATTTGTTTTCATGAGATAATTGTTGACAAATGCTTAGCCATTAATATGATTCATGATTGATGATGTTGTGATTCTCTATAAACCCTTGAGGTGTGTTGATCATGATATGATATAGATTCTTACCTTCCTTGATTTACATCTTGCTTGGCTCATTTTTCTTTGGTATGCTACTTAATGATTTTGGTTAATGTTTCATACCATGAATACTTGTGCACTAGTTGTTTGTCTTTGCTTAAGTTCTTAAACTTTATTGTGTGAATCTTTTGAGAATGGCTTATAATGATTGTAATGTGTGCATAAGTGTTTACTTTGTCCATCTTGATTGTTATGATTCATATGATAAGCATGTTTTGACTTAGCATTGATGTTTGACACTTGTGAACTGATGGTTGATTCTTCTTACCTTGTGTTGCTATGACATCTTTGATCTTTCTTCTTCATCTCCTTTCTGTTTCTTTTTGTCTTGAATTCCTTGATGTTTTTTATGATTGAGTTGTTTAATGTTTACTTGTGCTTCGCTCACATGCTCCCTTAAGGCTCCTAGTCCAACTTAATTTTCGATTAAGCTTGAAGTAGGATAGACATTAGGCTCTCAATCCTTTGCATGACAACATTAAGTTAGCTCCCTTTCAATCCCAACCTTAGGTTCATCTTTGTATGATAACATTAGGCAGACTTCCCATTCTCATCCTCGACTATAGGACCATCTGACATGACAACATCTAGGTGTGAGATCCCTTAGATTTTTCTTTGCCCTTTGAGTCTCTCTCTTCTCTCTCAAATCAAATTAAAACACGTAATAAATACGATGAGTATTGTGCACCACAAGCCTTAAGTACATGGGAAATGATGAGTGGGGAGTCTCTCTTTACTTCTTCTAGTGTTCTTAGCATACGTCCCATTTTGGAGCGATCTTGCCAAGCATTCGCTTCAGTGTCATAGAATTTAGTGCAATGCGCATCTCAAACAAAGTCAATTCATTTCTCTAAAACACTTGAACAAATGCAAACCACTTTGTCCTTTGGGATTCTCTTTCAATTTTTTTTTCAAAAAGGGCATGATATTTTTGTTCTACCGCAAACAAGCCTCGACCCTAACTGCTGGAATGAGAACTTAGCATCGCTCATTAAAGACACTTAGCCACCCGTGGTAGGCTGAACTACGAACGCTCTGATTTCTTCATTCTCGTCTTAATGAGGATACGTAGGCACAAGACGACGAAGTCTTGGCGAGCACCCTTTCCCCCTTTCACACGTAGTCCTCCGAACTACGTTGACTCTGAATTCCTATTGCATGAGGGAATACGTAGGCATAGGAGGGAGAAGTTATATCGAGTCTCCTTTTGTTTTTTTCTTTTCGTTTTCGTTAGCAAATAGGCTACAGACAAACACACCCTTTGATTAGAACAACAAGATTGGATCCCGTTGAGTACAACGGACGTGAGGGGTGCTAACACCTTCCTCTCCCGTAATCGACTCCCGAACCCAGAATTTGGTTGCGAGACCATGCTCTTTCCATTTTTGAGGTTTCTTCGATCGTTTCCTTTCCTCCGTCGGGATAAATAACATTTGGTGGCAACTCTGTTTTCCGCCAGTTGTTTTTCGCGTTGCGACACTAATAACAACTAGTTTGCCATTCTGAACAAATTTCAACTTCTGATGAAGTGTCAAGGTCACAGCCCCAGCTTCATGAATCCAAGGGCATCGAAGAAGACAACTGTAAGCAGGATGAATTTCCATTACTTGAAAAGTAATCTGGAATAAGCACGAACCTATCTTGATAGGGAGATCAACCTCTCCAATCACAGTCTTTCTCGAGCCATCAAAGGCTTTCACAATGACCCTACTGAACCTCATAGGAGTTCCTTGATATGATAGTCTAGACAAAGGGGATTTTGGCATTACATTCAATGATGAACCGGTATCAACCAACACATTGGACATGGCATCCTCCTGGCAATTCACAGAAATATGGAGAGCCAAATTATGATTCCTTCCATGTTCAGTCAATTCTTCATCACAAAAGCTCAGATTATTAGACGCGGTGATATTGTCAACAATGCTATCAAATTGATTAATCGTCACATCGTGGTCTACATAAGCTTGTTCCAATACTTTATGAAGAGATTCTCTATGAGCCTCGGAGCTCATCAAGAGAGATAGCACATAAATTTTTGACGGCGTGTGCAAAAGTTGATCCACCACATTATATTCACTCTTTTTGATCAATTTTAGCATTTCATCATTGTCTCATTTCTAGTTTACATCACTTGATTGACTGGACTCAACATAAGTCTTTAATTTAGCTTGCTTACCCACAACATCTTCACTTGTCTTGGAGGGTACATTAGCAAACACTCGACCACTCCTGGTCACACGACCCACATCTGCAATGATCACAACTGAAGAAAGAGAAGGAATGGGAACCTCTTTTCCGTCCTCCAACATGGTAGCATTATATCTATAGGGAATAACTTTATTCGATACATATGGTATCAGACTAGGAAAATGAATGACCAAAGGTGTAACAGCAGATTTCTGACTATCATAAGAAATTACAACTCGCTCTGGGATATTGAAATATGGAACTATCACATTCACCTCATTCTCAACTTCATTGCTATTTGTAGTGACTTGAATCAAATTCTGATCAATCATCTCTTGTAAATCCCTTTTCACAATCACACATCCACAGGGGTTTATAGAACAAATATAACAAGCGGCATAATCATGTTCATAATGGTTGTATTCACTCAAACTAGCATACATCTCAACTAATGACCTCCGAATCCAACGAATATCAAAACTACGGTAAGCACCAGGACACCCATATACCATATTAACATAAGTGTTACCATGCTTAGGCAACGGATTTGATTTCACATTTATATTGGTGTCAGCAAAAGACAAGATACCACACTTGACCAACCTTTGTACTTCCATCTTCAATGGATAACAATTTTCAGTGTCATGCCCAGCTCCTCCTTGGTGGAAAGTACAATGAGCCTCGGGTTAATACCACCACGGTGAATCTTTTAGAACAGCAGGTGGTGCACGAGTTTGAACAAGGTTCTTTTGAATCAAAGCAGGAAGCAATTCAGAGTAAGTCATCAAAATTGGGTCAAACTTCTTCTGAAAATGGCTCTGTTGATTGTTCTCTTGGTGAGAGTGTTGTTGAGACTGATAATTTAGAGTATCTTGGACAGTAGGAGCGGTATTAATGACGAACATAACAGAAGCTACATGTTGCTGATACTGATTATTCCTACCATAATTCCTTCTATGTCCTTCACAAGAAATGGAATTGGTCTCGCCTTCTTTCATTTTAGAAAATCCAGCGCCATGCTTCTTTGCACTTCCATAACTACCTTCTTTTGTCAGACGTTCATGGACAGCTTCCTCTAATCTAATTCCCATATTAACCATCTCTGTAAAATCACTAGGTGCGCTCACAACCATCTTTTCATAGTAAAACGGACCCAAAGTCTTCAGGAAGATTTTGGTCATCTCTTTCTCATCAAGCGGAGGATTTATCTGAGCTACAATCTCGCGCCACCTCTGTGTGTACTCTTTAAAGGTTTCCTTCTCCTTCTGAGACATAGCACGGAGCTGATCACGGTCTGGTGCCATATCCAGATTGTACTTATACTGACGGATAAAAGCTTCTCTGAGGTCATTAAATGTCTTAATTTGGGAGCTATCAAGTCCCATGTACGACTTCAGTGTAGCACCAGTAAGACTATCTTGGAAATAATGAATCAACAACTGATGATTGTCAGTATGGGTGGACATCTTTCTAGCATATATAATCAGATGGCTTTGAGGATAAGTATTCCCTTTATATTTCTCAAAATCTGGAACCTTAAACTTCGGAGGAATCTTTACTTGGGACAGGACAAAGCTCGTGAGTGTTCTTTCCAAATAACTTTTTCCCTCTTAAAGCCCTGATTTCTTTCTGCATCTCAACAAACTGATCTTGAAAATCATCCATACGATCAAGAACATCCAAATTCTCCCTCAGAGCAGTGTGGAAAATTTGTTCTTCAGCATAAGGCATAGTGTGACCCATGGGTGGTGGTACAGATACATCAGCAGAAATAACTGGAGTCTCAGTACGAGGAACAATATTAACCACAGGAACTCTTAGACCATCAGAAGCAGGAGGTTGATATACCTCTGGCACATAATTGAGAGGCGTGTCCCAAGGGAAACCAGGAGGCATCTGATGTTGAGAAGCATTGACTAGGGCCACAGAAATGGACGTTGATATAATCTCTGAAATCACTGTTCTCTGCACATGAGTCTAAGGAGGAGGAGGAGGTGATGGTTGATTCTGAGTAGCCACTAGAGCTTCCATCATTGCGGAGAGTCTCTTTATACTGTCCTTCAAAGTTGTTACCTCTTCACAAAGTTCACAGTTTTCTTGTTGCAACTGATCCATCTTCTTTCTCTGATTAGCCCGAGTATTGTAGTGATGCGACAGCTTGTCTGAATGAAGACCAAGGGAAATAGATAAGACACCTGGAAAAGGCAAAACACAATGCAAAATGATGCATGATATGCAAATGCAAATGCAAATTTTTCAAGGAACTTTAAAGTGAATTACAAATATTATTGAAATAACACAATCTTGGAATACTGAAAATCTCATTTCATTTATATTATAAAAAAATTACAAAGTCTGAAATACAATCTCAAAGAGTCTCAATACATAAGAGGAATAAAACTAGATCTATGGCATCATGTCAGAAGATGATCCAATCCTAGGCCGATACTTCTCGCGAAGCCTCTTGATCTCTCTCTCTCATAATGAGCCTTCAAGGTGTCCTTCTCCATCACGAGTCGGTCCATAATACCCTTCCATGCTCCAGAGGTAGGAAGATGAGCAGATGATGAAGTGCTAGAGAAAAATAAATCCTCTGGCTCCCTAGATCTCTTTGTAACACATCGTTCAAGAAACTCAATCAAGTCATCCTTCTCTTTTAGTTGTTTCTGCAACTCCATCTTCTTTTTGTCGGAAGCATGAAACTTGCTCTCCCACATCTCTTTCTCTCGCTTCATCTTAGCCGAAGCTTTTTGAAGACTTCCTCTATCATCAGCGGGAACAAGAGAAGATGATGGTGTGATAATAGGAAATAATGGCTTCTTAAGAGGATAAGGCATCTTGAGTTGACAAGCTCTATCACGGACCCACTAAATGTAACACTCAGAAGCTGCCTCATGTTGCTTTCCTAGCTGACCCTTATCTTTCCTATCGACCTTGCGCCAAGAATGCACAATCCTCTTTTTCAACTCCAAACTCTCTACTCCATCAAGGAAAAAGAAACCCGATAAGGAAATACTACTAGGTTTATCCTTCAAGCAATACCCAAATTGGCGCCTAGCAAGAATAGGGTTATAACTAATTCCTCCTTGTGTACCAAGAAGAGGCACATTGGTGAACTCTCCATAACTATCAATAATCACTCCAGTATCATACACTGAATAATACTAAGTCATGTCTGAATGAGAGAGGGACATAAGTCTCTGATACCATCTGAGCTTATCCTTGTTATCTTTGAAGAGTTGAGACTGTGACAGGTGCGAAATAAACCACGTGTACAGTAGAGGTGTACAACAAGTAATCTCTCCTTCACCCTTGTGTAGTACCCCAAAATTTGCCCTTTATTTTTCTAACCATTAACTAGCTTATGTATCATTTCATTTTTGCATAATCATCTTTGCATATCATTTGGTTCTTGGCATGGGATCAAGGTACATGAGCAATCTCAAGTGAGTCACATTCTCCTAACCAGTGCAAAATTAGGGTTTTGGTGAAAAGTCAGTGCAAGTGTTATTTTTGGTCAAAGCTTGATTCCAAGGTTTTCCATATGGATTCAATTGTCCAAGGATGAAATACTGGCCATTGGTTCATTCCAGAAGATCTTCAATTGATCAATTGGTTGAGAATCAATCAGATTAGGGAAAAGTCAACTGCGCAGAGGAAAAAGTCAATTCCTGACTTTTTGAGGTCAAATTCATGTTCCTCATCTCAAATATGTCCATTGGTGAAGATTTGATCAAGAAATATCAAGAGATTCATCAAAAATCAAGATATGTGCAAAGTTTCCAAAAATAGAAATTAGGGCTTCCTAATTTGGTAAGTTTTGGCAAGATGAGGGGTCACTTTTGAAGCATTCTTTCTCCATGTTCCAAGCTCCAAACTCAAAGTTTATGGAGGCCTATCAGAAGTTCACATTCCAAGCTTCAAAACCATACCAAAACCATCTCCATTGGATCAAAATCAAGGGAGATATGATGGATTAGAGTTAAGGGTTACCAAGGCATTTTTGACCAGCCAGGCAAGTCATGGGCGAGCCAGCACGTAGTCATTTCATCAAACAGTTGGTGTGCATGCAGTGTCCAAGTTCCAAGGCCAATTTCTCCATGGTAGAGACTTCAAATGAAAATATGTTCAACATGAGTTTTGTTCCTCTCAATCCCCTCTACAACTTTGATGTTGGGGAATTTTTCATATAATCAATCATTTGGGAGATATGGTGGGTCAAAGTGAGAGCTTCCAACTGATTCATTCACATACACATGATCCAGGCACGACCAAGGCAAGTGGGCATGCCAACTCAGTCATGACCAAGCATCTTCATGGTCATTTTTAAGCATGTTAAAGGCTCTTATTGGGATTGCTTTCCACACTAATCTTGTTCTCCTTCATCCTCTCTTTCCAAAGAACCCAAGAACTTGTCATTCTATCCATTATTCATGGAGATTTAATGCTCCAAAGTCGTCATCATCATCACATCTGGTTTTCTTCCATGCCAAGCAAGCAAATACAAGACAAAGCCTATTGCATTGTTGTTGTTCTTATGCGCATGCTATCACCATACATACATCACCTTACCATAATTAACCAAACTATCTCTTACATCCATACATGCTCATGTACCACCTTATGCTTAAAATGTCCAAACCAAGAGAGAGAAGAAGCTTACATGACAAGATTACTTAGTGCTGCTGCAATTCAGTACATCACCACCACCATGATATCATGCTCCTCACCATAATAAAACAACCATACACGAGCTCATCATCATTTTCACTCACTTTATATTTCTCAGCTCACCCTCTCTTTCTCACTACACCTCTAACTCTCCCCTAACCAGAGTTCTAACTGTTAACCAAGGTGGTTAACAGTTAACTCAAGATATAAATACAAATCTTTAACTGAATTGAAACAAACCTGTTCATTCTACAAATTTCACATACTTCATACTCTCTCTCTCTCTCTGGAAGTTTCTCTCTCTCGAGCTTGCTCTCTCTGAAGTTTCTTCGCCATTCTTCTTCAACATTCATCATCCTCATCAAGAGTTCATTGATCTTGAAGAATTGAAGGTTCCACTGCATTTTCCTTCACTCAAATTTCTCATCAATCACAAGCTTCCTCTAGCCTTTATTTGGCTAGTGCTCATCTTCAAAGCTTGAGGAACCTCACCTCTGGTTTTCTTTGGAGCTAAGGATTCATCAAAATCACAGGTTTCATCTCAAATTTTTTGATCTCTTTATGCTCTGATTTAGCTTGTTTTTGCATGTTTGGAGCTCAATAGGAGCCATGTAAACCTCTGCCTAGTTGATAGGCACTTTAGGTGCTTAGTTGAAATTCCTAGGGCAAACTTCTTCGCTTAGATTTGATCTGTATGTGTGTTGTTTGTGAATTTTGAAGGTGGATTCCTGATCTACTAAGTGAGAGGAACGTTTTGGTATATGATTTGTCAATTTTCGATAGCCTGCAACTTTTGGAACATTAGAGGCTGGCCGGAGAAGATGACCGGAGTCTTCTCCGGCCGGTGATGTTTATTAGCTTCATAAACCCTAACTCAATTGCCAGGTTATAATGTAGTCGTTGATGTGTTTTGATCTGATGGCTTAGAGCGTGCCAACACATTAATGAGAGAGCATCCCTGTCACGTGCTCTCATTTCTGAATTGTTTTTTGAATTCTTTGATGCCATGTGTGTGTACCATCTTTAGTTACCATAGGCGTGCATTGTGATCCTCATGATTTGTTTATTTCCCTGATCATCTCAAGTTGACCTGATCTAATGGCTCTGATGGAATCAAGTTTGTTGACTGAATTCCATCACATGAACCTTCAGATCCACGCGCCTTGGGCCTTGCCATTTTGATATGTGCACCCCTCTCATTCTGAGCCCAAGTGTTTTGAACTGAATTTTTGCTATATCCACACCCCCTGTCTCATTTTTTTTTTATTTTCTTTCCATACTTGTTTGATTTTTAATTTTTAAAAATACTTCAAAGCATGATAAAATTCCCAATAAATTCATGATGCGTCATAACACATTTAAATAATTTTTGATTATTTTTATTTCTGATTTTGGATTATTTTGCTATTTTTCCATGAATTTCCATTTTATTTCTTTTTTATGAGCATTTATTCATGATACATGCCTCATTCTTGATTTGTTTGACCTAGTTTTAAACTGAATTTTCACATGATAATTGATACATGCTTCTATGATATATTAAGGCATTTCATTCATTTTTCATAGATTTTTTAGGTCATTTCTTATTGACTTTTGAATTCTATCTTTAGACATCATTGTTGTGTGACTTATATGAGATTGTGAAGCATCCTTGAACATGTTTGGTGATGAATTTTGACCCATCCTTTTGAGACATGTTTTCATACTGTTTGTACTTCAAATGACTTGCATCTCCCAATTTTCTTGAGCTTCTAACATTACTTTTGATTCATTTTTCTTGCATCAATGCATGTGTGCTTGTTAGAAGACTTGTGCTAGGGTTTTGGATGTGCATGGTATGCAACCCTCTTTGACAATTATTGAGACTCTTGATACATGTTATGTGAACATAGTAGGTCCTTTTCCTCATGCTATAGGTCATTTCTTGTCCATCTTGAATTGACATGTGTGCACTTGTTTAAACTTGAAATGTTTTGTGAACTTATGCTTATATCCTTACATGTCTTGAATGACTTGTTTGCATCAATACTTGCATGATCTTAAACATCCATTTAAACATGATTCACTTGATATTTTTGATCATTATCAACCATATGACATGAATTCTAATTGCATCTTGCATCTTGCATAAGTTCATGAACACATAAGAACTTGTATGAACTTATTTGAACCTAGTTTGTTCTTCTTCTTCTATGTGCTTTAACATGACACCTGTGTGAACCTTTTATGTTCATTCTTGCATCCTAAATGTCATTTCTAATGTCATATGCTGCTGACTTGCATTCATTTCCATGTATGATCATTTTGCATCTTCATTCTTTACTTGTGTTACAAGTTATGCGTGTTTGTTGAACTTGAACGGTGTTTGCTTTCACTTCTTCTTGCTCAATCATTCTCCATGTTTGCATCCTTGATTCACATACCATCTTAATGACATCTCTATGCATTCTTAAATGTCATTCACTTCTGACTTTAATGTTTGTATGTGCATTTCTTCATGTTTATGATTCATATGCATTCATCTTGCATAGTTATTGCTTAACTTGCATTTGAATGATCTTTTGGTGCATGTTTCAACCTAGTTTGACTTTGTTTGATACCTTAACCTTAGTAGGATACCTTGACCTATACCTACTGACCTTGGATGACCCTTAACCCTTAGGACCCTTTCCTCTTAGTTCAAACCTTGGTTGCTTCCTAAGTTGTCTTCTTAAGACAACTAGCATTGTTTGGTTTACTTTTTGTCACTTGTATTCATTACTTGTGTTCATGTGGTACTAACCTTTTGTGTAGGGGCAGAGGTAAGGAATTTGAACATGTGTATGCTTATCCATCTCATTCCTTCTTTCATCTCTCATTTATCTTACTTCTCTTTCTCTTTTATGGATTACATGATATGATGCTTTGTGTACAATTCTCTCACACCCCTTTGAGATCCTAGCTCATCCTTAATTTTTGATTAAGGTGAGGTAGGATAAGCATTAGTTAGTGCTATCCATCTCTCTTCTTTAGACTTAGGCTGTTCTTAAACCTCCCCTTAGGGCCATCTTTTGCATGATAACATTAGGATAGAATTCCCCTTAGTGTTTTCTTTTCCTTTGAGTCTTCTCTTCTCATCCCATAACCTATCTAAAACACTTAATAAAGGTTAACGTGTATTGCGCATGAGCCTTATATATGGGAAGTGAGGTATGGGGGGTCTCCCTTCATTCTTCTAGGGTACTTAGTGTACGTCCTGTTGGGGACGATACGCGACGTATTCGTTCCTATGTTGTAGACTTGGGTGCAATGCAAGTTACAAACTAACTTCAATCCACTTCTGTCTAAAAAACACAAAACAAATCCAAACCTTTTTCATCCTTCGGGATTGTTAAGTTTCAAATCATTTTTAGAAAATAGCACGTTAATTCCGTCTCGTCGCAAACAGGTATCGACCCTAACTGCTGGACGCAAACTTAACGTCGCTCATTAAAAACACCGACCTTGTTAGGTCGAACTACGACTGCTCTGATTTCCTCCTTCTGGTTAGATTGAGGATACGTAGGCACAAGACGGCGTTGTCTTGGCGAGAAACCTCCCCCTTAGTTCGTGTTCGAACTACGTTGACTCTGACTTTCCCATTGCACGAGGGAATACGTAGGCCTAGGACGGCGATGTCCTATCGAGTCACTTTTTTTTCTTTTCTCCCTCGTTTCTTCGTTCTTTTTCGTTCCCGTTCCTTTCCCTTTCCAGTGGCAGCGGAGCTCCAGAAGACGACACCATTTTATCAAGACAACAAGCGTGGATCCCATCGAGTACGATGGACGTGTGAGGGTGCTAATACCTTCCCCTCGCTTAACCGACTCCCTTACCCATTTCTCTTGGTCGCGATGACCATGCTTTTTTCCTTCCCTCAGGTTTACGCAGTTTTTCCTTTCCCTCTCTTGGGATAAATACACATTTCTGGCGACTCTGTTTCTGCGCCACTTTCGCGTTTGTACTTGGATGAAAATCCCGGGGAGCGACAGCTGACGACTCTGTTGGAGATAGAGGTTGACCTCGTGCTGGTCCATCCCCTTTGCGAGTCAATCCTAGCGCTTGGTGGTTTAGTTTAATTGGGTGTTTATTATGGTGCTTTATTTTTTGTATATTACTGTATTATTGTATTACTGTTTTACTATTTTACTGTATTTACCGCATTTATGGCATTGCATTTCATGCTGGACTGTGCTGTGCTGTACTGGATTTTCTGTTTGGCAGGTTGGGATTTCTGAGAGATAAGCCCACTACCCAGGCTTGAGCATACACATAGGTATTAGCATGGGCAGGCATGACGCTCCCGTGGTGTTGGCCACGTCGGGTGTTCACGAAACCTACAGCCAGACGAGGTTCTATCGGGAGATATCTGTTACTGTATGTTGATACAGGCCAGTAGTTATTCTCTTGAGGAACTGTCGACTCTGGTGACCATTCCCTGAAGATGGCTGGTTTACTCCCGAGTGAATCGCACACTCAAAGATAACAACAGAGTCGCCACCGAACTTTATTTAGTCCCAAAGGACAGGGAAAATATCGATAAAACCCAAGGGGAAGAGAAATGGGAACGGGGGTCGGTTATGCGAAAGGAAGGTACTAGCACCTAACGCATCCGTCGTACTCGACGGGAACCATTTCGCTTGCTTCTAGGCTTGGATGGGTTATCTATCTAAAGGCTTCTAACTAAAAGAAAGAGGAGATAGAGAGAGAAAGGGGAAAAAGAAAAGAAATAAAGAAGGTGCTCGCGGAGGATTGCGGTCCTCGTTCCTATGTACCCTCATAGTGCAATGAGGAAATTAGAGCGTCGTAGTTCATGGAACCAAGGGACAAAAAGGAAGGAAGAAAGGGAGAAGGAAAGAAGGGTGGAAGTGTGCTCGCCAAGACATTGCGTCTTGTGCCTACGTATCTGACATTCAAAAGAATGCAGAATCAAAGCTTCCGTAGTTCGGGGAACTAAGACGGAAAAGGAAAAGGAAAGGAAAGTGGTGTCAAAACCAAGAGCAAAAGAAAGAAGGAAATTCTACTGGGGATTCCAAACAAATGGTGTCAAAACCAAGAAAGGAGTGCAAAGGAAAGAAATAGTAACTGTATTGAGAATAAAGTGTAAGAATAGTGTCAAAACCAAGAGAATAAGAGAAAAATGGTGTCCAAACCAAGAGAATAAGGGAATAAGAGAGAAATGGTGTCCAAACCAAGAGAATACATGATAAAGAAAGAAATGGTGTCCAAACCAAGAGGATAAGAGGTAAAGAAATAGATGGTGTCCAAACCAAGAAAGAAGAGGATTAAGACTCTGTGGGGAAAAAAAGTTTTAACAGATAAGAAATGTGATCAACCAAAGAATGGGTGTAGGACCGAGCAAAGGTCGTGACCCAAAGGACGGGTGTAGGACCGAACGAAGGTCATGACCCAAAGGATGGGTGTAGGACCGAACAAAGGTTGTGACCCAAAGGGACGGGTGTAGGACCGATCAAAGGTCGTGACCCAAAGGACGGGTGTAGGACTGATCAAAGGTCGTGACCCAAAGGACGGGTGTAGGACCGAGCAAAGGTCGTGACCCAAAGGACGGGTGTAGGACTGAGCAAAGGTCGTGACCCAAAGGAGTTTGGTATTGACTGAGCAAACAGTACATGACCGAAGAAAGGGTATTTGAACCAAAAGAAGGTTACTGTCCCAAGGGTGCAAGTATTTGAACCAAGAGGAGGTTGCCAACTGCTGGGGATTCGGTGTTTACAGACGGATTGTGATTAACCGAAAAGAGCAAGTGATTAACTAAGAGAAGGTGATTAACTTGAAAAGGGGTTCAGTATTTTAACAGACGGACTGTAGTTAACTGAAGAAAAGGGTGATTAACCAAGAATAGGTGATTAACCCGAACAATGTTCAATATTTTAACAGACGGACTGTGATTAACTGAAGAGTCGGGTGATTAACCAAGAGAAGGTGATTAACCCAAGAGGAAACTCAGTGTTTTAACAGGCGGACTGTGGTTAACTGAGAATGAGTGCAAACATTGGTGTTTTAACTGACAGACAGTGATTAACCAACAAGGGGAGAAGAACCAAAAGAAGGTTGCGAACTCCGCAAAGGATTCAGTTTTAACAGGAGTACTGTGTTTAACCGAAGAAAGAGAGTAGAGACTCTTCAGGGGAATCAAAAGAACAATGATTGACCGCAAGAAAAGGATAGGGTATTGAAACAAAGGAAGCTTGCTAACCCAAAGAACAAAGGATCGTAACCAAGAAGAATGATGATTGATCAAAAGAGAGGTCGAAAGAGATAGGAGTGATCAAGGATCGAAAGGGAATGCAAAGAGAGAAAAGTGATCAAGGATCGAAAGAGATTGCAAAGGGAGAAAAGTGATAAAGGATCGACTCGACTGGGGAATGAGAAACACTATAGCTGGAGGATAGAGGTGACTATTCTCGAGGAGAGGGGAAGACGCCCTTTCTGAAGAAATAGCCAGAATGAGGGTAGAAAAACTCCATCCTCATTCCTTCTCTAGCACCCAAAATATAGTGTGGAAATTGAAACGGACAGCATAACAGCTCCAAATTGTACAGTGCTCCAACGCGTTGTGAAGTGAACAGTGTAACAACTTCAGTTTGTACAGCACTCCAATGTTGTTTATTGGTCATCGTAAATCTTCAACTCCTCGGGGGGGGGGGGGGGGGGGGGGGAGGAAAAGCTCGAAAGGAACCCTAATGAGAGGGAAAGGGAAGGATCAATTAATCGAAACATGGTTTCGATCAACTAATCAAAGGGAAATGTTATGCTAACAATTTTCCAAAGAGAATGGAAAATCATTAAAGCAAAAGGTGTAAATTATTGATTATACATGATTAAATTTGCTCAATAAAGAACAAACTTAATGTAATTAAGAAATGAAAGTGAAAAACAGTGCCCAACAAATATTAGCATGTATCACAAATCATGTGTCAAGTGATCAAAGATTGTACAAAAAATAGCATGTTCAAACAAATATCAAGAACACACATAATTGCAAAAATTGATAGATAAATCATGGAACTAATGTAAATATGCTTTAAACAGAGGTTAACAACATTAAAAACATCCATAAATATCATGCATATCAATCCATGGAAGTTAGAATGAGATAGCATGGCAAACATACTTGAAAAATGAAAGAAAATGGCCTTCTGGTTCAGTGTTAATCGGTTAACCATATGGTTAATCAGTTAAAGGCTTGAAAATCAGCGTTTTTTGGTCAAAAATGAACTGGTTAACCGATTAACCAAATGGTTAACCAATTAACACTGTGACAATGGCAAAAATAACAGTAAAAATAGCTTTTCAAAAGTAGTTTTCAACACATAATCACTTATCCAAACTTCCACATGTTATGGTATGATTTTGTACAGGAAAATTACATCATGTAAGTGCAAATAAACACAAATTACAAGCATTAATCATGGAGATTAAAGATCAAGCAATTGCATGATAAATTAAACCGAAAACGATCGTAATTACAACGTAAATGCGCGGAAATGATCGAAATAGTGAGAAGAGTAAGATCTACCAACCTACAAGGCTAGGATGTGCCTTGGTAATTGTTGCAAATGATTCTTGATGCAGAAATCAAAGAAAACCAGAGGAATCTTCAATTTGTTGACAAAACGTATCAAAACCGAGCACAATTCGACGAAAACTCCGAAATGAGAATTATCACCGAAGAATCTTGAAGCACACACTTGAGATGAATTCAAAAGCTTGTAAAACTCCAGAAACTCAAGTATAATTATAGAGTGATGAAGACAAACAAAGAAAACAAGAGATTCCTCAATTGCACTTTGAATCATTACGAAACCGAGCGAACTTCGACGAATACTCTGAAATGCGAATTATCACCGAAGAATCTTGAAGTGATCACTTTAATTGAATCCAAAAGCTACTGAAGCTCCACAAAATCCAGGAGAATGGAGAGATGATGAAGGTTAAGCTCAAGAAATAATCACTTTCAATGTGAAAAGTGATTATTCTTTAAGAATTAAGAGCTTTTGTGTGGTTTAGTGAAGAAGATGAAGTAGAGAGAATGAGAGAATTGAGAGTGAAGAAAGTGTGAAATTGTGTGAATGATTGTGGAGGAGTTGTGAAATGGTGAAGCTTGGCTTAAATAGAATTTAGGTATGGAGTGTGAGAGCTTTGGACTTTGGTTTGGACTTAGCTTTGGGAGGGTTGGAGTTAGTTACACTTGACTCACTGAGTCAAGGTGGTTAACTCGGTTAGTTAGGATCAACTCGGTAACAATCCCAAGGTGAGCTTCATCATCTAAAGGTTGATATGCTTGGAAAACAAGGAACATGGTGCACTTAATTTAAAGTGAAGTATAGAATAAATGTAAGGGAAATGTCTTGAATGGTCTTGAATTGTCTAGAATGTTCCACACAATGCTAGAATAGAATAGACCAAAAGAGTGTGGAGAGAGTTGCTGAAATATGATGGAAATGCTGAATTTTTGCTGAAATAACAGGTGTTAATCGATTAACCAACAGGTTAACCAATTAAAAGCTGTTAAAAAGCTAAAATTGGCGCTGTAAAAGGGTGTTAATCGATTAACCAAATGGTTAACTGGTTAACCAGTAAAAAACTAGCCCAATTTTGCCTGAAAAGGGGTGTTATGACCATGGTTCCGATTTCTGGCCTCTTACTTTGCTAAATAGGCATAAAACCCCTTGTTTTGTGCTTGTGTTGATGATGTGATAACTTTGTGAGGATGCGATTAATCGGGCTTGAAAAACCTGAATATTCCTACAACAAAGTCAAAGGGAAAAAGTGTGAGTGCGTATGTTGACAATGCAAATGCGCATGCTTATGCAAAAGAATAAAAAGGAGGTCAAATTTTGGGTTACGACAGTTGCCCCTATTTAATCCACTTGGACCTGAATGTATGAATTGTGCTAGCTTTTCGATGATTCGAGGTAGAAGGGGATTAAATAAAATAGTAGCTCGAAAATTTGGCCGACGGAGACAAAAGAAAAGTGCAAGTGTTAAGAATGTTTGAAGCTTGGCTAAAAATCTGCTAGGGAGATGAATCAGGCTAAAAGAAAGGGAGTATGCTTGATGCATATGCTATGTATGCATTTCTACATGATGCTTGATATCATGCAATGCAAGGATGCAAGCTAGAATGTAGTGTTGTAAGTTGGGTAAGTTTTTGGACAGACCAAAGAGAACCAAAAAATGTTTTGGACGGACCAAAGAATTGAAAATGTCCTGAGAAAGTTTGCCAAGTGAGAACAGGGTTTTGGAAAAGCTGACCAGACGAGAACTTGACTTTGATTGGGATGCATGTTTGAACTTGCAAGGTGTAATGCTCCATGTTGATGATTATGCTATGCGTTTGAGGATGCAATGATATGCGATGCAGAATGTCGATAATTGGTTTTTGAAAAGAATGTCAAGCATGACCGGGCTTATGTTAAGGTTTCATGCTATGCTAGATGAATAAATGAGCATGAGTGAAGCGACGTGATCAAAGCATGAGAAAGATCTATGCAATGCTTCAAGTGTTTTATTGTGGGAGACGGAAAAGAGTTGAGGTTAGGGTGTAAGCCATAAAGACGTGATTCCCCGACACCTACTTCAGGATCAGCAATTGTTGATGCAACATTGCTCTTGCCTCAAAACGGGGAGAAAACTTGTACCTTAGTAGCTTGTCTTTGCCCCAGTCTGTTGGGTATTTGCATGGGTTACCCCAGTCACAAGGTATAAAACAGTTGTGTCACAGGATGATCTTGGTTTGACTTGCCCCGATATACCAGAATAGTATGGCCCTGATTAACCGTCTCTTGGGGAAGTAGACTTCTTGTGCTCTTGAGGTGGCCTGTCTCAACATGAGCTCTGGAGTGATTTTGCCCCTATCTGATCGATCTTTGGAGGAATGCCCCTGACCAAATGAACATGGAGAGATTTGTCGAATCTCGTCGTGATTGACTCAGATTGACTAAATCTCGAAGTGGCTAGGTCCAATGGAGTTTTTCAGGCGTTTGGTCCCTTGATGTGTCCAAAATTTCCAATGTGGAAACCTTTTTGATGTCAAGTGCTTGTTCGCAAGTAAAAAGTGTTTATTTTGAAAATGATGTTGTTAATGCCATGCATATGTAAGCTTTGAAATCCAAGTATGTTCACTAAGATTATGACCTATAGTGAATGGATCACCATTTAGAAAGCCATGTCAACACCGGCACAAATGATAAGCAAATCTTTAGGAGTCAGTTTTGTCATGATTTTACTGTCGCATGCTTTCGAAATAAACCCTGCTTAAATTAGGTCTTTTGCATGGTGTAACGTGGCCTGGTTCACGGTTTAAGAAAGAAAGGATATAAGGCTCAAAATTTATTTTAACCCACCCATTCTCCTTGATGTCCTCCAGTCCTACGTTCAGCTAGTTTGACACAAGCGTTCATCTTTCAAAAAGGGCTTTGAATGATGGAAGTGATGGTAAGGGAACTGACGAGGGTTTTGGAGCGGCAGTCACTCACCTTTTGTTTTTGTCACATGTGATCACAAGAACTTGTTCTTATTGAGGATTTCTCTCTTGATTCTCTGTTTTGTTCTTTTTATTTTCCCTAATTTTTGCGTAGACTGATTATTTTGAACTTGCAGTCTACCGGGACACCCTAATTTTTTCCTAAGTCATTTGCTTGTGACTTAGCGGGCTTTTTGTTTTATGCTTTTTTTTCATTTGCTTTTGTGATTTTGATGATTTTTTTTTGAACAAAATCGTGTGACATGTGTTTGATTTGTAGGATGAGTTGTGACTGCCTCATTCCTTTGGTCTGTAAGGGATAACCAATGTGGATTTTTTATTTTTCCGATCTCTTGCGAGGGATACGATGTGGTTGATCCTCAGAATGGGGTACTTCTCTTTTGAAATTTGAACGCATGGTCAAACTAACTGAAGACTACCCTGCCCCTGGTTAAGATGGAAGGTTTTTATGCACAGAAAGAAACTCCTACTTCAAGGCCCAAAGGGGTTAACTAGGGATTATCTTCCTTATGACTCAAGTGTTTGGGGATTTGACAAATGCCTGACATCCTCAGCAAGGTTTTATTCAAAGCATACAGACAGTGATCTCGTCTTTTTGATTTCATCATTCTCTTTTTGATTTTGCTTGATCAAATGTGTGATACTGATAAAAAGTATGAGTGAACACGAATGGATTTATTCAAAAAATGCATATTCATTTCATTATCATTATCATCCGAAAACAAACAAGTTTTACAAATGAACAATGCTTGACAAACAAAAAGATTACAAATGGAAGAAATGGAATGACATGATGATTGCCGATGTTGAGGATGTGCTCACAAGCTTATTCAAGGGGTTCTTTTGCAATATGGACCCTTACACGGACAAAGGATTCCCATTCACCCACAGATTCTCACCTTGAACGGTTAAGTGCTTCTTGTCAATCAACTGTCGGACCTTAGCTTTGAAAGCGTTACAATCCTCAGTCGAATGTCCAGCCGATCCAGCATGATATCCGCATTGCACCTTGGGATCATAACTAGGTGGGAATGGTTTTGGAGGAGGCTTCAGGGCTTTGGGAACCACCAGCGAGTTCTGAACCAGATGTGGGAGAAGTTGACTATATGTCACAGGAATCGGATTTAGAGGAGCATTCCTTCGTTCTAGATTATTCTGGGGCTTATGCTGATTCTGGCGCTCTCGACCTTGGGCTCGCTAATTATGAGAGTGTGGAAGCTGTTGATGTTGGGTTCCGACAACATGCGAGAATGAATAGTATGGCGTAGGAGCCAGAGGTGCTTGAGAATGAACCTGACGAGTAACATATGGTGGGAACACTTGAACAGGGTGCATCAATCCAGGATTGACTGTATGATTAACCGTCTGACCAAAATGGATCCCATACGGAGTGTAGGGTACCCCAGGATAAGTAACTGAAGGTGCAACAGCAGAGGGTTCCCCAGGATAAGGAAAAAGACATTCCAGAGGTAGCAGACTAAAACCTTTGGTAGGGGTATTGCCCAATAGGTTGAACAGCTGGAGGAATCTGCACATTAACAGGAGGACCTCTATTCTTAGCTTCGGCAGATGTTTCAGCAATCATAGGTGCAGAATTCTGGCAAAGCTTCTTTGTAAAGCAAAGCAACTTCTGATCGAGGAGCTCTTGGACTTTGTTCTTAAAGACAACACAGGCCTCTGTATAATATCCCACATATCCAGCATGGTATCCACATGTGGTATTAGGATCATGCTTGGGGTGATAAGGGAACTTGGCTGGCGCGATCCCTTTAGGAATAATTGTCGCAGCACGAATCAGAACAAGCAGTAGATCCGTGTAAGTCACGGGATTTGGATCAAGACGAGGATGTCTCCTCCCTTGATTATTGTTCCCTTTACTAATTTGATTACGCTTTTGTTTCTGATTGCCTTGAGTGGTCTTCTGATTAGACAAGGGGTGAACCGGCAGATTGCTTGCATCCACATTCATGATCTTATCCATTTTTGGTCCATTCTGGGCTTGCTCATCAATCACAACCTGATCATAGGGGTTCTGTAGCGAGAGATTTTGGACGCGGTTCTTAAGCGCTGGTCGCTCTCTGCGGTTGAGCTTAAAACTACAGGTCGATTCATTTTTTATCCTATTGTGAGCTGAATAAGGAAGGGAAATAGATGTCTCCAATTAACCCTGCTTGCATACTGAGTTTAAACAGCGGTCTGTTAGGTTACGGATGCTATCAATGTGGGGGGCCTTTGTACTGGTTATTCGTATTTCGCCAATACGGTTCTTTCTTTCTTTTTTCTAGGCAAAGGGTTTCTGGCGGGGAATAAGGATTAGGATGTTAGGACTGATGCTTTTAAATTACTGCTTTTAATTGATGGAGATATGGGATTTGGGTTTTTTGTTGATTGCGCTCGCTAAGATCTTTTCTTTCGATCTTATGCCTACGTATTCCCGTTTACCGAAACAGGGAAATCAGAGCGTTCGTAGTTCCTCCTATTCTATGGGAGGAAATGGGTGTTTTGGTGTCTTGTTCAAAGCCCAAGACGTGAAGCGAAAGGTGGTTTGTATCTTGTTCAAAGCCCAAGATGTGAAGCTGAAAAGTCTATTTGTGTCTTGTTCAAAGCCCAAGACGTGAAGCGAAAGGACCTCGACTTTAGAGAGAATTTGTCATCTCTAAAGAGGGGAGAAGGAGAATTACTTTAACTAGGATACGCGGATCCGAGCAATGCCATAATTTCTGAAGAAAGGGTTTTAACCTGAAGGAGAAGACTTTAACTCAGTGTAGAGCAATGCCATCTTTCCTTAGGAATTTCTCATGCTAAAAGAGGGACAGTGGCATGGATGTAGATGATCCAGAGGCTTGCCGCTTACAGCGATTAGATGAAGGGAAAGGAGTTGTTGATGTTTGTATGCTGTGAACGAGGCACAGGTTTGATGCTAAAAGGTCGATTGGATCAACCAGTGGTTTTCTTATACAAAGCCTAAGAGGAGGCTAATCATTATACAAAGCCTAAGAGGAGGCTATTTTGTGTCTCGTACAAAGCCCGAGAGAGAGGCTAAAGGTTTTTGACCCAGTGGGGCATATCGTTATACAAAGCCTAAGAGGAGGCTAGCAAAGAGTTCGACTCTTGCTTAAGGGATTTATATCTCGTACGAGGCCCGAAATGGAGGCAAAACAAGGGTGATTGACTCAACGAGGGAATCTTTTGTGTCTCATACAAAGCCTGAGAGAGAGGCTAAAAGGTTGTTTTGACCCCACTGGGGAGAATTTTGGTATCTCGTACGAAGCCCGAGATGGAGGCTATTGTAACTGTTTCAGTTGAGTGACAGATCCAATATATTGATTTAAAAGAGAAAATCAGTTCTTATATGAGTAACACTGTACACAGGGATTTAATTTGAGGATCAGGGATATTTCCTTTTCTTTGAGGAAACGGGAAATCCAAAGGGTATTGAGACTATCCGAGTCTGCGGGTTTCCTTCCTATTTAACGAAGGGTGCTTGAGAATGTCTTTGAGACTCAAGGAAGTTAGACTGTCCGTGTCTAGAGTTTTATCTTTTGTACTATGCTTCGAGAAACAGTAGTAGATTCTATGAAAGGACTGTTCTATGAGGATGACTAGGTTCTGTTCCTATACCTCTAGGAGGTCGTCGGGACAATTTGTACGAAGCCCAAGAGGAGGCTGGAATCTTTTAAGAAGCCGACGGGTCCTTGTACGAAGCCCAAGAGGAGGCTATCATTCCCGGAGGAAGAGATCATTATACGAAGCCTAAGAGGAGGCTGTGAATACTTCTAAGAAGCCGTAGGGTCCTTGAATAATGCCCAAGAGGAGGCCGATGCTTTTAAGAAGCCCGTGGGTCTATCATCTCCTTTCCATTAGGAGAGATAACTCTTTTAAAGATGAAAACCACTGGTAAACGTGCGAGGTTTACTATCCAGCGACTTTTAGCTTTTAAAGAGGGTTCCTTAGTTAAGGTCCAAGATTATGACCGTAGTGGGTACCCAAACCCCGAGACATTCAAGGCAAGCTATCCACAAGGAATAGATCAAGTCAGGAAAGTTCAAGAATTGGGAAGAAACTCAAAGATGCCATTCACAGAGAATACATTCATCTTGGGGAGTAGAGCTTCTTGACGATTCCTAAGGAGGACAGCCGAAGAGAAGACTGTATCTGGTGCTCCTACTGGGGATCTAGGCGTCTATTTCTACGAATAAGTGAAACGGCGTCACCTAGTTCTAGACGTAGTTGCCGGGGAAACTCGAAATATCTATACTATTATTACACAGTAGATATGAGTTTATGAAAGGAGACTTACAGTGAGCAGCCCCACAATACAGTTTATAATATGAAAGCAGTAAATGAAAGCGATAACCACTTACTCGGTTGTAGTGCTTCCATGCTGTTTGGTTAGTTGTTCAACAAAGAAATATTAAAAACAACAGTATATTCAAAATCAAAGGAGAAAGTGCTTTGAAAAAGAAAGATCTGGGGCTTACAGCTCAAGGAGAGGCCCAGGGTTTTATCAGTGAGCGCACTGTTTGAATTTGTACAGAGGGACTTATACAAGTGACTGGGGCCCAAAAAGGTTTTCTGTACAAAGGGATGGGTCTTACACTCTCTCAAGAGGCCCAAAAAGGTTTAAAGAAAAAGAGAGGGGCTTATAACACGAGGGTAGGCCCAAATGATTTTTCCGTTTAAAATGGCGATCGCGCCGAGGTTTTCTTTTAACGCAGAGGGACTTATACAATAAGTGAGGCCCAAAAATGTTTTGGTTAAAAGGGAGATTGGGTCTTACACTCTAATAGAGGCCCAAAGTGTTTTAAAGAAAAAGAAATGGGTCTTACTACTCGAGGGTAGGCCCAGGGTTACTTAAAAAGGGCGACGATCGCGCCGTTTGTTTTTTGACTGTATCGGGACTTATACAATAAGTGAGGCCCAAAGATGATTTGGTCAAAAAAAGGATTGGGTTTTACACTCTATTAGAGGCCCAAAGTGTTTTGAAAATGATTTATGAGGGTTGAATTAATCCAAAACCCTAATTTGTTTTCAAAATGTATTTAATTGAATAAAAACTCAATTAAAATGATCAAAACTTGTTTAACACATGGAAAACAAATTGTGATCTTGGATTAATGCTTCAAAAATTAAGTATTGACCTACAAAATAATTAGAAAGCATTAAAAGTTGCAAAATCAATGTAGAAAAAATATTTAAAATGCCAAAAACAATTAAAACATTAATTCTTTGCAAAAATATCAATTATATGAAATAAATAATATTTTTGGGATTTTTTGATAAAATAAAATATTTTAACATTTTTGTGAATTATTAAAAAAAGAATCAACTCAAAATCATTAAAACTCAGAGAGAAATTAATTTTTGAATCAATTAAACAAAATCACAAAATTCAAATATTCAAATATATGAAAATGGCGCCAAGTGTTTTTTCAGTTTGCCCAGATTTGCATTTTCCATCCAATCTCACTGAATACGTAATTATAACATGCAATCCACATATCATTATGCTCGCCTCAACCTCACGATCATGTCTATGTACTTTAATTTCATTTAAATTAAACATACAACAAGAAATCACGAAGAAACCTCAAGAACCCTAATTTCTGCATGAAGGCTAGGATTTTTGATACACGATTCAAACAATGCAATTAATTGAGGGAAAACATTCCATGCATGATTATGAACATATGGCCAAATTATTGTGCGAGGAAATATGCATAGATTGAGAGATGCCCAAGTTTAGGCTTACCTCCAAGTCGTGACAGCAAGTTCAGATGTGATTTTTAGTTGGAGGTGTTACAGATGAGTGGTGATGATCTGGACAGCTTCCCTACACCATATGGAGTGTGTTTGAACACTTGGATTGAATTGAAATGGACTGGATCAGTTTATGGCATCTCAGCTGCAACTTCACTTCAAACTTGTGTGGATGGCAAGTGATTTTGAGATTTTGATGTTTCAGAAGTTATGTGAGTGTTTGATCAGCTCATATGTGATGTATGTGAGGTGTGTGAGTGATTGGTTTGTGCAGAATTGCTCTCAAACTCAAAACCCGATAGCTACCTTGCTAAGAAAGGCATTTTTGCCAAGAGAAAGAGATTTTGAGGAAAGCATCTGTTAGATGGCTTTGGTGTACTCAAACTGACCACAATTGAGCTCTATTTATAGTAGAGCAAGTTTGTTTTGCAAGGAATAGTGCATGGCAGCTGGTAAGTAGGTTTCCTCAATGTTGGCCAATGGAAATGAAAGTCTCCTCTAGCTATTGACTAGAGGTTAGGGCACAGAGCTTTGGTCCCCTTGGTCTTGGATAAGTCTTGACTGATTTCAGATGAGAATGGCTCAGTCCATGCCACCTTGATGGTTCCATTGAACGCCTCATTCCAAATTTGAAGTCTTGTCCCTATTTTGGCAACTCTAGGTTCAACATGCTATTCTTTGTTCCTTGGACCTTGGAGGCTTGGCTCAGTGATTGTCCCCTTTGGATTCAATCCTCTGAGGTGTCCAAGTGGATTGGAGCAATTGCAATTGGCTGATTTTGGCAAATCGACCCAAAATGCAAACTCTGCCTTGCTTTGACAGATTTCAGCAAGGTAACTTGACAATGTTGTATCTCATGATGTAGGTTGAATTTGGCAATGTTCTTGGCCATTTTGGAAAGCTCTAACATGATACAACAACTGTTTGAACAACTTTGGTTTTGATCTCTTTTGATTCCAAGTGAAAAATCCCCCTACATTTGGCAAAAAGTGAAGGCAAATCTGACTTAGTGAAAATTTCACTAAGTGTTGGAAAAAGTGACTTTTTCACTTTTCAGCCACTTTGATCACTCCATAACTCAAAATCCTTAATGAATTGGAATGACTTGTAGTTGAAGTTTTTGTAGGTGATAATGAGGGCTACAAATCCATATTTGGATGAGAAAAAATGGCCTTGTGGTTTAGGAGTTATGGTCCTTCAAAGTTGGTACCTTTGCCACTTTATTTTTAACTTAGAAAAATTTCTAAGTTTTATGGTTACCCCTTTTACAAGTTATCTCACTTTTCTTGATTTTTCTTGATGAATGATGATTCAAATCATACATTAACATCATTTTAGGGTTAAAAATCCATTTTGGTGAAAAATCTCAAAAAGTCAAAGTTGACTTTTGTGCACAGTTGACTTTTTATCAGATGAATTCCAAACTGTGCAATTCTTCAGGAAATCATGTCCTTGACCTAAATCAAACTTGATGGACATGTTCCATGGGTGTCATAGGGTATATTCAATCATGTATTAGGGTTTGGGAGCATGTCTTGGTCAAAAGTCAAAGTTACAGTTGACTTTTCCCTTAAAACCCTAATTGTGGTGCAGATGAAAATGAAACTTGTTGCTCAAGCTTCTTAGATCAATCCATTGTTCCAAATGGATCAATATGGTGTATTAGAGACCCTCAAATCATGTCTTGAGGTCTTGGCTCATGGTTTGTCCCAAAAGTCAACTTAGGGGTGAATTAGGTCAAGAAACCCTAATTCCTGATTTTTGATGAATGCATCCCCTGAGGAAAAATTGACTTGATGCATGGGTTCATGAGGTTCCATGAAGTATATTAGGTTATGTTTTGGATCATTGCCTTGTGCCCAGATGAAAATTTCCATCTGGAGGCCCTGGTTGACCAAAACCCTAATTTGGTGACACTGTCGATCTTGAGACTTGATCCACCTAGAAGGGAGCAATCTTGTGCTTAATCCTTGAAGTGGGAGTCCTTTTGATCCTTTGTGGATGTTTGAGAGATTAGACAAGTTGAAGATCATGTCATTTCTTGATTGATCCTTTGTCTAAGCACTCAGAGAGGGCTTGAAACCCTAATTTTGCTTGTATTGGATGCTCACCCATCTTTGGGGAGACTGATGAAGCATGATGGTTCATCCATATTGTGATGATGATTTTCACAATGACGGGAAATCTAAGTGGTCAAAATTTGGGGTATTACAGGTTCATTGTCATATTGTCCAAAAGTAGTTCCACAACCATGTCAACCTTGCCTTCCTTGTGCACCGTGCTCTCATACCCAACCTGTTCCATGATTCTTTGGCTTTCAGTGTCAGAGAATCGTTGTATTTGGGCTGATGAAGGGAAGAAAGTGAGCTTGGTTTCTGGTTTGGATGTATGCAAATGCAAATGTATGTATGCATATGTTATTTATGCAGGCGGAATGCAAGTGAGATATGCAACACCCAATGATGCAAAGGTTAGATGATGCAAAAGTACCACAAACACATGGTGATGCAATAACTCAAGTTCAAAAGTTCGGCATACATGATAATACCATAATATTATGCAATAACATTAAGCAATAATGTAAGCTAGGGATGCAACATCTTCTGGATAATCTTCCCATGTAGCTCTGTGTAGGTGCGAAGATCTGACGTGCGTGAGAGAACAAACATATGAAGTGGCTAGTTTCCTGCAGAAAAAACCCAATATCCCCTCACAGGTAAGATATAGAAAGCGGGGTTCTCAGTTTTGGATTCTCGATTTGAGAAGCAATAGTACATTCATCCCTCGGGGTACAATACTATCGCCAAACAAAGAGCTCGTTCACTGATTCCCCCAAAAAAGGTCATCCTATGGCAAGTTCCCAGCTTTGGGTCCTCGGATCAAGAAGCATAATGGGTTTGCCATTTCTGGTCTGCCATTATCGCTCCTTGGGAGGAGTGCCTCAACTGAGTCCTCGGGACTGGTCGCCAGAGTCGACAGCTCTCTAGATCAACACCCTGAAATGCGCAAGACACGCACGTCAGAGCATCTCCCAAGAAAACCTCGTCTTGATGTGAATTTCATGAACACCAAACGCACCAAGATGGCACGTAGGTCCCACTACTTTCCACTCTAATCCTAGGTGTATACTCAAGCCCGTGTATTGGGCTTATCTCTCAAGTAGCAACCCAACCGACAACAGCAAAGAAAATAGCAGATGTACAGAATATACAGCATATGAATATTTAAAGCAATAAAGAAATGCAATAAATAAACATAAAGCAAAAGCAAGTAAAGCACAAAAGATAAACACCCAAGCAAGCAATAAAGGAAAACAAAACTAGGCGAGACCCCAACTTGCAAGCGCAAGGGTCCCCAGCAGAGTCGCCAGCTGAACATGGCTGGTTTACTCCCGAGTGAATTGCACACTCAAAGATAACAACAGAGTTGCCACCGAACTTTATTTACTCCCAAAGGACAGGGAAAATATCGATAAAACCCAAGGGGAAGAGAAACGGGAACGGGGGTAGGTTATGCGAAAGGAAGGTACTAGCACCTAACGCATTCGCCGTACTCGACGGGAACCATTTCGCTTGCTTCTAGACTTGGATGGGTTATCCATCTAAAGGCTTCTAACTAAAAGAAAAGGGGAGAGAGAGAGAGAGAGAGAGAGAGAGAGGAAAAAGAAAAGAAAGAAAGAAGGTGCTCGTGAAGGATTGTGGCCCTCGTGCCTACGTACCCTCATAGTGCAATGAGGAAATCAGAGCGTCGTAGTTCATGGAACCAGGGGACATAAAGGAAGGAAGAAAGGGAGAAGGAAAGAAGGGTGGAAGTGTGCTCGCCAAGACATTGCGTCTCGTGCCTACATATCTGACATTCAAAAGAATGCAGAATCAAAGCTTCCGTAGTTCAGGGAACTAAGACGGAAAAGGAAAAGGAAAGGAAAGTGGTGTCAAAACCAAGAGCAAAAGAAAGAAGGAAATTCCACTGGGGATTCCAAAGAAATGGTGTCAAAACCAAGAAAGGAGTGCAAAGGAAAGAAATAGTAACTGTATTAAGAATAAAGTGTAAGAATAGTGTCGAAACCAAGAGAATAAGAGAAAAATGGTGTCATAACCAAGAGAATAAGGGAATAAGAGAGAAATGGTGTCCAAACCAAGAGAATACAAGATAAAGAAAGAAATGGTGTCCAAACCAAGAGGATAAGGGAATAAGAGAGAAATGGTGTCCAAACCAAGAGAATAAGGGAATAAGAGAGAAATGGTGTCCAAACCAAGAGAATACAGGATAAAGAAAGAAATGGTGTCGAAACCAAGAGGATAAGAGGTAAAGAAAGAGATGGTGTCCAAACCAAGCAAGAAGAGGATTAAGACTCGGTGGGGAAAAGAAGTTTTAACAGATAAAAAATGTGATCAACCAAAGAATGGGTGTAGGACCGAGCAAAGGTCGTGACCCAAAGGACGAGTGTAGGACCGAGCGAAGGTCGTGACCCAAAAGACGGGTGTAGGACCGAACAAAGGTCGTGACCCAAAGGGACGGGTGTAGGACCGATCAAAGGTCGTGACCCAAAGGACGGGTGTAGGACCGATCAAAGGTCGTGACCCAAAGGACGGGTGTAGGACCGAGCAAAGGTCGTGACCCAAAGGACAGGTGTAGGACCGAGCAAAGGTCGTGACCCAAAGGAGTTCGGTATTAACTGAACAAACAGTACATGACCGAAGAAAGGGTATTTGAACCAAAAGAAGGTTACTATCCCAAGGGTGCAAGTATTCGAACCAAGAGGAGGTTGCCAACTGCTGGGGATTCGGTGTTTACAGACGGACTATGATTAACCAAAAAGAGCGAGTGATTAACCAAGAGAAGGTGATTAACTCGAAAAGGGGTTCAGTATTTTAACAGACGGAGTGTGGTTAACTGAAGAAAAGGGTGCTTAACCAAGAATAGGTGATTAACCCGAACAATGTTCAGTATTTTAACAGATGGACTGTGATTAACTGAAGAGACGAGTGATTAACCAAGAGAAGGTGATTAACCCAAGAGGAAACTCAGTGTTTTAACAGGCGGACTGTGGTTAACTGAGAAGGAGTGCAAACATTGGTGTTTTAACTGACAGACAGTGATTAACCAACAAGGGGAGAAGAACCAAAAGAAGGTTGCGAACTCCACAAAGGATTCGGTATTAACAGGAGTATTGTGTTTAACCGAAGAAAGAGAGTAGAGACTCTTCAGGGGAATCAAAAGAACAAAGATTGACCGCAAGAAAAGGATAGGGTATTGAAACAAAGGAAGCTTGCTAATCCAAAGAACAAAGGACCGTAACCAAGAAGAATGATGATTGATCAAAAGAGAGGTTGAAAGAGATAGAAGTGATCAAGGATCGAAAGAGAATGCAAAGAGAGAAAAGTGATCAAGGATCGAAAGAGAATGCAAAGGGAGAAGAGTGATCAAGGATCGACTCGACTGGGGAATGAGAAACACTATAGCTGGAGGATAGAGGTGACTATTCTCGAGGAGAGGACAAGACGCCATTTCCGAAGAAATAGCCAAAATGAGAGTATAAAAACTTCATCCTCATTCCTTCTCTAGCACCCAAAATATAGTGTGGAAATTGAAACGGACAGCATAACAGCTCCAAATTGTACAGTGCTCCAACGCGTTGTGAAGTGAACAGCGTAACAACTTCAGTTTGTACAGCACTCCAATGTTGTGTATTGGTCATCGTAAATCTTCAACTCCTCGGGGAGGGGGGGGGGGGAGGAAAAGCTCGAAAGGAACCCTAATGAGAGGGAAAGGGAAGGATCAATTAATCGAAACATGGTTTCGATCAACTAATCAAAGGGAAATGTTATGCTAACAATTTTCCAAAGAGAATGGAAAATCATTAAAGCAAAAGGTGTAAGTTATTGATTATACATGATTAAATTTGCTCAATAAAGAACAAACTTAATGTAATTAAGAAATGAAAGTGAAAAACAGTGCCCAACAAATATTAGAATGTATCACAAATCATGTGTCAAGTGATCAAAGATTGTACAAAAACTAGCATGTTCAAACAAATATCAAGAACACACATAATTGCAAAAATTGATAAATCAATCATGGAACTAATGTAAATATGCTTTAAACAGAGGTTAACAGCATTAAAAACATCCATAAATATCATGCATATCAATCCATGGAAGTTAGAATGAGATAGCATGGCAAACATACTTGAAAAATGCAAGAAAATGGCCTTCTGGTTCAGTGTTAATCGGTTAACCATATGGTTAATCAGTTAACGGCTTGAAAATCAGTGTTTTTTGGTAAAAAATGAACTGGTTAACCGACTAACCAAATGGTTAACCGATTAACACTGTGACAGTGGCAAAAATAATAGTAAAAATAGCTTTTCAAAAGTAGTTTTCAACACATAATCACTTATCCAAACTTCCACATGTTATGGTATGATTTTGTACACGAAAATTACAACATGTAAGTGCAAATAAACACAAATTACAAGCATTAATCATGGAGATTAAAGATCAAGCAATTGCATGATAAATTAAACTGAAAACGATCGTAATTACAATGTAAATGCGCGGAAATGATCGAAATAGTGAGAAGAGTAAGATCTACCAACCTACAAGGCTGGGATGTGCCTTGGTAATTGTTGCAAATGATTCTTGATGCAGAAAATCAAAGAAAACCAGAGGAATCTTCAATTTATTGACGAAACGTATCGAAACCGAGCACAATTCGACGAAAACTCCGAAATTAGAATTATCACCGAAGAATCTTGAAGCACACACTTGAGATGAATTCAAAAGCTTGTAGAACTCCAGAAACTCAAGTATAATTGTAGAGTGATGAAGACAAACAAAGAAAACAAGAGATTCCTCAATTGCACTTTGAATCGTTACGAAACCAAGCGAACTTCGACGAAAACTCCGAAATGCGAATTTATCACCGAAGAATCTTGAAGTGATCACTTGAATTGAATCCAAAAGCTACTGAAGCTCCACAAAATCCAGTAGAATGGAAACATGGTGAAGGTTAAGCTCAAGAAATAATCACTTTCAATGTGAAAGTGATTATTCTTTAAGAATTAAGAGCTTTTGTGTGGTTTGGTGAAGAAGATGAAGTAGAGAGAATGAGAGAATTGAGAGTGAAGAAAGTGTGAAATTGTGTGAATGATTGTGGAGGTGTTGTGAAATGGTGAAGCTTGGCTTAAATAGAATTTAGGTATGGAGTGTGAGAGCTTTGGACTTTGGTTTGGACTTAGCTTTGGGAGGCTTGGAGTTAGGGTTGGAGTTAGTTACACTTGACTCACTGAGTCAAGGCGGTTAACTCAGTTAGTTAGGATCAACTCGGTAACAATCCCAAGGTGAGCTTCATCATTCAAAGGTTGATATGCTTAGAAAACAAGGAACATGGTGCACTTAATTTAAAGTGAAGTATAGAATAAATGTAAGGGAAATGTCTTGAATGGTCTTGAATTGTCTAGAATGTTCCACACAATGCTAGAATAGAATAGACCAAAAGAGTCTGGAGAGAGTTGCTGTAATATGATGAAAATGCTGAATTTTTGCTGAAATAGCAGGTGTTAATCGATTAACAAACAGGTTAACTGATTAACAACTGTTAAAAAGCTGAAATTGGCGCTGTAAAAGGGTGTTAATCGATTAACCAAATGGTTAACCGGTTAACCAGTCAAAAACTAGCCCAATTTTGCCTGAAAAGGGGTGTTATGACCATGGTTCCGATTTCTAACCTCTTGCTTTGATAAATAGGCATAAAAACCCTTATTTTGTGCTTGTGTTAATGATGTGATGACTTTGTGAGGATGCGATTAATCGGGCTTGAAAAACCTGAATATTCCTGCAACAAAGTCAAAGGGAAAAAGTGCGAGTGTGTATGTTGACAATGCAAATGCACATGCTTATGCAAAAGAAAAAAAGAGAGTTCAAATTTTGGGTTATGACATTCCCGAGGACTCAGTTGCGGCACTCATCCCGAGATGTGATAATGGCAGACCAAAAATGGCAAACCTATTACGCATTCTTAATCCGAGGACCCAATGCTGGGAACTTATCATAGGATAACCTTTTTTAGGGGAATCAGTTGAGGCCTCCTCGATTAATGATGATGTCAAACCAGAAATGGTGAACGTATCATCATTTCTCGACCTGAGAGTCCGTGATATTGAGGATCCTCAGTTTTCTAGAACCCACATGTGAGAGGGGATGGGTGTTTGCAGGTCTGCAGGTAACCGTAACCTTCAACCTACCTGGTATTCTGGATTTCTTATCAGTGCAAACTTATCATCCTGGTATTCTGGTATTTTAAATGAGCCGTTAATCTGGATTTCTGGGTTTCTGATATTCTGGGTCTTATCCATTCAGCAGCGCAACAGTACAGAGCTTTATAGAAGCCTTGATCCCATGTCTGTTGCATCTGCATCATCAATTTTTGCATACATGTTCTTGTATTTCCAAGGGATATTAACTTTGAGACTCGATGTTGAGCATTTCCATCTATTTATTGTGGTTCTTTTGTCAAAAACTTGAATCAAAGCAGAATGATTCCTTGGAAATATTCGAACATGGCATTTGCATTGCATTTCCATACTCATTTGCATAATAGGTGCTCGAGGCTGGTTATTCTTGTCCTGATCTGGTTCTCTCCAAATTTCAGTACTTGACTTTTCAAGCCAGTCAGAAGTTGATCATGGAGCAAATTCAAGCGGAATTGAGGGAAGTGCAAAGCCAAATGGGGCAGTTTATAGGGAACATGCAAGTGTTGATTCAAGACCAGAAAGTACTGAGGGAGGAGGTCAATCAATTGAAGACTCAAATGAGCCTGGTTATGGAGGTCATGAGAGGTATGCTAAACAAAGATAATACTTCCATGCCTGAAGTCGTGGCTGGAATTGTCTCTCCTCCATTGTTTAAGGGGTCCCTCCCAAAGAGTGAGCAGATTGCCACTGTGACCATCCCAGCTGTATCTCCACAACAGAGAAGTGCTCCTCGTCGGTGTCAAGATAAACCAAAGATGAACCGGCACTTTGAGACTCCACCAGTGCCATATTCTCAACTATTACATCATCTCCTTCATATGCAACTGGTACAGAAAAGAACTCTGGCTCCTCTTACTGGTATTCCCCCACCGGGTTATGACGAAAGAGCCCACTGTGGTTTTCACTCTGGTGCGCCGGGGCATAATGTGGAAGATTGTAGGGCCTTTCAGCATGTTGTCCAGGATCTGGTCGATTCGAAGGTAATTGAATTCATGTCGGGCGACTTAAGCATACAAGGTGGTCCTACTCCAGCTTTTGAAAAAAGAAGTGGATTTCCCTGTTGCCTCTCCCAAAGCTACATCAAGTCAGGGGCTTTTCTTGCAGTCCTTGGTCTTAGAATCCCCACGTCCGCAACTGTTGCATGTTCCTAAGCCGAGCTTAAGGATGAAAGTGCTTGAGCGAGAGGAAGGCACAAGTCGGTATCAACAACAGAGCTATCAACGTCAGAATCAGCATAGGCCTCGCAACAACTTGGAAAGAAGGAATGCTTCTCTTCGTCCAGTTTCCATGTCGTACAGTCAGCTTCTTCCACATCTGGTTCAAAACTCATTGGTAGAGCCCAAGTCACTGAAGCCTATTCCGGAACCATACCCTCCTGGGTACAATCCTTATATGCAGTGTGGATATCATGGAGGGTCCATGGGACACTCAACTGAAGATTGCAAAGCATTCCAAGCCAAGGTACAACAGTTGATTGATAAGGGGTACATATCCTTTCCAGAGGGAAATTTGGTGGTGCATGTCAACCTCTCATCTGTTTGAGCTTGAAGACTTCAAGGGTCATCTCCTAAAGCCAGTGGTCCAGACGGAGTCAAGTCTCCTCAACAATGGCAGTCATTAGTTTCTTTACCGCATTTTCATAAGTAGCTTTCATTTGTTTGTTTAAGCATTGTCTGCATGTAAAAACTTGTTTGTGTTTAGAATGATGTTTTTAATGCAATGAATTTGTTTTCTTGAAGTGTTTTATTCATGTTCACTCATTTTAATGTTTGCATGCACTGCAATACCAACTTTCTTGCCTAAACTCTTGGAGGGTGGATGATGAAGTGAAAAACGCAAAAATTTCTGGTTGTATGTTTTTGGATAGAACTCTGTTGAGGATGTACAGGCATTGTTTCAAATCCATAAACACTGGAGATATAAGGGAGATAGACCCTCGGTAACCCCCTTTGAGCCTAGGAGTAGGAGTTTCTTTTTTATAATGAAAAACTCTTAATCTTAACCTGGGGCAGGGTAGTTGTCAGTAATTTGACCCAGCGCCCAAATTTCAAAAAGGAATGTGCATCTGAGGATCCATTACTTTTATTCCATACCACCAAGAGGTCAAAAGATGTGAAACCACAATGGTTATCCATCAATGATCAAGGAGTGAGTCAGTCACAACCCTTTCAAACAAGTCAGACAAACCAGTGTCACGCGATTTGTTGAAAAAATATATATAAAGAAAGAAAGCCCGCTAAGTCGAAACTTGAAAACAAGCGACTTAGGCAAAAGTTAGGGCATCCCGCTGGACTTCAAAATTGGAAAAAAAAATCAAAAGAGTCAGTCCAGGAAAAAATCAGGGAAAGCAAAAGAATGAGAAAGCGAAAAGCTAAAAGGATTACAAAAGAAAAATCCTCAAACAAGAACAAATTCGTGTGATTACAGACACAAAAGACAAGAGGGGTGATTGTTACTCCAAAACCTCATTAGGTCTCAAACCATCAGTGCATGGATTCCTTAAAGATCATGAAATCTTTTTTAGAGATGAGCGCTTGCGCCAAATTAGCTGAACGTAGGACTGGAGAACATCATGAAGAGTGGGTGGGCACCGATAAACTTTGAGCCTTAAATCCTTTTTTCTCAAAATTGTAAACCAGGCCATGATACAACCCTCAAAATTCCAAATTGAAACAGGGTTTATTCCGAAGGCGTACTTCAACGAGATAGCGTTCCTGACTCCCATGAGTTGTGCTAATAAGATTTTTGTTGGTATTGCATGTGCGTATTGTTTTCCATTCAAAAATCAATGTCGTATTCTAAGCAGTGATTCGCTCACGTGGCCTTGCGACATCTTTTCAATAAAAACTTCGAGATTAACATGCGTGTTGCATTAGATTTCTCATTCTCAGAATGACCATTTTCTGCTTGAATACATGTGCTTAAGCATCAGGGAAGCTTACATAATGAACGTCAGTCAAGAGGCTCGATCCTGCCAAGTTGAGATACTTGAAAACTCCGAAGGACAGCCATGTCAAGGGGCATGTGCCCAAGAGCTTGTGCGTAGCCCAGGCGTTCCCGGTGAATGGTGATAAGATACAGTCAATCTGGAACAGTCACATTGAAAATTTTCCCTGAAGCAGCTAAAAGGGAGCAATCACGTCGAGATTCGAAAATTCTCTCGAAGACCAGTCGGTCAGGGGCAAATTCACTTCAAGGCTCGTACTGGGGCAGGCCACCTCGAAAGCACAAGAAGTTATCCATTCCTGAGGACGGTTAGTTGAAAGCATCTCGTCAGTGTACGAGATACCGGAGCAGAATATTTCTAGTCATTGCAAACCATTTCGAGGTAAGTTACTTAGTAGATATGCAGTCTGGGGCAGTTATGTCGAGATCTGATAAATCTCTCCAAGAGTTTGAAGACCCTGGGGCAGTGTGAACGGCCGGTCCTCTATAAAATCCTCTTGAGATGATTTCTTCCATTAGACCCTGTGGTCTGGGGCAAGTGGAAATTTCAAGGGGCTGTTGGTCGTGTATAGAGATCAGTATGTAGTAGATCAACAAAAACGTGAAACACCCAAGTTTCTCCCTAGTAGAGTTACTCTCCCTGCATTAAAAGTTCATCCTCCTCAGCAGGTTGTTACCCTCTCCAGCCAGAGTACAGAGGATTATTTCCTCAGCTAGAGTTGTGGTTGATTTATTACTCTCTCAGCAAGCAGTCAGAAGTTGATGTTTCTGCATCCCCAGTAAGAGACTGATGGAATATCATCTGTGGACAAGGATGTTGTTTTCCCCACAGAGTCTTGGCATCCATTCTCCTCAGCTAGTCAGGAAATATTTTTTCTCACCAGCAATGGTATGGTCTGATCCCCCACAGGTGAGTAAGCTCGATGTTATCCTCTAGCAGAGTTGATGTCGTCAACTACCGTTACCCAAGCAGATTTATTGGTAGTGGCTGGTATTCCCCAACAGGGTGAAGGTAAGGGCATTTCCCAGCAGCGGGTTAAGTTCAGTAATCTCCCTAAGCAGGTTCGGTATTATTGACTTGTTCCCCAAGCAGAGTTTGTCGGTGATCTTCACAGTGGTTTTGTTCAACAGCGGCTGATATCCCCAGTAGGTCTTAATTCCAATTGTTATTGGCATCTTTCTGATCCAGGTTTTGAGTTCTATCTTCGGTAGAAGTCATTGGTAATCCCCAGCGGAGAGAAATTCTCTTTGGGTCCCATCGTCAATATTCATTTTTATCCATCTCTAGCCGAGTGGAACTTCACTCAGAGTTTTAATCTCCAGTGGAGTTCGTGATTAGGAAGTCGTTCAGTGAAATCTTCCTCAGCAGGGCCTTTTATTTCAGAGGACAATTTAGTTTGTCATCCCCGGTGGAGTTGCCTTTGTCTTCAGCATTTATTTTGCTGAGGCGCTTCTTTTGCATTGCATAAGCATTCTTGCATGGCATCCTCCCAAACGCGTAGCATTTCCATTTCGTATGGAGTATTACACCATAGAAAAATTCAAACATATGCATTTGAAGCATAAGCCAGGTTCGATTCTTTTTGCTAGACTTTTTCCCCATCAAAAGTGGCATAACTCAGGATGTGTTGTTTAACATTACACCGTAACCAGTGGATTCGTCCTTCTTATTCTTATTCCTTCATATGCTCCCCTGTAGAGTTGTCTATTTAAGCTTCTCTTTTCCCCAGCGGAGTCATCTTTTTTTCAGGTCATAAGTCCGTTGATTCTACTTCCTGTGCATTTTCTGCTGTTATCCCAACTCTTGGTTGGTATTCTTCGTTGTGAGCTTGCCTTTAATCGACGTCCTCGTTATCCTAACTTTTGGTTAGTGTATTTCATTCCAACTCTTGGTTGGTAATCCTTCTTAAATCCCAACTATTGGTTGGTATCTTAGTGTATTTCACTCCAACTATTGGTTGGTATTCTTCGTTGTGAGCTCGCCTTTGCTCGGCGTCCTCGTTATCCTAACTATTGGTTAGTATCTTTTATCCCAACTATTGGTTGGTCTCCTTGGTTATCCTAACTTTTGGGTTAGTATATTTCATCCTAACTATTGGTTGGTCCACCCTGTTATCCCAACTATTGGTTGGCACCTTTCATCTCAACTATTGGTTGGTCCCCTTTGTCATACCCCAAATTAGTCCTACCTGTATATTTTTCATCTGTACATTCTATCCACCAACCATTATTCATAAAATCCAAAAAATATGTTTCTCCTGCTTGTTGTCCAAACCCAGGGTATCACAAGGTCGAGTTAAAGTGAATTGTGGTTCATATGAGGCTTATCAAGACAAGGGTATGTGCATTGGTGTTTTAAATTAGTCAGATAAGTTGCATTTTCGATCAAGGTCAGGACATGCATAATTTGGAATGGTGTATGTCTGGAGTCCTAGTTAGAGTTTTTGAGAGCTCAGTTTTTGTGTGGGTCACGTTATCAGGTTGTGCTAAGTTCACTTATTTCATGATGAAGAATCATGTGGAACCCGTGCTTTTCAATCAGGGTTTTTGGTGCAGTTGTAATGCAGTCGTTTGTTCCTTATCTGGTTCATGGGGAAAGATTGGTTTATTGGTGAAAGAGGCAAAATTCAAAGGATTGATTCAGAGGTTGATTCATGGCCGGTTCCATTTCTCAAGATTAATTCAAATTGTATCTGTTTCAAGCAAGAAGTTAAGAATTTGAAATTTAATTGGAATGTCAAGATTTAGTGGTCATGAGTTTGATAAAAAATTCAATGTTTACATTCAAAGTCCATTTATACAAGGTGTTTCTACAAAGTATACAAAGGTCATAAAGTCCATATCATTTTTACAAGCCCATGTTATGTTTACAACAATCAAAGTGGTTTTAAAAAAAAAAAGAGGATACAAATATTGCAGCGCCCTCCACGTCATGTTCAAATTTCAAACAGCCACGACCTGATTACTCAACATAACCAAGTTAAAGCTATACGCCCATGTGAGCCATTTTCCAAAAACTTTCCCAAGTAAGCCAACCATCAGCACAATACGCACGTAACGGATAATTCTTCAACAAACTTTCTAGACATCACCACATAATCACCATGACTCATGCTTAACATACCACAACCCGACAAAACCATTCCTAGTTGCACAATAGTTTTACCATCCGCGCCACGATTCCAAACAGCAACAAAACCATGTGAGTTTCTAAATTGTACCAGATCACTACACATCAAGACCCACACCAGACCAACGCACAAATTGTTCAGCAAACATATCATGTACAAACCTGCAAACCGACCTCACAACGTAACAATCCTGTGTGTGTCGTTACAACGCGACCTCATTACACAAATACCCTGCAGCATAAATGACAGCAAGGAAAACCAATTCGGATCTCAGCAACAATCCTCCCTCAATTCAATACCTATTCGACCCTCCATTTCCTATATAAATCCAATCTCTTTCTCCCACATTCTTCAAGCTCTCAGCCGCTAACAAACCCCTGTCAAAATCTCTCCGAAAATTCATCTTCAACAATCCCGAACCTTAACCCTTCTTCAATCCATTGCAATCCACCCCAACAACCACCAAACTTTCCTCTTCACTCACCTCAACCAAAAACATCACCGAATCTCATCCTCAGCCTCACCTTTTTCTTCCAATCTTTCTTCAACCCAAAATCGCACAAACCAAGAACAATCCAAAGCAACCCCAAAGCTGAACTCAGATCGACAGAAATAGACGAAGAGAAGAGAGATTTAGAACAAAATCATACACACCTGAATCGAAGCTGTCTGAAGCGAAATCGAAACCCCAAAATCGCGAACAAAACGAGAAGCGAAAGCGAAGAGGAAGGGTGGGTCCTCGATGATCTGTTGTTGATAACATGCCCCGTTTCGTTGTTTTTTCTGAATAAGCGTTTGCACTGTGATGTTGTTAATTTGACCTAGTCTCCTCTTTTAATGTTAACTCTTTTGACTGGTTTTTATTCATTTATTTTTATTTCACGTTTTGAAATGAGCTGGATGTTGCATCTCTCCTTGGCCATGTCCTAATATGAATCTGATGGATGGTGGATTTAGCTAAATGTAATATGTTATTTGTTTGTTTTTTGCGTGTGATAGTGGGTCAACCAGATCCTGCTTTGAAAGATGATGGGCATCGCTAAAGACCCATATGATTCTAAAAAAAAACCATACTGATCTCCCTACATCACCCATTCATACGCCTCTTTTTTTTTTCTTATACTTCTTTTTTATTTACTTATTATTTAACCTTTTTATCACTTAATCAATTTTTCCGTGATCATTATCACTTCCATATTTGCTTTGATTTTACTTTTTGATTGTTACGTCGATTCCCCACTTTGATTTCATTTCCATTCATTTTCGGGCCAATGATATGACAACAATCTTGATTTAGTTGATTTTTTCAAATCGATTCAAAATCTTGATTAATATGAGGCCTACTTTTATTTTCTTTTTCTTTCAACTTTTTGGGTCAATGAAAACCAAATATCAGGATTTATCAATTTTTCGATTTTAAATCTTGATAAAGGTGAGACCTTTATTCTTTTTCTTATCTTTTTCGATTTTTTTTATTTCATTTCTTATTATAGTTTTCTTTTGATTGTGGTTTGTTTACTAGGAGCACCCCTAGGGACTAGCATAGACAACCCATTTTCAAACTAATTCTTGATTCATCGTCGAGCCATTTTCAAACGAACCCTTTTCAACCAAACTCTCAATTCGTCGTCGAGCCCATTTTCAAATCAACCTCTAACCAAATTCTTTTTTTCAAACCAAACTCTTTTCATAACAAATAAACCCTTGATCCAACATCAAGCGGATTTTCATAATCAAACTTCAACAATAACTAACGACTACCGCAACTCTTTTAAGGTGAAAAATGGTGTTTGTGTACTGTAGGCTTGCGTGGTCTCTTCCACGTGAGTTGAAGCGAAAACCACCGCTTGGAGTAGATTCCCTTGGAGATATTATTGTTGTGGTGAATCTTTGCCATGGTGGTAATACTTTTGAGGTGGGTCGTTGATCCCAAAGACCATTAACCCTTTTATCCATGGTGGTTGGTAGTGTTAATTCTTTGTGAGTTAATGTGAACGCCCCAATTAGATGAGATCCCTTGAACGTATTACTTCCTGACAGTAATATTTTTGACCTCGATCTAAGATTCTGAGAACCCTATTTAGAACCCGTGTGTCGATGGTTGTGTAGTGGGCGCCTCCGAGGAATCTTTCTCGTGGGGAAGAAACGAAGACCTCACCTAGACGAGATTATTTCGAGGATATTATAATCAGATGTCTCTTCGTCTTGGTTATAATGTGTCGAAATATATCTGTAACTCTAGGAACCTACCCGTTTTAGAAACCTACCTGTGGGTTTTCTTGATCCTAGCTGTGGTTCTTGACCCGTCATCTCCGGTCAACCTCAAAACTGTTTTGAAGCTGTTTGGTTCTACGATCCTGGATCTTGCATCTTGCATCTCATGTCATTGCGTTGCATTGCATCTTTTATACATCTTGCATTACATTTTCAACCTCAGAATCTCACTTCACCTTCCTTCCTTCATAACCAGTAAATCAAGCTGATTCCTCGACACCGGTACACAACTCGAGCCAATACCAGACGAATAATGGAGCAGATTCAACAAGAGCAAGCCGCCTTCAGAGAATAATTGGACTCTATCAAGGGAAAGATTGACCAGATTCTCGAAGCCATCATGATGGCCAGGAAAGAAGAAGAATTGCATGAAGCTGTTGCTGCCCACAACACTGTGCCTGTTCAAGCATCTACCTCAAGGCTCTCTGTTCCGGTTCCCAACCCCATCACTTATGGGATACCAATGGACTTCGCTCCTGCCACATCTCAACCACTTCTAACATCTGGAGTTACTGTTAGTGTTATTCCGCAAGCTCAACCTGTTGTCGCTCAAATTCCTATTCCTCATGCTGAAGAGAATCTGATAGATCAGTATGATGAGGTCCAAAACTATCATGATGCTATCTCGATTGTCAATCCTACTACTGCTCAGGATTCTGAAGCCATCAAGATGTGTCGTGATCTAGCTGAGAAACTCCGAGTCATGGAGGGGCGCAACTCAAAATCTCTGAATGCTCTAGAAATGTGCTTGGTGCCAGATGTTGTCATTCCTCCTAAATTTAAAGTGCAAGAATTCCCAAAATACAAAGGTCTCAGTTGTCCTCACATTCATCTGAAGACGTACTGCCGCAAGATGGCTGCTTATGCCAAAGACGAAAAGTTGATGATCCATTGCTTCCAAGACAGCTTGTCTGGGGCATCTCTTGAGTTGTATATGCAGTTGGAGCGTAGCAATGTGCGCACTTGGGATGATCTAGCTGATGCATTTGTCAAGCAATACAAGTACAACACTGACCTTGCTCCGAATCATACTCAACTTCAGAGTATGGCTCAAAAGGACAACGAATCCTTTAAGGAGTACGCGCAACGCTAGAGAGAGCTAGCTGCAAGGGTGCATCCACCTCTGGTTGACCGTGAATTGATTGACATCTTCATGGGTACTTTACAAGGCCAATACTATGAGAAGTTGATTGGTAATGTTTCTGTCGGATTCTCTGATTTAGTAATTGTCAGTGAGAGAATTGAAGAAGGTCTGAAGAGCGGAAGATCCAAGGAGGTTCTAGCAGTCAGTCACAAGCCAAGAAATCTTTCAATAATGGATACAAGAAAAAAGAGGGTGAAACAAATGTTGTCTCTGCTCAGAAAGGGTAAGCTCAACAACAAGCTCCTGCTCCAATGCCTTATCAAATCCCTTACTTCCAGTATCTGTATGTTGCTGCTGCGCAATACGCTCCAATGCCTTATCAACCAAAAGTTCAAGCTGTTCAAACTCCAATGCCTCAATAACAGGCTCCTCAGCAACAATCCTACAATCAACAAGGGTATCAATATCCTCCTCAATATCAACAACAGAGAGTTGCTCAACGACGTCAGCCTAATCTACAGAGGACAAGGAGGTCTGATAGAGACTTTGATCGTCTGCCAACATCATATGCTCAGATCTTTGCTCAATTGATAGAGAAGAAGGCAATCGCACTGAGGGACCTAGCTCCTCCAACTGTCATCCCTCCAGACTATGATGCTAATGCTCATTGCGAGTTTCATAAGGGTGCTCCAGGGCATACAATTGAGGACTGCAGAGCTTTCAAACACAAGGTTCAGGACATGATTGACTCAAAGTTTCTCACATTCAATGGGAGGGCTCCTAACGTCATAAAAAACCCCATGCCGCCGCCAAACTAGTGCCAGCATCAAGTCAAGTAAAGTCAAGTTCATTCCCCGAAGAGGGTAGTCATGTTCCCATCCCATCATTTGCATTCTTGTATTTTTGTTTTTATTTGTTTAAGTACTGTATGCTTTGAACATTGTCGTTTGTATTTGGTTTTCTTAATGTAATGATTATGCATGTTTTGAATCAGTTATGTCGTATTCACTCATTTCTTCCGTTAAATGCAAATCACTTACACATATCTCCACTTCACTCTCTTTATCAACTGTTGTTTAGCAATGATTGGAGGGAGGATGATGACAACGAAATACCCATAATTGCAAACCGTATGCTTTCAGACAAAATCGCGTCGATGATGTACAGGCATTGTTTCAACCCCCAAACACTGGAGAGACAAGGAGTTAATCCCTAGTAAACCACTTCGAGCCAAGAAGTAGCAGTTCCCTTCGGATATACAAAACCTTACACTCAACCTGGGGCAGGGCAGTGTTCAGTTAATCCAATTACGCACTCAAATCACAAGATAAAAATCCAAAGACATGACGGTTGTTCATCAATAACTATGACTTGGCAGTCACAATCATCTAAAAAAACCAAAAACAAAAACAAAAATCAAAAGCATGCTAAGTCGAGCACCTCAAAGGAGACTTAGGCAAAAATCAAGGCAACCCTGATGAACTCGAAAAGCGAAATCAGTCCATGCAAAAGATAGGGATCAAAATAAAATCAAAAGAGGCCATCGAAACTTCAACAAAAACAAAATAAGATCCAGTGACCACCATAATCAAAACCAAAGGGTCACTAACATCCATCAAAAATAGAAATAAAGGTGACTGCCATTTCGAGCATACCTTGAATTATCACTGTCAACCCTTTTGGAAGACAAACATGTGCAGATTTAACTGAACGTAGGACTGGAGATCATCACGAAGAAGGGGTGGGTACAAATTATACTTTGAGCCTAATATCCTTTGTTTCATAAACCATAAACCAGACCACGTTACAACCCTCAAAAGACCTAAATGAGGCGAGGTTTATTCTAAAATCATACTATATTTGCTAATCTTCAGCATTGGTGTCATTCTCCTTGCTATTTCTTTCACACCATCAAAATCAGCACACGTTTGGGCTAACGGTCCATTCGTCTCACTATCACGACACTCGAATAAATGACTCTTTCAAAACTTGCATGAGCATTACATTAAGATTACCATTTGTGAATGAGCAATTTTGTGCAAATCAGTGCTAGACATTCAGAACAACTCCAACAAGGGGCAATCGAAGAGGAACTTGAACTTTCAGTAGTGCCGACCCAAAGCAAGACTACCTCAAACCCTCAGTCAGGGGCAATCACCCTTCAACAGCTCAATCAGGGGCAAGTCATCTCAAAGCACATTAAGCCTCAACTTTCAAAGATCAAATCACTTCAGAATTGGTTAATCAGGGGCAGACCATTACCATGTTCAGACTGGGGCAAGATCCATTGCAGCAGGAAAATCCCTTCTGTACCTTCAACTTGGACAAGAATACCTTTCCAGAAACTGTCAATCATCAAATTCAGAGCAAGAGCACGGTCTTCATGAGTCGATCACGTCGCTACACTCAGTTTCAAGTTATCCTGATCATCAAGCATAGAGTCGTGGTCTTCTCAGAAACAACTTATTATCAAGCAATCAAACTTAAGACATCAAGATCATCTTCATCTCCTTCAATCATGGTGTCTTCAACAAACTGAGTGTCAAGGAAATCAAATCCCTCCCACTACCCAAAGTCCAATCCGCATTGGCAACTACCCAAAAGTCCACCACACTGGCAGCCTCCACAAAACTTATCCAATCACCACTCTGCAATCATATGCATTGCATTTGTAATCATACGCATCATATGCATCGCATTCAGCATCATATGCATCATGCACATCCCACAACCAATCATACTTCCCCAGCACTTGCATCTCCGCGCGTCAGCATTTGCATTGCATATCATTACAGAATCAAGCATTCGTGTATGCATGGTCAAGATCCAGGATCAATCTCAAGACTGCAAGACGATCTCCAGCCCAGCCAGGGGCATCTTCAAAAAATTTGTGGTGTTCCTCACGAAGTTGTTCAACCTTATGTTAATCTTAAGCTCAAGACAATCTTCAGCCCAGGCAGGGGCATCTTCTTCAAGTTCGTGGGCGTTCCTCACGAAGTTCTTCAACCTTTTGTTGATGAAGCTGTGATCTCCAAGCAAGACAGTGGGCGTTCCTCATTGAATTGTCTCTTCAACCTTTTGTTGATATCTCCAAATAAATCTCACTCATCATATCCCCAGCAAATTTGAACTTTTGTCAATTACCTTACTATCATCCTTTTGGTGGTAGCCAAACCCAATCAACTCAACTCAACCTGCATCCTTTTGGTGTTGATCAATCCTCAAAATCAGAAACTTCCTATCATCCTTTTGGTGGTAGCCGTTCATATCATTTAAATTTAACTTTCATCCTTTTGGTGTTGGTCCACGCAAGTGTGAAGTTCCTATCATCCTTTTGGTGGTAGTAGCTTGTATTAATCCGTCATCCTTTTGGTGTCGCCGATCCGTGAACCTTTGGTTTGTGTATCATCCTTTTGGTGAATGACAGTCTCAAATATCCAGTGTGTGCCCTATTATCCTTTTGGATAATAGGCAGGCTTTGACCTCATTTTCACCCTTTTGGTGGAAGGGTCTGTGTATGTGTGCCCTATTATCCTTTTGGTAATAGCAGGCTTTGACCTCATTTTCATCCTTTTGGTGGAAGGGTCTGTGTGTGTGTGCCCTATTATCCTTTTGGTAATAGCAGGCTTTGACCTCATTTTCATCCTTTTGGTGGAAGGGTCTGTGTGTGTGCCTTATTATCCTTTTGGTAATAGCAGGCTTTGACCTCATTTTCATCCTTTTGGTGGAAGGGTCTGTGTGTGTGTGCCCTATTATCCTGTTGGTAATAGCAGGCTGTGACCTCATTTTCATCCTTTTGGTGAAAGGGTCTGTGTGTATGCCCTACTATCCTTTTGGTAGTAGCAGGCTTTGACCTCATTTTCATCCTTTTAGTGCCAGGGTCTGTGTGTGTGTGTGTGTGCCCTATTATCCCTTTGGTAGTAGCAGGCTTTGACCTCATTCTCATCCTTTTGGTGGAAGGGTATGTGTGTGTTCCCTATTATCCTTTTGGTAATAGCAGGTTTTGACCTCATTTTCATCCTTTTGGTGGAAGGGTATGTGTGTGTGTGCCCTATTATCCTTTTGGTAGTAGCAGGCTTTGACCTCATTTTCATCCTTTTGGTGGAAGGGTCTGTGTGCGTGTGTTACTATCATCCTTTTGGTGATAGGTCTGTCATCCTTTTGGTGTCAGAATTTCATGTTATCATCCTTTTGGTGGTAACGACCTTTGCAAATTACTCAGTGTCCACTCAAGGGTTGGCATTGATATGTCATTCCACCTCCCAAGCATTTTCTTTCTTTTCGGACAAATTTGTGGTCTTCTTCATATCTAATTGTCTTCTACCTCGAAAGAGTGAACACCGTAGCAGTTCATCTTACTCGGTTTAAGCCAATTAGATAGGGGCATCTGTCATACCCCAAATTTGTCCTACCTGTATATATTTCATCTGTACATTCCATCCACCAACCATTATTCATAAAATCCAAAAAAATATGTTTCTCCTGCTTGTTGTCCAAACCCAGGGTATCACAAGGTCGAGTTAAAGTGAATTGTGGTTCATATGAGGCTTATCAAGACAAGGGTATGTGCATTGGTGTTTTCAATTGGTCAGACAAGTTGCATTTTCGATCAAGGTCAGGACATGCATAATTTGGAATGGTGTATGTCTGGAGTCCCAGTTAGAGTTTTTGAGAGCTCAGTTTATGTGTGGGTCACGTTATCAGGTTATGCTAAGTTCAGTTATTTCATGATGAAGAATCATGTGGAACCCATGCTTTTCAATCAGGGTTTTTGGTGCAGTTGTAATGCAATCGTTTGTTCCTTATCTGGTTCATGTGGAAAGATTGGTTTATTGGTGAAAGAGGCAAAATTCAAAGGATTGATTCAGAGGTTGATTCATGGCTGGTTCCATTTCTCAAGGTTAATTCAAATTGTATTTGTTTCAAGCAAGAAGTTGAGAATTTGAAATTTAATTGGAATGTCAAGATTTAGTGGTCATGAGTTTGATAAAAAATTCAATGTTTACATTCAAAGTCCATTTATACAAGGTGTTTCTACAAAGTATACAAAGGTCATAAAGTCCATATCATTTTTACAAGCCCATGTTATGTTTACAACAATCAAAGTGGTTTAAAAAAAAAGAGGATACAAATATTGCAGCGCACTCCACGTCATGTTCAAATTTCAAACAGCCACGACCTGATTACTCAACATAACCAAGTTAAAGCTATACGCCCATGTGAGCCATTTTCCAAAAACTTTCCCAAGTAAGCCAACCATCAGCACAATACGCACGTAACGAATAATTCTTCAACAAACTTTCTAGCCATCACCACATAATCACCATGACTCACGCTTAACATACCACAACCCGACAAAACCATTCCTAGCTGCACAATAGTTTTACCATCCGCACCATGATTCCAAACAGCAACAAAACCATGTGAGTTTCCAAATTGTACCAGACCACTACACATCAGGACCCACACCAGACCAACGCACAAATTGTTCAGCAAACTTGTCATGTACAAACCTGCAAACTGACCCCACAACGTAACAATCCTGTGCGTGCTGTTACAACGCGACCTCATTACACAAACACCCTACAGCATAAATGACAGCAAGGAAAACCAATTCAGATCTCAGCAACAATCCTCCCTCAATTCAATTCCTATTCTACCCTCCATTTCCTATATAAATCCAATCACTTTATCCCACATTCTTCAAGCTCTCAGCCGCTAATAAACCCCTGTCAAAATCTCTCCGAAAATTCATCTTCAACAATACCGAACCTTAACCCTTCTTTAATCCATTGCAATCCACCCCAACAACCACCAAACTTTCCTCTTCACTCACCTCAACCAAAAACATCACCGAATCTCATCCTCAGCCTCACCCTTTTCTTCCAATCTTTCTTCAACCCAAAACCGCACAAACCAAGAACAATCCAAAGCAACTCCAAAGCTGAACTCAGATTGACAGAAATAGACGAAGAGAAGAGAGATTTAGAACAAAATCATACACACCTGAATCGAAGCTGTCAGAAGCGAAATCGAAACCCCAAAATCGCGAACAAAACGAGAAGCGAAAGCGAAGAGGAATGGTGGGTTCGCGATGATCTGTTGTTGATAATGTGCCCTGTTTCGTTGTTTTTTTTCTTCTGAATAAGCGTTTGCATTATGATGTTGTTAATTTGACCTAGTCTCCTCTTTTAATGTTAACTCTTTTGACTGGTTTTTATTCATTTAGTTTTATTTCACGTTTTGAAATGAGCTGGATGTTGCATCTCTCCTTGGCCATGTCCTAATATGAATCTGATGGATAGTGGATTTAGCTAAATGTAATATGTTATTTGTTTGTTTTTGCGTGTGATAGTGGGTCAACCAGATCCTGCTTTGAAAGATGATAGGCATCGCTAAAGGCCCATATGATTCTAAAATAAAAAACCATACTGATCTCCCTACATCACCCATTCATGCGCCTCTCTTTTTTTTCTTATACTTCTTTTTTATTTACTTATTATTTAACCTTTTTATCACTTAATCAATTTTTCCTTGATCATTATGACTTCCATATTTGCTTTGATTTTACTTTTTGATTGTTATGTCGATTCCCCACTTTGATTTCATTTCCATACATTTTCGGGCCAATGATATGACAACAATCTTGATTTAGTTGGTTTTTTCAAATCGATTCAAAATCTTGATTAATATGAGGCCTACTTTTATTTTCTTTTTCTTTCAACATTTTGGGTCAATGAAAACCAAATATCAGGATTATCAAGTTTCAATTTTAAATCTTGATAAAGGTGAGACCTTTATTCTTTTTCTTATCTTTGTCGATTTTTTTTATTTCATTTCTTATTATATTTTTCATTATTTTTCATTTTGGGTTAATGAAAACCAAATATTAAGATTTTTCGATTTTTCGATTTTAAATCTTGATAAAGGTGAGACCTTTATTCTTTTTCTTACCTCTTTTCGATTTTATTTCGTTTCTTATTATATTTTTTATTACTTTATTCACTTTTGGTCCATGAAAGTCAAAAATCGTTAATTATCGATTTGTCGATTAAATTCCGATTAAGACGAGACCAATTTTATTTTATGTCAATATTATACCTTGTTCATATTATCTAGATTATATTATTCATATTCTTATCATATTGTTCATATCCATATTCATATTTATCTAACCATTTCATTTGTTCACCATTAATCAAAAAACACTAAAAAATATCGAAACCCTAAAACAATAATTGGTGGACTGTAGGTTGCTTGGCGATTTTCGATCAAGGCTTAGCTTAGGACACCTTGCACACACACAGCTTTCTCTTGGGCTACCTTACAATGAGACCTTTTATTTCATGTCATCCCTTGTAATTTACATGTACCCCGCTCCCATTCCGATGTACGCTTTTAGTTTTCTTTTGATTGTGGTTTGTTTACTAGGAGCACCCCTAGGGACTAGCATAGACAACCCATTTTCAAACTAATTCTCGATTCGTCGTCGAGCCATTTTCAAACGAACCCTTTTCAACCAAACTCTCGATTCGTCGTCGAGCCCATTTTCAAATCAACCTCTAACCAAATTCTTTTTTTCAAACCAAACTCTTTTCATAACAAATAAACCCTTGATCCAACGTCAAGCGGATTTTCATAATCAAAGTTCAAAAACAACTAACGACTATCGCAACTCTTTTAAGGTGAAAAATGGGGGTTCAAGTCTTTGATCTTCCTTCGATTGTTTGGGTGCGAGTTCTCTTACTCGTGTGTGAGCAATTGACGCCTCTTCTTTTAACAAATCAAATCCTTTTCAAAATAACCAAGCGCATACAATAAACCCTTGATCCCACGTCAAGCGGAATTTCATAATCAAACCTCAAAACGACTAACAACTATCGAAACTCTTTCAAGGTGAAAAATGGGGGTTCAAGTCTTTGATCTTCCTTTGATTGTTTGGGTTCGAGTTCTCTTACTCGTGTGTGAAGAATTGACGCCGCTTTTAAAAATCAACCAACTCCCTTGTTCCGTGGGTGTACCACGAACTACGACTGCTCTGATTCTTTATTCTCGTCCGAGTAAAGATACGTAGGCACAAGATTGCGATGATCTTGGCGGGCTACCTTCCCTCTACCTTCCGTCTTCCTTCTATCCCTTCCCGTAGTCGAACTACGATTGCTCTGATTCCTCATTCTCGTCCGAATGAGGATACGTAGGCCCGAGGTCGCGATGATCTTGCCGAGCACCCTATCCTTAAACCACCCATTCCTCCCTAGCATCTTCCCATTTTATCTTACCGTTTTGCATTTATTTTAGAGAAGGAAACAAATAAGCTTAGCTAACGAGTATCGCGATTTGAATCAAGAGGTTCCCGTTGAGTACAACGGACGTGAGAGTGTGCACGTATCTTCCCCTCACGTAACCGACTCCTGAACCCAGAATGTGGTTGCGAGACCATGTTCTTATCTTCCTCCTTAAAGGTTTTCTCGATATTTTCCTTTCCCTCTTTTGGGATAAATAAAGTTCGGTGGCGACTCTGTCAAACCATTTTCCACGCCTTTCGCGCGAACGGTCGTGTCTTCAATTTAAGCGATTTTTTTCGAGGTGCGACACCCTTCTGTTATTCCAACTATTGGTTGGTACCTTCGTTTATCCCAACTTTTGGTTGGTCTCGTTTGTCGTGAGCACGCCTTTGGTCGGCGTCCTCGTTATCCCAACTTTTGGTTGGTACCTTTGTTATCCCAACTTTTGGTTGGTATCCTCTTTGTTATCCCAACTTTTGGTTGGTCTCGTTTGTCGTGAGCACACCTTTGGTCGGCGTCCTCGTTATCCCAACTTTTGGTTGGTACCTTTGTTATCCCAACTTTTGGTTGGTATCCTCTTTGTTATCCCAACTTTTGGTTGGTATCCTCTTTGTTATCCCAACTTTTGGTTGATATCCTCTTTGTTATCCCAACTTTTGGTTGGTATTCTCTTTGTTGTCCCAACTTTGGGTTGGTCTTCTCTGTTTTTACTTTAAATATTGGTTAGTTTTCTTTATCCCAACTCTTGGTTGGTCTCTTTTGTTGTGAGTACGCCTTTGGTCGGCGTCCTCGTTATTCCAACTATTGGTTGGTATCCTTCCTTTATCCTAACTTTTGGTTGGTCTCTTTTGTTGTGAGCACGCCTTTGGTCGGCGTCCTCATTATCCCAACTTGTGGTTGGTACCCTTTTCTGTCCCAACTATTGGTTGGTATCCACTGTTTCTAAGTCCACCTTCGGTTGGCAAACACTTTATTTTGTATCTCCCCGCAGGTTGCAAATTTCAGGGTTCTTTTGGTATTCAATCTCCGTGTATCCTTGAATGTCTGAAAGCCATTGCTATCATACCTTCAGGACCAAGTTGATTGAATAGGGGTAGCTGTAGCACCCCAAAATTTGCCCTTTCTTTTTCTAACCTCTAACTGGCTTATTTTTCATTTCATTTTTGCATAATCATCTTTGCATATCATTTGGTGCTTGGCATGGGATCAAGGTACATGAGCAATCTCAAGTGAGTTACATTCTCCTAACCAGTGCAAAATTAGGGTTTTGGTGAAAAGTCAGTGCAAGTGTGATTTTTGGTCAAAGCTTGATTCCAAGGTTTTCCATATGGTTTCAATTGTCCAAGGATGAAATACTAGCCATTGGTTCATTCCAGAAGATCTTCAATTGATCAATTGGTTGAGAATCAATTAGATTGGGGAAAAGTCAACTGTGCAGAGGAAAAAGTCAACTCCTGACTTTTTGAGGTCAAATTCATGTTCCTCGTCTCAAATATGTCCATTGGTGAAGTTTTGATCAATAAATATCAAGAGATTCATCAAAAATCAAGATATGTGCAAAGTTTCCAAAAATAGAAATTAGGGTTTCCTAATTTGGTAAGGTTTGGCAAGATGAGGGGTCACTTTTGAAGCATTCTTTCTCCATGTTCCAAGCTCCAAACTCAAAGTTTATGGAGGCCTATCAGAAGTTCACATTCTAAGCTTCAAAACCATACCAAAACCATATCCATTGGATCAAAATCAAGGGAGATATGATGGATTAAAGTTAAGGGTTTCCAAGGCATTTTTTACCAGCCAGGCAAGTCATGGGCGATCCAGCATGCAGACATTTCATCAAACAGTTGGTGTACATGCAGTGTCCAAGTTCCAAGGCCAATTTCTCCATGATAGAGACTTCAAATGAAAAAATGTTCAACATGAGTTTTGTTCCTCTCAATCCCCTCTACAACTTTGATGTTGGAGAATTTTTCATATGATCAATCATTTAAGAGATATGGTGGGTCAAAGTGAGATCCTCCAACTGATTCATTCACATGCCCATGAGCCAGGCACGACCAAGGCAAGTGGGCATGCCAACTCAGTCATGACCAAGCATCTTCATTGTCATTTTTAAGCATGTTAAAGGCTCTTATTGGGATTGCTTTCCACACCAATCTTGTTCTCCTTCATTCCCTCTTTCCAAATAACCTAAGAACTTGTCATTCTATCCATTATTCATGGAGATTTAATGCTCCAAAGTCATCATCATCACATCTAGTTTTCTTCCATGCCAAGCAAGCAAATGCAAGACAAAACCTGTTGCATTGTTGTTGTTCTTATGCGCATGCTATCACCATACATACATCACCTTACTATAATTAACCAAACCATCTCTTACATCCATACATGCTCATGTACCACCTTATGCTTAAAATGTCCAAACCAAGAGAGAGAAGAAGCTTACATGACAAGATTACTTAGTGCTGCTGCAATTCAGTACATCATCACCACCATGATATCATGCTCCTCACCATAATAAAACAACCATACACGAGCTCATCATCATTTTCACTCACTTTCTATTTCTCAGCTCACCCTCTCTTTCTCACTACACCTCTAACTCTCCCCTAACCAGAGTTCTAACTGTTAACCAAGGTGGTTAATAGTTAACTCAAGATATAAATACAAATCTCTAACTGAATTGAAACCAACCTGTTCATTCTACACATTTCACAAACTTCATACTCTCTCTCTCTGGAAGTTTCTCTCTCTCGAGCTTGCTCTCTCTGAAGTTTCTTCTCTATTCTTCTTCAACATTCAACATCCTCATCAAGAGTTCATTGATCCTGAAGAATTAAAGGTTCCACTACATTTTTATTCACTCAAATTTCTCAGCAATCACAAGCTTCCTCTAGCCTTTATTTGGCCAGTGCTCATCTTCAAAGCTTGAGGAACCTCACCTATGGTTTTCTTTGGAGCTAAGGATTCATCAAAATCACAGGTTTCATCTCAAATTTTTTGATCTCTTTATGCTCTGATTTAGCTTGTTTTTTTCATGTTTGGAGCTCAATAGGAGCCATGTAAACCTCTGGCTAGTTGATAGGCACTTTAGGTGCTTAGTTGAAATTCCTAGGGCAAACTTCTTCGCTTCGATTTGATCTGTATGTGTGTTGTTTGTGAATTTTGATGGTGGATTCCTGATCTACTAAGTGAGAGGAACGTTTTGGTATATGATTTGTCAATTTCTGGTAGCCGCAACTTTTGGCAAGGTGGAGGCTGGCCGGAGAAGATGACCGGATTCTTCTCCGGCCGGTGATGTTCATTAGCTTCATAAACCCTAACTCAACTGCCAGGTTATAACGTAGCCGTTGATGTGTTTTGATCTGATGGCTTAGAGCGTGCCAACACATTAATGAGAGAGCATCCCGGGCACGTGCTCTTATTTCTGAATTTTTTTTTGAATTCTTTGATGCCATGTGTGTGTACCATCTTTAGTTACCATAGTCGTGCATTGTGATCCTCATGATTTGTTTATTTCCCTCATCATCTCAAGTTAACCTGATCCAATGGCTCTGATGGAGTCAAGTTTGTTGACTGAATTCCATCACATGAACCTTCAGATCCACGCGCCTTGGGCCTTACCATTTTGATATGCGTACCCCTTCATTCTGAGCCCAAGTGTTTTAAACTGAATTTTTGCTATATCCACACCCCCTGGCTCATTTTTTTTGGATTATTTTTCTATTTTTCCATGAATTTCCATTTTATTTCTTTTGTATGAGCATTTATTCATGATACATGCCTCATTCTTGATTTGTTTGACCTAGTTTTGAACTGAATTTTCACATGATAATTGATACATGCTTCTATGATATATTAAGGCATTTCATACATTTTTCATAGATTTTATAGGTCATTTCTTATTGACTTTTGAATGCTATCTTTAGACATCATTGTTGTGTGACTTGTATGAGATTTTGATTCATTTTGATTGCATCAATGCATGTGTGTTTGTTAGAAGACTTGTGCTAGGGTTTTGGATATGTATGGTATGCAACCCTCTTTGACAATTGTTGAGACCTCTTAATACATGTTGTGTTAACATCATAGGTCATTTTCCTCATGTTATAGGTCATTGCTTTTCCATCTTGAATTGACATGTGTGCACTTGTTTAAACTTGAAATGTTTTGTGAACTTGTGCTTATATCCTTACATGTCTTGAATGACTTGTTTGCATCAATACTTGCATGATCTTAAAAATCCATTTAAACATGATTCACTTGCTGTTTGTGATCATTCTCAACCATATGACATGAATTCTAATTGCATCTTGCATCTTGCATAAGTTCATGAACACATAAGAACTTGTATGAACTTGTTTGAACCTAGTTTGTTCTTCTTCTTCTATGTGCTTTAACATGACACTTGTGTGAACCTTTTATGTTCATTCTTGCATCCTAAATGTCATTTCAAATGTCATATGCTACTGACTTGCATTCATTTCCATGTATGATCATTTTCCATCTTCATTCTTTACTTGTGTTCCAAGTTATGCATGTTTGTTGAACTTGAATGGTGTTTGCTTTCACTTCTTCTTGCTCAATCATTCTCCATGTTTGCATCCATGATTCACATGCCATCTTAATGACATCTCTATGCATTCTTAAATGTCATTCACTTCTGACTTTAATGTTTGTATGTGCATTTCTTCATGTTTATGATTCATATGCATTCATCTTACATAGTTATTGCTTAACTTGCATTTGAATGATCTTTTGGTGCATGTTTCAACCTAGTTTGACTTTGTTTGATACCTTAACCTTAGTAGGACACCTTGACCTGTACCTACTGACCTCGGATAACCCTTAACCCTTAGGACCCTTTCTCTTAGTTCAAACCTTGGTTGCTTCCTAAGTTGTCTTCTTAAGACAACTAGCATTGTTTGGTTTACTTTTAGTCACTTGTGTTCATGTGGTACTAACCTTTTGTGTAGGGGCATAGGTAAGGCATTTGAACGTATGGATGCTTATCCATGCTCATTCCTTCTTTCATCTCTCATTTATCTTACTTCTCTTTCTCTTTTATGGATTACATGATATGATGCTTTGTGTACAATTCTCTCACACCCCTTTGGGATCCTAGCTCATTCTTAATTTTTGATTAAGGTGAGGTAGGATAAGCATTAGGTAGTGTTATCCCTCTCTCTTGTTTAGACTTAGGTTGTTATTAAACCTCCCCTTAGGGCCATCTTTTGCATGATAACATTAGGATAGAATTCCCCTTAGTGTTTCCTTTTCCTTTGAGTCTTCTCTTCTCATCCCATAACCTTTCTAAAACACTTAATAAAGGTTAACGTGTATTGCGCATGAGCCTTATATATGGGAAGTGAGGTATGGGGGGTCTCCCTTCATTCTTCTAGGGTACTTAGTGTACGTCCTGTTGGGAACGATACGCAACGTATTCGTTCCTATGTTGTAGACTTGGGTGCAATGCAAGTTACAAACTAACTTCAATCCACTTCTGTCTAAAAAACACAAAACAAATCCAAACCTTTTTCATCCTTCGGGATTGTTAAGTTTCAAATCATTTTCAGAAAAGAGCATGTTAATTCCGTCTCGTCGCAAACAGGCATCGACCCTAACTGCCAGACGCGAATGTAACGTCGCTCATAAAAAACACTGACCTTTTTAGGTCGAACTATGACTGCTCTGATTTCCTCCTTCTGGTTAGATTGAGGATACGTAGGCACAAGACGGCGATGTCTTGGCGAGCAACGTCCCCCTTAGTTCGTGTCCGAACTACGTTGACTCTGACTTTCCCATTGCACGAGGGAATACGTAGGCCTAGGACGGCAATGTCCTATCGAGTCACTTTTTTCTCTTTTCTCCCTCATTTCTTCGTTCTTTTCCGTTCCCGTTCCTTTCCCTTTCCAATAGCAGCGGTGCTCCAGATGACGACACCCTTTGATCGAGACAACAAGTGTGGATCCCATCGAGTACGATGGACACGTGGGGGTGCTAATACCTTCCCCTCACATAACCGGCTCCCTTACCTGTTTCTCTTGGTCACGATGACCATGCTTTTTTCCTTCCCTTAGGTTTACGCAGTGTTTCCTTTCCCTCTCTTGGGATAAATACACATTGCTGGCGACTCTGTTTCTGCGCCACTTTCGCGTTTGTACTTGGATGAAAATCCCGGGAGCGACACCTTGGAAGTCCTATAGTGAATGGAATGGTAAGTGTTCCCCAATAAGGTAGGCACAAGATTCCCAATCAAAAATATCTGAATAGCATGAACATCGATAACACCATCCATGTTAGGAAACAACACAAGACCATAGATCAGCAAGGCAAGAATAGCCTCAAAAGCGTCCATACTCCCCATAGTAGCAAAGATAGAAGCTTTTCCCATCAAAAACTTGGCACTAATCCCCAGGATTCTTCCTTTGGTGACAAACTTTCCCTAAAGATCAGACTCTCTAAGATGAATAGCTTTTCCAATGACCTTGAGCGTAGGAACTTCCTCCAAACCACTGAAAGGGATCTTGTCTGAAATAGGCAAACCCATCCAATAAGAGTACTCTTCTAAAGTTACCACAAGCTGATAATCATGAAAAGTGAAGCAATGGTGCAGCAGATCTTAGAACTGAATTAAGGTGTTGAGAATCCCATCTTCCATATCAATCTTCAGAATGGACAAAAGTCTCCCATAACGGCCTCTGAAATCCACAGGACTAGATAGCAAAGATCCAAGCTTTCTCAACTCTCATAGATCGGGACTCTTGAAATTGTACTTTTGTGTATTCCTTCTTCCAAGATCCATAATCACTGACATCTGAAATATTTGTAAAAAGCACCTTTAAGTTCCTTGAAATATTGAGAAAAATGATCATGAATGCATGACTGCATGGATGCAGCAACCATAAACAATATCACACAAGCCACACGGGTTCAAGGTTCCGAGTCACGAGCATGGAGCCAAGGGTGAGAACCAACCCACAATGGTGTTAAAGGTTCTAAAAAGTTCCCATAGTCATAATTCCATCTTTGGATATTACTGGTATGAATGACTACTCGCCTACCAGTAATATTCTCAAGAGAAACTCGTCTGTGTGTAGTATTGCACGACAATCACCTCAGGTATACACTTGGATAATCTCTACACTACGTCCTAATAGGCCATGATGGGTTAAAGGTTCTACGGTCCTCAGCTTCTCGGGCTCCCAGGTCGGAAAAAGTAATGCCATTCACGACTACTCGTATGACATCAGTAATCCCAAAGGGTCCTCCACTGAGCGGTGGATCTCGACATGACATGAAAAGGACTAATCCAAGCACATATCCTCGATTATACCACACATCCTATCTCAAGAGCTCTCAAGTCCGGGTATAGGACTTATCTCACACAGATCACCAAGCACCCAAACAGAACAAGCAATAACAAACAAATCAAACAAATAAGCATAAATAAAACAAAGTAGGCTAAACCCACTAAGAACCAGAGTCCCCAGAAGAGTCGCCACTTTTCTGTAGCGGTAAAAATTATGAGTGTAAGCTATTAATTAACTTAACTCATAAAGCAAGAGTCGCCACCACACTTTTATTTTATCCAAAAGGAAAGGAAAAAGAGCGAACAAAACCTAAACAAGTTCTAAACAAGAACAAATGAACAGAGATTGGGTAAGGGGGTTGGTTACACGATGGGAAGGTGTTAGCACCCAAAACGTATATAGTACTCTATAGGAACCCTTTTAAATATCTAAGCTTTTTGGTTCGAAAAGGTTTGTTTGAAATGAGAATGGGGAGATGAGAAGGGAAATGTTTTTTAAGATTTTTGTGTTTGGAGAGACTTCTTAAGCCTCATGCCAACGTACCCACAAAGTGCAATATAGGATCAAAACCCCGTAGTTCGTGGTAAAAATAACAAAATTTGTTTGTTTGGTTCATTTTAAATCAAAAGACAAGTCGTCATTTTAAGGAGAAAGCTATGAATAGTCACCCACAAGTATAAGAAAACAACATTTGCGTCACCTTAAGATGGAGGATTTTTTCTTGGATAAAAATCAACAAGTCTATCACTCAACATCTAAGTGAAAAATGTCAACATCATTAATACTATTGGGAATAGGAGAATTACATCTCAACTATGAAAATGACTCATGTCTAATCTTTGTGAAAAGTTTTAAAAGAAAATATGCACAAAGGCAAAAGGTTTGAATGAGTTTAAGTATTTTTTTAGAGTCTTTTGAAAATAGTCAAAGTATGTTTAACATTGATTGACATTTATTAAAGAAAAATGAGGTTTGAAAAATGCACTTGACAAAAGTCAAGGTTTATTGTGAAAAGGGTTATAGTTTTGAAAATAAGAAGGTTATGAAAAAGGGAGAAGATTTTGAAAATTGAAGAAGGGGAGGAGATGAAGTGACTACCCTAAAACATAAAATAAAAGGTAAAGAAGGGAACATCTAACCACACAAGGAGCAAACACTTGACAAGAAGTCAACATGAATATTCCTCTTCCTTTTGGATTTAAACCACAAGCATAATAACCAGACGAAATGAAACATCCGAAGAAATTCCAAGTTAAGCCATAGTCAAAGCAAAGTCTTCCCAAGGATTAGAAGCCAATTAGGAGAGTCATGTATCAAATGATTTTCAAGGTCAAAGTATTAACACCTGCATATAGAAAATTTCCAGACAAACAGACAAAAGTAACACCAAAAGTCCAAGGTCTCAAATCTCCAAAAGCAAAGGGCAAGGATCCTAGATCTATGTCCAAAGTCCAAAGTCCAAAGTCCAAGCATAAGGTCATAATAGTCCAAGATTAGGAGAGCCAAGTTTTTTTTAGTGTTTAAGTATTTATTAGTGTATTAAGAGGAGTATGGTCAAAGTGGATAAAATAAAAAGAGCATAAGCATAAATAAAGGTCCAAGTGGACAAAGAGAAAATAAGATGACAATATGATATAAAAAGTGCTAAAAGTAAATGACAAGAAAATAAAAAGCAAAAATTAAAAGGCACAAAGTAAAGTTAGTACAATTATATAGTTAGTACGTTAGTGTTAATGATGGAGAACAATTCTGTCGTTTTTCGGAGAATACTTGACTATTCAACCATAAGCATGAAAACATGAATCCATACATCATTAAGGGAATGGCTCCAACTCGGATAAAATCGGCGAGTATGCAACTAGCTCCCTTAACAACAAAGATACAATCTATTTCACACCACACTATGGAGAGTGGGAGATTGACAACTCACTTACAAAAACAAACCGATTTCTGATTTCAGGATAAAATGTAGCGCTATGTTAAGCAATCGTAGCACAACCTATGAAAAAGGTTATACTATGGGAGGTCGGTAAATACATTATTTGTGTTAACACAAGCTAGAGAAATGACATGTAAGTCAATCTCCTAAAGCATTGCCATCTTCAAATTGAATCACAACATTTGGATCATTCCATCTTCAATTTCCATCACTCTTCTTGGTGGATTAAAGTACTAAACTTATCACTAATTCAAAGCACCTAAAATGAATCCAATGATTCACTTAAAGATAGATTTGAACTAATGAATTTTTATCCAACTTCATCAAACACCCAAAGTCCATGGAATTTGAAGAGAAAATTAATCAACAAACATTATAATTCAAGGTAAAACAAAAGGAAATGGAAAAAGGAAGAAAAGGAACTAAAACAGTCCCAAAACAAGCCAAAAAACAACATTCTGACTTGTGTTAATCGGTTAACAGTATATGGTTAATCAATTAATAATGCTTGGACAGCAAAAAAAACAGTTTGAAAAAATGCATTTCCACGATTCAATCATTTCTTCAAACACCTCATTGTCATGTATGCAATTGAGCACGAAAATTATATCAAATTAAGAGTAATTAACACCAATGGAATCTCAAATGTATCTCAAGGAATCAAGTGACAAGAATCAACAAGAGATCACATTGTGGAAGTTGAGAATTAAGCACAACAATGGTGGACCTAGAGATTTACCAATCCAAATCTGAATTTTCTTCAAATCAACTTTAAGAATCACTCTCCAAAGCTTTGATCTACATAATTTGATGTTGATGGAGTAGTTTTATGGAGGTTTATCTCAAAGATTAGTAAGCTTCAATGAAAAGCTTACTAAGTTTTAATGGAGAAAGATCTTTGGTAAATTTGGGTAGGTGAAGAAAATTGAGAGAATGAGAAGGAATTTTGACAAGGTGAATTTGGCTATGAAAATCTTGTTCAATGAATGAAATTGTGGGTGTTTATATGGAGTTTAGGCTTGGAGTGAGTGGTGAGTTGGAATTTGGTTTGGAGTGCAAATCAAAGATCAAGTGGTGCACATGTGTGATTAAATAAGGGTGTATGATGGAAATAATTGTGATTATGTAGGGGAATTATTTTTGTGATGATTTTGCATGATCTAGAATATTCCACATGAGCTCATATTTAAAAATTGGTGCCAAAATGCTGCAGAACTTGAAAATGTTGTTTCTGGCCAAAAATTGCACATGTTAATCGGCTAACCTCAGGGTGTTAATTGATTAACACAGTGAAAAAAAAAGAGGAAAATGGATTTTTGTTGTGCTGTCTCGGCTCTGGCTCTTTTTTTTTACTTGTCAGAGAAGGCATGGAAATAAACACATGAACCTTAGAGTTTCTTGGGCAATAAGTAATCAAATCTTTTGGAAACTCTTGATCAACTGGGGATTGGATAATACTTGAAAATCATTGTTGACCAAACTTTGACTTTGTTTAGATGAATTTCAATCGAGGTGAGAAACTAGTGTTTGGTGTTCTAGATCCAAACCTCTTCCTGAAAAAGTTAGTAAAGGGAAAACAAACATATTTTTTTGGATTTTGATTAAGGGTTAGTAAACATAAACAAATAATAAAGCAAATAAGAAACACACAGATGTTTGGTGACCTCCCTCAAAAGCACACCCACAGAGGAGGACAAGAGAACCAAAGCTTATGATCTTGTTTGTGATATGAGATGCAAATGGCATGTGGGATCTTAGGGATAAAAATTAGGGTGTTACAGCTTGATCCCTAGAGACGTCCAACAAAACTTCGAGCAAGGCCTCACAGAACAAGCTTTATCTCATATAAACAAACTCGGGACTTAAAGTAAAACTATAAAATTAGTTAAAAGTAATGGTAAGTAAAATAAGTTGAAATACACACGACCAAGCAAGAACCATGAAGTTTATTTATTCATTGAAGGTACAAAGGGTACAAGCACACTAGATATGTATCAAAAAAATATAATAAAAAAATAATTAAGCAAGAAGGATATTGTATATGAATCGTCCATAATAGATATTGACACCGCGTTCACTATTTCCTAGTCAGGTGGGACTAGCTCTAGTAAAACATGCACCATGGGATAAAAATATTCCACTTTATGAAATGTGTTCTCAAAAGATACATGCTTGACTAAATAATCTTCCTCAACTGCTTTTGTGTACTCCTTGGCTAAAGAAAGATTTTTGATAGACATCTCCCAAAGATCGTCCTCCGTCTTCTTCTAACCTTTATGTACTTCTCTCAAGGATTCCTCAGAAGTTGCCTTTGCCTCTTAAGGGTTTATGTTTTGTTGCTTGTCATTTATCTTTTTATTTTGTTTCTATATTTATTGAGTCACCTCACATGATTATGCACCTTAGGGTAGGGTTCTTAATTCGTTTTTACGTGTGCATAAATTAAATTGTTTAATTATAGTCCAATTAATAAGCTTCTTGTCAAGTTATTGAAGTTTTTGAATTAAGAACCACATTTGAGAATGGTTCAAGTCATGGGAAGTTTATATTCTGAAAAAGACTTCACATTTTGCAAAAATTGAGGTTCTGGAAGTGTGATTCGAATCTCACACACGCTGGACTCAAATCAAAGTCATGGAATGTCCAGTAAATGCCTTAATGCTGTCAAGATTCGAATCATAACATCCATAACTCAAATTACAGAAGCTTGATTTGAATCACAGACTTCTAGACGCAAATCAAACACTAATTGCGGTCTTTCACTTTTACAGAAAACCCCTCTCACAACGGTTGGAAAAGGGATACCATCACGGTTTACCAACCTTTGTGAGGTAGGGTGTGGTTGTAAGCATGTTGTTTACCACCACGGGCGTGTGACTGTTGTGATAAACTAGATAGCACGCTACCTATCACAACGGTTATCATAAATAACCATTATGAGTATATATATATAATTGGTTGAAGACCCAGCAGCAGCAATTAAATTATGTTGAGATATTAGATATAATCCAAGTTGAATTATGTGGCCCAAGCCCAAAGCTAATTAGGGTTTAGGGTTTGTTACTTAGTTTGTTATATTGATTGCTTAGTAGTTAAGTCACTTAGGTATAGATATATAAGACACTTTATAATTCAGTTATTATCAATCATTCATTCAATAATATCATTCCTTATTTCCTTATTCTCTCTCTTTCTCTCCTCACTAAAATTGCCTCACGCTCTAACAAATTGGTATCTAGAGCTCCGATTAGATTCTTGATCGTGTTTTCAAGAATCAAGTGTCATAGATCGTGTTTTCGGATCGTGGGTTGTTGTTGATCAATTGCTGCAAAGATGTATGGTAACAGAAATTTACCAAACTCCCTTCCAACTCTTGGCGGCAAGAATTTGTTTCGATGGAGAAAACATATGCAATCTCTATTTAGATTTCATGAAACCCTAGAAGTTGTTACTAATAGCGTTCCTGCGCTTGGTGAAGATGCAACCAACGCACAGAGAATCGCTCACAAGGATGCCAAGAAGAAGGATTGCATGGTGGCGTTTTACATCCAATCGGCGGTGGATGGGATAATTTCGACAGAATCGCTCATGTTGAATTGGCGAAGGAGGCATGGGTTATTCTTGTCAAGTACTATGAAGGAGGCGAGGAAAGTATACAAGTTGCACAAAGTGCTCTATGGCCTCAAGTAGGCACCTAGGGCATGGAACAAGAAAATCGACTCATACTTGGTCGAACTGGGATTCATCAAATGCAAATATGAGTATGGTGTCTATGTTCAGGTTGTGGCAGAATATATAACAATCATATGCTTATATGTTGATGACTTGCTAGTAATTGGAAATAGTTTGAAGAACTTGTCAAAGTTCAAAGAGCTGATGAAGAAGGAATTTGAAATGTCAGATCTGGGAAAGTTGTCATACTTCCTAGGCATGGAATTTCAAATGTAGAAGTAAGGTATGGTGCTACATCAAAGAAATTATGTCAAGTAGATACTCAAGAAATTCAGGATGGATGATTTGACTCCTGCATCTTCGCCTATCGAACTAACCTTGAAGTTGGAGAAGCATGGAGAGGAAGACAAAGTCGATGCAAATCTATTCAAACAAATTGTTGGATGTCTGAGATATGTGTGCAACAGTCGACCTGATATATGTTTCTAAGTCAGATTAGTAAGCAGATACATGAGTGAACCAAAGGTGTCACACATGAAGGCTGAGAGAAGAATCCTAAGATACTTAAAAGGATCGACAAACTATGGAATTATATTTCAATGAGACTCTTAAAGTAAAGAAGCTATGGTTACTTGCTATTCAAAAGTTGATTGGTGTGGAGATAAGGAAGATCGAAGAAGCACTACTAGGTATTTATTTCAAGTATTTGGTGTCCCAGTCTCGTGGTGCTCGAGAAAGCAACCTGTGGTGGAATTATCATCGTGTGAGGCTGAATATATAACAAGATCCTATGCTGCGTGTCAAGAAATTTAGATCATATATGTGCTTGAAGAAATGGAGGTCGAAGTGAAGAAACCTCTGGTACTGCAGATCAACAACAAGTCAGCCATCAGGCAAAGAATCCAGTTTTGCATGGAAGAAGTGAGCACATCGAAGCTAGATTTCACTTCTTAAGGGAGAAAATGAATCGAGATGAACTTAAAGTAAGGCATTGCTCAAGTGAAGTAGAAATGGCCGACATTTTCACCAAATGATTGAAGGTCGACAAGTTCCTAACTTTGAGAAAGAAATTAGGAATAGTTCAGATCGACAATGATTAATGTGTTGCGACAACTTGGATTATAGGGGGGTATGTTGAGATATTAGATATAATCCAAGTTGAATTATGTGGCCCAAGCCCAAAGCTCATTAGGGTTTAGGGCTTGTTACTTAGTTTGTTATATTTATTGCTTAGTAGTCAAGTCACTTAGGTCTATAAATAAGACACTTTATAATTCAGTTATTATCAATCATTCATTCAATAATATCAGTCCTTTTTTCCTTATTCTCTCTCTTTCTCTCCTCACTAAAAGTGTCTCACGCACTATCAAATTAAATCACAAATAAAATTAACATTTCACCACTGTTATACATTCTAACTGTGGTGGTATATATGTGTGTGTGTGTGTGTGTGTGTGTGTGTGTGTGTGTGTGTGTCTGTCTGTCTGTCTTGTTTTTCCTTATCCCTCAAAAAATATATACAACCATTCAAATTGATTTAGAAGATAATAATCTAAAAAAATTAAATTATTCTTGAAAAACAACTTAAATGCTCCACTATTTTTTGAATTGAATGCATCTTGTAGTTCATCTCTCGCTCTTTAACATATAGAATTTGGTTCAATGTCCCAAGTTCTTCAAAGCAATGGTACATCAACTTGTATTTTATCTTGCAAACCATCAATTTGTTGACTAATTTTGATTCATCGTCATTATTTTAATCGATTATTATTATTATTATTATTATTATTATTATTATTATTATGTATCCTCATTAGGGAATAAGGAATCAGAGCATTCGTAGTTCACAGGACTACGGTTGGTTGAAAAGGTCTCGATTGCACAGGGGCGAGAGAAAAGGATCTGAATTTATTGAAGAGAATTGAATTTGTTTGAGATGTGGATCGTGCTAAAGTCTATGACATAGGATTGAATACTTTGTGCTAACGTTCCAAACGTATCGCGCACAAAGTACCCTAAGATGAGGTTAGAAATTCATCCGCTCATCTTGTCCTATTTTCTTAAGGCTCGTGACGCACTATGCACATCGTATTTATTACATGTTTTGATTTTCGTTTAAGAGAGAGAAGAGAACGCACAGAAGGCCTAAAGGAAACTGAATCCTAGATGTTGTCATGCATTGTGGCCCTATGGTCAGGATGAGAAAGGAACTTCTATCCTAATGTTGTCATGCTTGGATTGAGAGCCTAATGTCTATCCTACTCCAAACTTAATCATAAATTAAGCTGGACTAGGAGCCCTAAAGGAGCATGTGAACAAAGCACAAGTAAACACAAGACAACTCAATCACAAAGAGAAACCGAACATAAAATGAGACTCAAGTACACGTAGCTTAATCATGTCAAAGTATCCAGCTCGAGGCATGCATCAAGATTAAACAAGTATCAAGGAAATATTCACAAGTATCATCAAGAATTAGTTGATATCCAAGATTCAAAATTTGAATATCAAGAGTTAGTCGTAGTCTAATCAAGATTAAGGTCAAAGTTTAGAACAACATTTAATCAAATTAAAATCAAAACTAGGATTAGAATTCAATCAAAATTAGCATCAACTAAGAACAAAATCTTAAAAAAAAAATCAAGATGCTAAAAAAATAAGATCAAATCTAAGAGTATAATTTAATCAAAATAAAAATCTAATCAAAAGTTAATCACAATTGGCATAAAATTAATCAAAATTTAGCCAAACTTCAAAACAAGATTAACTTCTAAAAATAATATCTATACTAAGATTAAAATTTGAAACAAAATTAATTCAAGATTAATTTCTAATGATATCTAATTCTAATTAAAAATAGATAATTAAAATAAAAAGACTCAAAAGGGTGCAGTAGTAATGTGGGTGCAATGAAAAGAAAAAACTACACAGGGCTTAAGTGTTAGGCCCAAAGACCTTACTATGCATCCAGGGGGTGTACTGAGAAACAAGGTGGTGCAAGAAGGAATTTATGTGGGCTTAGGCCCAGTCCAAGTTGGTGACCTTAACCTAAGAAGACCTAACACACTCAATGCTCCATTCCTCAGCCGTGTTTCCTTCCTTCCATACTCTCAACATTCTCCTTTCTTTCCCTTCCCCGGCCGTGCCGTCAACCTTCTTCCACACGGCCACCATTCCTCCATCATTCAAACATTTTGCATTTTCAGAAAACTCACATGTATCTTTTACTCTGAAAATTAAAACTGTTTCATCAATACGATACTCGGGCAAGTCGTCAGAAAAGGATGGACCAACTTGAGCAAGAAAACAGGGAGCTTAGAGAAGAGATTATTACCCAAAAAGACAGTATGGAAAGACTCAACACTGCGATGGAAGAAATGAAGGTTGCTCAGAATTAGCCGCCACCTAGTTCTCAAGAAGCTATACAAAGGACCTTGATCTCAGAAATCATCTCTGCACCTATCTCTAGTGCGCTCGTTAGTGCTTCGCAATATCCCATGCCTACCGGCTTTCCTTGGGGCATGCCTCTCAACTTTATGCCAGAGGGTTACAGACCTCTGGTTCCTGAAGCTCCAAAAGTCACTGCAATCGTGTCTATGCCACCTCCTATAGTACACTCTATTCCATACAATGAAGAGCAGATCTTCCATGCCACTCCCAGTGAAGGTATGGAAGTAGATGAATGGATGGAAGATTTCCAAGATTAATTTTTGGAAATACAGAAAGAACTTAAGGCTCTTTGCAGACAAGATTTGTTTGGGAAAAACGCCGCAGACCTCTATTTGGTTCCAAATGTTAAAATCCCGCACAATTTCAAGGTGCCTGACTTTGAAAAATACAAGGGTAATTCTTTCCCTCAGATTCATTTGGTTATGTATGCCCGTAAGATGTCTACTCAGACGGACAATCATCAACTACTGATTCATTACTTTTAAGACATCCTGGTTGAGGCAGCACTTAGGTGGTACATGGAATTGGATAGTACGAAGATTCGTACTTTCAATGATCTTGGTGAAGCCTTCATAAGACAATACAAATACAACCTAGACATGGCTCCTGATAGAGATCAACTTAGGGCTATGTATCAGAAAGAAAAAGGAGAGTTTCAAGGAATATGCTCAAAGATGGTGTGAAGTTGCCGCCCAGATCTGTCCTCCCCTCGAGGAGAAAGAAATGACAAAAATATATCTGAAAACACTAAGTCCATTCTATTATGACCGCATGGTCGCAAGCATACCCAATGATTTCACTGAGATGGTGAACATGGGGGTACAACTTAAGGAAGCAGTCCCAGAGGGACATTTGACTAAGGATGCATAATCATCCAGTAGTATTAAGAAACATGGAAGTGGGTTCCAAAAGAAGAAAGAACAAGACGTCAGCATTGTCTTACAAATCCAGCAAAGACGAAGGTACCAACAACGACAGGTAGCAGCAGTGTCTCCTGTTATCAACTCAGCGCCAACTCCGACCTACCAACCACCATTCTCTTAGAATCAGCAGTCCAATCCATAGTATCAACATCAATATCAGCAATAACAACCACAATACCAGCAACGATAGTAACAACCTTCACAATAGGCTCGCCCGCAATACAGCAGCAATAATTGTATTAAAAGGACACCCAACTTTGATCCCATACCAATGACATATACAGAGTTATTCCCAGATTTGTTAGCAAAGGGTCATATTTAGACTAGGCCTCCTCCAGTTATCCCAAAGGATCCTCCCTATTAGTTTAAAGCTGACCAATTATGTGCCTACCATCGAGGAGTGTCTGGTCATGCTATCGAAAACTGCTTTAGCTTTAAAGCTCATGTTCCGAGGCTCATCAAGGATGGGATTTTGTCTTTCAAAGGCAATAATCTGAATGTTCAAGCAAACTCGCTACCTCAGCATGGGGGAGCTACCATGAACATGGTATATGGATGCCAGGGCAGCTTAAAATCTATGATGTCCGTCTGATGAATACAAACTTGGTGAAAATGCAATGCAGATTGAGTGGGTATGGTTTGATACCGCCACACAATTATCATTGTTGTGAAATCTATTCTAAGAATAATCAAGGATGTTATTTTGTGCAAGCAGTTCTTCAAGATCAAATGGATAAGGGATATATCCAATAATATAGAATGAGGGATTACAATCCAGTCAACATGGTTCATGGTTGTCCAGGGCAGTACGCACTCTATGAAATCAGATACATCATAAAATCCTTGGTGAAGATGCACCAATGCTTATGTAGGCTTGCTTACTTTGGTCTCGATCAACATAATTATGCAACTTGCATAATTTGTTCCAGAAACCCACGTGGGTGTCCCCTTGTCCGCAATCATATTCAAGGATTGCTAGACTATAGAGCTATCTCAGTCCACTATGAAAGGGAACTTGTGATGTTGAGGAGGAAGTTTTTGTCATAATTCCTCAATTTAATGAACCTGAACGTTTGGAGATTCCTTTTAACAATCAAAGGATTCCTATTGCTTCTTTACCTAAACGTATAGAGATCCCTTATGACAGTCAAAAGACAACTGTGACTTCTTTGGTCATCTATTTGCTAGGTTCAGTCCCATACAAGTCTGAAAAGGCTATACCTTACAAATACAATGCAACTATGGTGGAAAATTCCAGAGAAGTTCCACTACCGTCAGTCATTAACATTGCAGATATGGGTAGAGTCACAAGAAGTGGACGCATATTTGCCAAAAGGGTTGAGGAAGTCATTGCAAGAAAGGAGACTCCAATTAGGGAACCTATTGAAGTAGGCCAATTCAGTGATATAAATCAAAGGAAGGATGATGATGAGGAGTTGAGACTAATCAGAAAGAGTGAATACAATATTGTGGATCAGTTGTTGCACACTCTCTACAGAATGTTTGTGTTGTCTCTTCAAATGAGCTCTGAGGCTCATAGAGAAGCTTTGCAAAAGGTGTTGAACAAGCCTTTGTGGATCACGATGTAACCGTGGATCAGTTTGACAATATTGTTGCTAATATCACCGCTTGTGATAACTTGAGCTTTTGTAATGAAGAACTCCCAAAAGAAAAAAAACCATAACATGGCACTGAATATCTCAATCAACTATATGAATGACGCTTTGTCTAGCGTGTTAGTGGACACTGGTTCATCATTTAATGTCATGCCAAAGTCCACTCTTTCAAGATTATCTTTTCAAGGAGCTCCTATGAGGGGCAGTGGAATCGTTGTTAAAGCTTTTGATGGATCCCAAAAAACTGTTATTGGAGAGGTTGATCTCCCCATAACTATTGGGCCTCATACATTCCAGATTACATTCCAAGTAATGGATATCAGAGCAGCGTATAGTTGTTTATTGGGACGTCCTTGGATCCATGAGGCCGGGACAGTCACTTCAACGCTTCATCAGAAATTAAAATTTGTGAAGAATGGGAAATTAATAATGGTATGTGGTGAACGAGATCTGATCGTAAGTCACCTATTGTCATTTTCTTACTTGGAACCTGAAGAGGCCATTGGAACTCAGTTCCAAGCACTTTCTGTAAGTAATGAAGATATGGAGAAAGGAACATCCATTTATTCTTACAAAGATGCAGTACGAGCAGTTGAAAGTGGGACCACTAAAGGATAAGGAGAGGTTATAATCCTTACTAATAACAAGACTAGAGGAGGCCTCGGGTTTTCTCCAGTATCTGCAGAAACTAGAAAGAAGGATAAAGTCTTTCATCCCATTCGAGATGTTTTCCGTAGTGGAGGTTTCATCTACCCTACTTCGCCAGAAGTTGATCCTATTATGGAAGATAACTATGACGATGATTCATCCATTCCTACAGAAGACTGGGAGCCTTACCTTGCGGATCCTTGGTACATATCACAAGAGGATGCATATATACCATTTTACTCTCCTCAATTTGAGTATATACCTGAATCAGACGACAATATGATTGAGGAAGATCACAGTGCTGAGAAACATCTTGATCCTCCTATTTTTGCCAGAAGCTGATACTATTTTGGAAGATAACTTTGAAGATGATCTGTCTATTCCTGTTGAAAACTGGGAGTCTTACCTTAAGGATCATGGATACATATCACAGGAAGATGCATATGTGCCTTTTTGCTCTCCTCACAAGAAACTTAAGTATACCATGTGGCCAGACAACGATACCGTTGAAGAACAAGTCTCTACTCCGCCAGAAGTCAGTGCCATCCTTGAAGATAATCCTGAGAAGGATTCACATAACTTTGTGATACATGGAGGAGTTTATCAGATTTGGATAGTTGTGGACGTCCTGACTATTGTTACATATCTAATTAATTTTATGTCGTTTGTTGTGTCCTTTCGCTCTGCCCAAGGCAAAAGATGTTTTGTAAGGCCCCCTTTTAAAAATATTTTCTCTTTGCTCTGCCCAAGGCAAAGGAGTTTATTTATTAAGCTGTTGTTTCAAGAATTGATTAATCATAAATAAAGATGTTGTTTTCAATTCCACATTGTTGTTTTTACTTTTTGCTTTTTTCAGAAAATGGTAAACCTAAAAAACAAATAAAAAATGATAATAAATACTTTCAATAATCTTCACACACTCTGCATTTAACATGTTTTCTAAAGTCCAACATCAATCATATGTGCAGATTAACCATAGAAAACCCCATTGAAAAACATGACCATATGCCTTCTCCCAACTTTGAGTTCCTAGTGTTCGAAGTTGAAGAGGAAGAGAATTAAGAAATTCCAGATGAGTTCTCTCAGTTACTAGAGCACGAGGAAGAAACCATCCATCCTTATAAAGAGCTGGTAGAAGTAGTTAATTTGGGTTCATAAGAAGATAAAAAAGAAGTTAAGATTGGAGCATTGCTTGCTCCAGCAGTCAAAGAAAGTGTGATAAAACTTCTCAAAGAATACCCAGACATGTTTGCTTGGTCCTGCCAGGATATGCCAGGGTTGGATACCGATATTGTGGAGCATCATTTACCATTAAAACCATAATCGCCGCCAATCAAACAAAAGTTAAGAAGAACTCGCCCGGATATGGCTGTCGCTCCCAGGATTTTCATCCAGGTACAAACGCGAGAGTGGCGCGGAAAAACAGAGTCGCCAGCCGTGTAAATTTATCCCAAGAGAGGGAAAGGGAACACCGCATAAACCTGAGGAAGAGGGAAAGGAATGGTCATCGCGACCATAGCCTGGGTTCGGGAGTCGGTTACGCGAGGGGAAGGTGCTAGCACCCCACGCGTCCATCGTACTCGATGGGATCCACGCCTGTTGTCTAATCTAAGGGTGAGTTATCCTATCATCTAGGGTTGTACTAAGACGGAGAGAGAAAGACAAAGACAGACTCGGTAGGACGTCGACGTCCTAGGCCTACGTACCCCCTTTGTACAATGGGGAATTCAGAGTCAACGTAGTTCGAACCAAGTTCTTTTTGTGTTTTTTATGAGCGACGTCAAGTTCGCGTCCGGCAGTTAGGGTCGATGCCTATTTGTGACAGACGGATGGTGACGTGCCCTTTTTGAAAATAGCCTTTAGGTTGACGATCCCGAAGGACAAAAAGGTTTGAAGCTGGTTTGTATTTTTTAGGACAGAAGTGGCTTAAGTTAGTTCCTAAGTTGCATTGCACCAAAGTCTAGGGCACAGGGGCGAATACTTAACGCATCGTCCCAAGACAGGACGCTCGCTAAGAACTCTAGAAAGATGAGAGGAAGCCCCTCATTTCTCATTCCCCACGCTTAAGGCTCGTGCGCAATACACCTTATTCTTATTAAGTGTTATAAAGAAATTTGAGATGAGAAGAGAGAAGATACAAGGGTAACTCTAAAGGGAACTATGAGTCCTAATGTTATCATGCATGGATGACCTACGGTTAGTGAGGTTTGGCGACAACCTAAACCTAAAGAAAGGAAAAGATGAGAGAAGGAAAGAGTAAGGGTGAGTGTGGATGACTATCCACACCCTCAAAGAACTTACCTTAGTCCCTGCATAAAAGTTTAGTACGAAATGGACATAAATAATATCAAGGCAAGTGAAAATCAAACAAGGGCAAACAATAGTGATAATGATCCAAACATGAATTCAGAAATCAAAGGAACAACCCCAAAGCAAATGGCACAAGTGCCTTTCAAACAAGGACTTAAGCATGATCAGAAATACACATATAAGCAGATCTCAAGTGAAAGCAAATCAAATATAATTAGAGAAATAGCTTTCTAAAATTCCCAAATTAAATAACAATATTTCCCAATCAGAGACAAACCAAATACCAAAAATCCCTGCAAAAAATCAAGATGTTAGTCATTCAAATAATCAGGCCAAGCTCAGGTGAGAAGTAGGATTCAGTGTGCAAGAAAGAGGACCAGAATGCAATATGAAATAATAATTAAAAATGATATAAAAATATTTTAATGCACTTTAGAATTCTATCTAACAAATGCAAAAAGAACGGATTAAAAATATTGGATGGATGCAGAGAAATAAAATAAACAAATTAGGTATACATTATATGGATAATTCAAAAAGAAAATTGACTAAATAATTAATTTAGATGATAAAAGGATAAAATAAAAATAAAAATAAAATTTTTAAAATTTTATAAAATGATGAAAATGATGCATGAATTTTATGATGATTTTTAGATGCACGAATGTATTTAAAAAAATTAAATATGAAAATGCAATGAATTAAATAAAATAAGATGAAATAAAGCTGCAGGGGGTGCATTGAGTAAAAAAATTGCATTGGAAATGATATGGGCTGAAGAGTGGGGGGCGCGAATAGCAGCCCAACCCATCAGCGAAAAAAAAATTAAAAAAAAAAGGACCCACGTGTGGACCTTAGTCCACCAGTTGACTCACCTCACTCCTTCAGATTGATCCAACGTACCTGTCTTGGTCAACTAACGAAAAAGTAATTAAAAGGGAATAAAGCAATTGGTGGAACACAGTAAGTTCAGTGGGGTAATAAACACCTGATTAATAATTAAAATTCAGAAAAAAAATAAAAAGGAGATAAACGTGGCACGCTATGGACCGTCAGATCCCTAGATCCAACGGCCACAACGTCGTCTTCCCCAAATGTTCTCCGGCGGCCTGTGAATTTCTCCGGCGACGGCGCTAGGGTTCCGCCCGCCGTCTGGGATGAACGTCAACCTGAAACTGTCCAGAAACTGCAAAAAACTACACTAATCCAACCAGATTTTCACAAGGATTTTGAATGTGCACTCCAAATTCACAAATAACCAATATATATTGAAAAACGAAGAGATTAAGGTTAGGGCATAAAACTTCAAACGCAACATACAAGCCATATACGCATCCATATTAAAAACCAATTATATCAGCATGATCAGTGACAATCACACAACAATATACACGCAAAAAGGGAGAGTTTTAGGAGCACGAAAAAATCCACCAACCTGAGATGGTGCAACTCCAATCCTTACTTTTGGCTGCGAATGGTGGTTAATTTCTACTCTGTGGATCAGCAGGAAGAGGTTTGTGGAAGAACTTTTTGCAAAGACCTTGTGGATCGTGAGATTTGTTGAAAGAAAGCTTTAGGGTTCAAATTCTCCAATCCTCCAAATGTCATGTGTGTAGTTTCCCAACCAGTGCATGGATAGGTTTAAATAGCCTAGGGTTTTCCTCTGATAATGAATTGGGCTTGGGCAATTCATTGTTTAGTGAGTTTTTGAATAATTTTGAAAAATCACATTATGTTAAGTACACCTCCTCCATGCATGGATACTTAAGAATTCCATGATGGATCACTTGCATTTGAATTGCAAATTACACCCATATTGACATTGGGCCTTGAAACCATTTGATTCATGACTTTTAAATAACTTGGGAATTTTGAATAATGGAGGATAAGTGATATATACACCATGAAACCACTTGATTCAAAGGTCTAAAATGTTCCTTAGGGATTGTTATTTGACATTAGAAAGTGACATGAAACAATGGAATTGATTATAGGTCATTATGCCCAAAGTTGTGAAAATGGAGCCATGAAAAACCCTAAAAACCACTTTGCCTTCTTTTGATCATAACTGGAGTTTCACAAATGATGTGGAGACCCACTAGTACTTGTTGGAAAGAGGAGAAAAAGATATTCAACTTTAATGTTGTAGAAAAATTCATTTGAAGCTTTCTTGATGATGAAAAGTCAAGTTGAATGTAGTGCAGGAACTTGCCCAAAAAGGAAACTTTCAAATTATAGGTAATTTCCAAATTTAGTAACTTTTGCACCAACTCCTGATTCTTGGTAAATGGCATGAAACTTGACTTTTGAGGACCATATGAGGATGTGAGACCTTTAAAAACTTGGAGAGAGCCTCAAAATTCCACAGTTGACTTCTCCTCTCACTGTTGACTTTTACCCAATTCACCTAATTCTCAATCTTCTGATCAATTGAACTTCTCCTAAACCAAACTGATGGACAACCTCCCATCCCTAGGTACATAGGGACCCAAGGAATACCATGGAATCAAGTCTTTCCTAAAAAATCAGAAATAAACTGACTTTATAGCAAACCCTAGTTTTGGTACCCTTAGTCTAGGAGGAAATAGCACAGTCTCCAGATCCAAATTCCTCTGAATATGATGTGTATCCTCTCCAAAAAAGATAAGATATGCCATTTGATGATGATAAAAACCCAAGGAGCTTGTCCATTGAAGCAATAAACCCAAGAATCTCAAAACCCTAATCTATGCACTAGTTAGGAGAGGATGATCCACCTGAGCTCTCTTGGACAATACCAGGACTCTTGCTTGACCCTCTGAAGCACTGCCTCAGGCACCTTGACCCCATGCTAAGAACCAATGATATGCACACATGATAATGCAAAATGCAATGCAACATAAGCCAGTTAGTAATAAAGTAAGGAGGGCAAATTTTGGGGTGCAACAGCTGCCCCTATTCAATCAACTTGGTCCTGAAGGTATGATAGCGACGGCTTTCAGACAACCAGGATGCACGGAGATTGAATACCAAAGAACCCAGAAATTTGCAATCCTCCACTGGAGAATTAGCCATAAATGCTGTAATGAAACAAACTCTCCCAGGTTATGTCATCTCTGCTGATAAAGAGAACTGACAAAGGAGTCTCAAAATACGCCACCCCTGCTGATAAAGGGAACTGACGAAAAGAATCTCCAAAAGATCACTATCCCTGCTGACAAAGAGAAACTAGAAAAACAAATGCCATCCCTGCTGATAAAGGGAACTGACGAAAGAAATCCCCAAATGATTGCTACCTCTGCTGATAAAGAGAACTAGCAACATAAATGCCATCCCTGCTGATAAAGGGAAACTGACGAAATAAAATCTTCAAAAGATTGCTATCTCTGCTGATAAAGAGAAACTAGCAAAATAAATGCCATCCCTGCTGATAAAGGGAAACTGACGAAAGAAAATCTTCAAAAGATTGCTATCTCTGCTGACAAAGAGAAACTAGCAAAATAAATGCCATCCCTGCTGATAAAGGGAAACTGACGAAAGAAATCTTCAAAAGATTGCTATCTCTGCTGATAAAGAGAAACTAGCAAAACAAATGTCATCCCTGCTGATAAAGCGACACTGACAAAATAATATCTTCAAAGCTTGTTATCTCTGCTGATAAAGAGAAACTAGCAAAATGCCATCCCTGCTGATAAAGGGAACCCGACAAAAGAAAATCTCCAAAAGATTGCTATCTCTGCTGATAAAGAGAAACTAGCAACATCAATGTCATCCCTGCTGATAAAGGGAAACTGACGAAAGAAAATCTTCAAAAGATTGTTATCTCTGCTGATAAAGAGAAACTAGCAAAATAAATGTCATCCCTGCTGATAAAGGGAAACTGACGAAGAAAATATCTGAAAGATTGCTATCTCTGCTGATAAAGAGAAGCTAGCAATACCAATGCCATCCCTGCTGATAAAGGGAACTGACGAAGAAAATATTCGAAAGATTGCTATCTCTGCTGATAAAGAGAAACTAGCAAGGCGACTTCACTGGGGATAATGTGAAACAAGACTTTCTGATTTAAACCACCTCTGGCAGCAAGAACGGGATTTCACAAAAGAGAAAGGCCAGACAAATTTCTAACGGATCCATGATCCATAGATAAGATGACTCCGCTGGGGAAAGGAGAAGTCTAAATAAAAGACTCTGCCGGGGAGCACCAGTATGAGGAACGTATCCCTCCAAAATCTTCTGAGTTATACCATCTCTGCTGGGAAAGAGAACTGGCAAGGAAAGCATCAAACCTGGCTTATGCTTCGAATGCAAATGTTTGAATAATGGCGTAATGCTCCATACGACATGGAAATGCTACACGTTTGAGGATGCAATGCGAATGCTTATGATATGCAAAAAGGGTCTTTCTAGCAAAATAAATGCCGGAGAGAAAAAACCAATTCATCTGGGGATGACAAAAATAAATTGTCCTTTGAATCTAGGAACTCTGCTGAGAAGTGTCCTACTGAACGACTCTTCAGATCAACAACTTTTGCTGGAGATGAAGTCCCGAGAGAACTACCGGGGGCCACACCTGTCTGAAGGTAACATCCAACCTGAGATTTCTCCTCTGCTAGGGGAGTTAAGAATGAACGCCAATGACGGAACCAGAAGTCCGTTGCTAAGGATTGCTGATAACCAATTGGGCTCAGGACCTGCTGGGGGATGTCAGCCCATAATACCATCCTGCTTGGGGATACTGCTGATCTTAGCCTGCTGGGGAGAATGAGTTTACTCCCACCTTGCTGGGGATTAGAATATGACATCGTCGGTGAGAGCACGCTTCCTGACTGGATGGGGAAGGTGAACACCCTGATTCTGTGGGGAAATAACGCCTTGATCCGGAGAAAATACCTCCCACGTCTCCTGCTGGGGGGAAGTTTGCTCTGCTGAGGAAAGCTTGTCCTGCTGGGGAAGGAGCAATCTCAATGCTGGGGAGAGCAACCTGCTGGGAAGTACAATCCTGTTGCCCTGCAAGTCAAACAACAACAAAAGAATATGCCACAACCTGGCTATCCCCGTTAACGCCTAAGTAACTTCTACTGCTTTTCGTTATGCTTTACAAAGCTCGAAATTTTATATGCAATGTTTATCAAAAATATCGGACGTTTTTGCAAACAAAATAGTAAAAGTAAAAGTAAAACAAACAATGGAAAGCTCTTTGAGTGAAATGAATATTTTATTGAAGAGTGGCCTGCAAATAGGCATTTACAATAGGAAGCAATTCCTAAAAAGAGGTAATTGCGTAAAAGCAAAAAAAGAAAATACACATGTCGGCAATGTGGGGAACAGATATCCACCATGATTTGACTTAGCTATGACCCATATGTCTTGCTTATCCACAAATGTCTTGACCTTCGAAGAGACTAACTGTACTGATTCCTTTCTTTCAGAACTTCCAGGTATTGAGAGTGTTCACAGATCGAACGCAGACCATAGGCTTTCGCTTATAAATCCCTAACTTTTGCCTGGATCGCCCTTTTCGGGTTTTCAATCCACCGGGATACCCATTTTTGCCAAAGTCGCCTTTTCAGGTTTTCAACTTTGCGGGTTTACACATTTCTTTTTACATTTTATCCCTAACTTTTGCCCGAACCTTTTCCTTTTTATGGTTCGCCGGGATGCCCCTTTTTTGCCTGGATTTTCTTTTTATGTCCAGCGGGTCTCTTTTATGCGAAGTATTTTTTGACTACGTCTGCATTCACAGGGGATGTAAAATCTTCACCATCCATAGTTGAAAGTAGTAAGGCTCCACCAGAGAAAACCTTTCTGACTACATACGGCCCTTCGTAGTTTGGAGTCCATTTGCCCCTGTGATCTGTCTGAGGAGAAAGGATCCTTTTCAAAACCAATTCACCTGTCTGAAAATTCCGAGGACGCACTTTCTGGTCAAAGGCGTGCTTCATCCTACTCTGATACAATCGACCATGTGCGATGGCTGCCAATCTCTTTTCTTCAATAAGGTTCAACTGATCCAACCTGGAACGCACCCATTCAGCTTCATCAAGCTTCACATCTGCCAGAACTCTCAAGGACGGAATCTCGACCTCTAAGGGTAAAACTGCTTCCATACCATATACCAATGAGAAAGGGGTTGCCCCAGTTGAGGTACGCACCGAAGTATGATAACCATGTAGGGCATAAGGTAACATTTCATGCCAGTCCTTATACGTTACCACCATCTTCTGCACAATCTTCTTGATATTCTTATTCGCCGCCTCAACAGCACCATTCATCTTCGGACGATACGGAGAAGAATTGTGATGCTCGATCTTGAAACTCTGACATAGTTCCTCCATCATCTTATTATTCAAATTCGAGCCATTATCAATAATGATTCTCTCCGGGACCCCATAACGACAGATGATGTCCTTCTTTATAAACCGGGCTACCACTTTCTTGGTGACGTGGGCGTACGAGGCTGCCTCCACCCATTTTGTGAAATAGTCAATGGCAACCAAAATGAAACGATGCCCATTGGAAGCAGTAGGCTCAATCTTCCCAATCATGTCTATACCCCACATTGCAAAAGGCCAAGGAGTTGACAACAGATTTAGAGGCATAGGCGGTACATGCATCTTATCCGCATAAATCTGGCATTTATGGCACTTTCGGGCGTACTTGAAACAATCAGAATCCATAGTCATCCAGTAATATTCTGCCCTTAACAACTTTCTAGCCATGGTGTGTCCACTGGAATGAGTACCGAAAGAACCCTCGTGAACTTCCTCCATCAATGAGCCTGCCTCGTGTTCATCAACACAATGTAGCAAGACCATATCGAAGTTCCTCTTATTTATCACATCATCCTTGTTCAGAAAGAAGTTCCCCGCCAACCTTCTCAGAGTCTTCTTATCTTTGGTGGAGGCACCCTCTGGATACTCTTGTCTCTTCAGAAAAACCTTAATATCATGATACCACGACTTGCCATCTGACACATCTTCAATTGCAAACACAAAAGCTGGTCTGTCCAGACGCATGATTCTAATCGACGGAGTTTCATTCCAACGGTTCACCTTATACATGGATGCCAATGTCGCCAACGCATCAGCCATCCGATTCTCAGCTCGGGGCACATGATGAAAATCCACCCTATCAAAGAAAGGTAACAACCTTCTGGCATAGTTGTTGTAAGGCACCAGGTTCGCCTGAAGAGTCTCCCATTCTCCTGTAATCTGATTAACTACCAATGCGGAATCACCATAGACATCGAGGTTCTTAATTCTTAAATCAATTGCTTCTTCTAACCCCATGATGCATGCTTCATACTCCACCTCGTTGTTGGTACATACGAACGCTAACCGGGCAGTGAAAGGTATATGAGAACCCTTCGGGGTTGTAATGATTGCCCCAATTCCATTACCATATGAGTTGACAGCCCCATCAAAAATCATCTTCCACTGAGACCCAATCTCTGGTCCTTCGTCAGGCAGAGGCTCTTCACAATCCTTCATTTTCAGAAACATAACCTGCTCGTCCAGAAATTCAAACTTCATAGGCTGATAATCCTCGACTGGCTGTTCAGCAAGATACTCTGACAGAACACTTCCCTTAATGGCCTTCTGAGAAACATACTGAATATCGTACTCTGTCAAAACCATCTACCAACGGGCTATCCTTCCAAAAAGTGCTTGCTTCTCAAACACGTACTTAATCGGATCCATCTTCGAAATCAACAAGGTTGTGTGATTTAACATATACTGCCTTAGGCGCTTGGCTGCCCAAGCGAGTGCACAACATGTATTTTCCAGCATAGAGTATCTTGATTCGCAATCAGTGAACTTCTTACTCAGGTAGTAAATGGCGTGCTCTTTTTTACCTGTCTCGTCGTGTTGACCGAGCACACAACCCATCGAATTCTCAAGAACCGTAAGGTACATAATCAACGGTCTCCCAGACACTGGTGGCATAAGGACTGGAGGTTCCTGCAAATACGTCTTTATCCTTTCGAACGCCTCTCGACAATTTTCATTCCACCTGACCTCCTGATCCTTCCTTAACAACTTGAAAATTGGTTCACATGTGGCTGTCAGATGAGAGATAAACCTGACAATGTAATTCAATCTCCCCAAGAAACCACGAACCTCTTTCTCTGTTCTTGGCTCAGGCATCTCCTGTATGGCTCTTATCTTTGCAGGATCAACCTCTATACCCCTTTCACTAACAATGAAACCCAGCAATTTAATAGACCTCACGCCGAAAGTGCACTTGTTCGGATTCAATCTCAATCTGAACTTCCTCAACCTTTCAAACAACTTCTGGAGGTTTACCAAGTGTTCTTCCTCTGTTTGTGACTTCGCAATCATGTCATCAACATAGACTTCAATCTCCTTGTGAATCATATCATAAAAGAGAGTCACCATCGCCCGCTGATAGGTTGCCCCAGCATTCTTTAATCCAAAGGGCATTACCTTGTAGCAAAATCTTCCCCACGGTGTTATGAACGTAGTTTTCTCCATGTCCTCTGGGGCCATTTTGATTTGGTTATACCCAGAGAAGCCATCCATGAAGGAAAACACAGAATATTGAGCAGTATTGTCCACTAACACGTCAATGTGGGGGAGCGGGAAATCATCCTTCGGGCTCGCCCTATTCAAATCTCGGTAATCCACACACATCCTGACCTTCCCATCCTTTTTAGGTACAGGTACAATATTAGCAACCCACGGAGGATAATTTGTCACAGCCAGAAATCCGGCGTCCAACTGTTTCTGAACCTCTTCCTTGATTTTGACAGCCATATCTGGTTTCGTCCTCCTCAATTTCTGCTTGACTGGAGCACAACCCTCTTTAAGCGGCAGTCGGTGTGAAACAATGTCAGTGTCAAGCCCAGGCATGTCTTGGTAAGACCAGGCGAAGATATCCACATACTCTCGAAGTAACTCAATCAATCTTCCCTTAACGGTGTCTTCCAGGGCAGACCCAACCTTTACTTCTCGTTTAACATCCTCGGTTCCCAGATTAACAGTCTCAACTTCCTCCTGATGAGGTAGAATAACCCTTTCCTCTTGTTTCAGTAGCCTGGCTAATTCTTCTGGTAAGTCACAGTCTTCGTCAGTCTCTTCTTCGGCCTGATAGATGGGATTGTCGAAGTCATATCGAGCCATAGCTAAGTCATGGGTGGAATCTGAACAAAGGAACCTGCATGATGGATGTTTTATGTTCATTATGAGTGCAACAAACAAGAAAACACATTGCCATTTTGATGTGGGTTAATGCAAAAAGTAAAAATAGAAAGACAGGGATCAAAATATTTGAATGAAAAAACGTCCTTTATTGATGATAAAAATAGCAAATAAAACATCCAAGCCCTACAAATAAATATCACTACGCCTTGGGCAGAGCGTAGGACTCAACATAACAGAAAACAAAGGTAAATTACTCTGGGCACGTCACTTGGATAACTTTCTCGGAGGACCAGTTGCCTAGACTCTGACCAGGAATGCAGGGACGGATCCATTCATCCATGTCACAATCACTATCTCCTTCATCCTCAATAGCATTGACTCTGTTGAAGAAAACACCGACACTGGTGAAACGGACTGGACCATAGAACTTGGGAGGCTCTTCAGAACGCCTAGGTGGCTTGTATCCCAGTCCATGAGTATCTTGCTTCCTTTGAACATCAATAACACTGCCCCACTTCTGAGAACCACCAGCTTCAACTATAGCACGCGCCTCTTTGAAAGAGGACATTGGAACTTCTGGTTGTATGACGACTTCAGGTTGGGCAACCGCCTCAGGCTGACTGACTGCCTTTGGGGGTTCCTCGAGAATCTTCACAGCTTCAAAGGCTTGGCACAAAGTTTCCTGTATCTCACCATCTACCTCTACATACTTGAAGGTTGATAGGTGACTCACCATGATATCTTCTTCACCACAAACAGTCACAACATGGCCATCCACCATATACTTCAACTTCTGGTGCAGCGTAGAAGTTACTGCCCCAGCACCATGGATCCATGGGCGGCCCAACAAACAACTATAGGCAGGCTGAATATCCATTATGTAGAAGGTGGTGTTGAAAATCTCAGGACCCACCTTGATCGGCAAAACTAACTCTCCAAAAACTGACCTCTTGGAGCCATCAAAAGCACGTACCACCAAGTCACTTGGTGTACAAATCAACCCACGAGTATCCAACCTCATCAAAGCCTTCTTTGGTAACACATTCAAAGACGACCCAGTATCGACTAACACATGTGACATTAAGGAGCCACGACATTCCACTGAAATATGCAGAGCGTTGTTGTGATTCCTCCCAGTCGGAGCCAGATCTAAATCGGTGAAACCCAAACCATTACCAGCATTCACATGAGCCACAACCCCTTCTAACTGATTGACGGATATTTCCTGTGGTACATAAGCCATATTCAGAACCTTCAGCAATGCATTTCGGTGTGCCTCAGAGCACAACAGTAAGGATAGAATGGAAATCTTCGATGGAGTTTGGTGGAGTTGGTCAACAATCTTGTAATCACTTTTTCTGATCAACCTCATAAACTCTTCTACATCTTCTGAGAAAGTATCCCCACCTGGCTTTGTCGTAGAATTATTAGCTTCCTGCCTCTGTACGGACTCATCCATCATCTGTTTACCCTTGTCTTGTCTTGAACTGCCAGCTTGATTCTCTAACGAAATAAAGACCCTACCACTCCTAGTGATAGCCCCTGCCTCAACAAGATTTCCAACCCCTGTATTCACAGCTGATGTATCCTCCAATTCCTGCTTCTTACCATTAACAAACACCTCGGCCCCATAGTTCTATGGGATGGCCTTGGTGGTCTCATAGGGGACTGGTCCAGGAACAGTGATAGTGACTGGCGCTGGTCTCGCCGGCGCTGATATAGTTATTGTCTTGAATGGAATTGTTATCGTGGCAACATCAATCTCTCTGTCAGTAACATTACTCTGCTTGCAACCTCTGTCAAACTGTAATACCCCTTCGCTGATCAGTTTCTGAATACCTGCTTTTAATAACTCACAACCGCCTGGCTGCGACACACATCCTACATAACCTTCATCACAACCGGGAAATACCCCTCCCTTTAACAGTCTTTCCTTCACCACACCCAAGGGAGTTTGGACTTCGTTCACATCTGAAATCAAACTCAAGTCTTCACAGTCTTCAATAATAGCATTGATCTTCGGCCCACCGTGATTCGGCATCGGGTTCTGATTCATATTTGGAACGTCATTGGAGAAATTGATGGCCTTGGAATCCACCAAATCTTGAACCTTATGCTTAAAAGCTTTACAGTTCTCAGTATGGTGTCCGGGTACCCCAGAATGAAACTCACAGTGAGCGTTGGCGTCATAGCCGGGAGGTGGATTACCAGTAGGTGGAGCTAATGTTCTCGTCTGAATTAACTGCAGTTTTAACAAATGCTGGAATAATTGAGAGTAAGACATAGGTGGAGTGTCAAAATGCCTATCCCGCCTATTCTGAGGCTGTGATCGGTAAGGAGCCTGATTTTGTTGTTGAGACACTGCTGGCTGCTGAGGTGCTGCTGGGATGGTTACAGAAGCCACCTGCTGATTGTAGTTCTGACGAGGTCCATCTCTACCACGATATGATGACACAGAGTTCGTATCTCCCTCCTTCTTCTTATATCCGCTGGCATAAGTCTTCTTACTTCCTCCAGATGAGGACCCATCACCACCTGATATCTTACCCGCCTTAATTCCGCTTTCCACCATCTCTCCTACTAAGATCAAGTCAGCAAACTTCCCAGTCATACATGGTACCAGCTTTTCATAGTAATGACCCTGCAAGGTGGCCATAAACATAGTTATCATTTCACGTTCCAACATGGGAGGCTGAACCCTCGCTGCCAGTTCACGCCACCTCTGAGCGTACTCCTTGAAACTCTCGTTGTTCTTCTGTGATAGATTCTGCAGCTGTGTTCTGTTAGGATCCATGTCAGTGTTATATTTGTAGTGTCTAATGAATACCCTAGCCATATCTCTCCAACTACGCACATCCTTCCTCTCTAGTTGCATGTACCACTCCAGGGATGCCCCAGATAGGCTATCCTGGAAGCAGTGCATCATCAGCTTCTCATTCTTCGCATGCGCAGCCATCTTACTTGCGTATGCTCTCACATGTGTCCTCGGACAAGTCATACCATTATACTTCTCGAAAGTGGGAGTCTGAAACTTGTGCGGAATAACAACACCTGGAACCAGCCCCAAATCCTCTAGATCCATTCCCACAGAATCCTGATTCACAACACCCCTTAGCTGTTCCTCAATCAACTGGATTCTCTGATCATGGTCAGTCTGGAGACCAGCATCCCCACCTGGCAAAGAAAATACATCATCCTGAACATCATCATACTGACGGCCATGAACTGCGCCAGCACCAGTACCACCTCCCACTGCAGTGGGAATCACAACACTTTCTCCTCCGCCCAGAGGAATCACAACACCAGTAGCAGGAATACCTCCGCCCGTAGGGCCATTTTGAACATTATTAGTAACACCAGTCTGAATTCCTCCATGAAGGACACCATCTTCTTCAATTCTCGCAATCAGTGGCTAAACGAGAGTCCTCAACTGCTCTTGGCCCTGAGCAACACCTTGCATTAATTCCATGAATTGGTTCATGCGAGTCCGTATCTCAATGATTTCATTCTGTACCTGATCCATGAGCCTCTTCTGATTCTGTCTGGTGGGATACCGGTGAATGTGTTGATCTGCAATCCTGAGATGGGAACAAGATAAGAATACCGGAGATAAACACCTGTCATGCAAAATGATTATGCAAAATGATTATGAATATGCAAATGTAAATGAACATGTTTGAATATTAGCAGGGCGATCCACCCCTTGATTCCAGTTTAATAGAAAGATAGAACGAAACTCCTGCTCATATATTAATAAAACCAGAGGAAAACCAACTGTCAACAATCATAATCTGAGGTAATAAGTCTAAACATAAGAATCATAGGTCCCAACCAATAAGCCTGGTGGTGATCCGAATACAATAAAAGAGAAAAGAAAACTACGGCATATCATCAAAGTTTACAAGTGTCAATCCTCCCCATCCATTATGCTTTATGCACCAGTCTTGAATCTCCTTGAATAGTTTTCTGGTGTCGGGATGCTTCGGCCTCTGAATTAGACCTTGAATGAGAAGGTCTCTCCTGTGTATGATCCCATCCAAGTATCGAAAATGTAACTCCCAAGCGTCTTCTCCAGGAGCACCATCCATGCTAGGACCCTCATGTCTAGGTTTCTTCACTTCAGCTTAGACCTTCAGTTCCTCCATGGAGGCTATGGCTTCATTGAGTCGACCCTCTACTACTTGTCTCTTGAATATCCCTGATAAGATCTCGGCGTCTTTCTTCTTGAGCGTCGACTTCAACTGATCAATCTTAGCTAGGTAGTCGTCTTCCTTTCTTTTATTCTTGGCCATGGCAGTTTCTTGGTGATCATTGAACCTGTGGATTTTCAGCAAAGCCTTGTCTAATTCCTCTTTCTTAGATTTGAGAACCTTACTGATACCATCCAAAGCTTCCTTCATCTTTTGTCTGGATGTGACCATGTCCACTAGCTCTTTTTCTGCTTTAGCAAGGAGCTCTGTCTTCAACTTGGCGGTATGAACAGCTTCACCCCGCTCATGCTTCCACTGATAGATCTCTCTTTTTAGTTCACTATTTTCTTCCCGCAGCCTTTCCTTTTTAGCCCATAATTTGTTATACTTCTCTATCTCAACTGTGGTAGGAGGCTCGATCATCAAAGGATACAAAGGTGGTTCCACTGGGAAGGGAAGAAGCTCCTCTTCTGCCCTCTTCTTAATCCACTCTTTATAGGAAGAAAAAGCCCGGTTATTACATTTTCTGAACGAAGTTTTACCCTTCTTGGTCACCTATTTCCAAGCATTCACAATCCTCCTCATCATCTTTTGATCCTCAATACCATTGAAGAATAAGGATTCTCTAATGTCTCTCTCATCAGGTGGACTTCTCAAAGGGTAACCAAACTGTCTGATAACAAGGGAAGGATTATAGTTAATTCCACCTTTTCTCCCTATCAAGGGTACATTAGGGAATTCTCCACACTTGTAAATAATCTCCATTCCTAGCAAATCATGATTGATCCAAACAATGTTGTCAGCAGTCAAGCCCATAACCCTCTTTGACCATTTCAGAGAATCTTTCATATCAACGAAAGCGCCAGATTCGGGGAGACGACTCAGAAACCAAGTAGATAAGAGCGGTGCACAACAACTCACAGTTTTCCACGCCTATTCTCATTCTTGTAGTGAAATGAGTGATACACATCACCTAGCAAGGTAGGTATAGGATTCTTCGAAATAAAGATTCTGACGGCATCCATATCCACCAGATCAGGAATATTCGGAAACAGGACAATCCCATAGATGCACATAGCTAGGATAACTTAAAAAGCAGCCCAATTCTTCTCTTTGACATGTATGCAGGCTTGATCAAACAGGAACTTCAATAGGAAACCCTTAACTCCTTGTTTTTCTTCAATATTACTGTTCAGAACGGGTTCACTAATATGAAGAGCAACAGCCATTTCTTTTACCCCGGGGTGTTCTTCAGAAAAGAAAACTACATCATGGCTGATGGGGATTCACAAAATAAATGAGAACTCCTCCAACGTTGGGGCCAAGATGTAGTCCAGGAAAGTGAAGCAACGCAAAGACGGATCATAGAACTGAAGAAGTGTATGAATGGCATCCTTCTCATACTTGGAGATGTTGTAGACAAATTTCAGAAGTCTCTCATACCTTCCACTGAACTCTGTACGAACTCCGGAACTAGCCATATTAATCAATTTGTGGATCAATGTCAAAGTTGGATCTGGGAACGAATAGGCGACAGTCTTCTTTCTCTGGACATCCATGCTGAAGTAACCTCAGAAAACCGGAATCAAGAGTAAGATGCAAGCCCTGAAAAATGTCAAACATGTTAGAATGCAAGAAAATGATATGCTCATGCAAACATGGGGTAAAGGCCACACTGCTGGATGTGTTGTCCTGTTAACTGAACGAGAACCCAGAAAACCAGAACTCTGAATCACTGAGATAACCAAGAACCCAAATAATCAGACATTGATGAGAAATCCAGAAAAACCTGGTAGGTTGAAGGTTTCGGTTACCTGCAAACCTGCAAACACCCATCCCCTTTCACATGTGGGTACTAGGATGTTCAGTATCCCGGGCTCTCAGGTCGAGAAATGATGATACGTTCACCATTTCTGGTTTGGCATCATCATCAATCGAGGAGGCCTCAACTGATTCTCCAAAGCGGAAGGTCCTCAGCTTTGGCACTGAGGTCGAGAAACAATAGTACATTCATCCCTCGGGGTACAGTACTATCGTCAATCGAGGAGTGCCTCCACTGATTCTCTTCAAAACATAGGGGCCATCCTATGCGAGTTTCAAAGCGGGCCCTCGGGTGCGAATGGGTTTGCCACAGGATGTGGTCTGCCACTGTCACCACTAAAGAGGGATGTTTCCACTAAGGTCCTCAATGATCGGTCACCATAGTCGACAGCTCTCTAGATCAACACCCCAACATGCGCAAGACACACACGTTAGAATGCGTCCCAAGATAGCCTCGTCTGGTTGTGAATTTCGTGAACACACAAACGTACCAAGCGGGCACGTAGGTCCCACTACTTTCCACCCTAGTCCTAGGGTATACTCAAGCCTGGGTGTTGGGCTTATCTCTCAAACCCACCCAACCTGCAAAACAAATATAGCCAGCACAGCACAGCAGCATGACAGTAATAAAAAATGAAATGCAGAAAATGCGGTAAAAATAAAAATACAACACATAAAGCAAAACAAAAACAAAACACCCAAAGAGAACAAAGACAAGCAAGCGCTAGGATTGACTCGCTTAGGGATGAACCAGAATAGGTCAACGTTCGGTCCCCAGCAGAGTCGCCAGCTGTCGCTCCCAGGATTTTCATCCAGGTACAAACGCGAGAGTGGTGCGGAAAAACAGAGTCGCCAGCCGTGTAAATTTATCCCAAGAGAGGGAAAGGGAACACCGCATAAACCTGAGGAAGAGGGAAAGGAATGGTCATCGCGACCATAGCCTGGGTTCGGGAGTCGGTTACGCGAGGGGAAGGTGCTAGCACCCCACGCGTCCATCGTACTCGATGGGATCCACGCTTGTTGTCTAATCTAAGGGTAAGTTATCCTATCATCTAGGGTTGTACTAAGACGGAGAGGGAAAGACAAAGACAGACTCGGTAGGACGTCGATGTCCTAGGCCTACGTACCCCCTTTGTGCAATGGGGAATTCAGAGTCAACGTAGTTCGGACCAAGTTCTTTTTGTGTTTTTTATGAGCGACGTCAAGTTCGCGTCCGGCAGTTAGGGTCGATGCCTGTTTGCGACTCAGACGGACGGTGACGTGCCCTTTTTGAAAATAGCCTTTAGGTTGACGATCCCGAAGGACAAAAAGGTTTGAAGCTGGTTTGTATTTTTTAGGACAGAAGTGGCTTAAGTTAGTTCCTAAGTTGCATTGCACCAAAGTCTAGGGCACAGGGGCGAATACTTAACGCATCGTCCCAAGACAGGACGCTCACTAAGCACTCTAGAAAGATGAGAGGAAGCCCCTCATTTCTCATTCCTCACGCTTAAGGCTCGTGCGCAATACACCTTATTCTTATTAAGTATTTTAAAGAAATTTGAGATGAGAAGAGAGAAGATACAAGGGTAACTCTAAAGGGAACTATGAGTCCTAATGTTATCATGCATGGATGACCTACGGTTAGTGAGGTTTGGCGACAACCTAAACCTAAAGAAAGGAAAAGATGAGAGAAGGAAAGAGTAAGGGTGAGTGTGGATGATTATCCACACCCTCAAAGAACTTACCTTAGTCCCTGCATAAAAGGTTAGTACGAAACGGACATAAATAATATCAAGGCAAGTGAAAATCAAACAAGGGCAAACAATAGTGATAATGATCCAAACATGAATTCAGAAATCAAAGAAACAACCCCAAAGCAAATGGCACAAGTGCCTTTCAAACAAGGACTTAGGCATGATCAGAAATACACATATAAGCAGATCTCAAGTGAAAGCAAATCAAATAATTAGAGAAATAGATTTATAAAATTCCCAAATTAAATAACAATATTTCCCAATCAGAGACAAACCAAATACCAAAAATCCCTGCAAAAAATCAAGATGTTAGTCATTCAAATAATCAGGCCAAGCTCAGGTGAGAAGTAGGATTCAGTGTGCAAGAAAGAGGACCAGAATGCAATATGAAATAATAATTAAAAATGATATAAAAATATTTTAATGCACTTTAGAATGCTATCTAACAAATACAAAAAGAACATATTAAAAATATTGGATGGATGCAGAGAAATAAAATAAACAAATTAGGTATACATTATATGGATAATTCAAAAAGAAAATTGACTAAATAATTAATTTAGATGATAAAAATATAAAATAAAAATAAAAATAAAATTTGTAAAATTTTATAAAATGATGAAAATGATGCATGAATTTTATGATGATTTTTAGATGCACGAATGTATTTAAAAAAATTAAATATGAAAATGCAATGAATTAAATAAAATAAGATGAAATAAAGCTGCAGGGGGTGCATTGAGTAAAAAAATTGCATTGGAAATGATATGGGCTGAAGAGTGGGGGGCGCGAATAGCAGCCCAACCCATCAGCGAAAAAAAAATAAAAAAAAAGGACCCACGTGTGGACCTTAGTCCACCAGTTGACTCACCTCACTCCTTCAGATTGATCCAACGTACCTGTCTTGGTCAACTAACGAAAAAGTAATTAAAAGGGAATAAAGCAATTGGTGGAACACAGTAAGTTCAGTGGGGTAATAAACACATGATTAATAATTAAAATTCAAAAAAAAAATAAAAAGGAGATAAACGTGGCACGCTATGGACAGTCAGATCCCTAGATCCAACGGCCACAATGTCGTCTTCCCCAAATGTTCTCCGACGGCCTGTGAATTTCTCCGGCGACGGCGCTAGGGTTCCGTCCGCCGTCTAGGATGAACGTCAACCTGAAACTGTCCAGAAACTACAAAAAACTACACTAATCCAACCTGATTTTCACAAGGATTTTGAATGTGCACTCCAAATTCACAAATAACCAATATATATTGAAAAACGAAGAGATTAAGGTTAGGGCATAAAACTTCAAACGCAACATACAAGCCATATACGCATCCATATTAAAAACCAATTATATCAGCATGATCAGTGACAATCACACAACAATATACACGTAAAAAGGGAGAGTTTTAGGAGCACGAAAAAATCCACCAACCTGAGATGGTGTAACTCCAATCCTTACTTTTGCCTGCAAATGGTGGTTGATTTCTACTCTGTGGATCACCAGGAAGAGGTTTGTGGAAGAAATTTTTTCAAAGACCTTGTGGATCATGAGATTTGTTGAAAGAAAGCTTTAGGGTTCAAATTCTCCAATCCTCCAAATGTCACGTGTGTAGTTGCCCAACCAGTGCATGGATAGGTTTAAATAGCCTAGGGTTTTCCTCTGATAATGAATTGGGCTTGGGCAATTCATTATTTAGTGAGTTTTTGACTAATTTTGAAAAATCACATTATGTTAAGTACACCTCCTCCATGCATGGATACTTAAGAATTCCATGATGGATCACTTGCATTTGAATTGCTAATTACACCCATATTGACATTGGGCCTTGAAACCATTTGATTCATGACTTTTAAATAACTTGGGAATTTTGAATAATGGAGGATAAGTGATATATACACCATGAAACCACTTGATTCAAAGGTCTAAAATGTTCCTTATGGATTGTTCTTTGACATTAGAAAGTGACATGAAACAATGGAATTGATTATAGGTCATTATGCCCAAAGTTGTGAAAATGGAGCCATGAAAAACCCTAAAAACCACTTTGCCTTCTTTTGATAATAACTGGAGTTTCACAAATGATATGGAGAGCCACTAGTACTTGTTGGAAAGAGGAGAAAAATACCTTCAACTTTCATGTTGGAGAAAAATTCATTGGAAGCTTTCTTGATGATGAAAAGTCAAGTTGAATGCAGTGCAGGAACTTGCCCAAAAAGGAAACTTTCAAATTATAGGTAATTTCCAAATTTAGTAACTTTTGTACCAACTCCTGATTCTTGGTAAATGGCATGAAACTTGACTTTTGAGGACCATATGAGGATGTGAGACCTTTAAAAACTTGGAGAGAGCCTCAAAATTCCACAGTTGACTTCTCCTCTCACTGTTGACTTTTACCCAATTCACCTGATTCTCAATCTTCTGATCAATTGAACTTCTCCTGAACCAAACTGATGGACAAACTCCCATCCCTAGGTACATAGGGACCCAAGGAATACCATGGAATCAAGTGTTGCCCAAAAAATCAGAAATAAACTGACTTTATAGCAAACCCTAGTTTTGGTACCCTTAGTCTAGGAGGAAATAGCACAGTCTCCAGATCCAAATTCCTCTGAATATGATGTGTATCCTCTCCAAAAAAGATAAGATATGCCATTTGATGATGATAAAAACCCAAGGAGCTTGTCCATTGAAGCAATAAACCCAAGAATCTCAAAACCCTAATCTATGCACTGGTTAGGAGAGGATGATCCACCTGAGCTCTCTCGGACAATACCAGGACTCTTGCTTGACCCTCTAAAGCACTGCCTCAGGCACCTTGACCCCATGCTAAGAACCAATGATATGCACACATGATAATGCAAAATGCAATGCAACATAAGCCAGTTAGTAATAAAGTAAGGAGGGCAAATTTTGGGGTGCAACAATGGCCATCAAAATTAAAGAAGAAGTTCAGAAGCAGATTGATGCAGGCTTCCTTGCCACTTATGAGTACCCTCAATGGTTGGCCAATATAGTGCCAGTACCCAAGAAAGACGGCAAAGTCAAAATGTGTGTAGACTACAGAGATTTAAACAAAGCTAGTCCTAAAGATGACTTTCCGTTACCACATATTGACATGTTGGTCGATACCACTACAAATTTCAAAGTCTTTTCTTTCATGGATGGTTTCTCAGGCTACAATCAAATCAGGATGGCGCCTGAAGATATAGAGAAAATCTCATTTATTACACCATGAGGAACCTTTTGCTACAAAGTAATGCCTTTCGGTCTGAAGAATGCAGGTGCAACTTACCAAAGGTCCATGACAACTCTTTTCCACGACATGATGCACAAAGAGATTGAAGTATATGTCAACGACATGATTGATAAGTCCAGAACTGAATAAGAACATGTGGAATATTTTTTTATGCTCTTTCATCGTTTGAGAAAATACAAACTCCGGTTGAATCCTAACAAATGTACATTTGGTGTTCGTTCAGGGAAACTCTTAGGTTTCATTGTTAGCCAAAAAGGAATTGAAGTTGAACCTAACAAAGTCAAAGCTATTCAAGAAATGCCAGCACCCAAAACTGAGAAGCAAGTAAGAGGATTTCTAGGTCGTTTGAACTACATCTCCTGATTTATCTCTCATATGACCGCTACTTGTGGGTCGATATTCAAGGTTCTTCGGAAATACCAAGGTTGTGTATGGACAGAAGATTGACAAAAAGCCTTTGACAACATCAAAGAGTATTTACTAGAACCTCTCATTCTGATCCCTCCAGTGAAAGGAAGACCTTTGATCATATACTTAACTATATTGGACGATTCCATGGGTTGTGTTCTGGGTCAGCAAGATGAAACAGGTAGAAAGGAGCATGCCATCTATTATCTAAGTAAGAAATTCACATATTGTAAGTCTCGTTACATTATGCTTGAAAGACATGTTACGCTTTGGTGTGGGCTGCCCGTCGTCTCCGCCAATATATGATTTGTCATACCACTTGGTTGATCTCCAGAATGTACCCGATCAAGTATATCTTTGAAAACCCCGCCTTAACTGGAAGGATTGCCTGTTGGCAGATGTTGTTTTCAGAATATGACATTGAATACCACACTCAGAAAGCCATCAAAGGAAGTATTCTAGCTTATCATTTGGCTCACCAACCAATTGATGACTATGAATCAATCAAATTTGACTTCCGAGATGAAGATGTGATGTATCTAAAAATGAAGGACTGTGATGAACCCTTGCCAAAAAAAGGGCTAGAGCCAGGATCTTGTTGGGATTTGATATTCTATGGAGCTGTCAACGTTTATGGAAATGGAATTGGGGAAATCATTGTTACACCTCAATGCTCCCATATTCCTTTTACCGCAAGATTGACATTCAAATGTACAAATAATGAAGCTGAATATGAAGCTTGCATCATGGGTCTCGAAGAAGCCATTGATTTGAGGATTAAGATTCTGGATTTATATGGAGACTCGGCTTTGGTAATAAATCAGATCAAAGGAGAATGTGAAACATGTCATCCTGGTTTGAATCTTTATAAAGATTATGCAAGGAGGTTGTCAACTTTCTTCAATGAAATTGAGTTTCATCACATTCCCCGTGAAGAGAATAATATGGTTGATTCACTGGCTACATTGTCCTCCATGATTATTGTAAATCGATGGAACGATGTGCCTAAAATCAATGTTATGCGGCTTGATAGGCCCGCTCATGTGTTTACAAAAGAAGAGGTTGTTGCTGATAAACCATGGTATCACGATATTAAATGCTTCCTCCAAAGTCAAGAATACCCACTTGGGGCATCAAGGAAAGATAAGAAGACTTTGAGAAGATTGGATGGCAATTTCTTCCTGAATAATGACGTGTTATACAAGTGAAACTTCGACATGATCTTGCTCAGATGCGTGGATAGACACGAAGCAGACATGTTGATGAAAGAAATTCATGAAGGCTCCTTTGGTACTCATGCCAATGGACAAGCAATGGCAAAGAAAATGTTAAGAACTGAATACTATTGGCTATTAATAGAATCTGATTGCTGCAAGTATATGAAGAAGTGTCACAAATGTCAGATTTATACTGACAAAATTCGTGAACCTCTGATTCTTCTCAACATTTTTTCTTCTCCATGGCCTTTCTCTATGTGGGGAATTGACATGATTGGCATGATTGAACCCAAATCTTCAAACGGACATCATTTCATCCTAGTGGTCATTGATTATTTCACCATGTGGGTTGAAGTAGCCTCGTACGCCAATGTAACCAAGCAAGTGGTGGTCCGATTTATCAAGAACAATCTCATCTGCCGTTATGGTGTTCCTAGCAAGATCATTACTGATAATGGATCGAACTTGAATAACAAAATGATGAAAGTGATGTGCGCCGAGTTCAAAATTGAACACCATAACTCTTCCACTTACAGACCTAAGATGAATGGGGCCGTTGAAGCCACTAATAAGAACATGAAGAAAATCATCCAAAAAAGGGTTGTTACATACATGAACTGGAATGAGATGCTCCTTTTTGCTCTGCATGGGTATCGTACATTCGTTCACACTTCAACAGGGGAAACCCCTTTCTCCTTGGTATATGGCATGGAAGCAGTGCTCCCCATAGAGGTTGAAATCCCATCAATAAGAGTCTTGATGGAAGCAAAATTAATAGAGGCTGAAAGGTTCCAAAGCAGATATGACGAGCTCAATCTGATTGAAGAGAAAAGAATGACAAATTTATGCCATGGTCATTTATATCAACAAAAATGAAGAAAGATTTCGACAAAAAGGTTCGACCTCGTGTATTCAGAGAAGGCGACCTCGCGCTCAAGAAAATCCAATCTTTCCTTACTGATTCTAGGGGCAAGTAGACTCCCAATTATGATTGCCCATACATTTTTAAGAAATACTTCTCAGGCGCTACCTTGATTCTTGCAACCATGGATGATGAGGAGTTCACTCGTCCTGTGAATATTGATGAAGTCAAGAAATACTTCGCCTAAAGAATAAAAGAACAGCTCACTAAGTAGAAAACCCGAAAGGGCGGTCCAGGCAAAAATTAGAGACAAAAAAGAAAAAATTATCCTGGTAGATTGAAAACCAAAAAGGGCAATCTAGGCCAAAGTTAGGGATTTATGGCAAGTAACTGCATCAAACCAGATTGGATTATCTGAAGCAGCCATGTCTATCGAGGAATTCTCAAATCAAATCAGTTTCGCCACAGCTCAAGAACATTGGGAATTCAAAGTTGTTAAGGAGAATAGTGGTCATGGTATTTTAATGTAGCCTTTTCCCTTTAATTACCATTTTCCAACTTCGTAATGATCCATGGAATCGTGCCATTTTCGGGTTACCATCCTATCAATAAAATTTGAGCTTGTGTCCATTTGTTTGCAATTCTTATTTTATTCATATCTTGCAAAATGACATTTTTACTTTTGATAGAAATTCTTGAAACACAAAAAAATTACTTTTAAAAACGTGTGTTTACTTTCCTTTGATTTATGAACATTAGAAGGAAATATCAACAGTTACTCCGAGAACGATTAAGTATCAAAATACATAATCAAATGGTCTCGTGGTTTACCTTGCGAAGCATCTTCAAATGATGGATCTTTACTCCAAATTGTCGTGATGTGTTGGACAGTACAGAATTACTTTACCTCCATCCAGACAAGGTCTGTATGGTTACCTCTTCAAACGGGTTATTGATGTCAGAAGATTATCTGGGTTTCTCCCCAAATGAAGTATTTTCCTCTTCTCAGAGACTTGAGCCTCACAACAGGACTTTGTTCCATTAAATGGCTCTTTTTGCCAGATCTCCCGTAAAATTTCGTTAAGACTGCCCGAGTATCCAATTATAGTGTAATGTTTATTTCATCACCAGTTTATCTATTTCGCCTATTTTGTCAGCATAAAACATAACACGCATTCATTCATACATACATCATGCATAGTTGAATTCATACTCATGTTCATATTGCACTTATTAATAATGTTTACCTCATTCACCTTGGTTGTGTTTATCCCTAAGTAATGTGTTTCCTCTCTCCAGTGGAGTTTGTCAGCCTTAAGCAGAAAATGTATATCGTTTCTAACTCCCCACTGAGTTCAATCCTCATGGAAGTTTTTGCTTTAGTCCTCCTTTCCACTCTTGGATAGGATAAAACCTCAGTTCTAGTTCATCCCTTGTTGGGTAGAGTCATGTTAAATAATTTCTCTCCCGCTTATTCCTAGATTGAATTCAGTCTTTGACCAGTTTGATAACTTGAACCTCTAAAGGGGAAGGGCATTTATTTTGCACCCTTTAAGTGGTTTATTTCCTGAGAAGGAATATATTGAAAGTTCCCTAGTAAAGACGAACTTTACACCTCAGCAGTGTTGTTATAACATTTCCTTGGAATTTATACCTGATGACAAATGGCAGTCTCGTTCAGAGCAGTTTGTTTATCCACCAATAAAGTGATCAACATATCAATTATTTTACATCAGATGGCATCTCTCCGAAATAAAGTCTCGAAGGGAAGTTTGGTGCAGTTTTTCCAGCAAATGGCATCTCTCTAGTTTATCCTCAACAGAGAAGTTTGTTCTGAACCCTTATTTTACATCACATGGCATCTCTCCAAAAAATTCTCGAAGAGAAGTATGATGAAGAAATGGTTGTCTCTCCAGAAAGGTTTCGTTAGAGAAATTTATTGAAGATTATTACAAGTGATTTTTATCTACTCAAATCAACGTTAACCCCAACCAATGGCAATTCTTCAGTAAGTCTGCTACAATTTTTTACATCACATGGCATCTCTCTGAAAAAGTCTCGAAGAGAAGTATGATGAAGTTTATTTTCCATCAAATGGTATCTCCCTAGTGAATCCCTGTGAGAAGTTTGATGAAGATCCTTACAAGAAGTTTTTCACTTTATTTGAGAAATCTGTTTTACAAGTTAACTAACCTGCATCTCCTTGAAGATCCCTGGTGAAGTTATTGATTCAGCAAGTGATTACCTTTTTAGGAACTTGTCTGCTTAACCTTTTCAAGAGAAAGACTTGATAAGAAGAAAGCGAGACCAGTTTTGTGGACTATGTACAGAAATGAGGGGAAGTTTATTTCAGAAACCGAGACCAGTTTTATGGCTTATGTCCAGAAATGAAGGGAAGTTTATGATAACCTTTTCAAGAGAAAGACTTGATAAGAAGAAACCAAGACCAATTTTGTGGCTTATGTCCAGAAACGCGGGGAAGTTTATTTTACCCTTTCTAAGTAATGCTACTTAGTCAAAGAAGATGCTGCATCATTTTCCAAAGATGGAAGTTCAAAATTATCAGAGATATAACCTCATCCCTTATGGAGTTGTGTTCCTCTCCCCATTGGAGTTGGTATTTCTTTCCTAATAAGAGTTACAACCTTTTCCCCAATTCTCTTTCCCCAGTAGATAATTCTTTTACTATTCCCCAATGGTTTAGTCTATCGTTAGTCCCCTGTGGAATCATTTCCCACAGATCCCACGTCTTGCATGACATATCATATCATTATTGGCATCTTAGGGGCTAAAATTGTGCATTGTTGTATTTAAGTCTCTCCTACCTGGTCGAGACTAAGATGTCAATCTTCACATCTAAGGATAGGAGAAACTTAAATAGGGGCATCTGTCATACCCTAATTTTTACCCCTAAGATTCCACCTCATTCACATCATTTACATGACATTTAGCATTACATGTGTGTGTGTGTGTCTTTGTGCATCACTAACCCATTACAAATACAAGAAATGTGTGATTGTTGGCTTTACAAGTTAGGTTGTGCTTCAAGATGTTCAAACTGATGATTAGATGGGGATTGGTGTGATCTTCAACATCTCAAATCTCTATTTCATTCATAAAGATCAATAGTTTCCCTTCATCAACTATCAAGTACAAGATTGCATAATTTCAAACTCATCAAGCTTCAAGTTCATCAGATGCACCAAATTAGGGTTTTTGACTGAGTGAGGCTTACCATTGACTTTTTCATCTAAGGATGATCCTATACTTCAAAACATGGTTCAAGGACATCAAATACATATTTAAAGACCACTCACAAGATCCCAATTGTCCAAGAATCTTGATTCATTGGCAATTACAAAGTTGAATTCATCTGATACAAAGTGAAAGTCAAAGCCTGATTTTTGGCAATTTTAGGTCAAACATGATTTCCTAAAGTCAAATATCATGAAAATATGATTGGTGAATGCATTTGATCATGATAAATCAAGAAAATCAAAGAAAGGATCAAAGTTGCAAAAGTAGGGTTTTGGAAATTTCACTAAGTTATGAAATTCTATGATTTTTACCCTACTTTCCAAGTCCATAACTTCCTCTTCAAGCAACCATTTTCTTTGCTCCAAAGACCAAATTGAAGATATTGTTCCATACTACAACTTTGTCCTAGGGGATGATTTCCAAAAAATGCATGGATAAAGAGATATGTGGCCATGAAGTAGAGGGTTCACTACTTTTTGAACAAAACAACTTAGAAACTTTTTCAATCAAATCTGCCTATGATATGAAGCTAAATTTACAAGCATTTTTTATCATGATCCCAATTGAATCAAGGAAAGTTGTCAACATGAAAGTTGTAGAGGATGTTTCAAGCTTTCCAAAGACTCCAAGACAAAGATTTATCTTACTTGAGCTAGAAGTTATGATTTTTGCAAGAAGCATTAATGAAGCTGAATTCAAGACAGGTTTCTTGTAGCACATGATTTTGGACATACTTTTGATCACTTTGCAAGTCTTATCTCTGCACAAGGTCAACATGAATCTTGTAGTATCCCATAATATCTTCAAGATGGTACCAAATTCGCTGAAGTTCTACCCCTTTGCATAGTAGAAAACCTCATCCCAAGGCATGAACTTAGGTTTTGTGTTGGTGCATTAAGTGAAATGCCAAAAAGTCATGAAACTTGTTCACCAAGTCAAGGATTTGTTATAAACATCAAGACTAAGGTCACAATCTGAATGATGTTGGTCCAAATGGTCAAGATTTGATCTTGCTTAGAAACAAAGCTACTTGAACTTTGCATTCAATTCTTGAAACATGACAAGATACATTGGATAATAAGATGCATCCCAATCCAAAACTTTTCCTTCAAAAAACCAACTTGTTTTCCTATAAATATATGTCATTTTTTATCATTCAAAAGAACAAGAAGACCTCCAAACCTCTATACATCAGAATTGCACACTCTTGCAAATTTCAAAAACCATTAAAGTGAAAACTTGAATTTCACAAACCAGTCCATAAACCTCCATTCCAATACTTCAAACACATCTCATGCCACATATATAACCTTCTGAAACACTTTAAACATCATCAAATCATCCATAACTAGAAATTGCATCTTCACATCACCATTGTTGCATAACTTGCAAGAACGGTTGAATTTTTCATTCCAAACACTTTCCACACCACTTATCCATCCAAACACCTTTTACACACTTAATAGAAGTGATCCAAAGTCTTGAAACACATATGTAACACCTCAATCCATAAGAGCACATCTCACTTGCTCAAACTACAATTTGATTCATGTAGGGAGTTCCATAAGGTTTCGATCCAATTCAACCACTTCAACACATTCCTTGGAGGCCAAGGAAGATTTTAGGATCAACAAATTGCATCTGGAACACCTCTAAGCAAGAATTTGATTTTCACTTTTGAAGGTAAGTGGCTCTTTCCCAAACTCTATGATTCATGCATCATTCATGATCATTTGAGTTACAAACCTATTTGTCATGTTGTGAGGATCATTTACCCTATGTCAATTGCTTTGAATATATATTGTATGGAATTTCATTATAGATTTTCATTCTAGGGTTCTTTCTGGTTCATGATTAATTAGTTGTTATACATTGAAAATTAATACAATTAACTGATACCATCATGTTCCTTATGAAAAAACAAACACTTTTCATGTTTACATTGTGCAAAAATATTGAGTATTCAGGGAGATAGCATTTCCAGAAAATTCAAAAATGGAAGTTGGTGTTTCTGATGGAGAAGATGATGGAGGGCGCGTATTTTCTTTTTAAAATTCTTGTTTTATATTTATTTTAATGAATGTGTGTTTGTTAACAAATAGGCATTGCGCCATGGTGGTTAGTGTGTGTGTTTGGTGTGTGAAGCGAGCTTAAGGTCTGGGGTTCGAATCCCCCCCCACCCCGCTGTAGAGTGCGATTTATGTCGGTGACGCAACCACCTTATCGCCGTTTGGTTTTTCCTCACCGCAATGGTAGGGGTTGGGTGCTACTTTCTGATTTCTTATTTATACTGTGAAGCTGGAAAGGAAAGGGAAGCTATCTCAAACTAACCTTGCACACAAATGTTTAACTGAACAAATGCTAAGAGATTGGGGAGCTCGGGGTCAGGTTATACAATAGGGAATTATCAATTACGCATCCTATATGTGGTTATCCACAGGTTGTTAGCAATTTTCCTTACTGTTTTTTACTTACTGGTGTTTATCTGTTGTGGGTTGGGAAAGTTTCTCCTTTGGGAGTGTTTGAGAGAGAGAGTGAGTTTTTGATGATTTTGGTGAGGTACTGGACCTAAGGTTTTGATTAATGCGTGAAGGTACTGGACCTAAAGTTTTTGATTGGTGTGCTCGCTAAGATTTCGCAATCTTATGCCTACGTATTCCCGTTAAAGAAAACAAGGAAATCAAAGCAATCGTAGTTCCTCCTATTCTATGGGAGGAAAGATATTTGGTGTCTTATTCAAAGCCCAAGATTGAAACTTAAATGGAGTATTTATGTCTTGTTCAAAGCCCAAGGTTGAAGCTGAAGGTTTGACTGAGAGAGAATTTGTCATCTCTAAAGGGAGATATCTCGTTTGTTTATCACAACTGTTGGGTGACTGATTATAAAGGAGAATTACTTTAACTGTGATGTGAGAATCCAGTAATGCCATAATTTCCTTTATGAGGGATTTGTCCTGAAGGAGAAAACTTTAACTCAGTGTTGAGCAATGCCATTTTTCCTTAGGAATCTTTCATGCTAAGAGAGGGACATTGGCTTGGTTGTAAATAATCCAGAGGCTTGCCACTTACAGCAATTAGATGAAAGAGGGGATTTACCAGGATAAGAGATGGACTATAGCTTGGATATTTGGATCAACAAGTGTGCAACTTACAGCAATTATCTGGGATTAGGGTATGTTTGATTTTCTGTTTTGATGAGTGATATACAGAGAACTGCTTCCTACAGAGATGCTTTTGATTTCCTCTGAGGGGATTTTTTTTTTTGTATGTGCCTTGATCAAAGCCCAAGGTTAAAGCTAAGAGATTGATTGACTTCACTGGGAAGGTCCTTATACAAAGCCTAAGAGAAGGCTGGAAAAGGCTGACTCGACAAGAGAGTGTTTATTTGTCTTGTACAAAGCCCAAGATTGAGGCTAAAAAGAGATTGACTCTTTTTGGGGAATATCATTATATAAAGCCTAAGAGGAGGCTGAAAGTTGACTTTTCCAGGGAAATATTTTGCCTGTCTTGTACAAAATCCAAGATTGAGGCTGAAAAGGGAAACTGACTCTATTGGTGAGAGATTTTATCTGTCTTGTACAAAGCCCAAGATTGAGGCTGAAAAGGAAGATTGACTCTGCTGGAGAGTATGATTTGTTTTGTACAAAGCCCAAGATTGAGGCTGAAAAGAGATATTGACTCTGCTTAGGGAGATTAATTCCCAAAGCCTAAAAGAATGCTGGGAGGAATTGACTCCGCTGGGAAGATATTTATCAAGAACTTAAGAGAAGGTTTAGAAAGACTTGACTTTACTGGAAAAAGTTTATATGTGTCTTGTATAAAGCCTAAGATTGAGGCTAAAAGGGAATGACTCAGCTGAGGATATTTCAGGTGTCTTGTACAAAGCCCAAGATTGAGGCTGAAATGAGATTGACTCAACAAGAGTGTCTTTTTTTTATTTGTCTCAACAAGAGAGTGTTTTTACCTGTCTCATACAAAGCCCAAGATTGACGCTAAAAGAGGTTGACTCAACAAGAGAGTGCTGAAAGGAGATTGACTCAACAAGAGAGCATTGAAAAGTTGATTGACTCAACAAGAGAGTGTTGAAAAGGCGATTGACTCAACAAGAGAGTGTTGAAAAGGCGATTGACTCAACAAGAGAGTGTTGAAAGGCGATTTCCTTGAGGTTCTGATTTGGGATAGTGTTATACTGATAATAAGCTGAACCGAGCTGGGGAAATTTAGGATAAAGATTGAGTTTTAGAACCTATGAGGGTTTTAACTCTACTGGAGATTGATTAAATGATCAGGGTTTCTCCTGTGTTTATAGGGAGCTTGAGAACGTCTTTGAGATCCAAGAGGAGATTAGACTGTCCAAGTCTACTGGTATGGAAGATTTTATCTTTGTATGATGCCCAAGAGGAGGCTGGTGCTTTAAGGGATGAGAATCAACCCTAAAATTGGTCTGAGGTTTTGACTCTTTAGAAAGACTTCTCTAACAAAGGATGACTAAGTTATGTCTTATACCTTTAAGAGGTCTTCAGGGTCCTTATATTAAGCCCAAGAGAAGGCATGAGAACTTCTAAGAAGCCTGAGGGTCCTTGTACAAAGCCCAAGAGGAGGCGGGGATGCTTTTAGGAAGCCTGTGGGTCCAAACTTAAGAAAAGTTCAAGAAAAGTTTCACCGGGAATAATCTTTTCTTTAGTGAACAGTTCTAGGGTTTGAAGAAAATCAAGAGAGGTTTCACCGAGAATTAATCCTCTCTAGGGAACTGAATTTCTTTGACAATTTTCTAATAGTGACAGTCTGAGAAAAGTTTCGCCGGGAAAAATGCCTTTCTCTTTGTTCCATATTGTATAAGCCCAAGAGTAGGCAAGACTGTATCTGGAATTCCTATGGGGAACTAGTTCTTACTGTGTTAAAAGAGTGACCACTGGCTTTATCTAATCCTAGACCTAATTGTTGGGGAAAACTCTAAGCAGATAATATACAGGCATATATATATAGATGAAATATATACTGTGTAAAAGAGGGTAGGAGGACTTACAGGTGAGCAAGCTTCCAGCACAAACAAATATATATGTGCAAGTATGTAAAAGAAAGTTGTTTAAAACTTACAGGTGAGCAAGCTTCCATTGTAACAGCCGTATGGTTAGTTGTTCAAGAAATTAAAGAAAGTTTTGATAACAACTATGAATTTGAACCTAAATCAAAAGGGAAAGTTTTTTTGAAAAGATTGGGGCTTACACTTAAGGAGAGGCCCAAAGATTTGTTTAAAAGGCGAAGATCGTGCCGTGGTTTTAGAAAACACATTGGGACTTATACAATGACTGAGGCCCAAATTTATTTATTTTACAAGGGATGGGTCTTACACTCTGTTGGAGGCCCAAATAATTTTAAGAAAATAAAATGGGACTTATAACTCAGGGAGAGGCCCAATGAAAGACAGTGATTGCACCATCGTTTTAAGAATCACAGAGGGACTTATACAATGACTGAGGCCCAAAAGGTTTTCTGTACAACAAGGGATGGGACTTACACTTTATTAGAGGCCCAAAGTTATTTTTATACAAGAGATGGGGCTTACAACTCAAGGAGATGCCCAGATAAAAAATAACGATCGCACCGTTATTTTGAGAATCGTACCGGGACTTATACAATGACTGAGGCCCAAAAGGTTTATGTACAAAAGAGGGTTGGGTCTTACACTCAATTAGAGGCCCAAAAGTGTTTGAAAAAAGAAAAGAAATGGGACTTACAACACAAGGGTAGGCCCAGATGATTTTGTTTGTAAATGGTGATCGCGCCGAGATTTTTGAAATCGTATCGGGACTTATATAATGAATGAGGTCCCAAATGGTTTGTATGTGATAAGTGTTGGGTCTTACACTCGATTAGAGGCCCAAAAGTGTTTAAAATTTAAAATCAAGAGGAAACCCTAATTTTAAATTAAAATATCATTTTTCAAAAGGAAATTTAAATAATAAATGATATAAAAATATCAAATATATTCAAAAATAAATTGTATACTTTGAAAAATATTTTGAAAAATCATGTTTAATGACATGAAAGTTTGAAATTCAATTGGTTTTGAAAAATCAAAGTGGGAATTTCATTTTTTAAATGTTTAAAAACAATAAAAATGAAATTAATTACAAAAATTCTAAATATATTAAATAAATAATATAAATTGGATTTATTTTGTAAAATAAAATATTTAAACACTTTTGTGAATTTTGAGAAAAAAAATCAATTCAAAAACATAAATATTCAGAGACAAATTAATTTTTGAATCAATTAAACAAAATAACAAAAATTCAAATATTTAAAAATTTGAAAAAGGGCGCCAACGGTCAAATGAAGAACACGCGCGACCCTGTTTTCTGCAGATTTGCGTTTTCTCACTTTTCTCCATGATTACTCAATGGTTTTGCACGATTCAAGTACCAATCTTGTTCGTTTTTGAACAAGGATTACAACCATATAGATTAATTGCATTTATATTAAGTATAGAGGAAGAAATCAATGGAAAACCTCAAGAACCCTAATTTTAGCATGAACACAATGAAATTCTATACACGATTGATTCATGCTAATTGATTGAGGGTTATCACTCTACATACATGCATAAACAAGATGGTAACTCAAAAATTCATGATGCATGGATCATAGAGTTTGAAGGGTTCATGCTTACCTCTTGCAGGTGGTGATTGAGTTTGATGATGGAGGTATTGCATATAGGTTCCAATGATCTGGACAGCTTCCTTAGGTGCCAAGGAGTGTGTTTGAATGCTTAGAGTTGATTGAAATAAGCTGGAACTGGTTGTGGTACCTCAACTGCAACTCTCTCAAGAACTTGACCAATTGGCTGGTGATTTGAGGAATTTGATGTTCCAGATGTTGTGTTAGTGTTTAGATCACTCACATATAATGTTTATGACGTGTGTGTGTGTGTGTGTGTGTGTGTGATTGGTTTGGTTGGAATCACTCTCAATCTCAAAACCCGATAGTGACTTGAGTTAGAAGGCAAAATTGGAGTGAAAGGAAGATTTTGAGTAAAGCATCAGTTTGGGTGCTTTGGTGTACTCAAACTGATCACAAATGAGCTCTATTTATAGTAGAGCAAGTTTGTTTTGGCTGCAATAGTTAATGGCAACTGCAGCAGGTCTGTGGCAAATGTTGATCCAATGGAACCTCAAGTCTCCTCTAGCCATTGACTTGAGTTAGAGCACAGGCTATGAGCCTTCTGTGGCAAGGATAAGGCTTGACTGAACTTGGATAACATTGTCTTGATGAATGCCGCCTCTATGCATCAGTTAAATGCTTGAAAACAAAATTGACCATTTGAAGCATCTTGAATTTTAGGAGTGTCATGCCTAAACATAGATCCATGGACTTGTGAGGCTGGTGGATCAGTGTTTGTCCCTTGGTTGTTTCCCCTTGAGGTGTGCAGATGGATAACCATGCTTTTTATTGCACAAATTGATCAATTCGAGCAACAATGCACAAATCTGCCTTGCAAAAATCAGTGAAAATGCCATTTTCAATGGATCATATCTTCTTGCTCAAGTTGAGTTATGGGAGGCTCTTGTACTTTTTAAAGAGCCCACATATGGTACTATCCATGTATGATCATAGTTTGTCTTGAAACTATTTGGATTCAACTGAAAAAAACCCCATGAACTTTGATGTCCAAGGCTGGTAACTTAGGCAGATTTTCACTAAGTGTTGAAAAAGTGTCATTTTCTTCATTTTTGTCATTTTGATCACTTCATAACTTAAAATCCATGAAGAATTGGAGTTTGATGTAGTTGAATCTTTTGTAGAGTGTAGGAAGACGTACAAATCAGGCTTTGGATCACTCAAAATGGCTGCCTAGATCAAAAGTTATGATCCTTGAAAGTTGGCACCAAAACCATCCAAATTTAGTAACTTAGAAAAATTTTCAATTTTTCAAGGGTACCCCTTTTACAAGTTATCTTGGTTTCTTGATCAATTCTTGTTCAAATGACATTATAAATCATATTTTATGAAAATATGAGTCATAAGGATCATTTTTGCCAAAAAAAGTCATGTTTTGACTTTGGGCTCCGGAGCAGTTCGGCGCGTAAAAACCCTAATTCTCGACTTTTAGGGAATGCATCCTCTGAGGGTAATTTAGCTTTGCAAATGGATTCTTAGGGTTATTTTGGGCATATTGAGTCACATTTTGAAGTCTTGGCTCAACCCCTTGTGAAAATCTCACTCTAGAGGTCCCAGTCGTCCAAAAGCCTAATTTGGCGACATCGGGTGTTTCGAGGCTCAAACCACTTGGAATATGGCAACTTTGTGCTTGATTCTTGATGTGGGAGTCCTCTTGATCCCTTATGGGTGTTTGAGAGGTTAGAAAAGTTGAAGATCATGTCATTTCTAGATTGATCCTTTGTCTAAGTGCTCTGAGAGGGCTCAAAACCCTAATTCTTGGTTGTAGTGATAGCTCAACAATCCTTGAAAAGATTGATGAGGCATGATGGAACATCCATATTGTGGCAATGATCCTCACAATGATGGGAAATCTTGGTGGTCAAAATTTGGGGTATGACAGATGCCCCTATTTAATCTTCTTGGACCCGAAGGTGTGAATGGCAAAGATGTTCGGACATTCAGGGTGCAAGAGGATTAAATATTGGAATACCCAAAATTTTGATGGTTGTTATGAATGGCGGCTTGCTCATCCATCTTCTTTTGCTAAGCAGTGTTACTTAGAAAAGGGTAAAACTTCCCCTCGATCTTGGTCTTCAGCCAAGGAACTGGTCTCAGTTTCTGAAATAAACTTCCCCTCGATCCTGGTCTTCAGCCAAGGAATTGGTCTCAGTTTCTTCTTGTCGAGTTTCTTCCTTGACAAGGAATGCTATTTGTAGCGGTCTTCATCAAAACTTCTCGCTGAGTTTTACTACTGGGGAGACGTCATTTGATGGAAAAGTTTTGAGGTCAGACTTGTTGGGGAAACCCATTAGTCTAAGTTGTAGAGGTGTGCAAACTTCTCTATTGGAGATGCCATTTGTTGAATCTACTGGGGAAAACGAGTCTCTTGAAAGACCATTTTTTGGTTAGGGATCTTACATCATACTTTTCTTAGAGATCTTTTCGAAGAAATGCCATGTGATACAATCCAATTTTGAGGTGTTGATGACTTCATTAACATCGAATTTCTTGGGAGAAAAACCGATGTATTGCCGAGAGTCTTTGGTTGAGAGGCTTTCTCTGGGGATTTTCCTTAATTCGGGAAAACGAAAATATCATCTTCAATGATGAAGAGTAATGTTCCAAAGGTGTCCGTCGAATATCTTCTTGCCTTTCAGAGGTTCAAATTATCAAAGTGGTCGAGGACCATCTCCAATCCAGAAATAAACTAGGGAGAAATTTCTCAGACAATTCATTTCCTGACGAGGAAAGAACTGACAACTCGATTGATAAGAGGACTTTTATCACTTGGGAAATGAGCATGACCAGAGTGATAGTAATGCAATATGAATATGAATATGAATCAATAATGCATGATGTATGTATGTTTATGTTGACACTGACGCGGCATACAGACTAATAGATGAACACGATTGGATACTCGGCCACTGCAGGGGATGAAAAGTACCACTGGTTCGAAATAGCAATCCTGCCTTGCTTGGGAGAGGTGGTCCCTGTGGGAAGGAGAGAATCGTCTAGTCAGTCTTAAGAGATACGAACTCTGCCGGGAATATCAGATGAAACATGGCATCTGAAACTGTTGATCCTTCATCCAGGCGTACTGGTTTAGAAGGAGTACTTTGATTCTGCACTTTGAGGTTCAATCACCTCTGGAGAAGCTATCGATGCTCATTTTGAAATTCACAGTCAAAAGAATTTCCATCTTTATTTAAAAGCAGAAAGATTTTGACAAGTAAATTCATTTTTGTTTTATTTCAAGAATCGTTAATCATGTTAAAAATGTCATTCTATAAAGCTAAGAAAAATGAGAATTGCAAACAAAAGCACTAGAGCTCAAATTTTATTGATAATATGGAAATCAGTCAAGCGCGTGATTCCATAGAGCATTTACAAAGTTTAGAAAATGGTAATTTAAGGGAAAAGGGCTACATTTAAACATAACAACCATTATCCTTCTACCAACTTTGAATTTTGGACATCCTGAGCTTCTGTCGAAGATGACCTTGACTTAAGTCTTTTGACGGCTGGTATTACCGTTGGGGGATTTCACCTTATCGGACGTAGTTACTTGCCATTAATCCCTAACTTTTTCTTGGATTGTACTTTGAGATTTCCAATCCGTCGGGATGTTTTTTTTATTATGTCTCTAAATTTTGCCTGGACCGCCTTTTCGGGTTTTCAATCCACCGAGACTTTTTTTTTCAATTATTATTTAGGCGAAGTATTTCTTGACTACATCAACATTCGTGGGGTAGGCAAATTCCTCTCCATCCATGGTTGCGAGTCTCAAGGCGCCGCCCGAGAAGGCTTTCTTGCGAGGAAACTTGCATCAATCTGTTTCTGCACTTCCTCTTTGATTTTGATGGCCATGTCTGGATGGGTCCGTCTCAGTCTTTGTTTCACCGGAGGACATTCTGATTTCAATGGTAAATAATGCTCCACGATGCTGGTATCCAACCCTGGCTTATCCTGATAGGACCAAGCAAACACATCTGGAAACTCTCTGAGAAGTCTTATCAAGCTTTCTTTGACAATTGGACTGAGCAGTGCCCCAATCTTGTCTTCTTTCCTCTCTTCTTCTGAACCCAAGTTGATCGTTTCCAACGGCTCTTTGTGAGGCTCAATAGACCTTTCTTCTTGCCTGAGTAGTCGTGAGATCTCTTCTGGAATTTCTGCATCCTCTTCTTCTTCAGCCTCAAATACCGGGAATTCAAAGTTGGGAGAAGGCATTGGATCGTATGTTTTAATGGGGTTTAAAACAAGCAATCTGCATGACGTGATGATTTGTTTTTTAGAAGAGATAGAGAGAATGCAAGAGTGTGTGCAGTGTTTTTTCTGAAAAATGCTTGTTTTTATTTATTTTTGGGCTGTTTTAGGATTATCATTTTCTGAAAATTGAAAAGTAAAAATAGAAATCAATGTGGAAATGACAGAACGACGTTATTTTATTTATGATTTTGTCGATTCTTGAGATAATGCCCTATAAAACAAAACTTTGTCGCTTTTGGGCGAAGCGAAGAGGGATATTTACAGAAAGCGAACCCTATAAAAACATCCGTTTCACCTGGGCAGAGTGAAAGGTTAAAACAAAGATGGCAATTACTTAGACTTATGGATGACTTTCGGGACATCGACAGCAACCCATTGGCGAGGAACTCCTCGGTGAATCACAAAGTCTGGTACCTTCTTTCTTGATTTGTCCTAAAAAATGACGTTGATTTCTGGCGGAGCATGATCGTTGGAGTCTTCCTCTCATGCAGAGTTGTCATAAATGAACTCTTCTATCATATCTTGCATAATGTTTTCATTCTCAGGCGGATCTCCCCATCCAGTTGGCTGGATGTCTTCGAGCCTGATACGAGAGCTTTCAGGAGCGGTGTACTTGACCAAGAAGTCGTACTTGCCACTTGGCTATCCTAAGGTGTCCCATACTTCGGTGGGACTGGAGGAATCATCCTTCTCGATGACGTTGACCTTAGGAAAAGCATAGTTGATGAACTCTAGTCTTGCAATCTTTGCAGATTCATCGTCGTGTTGGATATCTTCGGAATGTCCTGAGTAATGATCCCAAGACTTGGTGGGGACGCAGGTATTCTTTTCAATATTGCTCAGCTGATAAGCATCATTTGGCTAACTCTTTTTCCCCATGTCTTCTGGGTACGGTTTCCAGATAGGCAAGTCATCCAGTGGGTCATAATAGTCGTAGTCAAAGTTATCTTTCATCGGATCATCTTCCCATGAGTTAGGCGGAGCACGAAATCCTTCAGGATCACAATCTCCATATATCATCTTGACGTCTGATCTTGGTATATATCTCAAATTCTGCGTGGGAAAGCAAAATGGCATATGTGCCTCTCCCTGAGACATATAACCGTCCTCGTTGAGATAGGACTTCCACTCTTTATCTGTATCGGAGGAGTCACCCTCATTGATGGTGTGTACTTCTTGAGACACTGGGTGGAGGAAGCCTCCACTGTGGAAGAAGTGTTGAATGGGACGAAAACCTTCGTCTTTAGTAGTCTGGGTACAGGTTGAAGAAAAACCAAGACCTTTCTTTGTCTTGTTATCAGTAGGAATTACGAGCTGTCCCCACCCTTTTATGTTGTTACTCTTGATCACTTCGAGAGCATCTTTGTATGAGGAAATCGGCGTCCCTTTTTCTGGTCGATTCTCATTGCTTAACAAGAGTGCTTGAAACTGGGTTCCAACGACCTCCTCGGGTTCTACACAGGATAAGGATGATAAGTTGCTGACGATTAAGGGATGCTCTCCACAGACTGTGACTAGCTTGTCATTCTTGACGAACTTCAGCTTCTGGTGAAGTGTCGAAATGATTGCCCCAGCCTCGTGTATCCAAGGTCTTCCTAATAAATAGTTGTATGCTGCCCGGATGTCCATGACCTGGATAGTGACTTGGAAAGTGTGAGGACCGATAGTTATGGGAAGATCGACTTCGCCGATAACTATTTTTCTAGATCCGTCAAAGGCTTTGATGATGACCTCGCTGCCTCTCATCGGAGATCCTTGAAATGATAGTCGCATTAGAGTAGATTTCGGCATAACATTCAGAGCTGATCCCGTGTCTACCAGTACGCTGGCTAGAGCATCGTCCTGGCAATTGACTATAATGTTAAGCGCCATGTTGTGATTTTTGCCTTCTTCCGGCAGCTCTTCATCACTGAATCCTAAATTGTTGTAGGAAGTGATGTTGGAAATGATGCTGCCAAACTATCTTGCCGTCACATCTTGTTCTACGAAAGCTTGGTCCAAGACTTTCTGCAAAGCTTCCCTGTGAACTTCGGAACTAAGTAAGAGAGATAGCATAGAGATTTTAGATGGAGTTTGCAACAGTTGGTCCACAATGTTATACTCACTTCTCTGGATGAGCTTCAGCATCTCATCATTGTTCTTTGTAAGTTCGGGGTCACTGGATTGCCCGATTGGTTGATTTGGAACTTCTGTTTGAGGTTCCTTTTCTTTGGCTGGCTCTCCCACTCCTCTGTTGAAGATCTGGCCGCTCCTTGTTACTCGACTGATGTCGTCAATGTTTACGACGAAGGGTAATGGAGTTTCCTTTCCATTTTTTATTGTTGTTGCACTGTACTTGTAAAGGATATCCTTTTCTGATTCGTACGGTATTGGACCCGGAAGATAGATAACCACGGGAGCGTTTTGATTTCCCTAACCATTATAGGCCACCTCAATCAGTTCCTAGTTGGGAACCTTTCTACTGTCCAGAGGAATTCTTGATTCATCGAGTAGAGGGATTATAGCACAAACGTCTTTGGTCCTCCCATGATCATAGATTATGACAACATCTTTGCTTTGATCAAGGAAATAGTCAGGTATCTCGTTGGTCGAACCAGCACTTAAACATGGTCGGATCTCTTTGTGGTCCAACTGATTTTGAAGATCTACTCGTACGACGTAGCATCCTTGGTTGTTCTTTGAACAAACTCTACAGCCCTCGTAATTGTGAAGTGGCACCCGGCCACGCCCGCTTTGTATGCAGTGCATCTTTACCAGATCTGTTTCCATCGAGCGGACATCCTGACTTTGATATCTAGTAGGATTCTCGTCAGTCATACTGATCTGCTGTGTAGCTTCGTCCAAGTAGATTGGAAGCCACCAGTTGTCCAACAAGTGTTGAAGTGTTCTTTGGACGAGTGCACACCCTTGATCGTTCTTACGACACTCTTTACAGTCTTGATATACATGTGAAGCCAGAAAGCCGAGCCTGACTTGCTTAGCGTGTAATTCTACCAGACTGGTATTCATCAAGCGTATGTCAAAAATCTGAATCATATTGACTTGATGGTTATTTTTTTCACGATAGTCTTGGATCCATCCGAGATCCATCTGACGTTGGAGAGCCTCTTGTATAAAAGAACATCCATGATTTCTTATTGAGTAGATAGGACAGGTATTGTAATCATGTTGCGGCAGATTATAGTATTGACTTTGCCTCGAGTGCATTGCCACCAAGTTGACGTTCATCGCTAGAATGTTGTGGTTTTGGACAATGTTGGGATTTGCGTGAGCCATATTGACTTCACGGATTTGGTGATCTTGGATCCATCCGATATCCATTTGTTCTTGTAGAGCTGATTGCACTACTGAACATCCTTGATTATTCTTTGAGCAGATATCACACTGGTGATAATTGTGAGGTGGTACATGACCGTATCCACTCTGTCTACAATGCATCCTGACCAGATTGGTTTCTAATAGGAGTACATCATGAATTTGATAATTGTGGCTAACCTCTTCCTCTATCAAATTTATTGCAGTCTTCTCATGTTGAGGCAACAGGTTCGTCTGAATGTTTGGATTTATATCCTTGAAGGATAAGACCCCGTTCCTGACAAGTTTATGTACATCAGACTTGAAGCTGATACAGTTCTCGATGTTGTGCCCTAGTCCTCCTTGATGGTAAGGGAAAGTTTGATCCGCTTTGAACCAAAAAGGCGGATTTTCTGGTACTGTAAGAGGAGACCTGGTTTGGACATGCCCCTTGACCAGTAGTAGTGGAAACAATTCTGCGTACAACATTGGTATAGGGTCGAACCCTGATGGTCGAGTCGTATGGTTGTTATTGTTGTATTATGGATGAGCCTGCTGAAGAGGTTATTGTGTCCTTTGCTGATACTGTTGTTGACTTGGTTGGCTCTGAGCAACCTGAGGTTGATAAGTCGGAGCCGGCGTTGGGTTGATAGCAGGAGTAACTGCTGCTACTGGTTGATACCTTCACCTTTGCTTTCCGAGAGAGATATTACCAATATCTTGCTCTTTTTTCTTTGGGAAAGCATGACTGTATCTTTTGGTACTGCTCGATGATTCTGTGTTTTTGATCAAATGTCCCTCTCGGACTGCTTCCTCAAGGCGCACCCCCATGTTCACCATTTCAGTGAAGTCACTGGGTGCACTGGCGACCATTCGGTCATAATAGAAGAAGCTCAAGGTTTTCAAAAAGATCTTGGTCATCTCTTTTTCCTCAAGAGGGGGACAGATCTGGCGGCAATTTCACGCCATCTCTGAGCATATTCCTTGAAATTTTCTTTGTCCTTCTGCGACATTGCTCTGAGTTGATCTCTGTCTGGTGCCATGTCTAAGTTATACTTATACTGTTGAACAAAAGCTGCGCCAAGATCTCTGAAAATGTTGATCTTGGTGCGGTTTAAACCCATGTACCATCTGAGTACGGCACCGGTTAAACTGTCTTGGAAGTAATGGATCAGTAGTTGTTGATTCTCTATCTGAGTCGACATCTTTCGAGAGTACATCACTAAATGACTTTGAGGGCAAGAGTTGCCCTTGTATTTTTCAAAGTCAGGCACCTTGAATTTGTACCAGATTTTTACATTAGGGACCAGACAGAGGTTTGCGGCGTCTTTTCCGAATAAGTCCTGGCCGCGAATGGCATGCAGTTCCTTCTACATCTCCAGGAATTGTTCCTGGAACTCATTCATTGTTTCGTACATGTCTTTATTTCCACCAGAGATTACTTGTGGAATCTGTCCTTCCGGGACAGTATGTACCACTGGTTGTAGTATAGTCATTACGGCGATGACTCTTGGTTCTTCTATGCCCCGAAGTTTGTAACCTTCAGGAGTTGCCGTCATAACTCTTGCATTTCCGCTTTCCCGAAGTTTGTAACCTTCAGGCCCAACGGTTCCTGCTGCATTTTCTAGGTCTTCAGTGACTGATGGGATATATCCTTCAGGAATGAAGTTGATAGGCATGCCCCAGGGGTGATCTTTAGCCATGTTGTACCAAGGATCATATGTCTCCACTACGGGCGTAGACGTAATCTCCGAGATCACAGTCTTTTGTTGTCGCTGCTCCTGGGCTGCTGCCAGGGATTGTATGTCACTGTGAATTTTTTCCAAACTTTCCTTCAGAGCATCGATTTCTTCTCTCAGCTCTCTATTCTCTTCCTCGAGATCATCCATTTTCTTTTGTCGATTGGCCCGAGTATTGTATGAGTGAGACAGTTTGACTCTAGAATTGCGACGTACACGTGAGATTCGAAGATAAGAAGAACGCGTTATGTGAGAATGATGGATGATATGCAAAGTTATGTATATATATTTTTTTTTTTAATCAAAAAGAAACTTCAACAATTAGATGGCAAATATCATACAGTAAAGGGTGGAGACCCTATTTTATTGAATTCGAAAGATTGTGGAAATGGAAAAGTACAGTATTTTACAAAGTGATGTAAAAGGAAACGTCTAAGCTTATGAATCTTGAGTCCTCTCTGAAGAGGGCTCAGATGCTGGTTCTGGTATTTTCCTTTTCTTTGATCGGGGCTCTTTAGCCGTTGTCGGGTTATCAGTCCTTTGCCAAGTGAAAGGAGCGAGCAAATTTCTTCGGTCTTCTTGATTCTCCACAACATGTTGCTCTAGTATCTTAATCAAAGCATCCTTTTCCTTTAATAGTTCATGAATCTTGGTACACTCCACGTTGAGGATACGATACTTGTTTTTCCAAGAGCTTTTCTCCTGTTGAACTTTGTTGAGGGCTCTCCTCAGCTTGAGATCTCTAGTTTGCACCTAGTGGAGATAAGATTCCATGGAGGTACAGTTTGGTCTTCCTAGAGACTCTCTTCCTTTCTTGTGAACATGTTGTCAGGCATGCACTATTTCTTTTTTGAGTGCCCTGTCATTTTCCCCTTCCTTGAAGAAAAGACCTTCTAGATATGCATTATGCGGGATATGCCTCATCGGGTATCCGAGTTGACGGCGAACTAAAATTGGATAATAGTTGATTCCTCCTTTAGTTCCTATGAGGGGTACATTAGGGAAATTTCCACAACTGTCGATGATCTCTGTTCCCTCATAGATCCTATCATACTAATCTATGTCAAAGTTGGTAAGAGACATAATCCTTTGCGACCAACGTAGAGTACTCTTGTAATCCCAAAATCAACAGACTTGGGTAAATGGGAAATGAACCATTTGTAAAGTAAGGGTACACAGCATGTTATCATTCCTCCACTGTACAAATTCCTTAAGTGTACAGAATGATAAGCATCTGTAAGCAAGGATGTGTAGCGAGCGATTTTTGTCGGTGACGCGACCACCTTATCGCTGGTTTTTTCTCCTCACCACAATGAGGAGGAGTGGGTGCTACTTTCTGATTTCTTATTTATCCCATGAAGCTGGTAGGGAAAGGGAAGCTATCTAAAACTAACCTTGCACACGGATGTTTAATTGAACAAACGCTTAAAAGAGATTGGGGGTCCGGGGTCGGGTTATACAATGGGGAGTTGTCAATTACCCATCCTATATGTGGTTATCCATAGGATATTATCTTTAGGTTTCGCTTTCTACTTGATGGTGTTTATCCGTTAATGGGTTGGGAAAGTTTCTTGGGAAGTATGAGAGAGTGAGTGAGTTTTTTGTTGATGTTCGGGTTTTCCCGATGTCTTTGGTAAGGTATTGGACCTAAGTTTTGATTGATGTGTGAAGGTACTGGACCTAGAGTTTTGATTGGTATTCTCGCTAAGATTTCGCAATCTTATGCCTACGTATTCCCGTTTAAATGAAACAGGGAAATCAGAGCAATCGTAGTTCCTCCTATTCTAAGGGAGGAAAAAGATATTTGGTGTCTTGTTCAAAGCCCAAGATTGAAGCTAAAAGGTTTATTTGTGTCTTGTTCAAAGCCCAAGATTGAAGCTAAAAGGTTTAACTGAGAGAGAACTTGTCATCTCTAAAGAGGTATTGTTGATTTTTGTGTGCCTTGATCAAAGCCCAAGGTTGAAGCTAAGAGGTTGATTGACTCCACTGGGGAAATCCTTACCCAAAGCCTAAGAGGAGGCTAGATAAGACCGACTCAACAAGAGAGTGTTTATATTGGTGTCTTGTACAAAGCCCAAGATTGAGGCAAAAAAGAGACTGACTCTTTTAGGGATATCATTATACAAAGCCTAAGAGGAGGATGAAAGTTTGACTTTTCTGGGGAAAATGTTCTATCTGTCTTGTACAAAGCCCAAGATTGAGGCTATAAAGGGATTTTGACTCCGCCGGAGAGGTTTGTATGTGTCTTGTACAAAGCCCAAGATTGAGGCTGAAATGGGAAACTTAACTGACTCGGGTGAGGATATCTTTTATGTGTCTTGTACAAAGCCCAAGATTGAGGCTGAAATGAGTTTGACTCTGCTTAGGAAATCATTCCTCAAAGCCTAAAAGAAGGCTGGGAGGAAGTTACCTCGCTGGAGAAGATATCTGTCCCAAGCTTAAGAGATGAAGATTTATGTCTTGTACAAAGCCCAAGATTGAGGCTAAAAGGGTTTGACTCAACAAGAGAGCGCTTTTATCTGTCATGTACAAAGCCCAGGATTGTGGCTAAACAAGCTGGAGAAATTATTCTACACAACTTGAGAGGAGGCTAGCTCTAGCTAAGGGAAATCTTTACATCAAACCTACGAGGAGGCTGAAAAAAGATTGACTCAACAAGAGAGTATTTTTGTCTGTCTCATACAAAGCCCGAGATTGAGGCTAAAAAGGTTGACTCAACAAGAGAGTACTGAAAGGTGACCGACTCAACAAGAGAGTCTGAAAAGGTGATTGACTCAACAAGAGAGTCTAAAAAGGTGGTTGACTCAACAAGAGAGTCTGAAAAGTTGATTGACTCAACAAGAGAGCCTGAAAAGGTTAGCTCCGCTGGGGAGAATCATTGTACAAAGCCCAAGAGGAGCCTGACTTTGCTGAGGGAAGGTCATTATACAAAGCCTAAGAGGAGGCTATCTTTCGGCTGGGGATTATTGAGATCCCTAGGCAGATCCATGTGGGGAATCAACTCTTTCTGAGGGTTTTAGAAGAGTTAAGATATCAGATGCCTTGAGGTTCTAATTTGGGATATATTGTCCCTGGTTTGGGGAGTTTAGGAGAGAGACTGGGTTTTAGACTTTACTGGAGATTTATCCAGAGTGACCGGGGTTTCTTCCTATGTTTGTAAGGAACTTGAGAATGTCTTTGACACTTAAGTTTAGACTTTCCAAGTCTACTGGTGTGGAAGAGTTTTATCTTTTGTATGATGCCCAAGAGGAGGCGGTGTTTTAAGGGATGAGAATCAACCCTAAATTGGTCAGAGGTTTGACACTGGAAAGACTGCTCTAGTAAAGGATGACTAAGTTATGTCTTATACCTTTAAGAGGTCTTCAGGGTCCTTGTATTAAGCCCCGGAGAAGCCATGAGAACTTCTAAGAAGCAGGAGGGCCCTTGTATAAAGCCCAAGAGGAGGCGGGGATACTTTTAGGAAGCCCGTGGGTCTCAAACCAAGAAAAGTTCAAGAAATGCTATTCACCGAGAATAGATCATTTAGTGAAAGTTATGAGGTTTGAAGAAACTCAAGAGATGCTATTCACCGAGAATAGATCAACTCTGGGGAGTAGAATTTCTTTGACAATTTCTAATAGTGACAGCCTGAGAAAAAGTTCACGAAGAATACTTCCTTTCTCTTTGTTCCATATTGTTTAAGCCCAAGAGAAGGCAAGACTGTATCTAGAAATCCTATGGGGAACTAGTTTTGACTGTATTTAAGAGTGACCAACATGGCTTTTCCTAGTTCTAGGCCTAGTTGCCGGGGAAAACTCTAAATAACTATACTAGTATATATACAGTTGATATATGACAAGTATTTAAAAGGATATGAAAGAAGACTTACAGTGCGCAGCTTCCCACAATACAGATATATATATTAAAGCATGTAAATGTAAGCAGATAAAACTTACAGGTGAGAGCTTCCATGCTTTATTGTTTGTTGTTCAAAGAAATTAAAGAAAATTTTGATAACAACATATATATATATATATATATATATATATATATATATATATATATATATATATATATATAATTGAACCTAAATCAAAGGGGAAGTTGTTTTGGAAAAGATTGTTGGGGCTTATACTCAAGGAGAGGCCCAGGGCTTAACAGTGATTACACCGTTGTTTCGAAATCGCATCGGGACATATACAACAACTGAGGCCCAAAGAGGTTTATTTACAAAAGGGTTGGGTCTTACAACTCAAGGAGAGGCCCAAGGTTTAAAAGCCCAGTTTGATTTTGTTAAAAAAAGCGACGATCACGCCGAATTTTTGAAAATATACAGAGGGACTTATACAATGTGTGAGACCCAAAATTGTTTATTTACAAAGGGGCTGGGTATTACACTCTATTAGAGGCCCAATATTGTTTTGTAAAAGAAAGATGGGACTTATAACACGAGGGGAGGCCCAGATGATTTTGTTTTGAAATGGCGATCGCGCCCAGATTCTTTTAACGCAGAGGGACTTATACAATACCTGAGGCCCAAAAATGGTTTTGGTTAAAAGGGGATAGGGTCTTACACTCCATTAGAGGCCCATGGGTGTTTTTAAATATTTGATAAGGATCAAAAATCAAAGAAACCCTAATTTCATTTTCTTTTAAAAGTAATCCTTTTAATAAAATGAATAAAATGACAAAAATACCAAATAAGTCTAAATAAACTACTTGTGATTTTTTATTAAGGTTTGAAAAAATGAGGTTTTAATCACAAGATGATTTAGGACTCATTTGATTTTGATTTTCAAGATGAATAATCATTTTTAAAAGGTTTAAAAACAATAAAAATGAATTTATTTACAAAAACATCAACTATATTAAATAACTAATATAAATCTATTTTTTTGTGGAATAAAATATTTTAACATTTTTGTGATTTTTTGCAAAAAGAACCAATAAAAAATAATTAAATTTGATAGAGAAATTAATTTTTCAAATCATTTAAAAATAATATGAAAAATAGTAACAAATGGAAAAAGTGGTAAAAAAAAGGGTCTGGGGCGAGGGGGATTCGAACCCCAGACCTCCAAGTCACAGCGCGCGCCTTCTAGCACTGGGGTGGCGATACATCCGTGTATCAAAACCACCCCATGAATACATATGGGATGCCTTGTTTTAGGCCTGGGCAAGGCAAGGCAAGGCTAGCTTTTGGGGGCAAAAAACGTAAAGGTTGTAACTTTCTCATTTCTCCATGGATTGGGACAAAATTTAGGTCTATCCTGCCTAGAATTTCACAAGGAATCCAATGGTGCCCTTGGTTTTTTCAGATGAGGTCCCTATTTTAAAACCCGATGGTGTTTTTGAAATAGGCCTATAATTGCATTTTCTATGCTACCTCATGTTACAGGCAAGAATTGCATGGCAAATTGGTTCAAATACAACATATACAACATGCATGAGAGGTGTATGATCAGTGGACTTCAAAGCAATGCATATTTCAAAGAGTTCAAGTTGTGATGCTTACCTCTTTGGGAGCTTTTTGTGCTATCTGTCAAGTTTCTTGTGCCAGAAGTAATTTGATGCTTTAGACACTCTCAATTGATCCCTTAGGAGCTTTTAGAATGGTCACCACCAGCTGGAATCCTCAGGAACAAGTTTGAGCTCTTTCTTGCAAAAGGGGCAAAAGTGACCAATCTGGCAACTCTCTCAAATGGTGTTCCAGATGTGGGGAACCATTTGGGACAGTTCAAGGATGATATTTGGAGTGTGTTTGAGGTTTTATCTGGTTTTATAAGTGACTGAATCAAGACATGGCTTAAAAAATGCAAAAAAGTCCAATTTTGAGGTTTTGAGAGGGGACTTTGTGATTTTGCTGTTACAGGTCACATATGAGAGTTTGGACAGCTTAGATATGACATATTGGATGTGTTTGGATCATGAGCTGTGATGGAATTGCTCTCTAACTCAAAAACTCAGAGGTACCTTGCAAAATAAGGCATTTTAGCCTAAAGAGAGGGATTTTGAGGAAAACATCAGTTTTGGTGCTTTGGTGTACTCAAACTGATCACAATTGAGGCCTATTTATAGTGTGTTAAGTTTGTTTTGGCATCAATAGTAAATGGAGGCTGCAGCAAGCCTTTGGCCAATGTTATGCAAAAGGAATCTCAAGTTTCCTCTAGCCATTGACTTGAGATTAGAGCACAGGCTTTGTAGCTTTGGTTCAGAGATAAACTTGGACTGAAATCAGTTGGAATTGGCTCAGTTCATGCCACCTTGGTGCATCCATTAAATTCTTGGAAACAAAATTGGAGTCTTGGCACTTTTTAGCTCTTTTAGGTTTGGCATGGCTACTTGTAGATTCTTGGACTTTGGAGGCTTGGAGATCAGATCATCCCCCTAAGATTTGATCCTCTAATGTGTCCAAATTGATGGCAAGGCTTGGGTTTATCAGATTTGGACAAATCAAGCAAAATGCACAAATTCTGCCTTGTAAAAACCAATTCAGGATGTCATGTTCCAAGGGTTATATCTCCTTGCTCAAATGCAATTTGGAGATGATCTGGTACTTATTGGAAAGCCCTCATGGCATACTTCAACTTTGATGTTTACCCCTAGACATGGTTTGACTTGGATCAAGGTGAAAACTGCCCCTACATTTTGGAAAAAGTAAGGCAGATTCTGACTTAGTAAGAATTTCACTAAGTGTTGGAAAAATGCCATTTTCATGTTTTCAGCCATTTTGATCACTCCATAACTTAAAATCCATGAAGAATTGGAATAAGATGTAGTTGACACTTTTAAAGTATGCCATGAGAGCTACAAATCCAGCTTTGGACCATCCAAAATGGTTGCTTGGATCTCAAGTTATGGTCCTTGGAAGTTGGTACCCTAGCCACTTTGTTCCATAACTTAGAAAAATTCTAAGTTTTTTTATGGTTACCCCTTTTACAAGTTAACTCACTTTCTTTGATTTTTCTTGACGAATGATGATTCAAATCACATATTAACATTGTTTTAGGGTCAAGGAACCATAATTGTGTAATATTCCAAAAGAGTCAAACTTGATCTTGTGCACAGTTGACTTTTTATCGGATGAAATCCGAACGGTTCGATCCTTTGTGAAATCAAGTCCTTGACCTAAATCAAACCTAATGGATATGTTTCATATGTGTTATAGGGTGTATTGAATCATGTCCCAAGGTTTGGGAGCATGTCCTGGTCAAAAGTCAAAGGTACAGTTGACTTTTTTCCTCAAAACCCTAATTGTGGTCCTGGTGAAATTGAAACTTGTGGATCAAGCTTCTTGGATCAATCCATTATTGCAAATAGATCCATGTAGTGTATTGGAGACCCTCAAATCATGTCTTGAGGTCTTGGCTCCTGTTTTGTCCTAAAAGTCAACTTAGGGGTGAATTAGGTCAAGAAACCCTAATTCCTGATTTTTGGGTAAATGCATCACCTGAGGTTAAATTGACTTGATGATTGGGTCCATGAGGTCCCTTGGAGTATCTTGGGTTGTGCCTTGAAGCCTTGGCTCATGCCTAGAGGAAAATTTCCATCTGGAGGCCTCAGTCGACCAAAACCCTAATTTGGTGACACTGGCGATCTTGAGGCTTGATCCACATGGAATATTGCAACCTTGTGCTTGATTCTTGATGTGGGAGTCCTATTGATCCTTTATGGAGGTTTGAGATGTTAGAAAAGTTGAAGATCATGTCATTTCTTGATTGATCCTTTGTCTAAGTGCTCTAAGAGGGCTTGAAACCCTAATTCTTATTTGTGGTGAATGCTCAACAATCCTTGACGAGATTGATTAGGCATGGAGGTACATCCATATTATGATGATGTCTTACACAATGATGGAAAATCTTGGTGGTCAAAATTTAGGGTATGACAGATGCCCCTATTTAATCTTCTTGGACCCGAAGGTGTGAATGGCGAGGTATTCGGGCATTCGGGGTACAAGAGGATTAAATATCGGAATACCCAAAATTTTGATGGTGGTTATGAATGGAAGTTTGCTCATCCATCTTCTTTTGCTAAGCAGTGATGCTTTAGAAAAGGTGAAAACTTCCCCTCAATCCTGGTCTTCAACCAAGGAACTGGTCTTAGTTTCTGATGTAAACCTCCCCTCGATCCAGGTGTTCATCCACGGAACTGGTCTCAGTTTCTTTTGTCCATAAACTTCCCCTTGATCCTGGTCTTTAGCCACGGAATTGGTCTCAGTTTCTTTTATCAATAAACTTTCTTGACAATGGACGCTATTTGTAGCGGTTTTCCTCAAACTTCTCGCCGAATTTTCCTAGGGAGATGCCATTTGATGGGAAAAAGTTTTGATGTCAGACTTGCTGGGGGAACCCATTTGTCTGAGCTGTAGGGGTGTACAAATTCTCTGTTGGAGACGCCATTTGTCGACTCTACTGGGGAACACGAGTCTCTTGAGAGACTATTTCCCGCTTGGGGATATTACATCATTCTCTTCCTCGAGATCTTCTCGGAGAAACGCCATGTGATGTAATCCATATTTGAGGTGCTGATGACTTCATAAACATTGACTCTCTTGGGGAGAAAAATCAATGTGTTGCTGAGAGTCTCTAGTTGCGAGGCTTTCTCTGGGGATTTTCCTTAATCCGGGAAAGTGAAGATATCATCTTCAATGGTGAAGAGTGACGTTTATCGAAGGTCTTTTTGTCTTTCAGAGGTTCAAGTTATCAAAGTGGTCAAGAGTCGTCCCCATTCCAGAAATAAACTAGGGGAGAGAGATTGCTTAGGTGATTCGCTTTCTGACGAGGAAAGAACTGACAACTCGATTGACAAGAGGACTTTACCACTTAGAGTTAAGACTGACTAGAGTGATAGTGATGCAATATGAATATGAATGCAAATCAATAATGCATGATGTATGTATGTTTATGCTGACAAAACTGACACGACATACAGACTAATAGATGAACACGACTGGATACTCGGCCACTGCAGGGGACAAATAAATATCGTTCGATCCAAGATAGAAATTCTGCCTTGCTTAGGAGAGATAGTCCCTGTGGGGAAAACGTTGGTCAGGCTTAGGAGATAAGAACTCTGCCGAGGAAGTCGAACGGAATATTCGCATCACACAGCTGATCCTTCATTCATACGCACTGGCTTAGAAGGAGTACTTTGATTCTGCACTTTGAAGCTTAATCTGCTTTGGAGAAGCAATCAATGTTCTTTCGATGTTCAACAGCCAAAAGAATTGCCATCTTTATTTTAAAAGCAGAAAAATTTGACAAGTAAATTCAATTTTGTTTTATTTCAAGAATCGTTAATCATGTTAAAAAATGTCATTCTGTAAAGCTAAAACAAATAAGAATTATAAACAAAAGCACTAGGGCTCAAATTTTATTGATAGGATGGAAATCAGCCAAACGCGTGATTCCATAGAGTATTTACAAAGTTAGAAAATGGTAATTTAAAGGGAAAAGGGCTACATTGAAACATGACGACCGCTCTCCTTCTACCAACTTTGAATTCTGGACATCTTGAGCTTCCGTTGAAGATGACCTTGACTGTGGTTTTCCTGATGGATGGCATTACTGCTGAGGGATTAAACTGATCAAACATAGTTACTTGCCATGAATCCCTAATTTTTTCCTGGATTGTACTTTGAGATTTCCAATCCATCGGGATGATTTTATTTTTTTATTATGTCTCTAAATTTTGCCTGGACCGTCTTTTCAGGTTTTCAATCCACCGAGACATTTTTTTTATTTTATTTAGGCGAAGTATTTCTTGACTACATCAACATTCGTGGGGTAGGCAAATTCCTCTCCATCCATGGTTGCGAGTCTCAAGACGCCGCCTGAGAAGGCTTTCTTGACTACATAGGGGCCATCGTAATTTGGAGTCCATTTGCCCCGGGAATCAGTGAGGAATAATTGTATCATCTTGAGCACGAGGTCTCCTTTTCTGAAGACACGAGGCCGGACCTTTTTGTCAAATGCTTTCTTCATTATCTGTTGATACAACTGGCCATGACATATGGCCCTTATTTGTTTTTCTTCAATTAGGTTCAGTTCGTCGTGTCGGCTTTGACACCATTCAGCTTCTGTTAGCTTAGCTTCCATCAATACCCGGATTGGTGGGATCTCTACTTCTATGGGAAGCACTGCCTCCATGCCATATACTATAGAGAAAGGGGTTGCCCCTGTTGAAGTGCGGGCAGATGTACGATAACCGTGAAGAGCAAAGGGTAGCATTTCGTGCCAGTCTTTGTAGGTTACAACCATCTTTTGAACGATCTTCTTGATGTTCTTGTTATTCGCTTCTACCACTCCATTCATTTTGGGTCGGTAGGGAGACGAGTTATGGTGTTCGATCTTGAACTCAGCACACAACTCTTTTATCATCTTATTGTTCAAGTTGGATCCATTATCCGTGATGATCTGGCTCGGAACACCATAGCGGCAAATGAGATTGTTTTTGATGAATCGGACCACCATTTGTCGGGTTACATTGGCGTATGATGCTGCTTCAACCCACTTGGTGAAGTAGTCAATGGCTACCAGGATAAACCGATGTCCGTTCGAAGCCTTGGGTTCGATCATGCCGATCATGTCGATTCCCCATATGGAAAAAGGCCATGGAGAAGAAAGAACTTTGACATGTGTTGGCGGTACATGGATCTTGTCTTAGTATATCTGACACTTGTGACACCTCCTCATGTACTTGTAGCAATCGTATTCCATTGTCAGCTAATAATATCCTGCTCTTAGAATTTTCCTTGCCATTGTATGTCCATTGGCATGAGGGCCAAAGGATCCTTCATGAATTTCCTTCATCAACATGTTGGATTCTAGTCTGTCTACGCATCGGAGCAAGACCATGTCGAAGTTTCTCTTATAGAGTGTATCACCGCTCAGGAAGAAGTTGCCTGCTAGTCTTCTAAGAGTCTTCCTGTCTTTTCTGGATGCCCCAGGTGGGTACTCTTGTTTCTGAAGGAAGCATTTGATATCGTGATACCAAGGTTTATCGTCTTGACTACTTCAATCGTGAAGATGTAGGCGGGCCTCTCAAGGCGCATTATGTCAATCTTAGGTACGTCATTCCATTGACCTACACTACTCATGGAAGAGAGAGTGGCTAGTGCATCAGCCATGTGATTCTCTTCACAAGGGATATGGTGAAACTCGATTCTGTTGAAGAATGGTAACAACCTTCTCGCGTAATCTTTGTAAGGAATCAGTCCTGATTGGTATGTGTTCCAATCTCTTTTGATTTGATTGATAACCAGGGCTGAGTCTCCATACACATCCAAGTTCTTAATCCTCAAATCAATTGCTTCTTCGAGACCCATGATACAAGCTTCATATTCGGCTTCATTGTTTGTACACTTGAATGTCAGTCTGGTAGTGAAAGGAATGTGGGTACCCTGAGGTGTTACGATGATTGTCCCAATTCCGTTTCCATAATTATTGACAGCTCCATCAAAGATTAGTCCCCATTGGGAACATGGTTCTGGCCCTTCGCTGGGTAGTGGTCCATCGCAATATTTCATTTTTAAGTACATGACATCTTCGTCTGGGAAGTCAAATTCGACTGATTCCTGATCGTCAATCGGTTGATGAGCCAAATGATCGGCTAAAATACTTCCTTTGACGGATTTTTAAGCATGGTACTCTATGTTCTATTCTGATAACAACATCTGCCAACGGGCAATCCTTCCTATGAGAGCAGGCTTTTCAAATAAATACTTGATCGGATCCATTTTGGATATTAACCAAGTAGTGTGACAAATCATGTACTGGAAAAGACGTTTGGTTGCCCAAGCCAGAGCACAGCAAGTTTTCTCAAGCATAGTGTAAAGAGTTTCACAGTCGGTAAATTTCTTGATCAAATAGTAGATGGCAGACTCTTTTCTTTTGGTTTCATCTTGTTGGCCAAGTACACAACCCATGGAGTCTTCCAAGACTGTTAGGTAGATGATCAGTGGTCTTCCCTCTACTGGAGGAGACAGAATCGGTGGTGTCAACAAATATTCTTTGATACTGTCGAAGGCTTTTTGGCAATCTTCCGTACATACACAGTCTTGGTTCTTTCGGAGTAATTTGAAGATTGGCGCGCATGTCGCGGTCATGAGGGTTATGAACCTTGAGATGTAATTCAGACATCCCAAAAATCCTCTGACTTGTTTTTCAGTCTTTGGTGAAGGTATTTCTCGAATGGCCTTGACCTTGTCAGGATCAACCTCAATTCCTTTCTGGCTGACGATGAACCCTAGCAGTTTTCCTGAACGGACACCGAATGTGCACTTATTGGGATTCAAACAGAGTTTGTATTTTCTCAGCCGCTCGAATAGCTTTGACAAGTGGGTCACATGCTCCTCTTTTGTTTTTGATTTGGCAATCATATCATCAACATATATTTCTATTTCTTTGTGTATCATGTCGTGGAACAGAGTAGTCATGGCCCTTTGATAGGTTGATCCGGCGTTCTTCAAACCGAACGGCATTTCCTTGTAACAAAAAGTATCCCATGGGGTGATGAACGAAGTTTTCTCCATGTATTTCGGTGCCATTTTGATTTGATTATAGCCCGAGAATCCGTCCATGAAGGAGAAAACTTTGAACTTTGTTGTACTGTCTACCAGCATGTCTATGTGCAGTAAGGGAAAGTCATTCTTTGGACTTGCTTTGTTCAGATCCCTGTAGTCTACACACATTCTGACCTTTCTGTCCTATTTCAGAACTGGCACTATGTTGGCTAGCCATTGAGGATATTCTGATGTGGCAAAGAAACCTGCGTCAATCTGTTTTTGTACTTCCTCTTTGATTTTGATGGTCATGTCTGGGTGAGTCCGTCTCAGCCTTTGTTTCACTGGCGGACATTCTGATCTTAACGGTAGATGATGTTCCACGATGCTGGTATCCAACCCTGGCATGTCCTGATAGGACTAAGCAAATACATCGGGAAACTCTTTGAGAAGCTTTATCAAACTTTCTTTGATAGTCAGACTGAGCAGTGCCCCAATCTTGACTTCTTTTCTCTCTTCTTCTGAACCTAAGTTGACCGTTTCCAACGGCTCTTTGTGAGGTTCAATGGACCTTTCCTCTTGTCTGAGTAATCGGGAGATCTCTTCTGGAATTTCTGCATCCTCTTCTTCTTCAGCCTCAAATACCGGGAATTCAAAGTTGGGAGAAGGCATTGGATCGTATGTTTCAATGGGGTTTAAAACAAGCAATCTGCATGACATGATGATTTGTTTTTTAGAAGAGATAGAGAGAAATGCAAGAGTACGTGTAGTGTAATTTCTGAAAAATGCTTGTTTTTATTATTTGAGTTGTTTTTAGGATTACCATTTTCTGAAAAAACGAAAAGAGAAAACAGCAATAAATGCGGAAGTTACAGAACGACGTTATTTTATTTAAGATCTTGCCGATTCTTGAAACTACAGCCCTATAAAACAAAACTCTGTCGCTTTGGGCAAAGCGAAGAGGTACATTTACAGAAAGTGAGCCCTATCAAAACATCTGTTTCACCTGAGCAGGATGAAAGGTTAAGATAAAGACGGCGATTACTTAGACTTATGAACGACTTTCGGAATGTTGACAGCAACCCATTGGCGGTGAACTCCTCGGTGAATCACAAAGTTTGGTACCTTCCTTCTTGGCTTGTCTTCAGAAATAACGTTGATTTCTGGTGGAGCAGGATCATTGGAATCTGTCTCCCAGGCAGTGTTGTCGTACGAGGATTCTTCTGTTGTATCTTGCACAGTGTTTGTACTCTCAAGTATATCTCCCCATCCAGTTGGCTGGATGTCTTCGAGCCTGATACGAGAGCTTTCGGGAGCGGTGTTCTTGACCAAGAAGTCGAATTTGCCACTTGGTTGTCCTAAGGTGTCCCACACCTCTTTGGAACTGGAGGAGTTATCCCTTTCGATGACGTTGACCTCGGGAAAAGCATAGTTAAGGAACTGTTGTCCTGCAATCTTTGCAAATTCGTCGTCGTACTAGATATCTTCTGAATGCCCAGAGTAATGATCCCATGATTCGGTGGGGACGCAGGTATTATTTTCGATGATGTTCAGCTGATATGCATCGTTCGACTGACTCTTTTTCCTCGAGTCTCCTGGGTATGGCTGCCACATAGGCAGGTCATCCATTGGGCCATAATAGTCGTGGTCAAATTTGTCTTTCATCAGAGTGTCCTCCTCTAATGAGTATGGTGGAGCACGACATCCTTCCGGATCACAATCTCCGTATATCATCTTGACGTCTGACCTCGGTATATATCTCGGACTCTGTGCGGGATAGCAAAATGGCGTAGGCACCTCTTCCTGAGACATATAACCGTCGTCGTTAAGATAGGACTTCCACTCTTCATCTGTATCAGAGGAGTCACCCTCGTTGATGGTATGTACTTCTTGAGACACTGGGTAAAGGAAGTCTCCACTGTGGAAGAAGTCCTGAATGGGATGAAGACTTTCATCGTTAGTAGCAGTCTGGGTACACGTTGAGGAAAAACCAAGACCTTTCTTCGTCTTGTTTTCTGTAGAAACGACAAGCTGTCCCCATCCTTTTGCATTGTTATTTTTTATTACTTTGAGAGCATCTTTGTACGAGGATATTGACGTTCCTCTTTCTGATTGGTTGTCATTGCTCACTGAAAGTGCTTGGAACTGGGTTCCTACAACCTCCTATGGTTCTACACAAGTGAATGATGATAAGTTGTTCACGATCAAGGCTCGCTCTCCGCAGACTGTGACTAGTTGGTCGTTCTTGACGAACTTCAGCTTCTGGTGAAGTGTCGAAGTGACAGCCCCATCCTCGTGTATCCAAGGTCTTCCTAACAAACAGTTGTATGCTGCCCGGATGTCCATGACTTGGAAAGTGACTTGGAAAGTGTGAGGACCGATAGTTATGGGAATGTCGACTTCGCCGATAACTATTTTTCGGGATCCGTCAAAGGCTTTGACGATGACCTCACTGCCTCTCATCAGAGATCCTTTAAATGATAGTCCCATTAGAGTGGATTTCGGCATAACATTTAGAGCCGATTCGGTGTCTACCAGCATGCTGGCTAAAGCATCGTCCTGGCAGTTGACTGTAATGTTGAGTGCCATGTTGTGACTTTGGCCCTCTTCCGGTAGTTCCTCATCACTGAATACCAAGTTATTGCAGGAAGTGATGTTGGAGATGATGCTGTCAAATTATCTTATTGTTGCATCTTGTTCCACAAAGGCCTGCTCTAAGACTTTCTGTAGAGCCTCTCTGTGGGCTTCGGAACTGAGTAATAGAGATAACACAGAGATTTTTTAAGGAGTTTGCAACAGTTGATTAACAATGTTGTATTCACTCTTCTGGATGAGCTTCAGCATCTCATCATTGTTCTTTGAAAGGTCGGGATCACTGGACTGACCAACTGGCTGATTAGAAACTTTTGTTTGAGGTTCCTTTTCTGTGTTGGATTCTCCAACTCCTCGGTTGAAGATTCGACCGCTTCGTGTCACTCGACTGATGTCTGCAATATTCACGATGGAGGGTAATGGAGTTTCCTTTCCATTCTCAATTGTTGTTGCACCATACTTGTAAGGGATAACTTTATGGAACTTGTACGGTACTAGTCCCGGGAGATAGATAACTATAGAAGCCTTCTGATTTTTCTAACCATCATAGCCGGCCTCAATTGGTTCGAGTTGAGAATCCTTCCACTATCAAGAGGAACTCTTGATTCGTGGAGTAAAGGGATTATGGCGCACACATCTTTGGCCACTTCTCGTTTAGGGATTAAGACAACATCTTTGCCTCGATTAGGATGATAGTCTGACATTATGTTAATTGAACCAAATCCTGAACACGGGTGAATCTCTTTGTGGTCCAACTGAATTTGAAGGGCTGCTCGCACGAGGTAGCACCTTGATTATCTTCAGAGAAAACTCTACAGCGCTCATAGTTGTGTGGTGGCACCCAGCGACGTCCGCTTTGTATGTAGTATAACCTTACTAGATCGGTTTCCATTGATTGAATGTCCTGACTTTGATGCCTAATAGGGTTCCCGTTAGTCATACTGACTTACTGTGTGTCTTCATCTAGATAGATCGGAAGCCACCAGTGGTTTAGCAAGTGTTGTAGTGTCCTTTGAACGAGTGCACATCCTTGGTCACTCTCCCGACACACTTTACAGTTTTGATAGTCGTGCGAAGTCAGAAAACCGAGCTGGACTTGTGTAGCGTGTAATTCCACCAAGCTGATATTCATCAAGCGAATATCGAATATTTGAATCATATTAACTTGATACTGACTTCTATCGCGGTAATACTGAATCCATCCAAGATCCATCTGACCCTGGAGGGCCTCTTGTACAAAAGAGCATCCCTGATTGTTTACCAAGCAGACAGGACAGGAATCGTAATCGTGTCGTGGCAGATTATAATGTTGGCTTTGCCTTGAGTGCATTGCCACCAAGTTGACATTCATCGCCAGGATATTGTGGTTTTGAATGATGTTGGAATTTGTATAAGTCATGTTGACCTCACAAATTTAGTGATCTTGGATCCATCCGAGATCCATCTGTTCCTGTAGAGAGGATTGCACCACAGAACATCCTTGATTGTTTCTAGAGCAGATATCACACTGGTGATAGTTATGAGACGGTACGTGACCATACCCGCTTCATCTGCAATGCATCTTGACCGGGTTGGTTCCTAATAAGAGTACATCATGTATTTGATAGATGTGCTTAGACTCTTCCTCTATCAAATTTACCGCAGCTTTCTCGTGTTGAGGCAGCGGGTTTGTCTAAACATTAGGATTCGTATCTTTGAAGGATAAGACCCCGCTCCTAACAAGCTTCTGTACATCGGATTTGAAACTGAGACAGTTTTCTATGTTATGCCCTGGTCCTCCTTGATAGTAAGGGTAAGTCTGATCCGCTTTGAACCAAAAAGGCGGATTCTCCGGTATCGCAAGAGGAGCCCTGGTTTGGACATGCCCCTTGACCAGTAAGAGTGGGAATAGTTCTGTGTACAACATTGGTATAGGGTCGAACCCTGGCGGTCGCGTTGTACGATTGTTGTTGTATTGAGGACGAGCCTGCTGAAGAGGCTGTTGTATCCTTTGTTGATATTGTTGTTGATTCTATTGGCTCTGAGCAACCTGAGGTTGATATGTAGGAACAGGCGCAGGGTTGATAGCAGGAGTTACAGTTGCTACTGGTTGGTAACGTCGCCTTTGCTTTCTGAGAGAGATATTACCAATATCTTGCTCTTTTTTCTTAGGGAAAGCACTGCCGTATCTTTTGGTGCTGCTTGATGGTCCAGCGTCTTTAACTAAACGTCCTTCTCGGACTGCTTCTTCAAGACGAACTCCCATGCCCACCATCTCAGTGAAGTCACTGGGCGCACTGGCGACCATTCTGTCATAGTAAAATGAGCTCAAGTTTTTCAAGAAGATATTTGTCATCTCTTTTTCCTCAAGAGGTGGACAAATCTGGGCGGCAATCTCACGCCATCTCTGAACATATTCCTTGAAGGTTTCCTTATCCTTCTGTGACATGGCTCTGAGTTGATCTCTGTCCGGTGCCATGTCCAGGTTATACTTATATTGTTGAACAAAGGCAGCGCCAAGATCTCTGAAAGTGATGATCTTAGTGCGGTTTAAACCCATGTACCTTTGAGTGCAGTACCGGTTAAACTATCTTAGAAATAGTGGATCAGCAGCTGTTGGTTCTCTGTCTGAGTTGACATTCTCCGAGCGTACATCACTAAATGACTTTGAGGGCAAGAGTTACCCTCGTACTTTTCAAATTCGGGCACCTTGAATTTGTGCGGAACTTTCACATTGGGGACCAAACAAAGGTCTGCGGCGTCCTTTCCGAATAGATCCTGACCGCGAATGGCATGCAGTTCCTTCTGCATCTCCAGGAACTGTTCATGGAACTCCTTCATTCTATCGTCCATACTTTCGTTTCCACAAGAAGGTATTTGTGGACTATGTCCTTCCGGGACTTTATGGCAGTGACTCTTGGTGCTTCCCTCTCCCAAAGTTTGTAACCTTCAGGAGTTGCTGTCATGCCCCTTGCATCTTCGCTTTCCCGAAGTTTTTAAACTTCAGGCCCAGTGGTTCCTGCTGCAGTTTCCGGATCTTCCGTGATCGGCGAAATATATCCTTCCGGGATATAGTTGAGTGGCATGCCCCAGGGACGATCTTTAGGCATGTTATACCGAGGATCATACTTTTCCACTATGGGCGTCGATGTGATCTCTGAGATCACAGTCCTTTGTATCTGAGCTACTGCTAGAGCTTTCATGTCATTGTGAAGTTTTCTCAGATCTTCTTTCAGAGCGTCGAGTTCTTCTCTTAACTCTTTGTTCTCTTCCTTGAGATTATCCATCTTCTTTTGTCGATTGGCCCTAGTATTGTACGAATGAGACAGTTTGACTCTAGAATCGAGACACAAACATGAGATTCGTAAGTAAGAAGAATGCGTTATGCGGGAATGATGAATGATATGCAATGATTATATTAATTAATTTTTTGTTAAATCAAAAGAAACTTCGACAATTAGATTGCAAATATCATACAGTGAGGAAACCCCATTTTATTGAATTCAAAGATTGCGGAAATGGAAATACAGTAATTTACAAAGTGCTAAAAAAGGAAATGTCTAAGCTTATGGATTCTAAGTCCTCTATGAAGAGGGCTCAGGTGCTGGTTCTAGTATTTTCCTTTTCTTTGATCGGGGCTCTTGAGCTGTTGTCGGGTTGTCATTCCTTTGCCAAGTGAAAGGAGCGAGCAAATTCCTTTGGTCTTCTTGATTTTCTACAGCATGTTGCTCTAAAATCTCGATCAGAGCATCTTTTTCTTTTAACAGTTGCTGTATTTTGTTACACTCCACATTGAGAATACGGTACTTGTTTTTCCAAGACTTCTTCTCTTTTTGAACTTTGTTGAGAGTAACCTGAAGCTTTTCTGTATCAGACATAAAATAAAAGACAGATTCCTTTAACGGAAGAACTTCTTGACGAGGATAAGGCATCCCCAGCTTGAGAGCTCTAGTTTGTACCCAGTGGAGATAAGGTTCCACCGAGACACAGTCTGGTTTCCCTAGAGACTCTCTTCCTTTCCTGTGAACATGTTTCTAGGCATTCACTATTTCTGTCTTTAGTGCCCTGTCATTTTCCCCTTCCTTGAAGAAAAGACCTTCCAGATGAACATTATGCGGGACATGTCTCATCGGGTATCCAAATTGACGACGAACTAAAACTGGATGATAGTTGATTCCTCCTTTAGTTCCTATGAGGGGTACATTAGGGAAGTTTCCACAACGGTCAATGATTCTTATCCCATCATAGATCTGATTGTACCAATCTATGTCAGAGTTGGTAAGCGACATGATTCTCTGTGACCAACGTAAAGTACTCTTATGATCCCAAAAAGTAGCAGATTTGGGAAAATGGGAAGTGAACCATTTGTATAGCAGGGGTACACAGCATGTGATCATTCCTCCGCTGTACAAATTCCTTAAGTGTACAGAATGACAAGCATCTGCGAGCAGGGTTGGTACGGGGTTTCCATTTAGAAAAATATTAATGGCATTGATATCAACGAAGTTATCAATGTTGGGAAACAGAAATAACCCGTAGGTGAGCAGAACAAAGACGTTCTCGAAAGCAGTAACGTTCCCTATACTAGCAAAGTACAGGACTTTCTTTACCAAAAACTTGGCTGGTAAACCTTAGATTCCATCCTTAGTGGTCATGTGAGTCCTGACCTCTGACTCATCCAAATAGATTGCTCTTGTAATGGTTTGATCTTTTGGAATTTCTTCTAGTCCAGAAAAGGGAGCTTGGTCAGTGATGGGTAAATCAGTCAGGTGAGAGTACTCCTCCAGTGTTGGTGCTAGTTGATAATCCGGGAATGTGAAATAGTGATAGACCGGATCGTAGAACTGGATTAGCGTAGCCAGGATTCCTTCAATTACATGGACCCTTAACAGAGACAGCAGTCCTCCGTACTTAGCTCTGAAAGCATCAGGGTTGGTGATCATCCTTGCCAACCCTCTTAAATACTCTAACTTTGGAACCTTGAAGGTGTACTTGTGAGTCTTCCTTCTACCGAAATCCATAACGCAATCTTTCTCTCTGATATTTGCAATCATTGTTTTAGTTTAATTTGAAAAAAGAGAGACTAGAAGAGAAACTTTTTCTTTGTTTAAAGTTTTTTAATGAAATGAATGCATGAATGCAGCACACAAAAACATAGAAAAAACATGGGGTCAAAGGTTCAGTGTCATGATGTCATGGCTCTACCCATCCCCAAAGGTTGTATTGGTTATTTTTTGTACCTGTCATCAAAATCATTGACCCCCTTTGGGATAACAACAGCAGGGTGGTTCACCCGAGCGAGCTACAGTATCTTAGAGTAATTTCAAATGAGGGTAGTATCACGTGACAACTATTTTCGATAGCTTCTGCACTACAAAATAGTAACAAGGTCTCAGCCTACTAAATCCTCAGTTTCACGGACACCATAATCGAACAATCTGCTTTCAACAACCGAAGTTGTATAGGCATTGAATCCGAAAAGGGTATCTCCACTAATTCGATGGTCTACCGGGGTCTCTTATTTGGGAGTCACTCCCTATAAGATTACCCGTCTAATGCCATCACTTATCTTAGGTGTCACTCAAACTTTCCAGATGCGGCATCACCCGCAGTCCCATTAGCAGAAAAATAAACACGGATATCAATTAGGAAAAGCGATATATATATATATATATATATATATATATATATATATATATATATATATATATATATTCCTAAAACTAACATCCTAGGCCTCTTAAGAATTCTAGTCCTAGACAGACAAATTACTCCCCAGCAAAGTCGCCATTTTACTGTAGCGAGCGATTTTTGTCGGAGACGCGACAACCTTATCGCTGGGTTTTTCTCCTCACCGCAATGAGGAGGAGTGGGTGCTACTTTCTGATTTCTTATTTATCCCATGAAGCTAGAAGGGAAAGGGAAGCTATCTAAAACTAACCTTGCACGCGGATGTTTAACTGAACAAACGCTTAAAAGAGATTGGGGGTCCGGGGTCAGGTTATACAATGGGGAGTTGTTAATTACCCATCCTATATGTGGTTATCCATAGGATATTAGCTTTAGGTTTCGCTTTGTACTTGATGGTGTTTATCCGTTAATGGGTTGGGAAAGTTTCTTGGGAAGTATGAGAGAATGAGTGAGTTTTTTGTGGATGTTCGGGTTTTCCTGATGTCTTTGGTAAGGTACTGGACCTAAGTTTTGATTGATGTGTGAAGGTACTGGACCTAGAGTTTTGATTGATATGCTCGCTAAGATTTCGCAATCTTATGCCTACGTATTCCCGTTTAACGAAATAGGGAAATCATAGCAATCGTAGTTCTTCCTATTCTAAGGGAGGAAAAAGATATTTGGTGTCTTGTTCAAAGCCCAAGATTGAAGCTAAAAGGTTTATTTGTGTCTTGTTCAAAGCCTAAGATTGAAGCTAAAAGGTTTAACTGAGAGAGAACTTGTCATCTCTAAAGAGGTATTATTGATTTTTGTGTGCCTTGATCAAAGTCCAAGGTTGAAGCTAAGAGGTTGATCAACTCCACTGGGGAAATCCTTACCCAAAGCCTAAGAGGAGGCTGGATAAGACCGACTCAACAAGAGAGTGTTTATATTGGTGCCTTGTACAAAGCCCAAGATTGAGGCAAAAAAGAGACTGACTCTTTTGGTGATATCATTATACAAAGCCTAAGAGGAAGCTGAAAGTTTGACTTTTCCGGGGAAAATGTTCTATCTGTCTTGTACAAAGCCCAAGATTGAGGCTAAAAAGGGATTTTGACTCCGCCGGGGAGGTTTGTATGTGTCTTGTACAAAGCCCAAGATTGAGGCTGAAATGGGAAATTTAACTGACTCGGGTGAGGATATCTTTTAAGTGTCTTGTACAAAGCCCAAGATTGAGGCTGAAATGAGTTTGACTCTGCTTGGGAAATCATTCCTCAAAGCCTAAAAGAAGGCTAGGAGGAAGTGACCTCACTGGGGAAGATATCTGTCCCAAGCTTAAGAGATGAAGATTTATGTCTTGTACAAAGCCCAAGATTGAGGCTAAAAGGGTTTGACTCAACAAGAGAGCGCTTTTATCTGTCCTGTACAAAGCCCAGGATTGTGGTTAAACAAGCTGGAGAAATTATTCTACACAACTTAAGAGGAGGCTAGCTCTAGTTAGGGGAAATCTTTACATCAAACCTACAAGGAGGCTGAAAAAAGATTGACTCAACAAGAGAGTATTTTTGTCTGTCTAGTACAAAGCCCGAGATTGAGGCTAAAAAGGTTGACTCAACAAGAGAGTGCGGAAAGGTGACCGACTCAACAAGAGAGTTTGAAAAGGTGATTGACTCCACAAGAGAGTCTAAAAAGGTGATTGACTCAACAAGAGAGTCTGAAAAGTTGATTGACTCAACAAGAGAGCCTGAAAAGGTTAGCTCCGCTGGGGAGAATCATTGTACAAAGCCCAAGAGGAGGCTGACTTTGCTGAGGGAAAGTCATTATACAAAGCCTAAGAGGAGACTATCTTTCTGTTGGGGATTATTGAGATCCCTAGGCAGATCCAAGTGGGGAATCAACTCTTGCTGAGGGTTTCAGAAGAGTTGAGATATCAGATGCCTTGAGGTTCTGATTTGGGATAGACTGTCTCTGGTTTGCAGATTTTAGGAGAGAGACTAGGTTTTAGATTTTACTGGATACTTATCCAGAGTGACTGGGGTTTCTTCCTATGTTTGTAAGGAACTTGAGAATGTCTTTGAGACTTAAGGTTGGAATGTCCAAATCTACTGGTGTGGAAGAGTTTTATCTTTTGTATGATGCCCAAGAGGAGGCAGGTGTTTTAAGGGATGAGAATCAATCCTAAATTGGTCGGAGGTTTGACACTGGAAAGACTGCTCTAGCAAAGGATGACTAAGTTCTGTCTTATACCTTTAAGAGGTCTTCAGGGTCCTTGTATTAAGCCCAAGAGAAGGCATGAGAACTTCTAAGAAGCCGGAGGGTCCTTGTACAAAGCCCAAGAGGAGGCGGGGATGCTTTTAGGAAGCCCGTGGGTCTCAAACCAAGAAAATTTCAAGAAATGTTATTCACCGAGAATAGATCATTTAGTGAAAGTTCTGAGGTTTGAAGAAACTCAAGAGATGCTATTCACCGAGAATATATCAACTCTAGGGAGTATAATTTCTTTGACAATTTCTAATAGTGACAGCCTGAGAAAAGGTTCACGAAGAATACTGCATTTCTCTTTGGTCCATATTGTTTAAGCCCAAGAGAAGGCAAGACTGTATCTGGAAATCCTATGGGGAACTAGTTTTGACTGTATTTAAGAGTGACTAACATGGCTTTACCTAGTTCTAGACCTAGTTGCCGGGGAAAACTCTAAATAACTATACTAGTATATATACAGTTGATATATGACAAGTATTTAAAAGGATATGAAAGAAGACATACAGTGTGCAGCTTCCCACAATACAGTTATATATATTAAAGCATGTAAATGAAAGCAGATAAAACGTACAGGTGAGCAAGCTTCTAGGCTGTATTGTTAGTTGTTCAAAGAAATTAATGAAAGTTTTGATAACAACATATATATATATATATATATATATATATATATATATATATATATTTGAATCTAAATCAAAGGGGAAGTTGTTTTGTAAAAGATTGTCGGGGCTTATACTCAAAGAGAGGCCCAGGGCTTAATAGTGATTACACCGTTGTTTCGAAATCGCATCGGGACTTATACAAAGACTGAGGCCCAAAGAGGTTTATTTATAAAAGGGTTGGGTCTTACAACTCAAGGAGAGGCCCAAGGTTTAAAGATGAATAAAGATGGGTCTTATAGTTCAAGGAGAAGCCCAGTTTGATTTTGTTAAAAAAAGCGACGATCACGCCGAATTTTTGAAAATATACAGAGGGATTTATACAATGTTTAAGGCCCAAAATTGTTTATTTACAAAGGGGTTGGGTCTTACACTCTATTAGAGGCCCAATGATATTTTGAAAAAGAAAGATGGGACTTACAACACGAGGGGAGGCCTAGATGATTTTGTTTTGAAATGGCGATCGCGCCAAGATTCTTTTAATGCAGAGGGACTTATACAATACCTAAGGCCCAAAAATGGTTTTGGTTAAAAGGGGATTTGGTCTTACACTCCATTAGAGGCCCATGGGTGTTTTGAAATATTTGATAAGGATCAAAAATCAAAGAAACCCTAATTTCATTTTCTTTTAAAAGTATTCCTTTTAATAAAATGAATAAAATGACAAAAATACCAAATAAGTCTAAGTAAACTACTTTTGATTTTTGATTAAGGTTTGAAAAAATGAGGTTTTAATCACAAGATGATTTAGGACTCATTTGATTTTGATTTTCAAGATGAATATTCATTTTTAAAAGGTTTAAAAACAATAAAAATGAATTTATTTACAAAAACATCAACTATATTAAATAACTAATACAAATCTGATTTTTTTATGGAATAAAATATTTTAACATTTTTGTGATTTTTTGCAAAAAGAACCAATAAAAAATAATTAAAATTGAGAGAGAAATTAATTTTTCAAATCATTTAAAAATAATATGAAAAATAGTAAAAAATGGAAAAAGTGGTAAAAAAAAGGGTCTGAGGCGAGGGGGATTCGAACCCCAGACCTCCAAGTCACAGCGCGCGCCTTCTACCACTGGGGTGGCGATACATATGTGTATCAAAACCACCCCATGAATACATATGGGATGCCTTGTTTTAGGCCTGGGCAAGGCAAGGCAAGGCCAGCTTTTGGGCAAAAAACGTAAAGGTTGTAACTTTCTCATTTCTCCATGGATTGGGACAAAATTTAGGTCTATCCTGCCTAGAATTTCACAAGGAATCCAATGGTGCCCTTGGTTTTTTCAGATGAGGTCCCTATTTTAAAACCCGATGGTGATTTTGAAATAGGCCTATAATTTCATTTTCTATGCTACCTCATGTTACAGGCAAGAATTACATGGCAAATTCGTTCAAACACAACATATACAACATGCATGAGAGGTGTATGATCAATGGACTTCAAAGCAATGCATATTTCAAAGAGTTCAAGTTGTGATGCTTACCTCTTTGGGAGCTTTTTGTGCTATCTGCTAAGTTTCTTGTGCCAGAAGTAATTTGATGCTTTAGGCACTCTCAATTGATGCCTTAGGAACTTTTAGAATGGTCACCACCAGCTGGAATCCTCAGGAACAAGTTTGAGCTCTTTCTTGCAAAAGGGGCAAAAGTGACCAATATGGCAACTCTCTCAAATGGTGTTCCAGATGTGGGGAACCATTTGGGACAGTTTAAGGATGATATTTGGAGTGTTTTTTAGGTTTTATCTGGTTTTGAAAGTGACTGAATCAAGACATGGCTTGAAAAATGCAAAAAAGTCCAATTTTGAGGTTTTGAGAGGGGACTTTGTGATTTTGGTGTTACAGGTCACATATGAGAGTCTGAATAGCTTAGATATGACATATTGGATGTGTTTGGATCATGAGCTATGATGGAATTGCTCTCTAACTCAAAAACTCAGAGGTACCTTGCAAAAGAAGGCAGTTTGGCCTAAACAGGGGGATTTTGAGGAAAGCATCAGTTTGGGTGCTTTAGTGTACTCAAACTGATCACAATTGAGGCCTATTTATAGTGTGTCAAGTTTGTTTCGGCATCAATAGTGAATGGAGGCTGCTGCAGGCCTTTGGCCAATGTTATGCAAAAGTAATCTCAAGTCTCCTCTGGCCATTGACTTGAGATTAGAGCACTGGCTTTGTAGCTTTGGTTAAGAGATAAACTTGGACTGAATTCAGTTGGAATAGGCTCAGTTCATGCAACCTTGGTGCATCCATTAAATGCTTGGAAACAAAATTGGAGTCTTGGCACTTTTTAGCTCTTTTAGGTTTGGCATGGCTACTTGTAGATTCTTGGACTTTGGAGGCTTAGAGATCAGATCATCCCCTTTGGATTTGATCCTCTAATGTGTCCAAATTGATGACAAGGCTTGGATTTATCGGATTTGGACAAATCGAGCAAAATGCACAAATTCTGCCTTGTAAAAACCAGTTCAGGATGTCATGTTCCAAGGGTTATATCTCCTTGCTCAAATGGAATTTGGAGATGATCTGGTACATGTTGGAAAGCCCTCATGGCATACTTCAACTTTGATGTTTACCCCTAGACTTGGTTTGACTTGGATCAAGGTGAAAACTGTCCCTACAATTTGGAAAAAGTAAGGCAGATTCTGACTTAGTAAGAATTTCACTAAGTGTTGAAAAAAATGCCATTTTCATGTTTTCAGCCATTTTGATCACTCCATAACTTAAAATCCATGAAGAATTGGAATGAGATGTAGTTGACACTTTTAAAGTATGCCATGAGAGCTACAAATCCAGCTTTGGACCATCCAAAATGGTTGCTTGGATCTCAAGTTATGGTCCTTGGAAGTTGGTACCCTAGCCACTTTGTTCCATAACTTAGAAAAATTCTAAGTTTTTTATGGTTACCCCTTTTACAAGTTTACTCACTTTCTTTGATTTTTCTTGATGAATGATGATTCAAATCACATATTAACATTGTTTTAGGGTCAAGGAACCATAATTGTGCAAAATTCCAAAAAAGTCAAACTTGATCTTGTGCACAGTTGACTTTTTATCAGATGAAATCCGAACGGTGCGATCCTTTGTGAAATCAAGTCCTTGACCTAAATCAAACCTAATGGATATGTTCCATAGGTGTTATAGGGTGTATTGAATCATGTCCCAAGATTTGGAAGCATGTCCTGGTCAAAAGTCAAAGGTACAGTTGACTTTTTTCCTCGAAACCCTAATTGTGGTCCTGATGAAATTGAAACTTGTGGATCAAGCTTCTTGGATCAATCCATTATTGCAAATGGATCCATGTAGTGTATTGGAGACCCTCAAATCATGTCTTGAGGTCTTGGCTCCTGTTTTGTCCTAAAAGTTAACTTAGGGGTGAATTAGGTCAAGAAACCCTAATTCCTGATTTTTGGGTAAATGCATCCCCTGAGGTTAAATTGACTTGATGATTGGGTCCATGAGGTCCCTTGGAGTATCTTGGGTTGTGCCTTGAAGCCTTGGCTCATGCCCAGAGGAAAATTTCCATCTAGAGGCCTCAGTCGACCAAAACCCGAATTTGGTGACACTGGCGATCTTAAGGCTTGATCCACTTGGAATGTTGCAACCTTGTGCTTGATTCTTGATGTGGGAGTCCTCTTGATCCTTTATGGAGGTTTGATATGTTAGAAAAGTTAAAGATCATGTCATTTCTTGATTGATCCTTTGTCTAAGTGCTCTGAGAGGGCTTGAAACCCTAATTCTTGTTTGTGGTGAATGCTCAACAATCCTTGAGGAGATTGATGAGGCATGGAGGTACATCCATATTGTGATGATGTCTTGCACAATGATGGGAAATCTTGGTGGTCAAAATTTAGGGTATGACAGGTTGGTACGGGGTTTCCAATCAGAAATATCTTAACAGCGTTGGTATCAACGAAGTTGTCAATGTTGGGAAAGAGGAATAACCCGTATGTGAGTAGGACAAAGATATCCTCGAAAGCAGTAACGTTTCCTATACTGGCAAAGTATAGGGCTTTCTCCACTAAAAACATGGCTGGTAAACCTTGGATTCCTCCTTTGGTGGTCATGTGAGTCCTAACTTCTGACTCGTCCAAACAAATGGCTCTTGGGATGACCTGATCCTTTGGAATTTCTTTCAGTCCAGAAAAAGGAGTTTGATCAGTGATAGGTAGATCAGTCAGATGAGAGTACTCTTCTAACGTAGGTGCCAGTTGATAATCCGGGAATGTGAAACAATGATAAACTGGATCGTAGAACTGCATCAGCGTAGACAGGATTCCTTCAACTACATGGACCCTTAACAGAGACAACAACCCTCCGTGCTTAGCTCAGAAAGCATCAGGGTTGGTGATCATCCTTGCCAGCCCCCTTAAATCCTCTAGTTTTGGAGCCTTGAAGGTGTATTTGTGCGTTTTTCTTCTACCGAAATCCATAAGGCAATCTTTCTCTCTGATATTTGCAATTATTGTTTTAGTTTAAATTGAAAAAGAAGAGAGGAGGAAAGAGAAGAAATTTTTCTTTGTTTAAGAGTTTTTTAAATGAATGCATGAATGCAGCACACAAAAACATTGAAAAAACATGGGTTCAAGGGTTCAACGTCACGAGCATGGAGTCATGGCTCTACCCATTCCCAAAGGTTGTATTCTGGTCAATTTTTGTACCAATAGAACGGATCCTAAGGTTCCCAAAATCATTGACCCCCTAGGGATAACAACAGCAAGCTGGTTCACCCGAGCGAGCTGTAGCATCCAAGGGTAATCTCATTTGAGGGTAGTATTGCGTATCAACTATTTCTGGTAGTCACCACACTACCAAATGGTCATATGGTTAATGTCTACTAAATCCTCAGGTTCACAAGTGTCGCACTAGAAAACTCTGCTTTCACAATAATTGGTTGTTCAGCAGGCAGAATCTAACGGGCCCTCGCCTGATTTAGTGGTCTACCAGGATTGCTTATTCAGGATTCACTCCCTATAAGACCCCCCGTCTAAGCCACCCTTTATCTTAGGTTTCTCTCAAACTTTCCAGATGTGTATCAATTGAATTCCCATTGACAGAAAAATAAACACGGATATCAAGTAGGAAAAGCAATATATATATATATATATAATATGTAGACAAATTTCTAACAACCTAGACCTCTTAGGAACTATAATCCTAGTCCTAGACAGACGTTCCCCAGCAGAGTCGCCATTTTACTATAGCATGTGATTTATGTCAGTGACGCGACCACCTTATTGCCATTTGGTTTTTCCTCACCGCAATGATAGGGGTTGGGTGCTACTTTCTGATTTCTTATTTATCCTGTGAAGCTGGAAAGGAAAGGGAAGTTATCTCAAACTAACCTTGCACGCAAATGTTTAACTGAACAAATGCTAAGAGATTGGGGAGTTCGGGGTCAGGTTATACAACGGGGAGTTGTCAATTACCCATCCTATATGTGGTTATCCACAGGTTGTTAGCAATTTTCCTTACTGCTTTCTACTTACTAGTGTTTATCTGTTGTGGGTTGGGAAAGTGTCTCCTTTGGGAGTGTTTGAGAGAGAGAGTGAGTTTTTGATGATTTTAGTGAGGTACTAGACCTAAGGTTTTGATTAGTGTGTGAAGGTACTGGACCTAAAGTTTTTGATTGGTGTGCTCGCTAAGATTTCACAATCTTATGCCTACGTATTCCCGTTAAAGAAAACAGGGAAATCAAAGCAATTGTAGTTCCTCCTATTCTATGGGAGGAAAGATATTTGGTGTCTTGTTCAAAGCCCAAGATTGAAGCTTAAATGGAGTATTTATGTCTTGTTCAAAGCTCAAGATTGAAGCTAAAGGTTTGACTGAGAGAGAATTTGTCATCTCTAAAGGGAGATATCTCGTTTGTTTATCACAACTGTTGGGTGACTGATTATAAAGGAGAATTACTTTAACTGGGATGTGAGAATCCAGTAATGCCATAATTTCCTTTATGAGGGATTTGTCCTGAAGGAGAAAACTTTAACTCAATGTTGAGCAATGCCATTTTTCCTTAGGAATCTTTCATGCTAAGAGAGGGATATTGGCTTGGATGTAAATAATCCAGAGGCTTGCCACTTACAGCAATTAGATGAAAGAGGGGATTTGCCAAGATAAGAGATGGACTACAGCTTGGATATTTGGATCAACAAGTGTGCAACTTACAGCAATTATCTGGGATTAGGGTACGTTTGATTTTCTGTTTTAATGAGTGATATACAGAGAACTGTCTTCCTACAGAGATGCTTTTGATTTCCTCTTAGGGGATTTTGTTTTTTGTATGTGCCTTGATCAAAGCCCAAGGTTGAATCTAAGAGATTGATTGACTTCACTGGGAAGGTCCTTATACAAAGCCTAAGAGAAGGCTGGAAAAGGCTGACTCAACAAGAGAGTGTTTATCTGTCTTGTACAAAGCCGAAGATTGAGGCTAAAAAGAGATTGACTCTTTTTGGGTAATATCATTATATAAAGCCTAAGAGGAGGCTGAAAGTTGACTTTTTCGGGGAAATATTTTGCTTGTCTTGTACAAAGCCCAAGATTGAGGCTGAAAAGGGAAACTGACTCTATTGGTGAGAGGTTTTATCTGTCTTGTACAAAGCCCAAGATTGACTCAACAAGAGAGTGTTGAAAGGCGATTGCCTTGAGGTTCTGATTTGGGATAGTGTTATACTAATAATAAGCTGAACCTAGCTGGGGAAATTTAGGATAAAGATTGAGTTTTAGAACCTATGAGGGTTTTAACTCTATTGGAGATTGATTAAATGATCAGGGTTTCTCCTGTGTTTATAGGGAGCTTGAGAACGTCTTTGAGATCCAAGAGGAGATTAGACTGTCCAAGTCTACTGGTATGGAAGATTTTATCTTTGTATGATGCCCAAGAGGAGGCTGGTACTTTAAGGGATGAGAATCAACCCTAAAATTGGTCTGAGGTTTTGACTCTTTAGAAAGACTTCTCTAACAAAGGATGACTAAGTTCTGTCTTATACCTTTAAGAGGTCTTCAGGGTCCTTGTATTAAGCCCAAGAGAAGGCATGAGAACTTCTAAGAAGCCTGAGGGTCCTTGTACAAAGCCCAAGAGGAGGCGGGGATGCTTTTAGGAAGCATGTGGGTCCAAACTTAAGAAAAGTTCAAGAAAAGTTTCACCGGGAATAATCTTTTCTTTAGTGAACAATTCTAGGGTTTGAAGAAATTCAAGAGAGGTTTCACCGGGAATTAATCCTCTCTGGGGAACTGAATTTCTTTGACAATTTTCTAATAATGACAGTCTGAGAAAAGTTTCACCGGGAAAAATGCCTTTCTATTTGTTCCATATTGTATAAGCCCAAGAGGAGGCAAGACTGTATCTGGAATTTCTATGGGGAACTAGTTTTGACTGTGTTAAAAAAGTGACCACTGGCTTTATCTAATCCTATACCTAATTGTCGGGGAAAACTCTAAGCAGGTAATATAGAGGCATATATATAGATGAAATATATACTGTATGTAAAAGAGGGTAGAAGGACTTACAGGTGAGCAAGCTTCCAGCACAAACTAATATATATGTGCAAGTATGTAAAAGAAAGTTGTTTAAAACTTACAAGTGAGCAAGCTTCCATTGTAACTGCTGTACGGTTAGTTGTTCAAGAAATTAAAGAAAGTTTTGATAACAACTATGAATTTGAACCTAAATCAAAAGGGAAAGTTGTTTTGAAAAGATTGGGGCTTACACTTAAGGAGAGGCCCAAAGATTTATTTAAAAGGCGACGATCATGTCGTGGTTTTAGAAAACACAGTGGGACTTATACAATGATTGAGGCCCAAATTTATTTATTTTACAAGGGATGGGTCTTACACTCTATTGGAGGCCCAAATAATTTTAAGAAAAACGAATGGGACTTATAACTCAGGGAGAGGCCCAATGAAAGACAGTGATCGCACCGTCGTTTTAAGAATCGCAGAGGGACTTATACAATGACTGAGGCCCAAAAGGTTTAAAATTTAGAAGGGATGGGACTTACACTCTATTAGAGGCCCAAAGTTATTTTTATACAAGAGATGGGGCTTACAACTCAAGGAGATGCCCAGATGAAAAATAACGATCGCACCGTTATTTTGAGAATCGTACCAGGACTTATACAATGACTGAGGCCCAAAAGGTTTATGTACAAAAGAGGTTGGATCTTACACTCTATTAGAGGCCCAAAAGTGTTTGAAAAAAGAAAATAAATGGGACTTACAACACAAGGGTAGGCCCAGATGATTTTGTTTGAAAACGGCGATCGCGCCGAGATTTTTGAAATCGTATCGGGACTTATACAATGACTAAGGCCCAAAATGGTTTGTATGTGATAAGTGTTGGGTCTTACACTCTATTAGAGGCCCAAAAGTGTTTAAAATTTAAAATCAAGAGGAAACCCTAATTTTAAATTAAAATATCATTTTTCAAAAGGAAATTTAAATAATAAATGATATAAAAATATCAAATATATTCAAAAACAAATTGTATACTTTAAAAAATATTTTGAAAAATCATGTTTAATGACATGAAAGTTTGAAATTCAATTGGTTTTGAAAAATCAAAGTGGGAATTTCATTTTTTAAATGTTTAAAAACAATAAAAATGAAATTAATTACAAAAATTCTAACTATATTAAATAAATAATATAAATTGGATATTTTTGTAAAATAAAATATTTAAACATTTTTGTGAATTTGGAGAAAAAAAATCAATTGAAAAACACAAATATTCAGAGAGAAATTAATTTTTGAATCAATTAAACAAAATAACAAAAATTCAAATATTTAAAAATTTGAAAAAGGGCGCCAATGGTCAAATAAAGAACACGCACGACCCTGTTTTCTGCAGATTTGCGTTTTCTCACTTTTCTCCATGATTACTCAATGGTTTTGCACGATTCAAGTACCAATCTTGTTCGTTTTTGAACAAGGATTAAAACCATATAGATTAATTGCATTTATATTAAGTATGGAGGAAGAAATTAATGAAAAACCTCAAGAACCTTAATTTTAGCATGAACACAATGAAATTCTATACACGATTGATTCATGGCAATTGATTGAGGGTTATCACTCTACATACATGCATAAACAAGACGGTAACTCAAAAATTCATTCATGATGCATGGATCATAGAGTTTGAAGGGTTCAGGCTTACCTCTTGCAGCTGGTGATCGAGTTTGATGATGGAGGTGTTGCAGATAGGTTCCAATGATCTGGACAACTTCCTTAGGTGCCAAGGAGTGTGTTTGAATGCTTAGAGTGGATTGAAATGAGCTGGAACTGGTTGTGGTACCTCAACTACAACTCTGTCAAGAACTTGGGCAATTGGCTGGTGATTTGAGGAATTTGATGTTCCAAATATTGTGTTAGTGTTTAGATCACTCACATATGATGTTTATGAGGTGTGTGTGTGATTGGTTTAGTTGGAATCACTCTCAATTTCAAAACTCGATAGTGACTTGAGTTAGAAGGCAAAATTGGAGTGAAAGGGAGATTTTGAGTAAAGCATCAGTTTGGGTGCTTTGGTGTACTCAAACTGATCACAAATGAGCTCTATTTATAGTAGAGCAAGTTTATTTTGGCTGCAATAGTTAATGGCAACTGCAGCAGGTCTGTGGCAAATGTTGATCCAATGGAACCTCAAGTCTCCTATAGCCATTGACTTGAGGTTAGAGTACAGGCTATGAGTCTTCTGTGGTAGGGATAAGGCTTGACTAAACTTGGATAACATTGTCTTGATGAATGCCACCTCTATGCATCAGTTAAATGCTTGAAAACAAAATTGACCATTTGAAGCATCTTGAATTTTAGGAGTGTCATGCCTAAACATAGATCCATGGACTTGTGAGGCTGGTGGATCAGTGTTTGTCCCTTGGTTGTTCCCCTTTGAGGTGTGCAGATGGATAACCATGCTTGTTATTGCACAAATTGATCAATTCGAGCAACAATGCACAAATTTTCCTTGCAAAATCAGTGAAAAATGCCATTTTCAATGGATCATATCTTCTTGCTCAAGTTGAGTTATGGGAGGCTCTTGTACTTTTTAAAGAGCCCTCATATGGTACTATCCATGTATGATCATAGTTTGTCTTGAAAAAATTTGGATTCAACTGAAAAAACCCCCCATGAACTTTGATGTCCAAGGCTGGTAACTTAGGCAGATTTACACTAAGTGTTGAAAAAGTGCCATTTTCTTCATTTTTGTCATTTTGACCACTCCATAACTTAAAATCCATGAAGAATTGGAGTTTGATGTAGTTGAATATTTTGTAGAGTGTAGGAAGACCAACAAATCAGGCGTTGGATCACTCAAAATGGCTGCCTAGATCAAAAGTTATGATCCTTGAAAGTTGGCACCAAAACCATCCAAATTTAATAACTTAAAAAAAATTTCAATTTTTCAAGGTTACCCCTTTTACAAGTTATCTTGGTTTCTTGATCAATTCTTGTTCAAATGACATTATAAATCATATTTTATGAAAATATGAGTCATAAGGATCATTTTTGCCAAAAAAAGTCATGTTTTGACTTTTGGCTCCGGAGCGGTTCGGCGCGTAAAAACCCTAATTCCAGACTTTTGGGGAATGCATCCTCTGAGGGTAATTTAGCTTTGAAAATAGATTATTGGGGTTATTTTGGGCATATTGAGTCACATTTTGAAGTCTTGGCTTATCCCCTTGTGAAAATCTCACTCTGGAGGTCCCAGTCGTCCAAAACCCTAATTTGGCGACATCGGGTGTTTCGAGGCTCAAACCACTTGGAATGTGGCAACTTTGTGCTTGATTCTTGATGTGGGAGTCCTCTTGATCCCTTATGGGTGTTTAAGAAGTTATACAAGTTGAAGATCAAGTCATTTCTAGATTGATCCTTTGTCTAAGTGCTCTGAAAGGGCTTAAAACCCTAATTCTTGGTTGTAGTGAAAGCTCAACAATCATTGAGGAGATTGATGAGGCATAATGGCACATCTATATTGTGGCAATGATCCTCACAATGATGGGCTATCTTGGTGGTCAAAATTTGGGGTATGACACCCGCCCCAAACCTTTTGCATTTTATTTTTTAAGCATTTTCAGCTTAAAATTTAATATTTATTTTAACACGGCGTTATCTTTCAATCCAAGGAACATGGCCCAGTGGTAAGATTTTAGGTCTGCAACCACAAGGTCACGAGGTCAAGCCTTGTGGGAGGCATTCCTTATTTTTTTTAAAACTAGTTTGCATGCTTTTCTTCCCATTTTCTTTCAATTTTTTCTATATGCAAGATTAATTATTTTTGAATGATTTTTTGTACACTTGTCATTTATCCCTTCTATTTAGAAAATACTTCAAAAAATACCAAAAATAATATTTATTTCATGTATTTTTGTGTAGTTGAAAACATGTACTTTTATGTGTTTTTAAAAGCTTTTAAAGATGTTTCTTTGGGTTATTTCTTTGATCTAATTGAAAGTATGTGTTTATGTGACCATAACATGCTTTGATTGAGTCTTTTTAATGACTTGTACCATGTTTAGTTGCCTTTTTCTTTGAAAAAAACTTTGATTAAATGGTTTATTTAAGTGATACCTTTAGGGTTTAATCTTGCCTGATCTTTTGAAACAACTTGATGCATAACTAGGGCTTCCACTTGAGTTCGGTTCTTTTAACCCTTAATTCAACCATGTTAAATATCTTGTTCATGTGTTTACCTTGATTAAATTGTTGACATGATCAAGTATTTCCTTCAAAAACTCTCTTTAGGTTTTTGCCTTACCATGTTCATCTCTCTTAAACTTGTTTGTGATGTTTCAATTGACTAAATCTTTGCTCACATGTTCAAGTATTTCCTTCATAAACTTCCACAATGTCAAGCAAGTCCATTATCATATGTTTTACCTATTATACACATGTCTTGATACCATGCTTAATCATGCTTGTATATTCATTTCATTCTTGATGTTTTACTTGTTCATACTTGCTAAACTTTATCTGTTAAGTTTCTCTTGACATTAGTATTTAGGTTCATCATTCCCCTCACCCTTTGTTTAGGCTTAGTTCAAACATTAGGGTTCCCCTCAAAATTCAACTTCAATCAAAACCCTATCAATTTTTGGCTTCAAACTCAAAACTCTTCCCCAAGAGATTAGACATGAGTCGTCTCTATAGAAGAGATTTCTATTTTATCCCCACAATATAAATCAAACTTTTGAAACTCTATTTCTCATTTAAGTGATGTAAGTGGCCTACTTGTTGATTCTATATCCAAGTTGATGTCCCTCTCTTATTATGGTGCAGAAATACTCTTTCATTTAAGTGATGTAAGTGGCATACTTGTTGGTTCTATATCCAAGTTGTAGTCCTTCTCTTATTATGCAAATCTTTCTATGTTTGTGGTGGTATAGTTGAGCAATCCCTCTTAAGATGACAACTTGTCTCTTCTCCTAAAACCCAGCAAACATTGCTTTTACCCATAGTTCCCTAAACTACAAATGCTTTGACTTCCTCTAGGGATGTGTAGGCATAAGATTGCAAGATCCTAGCGAGCACACCTTTTTATTTTCAACCCCCCTTTAGTCATATACATTACAAAAACAACAAAAACATTTCCCACTCCCATCACTCACTCAAAAATAGTCTACTCTCCCAATCAAATAGCAAATAACTTAAGACCAATAACACAAATATTTTAAGAGGTTCCTATAGGATACTATAGATACTTAGGGTGCTAGTACCTTCCCTTTGTATAACCAACCCCCGAACCTTAGATCTCTTGTTGCATTGTTTCACATTGCATATTTATGGGTTATTCTTTCTTTACCCATTTTCTTTGGATAAATTAAAGTCTGGTGGCGATATTTGATTTGCTAATCAAGTTAATCCAATAGCTTGGTCTCCAATTCACCAAAAATGCGTCCACATAATGCATCCCACATAGCTTTAGAGGTTTCGAAATGAGAAACACAGTAATATTCATCAACTCCTAAAGAGGAGATTAGAATATTCCTTGCTCTCCAATCACTAGACCACTTTTTCTCATCTTCCTTATTCCGTTGTGCTTCCAGTTTTGGTACAACAACATCATCCTCATTAGTCATGGTAATTTCAAATGGACCATTTTGGATGGTGTTCCATACTTTTCTATCGATAGAATTGATATGGATACGCATATAATCCTTCCAATAACCATAGTTCTCACCATTGAAAATTGGCGCTTTATTATACACCCCTTTTGGTTCGGAAGCCATAATCTAATAAGTGATTTTGAAGCACAAGATAAACCGGTGCTCTTGACACCACTTGTTAGAAGAGGGCAACAATCTAGAAGGGCGAGTTGAATAGATCGTCAAATAAAAAAATTTCGTATTTAAAATTGGTTTTGAAAAATAATTTTCTCTGGCAAGCGGAAGTGAAATCCAAATCGACTCTCGTATATCCGAACCGTTATTGGTAGGATCGGATATGCGTACAAACCGTAGTAAAGTGAATGCTTAAGATGAGAAGAACAAATCAACTAGTTCTATATGTTTGATATAAACCACACTTAAGACAAACGATTTCTAATGAGAAGTAAAAATAAAACTTGACAAAGGAATTTTCTCGAACACTTAGTGTGCATTAATTTTATTGAACACTTAGTATGTAATACAACAAGCTTGATTCTCTTTATGTTGAAGTTATGACAAATCAATTGCAATGGTTTAGATCGCAATGGTTTCACAAAAACAGTTAAAGAAACTTTAACACAACCAGAATATTGGATAATCAAAGTACACATTAATTGTTTTCAAAAGCTAGAGAGAGAGAGAGAGAGAGAAGTGTGCGTGTGTGTGTGTGTGTGAGAGAGAGAGAGAGAGAGAGTGTGTGTGTGTGTGTGTGTGTGTGTGTGTGTGTGTGTGTGTGTGTGTGAAAAAGAGAGGGAGAGAGAGAGAGAGAGAGATAAAGAGAGAGAGAGAGAGAGAGAGAGAACGCCAAGATTTGTTTAGGCAGTTCCCCAATTGTTCTCACTATGGGTACGTATGCCCTCAATTCGAAATCAAAATGAGATATTTTAATTAACCTTTGCAATATCACTTTACAAAAGAAGTGGTCGCAATTCAAACCCCCAAACCTTATGTTTAATGTTGATCATATCTCCTTTTCCCCCTTGACCTTAGCAATATCAAGTCACCCAAGATCTCCAATATGATCCTCCGGTTACCGCTACTTCTTTGACCGAACCTTCCATTCTTCAAAGTTTTCACTCAACTGAATCCAAATTGCAAAATCTTGCCCTAAGCCTTTTAATTGATCCTCTGATTACCGCTACTCCTTTGCAAGAACCCCTGTTCTTCAAAGGCTTCGCTCGGATAAATCCAATTTGATCTTGTGCAAAAACCTCCAAATCAACCCTTGATCTTAGAGTAAAAACCCTAAAGGTTTTATCTTTGAATCCCCCAAAGAAAACCTCAACCCAATTTTGATTACACAATCTATATTGGACCTTATCAATCTTATCTTACCAACAAACAATAAAAAATAATTATGTGTAATTGATGAATGCATCGAGAAAGGTTGAAGATGATGAGAATTCTTTGTATTTTTCATGTTTCAATACTTAGAAATGATGCATGAATGAGTATTTATATGTTTATGTGTGTGTGCAGAAAAGAAATTAGCAAAACAAGTTTTTAGCCAAAATACAATTTTGAAATTTGGTATAGAATGTATTGACTCTAAATTAGAATGAGTCAATACATCAGGTGAATGACTCAATACTAGACCAAATGGAGTCAATACATTGGAGGCAGTGGCCAATTTACGAAGAAAAATGTTTCAAGATAAGTCGACTCTAAACACGGATGAGTCGACCCATTTGATCGATGTATCGATCCATTTCTCGTTTGTATCGGCCCATTATAGGCAGTGGCAAGTATTTGAAAAACATCTTTTAGATTGAGTCGATCAAACCTAGAATGAATGACCCATTAAAAGGATGTATCGACCCATTTCTTCTTTGTATCGACCCATCTGAGGCAAAACCAAATTCTTTAAAATTCAACTCAATATGTATCGACCCATACTTAACTTGTATCGACCTATGCATGTCATTTTGTGAAAAAAATCATATTTTGGCATGTGATGACTTATGTAATCTAGTCTTACATGCTCTATGATGATGATGCACACTTAGACAAAGATTGTAAGGTCCAAATACACAAAGAACTAAGCTACCTAGTTAATCTAAACTACCAAGTTTTGAAATCATTCAAAATACATTCAATAGCGTATTGCACTCACAAAAGAAGCTTTGTGAGTTTGTTTGAAATTAAAAGGAGGGATGAGTTTTGTGATTGAAGTAAGATGATTTTATAGAGAAGACCCAAAATTCATTCAACTTAGGTAATGATTAAAAAATTAGAAAAATTTTATGACAATAATGTGTAGGAGATTGTGATAAGTGTGAGAAAGAAAACATTTTGTAGAGAATTTTAAACTTTAAAGTAGCTTAAACTAAAATAAATATAAATGAAAAAGGAGACCCAATGATGCGCCTCCCGAGGGATCCCATGGTTGACGTGCCTCCTACATTGACTCATAAGGATGTTGATGCATTGTTTGATTACTACCTAGATCATTTAGTTCCAGAGGATGTACAAAGTGTTCTAGCGTATATACCATGTATTACTGCATTCAATTACATCCAATGGTATTACCTTATGTCACATTTATAGATGTTAGGAATACTAGAGGGAGGCCCCAAGGTTGCCTCGTCATGAGATACTCGAGGAGGAACAAGCTTAGACAGACCATGTCCTTGATGTGTTTATAAGATACATTTATATCATCGCTTTAGGTGAGGGCGACACTTCCAAAGGAGGTATACATGAAAGCATCTTTATATGGGACACTATGCATGCGATGATAAAAGAAACGCGAGGTGCACTACACTATATGATGTGGATCTATGTGCTTGTATGTATAAAGTCTACACTAACATGTCAATTCGATTTTGATGTTGACAACACTCTTAAGAGAAGTCTTCATCAGTCTTGATATTCAAGGCCTATTGTTTCAGATGATGTCATTTGATATCTTGATCAATTGATGGTACTTGACAAGTTTCTGATCAATTAATGGTGCTTGATATGTGGATCAAGAAATGATGCTTGATATGTTGATCAAGTTATGATGATTGATATATAGATCAAGTGATGGTGCTTGATATTCTTACCAAGTGATGGGGCTTGAAGATTAAGATGTGTTCATCAAGATGAAGTTTGGAGATTATTTGATGTAGTGATCAAGTGAATATGATTGGATATCAAGATTTGATGATTAAGTTATTCCAAACAAATTTGTGACCAAGTTGTGGTGATCAAGATTGTTATGCTTGGAGATCAAGTTATTTGTGACTATTTATGGAGACAGCACTTTATGTCATACGACGTTCAATGAATTCAACAAAGATCTTTGATCAAGCATTTTGTTTGGTGATGGAGGTTATCATGAAGATTTATCTCAAGCCTCATCATAAGAAGAATCAAGGTTTTAGTTAAGTGTTAAAGTCATAAATAACGTGGCAAGAAACCAGAACTTCAAAGTTGTAAAAAAAAGGAAGTGTGAAAGCTCGACAGTCTGCGTCCAGTGATCAATTGTTTGTAAATGTATAGGACTAACTCTCAATTCTACTAAGGAAAATCGCACACACACTTAAACCTCTTGAAAAGTCTCTCTTGGTTTTATAAAACTACCTACAAATGCTTTATAAGTCTAGCCTATTGGTTAGGAAATCTATCTGGTCAATTAGACGCATGTTTTACAAAGGGATAATCGATTAAGCATTTGGGATAGTAAATTATTTAACTTTTTAACGCCTAAAATAAATTGGAGAAGTCCCTTAATGGTTAGAAATGGCTAGAAATTAAAACCTTCTATTTTGGGGTGCCATAATCGATTATGCACTTGACATAATCGATTATCAACTTTAAAAAGTCCAGGGATTATTTCCATATTTTAGCCACCGATTTTCTTATAAATAGATAGCTCATTTCTCATTTATAACACACCGAAAAATGTATTTGAAATACCTTTCTCCCACTCTCATTTCCCTCTCTTACTTTCTCACATTTTATCTTAGTGCTTTTGAGAGTGAAATCTTTATATCTGTAAGGTAGTCTGGTCTGGTGTAAGGGCATATTTGTAATATCTCATTGAGAGAATTTATTTTGGTTGTGATCTAAACCAAGTGAAAAGCTCTCTTTTGGTTGTTGAGGTAAACGAAATAAAACCTCTATTTGGTTAGGGAGGTCTCGTTTATTAAAACTCTCAGTTGGTTCATGAGTTTCGCATGTGTTAAACGTTCTCAGTTGGTTGTGCATGTCTTCGTACTTAAAAACTTCAAGTCTTGGTTGGGTAGTTAGCCATTGAAAAATTCCAATCCTTGTAAAAAGAGTTTAGTGGGCATATCCTGTTAAAATCTCTCCAGATAGTGAAAACTCTCAAGGAGGACATCTCGTGCAAAGGAGTATGTTACTTTATTAAGACCGAACCTCTATAACTCTAGTGTTCTATCTTATCCCTTAATTCATTAATTTCTGCTGCAATTTTATTTTTTTATTTTCGCTGAAAGTTTTTAAACTTTGCTTTTGTAATAAAAAAATTATTTTGAAAATGGATCAATCACACACAATTCACCTTCTCTATTGTGTTTAGAGTCTAATGTTCAACCTATGATATATATGAATGACATGCTTGTGTGTCATACTCGATAGATAGGTTATCTCTTTAGACCGATTTTCTCTTCTCACACAACTTTGTGGTAAAGAAAATTCAGTCTCGTACGAAAAATATTACCATTCAACTAGAAATACAAAGTATTGTTCTTGAACTTCTCTTCTACTATAGTGATAATTTTTCTAAATGAGGAATATATCTCTCTGTGCTACATTACAATCATATGGTTCATTGCTCTCAAGCCTTGAAAAAAACACCCTTACTATCTTAACAGTTTTATTTTTCAATCTACCATAAAAAAATTCAACTGTGTTTGTAATGATGTTGCTAAAATGTCTAACCTAATAAATTCAAAGACATTATTTTCTCTTTCACCGAATTTAATATTATAGTTTCAACCTATTTTAAAAACTTTGAAAATTTAGCGCATACATTTATGAATTGCACAAAAGAAATCAAATTCTAAATTTCTATTTTAAGTCTCACATTCTTGGACCATCCTATTTGTTATCCACTTATGCATTCATGCCCCTATGAAAAAGTGAGGGACAATTAAGTGATTTTAGCATCAATTTGAAAGTACATGAAACAAGGCTTAAAAGGGTAAGACAAAGTGTTGGAGGAAACTATTAATAGTATGAGTTGGTTGGTAACAAACTATTAATAGTATGATTTGAAAATTGTGTTGTGAATTTAATACAAATTTAAAATTTATAAGTTTATTATTTTTTCTATACAAATTTTTTATTTATAAATTTTTTAATTTATATCTCAAAAGCACAAATTAACATTATTCATATAAATATTACATTAAAAATATATCTATATTTACTTGTATGCGGTTGATAAGAAAAGTCAATTTTTTACCGTTTTGAGAAGTAAAACACCGCGGGAGTCTTTATTGCTCTACGCGGTAATAGTTACCTAAATTGGTCTATTAATTAACATTTTAAGGCTCTACATGATTTTGTGTGTGTGGCCCACATATCTCGCATATTTACTTTTTCTTCTTTAAATTGCATATTTTATTATTTTATTTATGATTTTTTTTTCTTCTGACGATTTCGTACTATTGTTTTTTTGGTACAAACTCGTATATATACTTTTATTTCCCAAATTCAAAATCATCATTTTTTAATTTTTTTTAAATGAGTTTATTAAAAATTAATCCTTTACTTTTGGGCCAAGAATTTTGGTCCAGCAAGAGTTATTGTTTTGAATGACTTTTTTTTTTACTTTACTTCACATGCCTTAGTTATATTCATATCCTACAATTTATTAAAAATATCAATTTTATCCTTGCATGTTTTTAACCAATTTATCATTTCATTTTTTATTATTCATTTGAAAATTTTAAAAATTACACCCCTGACTTCTGGTATGCTTTTTTTCCTTACCGGACGATTTTACAAAAGATATTCGGTTTATACCTAAATAAGTTCTGAAAGACTTGCTAAAAGAGTTTTCGATTTTGTCTGAAAAATGTATTATACCAGAACACTTTCCAAATGTGTTCTGATTTATATGCCTATGTGTACCGGAATACTTGTAGACAAGATATTCGGTTTATGATTTTTGTGTACTGAAACACTTTTATCAAGATGTTCAGTTTTCTTTTTTAATTTTTTTTTACAATTTTTTTATGTTGCAGGTATGGAAATTCCTCCACAAATATGCAATAAAAATCAAATGTGTGTAAATACTTCTGATGCATTTTCAACTACTCAAAGATTTAGTACACGAGAAGAGGTGACAAGGTGAATTAAAGAGGTTGGATTCCGAAATAAAGTAATTGTTATTATCACTCGTTCAGATACCGAAACAGGCAAGAGAGAAAAGTAAAATAATAATATTTGATTGTGATAAAGGTGGGAAATACAAGGATACTGATAGTGGAACACAAAGTGCGATAAAAAATGTGGAGGTCCATTCAAAATTAGGTCGACTCTGATGAAAGATGGGTCTGGATGGAAGGTTGATGTAAAATATGGAGTTCATAAACATGGTTTACCTGATAGATTAGAAGGTCATTCCTTTGTTGGTAGGTTTACCACAAATGAGAAACAACATGTTATTGATTTGACAAAGAGACATGTTCCACCTAGACACATATTGCTTTCCTTGTAAGAGCGAGATCTGAAGAATGAAACTCATATCACACAAATATATAAGCATAAGAGTATGATAGAAAAAGAGATAAAAGGTCATAGAAGTGAGATGCAACATTTGTTTAAGCTTATAAAGGACGCAAACTATGTTTATTGGAGTAGAAAAAGAGATGACTCGGAAGTTGTGAGAGATATATTTGGGGCCCATCTAAATTCAGTTAAGTTATTGAATATTTTTTCTATTGTGTTATTATGGACAACACCTGTAAGATATACAAATATAGGCAACATCCGTTTAAAATTATTGGCATGACATCAACCGAGTTGACATTTGCTGTCGCATTTGCGTATATGGAGTCCGGGCAGACAAACAATTTTTGTTGGGTGTTGGATAAGCGCTTAAACAATTGTTTGTGAAGAAAGATTTGTGTCCACAAGTGATTTTGACAGATAGAGATCTTGCTTTGATGGAAACAATTGAGATTGTGTTTCCAAGGACGACTAATTTGCTATGTTGATTTTACATTAACAAAAATGTTGGTGCAAAAAGCAAGCAATATGTGGTAAATAACATGGAAAAGACATGGAAAAGACGATCGACACATTATTTATGGGCTAGTGATAAGGTTGAGTATGATCAACGATTGCAACAACTTGAGCAGTCATGTGTTGATTGTAGTGAATTTATTGATTATGTGAAAGACACATGGTTGACTCCACATAGGCAGAGATTTGTTGGAGCATGAATTAATCGAGTGCTACATTTATGTAACACCACGACTACTCTGTATGTATTTTTTGGGTTAAATATAAGTCACCCCCTGCCAATGTAGCGAATTTTGATTTCACCCCCTATAATATTTTTTTTGTTACCAAATCTTGATTCCCTCAATAAAGACCATGGGCTCACATTTTCACTCAGAATCTGAAAATATGTCCTACGTGGCATTGGGCAACTTGTTGACAGTGTATTTAGTATTTTATTTAAAAGAAAAAAGAACTTACAATTTAATCAGTTTCTTATTTACCCCTGTGAAAACCTAGGGCTCACAATTATTCATTTCACCCAAAATAGAAATCGAAGAAGACGAAGTTACGGTGGAGTTACGGTGGAGCGAAGCGAAGGACAATCTCTATCCTGAAGAAGACGCAGACGAATAGAAAATGTCATAGGTTTGTTTAGAAGTTTCGTTTAAACGTCGCTCTTAACTATTTTCGCACTGTACTTTGGTTTAAAGTTTCTATCATCTGTAATTTCAAAACATGCAAGTGTTTAATGTTGTATTTCACCATGGAGAGGAATTTGTAAGATTGATTAGTGGTGATACGATATACAGGGGTGGTGTTTTGACCATAGTGTCTGGGTAACTGATTGATAAGTGGTCAATGGTTAGCATTCATAAGTTGGTGGATGGGTTAGGTTACATAGAAAGGATATACAGAACGTGGACCAAAATTCTTGACATAGATGAAAACTTTTTCCAGATTAGGAATAATGATGATGCTTACGATTTTGCTGCATACGCTTGTGCGACCCAAGTAGATAGGGAAATGTTTGTGGAGCATGATGTCACTGGTATAGAAGTCACAGTAAAGAGTCCTAAGTGTGTGAATAAGATGGTAGAGTTAGATGGATGTGATGATGAGGGAGTTGAAGGGTTTAATGATAGTGATGATGAAAGAACCACTGCTATTGCAGATGGATTTGATGGAATTGATGTTTCTCTACCCATTAATGAGGGTACCATAGTTGTTGGATTGTTAATTGGTTCCAAAAGAAGAAATGGGAAGATGATGAATATGTTAGTGATGAGCTAGAAACTCTGATCCAGATGTTTCTAATGATGATAATGGGCCTAAGTTTGATAAGTTTAGAAAAGACCAATTGAATAAGAATTTTAAGTTTAAATGGGGTATGCAATTCAATTATCTAGATGAATTTAGAGAGGCAATTCGTGAGTGGTCAGTATTAAATGGCAGGGAAATTACTTTTGTGAAAAATGACAGTTACAGGGTAAGAGTAGAATACAGGGCTAAAATTGGTTTTTTAATGCTATGCTCTAAAGTGGGCCATAAGCACACTTATGCTATAAAGACAATAATAGACAACCACACATGTATTAGGGTTTTGGATAATAGATTTTCAAACTCAAGGTGGGTTGCCAAGGCAGTTATGAAGAAAATGCAAACATCTGAGACAGTTAGGGAGTGTGGTGAGGATAGTGTTAGAAGAAGATTTCCTAGTGTATCTTATAGGTGTACAAAATGTGATAAGTTTGGACACAATATTCAGTCATGTAATAGTAAAAAACAAAATCCAAATGTCTTGAAAAAAAAGGTATGTTGTTTGTTTGTTCTGTCATGTTGTTTGGTTTCTCTGTCAAAAGATGAATCTGATATTGTCTGTCATTTGGATTGTTGTAGAAAAAGGTTAAGGCTGATACAAGTAATGCAAAAAAAAGTGGCAGCAAAGCAGGAACAAGTGCCAAAAACAAAGGCAAAGCTAAAGTCAAACAATAAGGCAAAGCCATGAGAAAGAGGTCAAGTGAGAGAATTAAGCTGAATTGGTTTTGAAATTCTGGCATAGCAGATAGCAGATGTCCTAACACATGTCAAAACATTGTTCTCTGCACAACTTTAAAATAAGAGCAGAACAAACAAACTGATATTCAGAATATCAGTAACAGCAATAAGACAAATGTTACGACATCTGTTACAACATGTTAATCAAAACTGAACTGTAAATTGCAGAATGATAAACAACACAGAATATGATAACCCAGTTCGGTGCAAATCACCTACATCTGGGGGCATACCAAGCCAGAAAGAAGAATCCACTATCAGTAGTATAGTTTTATGTAAACAACCGCTGGTTTACAGTAAACAACCTCTGGTTTACCTATCACTACCCAATGGAGACTTTATCATTAGAAATCACATATAATTGATAAGAGAAACCCATCTCACTCCCTAAATCATAACCTGTGATTATCTAAAAATTATAGTCACAATAATTGTATCATCCTACTTGAAAGACACCCCTTTCAATACAAAGTTCAGTCAAGCATTCTTGACTAACAAGTTAACTCAGATTTGCTTAAAAGCTTCATCCAAGAACAATACACGATTCATTACCTACGGGTTTCTGAATATGTACAAGTATCTATGTCTTCCACAATGTATCAAATCGATACAGAGGGAGACTTACAAGAAAGCCTACGACTCCCAAAACCCTAAACCCTATTTAATACTTTACAAAAGTGTTACAATAGGTTTGGTTGTTCAGTCCTAGGTCTTGGTCTTCTTTTATAGCCTTCTGCTTCTTTAGGCTTCAAATCTTCTATTATTTTCTTCCTTGATCCATGTTCTGATTGCTCCTTGAATCTTGGGCCAAATTAGCAACAACCTGCTATATCAGGTCAAGATGTTGAGACATACATTAGGACATCATGTCTAACAAGTCTTCTTTCACCAGACTTCTTTATGTTAGAACATTGTATTCGACATCTTGTTTAACCAAAAATTTGCTCAAATCTGTAGAGCCTTCAATCTCCCCCTTTTGACAAATTTTTGGTTAAAACTCCTTTGGGAGAAAAAGAAAGTCCAGCGTTTGGTGGATATGATTGGAACACCTCTGAGACTCCTTCTTACCCCTAAAATTCCTAGATGTCTATTGGTGTACATGAGGAAGAGTATACAACACACTCCCCCTCAAACCTATACTTGTCACAGAGGGATAAATCTTCCTCTTAAGGGGCATAAGAGAACCCATAAGAAGATCCAGAAAGAGCTTAAGAAGAAACAGATGTATCATACATAACACAAAGTCTATAGAGTATGTAACTCAGGTCACAAGACACAACCTGCTTCATAACTCAGATCACAAGGCACAAGGGAAAGACTCAAGGATGTTAGAACTAGGCATGGTAAGAAAACCCATACCCGCGGGTACCCACCCGAACCCGCCCCGAAGTTGACGGGGAAAACTCGCTTTGACTGGGTTCGAGTTTGGGTTTTCCCCGATTACAAAATATGGGGACGTGTCGGGTAATGGGGACACTAGTACCCACCCCGAACCCGCCCCGTTTATTTTATTATGTACATTATTATTTAATTTTGTTAATTTGGAATATTAAATACGTGACAAATGTTTTGATATTTTGATTTGTACTAATTATTTAAAATATTTAAAATGTATGTAATAATTTTCTTTGAGATTTTTTTTTATTATTTGAAATGTAATTTGATTTTGGAAAAAATAAATATTTTCTATTAAAAAAATTGATTTTACTAAATAGATGGTGGTGGGGCGGGGATACCCGAACCCAACCTAAACCCGTTTGGGACGGATTTGGGTTTTAATTCTTCATCCCCGTTTGGGTTTGGGGCTGGGAACAGACATTGTTTGGGGATTTGAGTTTGGGTTTGGGGGAGGTAAAAACCGTCCCTGACCCGCCCCGTTGCCATGCCTAGTTAGAACATCCCATCCAACATCCTTGCAAAACACAACCTGCAAGAATGAGCTCCTCACCAAGAAGAATATTAGTTATGTGTTGTAAGAACCAACACACAACCGAGAAGAATACACACCCATTATCTCCCTTTTTAGCCAAAAATTGGCAAAAGTAGCCAACACAGTTCCATACCCACATGGTACTTACCCAGACCTGGTCAAAAGCCATAACGAAGCCACCCAGAACAAGAACTTGGAAAACCAGAAGCAGACTCCTCTTTTAAATACCCAAACAGTTTTTCTTGAAAATTACAGTCCATAGAAGTTACCTCTGAACAATTCAAATGGAGAAATAAATTTAGGTAGGTAAATTCAACATAAATGACTGTGCACCGTCCAGCTAGAGTTTGACTGTTTCAACTTTATGAGAAACCGTCCAAAGAATGCACTTGCATCAAGACACATGCTTTACATGCCTTCTCTAAGACACACTCTCCACCGTCCAAAACATCCAATTAGTACGCACCCACAAGTCCTAAATAATGTCCTGACGCCTTGTCAGACTTGTTTAGTCCATCAGAAGCATGGTCACCGTACCTTTTGATGAGCCCCTAGAATAATCCTTTCAACCAGAAGACCAAGAATAACTGACCAAGATGTTAAGGCATTTCTTCAAACATCTCCCAGTTAGCAGCAAAGACTCCCAAGATACTTGTATCACTCCAATTCATTCCATTGACACCCAATGACAGAATCAGAACAACCTGATAAGTCTAGAACTTATACCAGTAGCGCAATGTCCCGACATCTCGTCTGTCATTACATCCTCACCTGAGGCATTCTATCACAAACTGCTTGAAACCACAAACAATCTTGATAAACAACTGCACTACTGCAGCAATATATCTAAAACAGAATTTCAACTCCCCCTGTCTAAGATAACCAGTGCTCCTTTTGCAAGAAGAACACCTTAAATGAATGGAAAACATAAAATGCATCTTCATGTCTCCAAGAGAGCACCCTCTGTTCAACACACCTGCTGAACGCATTCACCTAATGATTGATCCTCAAGCAATCCATGTACCACACTAGTACATTTAACAGACATAAGTTATCCCCCTATCTTTCACAAATGATGCTCCTTCAACAAGAAACACCCCAAAATCAACACATGATATCCCATGACAACTTCATGATCATATAGTAAGAAGGTACCAAGATCACATCCTTGTACCATAACCAACAAACTCTTGGATTGAGATCAAAATCACCATTGATCCCTCTCATCCAAAAACCATCCATACCCTGTACAAATCCACCTTGAATTTTACAGCCATAGATATCCTTGTTCCTTGAGATACAATCCAATTGAATCTGGAATGCTTCACATTCCTCAAAGAGACATACAGAGCCCCTTAGTTTGTTAGCTCGCCTAGATGTTCTTCACACTTGAAGGACATCAAATACATGCCCCAGAGATCCTCAACTTACTTGCTTCACAAGCACCAAATTGATCCACTTATCTCTAGCATGACTTGTAGCAAAAGAAACCATCTCTCCACAAGCATTCTAACCTCAGTAAGAGTCAGTCTTCCAGATAAACACTCCGTGATCCAAGAAACTCTTCAATTTATCATTCTCCTATATGATAAGATAGAACACTTCTGATTCAACTGGTAAATATCCACTTTCATAATCTGAACTCCAAGTTCAGAAACCATGATGATGTTCTAACATCAGTTGGGACATCCTGATCATATCACAGACACCATACACTATGGTTCTTGATGTAATTATCACTGGACTTACTATATGCATAGTAATCCAACTGAAGATCTTCAGACAACACTGCGCCACTAGCTTGATCAATAAGAACTCCAAATAACCAAAGAGAGAGATAACCTCTCACACAACTCCCAAAAGAAGGTAATCTTCCATAAGAAACTTAGGGCTTCTACCAAAAGCTCCAAGATATGAACAGAACCAGAACCTCCATTGAATTTTCAACCAACTACCCTTCTGCACAAGAGTAATTAGTTCCAAGTACCCTGCCTGAATGCACGATGAAGATCAACCAAATGCCATTGTTTAATTAATCTCAGATTTCTTCAGAGTTCTAGAAAATCTTCTTATCCACCAATGAAACCTAATCTTCAAGTTACATAATCCACTTACTCCATAGCAAGCCATCTTAGATACACCAAGATTCAGACATGTAACATCTACTCCTTATTGCAGCTCCCGTAAACTTCATGAGATATACCTTTTTGAAGTATTAATTCCATTTATTTCTGAGAAGAGCAACTTATCTTATGATGATACGCCACAATATCAACTAAGACCCTGAAGTTTCTGCTTGATGTCACAATATCTGATCAGACATCCAGCTGAAGAATTCAGCTCTTCCTTCTGCCACTTAGAATAAATTCCTCCCTATAATAGAACAAGAGTTCCATGTTCTCATAGACTTGATCAATGATATCAAGTTAGAGTAGACAACCTCCATCCTGCTTTGTTGTACTGCAACACCCACCTCATCTTCAGACGTTCCAAACCTGCCAAAGCTTGATTCTTCAGAAGAGATTAGTCACACGAGATCTTTACAAAAGGAATCCCACCTTTTTTAAGTAGAGAGTTCTGCTGAAAGTCAGAGATAACTGCCACTTATCCTTGACCTCTAAGATGAGAAAGATCACATGCTCCTACGCACCTAGATAAGAAATAAACTGACCCAAGTAGTGCTATCACCAGCACCATATTCTAGACAAGTCTCTTGCCAGGAAAATTTCCAGATAAAGATTAGATGCTTCTAGTAAAAACTGGAACACACCTGCTGCACTCCAATACTCCTAGGTCAGAAATAAACTAAACCAAGAGAATTGTCTCCATCTTCACTTCCAACAGTACTACATTCTAGTCAAGCTTCCTGCCATAAAACTTCCTAGTCTAAATACATTCCTTGTAATAAAGACTGATCCTACCACACACACGTGTATGGTATCAAGATCATCAGCTACAACTCCTTTGCTCCAGAGATTCACTCCTTAAATCAACAGGCTTCTGCACATACTCCACTGTCAAGATGTTTCAACATCTTATAGAACATCAGTTCCTTATCTTGACTGTACCCATTCTCCAAAGAACAGATCATTGAGTAGATGCAACAAGAGATGTTGTACTTCCTGGTGTACCAACTTGTCACCAGTGATCTTGTACTCTAACATACAAGGATAATTAATTAAATATTTGTCAATTCCACAAATAGAAATTGATCTTAAATCCTTGTCCACAAAACCATACATCATGTGGGATATACGATCTACCAGAAATCAACACAACTGTGTCAACATCTTTCTTAGTCAAACAACATGTTGAGACATCAAGTCTGCCACCCTTGAGTCAACCTGCCCATGACTTTCCTTTGCTAATATAATCCTTGTAAATCATGAATGATGAAAATAAATCACCTTCCATTATCTCCAGGTTGAATAACATTCATCAGCACCAGAGATCTTCCAAAAATCCATCTTCAACATGAGAAAAAATTATCCTTCTAAAAGAGCTCTTCAACCACAACCAGAGATGCCTTTATGAGTAGACTTGAGTGAAAACCCAAGTATCTTTGGCAACTTTGTCGAACAGAACATTTACCAAATTCACAGGTCATGAATTAGATAAATACGGTCTCAACTCACCTTCTCTTCAAATTGACTTCAAGATACAAGTTGGAACCAAACCTCCAAGTATCAAGTCAACATGATAGAAATCAACCAACAACTCTTTCCATTCCATTGCTCCCGACTTTGGAACGATTAGAGCTTTCATAGATGCTGGTATCATCAAGAAAAGAAGCCAATAATTAAGATCTTCCACCATATTTCTTCTGTCACAACTCCAGAATCCCATAAATACTAAAGTTCTTCCATCAGAAACATATGCAACGGAACCACCAAGGAACAACTTCAACATGCCTCAATAAGATATCAGAACATCTTATAAGACACTACAAAAGAGAACTAGCCACTCCTCATGCAGTTGTTATAGAAGCTCCTTAGAAAACATGAACAACCACCGGTAGTTGTTACCTTCAATCCAGTACATCCATCTCATCCATTAATACCCTTGAGTATGTCTGAGTGAATGATCTGATCTCCAAAACTCCTCCTTGTTTAAAGCACTAGAAAGTATCTCCCAAGATCTCATCCAGAACCAGACAGGATGCCTGCTCTGATACCAATTGAAATTCTGGCATAGTAGATAGCAGATGTCTTAACACATGTCAAGACATTGTTCTCTGCACAACTTTAAAACAAGAGTAGAACAAACAAACTGATATTCAGAATATCAGTAACAGAAACAAGAAAAATGTTACGACATCTATTACAACATGTTAATCAAAACTGAACTGTAAATTGCATAATGATAAACAACACAGAATATGATAACCCAGTTAGGTGCATATCACCTACATTTGGGGGCATACCAAGCCAGGAAGAAGAATCCACTATCAATAGTATAGTTTTATGTAAACAACCGCTGGTTTACAGTAAACAACCTCTGGTTTACCTATCACTACCCAATGGAGACTTTATCATTAGAAGTCACATCTAATTGATAAGAGAAACCCATCTCACTCCCTAAATCACAACCTGTGATTATCTAACAGTTATAGTCACAATAATTGTATCATCCTACTTGAAAGACACCCCTTTTAATACAAAGTTCAGTCAAGCATTCTTGACTAACAAGTTAACTCAGATTTTCTTAAAAGCTTCATCCAAGAACAATACACGATTCATTACCTACGGGTTTCTGAATCTGTACAAGTATCTATGTCTTCCACAATGTATCAAATCGATATAGAGGGAGACTTACAAGAAATCCTACGACTCTCAAAACCCTAAACCCTATTTTCTACTTTACAAAAGTGTTACAATAGGTTCGGTTGTTCAGTCATAGGTTTTGGTATTCTTTTATATGCTTCTTTGGGCTTCAAATCTTCTGTTGTTTTCTTCCTTGATCCACTTTCTGATTGCTCCTTAAATCTTGGACCAGATTAGCAACAACCTGCTATATCAGGTCAAGATGTCGAGACATACGTTAGGACATCATGTCTGACAAGTCTTCTTTCACCAGACTTCTTTATGTTTGAACATTGTACTCGACATCTTGTTTTACCAAAAAATTGCTCAAATCTGCAGAGCCTTCAGGTTTCAAAAACCAATCATAAGGTCTGGTTCAAACTCTAACCAACGAATGTACTTGACAGAAGATGAAGAAGGTATTCTGACACAAGAAAGCAATGGATCTCAAAATGCAAAGAAGATAACAAAGAAATATCCAAAGAAGAAATCAAAGAAGTAGTTTTATGTACTTTTAATATGTCCTTATGTAATGATTTATGTCTTTTTATTATGTCCTTTTGTAATGCCTTGTGCCATTTTGTAATGACTTATGTACATTTTTGTGTCATTTTATAATCATCTTATGAATTATTAATCTCATTACTTTTTACCACAACTATTGAATGATAACAAAATGAAACATTTCATTAATACAAAGGCATTTTACATTGTCTGCATAATCTTCAAAATACAATAATGCATTTTCTGCATAAACTTCAAAATACATCAAGCTACAGCAAATTACAACAAGATGAAAATTACATAAACTTGTACAACATTGCAAATATAAACCACGATATCACAAGTGTCATCTTCAAATTGAAATATTTCTTCTTTTGAGCACCTTCAATTTCATAATTAACTTTCTTACCCCTGCGTTACGACATCTCCAGAATTTCCTATTACGGTTTTAAATAGTGTTGGCGACCCACATCTTTATTGCACGATCGCATCCACATCCGAGTAAAGATGAAAATCCAATGGAAGGTGTGTTGTTGCTTCCAACTATGTTATCTTCTAAGCAAATTCCTACTAGGGAGAAGAAGAAGAAGAAGAAGAAGAACGTATACGCGAATGGAAGAAGAAGATAACAAAAACGTGAATTGGATTTGTGAGTCCTAGATTTCACCGGGTCAAATCTAAAACTGGTGCAACGTGTGAAAATTTACACAGTCAGCAAGTTGCCCAATGCCACGTAGAACATATTTTCATATTCTGAGCAAAAATGTGACCCTAGGGTCTTTATTGAGGGAATTTGGATTTGGTAAGGGGGAATCACAACAACAAAAAAATCTTATAGGGGGTAAAATAAAAACTCGCTATATTGGCAGGGGTGACATATATTTAACCGTAATTTTTTAGTATTTTTACTATGGATTAGTTTTATTAGTATTTTTACTATGCATTTTTTTAGTATTTTTACTATGTATTATTTTTAGTATTTTTAATATGTACTATTTTTAGGGTTGAGTCTGCTCATTGGAAGTTAAAGCAGATGTTGGGAAACAGTATATGTGACATGGTCAAATGTTGGGAGACTTTGAATAACAACTTGAAGTTACAACTGGGCAACATTCAAGCTTCTTTTAAAAAAAGTTTTTATGAAGTTAAGAACACGCATATAAGTCCATTTTATGGTAATCTGCGTGTTTCGGTGTCTCGAGCTGCTTTGAGACGCATTGCTGAAGAGTTATTGGGATTTGATCTTGTTGGAACTAATAGGAAAATATGTGGTTGTACTCTTAGAACATCTTATGGGTTACCTTGTGCTTGTGAGTTAGGAAGATACACACTTAGTGGTATATCGATGCCAATAGACGTTGTTCATGTGTATTAGAGGAAACTAAGTATGGAAGTTGAGTTGGAGGTGGATGTAGATGATGGATCAAAGGTGGATATGAGTAGTGAAATAGATGAATTATGGAAAAGGTTTAGGTCACTAGATGTTATTGGGAAAAGTCATTAAAAAGTAGGGTTTGTGAACTTGCCTACCCCACAACGACTTCATTGTGTCCACCACCCGAGAAATAAAAAACCAAAGAAGGAGTGAAGAAGAAAGGGAAAAAACCAGTAGGATATAATGTTTATAGGGACCCTTCATATCATGAGTATGTTGATAGAGCATCTCAATCTTAATAGAGGCAATCTCAATAATCACAGGCTTCAAATAAGTTAAAATTATCAAATAAGCAGTCATAATCAAATAAGCAGTTCACTCTTTAATTTTCTAATCATATTAGGTCATATTTGAAGATGTAGTTAATGTTGTATCATATGGTAATTGTGGATTTAGAGTCATTGCATCATTGCATGGATATGGTGAACATGGTTGGCCAATGGTTCGTCGAGATTTGGATTTGGAAATAATAGACAAGGAAATATCAAGTTTTCATGATAGGTTATTTGGTAATTGGTTAGCAGAAGTGAGGGAATATTTGATGATAGATTCCTTTGGTCCTCAGCCACCTGAGAAATGGTTGACTCTACCAGATATGGGTTACTTGATAGCAAATCGCTATAATGCCGTACTTGTCTATTTAGGCAATCCGTGCATGACTTTCTTACCTATGACAAGTTCACATTCACCAAATATCTCCATTTTGTAAACCAAGTGTCTCCAAGTACGTAAATAGTAAGAGATATCGTGCCTCGACAAGCATAAAACTCTTGTCGGCATAAATTGTGGAACCCACCAATATCAGCATATACACTCTAGTCGCACGATCCCATCTAGAAGTAGCTCTATGATCTTTGAATAAATCATATTACCACTCCAACATATAGTAAGAACCCCTGCAGTTACGTACATGTCTTATTGCCTCACTCTGTGACACTCCTAAGTAATCAAGAGCTAGTTCAACAACAACTTCTTCAGTGACATATTGAGGGTGCTAAACACTCCCCTGATGGACAAGTGAAGCAGATAAGAGACGCCATCTAGAGTAATGTTTATCTCACCAAACGGCATGTTGTAGCGGTGAAAAATTGAGATTAAGTTATTTATTAAATTAAATCACAAAGCAAGAGTCACCACTGCTTTTTATTGTTTCCAGATGAATGGGAAAAGAACGAATAAAACCCATAGAAGTTTTAAAACAAAACTAATAAAACAAAGAGATAAGGGTACAGGGATTGGTTATGCAAAGGGAAAGTGTTAACACCCCTCAAATCTATAGTACTCTATAGGAACCTCTTGAAAATCTGCATTTGGCTTAAAAAGGGTGTTGTTTGCAAAAGATTGGGGAGATGAGAAAATAAATATTTTTTAAGATTTTTGTTTGACAAGACTTTCTGAGTCTCGTGCCTACGTACCAACAAAGTGCAATGGAGGATCAAAACCTCATAGTTCGTGGTAAAAATAATAAAAGTGTTTGTTTTGATTGATTTTAAATGAATAGACATTTCATCATATTCGAGTGGAAACTCAACTTACCACCCACAATTAATGTGGAATGAGCATTTGCATCATTTTAAGATGGAGGATTTTTGCTTGGATTAAAATCAAAAAGTCTATCACTCAACATTTAAGTGGAAAATGTCATCACTCCTCTACATTATCGTGGAAGTATAGAAGTTGCATCACTACAAGAACACAAATAATAATTTTCCTTAAGAAAAGACTTAAAAAGAAAAGGTGCACAAAGGCACAAAATATTTGAATGAGTTTTGTGTTTTTTTAAGTCTTTTGAAATTGTTTTGATATGTGTCGCACCTCGAAAAAAATACGACCTTCACGATGTGACGTAGAAAAATGTTGTTCTAATAGAGTCACCACCGAACTTTATTCATTCCAAGAAGGAATAGGAAAATATCGAGAAAACCTTTAAGAAATAAGAACATGGTCATTGGAAGCAAATTCTAAGTTCGGGATTCGATTATACAAAGGGAAGGTATTAGCACCCCTCACGTCCATTGTACTCAACGGGAACCTCTTAGTTCAATTTGTGATGAATGTTAGCTAATGTTATTTGTTTTCTTCTAAGCGAGTAATGTGAAAAGTAAGAGAAAAAGGATTTTGATTGCTAAGGGGAAATGGGTAGTTTTATATTAGGGTGGTTGACAATGCGGATTGGGCTTTAGGTGGTGGGAGCAGTTATTAGATTAAGATAATGGTTGTGGTGAGAGGTGTTGAGCGGTCGGAAAAAGCGGATGAGGAAGGCGTTGGATTTCACCAGAAAAATGAAGGAGGGGTTTGGATCGGTTTACATGGCTATAGTGTTAGTGAAGGAGATACAGTGAGGTGGAAGAAGGACCGCGGGTTCTGCAGAAAAGAATGGGTGGAGAGAAAAGTTGTTCTTGGGGAAAAATAAATGCCAAGAAAGGATCGTTCCCTCCTCCTCCTTTTTAGATCTGTGAGTCTCCCCTTTTAAGGGTTGTTTGGATAATCACTAAAAGGTCAAACCGTCTCTCTTTTAATCCCAGAGAGAGAATAAAAAAAATGCTAGCTGTCATATTTCATGGATCCTCACAAATCTAACCAATTTTCCATTTGGTTAGTGGGATGGACACGTGCCTACACCTCAAGTGGTGTGTTAAGATATATTTTTTTTATTTTTCTGATTAATACATTTACTAATATATAATTAAATCTATTATTATTGGATGATGAAGGAATGCAAGGATTGTAAATATGGACCATTGATTAATTTGAAATTGATGGACATGACTAAATCAATGAAAGACACCAAGAAACACACATTGTAAGACAAATTAAAATTCCAAAAATGCATATTCTGGTTGAATTAATTGATTTAAAACAAGTTAAATCAATTAAATCAAATAAAATTCACATCTTTCTAAATGCATATGATAAAATTAAAATGAAGACATGGACAATTCTATTTTATTATTATGAACATTTTGGAGAAAAGATAAAAATAAAACGGCTAAAAACGAATAAAAAGTCGGGCGCCCAGGTACCCGAAAAAATAAATTGACTGCATTAAAATGATCAGCGCAGAATAAACGACTTGGAAAAATATAGTGTTTGGTCAGATTTTGAAATAAATTTAGACCGACAAAAAGGCTCAGACTGATCAAAATGTGACTGGAAAGTCGTCAAAAAATAAGACGAGCTCATCATGTTAAACTATGTGAATAGTAGATCAATATCACTGACGTCTGCAAGCTTAACTTCGAAACTTTTCAACCACTGATTTTTTGCATATTTGAGAAACAATTCAACCAGTTTGTCTGTATATCCAAGGATTCATTCTGGCTAACTGAAAATAAAATCAGACAAATGAAAATTTAAAAAGGGTAGGACAAATTTGGGGTATGAGAAATGCCCCTATCTAATTGGCTTAAACCTAGTAAGATGAACTACTACGGTGTTTATACTTTCAAGGTAGAAATCAATTAGATACGAATAAGACTCCAAATTTTTCTGAAAAGAAAGAAAACTCCTGGGAAGCATAATAACATATCAATGTCGACCCTGGAGTGGACACTGAATAACTTGCAAAGATCGTCATCGCCAAAAGGATGGTGAGATCAAAAAGATAGAAATTCCTGACACCAAAAGGATGACAGACCTATCACCAAAAGGATGATAATGAACTCACATGACTTGACTTGCTATTACCAAAAGGATAACAATAAATACAGACAATGACCCTTCACCAAAAGGATGAAAGTGAGGTCAAAAATTGCTATTACCAAAAGGATAATAGTAAGCTCAAAATGGTATCAGAGGTTGTCATTCACCAAAAGGATGATACACGGGCCAAAGATCCATGAATTTCTGACACCAAAAGGATGATAGATCTATCACCAAAAGGAGGATAGAGAACACACACGACTCCGACACTGAAAGGATGGCAGATCTATCATCAAAAGGATGATAGAGAGCGCACGCGACTCTGACACCAAAAGGATGACGCATCTATCACGAAAAGGATGATAGTACACACACGCAACCCAATGACCCTTCACTAAAAGGATGAAAGTGAGGTCAACAAGACTTGCTATTACCAAAAGGATAATAGTAAGCACATAATGATATCAGCGGTTATCCTTCACCAAAAGGATGACACACAGACCAAAGATTCACGAATTTCTGACACCAAAAGGATGACAAATCTATCACCAAAAGGAAGATAGAGAACACACAACTCCGACACCAAAAGGATTACGAACCTATCACCATAAGGATGATAGTACACACACGCAACCCAATGACCCTTCACCAAAAGGATGAAAGTGAGGTCAACAAGACTTGTTATTACCAAAAGGATAATAATAAGTATATAATGATATCAGAGGTTGTCATTCACCCAAAAAAATGATACACATACCAAAGATTTATGAATTTCCAACATCAGAAAGATGACGGATCTATCACCAAAAGGATGATAGAGAACACACGACTCCGACACCAAAAGGATGACGAATCTATCACCAAAAGGATGATAGAGAATACACATAGAGAAGTATCCGACACCAAAAGGATGACGGACCTATCACCAGAAGGATGATAGTACACACACGTAACCCAATGACCTTTCACCAAAAGGATGAAAGTGAGGTCAACAAGACTTGTTATTACCAAAAGGATAATAGTAAGTACATAATGATATCAGAGGTTGTAATTCACCCAAAAAATGATACACAGACCAAAGATTCACAGATCGCCGACACCAAAAGGATGAATGTAAGATCAAACAACACAAATTGCTACCACCTAAAGGTTGATAGAAACTTCCCAATTTTGAGAATCACCGACACCAAAAGGATGAAGGTTAGGTTTAATCAATAGGAATGGCTACCACCAAAAGAGTGGTAGTAAGATTATTGACAAAAGGCCAATTTTATTGGATGTATGATGAGTAATACTTGTTCGGAGACATCAACAAAAGGTTGAAGTAAAGAAGTCACTGAGGAACACCATCCTTATCAACAAAAGGTTGAAAGGAACCAACCCACTAGGGAATGCCCAAGAGGAAGGTAGAAATTTATTCAGAGAAAAATCAGTGACCGGACTGAGGATAGAAACTCCATCAACAAAAGGTTGAAGAGAACTAATTCAACGGGGAATGCCCACTGACTCGGAGAAATGTTACTGGCCGAGCTGGGGATAATAACTTCATCAATAAAAGGTTGAGAGAATCAACTCAATGGGGAATGCCCGCTACTCACTTGGGGATCACAACTTCATCAACAAAAGGTTGAAATAACTCCATGAAGAACGCCCACGGACTCGAAGAAGATGCCCCTGGCTGGGCAAAAGATCGCCTTGGAATCTCATGATTGATCCTGAATCTTAACTTATACATGTATGCATGTTTGATTTTGTGACGGTACTCCATTTTGGATGGAAATACGATGCAAATGCTGACGTGATGAGATACAAGTGCTGGGGAAGTATGTAGTTTGGGCCATGTATACATATGATGCACATGATACTTATGATGATGAATGTGATGCATATGATGTATGTATGATGCATGTGAATGCAGACAGGTGATTGGATATGTTTTGTGAAAATGCCAGCAAGGTGGAGTTTTGGTAGTTACCAATGCAGATTGGACTTTGGTTGGTGGGAAGGTTTGATTTCCTCGACACTCAGTCTTTAACAATGCTCTAATCAAAGGAGACGAAGATGCTCTCGATTCCCGAAGCTTGATCACTTGATGATAAGCCATGTGTTTGCTTCTGAGAGAACCATAACTCTTATGCTTGATGGTCAACACGACTTGAAAATGTGCGTAGCGGCGTGATCAACTCATGAAGATCATGCTTTTTCTCTACACTTAATGATTGCTAGTGTCTGGCAAAACCTGCTTATCAAATCTTGAAAGTACATAGAGGGTCTACCCTCTGCAACTGGTATTGCCTCAGTCTGTAGGGCTCTTGAAAGAAATCTCCTTGAACGGAAGCTCTTAAGAGTTACCATGACATGATTTGCCCCAACGTCTGAACATGGTAGTGGTCTGCCCCTGATTGACCAATTCTGAAATAGTCTGATCTTTAGAAGCTGAACTTTGATGTGCTCTTGAGATAACTTGCCCCTGATTGAGTCTGAGGGATTCGTCCCAAATTCAGGGTTTTGAGGTAGTATTTATTCAGGTCGACACCACTGAAAGTTCAAGTTCCTCTTTGATTGCCTCTTGTTGGAGTTTCTTTGATATCAAGCATTGATTTGCAGCTAAAATTGCTCATTTACAGATGGTAATATTAATGCAATGCTCATGCAAGTTTTGAAAAATTCGTTTACTTGAGTGTTGTGATAGTGTGAGATGAATGGACCATTAGTCCAAACGTTGTGCTGATTTAGCTAGTGTGTGAAAGATATAGCAAGAAGAATGGTCAATGCTGAATATTAGCAAATATGTGAGGAGTCAGTTCACGCAACCTTGCAATAGTATGCTTTCAGGATAAATCCTGCTTCAATTAGGTCTTTTGAGGGTTGTAACGTGGTCTGGTTCACAGTTTATGAAACAAAGGATATAAGGCTCAAAACTTGGTTTGTACCCACCCTTTCTTCGTGATGAACTCCAGTCCTACGTTCAATTAATTCTACACATGTTTGTCTTCCAAAAGGATTGACGGTGTAAGGGTGATGTTTTAAAGTCTACTTGAAATGGCAGTCACTTTATTTTATTTTGATGGATGTCAGTGACCTTTTGGTTTTGACATGGTGGTCACTAAATCTTATTTTATTTTGCCGAGGATTTGAAGACCTCTTTTGATTTTTCTTTCTGATCCCTAACTTTTGCATGGACGGATTTCTTTTTTCAAGCCCATCGGGATAACCTTAATTTTTGCCTAAGTCTCCTTTTGAGGTGTTCGACTTAGCAGGCTTTTTTTTTTATTCTGTTGAAGGATTGTGACTGCCAAGTCATGGATTATTAAAGAATAACCATCATGTCTTTTGTATTTTGTCTTGTGATTTGAGTGCGTAATCAAGTTAACTAAACACTACCCATGCCCCAGGTTAAGTGTAAGGGTTTATAGATCTGAAGGAAAATCCTACTTCTAGGCTCGAAGTGGTTAACTAGAGATTAACTCCTTGTCTCTCTAGTGTTTTGGGGATTTGAAACAATTCATGTACATCATCGGCATAATTTTGTCTAAAAGCATACCGTTTAGAATTCTGGGTATTTCATTTTCGTCATCCTCCCTCCAATCTTTGCTAAAACAATAGTTTGATAAAGAAAGTGAAATGGAGAAATATGTGTCTGTGCTTTGCAGTAAATGGGAAAAATGAGTGAATACGACATAACTGATTCAGAACATGCATAATCACTTCATTAATAAAACTAAATACAAATGACAATGTTTAAAGCAAACAGTACTTAAAACGGACAAGAAAAAATATAAGAATGCAAAATGATGGGATGGCAAGATGACTGCCTTCTTTGGGGAAAATGATATTATTTCCTTGACTTGTTACTGAACTAACTTGGTGGGGGCATGGGGTTGGTCGTGACATTTGGAATCCTAGGAGTGAATGTGAGATCCTTTGACTCAATTAGGCCTTGAACCCTGTGCTTGAAAGCTCTATAGTTCTCAATCGTGTGCCCTGGGGCGCCCTTATGATACTCACAATGAGCATTGGCATCATAGTCTGGAGGAATGACAGTTGGCGGAGCAAGGTCTATCGGGGTAATCCATCCATCCTTCAGCAAAAAAGGAAAGATGTGAGCATATGACACAGGCAGAGGATCAAAATGTCTTTCTGGCCTCCTCATCCTTTGTTGATTAGGTTGACGTTGTTGTGGAGCGTGTTAAGGTGGAACTCGTTGCTAAGGAGCCTGTTGTTGAGGTATCTGAGTAGGAATTTGGGTCGGAATATCTTGTTGATAAGGCATTGGAATAACTTGTTGATAAGGCTTGCTATTTCAGGTCGTCTTTGCTCCTTATACATCACTTAACATCTCCAGGTGTTAACCACGTGCAAACATTAGTTTCAAATTGAGAACTGAGTGAGTTGCCAAAACTGGTTTCAAGCAAAATTTAGTTCCAAGTAGCCATGTTCAAACCATTGTGAAATTGTGCACACTTGACCATTGCCTCTCATTATTTTTGCTAAATGATTACATTATAACATAGAGTACAATGCAAAAAGAAAGTTTTCATATGGATAGAAGAAAGTTATGAGCTGGTAAAGTCAGCACCATGACCTATAATTAGATGTCAGAATAATTTTATGTCCAAAATGACCTATAATGTCTTCAAACTTTTCATGACTTTCCAAGCATAATTGGCCTTTGATCCTTGACACAAACTTGTAGAGGGAATCAAATATGACAATTGGAAAAAAGAACCACCCACAAAAGTTGAAAATTGAGAGAGTTATGACCTTTGAAGTTAGGCAAATATCACTTGAATTTAGGTCAAATTTTACTAAGTCCACAAAGTGACCTCTAATGTTTTCAAACTTTTGATGATCTTCCAAGCACAATTGTCTCTTGACTTGTAAAGAGAAGTTGTAGAGGATGTCAAGAAGAGTCATTTAGCCAAAGAAGCACTCAAAAATGTGGAAAAATGAGTGAGTTATGGTATTTCGAACTTGGACTTGAAATGTTGACTTTTTAGGTCAAACCACTTGAATGATCTTGCAAACTTGGACTTCTCTTGCCTTTCAAGGCCCTTTGATGCACATATGAACTTATCATGATGTATTCTTGAGTTTCCTTTGATCAAACTTTCAATGGCTTGAGGAACCTTGTTGATGAAGGCATGGAAATAAACACATGAACCTTTGAAGTTTCTTGAGAAACAAGCTATCAAACTTTGAAATATCTTTGATCAAATGTAGTTGAATGATGCTTGAGACCCTATGATTTGAGATTAGAGGTCATGCTTTGATGAATAGCCTTTGAAAATCAATGGTTAACCATACTTTGACTTGAGGAATTCAAACCCTAGCTGAGGAGACAATCACTTGATGCTCTTAATTCCAAACCCTACCTGCAAAAGAAACAAAAGGGACAAAGCATATATTTTTGTATTTTGATTAATGGTTAGTGAATTATAAAGCATATAAGTAAAAAAATGTAAAAGGATACACAAAGAAGTGCTTGATGATCTCTACAAAGGCATAGCCAAATATGGGAGGAGTAGGAGACAACTAAGTTTTTGATCTTGATGCATTGCAAAGGTGCGAATGAGGTGGGATCTTAGGGTTAAAAATTAGGGTATGACACCTAAGATAACAGGTTCATGTCTATCTTCGTCAAAACCAGTTCTATGAAGTGAAGATATACCAGACCTAGAAATCTAACTCTCCATCTATGGTGGAAGAGCTCGGGGAACCCTCATTGTAAGTTTCAGCCAATGTCCAACAACCTTCAAATCTTTCTTCAGACCTCTCTCCTGAAAACAATTAAAAGTACATATTATAAGATACAACATTAAAAATTCAAAGATTATTTAATATAAAGTAGATGTCATTTACTTACCTCACCAAACCATAAATGTCAAGCAACATGATGCTTGTACTTTACCAAAAGAGATGTATCGTATGACCCTCATGGAAAGCCAAACGATTTTGGTGTTGATGCATCAATATGCTCTTCCTCACCTGCCAACAACAAGGGAGCGCCTGGTCCTAAACGACAATCGGGAATCCTACCGTCCTTGCATCCTGTTCGCGTCACTTTCAAAATAAAAAAATAAAAACACATAAAAATGATTAAAAAATGAAAACCATAACATATTTTGAAAGATTTCCGGTTTAAAAATTTTCAAAAAATCGGAACACATTTTGAAACATTTTCGGTGAAAAATTAGCCAAATCGGAAGACATTTCAAATGAGTTCCAGCGTGTAAAATGAAAACCGAATGACTTTTCCTTTGAGTTCTAGTGAACTTGTGAAATTGGAAGACTTAGTGAATCTATGTCGGTTTGTAAAATATGAACAGGAAGAGTTGAAAGAAGTGTTTCGGTTTAAAAAGCAACAATTTTGGTTTCGAAAGACTTTAAGCGGGAGTGAGGTGAAAGTGAATTTTTTTGAAATATAACTTATTTATATGAGGGTATTTTGATCCAAAAAATATAATGTAGGGGTAGGGAATAATTGATTGGGTGTGGGGTAAATTTTTCCTTTTTTAACTAGTCTATGAGCCTCCTTATTGTCCTCTTTGCTAATGTGATGAATTTTACTAAGTCTAAAGTCCATTAGGATTTTAGAGGCCACTTTGATTAGGGTTTCCAGATCATTTTTATCCATAACGCCACTACTATTTGCCTCACACATTCTTTTCCTCTCCGTGTAAGCCTTTATCATCTCTACCATATTCTTACACTACTACAAAACGTGTAAACAACAACGCCATGGTCATCACGGTTCTTCCCTACACCGTGGTGACATCTCTAAACTAAGGCGCTATCATATTATTTTTGTTTTTTGATTAAAAATTATTTGTACATAACAACGGTTGAGGAGCCAACCGTGGTGATACCATCAAGCTTTCTTGGGTTCGAACCTCAGCGCCCTCATATATATTATTCCTTTAATGTTAAGACCCGCCTTTTCTTTTTTATTTATTTTTAAATAAAAAACTTAAAGGGTTATGACTACGGTTGATGAGTTCCACCGTTGTGATATATTTTGTTTTTTTTGTTTAAAATTTTTAATTGTAAATTAAACTCTGGCGCTTCTTTATGAAATTTCACTATGAAAGTAATATATCATAACGGTTGCTGGAATTAGCCGTTGTGGTAGCTTTATAATATTACACACTCCTAGCTAGTTAGCTTGTCTCTTCAGTATCCTTTTTTCCATTGAAAATAAAAACTAGATGAAACAATACCTGATTTCAACCCTAAACCGTAACATTCAATACTGTGAAATAATACATGATTTCAACCAAAACACCATCGTTCACCCTATCTTGTCTCTTCAGTATCCATTATTCACTGTGTATTTGTCATTTTCGTCATCATCGTCAAGGAGGTTGACAAGACCGTCACGATCGTGACATCAAGAAGGAAGAGTACAACAACCAAGTTGTCACAGTCGATAAGGAAGACAACAACAACACCGTCATTGCTGTAAGGAAGGAAGACAACACCAACACCAACATCATTTACTTATTCATCATGTTTAGGGTACGTAAAATATTTTCCCCATGCATCTACAGTAAACTTCATTGCCATTGTTGTGGTTGTTGTTGTTTATGTTGTGGTTGTTTATGTTCTAGTTGTTCATGTTGTTGTTGTTGTTTTTGAACAAAGATGTCGTCCATGGATTCGATATAGTTTTATATCGAAGAAGCAATGGAACAAGTTTGCGAAGATACGTCGTTCTGAGGAATTCAAGGCTAGTACTAGTCTTATGTAACCGATAATGTTATGCTACTGAGTTATAGATACTAATCATATTTTTTTCACTATGTTAATAGCAAGTTAAAAGCGAAGTAGGAATACAAAACAAGGCAAAGAACATGTACCCCCATAGATTGTCTCGTGGGGGTTACAGAAAACTTGAGAAAAGAATCATGCTTAAAAAACAACAAGAAACAGAAGATGATCGCATCCCATCTCCACGGTCAAGACATGAGAAATGGAAGAGGGCTTGATTAAGACCAAATGGAGAGTACACCTCTGAGGCGTCAAGAGTAGTTGCTGAGAAAATTGTAAGTATGATTTGTTTTGCTTATGTTATTTGTTATTTAAATGCGTTGGTAACAATATATGTAAGTTGTTCATGTTGTGTAGGATAAGTTGGTTGAGGCGGCCCGTGAAGGCACATTTGTTCCAGAAGCATGACATGACATATTAGTAGAAGCTATCAGAACAAATGAGCATGGTGGGCGTGTTCGTGGTGTTGGAAAAGGTGTCGGCTTGAGATTATTCTTTGGGTCTCAAAGAAAAAGTACCGAAAGCCTGGAATTTAATGCACAAAGACAAAAGATTGAGAATGTTGAGAAGCAATTAGAAGAACAAAATAGGATGTTAGAAGAGGAGAGGGAAAAAAGGGAGAAAGATATGGAAAGGTTTCGAGAGTTATATTCGGTATGTGCTTTACTTGAGATGTTATTGTTTTATCGGAAATGTATGATATATATTGTGCTTATTTTTGTTTTATGTTCTAATTGAATATTATGATGTAGAGATTAAGTGAAACCCTCGAACAACGTACAAATGAAGATCACCGTTATATTGATGGTGATGATGATGATGATCAAACTCCAAGTAGAAGTGTTGTACATCATGCTTCTACAAAAGGAAGTAATTGTTCAGCCCCTCCTCCTCTAGATAACCGCAATAAGATAATGGACCCTAACGTAAATGAAATCACCATGCTATACTTGAGCGTTGCGGTGATAAATGATACGCAACCTCTCCCGCTAGAACATTTTCCATGTTTAGAGTTATTATATTATAGTCCTGATTATGTAAGGGATTTTCTCGGTGGATATAAATGGCTGGACGTAGGGATATTGCAAGTTTGGTGCACGTAAGTATATAGTTGAATATACATGTCATTATAGAACATTATCCTTTTTTGTATTTCCTCCCTTAATTTATTCATTTTCTTTAACCATTTAGGTACATTCATCGTGTTTGTATAGAGTTAAATAAATCGAGTATTTATGCAATCTTGGATCTGCTTTTTATTCGATGAGCGTTTAATCAACCAAAAGACATTCGAGAGTACTTGAAAAAATAGTTAAATGAGGGAGGAAAAGAATGTTAATTAGCACCATTTCTCTGTTCGTAAGTATTTTTGTAATTGATGTTTATGTATTCTATATTTAGATTTGTTTTAGCAAATACTAATAATATATATGCTCGTGTTTATTTAGTGGTCATTAGCAATTGATCATCATATCATTTAAGACGAATACGATAACTGTACTGTGTTCCTTGAATGATCCACTCGGAAAGAAAATGAGAGACATTATTAATTCATAAGTGTATGTTTAATTCATTTTCTTTGACATTGTAATTAGTTTATCATGTAATATGTTTAATTCATTTTCAATGTACAGTGTTGTGGAGCAAGTGAATATGATGAACAATGTTAGAAGAAAGCCCTCATGGATCTTTCCTAAAGTAAGTACCTGATTACCTGTTTCTTTCATTTACATTCATGTGTGGTTATATTCATGTAATTATTGCTTAAATTTGTAGACGAGGAGACAACCCGGGACTTACGAGTGTGGGTATTATGTCATGAAACACATGTTAAACATTGTCCTTGTAGGCATTGTTGATTCATGAGATAAGGTATATATGTCACAAAATGTTTACATATATATATATATATATATATATATATATATATATATATATATACACACACACACACACACACACATATATAAGTTGACTATTGAATTATTATCATGGATGATATTCAATTTTTTTTCTATTTATTATGTAGATGTTTAACGAGGAAACCCCATTCCCCGTTGAGGACTTTGTAGATCTTCATAGACGTTGGGCGTATATCCACAATGTGCTTAAGGGTCCTGCTGATTTATTTATTGAGATGTGCTAATGACTTATTTTCTGTATTGATGATGTGAATATTACTTTAGACTTAAACATATTGTGTTTGATGTAAATATTAATTTTGTCTTTTGATGCACAATGTTAGCTGTTTTTTATGCTCTTTATGCATGGTTAACAAAAATACAAGTTGTTGTAAATTCTCTGATATGGTTATAATAGTTACAGGATAAAAAAATGTGAAGAATTTGAAAAGCAGAGAATTGCATATTTAAAACAGAGGAAGTTTTGGCAGCGGATTCTATCACAACAGTTGAGTTAACTAACCGTTGTGATATGACGCGCGCTTTCTAGTTTATTACAACGGTTACTGGGCCGTGATTGTAAGTATCAGATATACAATGACACACTACATAACAACACCTGCTGTAACGCCCCAGTTTTTGTTAATTTTATTTAATCGAGTTGATTTGATTATTTCTATTACTATATTATTTTATTTTTGACTTTTATTTGATAATATATTATTTTTCATCGTGAATATGTTTTACCGCGTTTTGGGAACGTTTGCGAGATATTTGAGTGTAGGGGTATTTTGGTAATTTCACTTTATTTTTCCTTAAGTTAGTAAAATAGAAATAGAAAGAGAGAAAATTAGAGAGAAAGAAAAAGAGAAGAAGGAAAAGGGAAAGAAAAGAGAAAGAAAGAAGAAAAGAGAGAAAAACTTGGAAAGGAAGAAAATCGATCAACCGACTTTTGAAACACGATTAAATCGGGTAAGGGTGCGAAACTCGATTATATTATACTTGTGTATGATTATGTATGTTTGTATTTGGTTGTTTTTGGAATGAAATTGAATGTAGAACAAAAACTATAATATGTTGAAATTGTTAGAATCCGATTAAATTGTGTCGGAAATCATGTTTTCAGGTCCCTTATTGTTGATACATGTTAGATATATGTTGTTGTGCTATCTATTGGCAATTTTCTGGTGTTTAGGTGAAAATTTGGAGTGGGTTTGAGTGATTTTCGCAGAAAAAATTCTGTAGAAAAATTCTGGGTTTCGTCTGCCGTTACGCGTATCAGGCATGTCCATACGCGTATTGGCTAGGGCAATACGCGTATGGGAGGTGCATTTGAGGGCAATACGCGTAATGAAAACCATTTTTCTCGGCCATCTGCTAAAACGCGTAATGGTACGCGTATGAGTTTGGGCAATACGCGTATGGCTCCGGGCAATACGCGTATGGCCAGCAGGGGTGCAAAATGTTGTCTTTTCGCGATGTCTTTTCTGTTTAAGTCCGTAACTTGTGCTCCGATTATCCGTTTTGAACATTCTTGGTATCGTTGGAAAGCTAATAAAATGTACTTTCTTATTAAAATGGTTTTGAGATTATGGGCCGATTTAATTATGTCGGGAATTTGGAATAGTGTCGTTTTGTCGACTTTTATCGTTGTAATTGGGTGTAATTGAGGTGTATTATGCAATGTGCTGTTGATATGGATATCGTATGACTTGTGTGTTGTTGTATGATGAAATGTTGTGATGATGGTTTATGGCCTAAGGGCAAGAAAATGCAATGTGTTGTATTTGGTTATGTATGCATGATTATGGATGTGTATATGTGTGCATTTGAATGTCATGAGTCATTGTATGCCAAGCATCATGATATGCATTCTTGAGATATCGTGTGCCCTAGTTGGTGTGAGCGACGAATTTATTCCAGAGGGAATCTACTATAACATCGTGAGCCTTATACCGAGAGGACTGAAAGCGGTGATTATAGACGATCGTGTGCCTTATACAAAGAGGACCTAAAGCGATCGGATCGTGTGCCTTATACAAAGAGGACCTAAAGCGATCGGATCGTGTGCCTTATACAAAGAGGACCTAAAGCGATCCATAAACGTCGTGTGCCTTATACAAAGAGGTGTGAGCGACGGGGAACATCGTTTTCCCGACGGGGAGTTACACTAAGTAACAAGCGATGGTTCCAATAGTTCCTGAGTGAACTAATGATGAGATTGATGGATGGATGGTATTACATTTGCATAGAGTCGTTGTGTCGGTCTCTTTGCATTTGCATAAATCATGAATGGATTGATTTTGGGTCGAATTGTGAATGGACTTGATGAGTTGAGATACATATATTTATGTTGTTGATAAATGCATTGAGCTTGATTATATATGCCTTGGTGATGGATATATGAGATATGTATTGTGTTGTTTTGTGTTTGAATTCTGGTATAAGTTGTGGTGAGAATATTACATGTGTATTTTGGTGTTATTATATAATTGTATGCAATTATGTTATGATTGTGTTTCTCACCCTTCTGCTGTTTTGAATGCTCTATGAGGCATTGCAGATTAGATGCTGGAGGTCTTTTTGTGAAGCTTAGGTCTTCATTCTTTTGTCGGTCGGCTCTGATATGTAGCACCGGGTAGTCGGGGAGATCGTTGTGATTTTATGAGTATATGTATATATATACCTTTTGGATTGTATATGTATGAATCTGTATATGACAAACCAACTTTTTATGTGATATATATATATATATATATATATATATATGAGATTCAGTTTCAGATTTTCCGTTTTTATTCTGTATCTAATTTGTGGGTAGTAGGAACTAGGTTCCTCTGTTATTTGCTACCTGATTGTTGCATATCTTTATGAGTAGGTTTATTGTGTTTTGTCTTAATTGATGTGACGCCTTCGTCTATGCCATGAATGTTTAATTATACTCTGATGAAATTTTTATCGCTTTAATTATTTGGGGGTATAGATTGGGGGTGTTACATTAAGTGGTATCAGAGCCAGTCCGTGTCAGTTTGTGTCAGTCCTTGTTGGTCGTTGTGTTTGGGTGAGCTGTTTGTTTAACCATTGTTGCTGTTATTGGAAATGAATAGAATATGGCTGGTAGGAATGATGCTATTTTGGCTGCTGCTATGCAAGCTATGACTCGGGCTGTGCAGGGTGCACCTAATGCTGGTGAAAATGATGAGTTCAGGAAGAATAAATCACCTGTCTTCAAAGGGAGACATGATCCTGATGGTGCACAGATTTGGCTTAAAGAGATTGAAAGAATCTTTCGAGTAATGGACTGTGCTGAGGAACATAAGGTGAGACTGGGTACTCACATGTTGCAGGAGGAAGCTGATGATTGGTGGGTTAGTACGCGTCAGGCGTTAGAAGCTGGAGATGAAGAGGTCACTTGGACTTTGTTCAGCAGGGAATTTTTTAGGAAGTATTTTCCTGAAGATGTAAGAGGAAAGAAAGAGATAGAGTTCTTGGAGTTGAAACAAGGTAATATGTCTGTTGTTGATTACACTGCTAAGTTTGTGGAACTTGTTCAGTTTTATCCACATTATGCTGAAGCTACTGCAGAGTTTTCTAAGTGTGAGTTCTGGTTGTCAGAAGTGAGTTTTCTTGGGCATGTGATTTCAGGTAATGGTATTGTTGTGGATCCATCTAAAGTAGATGCAGTTCTACAATGGGAGACTCCTAGATCTGTTACTAAAATTAGAAGCTTTTTGGGTTTAGCTGGATATTATCGAAGATTCATTGAAGGCTTTTCTAAGTTAGCACTTCCTTTGACCCAGTTGACTTGTAAAGGTAAAACGTTCATTTGGGATATTCACTGTGAGGAAAGTTTTAGTGAGCTGAAGAGAAGATTGACTACAGCTCCGATTTTGATCTTACCGAATCCTAGTGAACCGTTTGTGGTGTATTGTGATGCGTCTTTGATTGGTTTAGGTGGAGTGTTGATGCAAGAAGGTAAGGTTGTGGCTTATGCTTCGAGGCAATTGAGGATTCATGAGAAGAATTACCCTACTCATGATTTGGAATTAGCGGCAGTGGTTTTTGTGTTGAAAATTTGGAGGCATTCCTAGTAATGTATGTCCGTTCTCAACCTATTTCCCCTCTTTAAGAACTTGAGAAAGAGTTGATCACTTTGTGGGGGTCTTTGATCTCGAGGATGACAAGTCGTTCGAGTGAGGTCCCTAAACCATCAAAATGATGTTTTGGGATTCACCTTTGTTTTCCTTCGTGGCATAGGTAGTGCCTCGTTTTTTTAACATTTGGTAAGGTTTTAGAGCATACTCGTATTAATCATGAAGAGAAATTTTAAAGCAAACTAAAAAAAACATATATAAAATAGGTCAATAAACCTATGTATTGACTAAAACTGTAACTTATAAATATTTTTAAATGGTATGGTAAATAATTGGATTTAATTATTTTGATGGAATGAATACGCGTTATCAATTATGATTTTAGTTAATAAAATTGGATGGTAAATACTTGATTTTGATTATTTACCATACAATTTCATTCTCCAATTTTTTTTATACCTTTTAAAAATGTTTTAATAGAGAATAATAAATAAATATTGATTGTTAATACATTTTTAATTTTGAGAATATTATAAATTTATATCAACATAGATTTAATTTGAAAAAATTATTTAAACCAACTAAACCCCTCCCCCTAAATTTTTATTCAATATGATTTTTGATTTTATCATTTTAAAAAGATTTTGGAGATTGTATTTGTTTCGAACTGGGCAGACGCCTAGTCCACGAAGACCCATTAAGGGAAAGTCCCAATTGCATTGGGAAGTAAACTCGGTCATCAAATCAAAGTGAAAAGAGGTTTGAAAAATATGTCCTCTAAGAGAGGTGTTTTAGGAAGAATGTTTTAGGGAACCAAATCCTAGAATCCAAAGTATAAAAGTCTAATGAAAGCTCCATTTTCAAGTACACATTATTTGCCATCAGATATTGGTTCATTACTGCATTTGTGAACCAAATAGTTCCCTGAAAGACCATTTGGCATCACCTGTCAAAAAAGTCTTTAAATAAAATGTTGGCGGAACAATCGAGGGGGTCAACGAGGGAGCATTTCTTATTTGGGACACACCTTTGTGAGAGACACACCACATACTCACCTAAAACCTTAAGGTGATTGATGTGTGGGTTCTCTCACTTATATAGTGTTAAATCTTCCCTTTTCTAATCAATGTGGGACTTCTTCCTCACACTTGATTCTCAACACTCCCACTCAAGTGTGAGTTTATACACAATGCTCCCCCTCATGTGGAAGCTCTCTCTTCCACATTCACTTGTATCACCGTTGAACTCAACGGAACACCTTCTACCCACACCTGCGGGAAGTGTATTCACTTGTATCACCGTTGAACTCAACGGAACACCTTCCACCTGCTCTGATACCATTGTTGGAGGGCAATCGAGGGGGTCAACGAGAGAGCATTTCTTATTTGGGACACACCTTTGTGAGAGACACACCACATACTCACCTAAAACCTTTCTTCCTCACACTTGATTCTCAACACTCCCCCTCAAGTGTGAGTTTATACACAATGCTCCCCCTCATGTGGAAGCTCTCTCTTCCACATACACTTGTATCACCGTTGAACTCAACGGAACACATTCTATCCACACCTGCGGGAAGTGTTTTCGATACAAGTAAGTCGGTCCCTTTCTCGAACCAGGCTATGATACCATTGTTGGCGGAACAATCGAGGGGGTCAACGAGGGAACATTTCTTATTTAGGACACACCTTTGTGAGAGACACACCACATACTCACCTAAAACCTTAAGGTGATTGGTGTGTGGGTTCTCTCACTTATATAGTGTTCAATCTTCAATTTTCTAATCAATGTGGGACTTCTTACTCACACTTGATTCTCAACATAAAACTCATATAATTCAACTAAAACATTTACAAAACGATAATAATCACTAGAAACGCATACAAACAATCGTGATTACCAGAATTCGAACCCTAATAATAACGTCCAATCTAACAATATCAGATGGTGGTAAAATTATTTTCTTATAAGTTATCTTACCTGGCTTATAAAAATGAAAATATTTTCTCATATTTTTAGTAACTCGCAAACAGTCTCAAAAATACTTTTACAAATACAAAATTCGAGTAATCTAAACGAGTTAAAAGTGTAGATTTTCCTTCATTTCTATCTACTCTTTGGGTTGGGCCCTTAAGTCAGAACACGGGCTCTACAAGCAAGCTGAATTATCTCGATGGTACCCGAAAACCCGACCCGTTTAGATCTCATACAATAAATTCCGGAAGATTACAGCAGATTAGGGTTTCATATTTGCGGTTGAATCTTCTCTACTACCAGAAAATCAAATACACGATGATTTACGACGTTAACTCTCCTCTTTTCCGATCCTTCCTCAGCCAGAAGGGAGGCTCCTCCGATAAGAGGTTTGTCTTCTTTCTTTTTATCAATTAGGGTTCATATACATGATTCAATTTTAATAGAAAATGGGTTTTTTTTTTCTCTTTGATTTTTCATTTTATGTTGTCTTCATATGATTTTAATATATTCCCATTTCTTATATGTGCAATTGATTATTTCTTATCTTATGTTGCAAATAACAAAATGAGGGGAATTTGCGGTTGAATCGGATTTGCATGCTCTTTGGTCGTTGCGAGATTATTGATTGAGTTTTAGCGATGAATAGCGTGTGTGTATAGAATTGTATACAGTTTCTGTGTAGCTATCACCTATCGGTGTTTATGGCTTTTGTTAGAAATTTAGAATAGCAATTGTCTAATGTTGGAAGGGGTGAAAGACCATTAGAAGGTTAGTTAGTTAGTTAAGAAAGATTTTGAATGGTTTGTGATAATATATGATTTAAGATAGAAAAATATAGCTTGTTTTTATATTTGTTCCTGAATCCATTTGGCGTGAAGAGAGTTTGGGTTATTTTATAACTTGTTCAGTTTGTTGGCTTATTTGTCTTGAACTTGTGGAAATCAATGCCCTTGTCAATAAGTTGTAAACTATGTTAGGATGTATATAAAGTTCTGTAGATTTCATATTGTTAGACTTTGTGTAATATGGGTCTCTTACTTTGCTAATGATATCATTAGCTCCTCTTGGTTGAGTAAAGGCTTACCTGGAGTACCGAAACTGCATGTGTACTTATAATGTTATCACTAATTCGCCATGATGATTCTATTTTTATTTGTGTGTTATAACAACATTGTGAAGCTCTTGTTGAAAATTTAAGTAGATTGTTGTTAACTTTTGGTGAATGGTTTTTCCATTTTATTTTGCATCTTGGTTCCTCCTGGCACGATAGGTCTTCTGGGTCAATATGTGTTCATTGTTATTAAGTTAATGTTGGTATTTGGGATTATGTTGTTGGGTTTTAATCAAACTATTGTTTTGCAGGAAAAACGAGGAGCAGAAGCCTAAAGAACAAAGATTCAAAGCCAATGAAAACAAGCCTGTTATGACAGAGTGATGACAGCAATGGTCCATTCCGTTGAAGAATGAAATAGCATGGTAGTTTGTTGTATTACTAGTTCTATAAAATGGAAGAGATATTTTTGGTTGTTTTTTGATGATATACATGTCGTGGTGACTTTAGAGCATTTTATTGTAATGGTTTGATTTTGGTTATGATTTCACATGTATCGACTTAATGCAATGAAGGTACTTGTTTAAAAGCTTATTATGAGCCAGCCTAAAGTTAACAAGGTCTTTCTGAGCTTATCGAGCCAAAAATAATTCCGGTCTATTAAACCCTGTCTATGTTGCTAAAATTTTAAGTTACTTTTATTTTAGGTGTTTTAATTCTTCTTTTACAATCTCTTATGACTTGTATTCCTAAGATCACTTCACCTAAGTTTTTCATATCAATTTTTGAACAAATTTTTTAGTCTTCTCTACCTGTTCTTAATATGTACCAAAAATAAAACATACGATTGTCCACGCGTCTCAGCTCAATTGGCAGAAGTCGATATTGTTAGGTTGACAAAACTTGAAATTGTTAGGGTGTATTACCATCATCGGGGTTTGAATCCTCCTTTTTGAAATATTTTATAATTACATCTTGTCACATTCACTTATTTTGCATCATTTGAAATAATAACTCGGTCAAACTATTTATTGGAAACCAATGTTTTAAAAATCGGACTGGTTATTAAATCGGTGGTACTAGGTCGTTGGTTCATTGGTTGAACTCTTGGGTCATTTGTTGAATCGCATGACTAAATCGGATTAAATCGAATAATTCAGTTGAATAAACCGGTCTTTATAAAAAAACTATATATTTAATAAATCGGTCGAACCGGATGACTTGTTTTCTAAAAAATATCACAGACACCTATAAAATTTCAAAATATCATAATTTCACAAGTTCATTCTTTAAATTCAAACTCTTGACTTAGTTATCACGCACGACAAAATTGTAAAAAATACAGATCTAAATAAATTTTGAATAATATCTGATCACAAACGAAAAAAAAATATTCTAAATAAATTTTGAATAAAGTCTACTTATATTTTAATTTTATTTTTAAAAAATAAATTATCAAAATAGAATTATCAAAATGACGTCGTTATTATGAAGAAAAACAAAGATATGCATTTAAATCGTCGGTTTTCTAAAATCGCCGGTTCCCACTAGTTTAATAGCATACCCAATCCAGTAATTAGACTAGACAGATGATCTCTCCGATTCTCAATTCAGTCCGATTTTTAAAACACTGTTGAAAACAAAGTACAACGTCTAATACTTTTTACCACCGAGAACTTACTTTATAGTGATAACCTACCAAACAAGGAACTTAACGATTTTTTCCTTCATAACTCATCTCATTCTGTCCTCTACTCTTTTTCTATTAAATAATCAAGAAAAGGTCCTACGAAGAAATAACATTTCACACGGTTTCATTATCCATTTGAAATAATACTATTTATCTTGTTTCCTGTTACCTATGATGCATTGGTACGGGTACATACCCGGTGTAGATACTGGTACCGATACGAGATACAATATTTAAAAAAAAATCAAGGTACATGTACGGTAATAAAAAATAAAAATTGTCTATAAAATATATGAATAGAGAACTAAATTATTAGATTCATAACAAAATACAACTATAAAAATAAAAAAAAAAAACAAAAAATAATGTTAAGATACAATAATAAAAAAATTAAAACACGTAAATATACTATATTGATATTTGAGAAAACTTAAAATTTCATTCAAAATCGAATAATAAAAAAAATGAAGTACCACGAGTACGGTAGAGTACCCAGTACGGGTGCGTACCCGGTACCGATACTTCACCATTTTAGAAGTACCCATTTTTCAGAGCTTGTTACTATAATAACAACTTTTATAGGAATAATGAAAAATGAACCTCAATGAACTAGGGAAGAACCATTTGTTACATTGTTGCTTAGTTAAATTTTTGTCATGTTGAGAACAACTCCCTGACCAGGTTCTATAACCAACCGAGAGGCCGGTGAATGACAGTATCTTGATGAAAGAGAGAACCGAAACTTCGACAGAATTAGAGACAAAACCACCTTCAATTCTATCATGGCCAAATGCTGTCCAGGACAGACGGGCACCGATTCCAAACAACATATAAGCATGTGGAATCTTGCAGGATCTAAGCACGCCACTCACAAATCTTTCTGGATTGATCTCGTGCACATCAAGCCCCCATATATCAGTGTCATGTAGCAACATCGGGATCGGAATCTGCATATTCCTTCCTTTCGGAACTTTGATACCTTTTATATTAAAATCTTGGAAAGCTGTTCTGGTAACAAATACTGTTGGAGAATAAAGCCTCAGTGTCTCTTAAATCACCATGGTTAACTGCAAGTATTGCAAACACCTAACAAAGATACTGAAGCTTTGAAAAGATGTAGTATAATTATATTGGCGAAAGAGACACAAACATACTCGCGTAATGGAAATGACTATTGTATTATAACGATACTTTATTGATGATATATAATTTATTTCAGATAGTCGACAGATTGGATGATGCGACCATACAGACATAACGTGCCCTCTTTGATTATAACCGTCTTTATAAGGTAATGTGATGCAACAAATTGTACTCTATTTGATGTTCTAAGGCACATCTAACATGATATTAATTTGGATATCTGAATCATGCTTAGGAGTTTTGCGTCTGGGATGTGCGCCTACAATATCTATAGACCTATTGATCATTTGAGACAATGCCATCTATAACAAATGATGGTGTTATAGCTGTTGTAAGCACTTAACCTCAATTTTTTACATCGTACTAAATCATATTGAAATTTTTTCTGTTGATTCCATCATGGTTCAATCAGTTTGATTGACGATAATTGGATTCTCTTGTATGATCTGAACTTGAGATTAACATTATGGCCATTAGCTGAGATGCAAGCAACTAGTTCTTACAGGTCTGTGATACAAACTTAATCCATAGTTCAATTGTCTCTGGAATTATTTATTTCCCTGCGCGCTACTACTTTGTATCATTTTTTTGCCAGCAATTTATTCTGAGTATTCGGCTGTTCTTATGGAAGTACCGAGGCTACAAATTTGGAAGCCAGTAAAAATCTAATGAGGTAAGCCAAAGTTAATGAAGTATTTTCTGAAATTGCTGATATTTTAAGGAAGTGATCTATAATGATTTGTTACAGTTCTTGGTATCATAACTGGGAGAATTGGTGTTGCGAGACAAATACAGTTGTGTTTCCCTTTAGTAAAGCAACAATTACATTGGAGGATGACATGGTTTTGGGGGTTTATTCTATTCTTGGTGATCCTTTTTTCACCTTACTTGAAGATCACCAAATGAAAGAGGTTGAAGAGATTCTAATCATTGCAAGAGAGCAACTTAAACAACAAGCAGGTAAGCCTAGAGCACCATTATGGATGGGTATTTTCGTTGATAAAGGTTGTGAAATTGAACATGAATCATTCCTTGCTACTTGGTTGTCTGTTTTTGTTTTTCACTGATGACAAACTTGAAGTTTTGTAGTTAGCTAGATATAATTATAGTTGTATATATTTATTTTGTAACAATTGAAACACATTCATTGGTCTGTATGGTTTTGGACTATTATCAAGCTAAACAAAGGTTATAATGAAATAATTGCAGAGAAGCAGACGAATCTTGATTATGAGAAGTCTGGTGTAGTTTCCTTGGACCTCTAAGAGGCATGGCTGAAGGATCATCATTGGACAAGAATTTGGAATGGGATTCAATTTGGTCTTCTCCTTTCCTTTTAGTAAGAAATGTGTATATACATAGTAATCCTAAAATCTAAATGACTTTTTGTGGATTTTACCATAAACAATTACTTTCTTTGTTGTATTAAACTTATAAATGCTTCATCACCTGCTGCATTCTATTATTAATCAAGCTTATGAAATTATTGATGTGAATTGTGACAGGACACACAATATGCTTTATGATTGTTAATTACAACAACTCAACTTTTCCTTTTCTTTATACACAAGGAAAATCTAATCCCATTATGTTAAATTTTATTGTAGATTATGGAAATTAGGGACGAAGTTGAAGAAGCAACTAACTCCGAGGCTTTGAATCACATTCGCACCCAGGTATGTCTGGAAATTACATTTTGCAAGGTGGAAGTGGTATGCTACAAATAAATTTCATAATCAGTTGAAATATTGATTTTGAATTATGATTACAATAATCATAATGAAATATTGCCTAATATCATGATGAATTTGGTGTTTTACTTGCAGGGGTTTAAGACAACAATTATTGAAGGGGTTAAATGTGAGTATGCTGATGTGATGAGGGTTATGATCATGACTCACCCATTAACGATTATGGTATACAATCTATCTACTTTCAGCTTTAGTTTAATGGTTTAGAAATGTAGAAACTAGCTTATAGGAATATTCTCCCTATTGCTGTTCTAATATCGTATGAATTGAGAATTTTGAAATTCTTAATATGTAATGTATATAGACATCAAATACAAATATTTTATCCATGCCTTTGAAATCTATTTACCACTTATTATGTAAATAGATTTTCGGCCCATAATAACTTTATTAAATGTTTTGATTTCCAATGCCCATCTTAAATAATAATGTCTTAAAAAATAAATGATAAATTTGACCATCAGTATTCAATAACCAGCAATGGTTTTTGAACTACCCAAGCAATAATGACAGCCCAACAAAAACTTTTAGAATCTCAATGTAAACAGAAGACGAAAAATCAAATAAACCATTATAAAAATAGAGGTCCTCTTCTTAGCATACACAAGCAAGTAGTATTTGAAGAGGGAAAATCAATATGAGTTCCACTGATGCTGTCCAGACCCAAGAAACATCAGATGTTCAACAACCAACTTCAGATGTTCAACAACCAATTGAGGTCCAACAAGTTCAGGCCGAGGAAGCTGTCCAGACCCAACAGGCGGACGCAGTTCAAAGAAGACGAACCAGAAGGAGAATTAGGAGATCAAGAAGAAGGATAAGAAGGAAAAGAACGTTCGATTCAGATGATGAAGACTTAGCACCATACGGTTGGAGCAACTTCTTGTCAGCTAGGGCTTTTAGATTTGACTATTAGGAGTTTTATTTGTCTTAATCATGAAACTTTCATTTCTGAATCGAGCCCTTTAAATGATATAGACTTCAATTTTTTTGAATGATAATGTCATTGATTTAATGATTTTCATTTGTGCGTTACGTATAATGGTAGTTAATAGTTTTTATAGTTCTACTGCATTCACTACATTCTGCTATTTATTATTTGATTACCATGGATATCTCTTTTGTTATTCCACCAATTAGTGAAAGTGTGATGATCTGAGATCCCACAACATTTATCAGGTACCTCTATCTTCACCGTTTTTTCATTTCTAAATATTATAAGAGTAAGCTGGTTGTAATTTACTTAATCTGAATTTTTTTTAAGGGTTGGACTTTAGTTTAATATGTCTTACACAATAGCTTAAAATTCTGCATATTTCCTTTTTGATAGGTTGTTTTGAGGTCTATGTTGATCGTTGCTTATTTTGTTCACTCAACCTGTTCTTTGCAGCTTACATGTCATCTCTATGCGACATAGATAATATTGGACAACAGTTTCCATAGAAGACAGAGAGATAAATGAGTAGGAGACTGTTCTGGTGCAACCATGCGTACAATGGAATGATCCTGAGGTTGCATTTTTCTGATAGAATTTGGAATGATCCTGTTGAATCATTAATAGTTATTATAAAAGTCCTTATGTATGAAATCTCACATTGAGTTATATGATGTTATACTATGAGATTGTCACTCTGATGATGTTATATAAATTAATTTTAAACTATTATTTATGTAGTACTAAATATTTTAAATTTTTGTATTTGAATAAGTATACACGTTAAATTTATATAATTTATATAGTAGATGTTTTGATATTATTTTTATATCAACGATGTATTTGTTTTTATTATTTATGATTAAAAACTTTGTATACACGTTAAATTTGTATTTGCTTAAAAATTTGTTAGTTAAGTATGTTATTTATGTTGATATCTACACATTTATATATAATTATATGTAGTAATTTGTGTATATCACATATTAATAAATAAAAATTAATGCAGAAATATTTATCACAATTATTTGTCATTGATATATGACTAAGTATAGAAATTTATTCGTTATTAATATACAATAAGAACTAGAAAAATATTTGTCACTAATATACAACTAAGCATGAAAAACTTATTTAGCATTGACAACATGACAAATATTTGTTACAAATAATTTAAATAAATACATGAGACCAAACAAAAATAATCTTTACATATCATAAAAAATGTATAGATAGATTCAAATATTATTTACTTTTTAAAATATATATTATTTAAATAGTGATTTATTAAATATGTGTTATTGAAGTAAATACGAAAAAATATATATTAATTATTCAAATAAGAGAAAAATAAACAGTGATATTAAAAATATATTTTTATTTTATTAATTCTCAACTAATAAAAAAAAATAAAAAAAAATTCATATACGGGAAAAGTACAAATTTTTTAATAAACAATTTTTAAAAAGTATTTTTTATCCAAATATTTTTATAAATAGTGTAAAAAACATATATATTTTTTTTATATTTGTAATATATGTATTATTCATCCGAATATTTTTATAAATAATATTATTATTTTAAATGGAAAACTATTTATTAGTGATCCATATATTTTTATAAATGATGTCAACTACAAAAATAATAGTTATATATGAGAAAAAAAATTTAGAATCTTTTATATGCATAATATACAAGTTGTACTTGATCCATTTATAAAAAGAATTGCTATGTTATATAATATAAAATACTATTGTTATAAACGAGAACAACTATAATTTTAATTCAAATATTTTTATATACGAAAAAAAAATACTATTGTTTAAACGGGCACAAGTTTGATTTTGATAAAAAAAAATTATTTACAAAAAAAATACTATTGTTAAAAACGAGGACAACTATAAATTTGATTCAAATATTTTTTATATACGAGAAATTAACTATTGTTATAAACGAGCACAACTTTAAATTTGAGGCAAATTTTTTTATATACAAAAAAATACTATTGATTTAAACGGGCACAACTTTAATTTTGATTCAAAATTTTTAATATAAGATAAAATACTACTGTTATAAACGGGAAAACTATAATTTTGATTCAAATATTTTTATATACGAAAAAAATACTATTGTTATAAACGGGGAGAAGTTGAATTTTGATTAAATTTTTTGCCTTAAATGCAGTTTTAGTCCCCCTATTATTGCTTTTTCTCAGTTTTGGTCCCCACATTTCCAAATCCTGGTTTTTGGTCCCTTAAGTTTCATTTTATGAGGATTTTAGTCCCCCATTCAATTTGAGGCCAATTTTTGATGACATGGCTGTCAAAACTGCCACATGTCAGTGCCAACTCATAAATTTTATATTGATTTAATATTTTAATTGTTTTTAAATTATTATTCGTTTATATTTATTTTACATGAATATGATAAATATTATATCATCATTTTAAAAACCCTAATTATTTTAAATTTGATATAGGTAATTTACTTTGAATAACAGATCTTATAGCTTGGTTTAACATTATGTTGCATTTTGTATAACAGTAATAATTTATCAATATCAAAATCAAACATATAACTATGGAGTTCTCCTTTATGTCGAAAGAACAACATCAACTAATGGCGACACTTGTTGTTCAATTCCCGAGGTTATCTTGGATCGCTGCCACATTGCCTATTCTCATCGCCTCCATTCCCATTCCCAAACTCAACTTCCTCCGCCAAATCTTGCTACTGTTCGCAAAGAGGGGAAAAATCATGCACTCTTATTCTTCTTCTCAAGTAACAACCCTTTTCATTTTTAATCATTTAATGCACAAAATTATCATCTTTTTACTAATGGGTATCTAGTTCCATTAAAGAAATTGGATGGGTCGAATGAAAGTTGTTTTTTTTTATTGCAGAAATTTACTGTACCTCAAAGATTCTTCTTGCATTTCTATGTTGTGGCTTCAATATGGACTTCTGCTTGTTGCAACTTGGGTGTATGCTTATAGAACGGTGCCGCTAGCTGTGGAGCCATTGTCTTATCCTGTTCTAACTAGTTTTTTGACTGGTGGTTTAACTATTAGAACTGGTTCTGCTGATATGCAACAAGGATATGTTGCATGGCAGGGAGTTTTAAAATGATGATATAATATTTATCATATTCATGTAAAATAAATATAAACGAATAATAATTTAAAAACAATTAAAATATTAAATTAATATAAAATTTATGAGTTGACACTGACATGTGGCAGTTTTGATTGCCATGTCATCAAAAATTGGCCTCAAATTGAATGGGGGACTAAAATCCTCATAAAATGAAACTTAAGGGACCAAAAACCAGGATTTGGAAATGGGGGGACTAAAACTGAGAAAAAGTAATAATAGGGGGACTAAAACTGCATTTAAGCCAAAAAAATTTTATATACGAAAAAATTAATATTGTTTTAAATGGGCAAAACTTTAATTTTGATTCAAATTTTTTTATATTAGATCAAATATTATTGTTATAAACGGTGACAACTATAATTTAGATTCAAATATTTTTATATAGGAAAAAATACTATTGTTATAAACGGGGACAACTTGAATTTTGATAAAAACAATTTATATACGAAAAATATATTGTTATTTTAAACGGGCACAACTTTACTTTTAATTCAAATTTTTTTATATACGGAAAAATAATATTGTTATAAACGGGCCCAACTTAACTTTTGATACAAATTTTTGTATATACGAAAAAAAAAACAATTGTTATAAACGGACACAATTTTACTTTTGATTCGAATTGTTTTATATACGAAAAAAATAATATTGTTATGAACGTGCTCAACTTTACTTGTGATTCGATTTTTTTTATATACGGGAAAAATACTATTGCGATAAACGGGCACAACTTTAATTTTGATTCAAATTTATTTATATACAAAAAAATACAATTGTTATAAACGAGCACAACTTTACTTTTGATTCAAATTTTTTTTATATACAGAAAAAATAATATTGTTATAAACGAGCTCAACTTAACTTTTGATTCAAACTTTTGCATATACGAAAAAAAAAACAATTGTTATAAACGGGCACAATTTTACTTTTGATTCAAATTGTTTTATATACAAAAAAAAAAACATTGTTATGAACGAGTTCAACTTTACTTGTGATTCAATTTTTTTTATATACGGGAAAAATACTATTGCGATAAACGGGCACAACTTTAATTTTGATTCAAATTTATTTATATACAGACAAAATACAATTGTTATAAACGGACACAACTTTACTTTTGATTTAATTTTTTTTATACGAAAAAATACTATTGTTATAAAAGAGCACAACTTTAGTTTAGATTCAAATTTTTCAACTTAAATTTACTATTATTTTTAAATTTTATTTTCTATTTTTAACTTTCAAATTTTATGACAGTCTGCAAATAAATGCGTGCCCAAAACCGTATGGACTTCCTTTTTTCCCAATCTTTAACTATTGTTACATATATATCACCACTTATAGTGTGAAGTGTATAACATCAATTCTAACAAATAATGTTTAATCTAACACAATTAATTCCTAATTTTTTTTTAATTTCAATCTAACTTTAGTTTCATTTGTTTTTGGTCTATCTATTGAGTAATATTTTTTGTTTAATATTTTCAATCATCATTGCATTATTTGAATTTGTATCAATAATTAATTTAATTCCTTCTTTTACAACACACAACGATTTCTTATACGTACCAATACAAATTTTTAATTTCAACCAAATCTATTTTTATAATTTTACCATTTTTTTCCAATTTTATAAACAATTACGCATCCATAACATAAAATCCTCGAACGGACATGCCCATGCGAACGCACGGGTTAGTTACTAGTTTTTATTAAAACAAAAGATTGCTTAATACAAGATGATAACAGTTACGAGGCACATATTGCAGATAACCAACATTAGAACCTCTCATAGATGACTTTAAACTTATCTCTCCAGATTTTAGAAGAATTGTCTTCTAATGTTATGAAAACTCCTTGTTGGATTGACAGTTCAGAAAGAACTCGTCCATAAGGAATGAAAAATGCCTTTCCCTTGTGAAAGGATGAAAGATTCCTTTTCAGATGGTCAAAAGTAATTTGAGGTAGAACAATATGTATGTCTGAATTGAGAAGAATTAGAAAATCGTTTTCAATAGAATCCACAAGGTCTAGATCCTTGTCCTTAGGTAGCAAATTTGAATCTAGTTCCAAACAATTGCATCAAGATGAAGATTTGAGACCCAAGAAAGGTTTGATGGATCTACAAAAGTACGTGAAGTAGAAAGATATTATTCCCAAACAAGAGTACATGGGATTTCTCCAATCTCCTCACAGTTGATTACATTAGCAATCGTCTTAGAGGTTACTATTATAGAAACACCAGAAACCCTGGAAAGGATAACATACTAAGGATTTAGCTCAACAATGGATGCATTAGCCCAAAATTCTTTGACAAGATTTGGATAAGTAAAACCATGGAGCATTTCAAAGTATCCATTCCAACCTTGTTCAGAAAGAGTCTTCCAGAAGTTAAAACTCAGCTTAAATAACTCTTCAAAATCCACAAACTTTTCATTGATGACAACTAGTTGATTCGGTGAAGAATTGACTAGAGAATTCATCTCAGGGTTGGTTTGATCAACAAAAATGAAAAGAATATAAAGAAATAATTGAACAAGATTGTAGACACAAAAGAATAAGAATCGTGTCTGAGGGACAAAAAAGGTGACAAGAAATGATGTTACATAAAGACAAGGGATAAAGACCATAGATGTAATAAAAAGAAAACATAATTACCCAAAAGTCTTTACCCAACAAATTTCTTGAACACACTAGATGATTCTCAAATTTATGGAGTTTAAGTAAGACAAGGATTTTAAAAACATTTTTATTTAAACTGCTTATCAAAAGCAAAGATTCCTTTTCTGAATCTCAGAGACTGACAATTTTCAGAAGCTATCTTTCATAAGAGTCTAGTAGGATTAGACTTTGAGTGAGACATTTTCTGTTAGTTATCAATCTTTGGTATTCCATTCAGAGTTAAGCATTTTATCTTGAAACTAAATTTTAGTTTTTCAGATAGATGTGCTTGATTCATGAATGTTGATTGGTTTCTATGACTACTAACTACCAGCAATATTATCACAAAAGGAGAGAATACTGTTTCCATAAGCATGATCATCTTCTAGTAAATGACTTATTAAGTATAGTCAAGTACAACATAGTTTCTTTTTAAAGATTTATGAAGATTCTTTTGTTATCAGCAAAAATAACTTCTCTAGAGATATAGCAGAGACTTTGTATTCACTTATACTTGAATAGTTCATTAAGCCAAGGAGTTTGTAAAGTAAAGAACTGAACATACCTTTATTTTATTTTATTTTATTTTTTCTTGGTCAATCTTCAGGAGAGTATTCAGATTTAACCATGGAATATGAATTTTGACTTAAGTAGATCTTGAGTCAATGGTACTTATACCAGTGATTCCACTTTTTTCTCCGAACTCCACACTTTTTGCATCTTTCAACTTTTGAATCTGGTATGTAGGCTTTTCTTCCATCATATGTTGTAAGAAATCAATGATCAAGTATCATGGAAGATGCCTTGCTCCTTTCTTTTGTGATATCTGCAGCAAATACAATTTTGGATTTTGGTACCCATATTTCTGTGGGTCCTATAATGTTAATCCTGACAGGCTTGCTTTTACTTCATGCCTTAGTCTGATAGTAGTGCCTTGATTCATTCAGTAATTTAAGTCTAGGATAAATTTTGGCTCTAACAAAACCTGTTCTTAGTAGAGTCTTTGATTTCATTATATTGGATTCATATTATCAAATATTTTGACTTTATAATCCTTGATTTTTGATAAGTGCAAAATGTAACTATTTTTCTGTATATGTTTTGTTGCACTTATCGATACTTTTTGGTTAATATCGTTTGAATAAACCCCACTTTGTGTATAAATACGTTAGTTAGTATATATTTGTAATATTGACTGATTTATGTAACAATTGATAGTTTTCCATTCATTTTATAGGTAATTAAGCATTGTTAGAGCAATGAGGAATAAAAGCTCCAAGATGTGCCAATTGGATCAATAAATGGAAGAAAGCAAATAAAGAAGTGCAACAGAAAAATGTTGTTCTGTCAAATTCGCCAGGCAAATTTTCCTTTTGCCGGACGAATTTGAGAATTTCGCCGGGCGAGGCTGTGGCGAGTTAAAAGATGGAAATTCCAGTAACTGCTGTCTTGTGCTCGCGTCTTGTTCGCCAGGCGAGTTTTGAGACTTTCGTCGGGCGAATTTTCCTTTCGCCGGGCGAATGTAGATATTTTTACCAGGCTGTTTTATTGCGCAGCTGGTGTGAGAGAAAAAGGGGAATCCGCCAGCCGATTTTCATTTCGCCGGGTGAATTTGTCTGAACCAGAATTTTGTATTTAATTCATTTTACTTCATTTTTGTTAGTTTATGATTTTGGGGGTGATTTTTGGTCTCCCAACTTCATCAATCTCATTCTTTGATGAGAGAACTTGATAACAACTCATGGATTTTGCATCTTGAAGAATCGGATTTGGATCTTCATCAATCGGGTTGACAACCGGGAGGTTTTGGTTTATCTCTCTTTCTCTCTTTTTGTAATTTCTCTTGTGTTGGGTGTTTGTATAGTTACTCTGAACTCATGTATCTTTGTTGATCATAAAAATGTATAAATCTGCTTTACAAATCATTATCGATGTCTTCCTTGATCTTTTTGCATTTATGTTTGGATTTGGGTTGTGTTAGAGATAAACATCACAAATCTTGATTAGGGATGGATATCTATTGTCTAGATGCTAGAGATAGATTTAGATGATAATCCGTATGGGTGTCGAAACTTAATGCCTCCGTGTCTTGAGTCGGGTGCGAGAGTGCCGATGAGGGTAGCATGGTTGAGTGTGTCAGAGATGGACATGTGCTGTGAACGATACCAGGTGATATTGAGGAGTATTGTAGGTTGAGTGTAACTGATCGATAAATTTATGTTTGTGACGAGTGGATTATATGTATGCTTGATAAGTTTCTTTTCTTCGAAGAATGTATACTTTTTATGTTCTTATTTACTTTCCTGCATTTACCTTAAAACCATTTTAAACCCAAACTTATTAACAATTAAACCGTCGAATGGCAGTTCAATCCCAATCTCTGTGGACATGATAATTCCCGGAAAAATACTTCCAAATCTTTTTGTTGCTTGCCGCTTTACCGCTTCAACAAAATGGCGCCGTTGCCGGGAATTGGTTTATTGTTCTTGCATTGAGATAGTTTCGTTGTTTTTGAGTTTTGTAGATATCGTACATATTGTATATTTTCACTTGCTTATATTGATACTTGTATATTTTAACGTTTGTTCAAGTGTTTGGTTAGGTCGCTTGCTTTTGGTTGCGCGGTGAGGTATCACCATGGCATGAAGAGAGGAAGCTTCTAGCTAAGCACCGTAAAGGCGTCGAGCTTACGACGTAAAACAAGCATGTTTTATTTTCTTTTGTTGTTATTTAGTTTAGGTAGTATGGTGCAATTGTCTAAACAAATTTAGATCGGACCAACTCTTAAATTTCAAATCTTTACTTTTGAATTTGTTTAGACAATTTTTGCCGGTTTTTAGTTTGTGTATATTAATAGTTTTTGTGTTTGCCTTTGAGCTTGTTTTGAGTAGCTTGAGGAACTTTTGGTGATGTTCCAAGTTTGATCATTTCAACTTACGGATGTATGGTAATGATCTTGTTAAGTTTTGTGCATGTCCAAGGTATGTGTTTATCGCTTTCTAGACTTTAGAATATTCATGATACTTAGGTTTTTTACAAACTTCCATGCCATTCATTCTTTTGTATACTTGTTTTTGTTGTGAATCACTTTAGTTCCCAACCTTTTTGTGAGGTAGCCTTCTATTGTTCATATATGCCCGGAGTTCCAACATTCTTGTTCTAACTGGATTTTATTATGTTGAATCTTTTGTTTGTGTTGATTGTATGAAAGCATGAAAAGGATCAAGGAATTTTGTTTCATTTTGAGCACAACTACCTAGCCGAATAGTAATTCACCTTGTGAGCGCGTGATCATTTGTAACCCCTTTGAGCTTTTTGATCCATGTTTTATTTGAACTTAATGCTTGTCTATGAGTATTTAGTTCACTTATTTTTGAGTGGATTTTGTTTTTTCTTGAGCCCTCAATTTTGCGTTGTTGTATGAAGTTTTGCCTTGCCTTAGAAAGTAGGGAGTATTCACATGATGATGTAGTTGAATTCAAGTTGGGGAGAGAATGTTTGCTCACTTATGTGGTTGGTTTCTATGAGGTTGAAAAAGAAAAGAAAAAAGAAAAAAATTTGAAAAAGAAAAGAAAAAAAAAGAGAAAAAAGAAAAGAAAAGAAAAAAGAAAGAAAAAGAAAATCCTTGAGAAAGGAAACAAAAAGAGTTCAAATAATTGTGCTAAATAAGTATTGCGTGTTGTGTAACACTTGGGATTTTGGAAGAAGTTGATTGGAATTTTGTGTTTGAGTCTTTGTGAGTTGATCACTCCCTTAGGTTTAGGCAAGTTTTTGTTTCAATTACCTTTAGAAATTGCCCCTTGTTTGTTTACCCGACCACATTACAACCTTGAAAAGTCCTTGTGATTCTTGCCTTTGTATGTTCAATGTGAATTTTTGGATGGATGCATAATTTAGTCTTTTGTTTGCAAGATTGTTGTGTGAGTGAAAGTACCTCATTTTTTGTTTTTCATCTATCGATGATTGTTTTTGCTAGGTGTGATTCACATTTGAACTTGTGTTGTTTTAGAATTTTTGGCATGATTTTTGTATCTTGCATTTGTTTCGTGACTATATTGTCGTCGTAGTTTAGTGGTAAGTATTTACTTTGTGTGTACCGTTTTAATTTGAACCATACATTTTTTTTCCATTTTTCAAAACTTGTTTATTCGCGATTCTTTGATTTTTACGTTTGTTTCTCGAGCTAGTTGATTCTTGTTTGAGGACAAACAAGTTTAAGTTGGGGAGAGTTTGATAAGTGCAAAATGTAACTATTTTTGTGCATATGTTTTGTTGCACTTATCGATACTTTTTGGTTAATATCGTTTGAATAAACCCCACTTTGTGTATAAATACGTTAGTTAGTATATATTTGTAATATTGATTATTTATGTAACAATTAATAGTTTTCCATTCATTTTATAGGTAATTAAGCATTGTTGGAGCAATGAGGAATAAAAGCTCCAAGATGTGCCAATTGGATCAATAAATGGAAGAAAGCAAATAAAGAAGTACAGCAAAAAAATGCTGTTTTGTCAAATTCGCCAGGCAAATTTTCATTTCGCTGGGCGAGGCTGTGGCGAGTTAAAAGTTGGAAATTCCAGTAGTTGTTGTCTTGTGCTCGCGTCTTGTTCGCCAAGCGAGTTTTGAGACTTTCGTCGGGCGAATGTAGATATTTTTTCCAAGATGTTTTATTGCGCAACTGGTGTGAGAGAAAAAGGGGAATCCGCCGGGCGAATTTTCATTTCGCCGGGCGAATTTGTCTGAACCAGAATTTTGTATTTAATTCATTTTACTTCATTTTTGTTAGTTTATGATTTTGGGGGTGATTTTTGGTCTCCCAACTTCATCAATCTCATTCTTTGATGAGAGAACTTGATAACAACTCATGGATTTTGCATCTTGAAGAATCAGATTTGGATCTTCATCAATCGGGTTGACAACCGGGAGGTTTTGGTTTATCTCTCTTTCTCTCTTTTTGTAATTTCTCTTGTGTTGGGTGTTTGTATAGTTACTCTGAACTCATGTATCTTTGTTGATCATAAAAATGTATAAATCTGCTTTACAAATCATTATCGATGTCTTCCTTGATCTTTTTGCATTTATGTTTGGATTTGTGTTGTGTTAGAGATAAACATCACAAATCTTGATTAGGGATGGATATCTATTGTCTAGATGCTAGAGATAGATTTAGATGATAATCCGTATGGGTGTCGAAACTTAATGCCTCCGTGTCTTGAGTCGGGTGCGAGAGTGCCGATGAGGGTAACATGGTTGAGTGTACCAGAGATGGACATGTGTTGTGAACGATACCAGGTGATATTGAGGAGTATTGTAGGTTGAGTGTAACTGGTCGATAAATTTATGTTTGTGACGAGTGGATTATATGTATGCTTGATAAGTTTCTTTTCTCCGAAGAATGTATACTTTTTATGTTCTTATTTACTTTCCCGCATTTACCTTAAAACCATTTTAAACCCAAATTTATTAACAATTAAACAGTCGAATGGCAGTTCAATCCCAATCTCTCTGGACACGATAATTCCCAGAAAAATACTTTCAAATCTTTTTGTTGCTTGCCGCTTTACCGCTTCAAAAATTTTGAGATCTTTGGCTAGCATAGATCGAGATAGTGTTTGCTAACATAGGTTAGCATAAAATAAGTTTTCAGCACTGTCTGAGTATGGCCAGAACAAAAAGAATTGAAAGGTTTCTCATGGAATTATTCTTTAACATAAATTCTATGATAGCCTTCAACTTCCATATGAGCCATGGAGTCACTCAAGATTTGATCTTGAGAAACAAACTCCTTATTATCAAAACATAATTTTCAAGAGACTTGATTTTCTCTTGAGATATTTTTATATCTTCTTTTAGATTATCAATCTCTAGCTTCATGATCCCAACTTGTTTATTAAAACAACTTAAGAGATCATGAGCTCATAAAAAAATATTGAAGCAAGATAGATTTAGAAGTTACCTCTTTTTCTTCAACATTTGATTTATTCCTGGATTCAGATTCTTCTTCAGAATATATAATGGCTAGCAGTGCCATATTACTCTTTTCAACTCTTTATGAATCCTCAACTTTGTCAGCTTCATCAGGAATGCTTTGAAGCTCTTTGACATTTTTTTGTTTGGTAGCTTTTCTCCCTGCTTTGAAGATTGGGATAATAAGTTGAAATGTGATTATTTCTGGAGCTTCTGAAGTTACTCTTTCCATCAACATATTTCTCATTCCTTTTAGCCAGCTGAAAGAATCTTTTGATATGGAAGGCCATTTCCTTATCATCAGACATTCCATAGGAATTTTCTTTAACAGGCTTGAGGAAAGTTGATTTCTTTGACAACTTATATTCATCTAATTCCATTTCATTTCTTTGAAGATTGCTAATAAAACTTTTGAGGCTCAGCATATTCAAATATTTAAATTCTTGAATAGCTATGACTTTTGGTATAAATCTAGCATGCAAACTTCTCAGAATTTTCTTGGAAAGATTAGATGAAGTGTAACTTGTAAAGCACTTACTAATTCCCTTCATATTTAGAACACAAGGATTCAAAGATAGTCTTAGTAGTAGACTTATAAATGATTTTCATATACTTATAAGGAGGTAGAGCATCTACCAGAATGCTTCTAACTCAAAGATGATATCTGTGAAGCTTCTTCTGAGTTGGTGTGAGATATTTTCTATCTTTGATCATCCAAACACCATAAACTTCTATAGAGATACTGTAACACCCCAATTCCCATCGCTGATAAATAATACGTAATTAAATCAGAGTGAATAAAAATTTTTCTACAGAAATAAGGATGCCACATTTGAGAAAAACATAATCCACCTGCTCATAACTTTGATACATAACACAAAATGGAATAAATAATAACAGGAAACTTTTTCCAACAAAAGGAAAGTTCAATTATGGAATAAAGCGGAACGATCCATGATTGACTCGTTTTACAAAATAAGTTGTTTCATAACATCAAAATATACATACAAGTTATCAATATATATATATATATATATATATATATATATATATATATTCACATATATGAACATAAATAACAAAAAGCGTTTCCCCCGACTCCCGTGTTACGTATCAGAGCAGACACCAAAGATCTAAGCAAAATGGAGATCTAACTCTTCCACTTGCCTCCACGCCTCTACAGCGGCTAATCTGCACTATGCCATAAAAAGCATATTCCAGCAGAAGGGTGAGAAATAACAACTAAATCAAGATTGCATAATCATATGTAAACATATAATTCACATATATTATTCAACTCACCCACACACCACATGCTAACACATATAGCATACAAAGCTATCATATATTCATATACACAAGTTATGATATATATCTGTACTTCCCAAGTTGCATAGACACAAGAAACAACAAAGGGGTGAGGACTACATTCAATAATTAACGGTGTAAAATACATGTTAAGGAGTAGTAATCAAGCAATCACACATAATGTGCACACATTCACGACACACTTGTCACTTCTATTTAATAATGCAATATGACTCAATGACACAATGCAATGCAAGTGGTACCACACAACATGGTTCATTCAATTGAACCCGATTCATAATAGAATCCGGATAAATCACATACACTCCCACTGAGAAATAATTTATCTCCAAAACAGCTCCACATTGGAGTCCGGATAAATCACATACACTCCCACTGAGCAATGATTTATCTCCATAACAACTCCACGTTGGAGTCCGGATAAATCACACACACTCCCACTGAGCAATGATTTATCTCCATAACAACTCCACATTGGAGTCCGGATAAACCACATACACTCCCACTGAGCAATGATTTATCTCCATAACAACTCCACATTAGAGTCCGGACAATACTAGGCACCCATCATGGATTCCTACCTAGCTGTCTCCACCAGACAAATCATGAAATGCATGACACAGATTACACACATAACACATGTATAATAGCAATTATACATCTTCACGATCCTCATGATCACACGTGAGATACATACTCACCGTAATACACACTAGTATTACCACAATTGTCAAATCAATGCATCATAATACACACAATTAAGGAAAATACCTCCCGAGGCCTTAATTAGTGAATTATCTAATTAATCCATCCAAATTCCATTTTAAATCATTTTTACTAGCATTACTAAATTCAACAAGTTCTGACACCTATCCCAACCTCTCAGACCAAAAAGGAACCGCATCGGACGCGAAATCGAGAAAGAAATCGCGAAATGGCAAAATTCTGCACTCTCGCTGGTTATACGCGTATTGCCCATACCCATACGCGTATTGGCTTGCCCAGTACACGTACCATTATGTGTTTCAATAGAAGGCCGTGTAAAAATGGGTTCCATACGCGTAACGCCCATGTACCGCCCTTGCCATACGCGTATTGCCTTGCCCAATACGCGTATGGGCAGCGAACCCCCAGAATTTTCCTGTTTCCACACCAGTCCAAATTCTGATCAATTCTAGCACCCAAACTTACAAACACATTCTATAGGAAGATTCAACATCATATAAATATCCTAAAAGCTCCACATTTATATGGCAATAGCATAACACACGACAAAATACCGACCGCACGCATTTTACGCGATAAGAAAATCCGACAGCACGACTATTTCTCAAAACCACGAATTAATTAAATCATATTTTACCCTCGAAGCCATTTTTAATAGAAAGAATATCTCATTTTCTTTCCAACGCTTCGAACGGGGGTCAAAACGGACTTACGGATCAAAAGATATGAATTTTGACGTTTTCCCAAAACAGAATTTTCTTCATAAAAACTGCTACGGGTTTCACTCAATTTTCCTCAAAATCTCATCTAAACATCACTATAATACAAATTAAATACATAGCAACCCATATGTGTCATATATCAACAATTAGGAACCTTAAAACATGATTTCCAACACAAAAGTTTTGGATCCAAATCTCAAAATCTCAACATATCAAATGTTGTAATTTTCCATCAAATTCAACCAAACATGTGAAAACATACAAGTAAGCATTTCCAACTAATTTCTAACCTCACCCGACTATACTACGCGATTTATACCGAGTTTCAACCGTGAAAATATCGATTTCCACTCAATTTACCATTAATGCCCTAAATCTCTAATTCTCTAGAACTCAATACAAAACTCCTCAAATCTTACCAACAAACATTTCCGATTAAACCCAAATATCACTCGACTATTCTACGCGTTCGATTGCGCCTTTGAACCGTTAGAACATCGATTCCCACACATTTGTTCTTCACTCAAACCAATAAGGAAAAGTATATATTTCAACAAAACAATTGCAAACAACACATACATATACATATACAATCGAAATATAATCGAAACTTCTCACCCTTACCCGATTAATCGAAGATCAAGCTTTGATTTGGATGATTTTCTCTTCTTCCTCTTCTTTTCTCTTTTCTTTCTCTTCTTTCTCTTTTCTCCTCTTTTTCCTTCTTCTTCTATCTTTCTTTTCTTTCTTACTAACAAATATATATATATATATATATAATATAATCCGATAGGGTAAAACATCTCCAATTGATATTTTGTCACCTCAACCCAGGATTGATCAATTATTAGAGTTACTTTAAAATACTCTCTTGAACTAATAATTATTAATCCGTCTCTTTAATAAAATAATTGATCTCTTCAGAGTTCTCCAATTGCTCTCTCTCTCTCTCTCTCTCTCTCTCTCTCTCTCTCTCTCTATAGCAAAATATCTACTTTTATAAAAATATCCAACCCCTCAAAAGACTACTTTACCCTTTTGCTCAAATATCTCCCAAACGCTCTCAAAATGCGATAAAACATAAACCGCGATGCAAAATATATCAGGAATTAAAAGTTAATAAGAAAATATTATCAATTGCAATTATTTTATCTATCAGAGAAATTATCCAATTAACAGGTAAAACTCATTTAATTTACACAATAAATCACACAATTCACAAAATTTCACATAAATGAAATAAATAAATACGATTAACCAAATCGGGGCGTTACAACTCTCCCCCACTTAGACATTTTCGTCCTCGAAAATATAACTGAGACGAACAACTCTGGATACGACTCTCGCATCCGACTAACCAACTATCATGCCAATAAAAGGCACACCACGAATAACACAAACTGATAAACCACCTTGCTAACAGCAACAACAACAACGACAAGATGCAATGCCCATACAATGCACTTGACGACTAACTCACGACTCAAAGAATACCCAAGTTACGGACACATAGGTTCACTCTAGAACCAAAACACAACAAGATCGTTACCCTCACCATAGGTAGCACTCCCCTAATTCCCCACATAGGAATTAGCTACTCGCACTCGAACCATCACGATGGAAACGAGGCTACAACAAAAACAAGAACATAAAGTTCCACGACCCAACATCATTTCAACAACCTTTACATAACCATAATACCTACATCCTTGTCACACAACATTATTACAACAATGCTATGATTCACCAATCGAACATATAACCAAAACATCCATCTACATAGTAGCCCATGAATAATATTTAAACCTTTCACGTAACACTTCCATTCTGTAACGTCCAATGGTCTCATCATTCCTACATGTTTCCAATGTTCAACCTATGAACTCTTACAAGTCACACACGCATATAAGAACTGTGCCACATCATGCTTTCGATGCGCACTCTGATTACTCGCAACAATCAAACCTACTAATTTCATATCCAACTTATGACTCTCTCTAATATTCACCAGAAAAATCATAGTTCATTTCTAATATACTCAACCTCACACTCTACTGTGTTATCTCATACTCTATTATTTCCGACCAAACAGGTACTCAATATTCTTGTGATTACTAAACACTTCGAACTCAAAACCATAAAAATAATACCTCCAGATTCTCAACACAAAAGTAACCGTAGCCATCTTGAAATCATGAATCCACAATTGTCGTAAAGCATAAGCCACGACTTTACCATCTTGCATTAACACACTGACTAAACTCATCATAGACGCATCCCAATACCTCACAAACGGTTTATTAGGATCACGCAGAATCAAAACTGGAGCCGTAGACAAATTCTACTTTAGCCCTCTCAAACTTTCCTCACAATGAACATCCAAAGCAAACGGCTTACCCTTTGCAAGTCAACTGAAGTAACGATAATGCTTACTTGGAAAAGCCTTCCATAACCTCCGGTAATAACCAACTAAAGTCTAAAAAGTTTCTAATCACCTTAACCGACTTCGGAGCCTCTCAATGTAGAACTGCATCTACTTCCGATGAATCCATAACAATACCATCATCAGAAATAACATATCCAAGAAAACTAACATTTTTCAACCAAAATTCTCACTTGCATAATTTAGCATAAAAATTCCTTTCTTTTCAACACTTGCAACTCGATTCCCAAACACCCTATATACTCTCCTTCTGATGTTATAATAGATCAGAATATCCTTGATGAACACCACTCCGAACTTATCCAATTAAATATGGAAGATACGATTCATATACTCCACAAACATTCCAGACGCATTACTAACACCGAACAACATCACTGTACATTGTAATGCCCAACCAAATTCCAAAAGATATAAATCCTTAAAGTTTTTGTAAATTTTTTTCACTGGGTAATTCTAACGCTAACATCCAATATTCCATCCGGAAACACATCTGGAAATCACGCACAACTGGCAGCCCTTCACTGTGGCTTTCCTGTCAATTCCAGAACACTATTATCACAAACATAACAAACATCTTGGTCTCATCGCCTAAGAGTTTTTTTTCTACTTACTTAGCAGATATAACCTCAACTATTCACCTTCGTCCAATTTAAGTTCACTCTCTACTCTCTGAGGAGCAACCATCAATAGTACCCGATCGTTCTCCCACAGAGACATCCCGACCTGACCAACATACCAAAGCCTCTAATCCGCCTCATCTTCCGATATAAGAATCTTCATCGACTCATCAAAACAATCTGTAATCATTTTCTTAATTCCAAACAATTCATTGCACATACTATCAAAGCCGGAAAGACACGTCTATTCTATCCAACTTAATTCTGTCTACTATCAACAAGAGATTAAGGGTGATCAGTTTCTCAATTTGTCAATAGACACCCGACAATCATGATGGGGCATAGACCATCTTTACCAGACCATAATAGCATTTCTTGCATCTTGTGCACACAACTACCTAAGGCACAAATCCTTAGTCAACATAAACCTTACCTCCGCATTCCCTCTAGAATCGGGAATAACACTGTCTAAACAACACTTATAATCTTGCAAACAACGACACACTAAGCCAACGCTCCACAACTGAAGCAACTTGGAGAAGCACCAGCTTCTCCCCCACTTATCTCATTCTCAAACCTGAAGACAAAGGATTAGAAAACCAGAAAGCACTGACAGGGTTTCACACACATATCACGTACTAAGGAACAAACAACATCGACAGTATTCAACTGTCATGCCATACCGACTCAACAACTTGGCCAGACGGACCGACTTGCTCTGATACCAATTGTAACACCCCAATTCCCATCGCGGATAAATAATACGTATTTAAATCAGAGTGAATAAAATTTTTTCGAAAGAAATAAGGATGCCACATTTGAGAAAAACATAATCCACCTGCTTATAACTTTGATACATAACACAAAATGGAATAAATAATAACAGGAAACTTTTTCCAGCAAAAGGAAAGTTCAATTATGGAATAAAGCGGAACGATCCATAATTGACTCATTTTACAAAATCAGTTGTTTCATAACATCAAAATATACATACAAGTTATCAATATATATATATATATATATATATATATATATATATATATATATATATATATATATTCACATATATGAGCAGACACCAAAGATCTAAGCAAAATGAAGATCTAACTCTTCCACTTGCCTCCACGCCTATACAACGGCTAATCTGCACTATGCCATAAAAAGCATATTCCAGCAGAAGGGTGAGAAATAACAACTAAATCAAGATTGCATAATCATATGTAAACATATAATTCACATATATTATTCAACTCACCCACACACCACATGCTAACACATATAGCATACAAAGATATCATATATTCATATACACAAGTTATGATATATATCTGTACTTCCCAAGTTGCACAGACACAAGAAACAACAAAGGGGTGAGGACTACATTCAATAATTAACGGTGTAAAATACATGTTAAGGAGTAGTAATCAAGCAATCACACATAATGTGCACACATTCACAACACACTTGTCACTTCTATTTATAATTCAACAAAGACATAATAATGCAATATGACTCAATGACACAATGCAATGCAAGTGGTACCACACAAGATGGTTCATTCAATTAAACCCGATTCATAATAGAATCCGGATAAATCACATACACTCCCACTGAGAAATGATTTATCTCCAAAACAGCTCCACATTAGAGTCCGGATAAATCACATACACTCCCACTGAGCAATGATTTATCTCCATAATAACTCCATATTGGAGTCCGGATAAATCACACACACTCCCACTGAGCAATGATTTATCTCCATAACAACTACACATTGGAGTCCGGATAAATCACATACACTCCCACTGAGCAATGATTTATCTCCATAACAACTCCACATTGGAGTCCGGACAATACTAGGCACCCATCATGGATTCCTACCTAGCTGTCTCCACCAGACAAATCATGAAATGCATGACACAGATTACACACAAAACACATGTATAATAGCAATTATACATCTTCACGATCCTCATGATCACACGTGAGATACATACTCACCGTAATACACACTAGTATTACCACAATTGTCAAATCAATGCATCATAATACACACAATTAAGGAAAATACCTCCCGAGGCCTTAATTAGTGAATTATCTAATTAATCCATCCAAATTCCATTTTAAATCATTTTTACTAGCATTACTAAATTCAACAGGTTCTGACACCTATCCCAACCTCTCAGACCAAAAAGGAACCGCATCGGACGCGAAATCGGGAAAGAAATCGCGAAATGGCAAAATTCTGCACTCTCGCTGGTCATACGCGTATTGCCCATACCCATACGCGTATTGCCTTGCCCATTACGCGTACCATTACGTGTTTCAGCAGAAGGCCGTGTAAAAATGGGTTCCATACACGTAACGCCTATGTACCTCCCTTGCCATACGCGTATTGCCTTGCCCAATACGCGTATGGGCAGCGACCCCCCAGAATTTTCTTGTTTCCTCACCAGTCCAAATTCTGATCAATTCTAGCACCCAAACTTACAACCACATTCTATAGCAAGATTCAACATCATATAAATATCCTAAAAGCTCCACATTTATATGGCAATAGCATAACACACGACAAAATACCGACCGCACGCATTTTACGCGATAAGAAAATCCGACAGCACGACTATTTCTCAAAACCACGAATTAATTAAATCATCTTTTACCCTCCAAACCATTTTTAATAGAAAGAATATCTCATTAGCTTTCCAACGCTTCGAACGGGGGTCAAAACGGACTTACGGATCAAAAGATATGAATTTTTGAAGTTTTTCCAAAATAGAATTTTCTTCATAAAAACTGCTACCGGTTTCACTCAATTTTCCTCAAAATCTCATCTAAACATCATTATAATACAAATTAAATACATAGCAACCCATATCTATCATGTATCAATAATTAGGAACCTTAAAACATGATTTCCTACACAAAATTGGATCCAAATCTCAAAATCTCAACATATCAAATGTTGTAATTTTCCATCAAATTCAACCAACATGTGAAAACATACAAGTAAGCATTTCCAACTAATTTCTAACCTCACCCGACTATACTACGCGATTTATATCGAGTTTCAACCGTGAAAACATCGATTTCCACTCAATTTACCATTAATGCCCTAAATCTCTAATTCTCTAGAACTCAATACAAAACTCCTCAAATCTTACCAACAAACATTTCCGATTAAACCCAAACATCACTCGACTATTCTACGCGTTCTATTGCGCCTTTGAACCGTTAGAACATCGATTCCCACACATTTGTTCTTCACTCCAACCAATAAGGAAAAGTATTTATTTCAACAAAACAATTGCAAACAACACATACATATACATATACAATCGAAATATAATCGAAACTTCTCACCCTTACTCGATTAATCGTAGATCAAGCTTTGATTTGGATGATTTCCTCTTCTTCCCCTTCTTTTCTCTTTTCTTTATCTTCTTTCTCTTTTCTCCTCTTTTTCCTTCTTCTTCTATCTTTCTTTTCTTTCTTACAAACATATATATATATATATATATATATATATATATATATATATATATATATATATATATATATATATATATATAAAATCCAATATTATATAATATAATCCGATAGGGTAAAACATCTTCAATTGATATTTTGTCACCTCAACCCAGGATTGATCAATTATTAGAGTTACCTTAAAATACTCTCTTGAACTAATAATTATTAATCCGTCTCTTTAATAAAATAATTGATCTCTTCAGAGTTCTCCAATTGCTCTCTCTCTCTATAACAAAATATCTAATTTATAAAAATATCTAACCCCTCAAAAGACTACTTTACCCTTTTGCTCAAATATCTCCCAAACGCTCTCAAAATGCGATAAAACATAAACAGCGATGCAAAATATATCAGGAATTAAAAGTTAATAAGAAAATATTATCAATTGCAATTATTTTATCTATACGAGAAATTATCCAATTAACAGGTAAAACTCATTTAATTTACACAATAAATCACACAATTCACAAAATTTCACATAAATGAAATAAATAAATACGATTAACCAAATCGGGGCGTTACAGATACCTTCTTCAAGGATATCTCATAGTTCTTAATAAAAAACCTTTATCAAGACCAATGATATATGAGTAAGCTTTTCTTTTCCACCATTCAAATTCAGCGAAATCACCATTGAAGATGGGAGGATTAGTAGAGCAATAATTTTGTCATATGGTACTTGATTCCTTCTTGAAAAATCTTCAGCAGGCATATTTTTCTCATTGGATCATTATCTGCACCACTGTTAAGTGTTATGCACAGATTATGTTCTGATGCCAACTGAAGGTGAGAAAAATACACAAGAAGAGGCGGGGGTTGAAATGTGTTGTGCTTCTGAACAGAGTTCAGATTCTAAACAACAGTTCAAATTCTAAACAATAGTTCGGATTCTGATAACAAGTTGTAGCGAAATAATAACATAAGCAAGTAAATGACACATGAACACACATAGATTTATCATGGTTCCTCCCAAACTGAGAGTAGTCCAATCCCCTTGCAGCACAAGAGATTTTTCACTATAACTAAATCATGTTACAATTGCTTATGCCCTCGAGCATAAGACTTTTCCTGCTTATACTTACAACCTAAGACTTGCCTGCTCAACCAGCACGTGATCAAGACTTCCTGCTTAGATCCTCAGATCCTAAGAATTTCATGCTTAGACTCAGAGCCCAAGACTTTCCTACTTAAATCCCACAGATTCAAGACTTCCTGCTCAGACCCTCATTCTAAGACTTCCCTGCTTAAATTCCATGAATCCAAGACTTTCCTGCTTAAATCCCACGAATTCAAGACTTCCTGCTCATACCCTCGAGTATATGACTTTCCTGCTAATACCTATAGTCCAAGACTTCCTTACTTAATCAACAATTTGATCAAGACTTCAATGCTCAAGCACATAGCAGGAGACTTACTTGGCTCAAGCTCACAACAAGAGACTTTGATGCTCAAGTACATAGTAAGAGACTTTCTTTCTAAACTACTAAACAACATGTTTAGCAAAATAGTCAACATGATGTACTTGATATACAAATAGAGGTACAGGGAAATAACTATAAAAAGATCATAGCTCTTAATATTTCTAAGATATTCATTGTTTAAGAAATCTTAAGGCTTTGTACAATTTACAAAAAAATCACAGAAACTCTGCATACTCGATGCTATTGTTGATCTTGTTATTCTTCCATGTTAATAGAAGCGTGAGACGCTCATTTTCTTCTTGGCCCTCTTTCTTTATTTCTTGTTGTTGATCCAGATTGAATCTTCAGCTACTTAAATAACATATACAAAAGAATAGCCGTTGGAAGAGATAACTTGTACAAGTGTCTTTGTTACTCCATGGTACTAGTTGAAGATAGATACAAAAAAAGGTCTTTATCCATTGTGTAACTTGTTTAACCGCATCGTCTTCCTTGTGAACTATACTATAGATCCATTGAGAGTGGATATCCATAAAGCATGTCAACTCTCCTTGAGCCATGTGAACACAAACTCTAGTTGACAAATTGATTTGACATTGTAGCTTGCTTTATGCAGTACAAATCACTTAGCTTTGTCTATGGTCCTGAATGATCATCAGAAGCTGATGCATTCAATAAATGTAGAGATGACATATTGCTTTTCTGATGCTGATACATTCAGCTTCAGAGTCTACGCAATCCTATATCGTCATACTTCACTTAATAACATCCTTCAATTCTGAACCATCAGAAGCAAAGAACTCATCCTCTCTCAAATGCTTTCTCTTAACATATTCTGAGTAGATTCTCTTTAAGCTTTGGAACCTGCATACTTAGAACACACATTAGATAACACCATTGTTCTTTCAATACTTTATTATCATCAAAACCTAAAGGATATATATTATGAACAAATCTTGTTCTAACATTACTACCAAGAAGTTAACCTAGAAGAAACTTACTCTATAGTGATAACCTACCAAACAAGGAGCTTGCAAAATTTTCCTAATTATATACTCTATTCCTAAGTCATCTTATTCTCTAACATATTGTCCTCTACTCTTTTTCCATTAAATAATCAAGAAAACGTACTAGGTAGAAATAACATTTCACATATTCTCATTATCCATTTTAAAGAACAATATTTGTCTTGTTACTATAATAACAACTTTCACAAAGAACAATGAAAAAGGAATCTCAACGAACAAGGGAAGAATCATTTTTGTTACATTTTTGCTTAGTTAAATTTTTGTCATGTTGAGAACATTCTCATTATCCATTCCTTTCGGAACTTTGATTGATACCTTTTATATTAACATCTTGTAAAGTTGTTCCGGTAACAAATACTTCTGGAGAATAAAGCCTCAATGTCTCTTGAATCACCATCGTTAACTAAGTATTGCAACATTTTTTTAGAAGATTTTTATTTGACACAGAAACAGGAACGTGTTCATCTTGTTGTTGTTGTTGTTTGACTTGTGTTTTTTTGTTTTTTTGGAGTAAAAGGGTGTTGATTTGTAGGATGTTACCAAAGTAGAAGTCAGGAGAAGGTCTCAAAATAAAACATGCAGATTAGTTGCAAGAGTCACCACAACTTCAACAACCGTGCTCATTCTTCAACACTTGTCACTTCCACTACTTACTATATCAGATTAGTTGCAAGAAAACGTTCCATGACAATAAAGTCTTTGCTTTTAGTTATTCAAATAAAAATGAATTAGTTTTTTTAATACGATCCTCCCTCTAGTTGTTGTGAAATATGTAATTCAAGCACTATCATAATCGATTACTGCAGATCGTAATCGATTACGAGTTCCAAACTTTGTGTTTTTTACAGCTTAGTTGGTTATGTTTGCTGTGTTGTGTAATTGTATAAATACTCCATTGAGTTTAATGAAATAAGAGAACACAATATTACCCAATTCTCGCCCACTTTCTTCACATTATTCATTAGTGTTAATTGTGACTTTTTCCTCCAACATTTAGCATTAAGATCTTGGGTCTACAAAACTAGAGTGAAGTTTTTCATCAAACATTAAGTATGCAGAAATGCTCTCCATCTCCAATGAACGAATTCTTGCAAAATTTTCAATTTTCGATACAAAGAATTACGATAAATGGTGTAAATAAATGAATGTGCTATTTAATTATCAAGATGTTTTTAAAGTGATCAAGAATGATGATAATCCACTTGTAGAAGGTGCAATTACTGCATAGAGGACTACATATAAGGAAGAAAAGATGAAAGATTTTAAAGCTCTGTATTTGATTCCTGAGTTTGTTGATGCTGATAATTTTGAGAAGGTTGGTGATTGCACAACCTCAAAGGAAGCTTGAAAAATTCTAAAGAAAAATTATGTAGGAGCTGATAAAGCTAATGTGGTGAGGTTAAAATTCACAAGAGGTAGCTGGAATTGATTCAGATGGAAGATAAGGAGACTATTAGTAAAATCACTACAATAATCACAAGATTGGTAAACCAAGTGAAGACATGTGGAGAGGTGATCACTGACCAGTATATGGTTGGTAAAATCTTGAGATCTTTAACATCATGATTCGATAACGTGGTGTTAGCAATCAAAGAGTCCATGAATCTTTCAACAATGAGTAAAAAAGAACTGCAAAGTTCTCTTGAGGTTCATGAGCAGAGAATGGAGGAGAGGAAATTGATAAAGCAAAGGCTGAGATTGGCTTGCAGGCCCATTTCACTGGAAGAGAAAAGAAGGTAAAAGGAAAGTGGTTCGTGAACAGAGATAAAGGAAACTATCAGAACAATGGTGGAAGGAACTTCTAAAATTTCAACAAATCAACATTCCAAAAGGGTGAAAACAACAACAATAAAGGTGGTAATAATATAGGAGAGGTGAATGAAGAAAGTTGATAAGAGTAATGTCCAATGCTACGATTGTCAAAAGTTTGGACATTTTGATAGTGAATGTTATGCCGACAATAAAGATTCACAAGAAGTTAAAGCAAAGATTGCAAGGAAAGATTGCAAGGTAAGAAGATGATGGTGAGAACACACTATTTATGATGATTACTTAAGCATAATATAGCAGATGATGCAGTAGTAATTAGTTACCACATGGTTGTAACTGGTTACCAGAAGTGGTAGAAGGTAATGGTAATCGATTACCAGCTTGGTGTAACTGTTTACCACTAGTTGAAAATGTGATGGTGACCACGAGAGAAGATGAAAAATGCTGTGATCATTGGCACTTTGACTATAGATGCTCAACAAACATGATTGGAAGGAAGGGATTCTTTGTAAAATCAATCAATCCATAAAGAATAAGGTGAAATTTCTGGGTGACATCACACTAGCAGCAAATGGGATTGGTGATGTATCAATGAAGAGAAAGAATGGTGAGCATTCTTTGATTAAAAATGTCATGCACATTCATGGAATCAAGTGTAATATTTTAAGAATTGGTTAATTGCTTGAAAAGAATTACAAGATTCACATGAAAAACAAAGTACCAGAAGTTATGGATTTAAATGAAAATTTGACTCTAAAAGCTCCTATGGTTTAGATTAAAACTTTCAAGGTTGAATTGAAAGTGATGGAGCATAGGTGTCTTGCAACATCTGCTAGTAGGGAGGAATGAATTTGGCAATATAGCCTTGGGCATATGAATTTCAGAGATCTCAATGTTATGCAGAAAAACAACATGGTTACGGGGTTGCCATTGATCAATATGCCAATTGAAGTTTGTGAAAAGTGTGTGCAAGCTAAGCAACATAGAGGAAGTTTTAGCAAAGATGCAGAATGTAGAACCAAGTATCATCTCGAGGTGGTGTATTTAGATGTTTGTGGACCTATGCAAGTGGACTTAAATGGAGGTAATATGTACTTTGTCAAATTAATTGATGATTATATTAGAAAGTCATGGACATACCTAATCAAGAGAAAATATGAGATATTTGAAGTGTTCAAGAAGTTAAAGTCCATGGTTGACAGACAAAGTGGTCAGAAAGTCAAGACACTAAAAATAGATGGTGGAGATGAGAATGTCTCAAAGGGATATCCTATATTACTGAATTTAAAACTGATATTGTAACACCCGAGGCCGAAGAGAGAAGGGAGTGGTTGCAACGCCCGAGGTCGAAGAGGGTGGGGAATGGTCGTTCGAATTCACATTCGAATGAGAAGATCCTTAGGCTGTGCAGGTATGACACTGCATGGTTGAAGGAAGACTTATAATGATTGATTGATACTACCTATACCAACAAGATGCATCTTATTTTTGGTAGCCTAAAAAATAAGAACTCTATAGTTAAGAGTGCTTGACTTGGACTAGTATTTGGATGGACGACGTTATGGGAAGTTTTCTGAAAAGCCTATGAGTAAGGACAACGCAGTCTTAAAAGACTCGTGTTGGTTTGTGGGGTCAGTCGATAATCCTGAAAGTAGTCTGGGGCGTTACAAATGGAATCAGAGTAGACTTCTCCCATTACGATGTGATTTGCGGATGAACCAAGCAGAAGATGGTGGACAAGCAACACCCGAGACCAAAGAGGGCGGGGAATGGTTCTAAAACCTGGGACCGAAAAGCGCAGGGAGTGATCACCCAAATTCACATCGGAATGAGAAGATCCTTAGGCTGTGCAGGTATGGGAGTGCATTGTTGAAGGAAGGATTGTAAGAATTGATTGATACTACCTATACCAATAAGATGGATTTTATTTTCGGTAGCCTAACAAATAAGAACTTCATAGTTAAACGTGCTTGACTTGGAGTAGTATTTAGATGAGTGACCTTCTGGGAAGTTTCTCAGAAAGCGTGTAAGTGAGGACAAAGCATGCTGAAAAGCCCGTGTTGGTTTGTGAGGTCAGCCGATAATCCTACAAGCAGTTTGGGGCATTACAGATCTCATGAAGGAGTTTGAGATGACTGACCTTAGTCTCATAACATATTTTCTTGGCATTGAATTTCACAAGTCTAGAAAGGGGTTGCTCATGCGTCATTAGAGATATGCACTTGAGATATTGAAGAAGTTTTAAATAGAGCACTGTAATGTGACTATTACACCTGCATAACCAAGGTTTCTACTGTCAAAGAATAACAAGGAGCAAGAAGTTAATCCAACACAGTACAAGAGGATGATTGGATCATTGTCGTACCTGTGCAATACAAGGCCGAACATGGAATACAACATGGGGGTATAATGAGAAGATTTATGGATAAGTCAAAGGCATAACACTTGACAACTGCCAAGAGAATTCTTAGATATGTCACAAGTTCAATTGGCTGCGGAATTTTGTTTGCTGCATCTGACAAAAATAAAAGTTGCAAATTGCTTGGTTATACCGAATCAAACTGGTGTGGCAATAAAGATGTTAGAGATTCCACTGATAGATATATATTTATGTATGGGGAAACACCAATCTCTTGGTGTTCTAAGAAGGAACCATTTGTGGCGCTCTCTTCTTGCGAGGTTGAGTACATTAAAGTATCATTGTGCGCGTGTCAAGCTATGAGATTGATGATTCTGATGAAGGAACTGTGTAATAAAGAGCTTGAAGATGTGACATTGATGATAAACATTGTTTCTACTATAAAACTTGCCAATAATCCCAATGCACATGAGAAAAGTAAGCACATAGAAATGAGGTTTCACTTCTTGAGAGAACTTGTGAGTGAAGAATATTTAAATTTGGGGTAAGAAAAATTGAAGACCAAGAGATTGACTTGCGGACCATAGATGTGACAATTGAAGTGTTTAAGAGACTAAAAAAACATATGAGCATGGAAGAATTGGAAGACTTGAATTTTGTGTGTTTTTTAAACGTAGTTAGTTAGCTGTGTTGTATTGTGTAATTGTAAAAATACCGCATTAAATTTAATGAATAAGGGAACACAATACTATCCCATTTTGTTTCACTCTCTTCACATTATTCATTAATATTAATTATGACTCTTTGCTCTAACACTAGTATTATTTATAAGAAAAAGTTTATACATTAAATAATTAATTTTCCAAGAAAATATATATATATATATATATATATATATATATATATATATATATATATATATATATATATATATATATATATATAAAATAAACTTTTTTATTTATTTATAAGCTAAGAGATATAAAAACTCAATTCTCCAACACTTACCAAGTCTACTTTATTGTTTACTATTTGTTTTACTTTTTTTAACATGTGTTTTAATTCTTGCTAGTTCATTCTCTTGTTTTTATTACATTTCATATATTAAAAATTACACAATCTTATTAGTGTCTTTTTTTATACTACTCACCCATGGCCATATTATTAAGTATCAGTCTGTTTGAAAAAGATTTGTTCATGACATATTTTCTTTGGGTTTTGATGATAACAGAGTATTGAAAGAACAATGGTTTATTTGATGTGTGTTACATGTGTGCAGGTTCTAATACTTGTAAATATTATAGTCAAAATCTGTTTTACATTAAGCACACTTTGAGAGTTGCTGAATTGCCAGCTTTTGGTGGCAAAATCTGAAGAACACTTGCTAAGTGATGTCTGGCGTAGACTCTGAAGTTGAAGGTATCAGCATCAGAAGAAGCAACATAATTGTCTCTACACTTAGTGAATGCAAACTGGCTTCTGGTACCATTCAGAGTTGGTGATAAAGCTGAAGTTGTCCGTACTGCAGAAAGCAAGTTGTATTGTCAAATACGTTTGTCAGTTAGAGTCTACAGATTGCAAGATTCAAGAAAGGCTGAGATTCTTTATGGATATCTACTCTCAATGGCTCTAATAGTACAGAAACTCTTGAATACTCAAAGGTTAAACATGTTATACATTGGATCAAGATCTTCTGGTGTATCTATCTTTAACGGCTCTTGTACTATAGAGTAACAATAAAGACTCTTTAAAGGTTCAAACTGAATTTTTAATAAGGATCATCCAGAAGAAGGAGTAACATGATCAGCAATTATCAACACTTTGTATATACAGATTTTCTGTTGTAGGTTGTAATTGTAAAACCCTTAAGATTTCTTACACATTGAATATCTTAGAAATCTTAAGTGCTTTAGGTCTTTGTTATGGTGATTTCCCGTACCTCTGATACTTGCATCATGTACACGTTGTTCTCTATTCTGCTGAGCTTGTTCAACAGTTTAGATAAAAGTCTCGTGTCATTGGGATACAAGCAAGGAAGTATCGAGCCAAGATGCTTAAGCCACGTCAGTCTCTTTCTATGTGCTAGAGCAGGGAAAATCTTAATCAAGCAGATTAATTGAGTAGGTTCGGTACATGAATTGGGAGCAATAAGTTTTGTATCTGAGGGATCAAGCAGGGAGGCTCGTTTCATGAAACCTGGCATAGAAGTCTTGAGCCAGTGTGGCTTGAGCAGGTAAGCTCAATACATGGAATTGGAGCAGTAAGTCTTGATTAGAGGGGTTCAAGCAGGGAGGCTAGTTTCATGGGACTTGATAGAAGTCTTGGGCTGAGGGCCTGAGTAAGGAAGTCTTGGGTTCGTGGAACCTAAGCAAGAAGTCTCGAGTGAGGAGCTTGAGTATAAGTCTTGGACCTTGGGTCTGAACAATTGTAAAAGTCTTATGTAGAATGCATAAGCGATTGTAATCATTATTTGATTATAGTGAAAATATCTTGTGAAGCAAGGGGACTGAACTACTCTCAGTTTGGGAGGAACCAGTATAAATCTTTGTGCCTTCTGCTATTATTTATTTGCTTATGTTAATATTCCGCTGCTAAGAGTTAACCAGAATCTGAATACCAGTTTAGATTCTAAAATCTGATCAGATGCAAACTAAGAAAACGGAAAACATAATTCAACCCCCTTTCTTGTGTATTTTCTCACCTTCAATTGGTATCAGAGCATGGTCTGTGCTTAACACTTAACATTAGCATAGATAATGATCCAATAAGAAAATTATGTCTGTCAAAGACTTTCCTTCAAGAAGGAATCAAGTGGCACATGAAAAATATTATACTGCTTTTCCTACCATATTCAATGGGTGATTCCACTGAATTTAAATGATGGAAAAGCAATAAATATTTTTAACTCATTGGTCTTGATAAAAGGGGTTTCTAAAGGTCTATAGAATATCCTTGAAAAAGGTATTACTATAGAAGTTGATGGTGTAGAGATAATCTATTTGAAACTCTCTATCACCAACTCAGAACAAGCTTATTGAATATCTTCAGAGGTAGTTGCATTATGGTAGGTGCTCTATCTCACTTCTGAGTATATCAACATCATTGATATATCTGATGCTCGGATTATCTTTGATTCTTGTGCTCAGATTTGTGGGAGTCAGTTATGAAGCTTGTCAAGTTACACTTCATCTGATCTTTCAAGCAAATTCTGAGAAGATTGGTTTAGATTCAAACCTGAGGTCATAATTATTCAAGAAGTTATACAACTTGAATTTATTGTGCTTTGTTGGTTTGTATTACAAATATTCAAAGAAAATAGATGAAATTAGATGATGAAAAGCTATCTAACTGATCACCTTTCCTAAACCTTGGTTGTTTGGAATTGTCTGATGATGAGGGATTTATATTTCTTGTCAGAAGAACTTCTTAACCAGCTGGATTAGTTGTAACATCTATTGATATAAGAGTAACTTCAGAAGCTTCTGAAATACTTATATTTCAACTGATTTCCTAGATCTGAAAGCAAGGAGAAATACTACCAGAACCTAATGTCAATTAATCTTCACTGCATATTCTTTTGAAGATGACATTAGTGCAGGATTCAAATAAAAGAGTAATCTGGCTTTGCCAGTTATTACTGCGTCTGAAGAAGGATCCGAGTCCTGAAATAAAAATCAAGTATCGAAGAGAAAGAAATTATGCCAAATCTATCTTGCTTCAATATTTGATAATAAGGAGTATGCTCTTTAAGGTGATATCTTAAGAGACTCCATTGCTCCTTAATTGAGGGTCATCATGGAATTTGTATTAAAGGACAAGTCTATGAGAAACCTTCAATTTTTCTTTGGGTTGTGCAGGCAATTAGATGACGGTGCTTTAATTTGTTTTATATGCTATTCTATGATAGCTAACATCATCTGGTTCTTTGCTTATCAAAGATCTCAAAGTCTTGAGTCAAGACAATGAAATTAATGATTCTTCTAAGAACAAAATCTTGTTCATATTATGATTTATTCTAGACTGATACTCTGGAATGAATCATGGTAATACTATCAGAATGTTCCATAAGGCGAAGGAAAGCCTGTCTGAACATTTATGTATGGTCCCGTAGAAATATGAGTGTCATTACTTAAATGTATTTGCTGCAGATATCAAAGAAAGGAGTAGAGACATCTTCCATGGCATTTATCAAATGTTGTTTATAACATTTGATGGAAGAAGAGCCCACAGCCCAGACTCAAGTGCTAAAGGTACTGAGTTTGGTGAGAGAAGTGGAGTCATTGGTTTAACAACCATTGATCAGAATCCACTCAAAGCGGTGTTCAGACTCTATGGTTAAGTCTGAATGCTAATACGAGTCTGACCGAGAAAATAACAAAAAAAGGTATGCTTGTTATTTTCAGGCTATCTCTTGATTCAATGAGATATTTGTGTAGGTTTAAATACAAGTTTTCTGATAGATTTCCAGAGAAGCTCTTTTGAAAAATGATCTTCAGAAATCTTTAAGAAGAAAATTTGTTATATTTATCTATACTGAATATTTCATTAAGCTAGATGATGATCATATTTATGGAAACAGTTTCTTCAGTTTTTGTGATGTTACTGCTGTTTATTAGCTATCAAAGGAAACAATTCAATATTCATCTATCACTCATGACTCTTGTTTCAAGAGGAAATATTGGTTCTAAATAGAATCTTGGAGACTTATGACTGACAGAAGATCTCTCTCTCTCTCTCTCTCTCTCTCTCTCTCTCTCTCTCATTCTAGTTCTACTAGACTTTGATGGATGATAACTTCTGAAATTTGTTAGATTATGAGATTCAGAAGAGGATTCTTTACTTCTGATAAAGCAATTTAATTAAAGGGTTTTCCAAAACTTTTATAATACTTAAATTTTCATAAAGGTGAAATTCATTTAATGGATTCAAGAAATCTGCTGGATAAGAACCTTTGGGTAATGATGTTTTATTTTTGGATACTTATTGTCACTATCCCATACTTGTGAAACATCATTTTGTCCTGTTTCTGACAAGATTCTCATTCCTTTAGGTATCTTGTTCATTTCTTTTCTTTTTATTTTCTCTTTGGTTGTGTGCTGATCAAACCAAACTTGAGATGAGTTTCCTAGTCAATTCTTCTTTGAATCAACTGTTTGTCATCAATGAAATGTTTGTGGATTTTGATGAGTTGCTTAAGTTATGATTTAACTTCTGGAAGACTTTGTCTGAACAAGGATGAAATGGATACTTTGAGATGCTCTGTGGTTTTACTTATCCAGATCTTGTCAAAGAGTTTTGGATTAATGCTTCCATTGTTGAGCTGAATTCTGAGTGTGCCATTCTTTCTAAAGTAATTGGTGTTTCTATAACAGTAACCTATAAGGTGATTGCTAATGTGATCAATTGTGAGGAGATCGGAGAAATCCCAGGAACTCTTATTTGGGAACACTATCTTCCTACTTGGCGTATCTTTGTAGACCCATCTAATACATCATTGGTCTCAAATCTTCGTCCTGATGCAGTTATTTGGAATCATATTTTGAATTCAAACTTACTTCCTAAGGATAAGGATTTAGACCTTGTGGACTCTATTGAAAAAGACTCGTTTCTACTTCTCAATTCAGACTTGCAGATTGATCTTCCTCAAGTTATGTTTGACTATTTGAAGAAGACTCTTTCTTCCTTTCACAAGGGAAATATTTTCTTCATTCCTTTTGGATGAGTTCTTTCAGAATTACTTGTTTAGCAGGGGGTTATCATAAGTTCAGATGCTGATTTGTCTAAAATCTGGAGAGACAAGTTTGAAGCTATCTATGAAAGATTCTGATGTTAGATTTCTGCATAGTTATTCCTTGTAATTAATAGAACTTTTGTATTAAGTTATCTTATTATTAATTCAAAGTTTGTTCATGCTATTGTGTAGTTTAACTGTTGAATATATTTATTTATGATTGTTCAAAAGAATTAAAATTAATGGGAGTAAGAACTCACGTGTGCAATTTTATCATTAATAAAATGGAAGGTATTACAAAATATTTATACATTCTAGTCTGTTGGACTGGCCCTAAGGTACTCCCTAGGATCATCTGACATGTCCAGATTATCTAAGTAATCTTGCCATTTTCCTTGGCAAACTCCAAAGCCTCCTTTCTCAGTTGATTTTTGTGTCTGGACCCAGAAGATCTTATTCTTCTGTGTGTCTTCACAAAGGATACTGAAGAGGTGAGAGCTTCTAAAGTCATCTGCTTGCTAGTAGACCCTTCAGCTGTTGCTTTGCTTTCTGTTGCCTGAGTTGCTGCATTCAGTATGACCGTCTTTCTGAAATCTCTCTTTGGAACCCATATTTTTTTTCTGTTTATACATCTTGGTGTTTTGAGCATTAAGTGATTATGAAAGTAAGTCTGCTATGAGTTCTTATATAGACGTGTTACATACATTGTTCCAAGTATATGTGTTTTAATATTGATTAAGTCTAATCAATATCTTAAATGATAAATCTTGGAAATGTTATCTAATAGTATGACCTATTAAATATTCTTTAAACAAATATGAATATTATATTTAACATGTTTAACTCTTGCTTCTGGTGTCAGTTTTACTTCATTATGTTTATTGAAAATCAAAGGGTTGTTATTGAAAGTATTTGCATGCAATAAATTAAATTTGGTCAAAAAGTACTTTTTCATTAATTGAAGCAGAAGGATTACAAAATATTGATTCATAAGGAACTACTAGTGCTTAGTATATATCCCTATCTAAGTCATCCTGAGCCTTATGATGTTAACACTTATCATAATTTATGTCTAGTTCATCCTCATCAGCTTCTTCCTCGTCTACCTCTGAGATTGGACGATAGAACATCTTGTTGGACCGCCTTCTTCTCTTTGACCTCTTCATTACCTTCCTTATGAGCTTCATCACAACTTCTAATGAACCTACCCCTGTAGGTTGTGTTGGAGCTGCGGACGTCGCCTCTTCAGAAGTGAGGTTTGCAGAGGGAACAAGCCCAATTGTGGATGACTCAGAAACAGGTCGTTTCTGTACGTTCTGGACATCTTGTCTTGTAGAGCTCTCAGAGATTTCTGTCACTACAGATGTCTTATGACTCTCAGCTAATGACTCCATGACTCTGGTGGATGTTGATGAAAATGAACTTGGTTTGGATTACTTTTAGAATGACTTCTGAGTAACTTAAACAACTAATTTAATCCTTGCTCGATTCTTGGAACAGTAAAGAGCACTAAAAATTTAAAGCATGCACGGTACAATCCTTAATGGCCCCTGTTACTTGATAATTTTTCATTTCTTGGAAACTGATCCTGTAATGTTGGACTGTGATGCATTTATGACTGTAACTCTTTTCTTCTTCTCTTTTTTATTTCTTTTTGATGTGACAAAAGGGAGAGAAATAATGGTAAGTATTTAATTAGAAACTGAACCCATTGAGTACCTATTCAGTTGTACATATTGGTCATTTATTATTTTGTTATTTATATTTCTGTTATTATGGTTATCTTGCTCGGGCGACACATTTTAACTTTCTTGTACATAGAACTAAGGAGGAGCTTATTAACCTCAGCCTTAGCCTATCTGACCCAGAAGGAGCTTACAAACCTCATATTCTGATGTTGCCAAAGGAAGTTAAAATATTATTTTTGGTTTTCTTAAATATGGAACTAAGGGGGAGCTTACAAACCTCAACCTTGGAACTGTTTGACTCAGGGGGAGCTTACAAACCTCAGACTCTAATTTTACTAAGAAAACTGAATTACTTTTTCTTGAAAGTAGTACCTAGTATGAAGTCTACAGAACTCAGCTTTGGACTATTAGACTCAGGGGGGGCTTACAAAACTCATACCCTGATGTTGCAGAGAAAATTATAACTGCCCAACATTGTCCTTTAAATACTTGTGTTTGCCATCATAAAAAAGGGTTAGATTGTCAGAACAAGATTTTTTTATGACATATTTTCCTTGGGTTTTGATGATAACAAAGTATTGAAAGAACAATGGTTTATTTGATGTGTGTTACATGTGTGCAGGTTCTAATACTTGTAAATATTAAAGTCAGAATCTGTTTTATATTAAGCACATTTTGAGAGTTGCTGAATTGCTAGTTTCTGGTGGCAGAATTTGAAGAACACTTGCTAAATGATGTCTGGCGTAGACTCTGAAGCTGAAGGTCCCAGCATCAAAAGAAGCAACATAATTGTCTCTACACTTAGTGAATACAAACTGGCTTCTGGTACCATTCAGAGTTGGTGATAAAGCTGAAGTTGTCCGTACTGCAGAAAGCAAGCTGTATTGTCAAATCAGTTTGTCAGCTAGAGTCTATAGATTGCAACGTTCAAGAAAGGCTGAGATGGTTTATGGATATATACTCTCAACGGCTCCAATAATACATATTCTCTTGAAGACTCAAAGGTTAAACATGTTACACATTGGATCAAGATTTTCTAGTGTATCTATCTTCAACGGCTCTTGTACTATGGAGTAACAGCAAAAACTCTTGATCAAGTTACCTCTTCAACGATTAGTTTCTGAAAAGGCTATAAATATGGTTGAAGGTTCAAAATGAATCTTTAACAAGGATCATCTAGAAGAAGGAGTAATAAGATCAACAATTATCAACACATTGTATATGCAGATTTTATGTTGTAGGTTGTAATTGTAAAAGCCTTAAGATTTCTTACACATTGAATATCTTAGAAATCTTAAGTGCTTTAGGTATTTCTTATGGTGATTTCCCGTAATTCTGATACTTGTATCATGTACACCTTGTTCTCTATTCTGCTGAGCTTGTTCAGCAGTTTAGATAAAGGCCTCGTGTCATTGGGATAAAAGCAAGGAAGTCTCGAGCCAAGATGCTTGAACCACATAAGTCTCTTGCTAAGTGCTTGAGCAGTGAAAGTCTTAATTAAGTAGATTGATTGAGCAGGTTGGCTCGGTACATGAAACTGGACCAGTAAGTCTTGTATTTGAGGTATCAAGCTGGGATGCTCGTTTCATGGGAATTGGAGCAGAAGTCTTGATCCAGCGTGGCTTGACCAGGTAAGCTCAGTACATGGAATTGGACCAGTAAGTCTAGACCAAAAGGGTTCAAGCAAGGAGGATCGTTTCATGGGACTTGGAGCAGAAGTCTTGGGCTGAGGGCATGAGCAAGGAAGTATTGGGTTTTTGGAACCTGAGCGAGAAGTCTCGAGTGAGGAGCTTGAGCAGAAGTCTCAGACCTTGGGTCTGAGCAATTGTAAAAGTCTTATGCTGAATGCATAAGCGATTGTACTCATGATTTGATTATAGTGAAAATCTCTTGTGAAGCAAGGGGACTGGACTACTTTCAGAATTAACATTTAGATTCTGAACTCTGATCAAATGCAAACTAAGAAAATGGAAAACATAATTCAACCCCTTTCTTGTGTACTTTTCTCACCTTCACAGTCAAGTATCTAAAAATTATTGAATGAGATGTGTCGGGTTGAGAATCGGAGACCATAGCTATTGAGTTAGATAGGCTTCACAAATCTTAATATATCACCATCGATCTTTAATTTATCTAAGGGAAGGGGTAAAGAAAGAATAACCCATAAATATGTAATGCAAAATAATGTAATAAAGATCTAAGGTTCGGGGGTTGGTTATACTAAGGGAAGGTATTAGCACCCTAAATATCTATAGTATCCTATAGGAACCTCTTGTTGTATTTGTGTTATGGTTACAATTGTTTGTTATGGGATTGATTGGGGAGATGAGAAGAGAAATGTTTTTTTATTATTTTTGTGTTTGGCAATACACAAAGTCTTGTGCCTACGTACCAATAAAAGATCAAAACCTCGTAGTTCAGGGTATAAATTGATTTTTTTTTTGTTATGGTGGATTTTATTGTAGAAGAGACAAGATCTTAAGGAGAATACTCAACTTAAAACTACCACAAACATGTGGAAGAGGGATCTTTGCTTCACATTGAGAGAAGGGCTCCAACCTGGATATATAACCAACAAGTATGCCACATACCTTTCTCAAGTGGAAAAGAATCAACATCTTTCTCAACAATGTCATGGGGTACGAGAATTATATCTCAACTAAGGATGACTAATGTCTAATCTATTTTTGGAAAGGTTTTGAATTGAAAAGCCAAGGTGGCAAAAGGTTTGAATTAAAATTTGTGTCTTTTAGTCTTTGTGAAAGAGTTTGAATATGATTAAGATGTCTTGAAGCATTTGTTAAGAAAATAAGTTGAAAAGATCAATGACCTAAAGTCAAGGTTTTTATTGAAAGTGGTTTTGGGTTTATGAAGTGAGGAAACCCTAATTGAATTGTCCAAGTTGATACATCCTATGGGAATCTTCCTACGGGATTGCAAGTTCAAGGATAGCAACAAATGAGACATCTACAATAATGTAAACATGCATATGCAAAATGACAAAGATGTCAACAATAAGTCCCTCCCTTGGAATTAGGCAACATGATAAACAAATATACACTATTATTCGACAAAGAAGATAAACATGAGAACATGGTACAAGCAAGGTTAACATGGACCAACAAACATGGACACAATTTACAAGTAACACATTTGATCATGGTATACCTAAGCTATAACATTCATGTGAACAAGAAAAACATGGATACAAGTTTCAACAAAAGTGCCACCAATACTCAAAGAAAGGCATATATACATCTTGGTCCAAACAAATGTAAGATCAACATGTTATTGAATACCAAACAAGCTATCATAACATGTTCATAAAGTCAAAGAATAGGAGCATGGATTCCTCATGATTTTAGGTCAAGAAAACAAGTCCTAAACACATGAATAAATTTTGAAACAAGCATGAACAATTTCAACCATTTAAAGTATTCAAGGAAAAATAAAGAAGGCATTAAGTACATAACATTTATACATGAGCAAAGATCAAGGGCATGGATCAAGGACCAAACAAAAATCCTAAACAAAGTGTAAGCATCACATGAACATATTTTAAACAAATAAGTAAAACACAAGGAAAAACATGTGATCATGGGATTTAGTAAATAAATAAAAGACAATATTTTTAGGTATTTTAAAATGGAAGAAATAAAATAGGAAAAAAAGAATAAAATATTTTTTTTTTGTGATTTTTAAAGTTAATTTTTAAAAAAATGAAATAAATAAAAAACATAATTAACATTTAATATTAATAAAATAAATGAGTGGGGCAAAAAATAATAAAATGTTTTTTTGGTATTTTGATGTATTAAAATAAAATGGGAAATTTTAAAATTAAATAAAATGATTAGTTTTAATTAAAAGAAATAGTTAAAAAAGGAAATAGATTTAGTGGTAAAAAAGAAGGGGAATGCTGCTAAGGGGTCTTGAACCCACGCCCTATGGACTACAACTTAAAACCTTAACCACTAGGCCATGCATTACAATGTGACTACAATACGCATGCCATGGATGATATGTAATGCTTCAAGGTAAAAATACACAAAAATAAAATAGCAAAAGGTCTGGGGCGAGGGAGATTCGAACCCCAGACCCTTCGCTTCACACAAACATACTCAAAACCATCTCATGACCGCTGAGGCACAATACCAATTCAATAATAATATTGCAAACAAATAATTATATATTAAACTTAATATTTAAAACATAATTTCGCGCCACCCTCCTCCTTCTTCTTCCTTATGAATATCACCTTCCACTAAAATGGAGCTTTCTCCATTCAGAACCAAATGGAGAAATAGATACATTATCCTGCTTGAAATTTCATGAGGATTTCAAAAATGTCAATGGTTTTAATTTATATCAAGTGTAGCTTCCTAATTTCTAACAAGAACAGAAAACCCTAAAATTTTCAAACTAAAATAAAATTCTTCACAACATCAATCAATAACAAATATGATAAGGCTTTCAATCCTCACATTGTGGAAAATATTATGGTAACTTGAATGATAAAAAATGATACTTCTAACTATGAGTTTGAGAAATGACAACTTACCTGAAATGGAGAAATCATGTTTTGCTCTAGAGTGATTACAGATGTAAAATGATGATTGCCACAGCTTCCTTACACCTCTAAGAATGTGTTGATGTGCTTAGATTGAGATGAGACCTTATGAATCCTTATATCCAAATCAAATTGCAATGTGAAAAGTGAGGTTGTGATGGATGTATTCAAGCTGTTACAGAATGATTTTAAGGCTTGAGATAGGTTGTATGATGCTTATGGATGGTGTTTGAAGTGTTGGAATGGATGGAAAAGGTTTGAACAAAGAGTTATGGAGTTTTGGCTCCTTAGTCAACAAAGTGACCAATGGAGGGTTGACTTTTTGATTGGAGTGTTTTTTGGTGTTGTGATGAGTTTAGACAGCTTCTATGCTAGATTTATGATGTGTTGGAGTGATTGGTTTGGTTGTTTTGTGACTATGGTGAGTTTTGGAAGGTTTGGAGGTTTTGATGGAAATGATGAACACTTGAAGTTCAAGGGATGCTTGCTGAGGTTATGAGGCTTCTTGGATTAATTTCTTGTGTGATTTTCATCTGGTATGAGGTGGTATTTATAGTGAAAACAATCTAATGCAAGTTGCCAAGGTTTGGAGGAAATTGGGTCATGAACCAATGGACAAAAGTGCTTTTGCATAAAGTTGGTTTTAAGTACAATTGAGCCATGCTTTCTAGGGTGGCTTGCTAGTTAAATTCCTTGTGCCTTTTCCTAAATCACACAAGTTTCTTCTGATGCATAAGTCAGCCCTCGTAGCTTCTTAGACAAGCAAGGATCAAAAAGCACTTTTCATGTATAATCCATAATGCAAATCAACATGGCACAATGAACTAAGGCTTTCTTCATTGAATGAGGAACAATTATGCCGAAATTTAGTACCATTGGAAAGATTTTATGTCAAGGAACAAGTTTCAAGTTGATCATATCCTATGAAAATGCTTGCAACTTGGCCAAAATCATCATCCAAATCGTGTAAAAATCTGTTTGTGCAATTCAGTCTAGGTCAAAATGCCTTACCATGGCAACTTGGCAAATTCATAACTTCATGCTCAAGCAAGATAAGTTCATGTTCTTGGTACCATAGGAAAGGTGATATCACATACTACAACTTTGATGTTGATCACTTGGAAAGAATCACTTTGGATCATTGAGATAATTGGCCAACAAAATTGGACTTTTCACTGATTTATACTTAGAAAAATTTCTATGTTTTTGACATTTTCACATCTTGGAAAACCTTAACTTTGAACAATCACAACTTTCAATTGGTAAATGTTTTTGAGTCCATTATTTCACCAATTTGAAGTATATAATACCATCTTTAAAATGAATCCTCAAGTGCTTCCATTGGTTGCTTGAGGAAAAGTTATGGTCTTGGAAAGTAGGGCACATGAACATGAAATTTCATAACTTAGAAAAATTTGCAAACCCTAATTCCACCAATCTTGATCTTTTCCTTGATTTTCTTGATCTATCATGATCAAATGCAATCATCCATAATATTTTCATGATCCTTGACTTGTGGAATCCATGTTTGACCAAAAATCTCAAAAGTCAAACTTTGACTTTGATGAAAAGTTGACTTTTTCCAATTGAACTTGATTTCTCCAATTTCCAATGGATCAAGCTTTTTGAATCAATACAACCATATTAATGGGATAAGATGATCTATTTGAGGTCTTTGAAACATGTCTTGAGGTGTAGAATCATGCCTTGCTCAAAAAGTCAACCCAGGGCTGAATTATGTCAAAACCCTAATTTGGTGCATCTGATGACTTGGGGCTTGATGAAATGGAATTGATGGAATCTTGTACTTAATTATTGATGAAAAGAGACTCTTGATCATATTGGGAAGTTGAGGATCACACAAACCCTTGATTGGTCAACTCTTAAGCTTCTTGGTGTCAAAACCCTAGCTTGCAGTCAAAGTGAACCAAAGCATAAACTTGTGTATCTCATGGGTTAGCAATGCATAAAACACACACATGAGATGATTGATGTTATACCAAAATGATACAAATGAGGTGGAATCTTAGGGTTACAAATTAGGGTGTAATAGATGCCCCTATTTAATTTTCTTCTATTTGGAGATACGAAGATTGAAATCTTCGTCTCAACGTGATATGAGAGACTTAAATACAAACATGCACAATTTTTGGCCCTAAGACACCACAAGGATGCTTCTGATAGGATATGATATGATATGATATAATATGAATGTAAGACAAGGATTCTGTGGAGAATGACACCACAGGAGACGAATATACCGGGGAAAAAGGTTGTAACTCCACTGGGGAAAGATTGACAAATTCTAGGGGAAGAGACTACCAATCACAGGGTAGCTCTTAAGAGAAAAATATAAGTACTACCTACTACCAAACATATGGTAGCCTAAGCAAAGGTAATAAACTTGAAAGGAAAGATGACCTACTACCAAACACACGGTTGCCTAAGGAAAGGTATCAAACCAAAAGTAAGCTTTCATGAAAATGTGATTCAGCTCTGAATAAAAGGATAATATGTTTGAAAAGATAATAAATCTCCCCACGCTTTGGGTCACAAGCCACGAACGGGTCTCAATTTCTTCTATGATCAAGCCTTCCACTTGAAAAGGGTAACAATAAACTTCCCCACGCTTCGAGTCACAAGCCACGAACGGGTCTCAGTTTCTTCCTAAAAAGGGTAACAATAAACGTCCCTACGCTTCGGGTCACAAGCCACAAACAGGTCTCCGTTTCTTCCTAAAAAGGGTAACAATAAATGTCCCCACGCTTCAGGTCACAAGCCATGAACGGGTCTCCGTTTCTTCTTTAATCAAGTCTTACACTTGAAGAGGACAAAGTACAAGCTCCTAGGAAGGTAATCACTTGTTGGGATAAAATCTTCATTGAGGATTGGGACTCTCACTGGAGATTTATAACTTCATCAGGGATCCATAACTTTGTTAGGGATCAAGAAACCTCACCGGGGATCTCCAAAAGAGATGCAGACTGGTTGGCTTGTAAATCATGTCTTCTCAAATAAAGAGAAAGATCAACTGCAAGAGTCTTCACCAAACTTCTCGAAGAGATGCCATTTGATGGAATTAAATTTTAATGATGAGCTCACTGGGGATCATTGTTGACTATAGTTTGAATTTACAATGGAGCAAACAAAATCCTTGTAACAGGATATCTCAAATAAAGAGAAACACTACATTCTCTGCCAGGAGTTCCAGAGAGATACCATTTGATGAAAGAAAAGTTGATAAACTTGATAATTTCATTGGGGATAGACAAACTGTCTTGAAAAGAAACTGTCATTTGTCATCCAAAATAGAAAACCTGAGAATAAAACAAGCTGCTCAAATAAAGAGACCGCCACTTGTCATTTGGTATAAGTTCCAAGAGAGTGTCATGACAACACTGCTGGGGAATAAGGAATTTGTCTTCAACAGGGATCTGTAAATAGATTCTTCCTGGGCAGACAAAGTGCAAAATAAATGCACCCTCAATCTAGGTTTAACAGCCTAGAGAGATTGGAAACCAAAAAGGTGAGAGACCAAAGTTCAATCCAGGAATGAACTTGAGAGAAATGGCCAAATAATACTCTACCTAATGAGGAGTGAACTCTACTAGGGATTTATCCTATCCAAGTGTGGAAAGGAGTAGCTAAAGCAAAATCTTCCACGAGGGATGAACTCAGTGGGGAATTAGAGGATATGCACTTTCTGGTTAAAGCTGACGACTATACTGGAGAGAAAAAAATAGTATCACTTGGGGAATAAACACATCCAAAGTGAATGAAATAAAATAACGTCACGAGAAAGCGAGATGCACATGTATCATGTATATGTGTATCAATGCATGTCATGCTATGTTTACGGTGACAAAACAAGCAAGATAAGGTAAATTGGAGATGAAGTAAACATCTCGACATGGATACTTGGCCAACCTCAACAAGATGGAAACATCACTGGGGATGAATTAAAGACCACATATGGAACAAAGTCCTGCTTCAAGGCTTCAATCTCCCTAGGGAGAGGAAGATACTTCACTTGGGGATAACCCCAAAATAATCTTCTATTATCAAAGATCCACTGAGAAATAGCAACATGAACTCTGCTTCACGGGGAAAGAAAGATCCACTGGGAAATGACTACCCATAATTGGAGAAGCTTGATCAAGATGTAGATGGAATAACCAGTTCGAGACTTCACAGGGGATAAAATAAATATCCACTTCATTGGAGAGGTCTGAATTAGAGTTGTAACTGGGAACGCCAGAGCTGAGACTTCATGGGGATGAAATAAACATCCACTTTGCTAGGGAAAATTGGAGTTAAAGGAGTCAATCAGGAAAATCCTGCACCAATCATGCCATAACCGCCCGAAATAGAGACTTACTGGGGATAATAACATAGCTCTGCATTTTGAAGTCCACCGTTCTCGGAGAATATGCTAATGTCCTTTTTCGTTCTCATGAATCAAAATAAAACACACGCACACACATTTAAAACAAGAGTAAAAGTTTTAAATTTGTTTCAAAACATGCTTTCAAAAACAAAAAAGACATTTTGCAAGATAGAAATAAAGATAAGAATTTCAAACAAATGGATAAGGCCCAAATTTTATTAATTGAGAGGTAGTCCGTAAATGGTGTGACTCCATGGATCATTTAGAAATTTAGAAAATGGTAAATAATGGAAAGGTTACATCAAAAGCAATGACCACTATCCTCCTAATAACTTTGAGTTCCATATACGTTGATGATTTGACAAAGAAGTCCTTGATGATAAAAGTTGCTTTTAACAATCTAGTCTGATTTGATGCAGTTACTAACCATGATCCCTAAGTTTTGCCTAGATTGCCTTTTCAGGTTTTCAATCTACCGGGATGATATTTTTCTATTTTGTCTCTAATTTTTTCCTAGACTTCCCTTTCAGGTTTTCAGTCCACCGAGACACTCCTTTTTTCCTAAGTCGCCCTTTTGGGTTTTCAACTTAGTGAGCTGTTCTTTTTTATTTAGGCATAGTATTTCTTGACTGCATCAATATTCATAGGACGAGTGATTTCCTCTCCATCCATAGTTGCAAGAATCAATGCACCGCTAGAGAAGACTTTCTTTACAACGTATAGACCATCATAGTTAAGAGTCCACTTGCCCCTAGAAGCAGTGATGAAATACTGGATTTTCTTTAGCACAAGGTCACCTTTTCTAAATTCACGGGGTCGAAACTTCTTATCAAAAGCCTTTTTCACTCTTTGCTGATACAACTAACCATGACATAAAGCCGTAATTCTCTTTTCTTCAATTAAATTCTGGTCATATCTGCTCTGGCACCATTCAGCCTCGGACAACTTAGCCTCCATCAAAACTCTCATCGAAGGAATCTCAACCTCCACGGGGGGCACTACTTCCATGCCATACACAAGAGAAAATAGGGTAGCCCCTGTTGATGTGTGAACTGAAGTAAGGTACCTATGCAAAGCAAATGGGAGCATCTCATGCCAATATTTGTAGGTGACAACCATCTTTTGAATGATCTTCTTGATGTTTTTGTTAGCAGCCTCGACAACATCGTTCATCTTCGGTCTATATGGGGAAGAGTTATGATGTTCTATCTTGAACTCCTCACACAACTCTTTCATCATTTTATTGTTCAAGTTTGACCCATTATCAGTGATGATTTTACTCGGGACCCCATAGCAGCAGATAAGCTGATTCTTGATAAATTTGACATTCACTTGTCTTGTGACGTTTGCGTACGATGAAAATTCTACCCACTTGGTGAAGTAATTAATAGCTACCAAAATGAAGCGGTGTCCATTCAAAGCTTTCGACTCTATCATGCCAATCATGTCAATTCCATACATAGAGAAAGGCCAAGGAAAAGAGATAAATTTGAGAAGAGTTGGTGGTACATGGATCTTGTCAGCATAGATCTGACATTTGTGGCATCTCTTAGCAAATTTGCAACAAGAAGACTCCATTATCATCCAATAGTAGCCTGCTCTCAGAATTTTCTTCGCCATTGCATGTCCATCAACATGAGTGCCAAATGACCCTTCATGAATCTCAGTCATTAACATGTCTGCTTCTCGTTTGTCTACACATCTTAGCAAGACCATGTCAAATTTTCTCTTATGCAGAACATCATTGTTCAAAATGAAATTACCAGCCAATCTTCTCAATGTCTTCTTATCTTTGTTCGATGCCCCATACGAGTACTCTTGTTTTCGAAGAAAGCATTCAATGTCATAGTACCAAGGCTTATCATCACTGACCTCTTCTATTGCAAACACATGCGCTGGTCTGTCGATACGTATAACATCAATCTTGGGAATATCATTCCAATGGTTCACCATAATCATAGAAGCCAAAGTTGCTAAAGCATCTGCCATTCGGTTCTCGTCACGGGGAACATGATGAAATTCAACTCTGTTGAAGAAGGGGGGCAATCTTCTCGCATAATCTCTGTAAGGAATCAAGCCATCTTGACGAGTTTCCCATTCTCCCTTGATTTGGTTGATCACTAAGATAGAATTTCCATACACATCCAAATTCTTGATTCTCAGGTCAATCGCCTCTTCAAGGCCCATGATGCATGCTTCGTATTCAACCATGTTGTTTGTACAAGTGAAAGTCAATCTGGAAGTGAATGGGATATGGGATCCATAAGCAGTTACAATAATTACCCCAATCCCTTTGCCATAGGCGTTGACAGCTCCATCGAAGATTAAACCCCATTGGGATCCTGACTCAGGCCCTTCATCTGGTAACAGCTCTTCACAATCTTTCATGTTTAGGTACATCACGTCTTCATCGGGAAAGTCATCTTGGACAGATTGATGATCTTCAATCGGCTGATGAGCTAAATGGTTAGCCAAAACACTACCCTTTATAGCCTTCTGAGTGTGATATTCAATGTCATACTCTGACAATAGCATCCGCCAACGAGCAATCCTTCCAGTCAAAGCAACCTTCTCAAAGATATACTTGATTGGGTCCATCTTAGAAATCAACCAAGTAGTATGGTTCAGCATATACTGATGAAGACGTCGAGCAGTCCAAGCTAAAGCACAACAGGTCTTTTCAAGCATATAGTATTGAGACTCACAGTTTGTGAATTTCTTACTCAAATAGTAAATTGCATGCTCTTTCTTCCCTGTTTCATCTTGCTGACCAAGTACACAACCCATGGAGTCTTCTAAGATAGTCAAATACAAGATTAAGGGTCTTCCTTCAATGCGAGGGATCAAAATTTAAGGCTCAAGGAGGTATTATTTGATGCTATCAAACACCTTATGGCATTCCTGTGTCCAAACACAACCTTGATATTTTCAGAGGAGTTTGAAGATTGGCCCACAGGTGGCAGTCATATGTGATATGAAACGTGAGATGTAATTCAGGCGTTCAAGAAATCCTCTGACTTGCTTTTTAGTTGTTGGAGGTGGCATTTCTTGAATGGCTTTAACTTTGTCAAGATCGACCTCAATTCCTCTTTGGCCAACAATGAAACCTAAGAGCTTTCCTGAGCAAACATCAAATGTACACTTGTTCGGATTCAAACGGAGTTGATATTTCCTCAACCTCTAGAACAACTACAACAAATATTCCACATAGTCTTCTTCAGTTTTGGACTTAGAGATCATGTCGTCCACATAAACTTCAATTCCTTGTGCATCATATCATGGAAAAAGTAGCCATAGAGCCCTTTGATAGGTTGCCCCAGCATTTTTCAGACCAAAAGGCATAACTCTGTAGCAAAATGTGCCCCAAGGTGTGATAAACGAAGTCTTCTCCATATCTTCAGGAGCCATCCTGATTTGGTTGTAACCTGAGAAACCATCCATGAAAGAAAATACCTTGAATTTAGCAGTGCTATCGACCAACATATCAATATGTGGCAGAGGAAAGTCATCCTTCAGACTGACCTTGTTTAAATCTCTGTAATCAATACACATATAGACCTTTCCATCATTATTCAGAACGGGAACAATATTGGCTAACCATTTAGGATACTTGGATGTGACGAGAAACCCTGCATCAATCTATTTTTGTACCTCTTCTTTAATCTTGAGGGCCATGTCTGGACGAGTTCTTCTTATCTTTTGCTTGACTGGCGTACATTCTGGCTTCAAAGGCAGTCGATGTTCCACAATATCAGTGTCTAACCCAGGAATATCTTGATACGACCAAACAAACACATCAACGTACTCTTTAAGTAGCTCAATCAATCTCTCTTTTACAACAGGGACAAACAATGCTCCAACCTTCACTTCTCTTTGGTCTTCCTCTGTACCCAAGTTAATCACTTCCACAAGCTCTTTGTGAGGCTGAATGGATTTGTCTTCGTTTTCAAGTAACCGGGAGATCTCATTAGGAATCTCCTATTCTTCTTCTTCTTCGGCTTCAAACACAGGAAACTCAAAGTTTGGCGAAGGTATTGGGTCATTGTTTTCAAAGGTTTGTTCATGCAATAATCTGCACATGTGATTTTGCTTTATTTCAGAATCAATGAAAGGTGAGTGTGTGCAAACATAAAAGTGATTATGTGATATATTTTTTTGGTTTTTTAGGATTACCATTTTCCAGAAAAAGCAAAAAGTAAAAACAATAAGATAGAACACAAAATGGCAATTTTATTGATGATAACATTTCTTAAAACAAAATCTCTAACACTAGTACAACTTTTCCTTGGGCAGAGAAAATGAAATTATTAAAATAAAGCCCACACAACTACTCCTTCGCCATGGGCAGAGCGAGGAATTTAAAACATAATTGTAAGTTCTGTGACTTTTGAGTTGGTTGCATTTTGGTAAAACAACATGCTGTAAGTAAGATGTTGAACCAGATGTTCTGCCATGACAGTCAGACATCATGTTCTGCATGATGTTGTGACATGTTCCAGGACATGTTATACCAGATAGTTAGGGCATGACTATTTTGGTATTTTGAGTGTGATTTTTGAGTATGTTCTGATTCACACAATTGCGCTATCCAATGAAGGATATTTTGGGAACTTCTGTTTTGACAGATTGTGATGGTTTTCTAAAAAAGGATCGTTGAGCAATTTTAGGAAACTTTGTATTTTGTTCCTATTTTTGTGAAGAAGATTATGCTTATGGTTTCAAGATGATTCCTGATGAATTGCGCCTCAAGAGCCCAAGCCCACATGGTCTGAAGGCTATTTAAAGAAGACCTAAACCTAATGTATCTTACGGTTTTCACTTTTGTAAAAACTAGGAGAAGTTTCAGAAACTTAGGTTTTGAGAGTCTCTTGTGTGTGATTTTGTAAGTCACCCTTTGTATCTTTTGATACATTGTGGTAGACAGATTGTTTATTGTTTGTTGTTCTCACTCTAAAGCTTCTAAGCAAGGAGTTGAGTATTGTTCTTGGTTGAAGCTTTTAAGAAAAACCTTGTATTGTAGTCGGAAGAATTTTCTTTTGTCTTTTTGGTTTCTTGAGGCATAAGTCACTGGGACTGTGACTGGTTGTTAGGGAGTGAGAGAGGGATCTCATACCTAGATGGCGATTTCTAGGTAGAAGCTGCACAAGGTAGGGATTAGGTGAGAAGTTGTAAACGGGGGATTTCATCTTTGAACTAATACTATCATAGTGGATTTCCTTCCTGGCTTGGATACCCCCAGATGTAGGTGATGTTGCACCGAACTGGGTTACCAATTAACTCTGTTATTTATGTTTCAACATTTTATTTTCAGTCTGGTTTATTTTAATTTTCTCTCAGACAAAAGATGTCATAACATCTGTCTTGACATTATGTTCTATTGTGAGGATATCAATTTCAACATGTGGTACAGTTCCAGAAAATTTCAGTTGGCATCAAAGCTGGCACCCTAGTCAGTTTTTGGGTGAGCTTCAGGGAGATTTTTTTTTCTGGTACTTGTCATACCCTAAATTTTGACCCTAATATTTCACATCATTTGCATATCATATGAACATACTTTCATGCATCACTAACCCATTTTAGAAAGTCAAGATTGTTGTTTGCTTCATTGTGATCACCAATTAGGGTTTTGAATCTCATAGAAGTTTCAGGCAAAGGATCAATCAAGAATTGGCACGATCTTCAACTTCTCAACTCCCCCAATATCTCATAAAGATAAAGAGATCCCATTAACCAAGAATCAAGCACAAGTGTACCTCATTTCAAGTTAATCAAGCCTAAAGATCATCAGTGTCACCAAATTAGGGTTTTGGTCGACCAAGGCCTCCAGAGAGAAATTTTCATCTGGGAATGAGCCAAGGTCTCAATATATGATTCAAGAAGCTCAAGAGGACCATAAGAGTCCATTCACAAGTTTAAAATGACCTCAAGAGACGCATCTATAAAAAATCGGAAATTAGGGTTTCTCTACACAAAATTCATTTGAGACCCAAAGTCAAAGTTTGACTTTTTAGCCAAAAATGTTCATCATAAGCCATTATACAAGAAAACATGATCCATTGTTGCATTTGAATAAGATTTGATCAAGAAATTAAGGTTACTTATAAAAGGGGCAAAGTTGAAGAAATTGAAAATTTCACAAAGTTATGAAAAAAAGTGTTCAAGTACCCAACTTCCAAAGGCCATAACTTGTGATCCAAGCAACCAAATTTTCTGTTCCAAAGCTTGAATGATAGATCTCATCACATAATACAAAAGTGATAGACTAAGCCATGATCAAAAAATGCTTGGACTTTAAGTTATGAAGTGATAAAAAAAAAGAAATGAGTTTCAACACTTAGTGAAATTTTTGCCAAGTTTTTCAGCATGAAACATCAATTTTCAAGGACATTTTTCATTATGATCCAAGTTGAATCAATGCAAACTATGAACATCAATGTTGTAGTACATCATATCAGCTTTCTAAGAAGTACAAGAACATCCATTAATTCAACTTGAGCAAGAAGTTATGGACCTCATAACTTGGCATACCACAATTGATTTTTCCAAGACAGTTTTTACAATACCACACGATTTTGTCATTTTGATGACTTTGAAAGCCTTGTCATCATACAAGATCAACATCAAAGATACAATGCACTTGTTCTATGCAGAAGAATCATAGCATAGATCCCTATAAGTCAAGAATCCTATCCTTTGGCATGTGAGAATCACTTTTACAAATCCAAGAATTCAATTTTGTTATCTTACATTTATGTGGTACATAGAGGTGGCATAGATTGTGCACAAACCAGTTAAGACATATCCAAGAACAAGAAGACTTCAAACCTGCAAAATTGATGAGAGTCAATACATAGCTATGCTAGGAGGAGACTTTGGCTACCTAGCTATGTCCATTGGATAAAAGAGTGATCCTTCATCCATTCACTATTCCTCCAAAAACAAACTTGTTCTCCTATAAATAGGAGTTATTTCTGATCATTTGAGACACACCAAAACAACCATAAGCATTGTTTTCTCACTTTCACTCTTTCATATCAAAGTTCCAATTTTCAAAGAGTGAAAATCAAATTTCTCAAACCAGAGCAATTCCATCCAAACCAATGATCCAAACACGTCACATACATCATATATGAGTGACCCAAACACTTAAACATCATCTATAACATCAAATTCATCAAGATCATAATTCATCCCAAGCAAGTTGCAGTTAGATTCGATCCCATCAATCCTGAAGGTTTCAATCCATTCCAAGCAGATCAACACACTCCTTGAGGTCTAAGGAAGCTGTCCAGATCATCAAAACACTTATGTAACACCTACAACTGAGGATTTAAATTCCTCTTGCAAGGTAAGCATGAACATTTCAAACTCCATGAATCATGCATCATAAATGTTATTTCAAGTTACCAACATGTTTCTGGATGCTCATAGATCATTAACCCTTAATCAATTGCTACTTATCATTCGTGTATGGAATTTCATATTAGTTTTTGCATAGTTAGGGTTCATCTGTTCATCACATAATAACTCACTCCACACTTAAAATAAATGAAATTAAATAATATCATCGTGTTCCTTGTTCAAAAGCGAGCAATATTCATGTTTACATCGTGCAATTTCATTACGAATTAAGTGAGATAGGAGGGATTTTGAATCTGGCTGGCACGAGGAAGAAGATGTTCTTCGCGCCATTTTTCAAATATTTGAATATTTGAATATTTTCTTAATTTTCACAATTATTTTCAAAAATTAATTTCTATATTCAATTTTAATTATTTTCAAATGATTTTTTGAACAAATATCATTCACATATTTAAATATTTTATTCACCAAAAAATAAAAAAAAACATTTTTTATTTGATATATTTTTTAATATATTTAAAAATATTATTTTAAATTGTTTTAAATATTTTAAAATAATTACCTTTCTTGATTTTTCTTAAACCAAATTGATTTCAAATATCTTTTTATAAACATCTTTTTATAAAACATCTTTTTATAAACCTTAATCATTGTTCATAACATGGTTAATGGATTCATTTGATAATTATACCATTTTTATTGATTTTTATTTGAAAAAATATCTTAAAAAATGAAATTAGGGTTTTTACTTTGATTCAATCTTTCAAACTTCATAACAACATCTTTTGGGCCTCTATTAGAGTGTAAGACCCAATCCTCTATGTAAATAAACAAATCCCTGGGCCTCTGCTATAGTATAAGTCCCATTGCGCTTTTCAAAATCACGGTGCGATCACTGTTTTCATAAGAATCTTTGGGCCTCTGTTAGGAGTGTAAGTCCCATCCCTCTGTACATAAACATTGTTTTAAATAATCATCTGGGCCTCTCCCTGAGTATAAGACCCAACACCTTTTGTAAATAGAAAATCTTTTAGCCTCATTCATCCTGGGCTTTGTACAGGATACAAACAATCATGTGGGCCTCTATTAGAGTGAAAGTCCCTCCTCTCCCCCTCAAAACTTTCTTCAATTTCTCAAGCTTTCAATCTTTTAAATCTCAATCTTCAACTTTCATCAAACACAGGCCTAGTGGCATTCAATTTTAGTAACTCTTTGGGCCTCTGCTTAGAGTGTAAGACCCAACACCTTTGGACATAGAATAACTCCTTGGGCCTCTTCTTAGAGTGTAAGACCCAACACCTTTGTGAATAGAATAAAACACACAAATAAAACATTCAAACACATCAAACTCTAAATGTGCCAAACCTCCCATGAATTCAAACATGTCGTATCAATATCTATACTTGTTAATATTCAATCATGTTTGTTCATATTCTGTTAAGTTTCTTTTGACATTTACTTCATCCATAGTTTAGATATAGGTCAAAGAACAGGATCCCTTCAAATCACAACTTAGTTCAAACAAATAGTTCCCTGGCCTCCTTTTAGGTCTTATACAAGCATCATTGCCTCCTCTTGGGCATCATACAAAGAATCTCCCCAGCAAGATAATCTCCTCTTGGGCATCATACAAGGAGACCTGGGAAGTTTCATTCAATCCTCCAGCCTCCTTTTGGGCTTCATCTAAGCATCATAGCTTCCTCTTAGGCTTCATACAAGGACCCTCAGGCTTCTTAAAAGCACAAATAAAATCTTTTAGCCTCACCATCCTGGGCTTTGTACAGGATACAATAAAATCTTTTAGCCTCATTCATCCTGGGCTTTGTACAAGATATAAATAAAACCCCAAAAGAGTCTGTCAAATCCTCAATATTGAGCAAGTCTCTTCAAACTTCCTCAACAGTCATTAGCCTTCTCTCAGACTTTTATACAAATAATTTCTCCAGCCTCAATCTTGGGCTTTGTACAAGACACATAAAACTCCCCAGTTGAGTCAATATTTTTTTAGCTTCATATCTTAGGCTTCAATCAAGATACCTAAATAAATCAATCTCCCTACAGATGAGATCTTGAGCCATCTCTGTAGGAAGATACATCCTCTAAACACTGCAATTCAAGTAAAAAATAAAAAACTATTTTCCAGATAATTGATGTAAGTGGCACACTTGTTGATTCAATATCCAAGTTGGAGTCCCTCCTTTATCATGGTTCAAAAACTTTTTCTTTCATCTAACTGATGTAAGTGGCACTTGTCAATTCTATATCCAAGTTAAGGTCCCTCTTTTAGTATGTAAAGAATTCATAATGAAAAAAGTGGCATTACTTAACACAATAAGTCTAAAGCTTTCTTCCCTTATGACATAACTCTCAAATGATTGTAGTGAATAAGTGAGATATCTCCCTTAAAGATGACAATTTGTCAAATCTTTCAAACACTCTTTTAGCTTCATCATCTTGGGCTTTGAACAAGATAAAAAACAAACTTCTTCCTCCCATAGATTAGGAGGAACTACGAATGCTCTGATTTCCTCAAGTCTCTTTATGGGAATATGTAATCATAAGATTGTGAAATCTTTGCGAGCGCACTAATAAAAAACCTTAGGTCTAGATACCTTCCAAAAACAATAGAAAACCATAAAAACAACAAAAACATTTTCCTCAACTTTCACAAAGGAGAAACTTCCCTAATTTAAACAGCAAACAAACTTAAGCATCTAAGTGATCCAACAGTAGAAACATATGCAAATAATGGTTCCTATAGAATACTATAGATACTTAGGGTGTTAATAGCTTCCCTTAGTATAATCGACCCCCGATTCCATATCTCTTAGCATTTGTCAGAAAAAAATTTGCGAGCAGGGTTAGTTTACGATATCTTCCCCTTCCTTTTAAGCATCATAGGATAAATATTAAAAATCATAAAGTAGCACTAAAAGCGGTAGTGGTTGCTTCACAAAACCAGAGCTACAAAAAAATGGCGACTTCACTGGGGACGGTATTCATCTAAGAGGGTTAAGCCTTGCATTGCATATGTTTTACTGTTTCATTTGCTTATTTGCGTTCTCATTTATCATCTGCTATTTTCCATAATCTTATGTGCTTATTTTCCATACTTGTTAATTTACTGTTACCTGGGAATGTGATTAATACACATGTGGTGAGTCAAAGAGTCCTTAGTGGGCTTGAGAGCATATTTTAAGATAGGAGGTGGCAGACTCAAGAAGGCTTATAGGGAGTGAACCCGACCAAGCTAACTTGAAAGTCCACTAAATCAATAGAGGTACCCTTTTGGAATTACTGATGTTAAGCGAGCAAGTCGTGAAAACATTACTTTTTCCACTGGGCACCTGTGAAACTGAGGATTAGTAAACATTTAACCATTCGTCCATTTTAGGACGTAGTGCGGTGACTATCAGAAATAGTTGATATGCGATACTACACTTGAATAAGATCCATTTTAGGGATATTACAGCTCTCATGAGTCAACCGGTTTACTGATAATATTCTTAAGAGGGGCCAGTGATTTTGGGAACCTTATTAGAACCTGTTCTACAGGTACAAAAAGAACCCCTAGTACATACCTTTGGGATGGGTAGATCCATGGTCCCATGCTCGTGATGATAAACCCTTAAACCTTTATTTATAAATATTTGTCTTCATTCATTCATGCATTCATTAAAAATTTTCAAAATTTTTTAAAAGAACTAAAAAAAACAAGGTGTTGCAAATATCAGAAATTTTTAATATGGATTTTGGTAGAAGAAACACTCAGAAGTATAGCCTCAGAAGTCCAAGACTTGAAGACCTGAGAAAATTGGGAAGGTTGATTACTAGTCCTGAAGCTTTCAGAGCTAAGTATGGGGGACTTTTGTAGAAGGAGTCCTATCTACATTGGTTCAGTTTTATGATTCGGTGTACCACTGCTTCACAGTTTTAGATTATCAGCTCACACCAACATTGTAAGAATACTCTCAGCTGATTGATTTACCCATTTCTGATCAAGACCCATTCTCAGGGATGAAAGAGATTCCCAAAGATCAAACCATTGCAAGGGCTACCTCTTTAGAAGTTTCAGATATCAAAACTCACATGACCACCAAGGGAGGAATTCAAGGTCTACCAGCTAGGTTTCTGTTGGAAAAAGCCCTATACTTTTCCAGCATAGGAAACATAATTGCTTTTGAGGATATCTTTGTTCTACTCATCTATGGGTTATTCCTTTTTCCCAATATTGACAATTTCGTCGACATCAACGATATAAAGATATTCTTAATCGGGAACCCGGTCCCAACCTTGCTTGCAGATGCTTACCACTCTATGCATCTAAGGAATTTGTACAACGGAGGAATGATTACATGTTGTGTACCATTACTCTACAAATGGTTTATTTCCCACTTACCCAAATTTACTGCTTTTTGGGATCTCAAAAGTGTTATGCGATGGTCGCAAAAGATTATGTCTCTCACTCACTCTGACATAGATTGGTACAATAGGGTCTATGATGGAATAAAGATCATCGACAGATGTGGAAGTTTCCCGAATGTGCCCCTCATTGGTACTAAAGGAGGGATCAACTATCACCCAGTTTTAGCTCGTCGTCAACTTGGATACCGGAAGATCTTACAACATTCATCTGGAAGGTCTTTTCTTCAAGGAAGAAGAAAATGGCAGAGCACTTAAGGAAGAAATTGTGCATGTCTGGCATCATGTTCATAGGAAAGGAAGAGAGTCTTTGAGAAAGCCAAACTGCATCTCTGCGGAACCCTATCTCTAATGGGTACAAGCCAAAGCCATCAAGTTGAAAATGCCTTACCCTCGTCAAGAAGTATTTCTCCTAAGGGAATCTATCCTCTACTTCATGAACGACACAGAGAACCTCCAGGTCGCTTTCAACAAAACTGAACGTGAAAAGAACTCTTGGAGAAACAAGTATCAGATTGTCAACTTGGAATACACAAAGAATCAAGATTTACCGAGGGAGAAAGATTCTCTGATAGAGATACTGGAGCAACATGCTATAGAAAGTCAAGAGGAACGAAAAAGTTTACTCTCTCCTTTCACCTAGAAATTCAAGAAGAACGGAAAAGTTTACTCTCTCCTTTCACCTGGCAAAGGATCATCGACCCGCCAATGATTGAGGAAGCCCGGTCAAATAAACAAAAAAGGAGTCAGCAACCAGCATCTGGACCTTCGTCAGGAATTCCTTAGGATTCATAGGCCTAGTTTTCCTTCCTGCACTTTGTAAAATAATGTACTTTTCCCTGTAAGATATTGTAATCCTTTGAACTCAATAAAAAATTTCCATCGCTGTATGATATTTACAACATAATTATTAAGAGTTCTTTTAAAAACAAAAGAAGAAAGCATTTGCATTTCTTTGCACACCATGCATCATTTTAGCATTTCATACCTTTTTCATAAAAAACTTACACACTTATCATACTAGAGAGTCAAACTGTCTCATTCATACAATACTCGGGCCAATCGTCAGAAGAAAATGGACGATTTTGAGGAAGAAAATAGATAACTAAGAGAGGAAGTTAATACTCTGAAGGAAAGTTTGGAAAAACTCAACGTCATGATTGAATCACTGGCAGTAGCTCAGGATCAACCACCTCAAAGGAATGTGATCTCAGAAATTGTGTCTACATCAACATTTGAGGTACCCGTCAGTCTTCCTCAGTACAATATGCCTAAAGGTTTTCCCTGGGGCATGCCTTTCAATTTTGTGCTTGAAGGATATATACCTCCAGTCACTGAAGACCTAGGAGCCACAGTCGGAACCTCCAGACCTGAAGGTTACAAACTTCAGGTGAATGAAGACACAAGGGCTATGACAGAGACTCATGTACCTGAAGGTTACAAACTTCAGATCACCAAGGCGCCAAGAGTTACCGTAGTAATGTCTATACCATAACCTGTGATACATACTATCCCAGAGGAACAAATTTTTCATACCACCCTAGAAAATATGAAGAAGTATATGAAAGAATGAATGAATTCCAAGAACATTTCTTGGAAATGCAGAAAACAAGACCTGTTTGGAAAAGACGCTGCCGATCTCTGCTTAGTCCCAAATGTCAAAATACCACACAAATTCAAGCTGCCTGACTTTGAAAAGTACAAAGGCAACTCTTTTCCTCAAAGTCATTTGGTGATGTAAGCTCGAAAGATGTCTACTCAGACAGAAAACCAATAGCTACTCATCCACTACTTTCAAGACAGTCTAACCGGTGCCATGCTCAAATGGTATATGGGGTTAAACCATACAAAGATCAGTACATTTAGAGATCTTGGGGCAGATTTTGTTCATTAGTACAAGTACAATCTGGACATGGCGCCTGATAGGGATCAACTTAGAGTTATGTCTCAAAGGGATAAAGAAAGCTTCAAAGAATATTCTCAGAGATGGTGTGAATTTGCCGCCCAAATTTGTCCTCCTCTCGAGGAGAAAGAAATGACAAAAATATTCTTGAAAACCTTGAGCTCTTTCTATTATGACCGAATGGTTGCAAGTGCGCCTAGTGACTTCATTGAGATGGTGAACATGGGAGTACTCCTGGAGGAAGCAATCCGAGAGGGTCGATTAGTTAAAGAGGCAGAACCATCCAGTAGTAGCAAGAGGTATGGAAGCACTTTCCAGAAAAAGAAAGAGCAAGATATCAACACTATCTCATAGGGTAAATAGAGACGAAGGTACCAACCTCGACAAGTAGCGACGATATCTCCTGTTATCAACTCAGCGCCAGTCCCGGCATATCAACCACAGATTTCTCAAAATTCACAAATTCAACAACCACAATATCAGCAAAAGAAGCAGCAGGCTCGCCCTCAATACAACAACAATCGTATCTCGAGGTCGCCAGGTTTTGATCCTATCCCAATGCCATATGCGGTGCTATTCCCCGTTTTATTAACACAAGGACACATTCAAACCAGGACTCCTCTCACCATTCCTGAGAATCCCCCATATTGGTTCAAGGCTGACCAATTTTGTCCTTATCATCAAGGAGCACCGGGGAATAACATCGAGAATTGTTTTAGTGTTAAATCCGATGTACACAAACTTGTCAAAAGTGGAGTTCTGTCTTTCAAAGACACTAATCCAAATGTTCAAAGTAATCCATTACCTCAGCACGAGAAAGCCTCTGTCAAGTTAATTAACAAAGGTCTTGGCAACAATTATCAGATTCACGATGTGCGCTTACTAGGAACAAATATGGTAAAGATGCATTGCAGACAAAATGGGTATGACCATGTGCCACCTCACAACTATTATCAGTGTAATACTTGTTCCAAGGACAACCAAGGGTATAACATTGTACAGGCAGCCCTTCAAGAACAAATGGATCTGGGTTGGATCCAAGAACACATAATCCATGGAGTAAACCTAGTTTACAAATGTACCGGTATCATTCAGAATTTTGACATTCGCGCAATGAATGTAAATTTGGTGGCGATGCACTCTAGACAAAGTCAACATTACAATCTGCCATTGTACGACTACAACGCTTGCCTAATTTATTCAAAAGATAATCAAGGATGTCCTTTTGTGCAAAAAGCTCTCCAACGACAAATGGATCTAGGTTGGATTCAAGACTATCACGGAAGGAACAATCATCAAATCAACATGATTGATGAATGTCCAAATAGAGTTCAAATCTTTGACATTCTCCTGATGAACACAAGTTTGGTAGAATTACACACCAAATAGGTTCGACTTTGATGTTTAGCATTACACAATTATCAGGATTGTAAAGTTTGCTCTGAGAATGATCAAGGTTGCACACTCGTACAAAGAACTCTTCAACACTTATTAGATCATTGGTGGTTCCCGATATACCAGAACACAGAAACTCATCTAGTCGACATAGCTGATGAAGGCCCTAGCAGACATGGAAGTTGTGACATTCGCCTATTAGAAACAGACTTGGTAAAGATGCATTGCATATAGAGTGGATATGGTCGACTACACCCCACAATTATGAGCACTACGGGATATGCTCAGAAAATGACCAAGGATGCTACCTTGTATGAGCAGCTCTCCAGAATCAGGTGGACCGAGGGGAGATCCTACCAAATAGAAGAGGGGATTATCTATCAATCAACATGGTACAAGATTGCCCAAGACAATACGCAGTTCATGACATCAAACACATTGAAACATCATTAGTCAAATTTCACAAAAGCTTGTGTGGACTTAACTATTTTGGTCCAGAACACCATGATCACTCAGCTTGCAGAAAATGCCGCAAAAGCCGAAATGGTTGCCCCCGCGTCCAAAATAAGATTCAAGGACTATTAGACCAAAGGACCATCACATTCTTCAATGAAAGAGAATCCATTAATTATGGAATTAATGGAGATGTCTTCACCATAATTTCTCTGCTTAGTGAACCGAAGCGCTTGGAGATCCCTTTCGACAATGGAAAAAATCCCGATATCCCCAAGCTGGAACCAATAGAAATTGCATATGATAGTCGAAAAAGTCACATAACTTCTGTGGTTATCTACTTTCCAGGCCCAGTGCCATAAAAATCAGAGAAAGCCATTCCTTACAAATATGGTGCCACCATGATGGAGGACGGAAAATAAGTCCCGCTGCCATCCATTGTCAACATCACTGACATAAGTCGTGTTACCCAAAGTGGTCGAATATTCAACAGAGGAATAGAAGAGCCCACAAAAGAAAAAGAACCTCAAGTTGAAGCTCCTGATAAACAGATTGACCAGTCAAGTGGTACATATCAGGTGAAAAACAATGATGAAAATTTGAAGCTAATCCAGAAGAGTGAATACAACATTGTGGATCAGTTATTGCATACTCCTTCTCAGATATCTGTATTACCCCTTCTGTTGAGTTCAGAAGCTCACAGGGAAGCTTTACAAAAGGTTTTGGAACAAGCCTTCGTCGAACAAGATGTAACGGTGGATCAATTTGATAACATTATTTCTATCATCACTGCCTGTAACAACTTAGGTTTCACTGATGAAGAACTCCCTGGTAAGCGTACTGGTAGACAATGGTTCATTTCTAAATGTCATGCAAAATTCAACTCTTGAGCGGCTATCTTTTCAAGACACCCCAATAAGAGGCAGCGAGATCGTCGTCAAAGCTTTTAATGGATCCAGGAAAACAGTTATTGGCGAAGTAGACCTTCCCATAACCATTGGTCCCCACACTTTCCAAGTCACCTTCGAAGTCATGGATATCCGGGCATCATACAGTTGTTTATTAGGACGACCTTGGATCCATGAAGTAGGAGAAGTCACCTCAACACTTCACCAGAAGCTGAAGTTTGTAAAGAACAATAAGTTGGTCACAGTATATGGAGAACAAGCTTTAATCGTGAGCAATCTGTCATAATTCCCCTATTTGGAACCAGAAGTGGTTGTTGGGACTCAATTCCAGGCCCTTTCTGTAAGTAATGAAGGCAATCAAGAAAAAGGACCATCCATTTCCTCATATCAAGACGCTGTTCGTATAGTGGAAAACGGTCTCACTAAAGGATGGGGACAAATTGTGATTCCGATCGATAAAAGAACAAGAAAAGGTCTCGGTTTTACACTAGCATGTACCAGGACTGCAAAGAGGGACGAGGCCACTCGACCTATTAAAGATTTCTTTCACAGCGGAGGTTTCCTCCATCCTACTTCTCAAGAGGTCCATACCATCGAGGGAGATGATTTCAAAGATAATTCTTTCGATCCAGAAGAAGAATGGAAGTTATACCTCAATGATGAAGGATACATATCACAAGAAGAGACGTACATGCCATTTTGCTATCCACAACAAAACTCCAGATGTACTCCAAAATCAGATATCGAAATGATCTATGGAGATTACAATACCGAAGGATGCCGTGTTCCTCCCAATTCATTAGAAACTGATACTCTAATGAAAGATAGTTTTGACTACAGCTCGGATGATCCCATGGATGATTTACCCATTTAGGAGCCTTACATGAATGATCCAGGATATCAAAGCCAGGCCGAGAATGCATATTTTCTAGATAACTCTGAAAAGGATTCATCTGTTCCTTCAGAAGCATGGAAGCCTTACTCAGAAAATCCCGAGCATATCAAACACTATCTCAATGAAGTTGTAAGATTTGTTGGATAGGAATTTATCAACTTTGCACTGCCTGAAATCAATGTCATCGAGGAAAGCAATCCCTCAGAAACTTGGGATACCTTGGGACAACCAAGTGAAAAGTTTGACTTTCTGGTAAAGTATACAGCTCCCAAAAGCTCTCGCATAATGATTGAAGACATTCAGCCTACAGGATGGGGAGATCCTCATGATCAAGAGGAAACATGTGAAAAGGCAACTGAAACTTTTTCTGCTAAAAATTCTGCATGGGAAGAAGACTCAAGTGATCCGACTCCGCCAGAAATCAGTGTCATTACTAAAGAAAATCTCGAAAGGAAAATACCAGACTTTGTAATCCACAGAGGAGTTCGTCGTAATTGGATAGCTGTTGATGTCCCGAATGTTGGTCACATCTCAAAGTAATTGCCTTGTCTTTATTTTGATCTCTCACCTCGCCCGGGGTGAAAGGATGTTTTATAAGGCATCGTTTCCTGTAAATATTTCCTCTCTGCCTTGCCCAAGCCAGATAAGTTTTGTTTTATAGGGCTTGTGTTTCAGGAATTGACAAATCATAAATAAAGATGTCATTATGAATTCCCGCATTTATTGCCGTTTTCGCTTTTTGCTTTTTCAGAAAATGGTAATCCTAAAACAGACAAAAATAACAAACGTTTTCAAAATACACTGCACACCACTTTTTGCATTTTCTCTATATTTTCAAAAAAGAATCATCAATCATATTATGCAGATTAATTGTTAAAAACCCTGTTGAAACATATGATCCAATGCCTTCTCCCAACTTTGAGTTCCCGGTATTCGAAGCTGAATAGGATGAGGATGAGGAAATTCTAGATGAGATCTCCCGACTACTCAAACAGGAAGAAAATTCCATTCAACCCCATGGAGAGCCATTGGAAACAATTAATTTGGGTTCAGAAGAAGAAAGAAAAGAAGTTAAGATCGGAGCCTTGCTCAGTTCTACTGTCAGAAAGAGTTTGGTACAGCTTCTCAAAGAATTCCCCGATGTATTTGCTTGGTTCTACCAAGACATGCCAGGGCTGGATACCAACATTGTAGAGCATCATTTGCCATTAAAGCAAGAATGTTCGCCAGTCAAACAAAAATTGAGAAGGACTCATCCAGATATGGCCATCAAGATCAAAGAAGAAGTCCAAAAGCAGATCAATGTAGGCTTCCTTGCCACGTCAGAATATCCTCAGTGGCTAGCCAACATAGTGCCAGTTCCCAAGAAGGACGGAAATGTCAGAATGTGTGTAGACTACAGGGATTTAAACAAATCAAGTCCAAAGGATCCCCTACCACACATTGACATGTTAGTTAATAGCACTGCAAAATTTAAAGTCTTTTCCTTCATGGATAGATTTTCAGGCTATAATCAAATTAAAATGGCGCCAGAAGACATGGAAAAAACCTCATTCATTATACCATAGGGAACCTTTTGATATAAAGTAATGCCATTTAGATTAAAAAATGCAGGCACGACTTATCAAAGGGCAATGACAACTCTATTCCATGACATGATGAATAAAGAAATCGAAGTGTATGTGGATGACATGATTGCCAAGTCTGAGACAGAAGAAGAACATGTGGAAAATTTGTCAAAATTATTCGAGTATATGAGAAAATACAAACTCCGCTTGAATCCCAACAAATGTACATATGGTGTTCGCTCAGGAAAGCTTTTAGGATTCATCGTCAGCCAAAAAGGAATTGAAGTTGATCCTGACAAAGTCAAGGCCATTCAAGAAATGCCTTCACCTAGAACAGAAAAGCAAGTAAGAGGATTTTTGGGACACCTAAATTACATCTCAAGGTTCATATTTCTCATGACGGCAACATGCACACCAATTTTCAAGCTCCTCCGAAAGGACCAAGGATGTGTATGGACAAAAGATTTCCAGAAGGCTTTTGAAAGTATCAAAGAATATTTGCTGAATCCACTTATTTTGTCTCCTCCTGTAGAAGGAGGACCCCTGATCATCTAATTAACAGTCCTAGAAGATTCCATGGGCTGTGTGTTGGGTCAACAAGACGAAACAGGAAGAAAGGAATATGCCATTTACTACTTAAGCAAGAAATTCACAGACTGTGAAACTCAATACACCATGCTCAAGAAAACATGTTGCGCTTTAGCTTGGGATGCTAAACGTCTTCGCCAGTATATGATTTGTCATACCACTTGGTTAATCTACAAAATGGATCCGATTAAATATCTCTTCGAGAAGCCTGCTTTAACTGGAAGGATTTCCCGTTGGCAGATGTTGCTATCAGAATACGACATCGAGTATCATGCTCAAAAAGCCGTCAAAGGAAGTATTCTAGTCGATCATCTGGGTCACCAACCAATAGATGATAATGAATCAATCATATTTGACTTCCCAGACGAAGATGTGATGTACCTAAAGATGAAAGATTGCGATGAACCGCTACCAGACGAAGGGCCAGAGCTAGGATCCCGATGGGGATTAATATTCGACGGAGCTGTCAACGCTTATGGAAATGGAATTGGAGCAATCATTATTACACCTCAGGGTACCCATATTCCTTTCACCGCCAGATTGGCAATCAAATGTACAAACAATGAGGCCAAATATGAAGCTTGCATCATGGGTCTCGAAGAAGCTATCCACTTAAGGATAAAGAACTTGGATGTGTATGGAGACTCGACTTTGGTTATAAATCAGATCAAAGGAGAGTGACACACACGCCAGAATGAATTAATTCCTTACAAAGACTATGCAAGAAGGTTGTTACCTTTCTTCAACAAGATTGATTTTCATCACATCCCTCGTGAAGAGAACAATATGGCTGACGCACTAACTACTCTTTCCTCCTTGATTAGTGTGAATCGATGGAATGACGTACCCAAGATTGACATAATGCGCCTTGACAGGCCCGCTTACATATTTGAGGTTGAAGCAGTCATAGATGACAAACCATGGTATCATGATATCAAATGCTTCCTTCAAAGACAAGAATACCCGCCTAGGGCATCAATAAAAGATAGGAAGACTCTCAGAAGACTGGCTGGCTACTTCTTCCTGAACAATGATGTACTCTACAAAAGAAACTTCGACATGGGTTTGCTCATATGCGGGACAGACACGAAGCGAACATTCTAATGAAAGAGATTCACGAAGGATCCTTTGGCATTCATGCCAATGGACATACAATGTCAAGAAAAATTCTAAGATCAGGATATTATTGGTTGACAATGGAATCCGATTGTTACAAGTACATGAGGAAATGTCACAAATGTCAGATTTATGCCGACAAGATTCATGTGCCTCCAACTCTTCTCAAAATTCTCTCTTCCCCATGGCCTTTTTCCATATGGGGAATCGACATGATTGGCATGATTGAACCCAAAGCTTCAAATGGACATTGTTTCATCCTGGTGGCTATTGATTATTTCACCAAGTGGGTCGAAGCAGCATCATACGTAATGTGACTAGACAAGTGGTGGTCCGGTTTATAAAAAACAACCTCATCTGCCGTTATGGTGTTCCCAGTCAGATCATTACTGATAATGGATCGAACCTGAATAACAAGATGATGAAAGAATTATGTGCTGAATATAAGATTGAACACCATAACTCGTCTCCCTACTGGCCTAAGATGAATGGAGTAGTTGAAGCAGCTAACAAGAACATTAAGAAAATCATTCAGAAGATGGTCGTGACTTACAAGGATTGGCACGAAATGCTTCCATTTGCTCTTCACGATTATTGTACATCTGTCCGCACTTCAACAGGGGCAACCCTTTTCTCTCTAGTATATGGCATGGAAGTAGTGCTCCCCATAGAGGTGGAGATCCCATCAATGAGAGTATTAATGGAAACCAAGCTAACAGAAGATGAATTATGTCAAAGCAGATACGAGGAACTGAATCTAATCGAAGAAAAAAGAATGATGGCTTTATGCCATTGTCAGTTATATCAACAAAGGATGAAGAAAGCTTTTGACAAAAAGGTCCAACCTCGGGTATTTAGAGAAGGTGACCTCGTGCTCAAAAAGATCCAATCTTTCCTCACCAACTCCAGGGGCAAATGGACTCAAAATTATGATGGCCCATATGTTGTTAAGAAAGCCTTCTCAGGTGGTGCTTTAAAACTCACAACTATGGATGGTGAAGAGTTCACTTGACCTAAAATGTCGATGCAGTCAAGAAATACTTCGCCTAAAAATAAAAAAATAGCTCGCTAAGTTGAAAACCCAAAAGGGCGACTTAGGCAAAAAAAGAGTGTCTTGGTGGACTGAAAACCCGAAAGGGCGGTCCAGGAAAAAATTAGAGACATAAACAGAAAATAGTCATCCCGATAGATTGAAAACCTGAAAAGGCAATCTAGGCAAAAGTTAGAGATTTATGGCAAGTAACTGCATCTAAAAAAAAATTAGATCATCTCAGGCGAACGTCATCTATCAAAGAATTTTCAAGCAAGGCACTTTCAACGGAAGCTCAAGAATACTTGGAATTCAAAGTTGTTAGAAGGATAATGGTCATTATGTTTCAATGTAGCCCTTTCCCTTTAAATTACCATTTTTTCTAACTTTGTGATGCTCCATAGGATCACGCATTTGGCTGATTACCATCCTATTAATGAAAATTTGAGCCTCTGTGCCATTTGGTTGCAATTCTCACTTTTATTATGCCTTGCAAAATGACATTTTTATTTTGATTTTCATTCTTGAAAAAAAAAATGAATTTACTTTTGCTTTTGAAATAAAGATGGCAATTTCCTTTGATTTATGAGCATAATAAGGAATAACAATAACTTCTCCAAGATTGATTAACACCTCGAAATGCAAAATCAAAATGCTCTTGCGATCGATCCCGCAAATATCCCCGAGTGACGGGTCATTACCTCAAATAGATAAGAATGGACATCCTACTCATCCCCAGAATGGCCGAATGTCCAGTTTTGTTCATCACCAATTTGTGTGTCGTGTCTGTTTTATCAGCATAAGCATAACATTCATTCATACATCATGCATAATCAATTCATATTCATAATGCATAAGTTGAGAAATTCACTCTGGTTGTGTTTATTCCCTATGTGATTTCCTATCTCCAATAGAGTTGTCTACTTTAAGCAGGAAATGTACATTCTTTCTAAATCCCCACTGAGTTGATTCTCGTGGAAGTTTCACTTCAATTCTCCTTTCCACTTTTGGATAGGATGAAATTCCCAGTTTGAGTTCATTCCTCATCTGGAAGTATCTTCTTTTGCACAGTCTCTCTGGATTGAAATCGATCCTTGACCATTTTAATAACTTGAACCTCTAAGGGAGAAGGACATCCATTGGAACCTTACTCTTCCCTAGTAAAAACACAGTTTGCTTTCCCAGATAAAGGAGAATCCCCAGTGAAAGCTTTTTCAACGAAGTCTCTTGGTAGCAAGGATATCATATCTCTCAAGAAATATCCACCAATCGGCAAATGGCAGTTTCTTTCGGAACAGTTTGTCTATCTCCATCAAAGATAAGTTTATTCCTCATCGGAATCTACACCTAACAAAACAAGTGACAGTCTCTTAAGAAGCTTGTTCTTGTCCCCAAGAATTCCCAGTGGGTCGGCAAATGGAAATCTCTTCCCGAGAAGTTTGTCCCTCTTTCAACGAAGTCATCAGCACCTCAAAATAGTCTTTCATCTTATGGCATCTCTCCAAAGAAGTCTAGAAGGGAAGTATGATGAAATCCCCCCACGCAAATGGTATCTCAACAGAGAAGTTTCCAAACCTCTACATTACAGTTTGTGGCATTCCCCAGTAAGTTTACTACCAGGTCTTTGCTCATCCTATGTCATCTCTTCGAAAGAGTCTAGAAGAGAAGTATGATGAAGCCTACTTCCATCAAATGGCATCTCCTCAAGTGAGTTTCAGCGAGAAGTTTTATGAAGACCCTCACAGATTTCAAAATCTTTCCTATAAGATAATTAGCCCGCATCTCCTCGAAGATTCCTGGCGAAGTTATTAGTCCAGCAAGTGATCACCTTTTCAGAAGCTTGTCTGCCTAAACCTTGTCAAGAGAAAGACTTGATAAGAATAAAATGAGACCAGTTCCTTGGCTGAAGACCGGGATCGAGGGGAAGTTTATTTCAAGAAACTAAGACCAGTTCCATGGCTGAAGACCAGGATCAAGGGGAAGTTTCACCTTTTCTAAGTAGGATTACTTAGTAAAAGAAGATGGATAAACATATTCCAGCGTTAGAAATTTGTCACTGTTCAGGTTATCATGTCATCTACATTCACAGTCAAAATTCTAGGTATTCTGATATTTAATCCTCTTTTACCTTGAATGTCTGAATATTTTCATCATTCATCATTCAGGTCCAAGAAGATTAAATAGGGGCATCTGTCATACCCTAAATTTTGACCCCAAGATTTCACATCATTTGCATATCATATGAACATACTTTTATGCATCACTAACCCATTTTAGAAAGTCAAGATTGTTGTCTGCTTCATTGTGATCACCAATTAGGGTTTTGAATCTCTTAGAAGATTCAGGAAAAGGATCAATCAAGAATTGGCATGGTCTTCAACTTCTCAAGTCCCCCAACCTCTCATAAAGATAAAGAGATCCCATTCACCAAGAATCAAGCACAAGTGTAACTCATTTCAAGTTAATCAAGCCTCAAGATCATTAGTGTCACCAAATTAGGGTTTTGGTCGACCAAGGCCTCCAGAGAGAAATTTTCATTTGGGCATGATCCAAGGTCTCAATATATGATTCAAGAAGCTCAAGATAACCCTAAGAGTCCATTCACAAGTTTAAAATGACCTCAAGAGATGCATCTATCAAAAATCAGGAATTAGGATTTCTCTGCACAAAATTCATCTGAGACCCAAAGTCAAAGTTTGACTTTTTGGCCAAAATTGTTCATCATAAGAAATTATACAAGAAAATATGATCCATTGTTGTATTTGAACAAGATTTGATCAAGAAATTAAGGTTACTTGTAAAAGGGGCAAAGTTGAATAAATTGAAAATTTCACTAAGTTATGAAAAAAAGTATTCAAGCAACCAAATTTTTTGTTCCAAAGCTTGAATGATAGATCTCATCACATACTACAAAAGTGCTAGACTAAGCCATGATAAAAAAATACTTGGATTTAAATTATGAAGTGATCAAAATAAAAAAAATAAGAAATGAGTTTCAACACTTAGTGAAATTTCTGCCAAGTTTTTCAGCATGAAACATCAATTTTCAAGGACATTTTTCATTATGATCCAAGTTAAATCAATGGAAACTATGAACATCAATGTTGTAGTACATCATATCAGCTTTCTAAGAAGTACAAGAACAACCATTAATTCAACTTGAGCAAGAAGTTATGAACCTCACAACATGGTATAACACAACTGATTTTTCCAAGACAGTTTTTACAATACCACACGATTTTGTCATTTTGATGACTTTGCAAGCCTTGTCATCATACAAGATCAATATCAGAGATACAACGCACTTGTTCTCTGCAGAAGAATCATAACATAGAGCCCTATAAGCCAAGAATCCTATCCTTTGGCATGTGAGAATCACTTTTACAAATCCAAGAATTCAATTTTGTTATCTTGCATTTATGTGGTACATAGAGGTGGCATGGATTGCGCACAAACCAGTCAAGACATATACAAGAACAAGAAGACTTCAAACCTGCAAAATTGATGGGAGTCAATGCATAACTATGCTAGGAGGAGACTTTGGCTACCTAGCTATGTCCATTGGATAAACGAGTGATCCTTTATCCATTCAATATTCCTCCAAAAACAAACTTGTTCTCCTATAAATTAGAGTTATTTCTGATCATTTGAGACACACCAAAACAACTATAAGCATTTTTTTCTTACTTTCACTCTTTCATATCAAAGTTCCAATTTTCAAAGAGTGAATATCAAATTTCTCAAACCAGAGCAATTCCATCCAAACCAATGATCCAAACACCTCACATACATCATATATGAGTGATCCAAACACTTAAACATCATCTATAACATCAAATTAATCAAGATCATAATTCATCCCAAGCAAGTTGTAGTTGGATTCGATCCCATCAATCCTGAAGGTTTCAATCCATTCCAAGCAGATCAACACACTCCTTGAGGTCCATGGAAGCTGTCCAGATCATCAAAACACTTATGTAACACCTACAACTGAGGATTCGAATTCCTCTTGAAAGGTAAGCCTGAACTTTTCAAACTCTATGAATCATGCATCATAAATGTTATTTCAAGTTACCAACATGTTTCTGGATGCTCGTAGATCATTAACCCTCAATTGATTGCTACTTATCATTCGTGTATGGAATTTTATATTAGTTTTTGCATAGTTAGGGTTCATCTGTTCATCACATAATAACTCACTCCACACTTAAAATAAATGAAATTAAATGGTATCATCGTGTTCCTTGTTCAAAAGCGAGCAATTTTCATGTTTACATCGTGCAATTTCATTACGAATTGAGTGAGATAGGAGGAATTTTGCATCTGGCTGGCACGAGGAAGAAGATGTTCTTCGCGCCATTTTTCAAATATTTGAATATTTGAATATTTTCTTATTTTTCACAATTATTTTCAAAAATTAATTTCTATATTCAATTTTAATTATTTTCAAATGATATTTTGAGCAAATATCATTCATATATTTAAATATTTTATTCACCAAAATAATCAAAAAAAGCTTTTTTATTTGATATATTTTTTAATATATTTAAAAATATTATTTTAAATTGTTTTAAATATTTTAAAATAATTTCTTTTCATGACATGGTTAATGGATTCAGTCGATAATTATACCATTTTTTATTGATTTTTCTGTTAAAAAATATCTTAAAAAATGAAATTAGGGTTTTTACTTTGATTCAGTCTTTCAAACTTCATAACAACATCTTTTGGGCCTCTATTAGAGTGTAAGACCCAACCCTCTCTGTAAATAAACAAATCTCTAGGCCTCTGCTATAGTATAAGTCTAATTGCGCTTTTCAAAATCACGGTGCGATAACTATTTTCATAACAATCTTTGGGCCTCTGTTAGGAGTGTAAGTCCCATCCCTTTGTACATAAACATTGTTTTAAATAATCATTCGAGCCTCTCCCTGAGTATAAGACCCAACACGTTTTGTAAATAGAAAATCTTTTAGCCTCATTCATCCTGGGCTTTGTACAGGATACAAACAGTCATGTGGGCCTCTATTAGAGTGTAAGTCCTTTCTCTCCCCCTCAAAACTTTCTTCAATTTCTCAAGCTTTCAATCTTTTAAATCTCAATCTTCAACTTTCATCAAACATAACCCTAGTGGCATTCAATTTCAATAACTCTTTGGGTCTCTGCTTAGAGTGTAAGACCCAACACCTTTGTACATAGAATAACTCCTTGGGCCTCTGCTTAGAGTGTAAGACCCAACACCTTTGTGAATAAAATAAAACACACAAATAAAACATTCAAACACATCAAAAATTAAAGGTACCAAACCTCCCATGAATTCAAACATGTCATATCAATATCTATACTTGTTAATATTCAATCATGTTTGTTCATATTCTGTTAAGTTTCTCTTGACATTTACTTCATCCTTAGTTTAGACATAGGTCAAACAATATGATCCCTTCAAATCACAACTTAGTTCAAACAACTAGTTCCCTGGCCTCCTCTTGGGCCTTATACAAGCATCATTGCCTCCTCTTGGGCATCACACAAAGAATCTCCCCAGCAAGATAACCTCCTCTTGGGCTTCATACAAGGAGACTTGGGAAGTCTCATTCAATCCTCTAGGCTCCTCTTGGGCTTCATCCAAGCACCACAACCTCCTCTTGGGCTTTATCCAAGCATCATAGTTTCCTCTTGGGCTTCATACAAGGACCCCCAGGCTTCTTAAAAGCACAAATAAAATCTTTTAGCCTCACCATCCTGGGCTTTGTACATGATACAATAAAATATTTTAGCCTCATTCATCCTGGGCTTTGTACATAATACAAATAAAACCCCAAAAGAGTCAGTGAAATCCTCAGTATTGAGCTAGTCTCTTCAAACTTCCTCAACAATCATTAGCCTTCACTCAGACTTTTATACAAATAATTTCTCCAGCCACAATCTTGGGCTTTGTACAAGACAGATAAAACTAACCAGTTGAGTAAATCTTTTTTTAACATCATATCTTGGGCTCCAATCAAGATACCTAAATAAATCCATCTCCCCGTAGATGAGATCTTGAGCCATCTCTGTAGGAAGATATATCCTCTAATCACTGCAATTCAAGTCAAACAATCAAAAACTGTTTTCCAGATAATTGATGTAAGTGGCACACTTGTTGATTCAATATCCAAGCTGGAGTTCATCCTTTATCATGGTTCAAAAAAATTTTCTTTCATCTAACTGATGTAAGTGGCACACTTGTCGATTCTATATCCAAGTTAAGGTCCCCCTTTTATTATGTAAAGAATTCATAAAGGAAAAAGTGGCATTACTTAACACAATAAGTTTAAAGCTTTCTTCCCTTATGACATCACTCTCAAATGATTATAGTGAATAGGTGAGATATCTCCCTTAAAGATGACAATTTGTCAAATCTTTCAAACACTCTTTTAGCTTCATCATCTTGGGCTTTGAACAAGATACAAAACAAATTGGATTAACACTCTTTTAGCTTCATCATCTGGTTGATTGAGAATGGTTCTGCTTGAGAAATAATCATGTCTTTATGGATTAATACGAATCATTTTTCTTCTTAGTCTAAGTATATTGATGAGGAAGCTGCTGCTACAAAATAAATTGGATGCTAGAAGATTCCAATGTCAAATGGGATGTTATGACATTGTACTGTGACAAGCTTATTACAATCAGTAGTTTCAAGGATTCTCTCTCTGTACAGCTGGACAACATTGCTATGACTGGTCAACATCCTGTCAGGGGTGTTTTAGGAGGTTGTATTAATAAAGAGTTATAACATCTACAGTTTTGGAGGCATGAAACACGTTTTTCTTTTGGTGCATGCGTTTCTCAAGAAAAGCGGTATTTCAATGACATTGAAAATGTCATTTCAAAGACTGCAGTCAAGGCTCAAAAAGTGAAAAAGAAGAATGCCTTTATTACCTATGATACTTTCACTCCTTTCTATAATGTTATCCTTGACTGTCCAGGCGTTATAAGCAAGACTGTTATTTTTGTTGTTTCAAGGATTTTCAGTTTCAGCCATGTACATAGTCATGTTTTCAACATAAGCCAGAATTCAAGAACCACTGATGCTTCAAAGGCTGGTATGTTGGATACCAAGAATGGGAGTGCTGATTCGAAGAAGGTTGAGTCTAAAGTTGGGACATCTGCTGGCTCATCCACTGGAGCATCTAGGCCAAGGAAGGCTTCTGTGACAATGATGAGGTCCTGCAAGAAGAACCATGACTCTGATCAGGATGGTGATGAAGATTGTGCTAAATTTATTAACTCGGGAGGTTGGAGTGGATTGACGAATCCATAAGTTGTAGTGTTCTTTTGGTTTGTTTTTTTTTGTTTGTTGATGGTTGTGTTGTAATAAGTCCCTGACAATTTCTATTTCCATCTGGTGTTTTGTGTTTTCTTCCATTAGTACTGTTTGTATCCTTTGCTACTGGGTGATTCCAGTTCTTATTATTTAAATTTACTATATTTTCTTTTTGTAAATTTTGTGCTAAAAAGGGGGAGTAAAGTGTTAGTTTATGTGATGCTTCTAATGTTGGATTAGATGACATGACATCATGTCATGTATTTAGTGTGATTTGAGGTTCCTTGCTGTATGCAACCATTTAGAGGGAGCAGGCTGGGGGAGCACGATAATCTTTCATGCGTATGCTGCTTCCACTAGGGTGAGTTATGTGTGCAATGATGTGCAACCACATGTCCTGACATGGTGTGGTTATGAAGAACCTATGGTGATTGATTACTTTGATACTATGAGTAATATGTGTGGCTTCTGCTGTATGTGTTTCTAATATGTGTGGCTTCTGCTGTATGCATTTCTAATGCATGAACTTGGATAGTTCATGCTTATCTGCCTTGTGCTTTAGGTTTCCCCTTGAGAGGGATGTGTGAATTGAGGTAGCTGAGGTTTGGATGTCTTTTGCTTTGGGTTTTCCCCTTTAGGGGGAGTATTGGTGACAGGGGAGAAATGGACCTGTCTAAGGTTATTGAGCTGTGATGTCAGACCACATGTCTTGACATATTTGGAGTTTGAAAGGGATGTAACCTCTAATGTTCTATAACTGCACTTTATATATGATATCTTTCTGATTGCAGGTTTTGTGGTACTAGTCCTCTTCTTTACAATTTTGGTACAAAGATTGTTTTAGCCAAAAGTTTCCAAAAGGGGAGATTATAAGTTCTGTGACTTTTGAGTTGGCTGTATTTTGGTAAAACAACATGTTGTTAGCAAAATGTTGAACCAGATGTTTTTCCATGACATTCAGACATCATGTTTTGCATGATATTGTGACATGTTCCAGGACTTATTATACCCGATAGTTAGCGCATGACTATTTTGGTATTTTAAGTGTGATTTTTGAATTTGTTCTGATTCACACATATGCGCTATCCAAGGAAGTATATTTTGGGAACTTCTGTTTTGACAGATTGTGATGGTTTTCTGAAAAAGGATCGTTGAGCCTTTTTAGGAAACTTTGTATTTTGTTCCTATTTTTGTATAGGAGATTATGCTTATGGTTTCAAGCTGATTCCTGATGAATTGTGCCTCAAGAGCCCAAGCCTACAAGGTCTGAAGGCTATTTAAAGAAGACCTAAACCTAATGTATCTTACAGGTTTCACTTTTGTAAAAACTAGGGGAAGTTTTAGAAACTTAGGTTTTGAGAGTCTCTTGTGTGTGATTTTGTAAGTCACCCTTTGTATCTTTTGATACATTGTGGTAGACAGATTGTTTATTGTTTGTTGTTCTCACTCTAAAGCTTCTAAGCAAGGAGTTGAGTATTGTTCTTGGTTGAAGCTTTTAAGAAAAACCTAGTATTGTAGTTTGAAGAATGTTCTTCTGTCTTTTTGGTTTCTTGAGGCATAAGTCAGTGGGACTATGACTGGTAGTTAGAGAGTGAGAGAGGGATCTCATACCTAGATGGCGATTTCTAGGTAGAATTTGCACAAGGTAGGGATTAGGCTAGAAGTTTAAACGGGAGAGTTTAGCTTTGAACTAATACTATCATAGTAATTTTCCTTCCTGACTTAGATGCCCCCAGATGTAGGTGATGTTGCACTGAATTGTGTTACCAATTGATTGTGTTATTTATGTTTCTACATTTTTTTCAATCTGGTTTATTTTAATTTTCTATCAGACAAAAGATGTCGTAACATCTGTCTTGACATTATGTTCTATTGTGAGGACGACAATTTCAACATGTGGTACAGTGCCAGAAAATTTCAATAACAAAGAAAATTACTTAGATAAATGAACAATGGTAGGGACATCAACAACACTCCAATTTTGGCATACTTCTCCATGCGCAATAAAGTTTGGCAAATCTTCTTCAAATTCATCTTCAATGACGGCGTCGACTTCATGCAGATTAATAAACCCTCCATTGCAGACACTTCTTCAATTATCCTGATAACCCCATCTTTAACAGCAGCCTTGGTGGAAACAGTAGAGAAACCAAGACCTTCTATATTCTTGTTTTCTGGAAAAGTTAAAACTTGCCCCCATCCATCATTGTAGCCATTCTCCACAACACGTTGAACATCTTTTAGAGATGAAATGGAAATCTCGCTCTTCTTGGCGCTACTGCCAACAATTAAAAGAACTTGGAACAATTGTTTTATCTGCATCTATATAGGAGAAAGAGAAGAGGTGGCTCACCACCAATTCTTGCTCTCCACAAACCGTTACCAGCTTCCCTTCTCAAAAAAACTTGAGCTTTTGATGGAGCATTGACGTGACTGTCCCAGCTGCATGAATCAATGGTCGACCTAATAGACAACTGTAAACCTCATGGATATCCATTACTTGAAAGGTGATTTGAATAGTGTGAGGCCCAATAGTCATAGGAAAATCTACCTCTCCAATAACGGTCTTTCTTGATCCATCAAAGGCTTTAATGATAATTCCACTTAGTCTCATGGGAACCCCCTGATACGATAATCTGGATAAAGTTGTTTTGGGCATCACATTCAATGACGATCCAGTGTCAACTAGCACACTGGATATCATATCATTCATATACAGTTCATTGAAATATGCAAAGCCAAATTGTGATTCCTCCCCTCCTCTGGGAGCTCTTCTTCATAGAATCCCAAATTATTGCAAGAAGTAATGTTACCCATAATTCCTGCAAATTGGTCAATAGTCACGTCGTAGTCAACGTAAGCTTGCTCAAGAGCTTTTTGCAGAGACTCTCTATGCGCTTCTGAACTCATCAATAACTGCAGCACAGAGATCTTGGATGGCGTCTTTAAAAGTTGGTCAATGATTTTTGTACTCACTCTTTTAATCAGCTTTAGTACTTCATCAGAATCAGAAATGGGACCAGTCCCATTGGACTACCCCATGGTAGAATCATTCACAGGTGGTTGTTCAAAAGAAATCTCATTCCTCTTTGAAGGTGTTCTGGAGAATACAGAACCGCTTCTAGTAACCCTGCTTACATAAACTATATTAACAACAGAGGGCAAAACAGGTAAAGGTACCTTCTTTCCATCTTCCAGCATACTCACTGAGGACCTACTGCTATCGTAGGTAATCTCCACACGCTTCAGTTCATTGAAATGTGGTACTATGATAAATACCTCATCCTCATCCATAGCATCTGGATTTCTATCATAAGTGATGGTAATAGCTCTTCGATCCAATAGATCTTGAATATCACGCCTCTCAAGACGACAACCTCGCGGATTCACAGAATAGATTCGACAGGCCGCATAGTTATGACGTTCATGGTTGAAAAAGGAAAATATTGTCAGGATGCCATGCATACTCACCAACGACTCTTGGATAAATCTGACATCAAAGACAGTGTATTTCTCTGGGCACCCGTGGACCATGTTGATATGAGGATAATTCGGAGGGGCGTCTTTGTTTCTGTAACACTTGATGATTACTCTATCCATGAGATCTTGAAGGCTATTTATCACAACTTGACACCCTCGTCTCAGATTTCTGGAGCACACTCTACAAGCGGCGTAATCATGTGGTTGCAAACGACCACGTCTAACCATCCCTTCATGCATTTGGACCAAATTATCATTTAAAAATAGTACATCATAAATTCTGAAATCTCCGGGACAACCATACACCATATTTACATTGATTGTCCCATGTTGAGGTAGAGGATTCAATTAAACATTTGAGTTAGTGTCCTTGAAGGACAAAATCCCACACTTGATTAGTCTTTGGACGTCTGCCTTCAACTCAAAGAAATTCTCAATGTTGTGACCTGGCGCTCCTTGATGATACGGACATAACTGGTCTACTTTGTACCAATAAGGGATCTCTTTAGGAACTGTTGGAGGAAACTTTGCCTGCATGTGGCCTTTTTGTAATAAGGTAGGGAACAACTCTGCGTAGGTCATCGGAATTGGATCAAAATTTGGCCTCCTTTGAACACGATACTGGTTGTTATACTATGGTCGAGCCTGTTGAAAAGGTTGTTGATGTTGTTGTTGTTGATGTTGAATTGGTTGTTGTTGAGGTTGATATTGTTGTGGCTGAGCATGTTGTTGTGTGAACTGCGGCTGATATGCTGGAGTATTGATAACCGGAGAAATAACTGCAACATGATGCTATTGGTATCTTCTTCTAGACTTGCCATGATGCACAATGCCCACCTCCTATTTCTTCTTCTTTGTGAAGCTACTTCCATGCTTCTTCAAGCTACTAGAAACACCTCTTCTTTGTGAAGTGCATTCCCATGTTTACCATTTCAGTAAAATCACTAGGAGCACTAGCAATCATTCTTTCGTAGAAAAACGAACTCAAAGTCTTCAAAAATATCCTAGTTATTTATTTCTCCTCCAAAGGTGGGCAGATTTAAGCAACCACATCACGCCACCGTTGCACATACTCTTTGAAACTCTCCTTGTCTTTCTGAGCCATATCTCTCAACTGATCTCTATCTGGTTCCATATCGAAATTGTACTTATACTGCCTAATGAATGCTTCACCAAGGTCATTGAAAGTACGAATCTTTGCATTGTCTAAACCCATGTACCATTTGAGGGCAGCACCAGTTAGACTGTCTTGAAAATAGTGGATTAACAACTGATGATTATTTGTTTGAGTAGACATCTTTTGAGCATACATGATCAAATGGCTTTGAGTATAGGAATTGCCTTTATAATTCTCAAAATCCGATACTTTGAACTTGGGAGGAATTATAACATTGGGAACCAAACAAAGGCCTGAAGTGTTCTTTCCAAATAAGTCCTTCCCTCGGAAGGCCTTGATCTCCTTCTTCATTTCTAGAAATTGATCTTGAAACTCATCTAGCCTTTCTTCCACTCCCACACTTTCACTTGGAGCGGTATAGAACACGGGCTCTTCATTATAAGGATTAACATGTACCACGGGGGGTGGCACAAACATCACAGTGGTAACAGACGAAGCTTCGGTAGTTTGGGGGCGTTATCCTGTTGGCATAAAGTGAGGAGGGTGCATAGACGATTTCAGAAATCATGGTCCTTTGAGCAGTTTCTTGAGAATTAGGCGACTGATTCTGAGCAGCCGCCATAGCTTCCATCATGTTGGTGAGTCTTTCCAAGCTGTCTTTCAGAGTAGTGACCTCTTTTCTCGGTTCTTTGTTTTCCTGCTCGAGATGTTCCATCCTTCTTTTCTGACCTGCTCGGGTGTTGTAGTGATGATTCAGCTTGTCTATTGGAGAGAACAGACAGGGGTAAGTACCCGGGATGCAAGAAAATGCAATGCTAAATGATGCATGTTATGCAAATGCAAATTAATTTTCAAAGAACTCAATAGTTATATCACAAACATCATAAAATGGATAACATTTTTAAATAACTGGAAAAAATCTCATTTCATTAATAACTTTGAAGGATTACAAATGGAGTACAACTTTCAAAAGTCCAAACAAAATGGAAAAATACAAGGAAATGGAAACTAGAAACCCTAAGAAACTCAATGGGAAGATCCAACCCCTCCTTGCAGCCTCCTAGTAAGCTTCTTGATCTGCTCCTTCATCTCAGCCTTCTCAAGTATGAGCTTGTCGACGACCAACTTCCACGCAACCGATGACGGAGGAGTGTCTGAACTCTAAACAACGGGAGCTGATGGAATGCCAGAGGAAAATAAATCCTCTTGCATTTTCCTCTTCTTAGTAGCGAGCTCTGCTTCATCCTTCTGCTTCAAAAGCTTCTGAAGTTCTGCATTCTTAGTGTTGACAACTTGGTACTTGTTCTTCCAAGCATCCCTTTCTCGCTGCACTTTGGTCAAGGCAATCATCAGCTTCTCTGCATCACTCATGAAGATCAAGGTAGGCTCTCTAGCACCTATTAGTAGAGGTTCTTGACGGGGATAAAACATCTTCAGCTTGATGGCCCTATCTTGCATCCATTAGAGATAAGGCTCCAAAGAGACACAATCTGGCTTCCCTAACACTACTCTCTCTTTCTTGTGAATATGACGCTAAGCGTGCATGATCTTCTCCTTTAACAGTGTGTTGTACTCACCTTCTTTGAAGAAAGACCCTCCAAATGGATGGTATCTAGTTTGTCCTTCATAGGATAGCCAAGTTGACGACAGGCTAAAACTGGATTGTAACGGATGCCTCCTTTTGTACCAAGAAGAGGTACATTAGAAAACTCACCACAACTATCAATAATTGCCACTCCATCATAAGCATGATTATACCACTCAATGTCAGAATGAGTGAGAGACATAATCTTTTGTGACCACAACAGACCATCCTTGAGATCCCAAAAGGCAGCAGACCGAGGCAAGTGAGAAATAAACCACTTGTAAAGCAATGCTGTACAACAGGTAATCATCCCTCCACCATGAGAGTTCCAAAGATGAACGGAATGGTAGGCATCTGCGAGTAAGGTTGGAACTGGATTTCTAATCAAGGAGATTTTGATAGCGTTAATGTCAACAAAGTTGCCAACATTAGGGAAGAGGAACAATCCATTGATAAGCAAGGCAAGAAGAGCCTCAAAGGTATCCATACTCTTCATGTCAGCAAAATACTGAGCTCTATCCATAAAAAAATTAGCGGGAAACCCAAGAATTCCTCCCTTAGTAGTCATGTGAGCTTTGATTCTGACATCCTCAAGTGAGTGGCTTCTGCAATGTCTTGAGGCTTAGGGGTCTCCTCCAAATGGGAAAATGGATCTTGGTTAGAGATAGGAAGTCCAAGCAAGCAAGAATATTCCTCCAATCTAGGCATGAACTGATAATCTAGGAATGTGAAGCAATGATACAAGGGGTCATAGAACTATACCAAGGTAGCAAGAATTCCATCCACCATGTTAAGCTTCAAAAGTGATAGAAGTCTTCCATACTTGTTCTTGAAAACCAATGGATCAACAACCAATCCTCCTAGATTCATCAAATCTTCCAGCTTAGGACTTTTGAAAATGTATTTTTGTGTTCTTCTTCTTCCAAAATCCATGGTAGAACCTATGATGTTTGCAAACATAACCCTAAGTTCCTTGAAAGAGTTAGTTAGAAAATTGATACATGGATGTATGAATGCACAAACACACACATATATACATATATATACAAACATATGAGGCTTAAAGCTTTGACATCACGAGCATGGAGTCATGGTCTAACAACCCCAAAGGGTATGTACTAAGGGTTTTATGTACCTGCAAGACAAGGTTCTAACAAGTTCCTAAAGTCATCGCTCCATCTTTCGGATACTACTAGCACACCAATTACTCGAGAATCAATAATATTCTCAAGAGAATCTCATTTGAGTGTAGTATCGCGTATCAACTATTTCAGGTTTATACCTTCATAGCCACCACACTACGTCCTAATAGTCCAAGTGGGGTAAAGGGTTAACTAAGGTCCTCAGCTTCCAAGGCTCCTAGGTTTAAAGTAGAAAATGTTTTCATGATTGCTCGTTCAACAAATACCACAGTTCAGGGGATCTCAAGTTAACTTTTTTGGAATTACTCCCTCAAAGCCTCCTTGACTATAACCTTTCCTAGCTTATTTGTACTTCTCAAGTCTGGGTTAAGACTTACCTCACCACATATGGATCACTAACAAACCCAAGAAACAAAGCAAACAAATATATACAAATAACACAAATCAACAGGATAGGTTTAACCCTCTTAGGGGGGGATTTCCCCAGTGAAGTCGCTATTTCTGTCGTGGTGAGAATCGGAGACCATAACTATTGAGTTAGCTATGCTTCACAAATCTTAAGATATCACCACCGATCATTAATTTATCCAAGGGAAGGGGTAAAGAAAGAATAACCCATAAATATGCAATGAAAAACAATGCAATAAAGATCTAAGGTTCAGGGGTTGGTTATACTAAGGGAAGGTATTAGCACCCTAAGTATCTATAGTATCCTATATGAACCTCTTTTGTATTTGTGTTATGGTTACAATTGTTTGCTATGGAATTGATTGAGGATATGAGAAAAGAAACATTTTTTATTGTTTTTGTGTTTGGCAAGACACACAGTCTTGTGCCTACGTACCAATAAATGATCAAAACCTCGTAGTTCGGGGTATAAATTAAAAAGTGTTTTGTTATGGTGGATTTTATTGAAGAAGAGACAAGTTTTCATCTTAAGGAGAATACTCAACTTAAAACCACCACAAACATGTGGAAGAGGGATCTTTGCTTCACATTGAGAAAAGGGCTCCAACTTGGATATATAATCAACAAGTATGCTACATACTTCTCTGAAGTGGAAAATAATCAACCTCTTTCTAAAAAATGTCATGGGGTATGAGAATTATATCTAAACTAAGGATGACTAATGTTTAATCTATTTTTGGAAAGGTTTTGAATTGAAAAGCCAAGGTGGCAAAATGTTTGAATTGAAGTTTGTGTCTTTTAGTCTTTGTGAAAGAGTTTGAATATGATTAAGATGTCTTGAAGCATTTGTTAAGAAAATGAGTTGAAAAGATCAATGACCTAAAGTCAAGGTTTTTATTGAAAGTGGTTTTGAGTTTATGAAGAGGGGCAACCCTAATTGAATTGTCTAAGTTGATACATCCTATGGGAATCTTCCTAAGGGATATCAAGTTTACGGATAACAAAAAATGAGATATGTACAAGAATGTAAACATGCATATGCAAAATGACAAAGATGTCAACAATAAGTCCCTCACTTGGAATTAGGCAACATGATAAACAAATATACACTATTATTAAAAAAAGAAGATAAACATGAGAGCATGGTACAAGCAAGGTTAACATGGACCAACAAACATAGACAAAATTTACAGGTAGCACATTTGATCATGGTATACCTAAGCTACAACATTCATGTGAACAAGAAAAACATGGATACAAGTTTCAACAAAAGTGCCACTAAGACTCAAAGAAAGGCATATATACATCATGGTCCAAACAAAAGTAAGATCAACATGGTATTAAAGACCAAACAAGCTATCATAACATGTTCATAAAGTCAAAGAATCGGAGCATGTCTTCCTCATGATTTTAGGTCAAGAAAAAAAGTCTTAAACTCATGAATAACTTTTGAAACAAGCATGAAATTTTTTAACCATTTAAAGTATTCAAGGGAAAACAATGAAGGCATTAAGTACATAACATTTATGCATGAGCAAAGATCAAGGGCATGGATCAAAGACCAAACAAAAACCCTAAACAAAGTGTAAGCATCAAATGAAAATATTTTAAACAAATAAGTAAAATACAAGAAAAAACATTTGATCATGGGATTTAATAAATAAATAAAAGACAATATTTTTAGGTATTTTAAAATGGAAGAAATAAAATAGGAAAAAAGAATAAAATATTTTTTTTTGTGATTTTTAAAGTTGATTTAAAAATAAATAACATAAATAAAAAACATAATTAACATTTAATATTAATAAAATAAATGAGTGGGACAAAAAATAATAAAATGTTTTTTGGTATTTTGATGTATTAAAATAAAATGGGAAACCAAGTACTTGGGCTCGAGTGGTAAACGAGCTCCTGCTAAGGGACGAAGATTCGGGGAATACCGAGTTCGATTCCTGGTGGGAACAATACTTGGCCAGTGTCAGTACCTCTCGGCACAAGCTCTGGATTATTAGGGCCCCTTTCCCCTAGGAACCAGAGTGCGAAAAGCAAAAAAAAAATAAAAAAAAAAATAAAATAGGAAGTTATAAAATTAAATAAAATGATTAGATTTAATTAAAAGAAATAGTTAAAAATAGGAAATGGAATTAGTGGTAAAAAAGAAGGGGAATGCTGCCAAGGGGTCTTGAACCCATGCCCTATGGACTACAACTTAAAACCTTAACCACTAGGCCATGCAACACAATGTGACTACAATACGCGCACCATGGATGATATGTAATGCTTCAAGGTAAAAATACACAAAAATAAAATAGCAAAAGGTCTAGGGCGAGGGGGATTCGAACCCCAGACCCTTCGCTTCACACAAACATACTCAAAACCACCTCATGACCACTGGGGCGGAATGCCTTCAATAATAATATTGAAAAAAAATAATAATATATTAAACTTAATATTTAAAACATAAATTTGCTCCACCCTTCTCCTTCTTCTTCCTCATGAACATCACCTTCCATTAAAATGGAGCTTTCTCCATTCTAAACCAAATGGAGAAAATAGATACACTATCCTGCTTGAAATTTCATAAGGATTTCAAAAATTCCAATGGTTTTAATTTATATAAAGTGTAGCTTCCTAATTTTTAACAAGAACAAAAAACCTTAAAATTTTCAAACTAAAATAAAATTCTTCACAACATCAATCAATAACAAATATGATAGGGCTTTCAATCCTCACATTGTGGCAAGTATTATGGTAACTTGAATGATAAAAAATGATACTTCTAACTATGAGTTTGAGAAATGACAACTTACCTCAAATGGAGAAATCGTGTTTTGCTCAAGAGTGATTACAGATGCAAAATGATGATTGCCACAACTTCCTTACACCTCTAGGAATGTGTTGATGTGCTTAGATTGAGCTGAGACCTTCTGAATCCTTCTATCCAAATCAAATTACAATGTGAAAAAGTGAGGTTGTGATGGATGTATTCAAGTTGTTATAGAATGATTTTAAGGCTTTGGATAGGTTATATGATGCTTATGGATGGTGTTTGAAGTGTTGGAATGGATGTAAAAGGTTTGAACAGAGAGTTATGGAGTTTTGGCTCCTTGGTCAACAAAGTGACCAATAGAGGGTTGACTTTTTGATTGAAGTGTTTTCTTGTGTTGTGATGAGTTTAGACAACTTCTATGGAGGATTTATGACGTGTTGGAGTGATTGGTTTGGTTATTTTGTGACTGTTGTGAGTTTTGGAAGGTTTGGAGGTTTTAATGGAAATGAAGAACACTTGAAGTTCAAGGGATGCTTGCCGAGGTTATGAGGCTTCTTTGCTTAATTTCTTTTGTGATTTGCATATGGTATGAGGTGGTATTTATAGTGAAAACAATCTGATGCAAGTTGCCAAGGTTTAGAGGAAATTGGGTCATGAACCAATGGACAAAAGTGTTTTTGCATAAAGTTGGTTTCAAGTACAATTGAGCCATGATTTTTGGGGTGGTTTGCTAGTTGACTTCCTTGAGCCTTTTCCCAGACCACACAAGTTGCTACTGATGCATAAGTCAGCCCTCATAGCTTCTTGGACAAGCAAGGATCAAAAGCACTTTTCATGTATGATCCATAATGTAAATCAACATGGCACATTGGACCAAGGTTTTCTTCATTGAATGAGGATCAATTGTGCAAAAATTTAGTACCATTGGAAAGATTTTATGTCAAGGAACAAGTTTCAAGTTGATCATATCCTCTGAAAATGCTTGCAACTTGGCCAAAATCATCATCCAAATCGTGTAAAAATCTGTTTGTGCAATTCTGTCTAGGTCAAAATGCCTTACCATGGTCACTTGGCAAATTCATAACTTCATGCTCAAGCAAGATAAATTCATGTTATTGGTACCATTGGAAAGGTGAGATCACATACTACAAATTTAATGTTGATCGCTTGGAAATAATCACTTTGGACCATTGAGATAATTGGCCAAGAAAATTGGACTTTTCACTGATTTATATTTAGAAAAATTTCTAAGTTTTTGACATTTTCACATCTTGGAAAACCTTAACATTGAACAATCATAACTTTCAATTGGTAAATGCTTTTGAGTCCATTCTTTCACCAATTTTAAGTATGTAATACCATATTTAAAATGAGTCCTCAAGTGCTTCCATTGGTTACTTGAGGAAAAAGTTATGGTCTTGGAAAGTAGGGCACATGAACATGAAATTTCATAACTTAGAAAAATTTGCAAACCTAATTCCATAAATCTTGATATTTTCCTTGATTTTCTTGATCTATTAGGATCAAATGCAATCATCCATCATATTTTCATGATCCTTGACTTGTGGAATCCATGTTTGACCAAAAATCTCAAAAGTCAAACTTTGACTTTGATAAACAGTTGACTTTTTCCAGTTGAACTTGATTTCTCCAATTGCCAATGGATCAAGCTTTTTGAATCAATACAACCATATGAATGGGCTAAGATGATGTAGTTGAGGTCTTTGAAACATTTCTTGAGGTGTAGAATCATGCCTTGCTCAAAAAGTCAACATAGGACTGAATTAGGTCAAAACCCTAATTTGGTGCATCTGATGACTTGGGGCTTGATGAAATGGTATTGATCGAATCTTGCACTTGATTGTTGATGAAAGGAGACTCTTGATCATATTGGGAAGTTTAGGATCACACAAACCCTTGATTGGTCAACTCCTGAGCTTCTTGGTGTCAAAACCCTAGCTTGCAGTAAAAGTGAACCAAAGCACAAACTTATATATCTCAATGGGTTAGCAATGCATAAAACACACACGTGAGATGATTGATGTTATGCCAAAATGATGCAAATGAGGTGGAATCTTAGGGTTAAAAATTAGGGTATAACAAGATGACATTATTTTTATTTTAATAAGTCCTGAGTTTGAATTTAGTCATGAGAATGCATTGTTAAATCTTGAGTGAAAATTTCATTATTCATTGTGATCGTACTTTTCTTGAGGGATTAATCTCTAAAATTATATACATAATATTTAATTTATACCAAAAATATATCAAGCATGACATATATTGATTTTGTAATATTTTAAAAGTATTATTCTTTGTTGAGTGAAAATGCAATAATTCAACTGCGGTAACCTGTTATCATGGGGATGTAACCAGTTACAACTGTGTTAAAAAATCAATAAAGTTGAAAAGTGACTTGCTCGAGGGTGTAATTGGTTAAGCATTCGCAGTAACCGATTACCACTATTATGATTTTGTTTTGTAGAATTAGCTGTAATTGGTTACAAATTTTATGTAGCCGGTTACAGGTAGTTAATTTTTGTTTTTGGCTTTGTTGCTTGTATCCCAAACTATTATAATCTTTTGTATAAATACCAAAGGGGTATCACAACAATCAATGTTAAAGCAAGTTCTCATCTTCAATTATACTCTCTCTAATTCTCTCTCCCACCCTTTCCCTCTCCATACAAAATCACTCCATTTTTCACCAAGCGTATGATTCCAAGTTCTAAATTTTGCATCAAGAGTCATAAATCCACTAAACACCTAGTGTACAATATGATTTATGTCTCCAATTAAAGAATACCTGCAAACCTACTCATCCTTGATGCAAAAAATTATGAAAAATGGTGCAAATAAATGAAAGTAATGTTTGGCTACCAAGATGTTCTTGAAGGGATCAAGAATAGTGTGAATCCTCTTGTCGAAGGTGCAACAGATGCACAACGAGAAACACATAAGGAAGAAAAAATGAAATATTTCAAGGCGCTACTTTTGATCAATCAATGTGTGGGATGGTAACAACTTTGAGAAAGTTGGTGATTGTAAATCATCGAAGCAAGCATGGGAAATCTTTGACAAGGCGAAAGTGGTAAGGTTAAAAACTCACAAACTTCAACTTGAATTGATTCAAAATGGAGGAAAAGGAGACCTTTAACAACTTCACAACGAGAATTACTCGGTTAGTGAACTAAGTAAAAGCAATGTGGAGAAACGGTCACATAGCAGTATGTTGTCGTGAAAATCTTGTGTTCTTTAACACCAAGATTTGACAATGTGGTCGTTGCGATTGAGGAATCGAAGGATCTTGCGACGATGAGGAAAAAGGAGCTACAAAGCTCTCTTGAGGCATATGAGCAAAGAATGGAGGAGATAAATTATGATAAGGCAAAGGCGAAGATTGCTTTGCAAGCTCGTTTCAACGAGAATGACAAGAGATTCAAAGGAAAATGAACCTGAAGAGTAAAGGGAATTTTTCAAAATTTTGGTGGAAGAGAATCCCAAAATTCCAAGAACTCAACTTGTCAAAAGGGTGAGAGATGCTGCAACAAAAATTGCGATCAAGGTAACTTTAGAGGTAAAAGGATAAGGATTGGCAAGATCAAGATGTTGTGCTTTATTCATCAAAAGTTTAGTCATTTTACAAGAGAGTGAAATGTGAACAAGAAGGAATCTCAATTGGATGAAGCAAAGGTTGCAAGAAAAGAGTTTGATTAGGAGAACAAACTCTTGGTCATGATCACAAAGAGGGAATTGAGAAATAACATGCCGCGGCACAACAACAACCATTTTATAAACGCTGTAAAAACATGATGTAGCCAGTTACAGGCAGAAGAAAACGTAATGGTGACTATGAGAGATGCAATTCAGTGCATCGATTAATGGTATTTGGATTCCAGATGTTCTACTCATATGACGGGGAAGAAAGATTGTTTTGTTACAATCAATCATGCCATGAGGAGAAAAGTAACGTTCGTGGATGATACAACTTTAGCGGTCGATGGGATCAGTGATTTTTTTATCATGAGAAGTGATAGTGGACATTCCTTTACTAAATATATGTTTTACATTTCATAAATCAAATGCAACCTTCTAAATATTGGTCAATTGTTTGAGAAGGGTTACAAGATTCACATGGAGAACAAGGCACTGCATGTTATGGATGCAAACAAGGTTTTAGTCTTAAAAGCTCCTATGAATGCCAATAGAACTTTCAAGGTTGAGTTGAAGGTTTTGGTGCATTGGCGTCTTGATACAATGACTAGTTGAGAAGAGTGGATATGGAACTATAGGTTTGGGTATCTCAACTTTAGAGATCTCAATGCCTTGCAAAAGAACATAATTGTAACGGGGCTGCATTGATCAACATAATGGCTGAAATTTGAAAATAATGTGTGCAAGCAAAGCAACATAAGGGTAAATTCAGAAAGGACACAGGTTCTATAACCAAACATCTCCTAGAGACTGTTGCAAGTTAATTCGATTTGTGGAAATACATATTTTGTCATATTCATCGATGATAATGTCATACTCTAATTTTTTACCCCTAAGATGCCACCTCATTTACATAATTTACATAACATTCATCATTACATATGGGTGTGTCTTTATGCATCACTAACCCATTACAAATACAAGATGTGTGTGCTTGTTTGCATTACAGGTTAAGTGGTCCCCCAAGGGCTCAAGCAGATGAATTATCAAAGGATGGGCATTATATTCAGTATCTCAAATCCCTTATTCATCCATGAAGATCAAGAGTTTCCATTCATCAATAATCAAGTGCAATATTGCATCATGACAAACTCATCAAGCCTCAAGATCCTCAGTGCATCAAAATTAGGGTTTTGATCCAATTAGGCTTACAATTGACTTTTTCATCTGAGGATGATTCTATGCTTCAAGAAATGTTTCAAGGACCTTAAATGCATCATATTAGTACATCCATATGATTTGATTGATCCAAGGAGCTTGATTCATAAGCAATGCAAGAATTCAAATTCATCTGGTCCACAAACTAGGGTTTTTGATGAAAAGTCAACTACACCTTTGATTTTTGACCAGGACATGATCTCAAGCCTTGGGAAATAATTCAAGACACTAAAAAACACCTTTGGAGTCCATCCATAGTGTTCAATTATCCCAAGGGTTTGATTTCATTAAAGATCACAAATTTCAAGTTCATCTAATGAAAATTCAACCACTGATCAAAGTCAAGTTTGACTTTTGACTTTTTTGGTCAAATATGGTTTCCTCAAGTCAAGAATGTTGATAATGTGTGATTTCAATTATGATCAATCAATAGAAATCAAGAAATATGAGGTTACTTAATAAAAGGACAACATTGAAGAATTTGAAATTTTTTCTAAGTTATGAAAGTTCATGATTTTTGTCCAACTTGCCAAGACCATAACTTCCAATCCAAGTAACCATTTTCTTTGCTCCAAAGACCAAATTAAAGAGCTTATTACATACTACAACTTTGTCCTGGAGGGTGAATTCCCAAAAAATGCATAGATTGAGAGATATGAAGCCATGAAGTTTGAGATTCATCACTTTTTGAACTTGGACACTTAGAGAAATTTTCACACAAATCTGCCTTGTGTTGGAGCCAACTTTTGGGCCATTTTTCACCATGATCCACATTGATTCAAGACAAACCTTGAACATAAAACTTGAAGTATGTTATCTCAGCTTTCCAAAATGTCCAAGAACATCCACCTATCTTACTTGAGCTAGAAGATATGAATTTCACAATAGGCCTTGTTGCAACTGAATTTTCAAGGGCAGATTTGTTGGTACACGATTTGGATGACCTTGATAGTTTCAATTCTTCACAAGATCAACATCAAAATCATCATACACCACGTGCTCTATAAGATCACAACAAAATTTTCAAAGTTCTATCCCTTGGCATGTGAAAAAATAATTAAAAAGCTAGGAACTTAAGTTTTGTCCTCTAGCATTCAAGTGTAACAGTGACTTGGCCAAAAACCACTCCAGTATGTCAAGAATTGATCAAAACACCAAGGATCAAGATGCAATATGATAGAACCAAGCTCAAAAGACCAGAATTTGAGCCATGTGAGAAATAGGCTATGTGTACCTTAGCACTAAAGTAATAGGTACATGACATCATCCATTGGATAATAGCATGTATCCTAATAAAAAACTTTTCCTCCAAGTCTGAATTGTTTCTCTAAATAGAGATCATTTTGCATCATTCAAAACACACCAAAACATAACAAAGACTTGTTTTCTCACATTCCTCCTCTTTCCAAATTTTTCAAGTCTCAAGAAAGTGAAAACTTGAAACTTCATCTCCAAGCAATTTCCACTCAAACCAGTGATAAAAAAATTCATATACATCATGTGGAAGTGATCCAAACACTCATACACTTTCTGTAATATCAGAATAATCAAGATCACATCCCACTTGCACCAAGTTGCAGATTGAGTTGGCTAGGGAGTTCCAGAAAGTTCCAGTTCATTCTAAGCATTGTAACACACTCCATGGAGGTCAAGGAAGCTGTTAGCATCAAGAGATTGTATCTGTAACACCTTTATCAAGGAATTTGATTCTTCACTTACAAGGTAAGTTTTCAAAATCTGAACTCCATAATTCATGCATCTGTCGTAACCTGAAATTTAACCTCCCCTTTTGCCTTTTGCCTTTTGCATAAGCATGTGCATTCGCATAGCTGGCATTTGCACTCGCACTTTTTCTCTGTATTTTTTGTTACAGGAATATTCAGGTTTTCAAAGCCCGATTAATCATATCCTCACAAGGTTATCACATCATCAATACAAGCACAAAACAAGGGTTTCTATGCCTATTCCTCAAAGCAAAAGGTCGAAAATCGGAACCATAGCCAAAGCACATTTTTCAAGCAAATTGGGCACTTTTTGGCTTGGTTAATCGATTAACACTTTGCAGTGCAAAAAGTGTTAATCGATTAACCCTTGTAAAATTGGCAGAATCTGCTGCTTTTTCATGACAACAACTTTTCCTCCATATTTTTGGGTTCCCCTTAGTTCTAGCATTGTGTGGAACATTGTAGACATCTCTAGACAGCTCTAGACATTTCAATACTATTCAATACACTTGATACCATGCAACATTTCCAATTATGACCACTATGCACTCTTACTTCCAAGCATGAGAGCCATTGATTTGGACTTGCATTGGGATTTCTCCACTGAGCTAACCAACTAACTAACCGAGTCAACCACTGACTCGGTGAGTCAAGTGTAACTAACTCCCAAGCTAGCTCCAAAGCACACTCCAGAGCACATTCTAAACCTAGCCTACTCCAAAGCTAGTCTCTATATAAGCAAACCCCCACCATTTCACAAGGGGGGCTTCAACCATTGCAATCATTTCTCACTATTTTCTCTCTCAATTCTCTCATTTCTCTTTGCATTTTCTGCAAGTTCTACACATTCATCTTCATCTTCTTCCCCAAACCACACTAGAGCTCAATTCCACCATTGAAGAGTAGTGAATTTCACATTGAAGTTGCTTACTCTTGAGCTTAAACCTCCATCATTTGGCATTTCTCCTTCGATATCTGTTATTACAATAACTTCCATTGGCAATTCAAGTGATTACTCCAATCCTTTCGGTGCAAATTTGATTTCGGAGCTTTTATCGCATTTTGATCGGTTTCGTTATGATTTAAGCACAAGCTTGGAATCCTCTGGTTTTCTTGGCTTATTCTCTCTACATTTCACTCACAACAATCACCAAGCTAATTCTCTAGCTTGTAGGTTGGTAACTCTTGCTCAATCTACTGTTTCGATCACTTTTGGGTGTTTACGATTTAGTTTCGATAGTTTTTCGATGTTGATTAATCATGTGATTGTTTGATCTTTGAGCTCTATGTTTAATGCTTCCAATTGCCACTACTTTAGTGTTAATCGATTAACACTTTGCAGTGCAACAAGTGTTAATCGATTAACACTGCCTTTTTTCAGTTTTTCTGTTGTTTTTCAAGGGTTAATCGATTAACCACTTTGCAATTGCAAATTGTTAATCGATTAACACTGAGCCAGAATGCCATTTTTGACTATTTTCAAGCTTGTTTGATATTCTTTCCTCATTTAACTTCCATGGCTTGATATAGTTGATATTTGTGGATGTTTTATGAGCTGTTTGACCTCTATTTGAAGCATATTGGCAAACTTTCAATGCACGATTTGTCGATTATGGAACAATTTGCATTTTTGACAATATATGAGCATGATGCTTCTTGCACATTTTGGTCACATGATTAACATGATTTGTGTTGATGTTTGGTACTATTTTGCTATCACATTAAGTTTTTTCTTTATTGAGCAAGTTTAATCATGTTTAGTCAATAATCCGCACGTTGCTTTGATGATCTTCCGATCCTTTTGGAAGATTGTTGACTTGATCATTTTCTTTGATCGATTGATCGAAACCTTGTTTCGATTAGTCAATCTCCCATTGTTGTTCTCTCTAGGATTCTTTAGAACCTTGTTCTCTTTATCCCCTACTGAGTCGAAAGTCTACACGACGCACTAGAGCACTGTACAAATTGGCGTTGTTACTCCGTCGGTTACAATCTCCGCACTATACTCTTGTGCTAGAGAAGGGATGAGAGTGGAGAATTCCTACACTCATCTTGATTATTTTAGGTAGGGTACGAACGACCCTGTGCCTGGAATAATTATCTCTATCTCCAGGCTGTAGTGTTTCTCAATCCCCAGTCGAGTCGATCCTTGATCACTCTTGCACCTTTCAATCTCTCCTTCGATCAATCACCATTCTCTTGGTTAAAGATCTTTGTCACTTTGGGTTAACAACTTCCTCTTAGTTCAACACCCTTTCTTTTGGTCAATCAGTGTTCATTGATTCCCCATCAGAGTCATGATCATTTGTCCCTTTGATTAATCACAGTCATTCTATTAAAATCAAAAGCTCGTCTTCCCTTAGCAAAGTCATGCCTTGTTTTCTATGGTTAAACACAATCTTCCTGTTAAACACCGAAAACCCTAGCGAAGTTCGCAACCTTATCTTGGTTCCTCTCCCTTTGATTGGTTAACCACTGCCTGTCAGTTAAAACACCAATTTGCACTTCTTCTCAGTTAACCACAGTCTATCTGTTAACATACTGAGTTCCCCCTTGGTTTAATCACCTTCTCTGGGTTAATCACCCATTTCTCAATTAACCACAGCCCGTCTGATAACATACTGAGCTCCTTTTGAGTTAATCACCCATTTCTCAGTTAACCACAACCCGTCTGTTAACATATTGAGCTCCTTTTGAGTTAATCACCTTCACTTGGTTAATCACTCATTCTTTCTGGTTAATCACAGTCCTTCTGTTAAAACCAGTACCCCAGTGAGTTAGTCACCTTCTTTTGGTTCACATACTCGCACCTTTGGGTTATTAACCTTCTCGTGGTTCAAATACTGTTTCTTCGGTCAAATACTGCTTATTTAGTCAGTGTATCGAACCCCTTTGGGTCACAACCTTCGTTGGTTCAACACCCGTCCTTTAGGTCACAACCTTTGCTTGGTTTCACACCCGTTCCTCGGTTAACCATTGGCTATTAGTTAATATACCGAAATCCCTTCAGAGTGAAACACCTTCTCTTGGTTCAGTACTCTGCCCTTTTGGTTCATCGCAGCCTTCCTGTTGACACCAAACCCTTTTCCCCCACAGAGTCTTAATCTCTTTCTCTTCGGTTAACCACTTCCAGTCAGTTAATATAACAGATCTTTATTCTCTTGGTTTCGACACCGTCCCCATTGTTTGGTTCCCAGTAGGGTTGCTAATTCTCTGATCCCCAGCATAGTCACTATGTTCTCTTTTCTTCTTTCTCTCGGTTTCAATACCAACCCCTTTTTTTACTCCTCAATAGAGTCGCTGCTCTTCTTTTGCCCTTTTATCCTCTTGGTTTTGACACCACTTTTCCCCTTATCCTCAGCAGAGTTACTACTGTTCCTTTACCCTTCTTGGTTCTGACACCAATTTTTTTTGCATCCCCAGCGGAGTTTTCTCTCCTTCTTTTGCTCTTGGTTTTGACACCAATTTCCTTTCTTTTTCTGTCTTTGTTCCCCCCGAACTACGTAGGCTCTGAATTCCTCATTGCACTATGAGGATACGTAGGCACGGGATTGCGAAATCCCGGCGAGCCATCTTCTTCCATTCTTCTTCTCTTTCCCTGGTTCCCTGAACTACGGATCTCTGATATCCTCATTGCACTATGAGGGTACGTAGGCACGAGGGCCCTAACCCTCTGATAGCACTTTCTTTCTTTTTCTTTTTTCTCTTCTCTCTCCTCTTCTCTTTAGCTAGAAGCCTTTAGATAGATAACCCATCCAAGCCTAGAAGCAAGCGAAATGGTTCCCGTCGAGTACCACAAATGCATAAGGTGTTAGTACCTTCCTTTCACATAACCGACCCCCTTACCCGTTTCTCTTCCCCTTGGGTTTTATCGATATTTTCCCTGTCATTTGGGACTAAATAAAGTTTGGTGGCAACTCTGTTGTATCTTTGAGTGTGCTATTCACTCAGATATAATCCCGCTAGCTTCAGCTGGCGACTCTGCTGGGGAGTCCTTGCTCTTACAAGTTGGGGTCTCACCTAGTTTTGTTTGCTTTCTTGCTTGTGTGGGTGTTTATCTTTTGTGCTTTACTCGCTTTATCTTTATGTTTTGCTTTATGTTTATTTACTGCATTTCTTTACTACTTTGAATATTCATATGCTGTATATTCTGGATATCTGCTATATTTTTTGCTGTTTTTGGGATGGGTAGATATTATTGGAGAGATAAGCTCTATCAACGGGCTTGAGCATGCACATAAGATAGAACGTGGATAGTCGCGACGCTTGCGTTTTGCGCGTTGGGTTGTCACGAGAGCCACATCCCAAAATGTGATTCGCTTGAGAATACTTCCGTCCTACGAGAATTCGCTACCGGGGGGGGGGGGGGGGGTTCACTTGAGTCCTATGGTTTGGGCGAGCTTTCTAGGGGCCACATTGTTGTGTCTAGATCACACCTATGAGCGGGATATTGGATTTTTGCAGGAAAACAAGCCTCTTCATACCTTTGTTCTCTCACGCACATCAGATTATTTTGCACCGACACAGAATTATATATGCAGATATCCAGATTGTTTAGATTTGATTGTTCGGACTGTGCCTGGCTTCTTTATTCTTGTGTTGCATATAATTTCATCATGTAAATTAATTTTTGCATGTGCATTTCAAGGTTATTCGAAGGCTTATTCTATGTTGACATTATCATAGAGATGAGTACTGGTTACAGAGGTATCTTTAGCTACAAGTTTGTGGAGCCTAAGCTAAATACTTTGAGAGGTTTAACATCCCGTGTGGTTGAAGATAGCAGAGGGGTTTTCAAAGATGATTATGGTAATTTGTTGGCCATCCTCTGTACTGAAGTCAACATCACTGCCATTCATACACTTGTTCAGTTTTACGACCTGCCACTTAGGTGCTTCACATTTCAGGATTATCAGTTAGCACCTATACTTGAGGAGTACTCTCATATCTTGGGGGTTAAGATCAGGGATCAGGTTCCTTTTGTCAACACCAACAGTAGTCTGAAGTTTCCCCTTATTGCTGAGGCTCTTTGCATTAGTAAGAAGGATGTGGAAGCTAATCTCAAGACTAAAGGGAATGGTATTCGAGGATTTGCTTCACAGTTTCTGGTAGACAAGCCCACCTCCTTTGCTGAAGATGGAAACTGGAAGGCTTTCAACACGATTCTTGCTTTGCTGATATATGGGATTGTCTTGTTTCCAAACATGGAGGATTTTGCAGATCAGGCTGCCATCGGTATCTTCTTGTCCAAGAACCCTGTTCCGACACTTCTTGCTGATACCTATTATTCTATTCATTCGAGGAATGAAAAGAAGAAAGGAACTATTGCCTGCTGTGCTCCTCTGCTGTATCGATGGTTCATGTCTCACCTTCCGCCGAAGGGTCCCTTCGTTGAGAATAAGGGAAATCTCAAGTGGTCTCAACGGATCATGTCTCTTACAGCTGATGACATCTCTTGGTATTCTCGAGTCTACTATGATACTAAGAACATTCTTCATTGTTGTAAATTCTCCAATATGCCTCTTTTGGGTACAAAGGGTGGAATTAACTACAATCCGAGACTTGCCTTCCGTCAGTTGGGGTATCCTATGGTTGACAAGCCAAATCCTGAGGTAGTGGAAGAGTTCATCTTTCATGAAGGGGTTGATGAGATGGGATTACTGAAGAGGTTTAGCGCCGCTTGGACTCAGAATCACCGTGAAGGAAGAGCCGATTTAGGTAAGAAGAATTGCATAGCCAAGGAAGCTTACACACATTGGGTCAAAGAGCGAGTCAAAGAGATCTTGTTGCCATTTCCTTCTGAGCATTCCATGAATGTCAAGCCTCCTGAACTTTCCATTGTTTCTCCATCTGAAGTCCACCAATTCAAGCGGACTATTGAGATGTTGAGGAAAGAGAATACCGATCTTCGTCTCAACCTTGATTGAGTCACATCTGAGAAGGAAAGCTTACAGATTGAGCTCCATCAGAAGCTAGAGCGCATGCTCAAAGAGGTGGAAGTTGAATAGAACAAGTGAAGGAAAGTGGACGATGCTTTGAAGAGTACCTATGATGGACTTACCTCAAAGAAGAGACAACTCACCGACACTCAGTATCAAGCCTACAAGGATGAGTTGAGCTACAAGAAGCAGCTTAAAGAGCTTCGAGGGAAGTTATCAGAGTACAAGACAAAGCTGCAAGGTGAACAAAGTCATGCTGGCCAGTTGGCAAAGGACTTTTCTCAGTGTCAAGCCAAGCTTGCCAAAGTCTTTGGTGAGATTCAGAAGTTGCAAGATCAAGCATATCAGAGCCTGGAGGAGATCAGTTAGATCAACATGGAGAGTACTCATTGGGAGCGCCAAAGTCGTCATCTGCAAGTCCTCTTGGATCAGAAGGAGGCTTTTCTTCAAGATATGCTTCAGGGACCTAACCATTCTTTGATGTACAACCTCATGAAGGATGCGAAGTATTGGAGTGAGAGACACAACCATTTATCCAGATTTGTTGAGCATGCACTGGAGGACTTACCTGGGTTGTTGAGAGATGCATATGTTGATGTGTTGTCGCACAAGATTACTTGGGCTGTTTTTCACTTCTTGTCTATTTGTAGGGTGGTTTTTGATAGGATCCAGGCTGATCTTGTTCTAGCCCAAAAGGCAGATATTTGATTGTACTTGACTTGTACTTCTCTTCCTTTGATTAATGAAGTTTCTTGCCAGCTTTATCTTTGCACCTTTACTTGTATGCTTTATAATTATTGTTAACAAAAATAAGCTTACATATTCCTGGAATTTAAAACTTTATTTTTGCATGCATTGCATACATTCATGCACACATATGCACGTCCCTTCATTCAGAAAACAAAATGCTTACACTGTCTGTCTCCGCCTTGTAGCAAGACGATGACTCGACATCGCTATTTCACCCGCTCAAGCAAATCCAAGGTCATGGTTGATTTTGAACAAGAGAACGCTTCCTACAAGGAAACTCTAGCTCAATTCCAAGGACGAATGGATCAGTTTCAAACCACCATGGATGTTATTATGGAGTTCCTTCACACTCAGAAGGACGTTGCTGCTGCTACTTCTGTTGTTGCAACTGCTACCGATGCAACTGTTATCACTCCTGTGGTGATTTCTCCTCCTACTGTTACTTCTTCTCCTGCTATTGTTGAAGTGCCGGTTGAGAGTGCTGTTCAAGCTAATGTCAACTTGCCAAGCTCTCAGCCTGGTCTTAATCGGATGCCTACCGCTTTTCCTTGGGGAATTCCCCCGAATTTCACTCCTCAGATTTCTGGTGGTAGTGCCTTTGTGCCGTATCAACCTTTTGTTGCGCCCTTGCCCAATGGGAATTCTTTGGCTTACCCATGGGGCATGCCTACTCCAATTCCACCTCCTGTGGTAAATCATGATGATCATCAAATTCCTCAGGCGCCGAATCGTCAGACTCCTGTGTCTACTGATGTTGAGACTCATGATGAAGATGAACATGTTTATAGAGGTCATCTGATTCATGTTCTGGTTTTGTATCAATCTACTCAGACTGCTGTTCAGAATGTTCTTTCTGGAATGCCTTATCCTGGGGCATCCTCAGCTTCCGTAGTACCTCATTCGGGTTATCAGTATGGTTTTCTGATGGGTCAGAATTCTGGTCAGATGGTGAATCCTGGGCTGGTATATCCTTCTCAGTTTGCTTCCTCGCATGTGCCTGCATCAGCCGCATCCCAACTCCCAAATCCTCAAACTCTTGTCAGATCTGCAGATCATAACAGACCTACTGATTAAAATTTGTTGGATGAACGAATTAGAGATATCAAAGGTTATTCTGCTTTTGGCACGGATGCCAAATACTTGTGTCTAGTTCCTAATGTTGTTCTGCCGCAAAAGTTCAAGATTCCAGAGCTGCCAAAGTATAAAGGTTTGAGTTGTCCGCACAGTCACGTGACAATGTATTGTAGGAAGATGGCATCCTACATTGACAATGATGAATTGTTAGTGCATTGCTTCCAAGATAGCTTGTCTAGAGCTTCTTTGGATTGGTACATCGGTTTAGAGCATATCAAGATTCGATCGTGGAGAGATCTGTCCGAAGCTTTCTTGAAACAATACAAGTATAATCTTGATTTGGCTCATACCAGATTCAACTACAGAATCAATCCCAGCGCTCAACTGAAACCTTTAAAGAATATGCACAGAGATGGCGCGAGGTGGCCTACCATGTGCGACCTGCTCTTTCTGACACAGAGTTGGTTGATATCTTTATGGGCACCTTGCAAGGGCTGTACTATGAAAAGATGGTGGGTAGTTCCTCTTCAAACTTCGTTGATATTGTGACCATTGGTGAAAGAATTGAGAACGGTTTAAAAATTGGTAGGATTGCTGGTTCTGCGAGTCAACAGTAACCAACAAGAAACCTCAGAGCAGTCATTCAAAGAAGAAAGAAGGTGACGCGAATGCTGTGATGGCAAAAGCCCCTCCTCAATATCAGGCTCCTATGGCTCTCATGCCATACTATGCATATCCTTACATCGCTGCTACCCAGTATCAACAACTTCCATACCAGTATCATCCACAACAACAAGCTCAAAACTCTCAGAAGCAACAGTCGCAACGTCAACAAAACAATGGTAATCAGCAGAACAGACATAACAACAATAATCAGAACAACCATAAGCATCCGAACTTTGACAAAATTCCTGTGCCGTATGTAGCGTACGATTTTTGTCGGTGACGCGACCACCTTATCGCACAGTGGGTTTCCTTCTCACCTCAATCAGGAGGAGTGGGGGTCCTACTTTTTGATTTCTTATTTATCCCATGAAGCTGGAATGAAAAAGGGAAGCTATCTAAAACTAACCTTGCACGTGGATGTTTAACTGAACAAACGCTTAAAGAGATTGGGGGGTTCGGGGTCAGGTTATACAATGGGGAGTTGTCAATTACCCATCCTATATGTGGTTATCCACAGATTGTTAGTTTCAGGTTTTGCTTTGTACTTAATGGTGTTTATCTGTTGATGGGTTGGGAAAGTTTCTTGGGAAATATGAGAGAGAGAGAGTGAGTTTTTGTTGATGTTCGGGTTTTCCGATATTTTTGGTAAGGTACTGGACCTAAGTTTTTGATAAGTATGAAGGTACTGGACCTGGAGTTTTTGATGGTATGCTCGCTAAGATTTCGTAATCTTATGCCTACGTATTCCCGCTTAAAGAAACAGGGAAATCAGAGCAATCGTAGTTCCTCCTATTCTAAGGGAGGAAAAGATAATGTTTTGGTGTCTTGTTCAAAGCCCAAGATTGAAGCTAAAGGAGTATTTGTGTCTTGTTCAAAGCCCAAGATTGAAGCTAAAGGGTTTGACTGAGAGGGAATTTGTCATCTCTAAAGGGAGACTTCTCATTTGTTTATCACAACTGTTGGGTGACTGTTTATAAAGGAGGATTACTTTAACTGGGATATGTGAATCCAACAATGCCATAATTTCCTTTATAGGGGATTTATCCTAAAGGAGAAAACTTTAACTCAGTGTAGAGCAATGCCATTTTCCTCAGGAGTCTTCATGCTAAAAGAGGGATAGTGGCATGGATGTAAATAATCCAGAGGCTTGCCGCTTACAATAATTAGATGAAAGAGGAAGTTTTCCAGGATAAGAGATGGACGACAGCATAGATATTTGAATCAACAAGTGTGCCACTTACAACAGTTATCTGGGATTAGGCTTTGTTTTGATTTATCTGTTTTGATGTGTGATAACACAGAGAAATGACTTCCTACAGAGAGAGATTTTGGTTTCCTCTGAGGGGATGTTGATTTTTGTGTGCCTTGATCAAAGCCCAAGGTTGAAGCTAAAAGGTTGATTGACTCCACTGGGGAAGTCCTTATACAAAGCCTAAGAGGAGGCTAAAAATGATTAACTCAACAAGAGAGTGTTTATTTGTGTCTTGTACAAAGCCCAAGATTGAGGTTAAAAGAGATTGACTCTTTGGGGGATATCATTATACAAAGCCTAAGAGGAGGCTAAAAGTTGACTTTTTCGGGGAAATATTTTGTCTGTCTTGTACAAAGCCCAAGATTGAGGCTAAAGGATTTTGACTCTGCTAGGGAGGGTTTGTATGTGTCTGGTACAAATCCCAAGATTGAGGCTGAAAAGAAGACTGACTCCGTGGGAAAGAAATCTTTATCTGTCTTGTACAAAGCCCAAGATTGAGGCTAAAATGATACTTTACTGACTCGGCTCAGGATATTTTAGGTGTCTTATACAAGGCCTAAGATTGAGGCTGAGAGAATTTTGACTCTGTTGGAGAGTATTATCTGTCTTGTACAAAGCCCCAGATTGAGGCTAAAAAGAGAATTAACTCTGCTTAGGAAATTTATATGGTGTCTTGTACAAAGCCCAAGATTGAGGCTGTACAAGCTGGAGAAATCATTATACACAACCTGAGAGGAGGCTAACTTCTGCTAGGGGGAATCATTATACCAAGCCGAAGAGGAAGCTGAAATAGATTGACTCAACAAGAGAGTGTTTTTATCTGTCTTGTACAAAGTCTAAGATTGAGGCTAAAAGGGGAAACTGACTCTACTGATGAGAGGTTTTATCTGTCTTGTACAAAGCCCAAGATTATGGCTAAAAGAAGATTCAACAAGAGAGTATTGAAAGGTGATTGACTCAACAAGAGAGTCTAAAAAGGTGATTGACTCAACAAGAGAGTCTGAAAAGGTGATTGACTCAACAAGAGAGTCTGAAAAGGTGATTGACTCAACAAGAGAGTCTGAAAAGGTGATTGACTCAATAAGAGAGTCTGAAAAGGTTAGCTCAGCTGGGGAAAATCTTTGTACAAAGCCCAAGAGGAGGCTAACCGGGCTGAGGAAAGGAAGGATCATCATACAAAGCCTAAGAGGAGGCTATCTTTGCTGGGGATTATTGAGATCCCGAGGCAGGTCCAAATGGGGCATCAAATCTTGCTGAGGGTTACAGAAGAGTTGAGATATCAGATGCCTTGAGGTTCTGATTTGGGATAGTGTTATACTGATGATAAGCTGATCCTGGCTGGGGAAATTTTGGAAGAAAGTTGAGTTTTGAACCTACAGAGGTTTTGACTCTACTGGAGATTGATCAAAATGACCAGGGTTTCTCCTATGTTTGTAAGGAACTTGAGAATGTATTTGAGCTCCGAGAGGGGATTGGACAATCCAAGTCTACTGGTATGGAAGAATTTATCTTTTATAATGCCCAAGAGGAGGCAAGTGCTTTAAGGGAAGAGGATCAACCCTTAAATGGTTTGATGTTTTGACACTGGAAAGACTGCTCTAGCAAAGGATGACTAAGTTCTCTCCTATACCTTTAAGAGGTCTTCAGGGTCCTTGTATTAAGCCCAAGAGAAGGCATGAGAGCTTCTATGAAGCCGGAGGGCCCTTGTACAAAGCCCAAGAGGAAGCGGGGATGCTTTTAGGAAGCCTGTGGGTCCAAACTTAAGAAAAGTTCAAGAAAGGTTTCACCGAGAATTAATCCTTTAGTGAACAGTTCTAGGGTTTAAAGAAATTCAAGAGAGGTTTCACCGAGAATTAATCCTTTCTGGGTAAATGAACTTCTTTGACAATTTCTAATAGTGACAGTCTGAGAAAAGTTTCACCGGGAATAATGCCTTTCTCTTTTTTCCATATTGTTTAAGCCCAAGAGAAGGCAAGACTGTATCTGGAAATCCTATGGGGATCTAGTTTTGACTGTATTAAAGAGTGACAAACTGGCTTTACCTAGTTCTAGACCTAGTTGCCAGGGAAAACTCTAAGTAAATATACTAGTATATATACAGGTGATATATGACAAGTATTTAAAAGCATATGAAAGAAGGACTTACAGGTGAGCAAGCTTCCCACAATACAGTTATATATATATTTGACATGTATTTAAAAGAATTAAAGAAGGACTTACAAGTGAGCAAGCTTCCCATAATACAGTTATATATATATTAAAGCTGATAAAAGAAAGCTGATAAAAAACTTACAGGTGAGCAAGCTTCCATTGTAACGGCTCTTGGAGCTTTTTGTGCTATCTGCCAAGTTCCTTGTGCCAGAAGTAATTTGATGTTTTGGACACTCTCAATTGATCCCTTAGAAGCTTTTAGAATGATTAGAACCAGCTGGAATCCTTAGGAACAAGTTGTGGCACTTTCTTGCAAAAGGGGCAAAAGTGACTAATATGGCAACTCTCTCAAATGGTGTTCCAGATGAGGGGAACCATTTGGGACAGTTTGAGGATGATATTTGGAGTGTGTTTGAGGCTTTGTTTGGTTTTGGAAGTGACTGAATCAAGACATGGCTTGCAAAATGCAGAAAAGTCAAAATTTAGAGGTTTTGGAAGTGGACTTTGTGATTTTGGTATTTCAGGTCACAAGTGAGTGTTTGAACAACTTAGATACAACATATTAGAGGTGTTTGGATCATGAGCTGTGGTGGAATTGCTCTCTAACTCAAAAACTCAGAGATACCTTGCAAAAGAAGGCATTTTGGCCTAAAGAAAGAGATTTTGAGGAAAGCAAGTGTTGTAGTGCTTTGGTGTACTCAAACTGAGCACAAATGAGCTATATTTATAGTAGAACAAGTTTTTTTTGCAAGAAATAGTGAATGGCAGCTGCAGCAGGCCTTTGGCCAATGTTGAGCAATAGGAATCTCAAGTCTCCTCTAGCCATTGACTTGAGGTTAGGGCACAGGCCTATGGTCCTATGATTCAGTGCTGATCCTTGACTCATTCAGTTAGGAATGTGCCAGTCCATGCCACCTTGGTGTATCCATTAAATGCATTGAAACAAAATTGGAGTCTTGGCACCTTTTTAGCCTTTTTAGGTTTGTTATGGCTAAGGTAGATTCTTGGACTTTGAAGGCTTGGGGATCAGATCATTCTCCTTTTGTTTTATCCTCAGATGTGTCCAAAATGATGACAAGACTTGGAGTTGTTCAAATTTCCCAAATCGATCAAAACAAAAAAATCTGCCAAAATCTGCCTTGCCTAGGATAGTTGGAAATGGTGATCTTAAGGGATTCATATCTCCCTGCCAGGTTGAGTTATGGGAGGCTCTTGTGCTTTATAGAAAGCCCTCATATGATACAAAACATGTGTGATCATAGTTTGTTTTGAAACTATTTGGATCCAACTGAAAAAACCCCATGGACATTGATGTTCAAGGCTGGTAACTTAGGCAGATTTTCACTAAGTGTTGGAAAAAGTGTTATTTTCATGTTTTTGTGATTTTGATCAATCCATAACTCAAAATCCATAAGGAATTGGAGTCTGAGGTAGTTTAAGCTTTTGTAGAGTGTATCAAGACCTACAAATCCAGCTTTGGATCACCCAAAATGGTTGCTTGGATCTCAAGTTATGATCCTTGGAAGTTGGTACCAAAACCACTTTTATTCCATAACTTAGAAAAATTTTGGTTTCTCAAGGTTGCCCCTTTTGCAAGAAACCTCACTTTTCTTGATTTCTCTTGATGGATGATGATCAATATCATACATTAACATTGTTTTTGACTCAAGAGAACCATATTTGCGAAAAATTCCAAAAAGTCAAACTTAATTTTATGCACAATTGACTTTTTATCGGATAAAATCCAAACTGTGCGATCCTTGGTGAAATCAAGTCCTTGACCTAAATCAAACCTAATGGATGGATTCCATAGGTGTTATAGGGTGTATTGAATCATGTCCCAAGATTTGGGAACATGTCTAGGTCAAAAGTCAAAGGTATAGTTGACTTTTCCCTTGAAATCCTAATTGTGGCCCTGATGAAATTGAAACTTGTGAATCAAGCCTCGTGGGTGAATCCATTATTGCAAATGGATCAATGTAGTATATTTGAGGCCCTCAAATCATGTCTTGAGGTCTTGGCTCATGCTTTGCCCCAAAAGTCAACTTAGGGGTGAATTAGGTCAAGAAACCCTAATTCCTGATTTTTGGTAAATGCATCCCCAGAGGTTAAATTGACTTGATGATTGGGTTCATGAGGTCCCTTGGAGTATCTTGGGTTGTTCTTTTAAGCATTGGCTCATGCCCAGATTAAAATTTCCATCTGGAGGCCTCAGTCAACCAAAATCCTAATTTGGTGATACTGGCGATCTTGAGGCTCGATCCACTTGGAATGTTGCAACTTTGTGCTTGATTCTTGATGTGGGAGTCCTCTTGATCCTTCATAGGTGTTTGAGAGGTTAGACAAGTTGAATATCATGTCATTTTTTGATTGATCCTTTGTCTAAGTGCTCTAAGAGAGCTTAAAACCCTAATTCTTAGTTGTAGTGAAAGCTCAACAATCCTTGAGGAAAATGATGAGGCATGATGGTACATCCATATTGTGGTGATGATTCTCACAATGATGGGAAATCTTGGTGGTCAAAATTTGGGGTATGACAGATGCCCCTATTTAATCTTCTTGGACCCAAAAGTGTGAATGGCGAAGGTATTCGGGCGTTTGGGGTGCAAGAGGATTAAATATCGGAATACCTGAATTTTTGATGGTGTTTATGAACGACAGTTTGCTCATCCATCTTCTTTTTCTAAGCAACGATGCTTAGAAAAGGGTAAAACTTCCCCTCGATCCTGGTTTTCAGCCACAGAACTGATCTTAGTTTCTTTTGTCATAAACTTCCCCTCGATCCTGGTGTTCAGCCACAGAACTGGTCTCAGTTTCTTTGAAATAAACTTCCCCTCGATCCTGGTCTTTAGCCATGGAACTAGTCTCAGTTTCTGATATAAACTTCCCCTTGATCTGGGTCTTCAGCCACAGAACTGGTCTAAGTTTCTTTTGTCAATAAACTTCCCCTCGATCCTGGTTTTCTACCAAGGAACTGGTCTTAGTTTCTGATATAAACTTCCCCTCGATCCTGGTTTTCAGCCAAGGAACTGGTCTTAGTTTCTTCTTGTCGAGTTCCTTCCTTGACAAGGGACGTTATGTGTAGCGGTTTTTTATCAAACTTCTCGCCGAGTTTTACTAGGGAGATGCCATTTGATGGGAAAAAGTTTTGATGTCAGACTTGCTAGGGAACCCATTCGTCTGAGTTGTAGAGGTGTGCAAACTTCTCTGTTGGAGATGCCATTTGTTAACTCTACTGGGGAAAACAGGTCACTTGAGAGGCTGTTTCCTGCTTGGGGATATTACATCATACTTTTCTTCGAGATCTTCTCGGAGAAAGGCCATGTGATGCAATCTAATTTTGAGGTGCTGATGACTTCATTAACGTTGACTTCCTAAAGAGAAAAACCAATGCGTTTCTGAGAGTATTCGGTTGAGAGGCTTTCTCTGGGGATTTTCCTTAATCTGGGAAAGCGAAAATATCATCTTCAATGGTGAAGAGTGACGTTTGTTGAATGTCTTCTTGCCTTTCAGAGGTTCAAGTTATTAAAGTGGTCGAGGACCGGCTCTAATCCAGAAATAAACTGGGGAGATATTGTTCAGACAAAACATTTCCTGACAAGGTAAAAACTGATAACTCGATTGAGAGGACTTTTATCACTTGGGGATAAGCCTGACCAGAGTGATAGTGATGCAATATGAATATGAATATGAATGTGAATCAATAATGCATGATGTATGTATGTTTATGCTGATAAAATTGACGTGACATACAGACTAATAGATGAATACGACTGGATACTCGGCGGGAAATGAAAAGCATCACTGGTTCAAAATAGAAATCCTGCCTTGCTTAGGAAAGACGGTCCCTGTAGGGAGAAAGAATTGTTAAATCGGTCCTAAGAGATACGTATTCTGCCGGGGATGTCAGATGGAACATGGCCTCTGACACAGTTGATCCTTCATTCAGGCGTACTGGTTTAGAAGGAGTACTTTGGTTATGCACTTTAAGGTTCAACCACCTTAGGAGAAACGATCGATGTTCTTTGGATGTTCAATAGTCAAAAGAGTCGTCATCTTTATTTTAAAAGCAGAAAAACTTTGACAAGTAAAATTCATTTTTGTTTTATTTCAAGAATCGCTGATCATGTTAAAAATGTCATTCTCTAAAGTTAAAACAAATAAGAATTGCAAACAAAAGCGCTAGGGCTCAAATTTTATTGATATGATGGAAATCAGCTAAGCGCGTGATTCCATAAAGTATTTACAAAGTTAGAAAATGGTAATTTAAGGGAAAAAGGCTACATTGAAACATAGCGACCGTTATCCTTCTACCAACTTTGAATTATGGACATCCTGAGCCTTTGTCGAAGATGACCTTGACTGGAGTTTTCCTGATGGATGTCATTACTGTTGGGGGATTTAACCTCGTCGGACGTAGTTACTTGCCATTAATCCCTAACTTTTGCCTGGATTGTACTTTGAGATATCCAATCCATCGGGATGATTTTTGCTTATGTCTCTAATTTTTTCCTGGAGCGCCCTTTCGGGTTTTCAATCCACCGAGACGTTTTTTTTTGTTTAGGCGAAGTATTTCTTGACTACGTCAACATTTGTGGAGTAGGAAAATTCTTCTCCATCCATGGTTGCGAGTCTTAAGGCGCCACCCGAGAAGGCTTTCTTGACTATATAGGGGCCATCATAGTTTGGAGTCCATTTGCCCCGGGAATCAGTGAGGAATGATTGTATCTTTTTGAGCACAAGGTCTCCTTTCCTGAAGACACGGGGTCGAACCTTTTTGTCGAACACCTTCTTCGTTCTTTGCTGATACAACTGACTGTGGCACAAAGCCCTTATTCGCGTTTCTTCGATCAAATTCAGTTTGTCATGTCGACTTTGACACCATTCAGCTTCTGTTAGCTTAGCTTCCATTGTAACGCCCCATTTTGTCCGATTTATTTAATCGAGTCAATTTAATTATTTTCTTTCTTATATTATTTTATTATTGACTTTTATGTGACCATATATTATGTTTATCGCTGTTTATGTTTTATCGCGTTTTGAGAGCGTTTGCGGGATATTTGAGTGTAGGGGTACTTTGGTCTTTTTACATGGTAAGATATTTTTATTTATATAAGAAATAGAGATTTGAGAGAAAATAGAGAGAAAGGAAAAGAGAAGAGAGAAAGGAAAACGTGGGAAAAGAGAAGAGAAGAAGAAAACATGGATTCATTATCTTCTTCAAACTCCTCTTCGATTAATCGGGTAAGGGTGAGAAGTTTCGATTATATCTTGCTTGTGTATGTATATGTGTTGTTTCTTGTAATTGTTTTGGTTGTTTCACAACTTTTTCTCATTTATAATTTGTGATCATTTCGATAGAATCGATGTTTTAACGGTTAGAATTTGGAATAGATCGTGTAGAATAGCTGAGTAATGTTTGGGTTTAATCGAGAATACTCCTTGGTAGGATTTAGGAAGTTTTGGATTGAGTTATATAGTTTGTGAGAGTTAGGGCAATAATGATGAAATAGTGAGAAGTTGATTTTTTCACGGTTGGAATGCCGAATAAGTTGTTTAGTATAGTCGGGTGAGGATAGGAATTAATCGGGAATGGTTGTTTGTGTGCTTTCGAGTGGTTTTGATCGAGTTTGGAGTTGGAATAAATTGATAAAATTATGTTTTAAAATATTTCAAAAATGGAAAATGTGTGGATGGCTTTTAATGGTGAAAATATTGTAGTATGTTGAATTCTGAGACCGGGGTTTTTTACGGAATCGAAATCGGAGGTCCGGAAGGCATTTAACGGTCGAAAACTGAGTTTTTAGCAGAATCTGCGCATTCATGCGCTAACCCCAGAATTATGCATCGACTCATGATCTTCGTACGCTGACCCGGGCGAAATTTCCAAGTTTATGCGCTGACCCCCCAGCATCATGCGTCGACTCATGATCACCGAATTTTCCAAAATGTCAGATTTTGTTTTCTTCATAACTTTTGAACCGTAAGTCCGTTTTGACCCCCGTTCGAAGCGTTGGAAAGCTAATGAAATATTATTTCTATTAAAAATGGTTTGGAGGACAGTAGATGATTTATTTAAGCCGTGGTTTTGTGAAAGTGTGGTGTTGTCGGATTTTTACCGTCGTAATTGTGTGCGATTGATGTGTTATCATGTGATATGCTTTTGATATATAACGTATAGCTTGTGTGCTGTTATATGATGTGAATGCATGTGATAATGATGTTGTTGTGTGGTAAAATACATTGTTTGATTGAATATCAATGTATGTTGTTATGATATTTTGTGGGATTGTTGTGGTTGATGGTGAGTAATTCTTGATATGAATTGATATGAGTGTATATGCTAAAATGCTAATTGTTGTGGCTTGTGGATTATGATGAAATGCATTGTTTATGTGAAATTCAATGTGTGTTATTTGGTGGCCTTATGGCAAGTAAATGCATTGTTTGAATTGATTTCCAATGCATGAATAATGATGATGAGATAATCCATATTGTTGATTTGTGAAGATGCATTTGATTGTCATGAGTCCTTGTATGCCAAGCATCATGATATGCATCTTGTGATGTCGTGTGCCCTAGTGGGTGTGAGCGACGAAACGATTCCAGAGGGAATCTGCTGTAACGGTTGTGTGCCTTATACAAAGAGGACCTAAAGTGACGTTATAGACGATTGCGTGCCTTATACAAAGAGGACCTAAAGCGATCAGATCGTGTGCCTTATACAAAGAGGACCTAAAGCGATCCATAAACGTCGTGTGCCTTATACAAAGAAGACCTAAAGCGACGGGGAACATCATTTTCCCGATGGGGAGTTACACTAAGTAACATGCGATGATTCCAATAATTCCTGAGTGAATTAATGATGAGAATGATGGATGGATTGGTACCGCATTGCATTGCATAGAGTCGTTGTGCCGATCTCTGTGCATTTGCATGAATCATGAATGGATTGATTATGTGTGGAAAATCATGAATGGATTGATTATGTGTGAAAAATCATGAATGGATTGATTATGTGTGGGAGATTGTGAATTGATTGATTATGTGTTGAGCTTGTGATAGCATTGGTGATTTGATATGCATTTGTGATAAATGCATTGGTTATGGATGATATGTTTTATGTATAGACATATGCTATTTGATGTGGTGGTGTGTTTCCATATGTCATAACCTTGGTATGCCTTATGTGTGAATATGTGATTATGTTGGTATAATTGATATATGCTAGGCTGATGGATTATTAGAAATATGTTATGTATCTGTGGCATGCTATATGTATTAATATGTGATGCTTGTGGTGAAAATGATTAGGTATGTGAATTTATATGCGTTTGCATATTATTATGCAATCTTGATTTAGTTGTTATTTCTCACCCTTTTGCCGTGGTTTGTTGCTCTATGAGGAAATTGCAGATTAGTATCTTGGAGGATTTTATGAAGCTTAGTTCTCCATCCTTTTGTCGGTCTGTCTGCTCTGATACGTAACACGGGAGTCGGGGAATGCTTTTGTTATATATGTATACATTTGTAGGATCTATTTTGTATTACCTTTGTATGAATATTTGATGTTATAAAACAATTTATTTTGTAAAACAAGTCAGTTATGGATCTTTCTGCTTTATTCCATAATTGAACTTTCCCTTTGTTGGAAAAAGTTTCCCTTTTATGTTTATTCCATTTTGTGTTATGTGGCATCCTTGTTTCAGTCTAAGAATAATACATTTTTATTTACTCTTATTTATTTATGTATTATTTATTCTCGATGGGAATTGGGCTGTTACATTAGTGGTATCAGAGCAGGTCGGTCCGTCCGGCCAAGTTGTTGAGTCAGTTGGTGTGATAGTTGAATGCTGTCGATGTTGTTTGTTCCTTAGTACGAGATATGTGTGTGAAACACTGTCAGTGCTTTCTGGTTTTCTAATCCTTTTTCGTCAGGATTGAGAATGAGATAAGCGGGGGAGAAGCTGGTGCTTCTCCAAGTTGCTTCAGGTGTGGAGCATTGGCTCAGTGTGCCGTTGGTTGCAAGAGTGTAAGTGTTGTTTGGACAGTGTTGTTCCCGATTCCGGAGGGAATAGAGATGTAAGGTTTATGTCAACTAAGGATGTGTGCCTTAGATAGTTTTGTGAACAAGATGTAAGAAATGCTATTATAGTTTGGTAAGGACGGTTTATGTCCCATCATGATTGTCGGCTGTCTATTGACAAATTGAGGAACTGATCACCCTTAATCTCTTGTTGATAGTAGACGAAATTATGTTGGATGGAATAGACGTGTCTTTCCGGCTTTGATAGTGTGTGCAATGAATTGGTTGAAATTGAGAAAATGATTACGGATTGTTTTGTTGAGTCAATGAAGATTCTAGTATCGGAAGATGAGACGGATTAGAGGTTTTGGTATGTTGGTCCGGTTGGGAAGTCATTGAGGGAGAACGATTGGTTATTATTAATGGTTGCTTCTCAGATAGTAGAGAGTGAACTTAAATTGGACGAAGGTGAATAGTTGAGGTTGATATCTGCTAAGTAAGTAGGAAACTCTTAGGGGATGAGACTAAGATGTTTGTTATGTTGTGATGATAAGGTTATGGAAATTGGCAGGAAAGCCACAGTGATGGTCCGTCAGTTGTGCATGGTTTTAGATGTGTTTTTGGATGGAACATTAGTGTGTCGACTTGAAGAGGTTCTGTAACGCCCCAGTTTTAGTTATTTTTATTTAATTGAGTCGTTTTGATTATTTTATTATTATTTTATTTTATTTCTGACTTTTATTTTCTTAAGTTAGAAACATAAATAGAAATAGAAAGAGAGAAAAATAGAAAGGAAAGAAAAAGAGAAGAAGAAAAAGAGGAAGAAAGAAAAGAAGAGAAGAAAAGAGAGAAAACTTGGAAAATCTAGGAATCGATCAACCAACTTTTCAAACGCGATTTAATCGGGTAAGGGTGTGAAACTCGATTATACTATGTTTGTGTATGATTATGTATGTTTGTGTGGAAGTTTTAAGTGTTTTCAAATATAGTTCAAAATGAGATAAACGAGTAGAAATTGATGTTTTCACGGTCGGAAATCGATATAAATGGTATAGTATGATCACACTGTGTGTATGAACAATCGTTGATATTTGTTTTGCTGTTGGAATTGATTTGGGATGAAAAATAGGATTTTTGGGTTGGGTTTTCGAAGAGGGATTTTTCTGAAAATCGCAGAGCCCGCTCAGTGCGCAGTTTTCCGCTCAGCGCGGTTTTGAAAAAATGCAACCTCACAAGGCAGCGTGGAGCGCGCTCAGCGCGGGAGAGAGGCCGCTTAGCGCGACCTTGGACTTCAAAAATTAATCTGTTTTCTAAATTCCGTAACTTTTGACCCTTAACTCGGATCGGGACGTTCTTTGTACCATTGGAAAGCTTATGAAATGTTCTTTCTTATAAAACTGGGTTTTGAGATTGTTGCCCGATTTAATTATGTCGAGAATTTGGAAACGTGTCATTTTGTCGACTTTTACCGTTGTAATTGTGTGTAATTGATGTGTATCATGCAATGTGCTTTTGATATGGATATCATATGACTTGTTTTTGTTATATGACGTGAATGCATGTGTTGAAATGTTGTGATGATGGTTTGTGGCCTAAGGTCAAGTAAATGCAATGTGTTGTATTTGATGATATATGCATGATTATGGATGTGTATATGTGTGCATTTGAATGTCATGAGTCATTGTATGCCAAGCATCATGATATGCATTCTTGTGATGTCGTGTGCCCTAGTGGGTGTGAGCGACGAAACGATTCCAGAGGGAATCCGCTATAACATCGTGCGCCTTATACAAAGAGGACCTAAAGCGATGATTATTGACGATCGTGCGCCTTATACAAAGAGGACCTAAAGCGATCGGATTGTGCGTCTTATACAAAGAGGACCTAAAGCAATCCATAAACATCGTGCGCCTTATACCAAGAGGACCTAAAGCGGTGGGGAACATCGTTTGCCCGACGGGGAGTTACACTAAGTAACAAGTGATGGTTCCAATAGTTCCTGAGTGAACTAGTGTTGAGATGATGGATGGATGGTACCACATATGCATTGCATAGAGTCGTTGTGTCGGTCTCTGTGCATTTGCATAAATCATGAATGGATTAATTTTGTGTGGAATTGTGATTGGAATTGATGAGTGGTGTATATATATATATATATATATATATATATATATATTGTGTTGGTGATAATTGTATTGTGCGTGATTGATATGCATTGGTGATGGATATATGAGATATGCGTTGTGTTGTTTAGCATTTGAATTCTGGTGTAAGTTGTGGTGAGAACATTTACGTGTGTATTTTTGTGTTATTATATAATTATATGCAATTATATTATGATTGTGTTTCTCACCCTTCTGCTATTTTAATGCTCTATGAGGCATTGCAGATTAGTTTGCTGGAGGTCTTTTTGTGAAGCTTAGGTCTTCATTCTTTTGTCGGTCGGCTCTGATATGTAGCACCGGGTAGTCGGGGAGTTCGTTGTGATTTATGTGTATATGTATATATATATATATATATATATATATATATATATATATATATATATATATATATCATTTGGATTGTATATGTATGGATCTGTGTATGACAGACAAACTTTTTATGTGATATATATATATGAGACTCAGTTGCAGATTTTCTGTTTTATTCTGTATCTGAATTGTGGGCAGTAGGAACTAAGTTCCTCTATTAATTGCTACCTGATTGTTGCATATCATTATGAGCAGGGTTATTGTGTTTTGTCTCAATTGATGTGACGCCTTCGTCTATGCCATGAATATTTAATTATACTCTGATGAAATTTTTATCGCTTTAATTATATTGGGGGTATAGATTAGGGGTGTTACATTAAGTGGTATCAGAGCCAGTCTGTGTCAGTTTGTGTCAGTCCTTGTTGGTCTTTGTGGTTCGGTGAGCTGTTTGTTTAACCATAGTTGCTGTTATTAGAAATGAACAGAATATGGCTGGCAGGAATGACGTTGCTTTGGCTGCTGCTATGCAAGCTATGGCTCGGGCTGTGCAGGGTGCACCTAATGCTGCTGGGAATGATGAGTTCAGGAAGAACAAACCGCCTGTCTTCAAAGGGAGGCATGACCCTGATGGTGCTCAGATTTGGCTTAAGGAGATTGAAAGGATCTTTCGAGTGATGGATTATGCTGAGGATCAGAAGGTAAGACTGGGTACTCACATGTTGCAGGAGGAAGCGGATGACTGGTGGGTTAGTACTCGTCAGGTGTTGGAAGCTGCAGAGGAAGAAGTCACTTGGGCTTTGTTTAGTGTTGAGTTTCTGAGGAAGTATTTTTCCGAAGATGTTAGAGGAAAGAAGGAAATAGAGTTCTTGGAATTGAAACAAGGTAATATGTCTGTTGTTGATTATACTGCTAAGTTTGTGGAGCTTATGCAGTTTTATCCACATTATGCTGAAGCGACTGTGGAGTTTTCTAAGTGTGTGAAGTTTGAGAGCGGATTGCGTCCTGAGATTAAACAGGCAATTGGTTATCAGAGAATTCGAAGGTTTTCTGATTTGGTGGATTGTTGTAGGATTTATGAAGAAGATAGCAAAGCTCGTTCTACTCACTATAAGAGTGTGAACGAAAGGAAAGGGAAACAACTATTTCGTAGTGGTCCTTATGTAACACCAGCTGATAAGGGTAAACAAAGGGGAAATTTTGAGAAAAGGTCAAGTGGAGGAGGCATGTCTAATTCTCCGAGATGTTTTAGGTGTGGTGAATTAGGACATCGTCAGTTTGAATGCAGAAAAGATATGAGGAAGTGTTCCAATTGTGGAGGTTTAGGACATGTAGCGGCTGAGTGCAAGAGGAAGAATGTGGCAAAGTGTTTCAACTGTGGTGAACCTGGTCATATTAGCACAAAGTGTCCGAAACCGAAGCAAGCTCCAGATGGTGGGAAAGTATTTGCATTAGCAGGGACTCAGACTACAAGTGCAGACCGTCTGATCAGAGGTACTTGTTTTATTAATAGTACACCTTTAGTTGCTATTATTGATACTAGAGAGACTCATTCGTTTATTTCGTCTGAGCGCACGAAGCGTTTGAATATTTTGTTGTCCTCGATGGATGGAGAGATGGTTATTGATACTCCAGCAATGGGGTCAGTAACTACTTCTTTGGTTCGTTTAAGTTGTCCTTTGACCATTTATGGTAAAGATTTTGAGATGGATTTGGTGTGTTTGCCGTTGAAGGGTTTAGATGTGGTTTTGGGAATGAATTGGTTACAGTTTAATCAAGTTCATATTGATTGTTATCATAAGCTGGTAAGATTTCCTTCTCTTGAAGAAGATGAAGAGTCGAGTTTCTTATCTACCAAAGAGTTGAAGAAACTTTTGGCGGATGAAGCTCAGTTGTTTGGGTTGTTTGCATCGTTGACTGTGGATAGTCAAGTTTCACTTGATGTGTTTCCTGTTGTGTGTGATTTTTCAGAAGTGTTTCCTGAGGATATTTCGGACTTGCTGCCAGAGAGAGAGGTGAAGTTTTCTATAGATCTAGTTCCTGGTACTTGACCTGTATCTATGGCACCTTATCGTATGTCGGCATCTGAGTTAGTTGAGTTAAAGAAGCAGTTGAATGAATTGTTAGAAAAGAGGTTTGTGAGGCCAAGTGTGTCGCCTTGGGGTGCTCCAGTTTTATTGGTGAAAAAGAAAGATGGAAGTATGTGACTGTGTGTTGATTATCGCTAGTTGAATAAAGTGACGATTAAGAATAAGTATCCTCTTCCAAGAATTGATGATTTGATGGACCAGTTGGTAGGTGCGTGTGTGTTTAGTAAGATTGATTTGAGATCAAGTTATCATCAGATTAGGGTGAAAGAGGAAGATATTCAGAAGACGACTTTTAGGACATGATACGGTCATTATGAATATTCTGTGATGCCGTTCGGGGTTTCTAATGCGCCAGGTGTGTTTATGGAGTACATGAATTGATGCGTGTTTTTTTCGCAAGTGTACGAACGCGTCAGAGTAATATAAAAGATTATCGTATCCACAGAGACCAAGTGTCAATCTATCGCTATCTATTGTTAAGGTGTGTATCTAAGGTGATTGAAAATAGTAGTTTTGAAGAGTGCACGGTAGTAAATAAAGTAATTAAAATTAATTGATAAAGACAGGTTCGAATGCAATTCACACAACCAATTGATAATCCAAGTACTTGCTAATAGAACTACTTACGGGCAATGTTTTCTACTTTGAAAAGAACTAATTTGACAGGAACTGTCGCTTTCGCGTATTCAGAACCGAGTTGTACCCCCTAATCAAACCCTCTTATTGTCACGGATAAAAAGGCGCGCATTGCGTTAGAGTAGTAAACCTATTTTTAAGAAATATAGTATCTTGACCAAGTTGAAAAGTATTTTAACCTGGATTTTCTAAAAAAAAGAGGTTCTTACGAACCAGACTTTAAACTTCTTAACGCGTCCGACAATGGTTTTAAAATCTCTTTTCCTTTTAAATTAAAAACTCCTAATAAACTAAACAAAGCGCTTTCGCTGTTTTTGAAATGGTTTAAAAACAATTAAGTTTAGATAGGCGTTGGACGGCTTTCGATCTTACCCAACGGACTTTAAGAACAGGAAAACTTATATTGAAAGTTAAAATAGCCCTTAAGTGTTTCCACTAACAATTGTACAGATTATCGATTCGGTTATGATCTTCACATTCTAACCTTTATAAAATTAGCCAGACATGGTAAAGTAAAAGTTCATTTTTAGATTTTTCATAAAAAAGTATTTAAGTGCGAGTGCGGAAAGTAAATGAAAGTAGTGCGAGTGCGGAAAGTAAATGAAAGTAGTGCGAGTGCGGAAAGTAAATGAAAGTAGTGCGAGTGCGGAAAGTAAATGAAAGTAGTGCGGTGCGGAAAGTAAATGAGAGTAGTGCGAGTGCGGAAAGTAAATGAAATTAAAAGACAATGCAAGAAATAAAGTTGACAAAAAGGTAAAGTAATAAAAACCTGCTCCAATCGGAGTGGTTGAATAAAATGCGAACTGAAAGTAAAATGGCGGCAGGATTAACTTCCTTCCAGAGTGCTCCAAGACTCAATCTCACAGGCTCTTACAGACTCGATCTCTCGAATGTAGTAACACCTCGATGTGAAGCGATTACCACTATTACACTGATATATGCTTATGAACAACTAAGCTTGGATGAAGAAAAACGAAAATCTAAAGTCCTATTTATAGGCAAGGAAACATGTGGAAAAGACAAGGATGCCCCTAGCATTTGAATTTGGGAGGGAACTCGTTTTGTTCTTGTGGCGCCCGCCACAACACCATGGCGCCCGCCATGAGTGTAAACTTGCTTGGGCAGTTGGAGATCGTGGGGAAAAACAGTTGGGAGGAGTTTGAGACATGGCCACGTCATGGAAGACCCTGTGGCGGCCGCCATAGTGGATGCCATAAGTGTAAAATGCTGATTTTCTCTATTTTAGCTCATTTCGACTTCCTTTTCGCTCCTTTTCTCGCTCGGGGCTCTGATTAGACTAAAAACCTGAAAACAAAGAAAAACATAATAATAACATAATAAAATGACATTAAAAGACTAAGAATGCATGCGAAATCGGAGTCAAAAATACGGTGAAATTCAGTGTCATCAAATTCTCCCACACTTAGACCTTTGCTTGTCCTCAAGCAAAACATTTAAAGCTCAAAGTAAGAAAACTAGTGCTGACACGTGATTCGGGCAAAAAGGGCTTCTAAGTTCAAGTCAGGATGCAGTGACAGGTACTAAGTGAACCAAGGGTATCGTAATGACACTTATCCGCAGAGGCGGACATAAACTTCATTCTTATATTAATCAACCGTACCATCCCACAATAACTAGGCCTACCTCTTCATCTCTTTTTTGGGTCCTTTTCATTCAGGCGCAATCACATTAAGCCCGTTATCCGTACATGTTTCATAGTAGAGTGACCTGTTAGTGATTCTGATCCAAAACATAGGGTTTCTGGCACATAAGACAGTGTAAACCCTTTTATTTAACCCAAATGCAGTTGTGGGGGATCGGATCGTAATCCGCCCTACCGAGTTCAGCGCCAGATACCTCTGAACCAACTAACAATGGGTGAGCTAAAATTATATTTTTTTGTGTGGCAACAATTCAACTTTTTGGGTTAAACGACCTTGTGAGGGTCATCTATCCGGAGTTTGCCTTATTCTTTATTTATTTTACTGGATCACTCACTTATGTTCATCGGTCCCCTACGTAGAACATGCTTAGGCCGGAGCTGACTGCAGAAATAAACTACTTAGGACAAATTTGGAAATGATGATTAAGGCCATGGTACATGGGGTTTTAGAATGATTCCTATATTCGTGAAGTCTACGGTGCTAAAACGATACTAATGTTTCAAAAAGTTCACCTAAGTCACCACATCCTAATCCAAACCTGTCTTAAAGCCCAAAAAACGTGTAGAACAACAATGTTTTCTTTTTGCAAAAATTTTTTTTTTTTTTTTTTTTTTTTTTTTTTTTTTTAGGGCTAAAGAAATGGGAAAAAAAATGAGGGTGCACTAGAGATACACTGTACTGGTGACTCGTCAGACTCATGCATTTTCTAGAAAAAAGACATAGACAAAAACAAGAAATAAACAACTAACTAAAAAAATGGAAATAGAAAGCAATAAAATAGAAAGCAATAAAATCCCCTCCCACACTTAAATCGAACATTGTCCCCAATGTTTCGAAATAAGATAAGGAGAGTAACCTGTAAAACTACTGATGTGGACCACTGGTGCCCTCGTCGTCCTGCTGGGAATGCCTGGGACGACGGGATCTGCTACGATGCTGGTCTCTCCGGTCCAATAGGGCTGATAAGGCTGCCTGGGCATCTCTGACCTGTCGAAGGTTACCTAGAACGGAACCTTGAGTAGCCTCCATAAGCTCGTAATGCCGGCGGTTGAAGTCTTGCTGACGGGATTGCTCGTTTGCTATCGCAAGCAAGGTGCGAGAAACGGACTCGAAGGATCGATCTGTCCTCCGCCGTGATTCTTCCATGAAGCTCATATTATCCGTCAGTTGTTGCTGAATGGTAGAGAGAAGGTCATCTCGCCTTTCTTCTCTAGCCATAAGGTCACGCCACATCTCCTCAGTGACATAGGATCCAGGGACTGAACCTGCAAAAGGGTTAGAGGAAGAGGGTGCGGTGTGTGGTGGTGAAGGATGATGGGGGGACACATGAGGTATGGGAGACTGATCTCTCCGCTCAAATTCTTCGTCAGTGTCGTGTCCCTCCGTATCAGGAATATTAGGAGGAAGTGGACCTAGAACAGGTGGAGCATTTAAATCATAGGTCCAGTTCCTTTCATTACGTACATCGGTACGTCTACTGCAGGGCAAGGCAACAGATGGGATAGCTACACCATGGATCATCAATACAAAACCACCCTCTCTTCTCGCTCGGCACAATTTCATATCTTTTAGAAATTTTAGGTTGATTGTGCGAGGAGTTAAGGGCTCTAGTGTGGCGATCTCATTGTTCAGGTTTAGTGCCCGAGCAATAGACGTAATTAGTCCTCCAAAAACAATCGGTCCTGCTTTATTAATAGTAACAGACATGTGATAAAGCATAAACGGGACCGGATTGATTCTTCTATTTGTGAGACTTCCTTGTAAAAACTGAAGCTCTTTAGCATTAACCTTATTTGGATTATCCCGGCCAAAAATAGTACATGCCAACAGGTATCTAAAAACTCTGATGGCCGGGTTGTGGATGGTCGATGCAAGAATTCCTTCAAAAGAAGTTATTAAATTATTTGACAATCTCTGCCAAAAAAGAAATGCATCGACCGACCATCCGTCATCCAAAGGGGTTTCACAAATAGCACCTTCCCAAAGAGGAATTCCTAACAGACTTGTTAGTTCGTTGGTACTGTACTTATATTCTATTCCAAACATTCTAAATTGGACAGTACCGACTGTGCTAGCAGTGTTAGGGTGGACAGTGTAGATCAAAGAACTTAAAAACTCAACTGTCAGTTTCTCAAAGGTTGGTTCTCGGTTTTCAAAAATAGAGTGCAGTCCCAAAAAATCAAGTAAATGATAAACACTATGATAAATACCCAAGGTATAGAGACAGTTGTCGTCCACGTACCTCGTCGAGAGAATTTCTCGACCTTGAAGCCTTTGAATATTCCTCCTCTGCCTATCCCCGGGTTTTCCTTCTCGCAAAATATATCCTTCGAACTCCATAGCTTGCTCCTTGAATTGATTTGAAGATAGTGAAGATGGGTTTAAATATAAGTTGGTAAAGGTGAGATTTTTATGGATTTTAATTGGTGGAATTTCAATTGGAAGTTTGAAAGGGTTAATGGATAGTGGGTATTAAATAAAGGTGGGAGCTTTTGTGAGTTTTAATGGAGTTTTGGAAGAGGAAAAAAATGGGTTTTGGGAGTTTGGAGGTTCAAAAATGGTGGAAGATGTAGTTCTCCCCCGTATTTACCAGGACGCCGTGGCGGGCGCCATAAGGCTATGGCGGGCGCCATAAGGTCATTTTCGGACCTGGGCCAAAATTTTGAATTTTGGAATGGGCCTCTCTTACCTTTTGCGTCTCGGGGGTCCCGATAGCGTTCTCATTTGCTTTCTTCTTCAACACGGGACTTGCACAATTTTTGTGGAAATAAAAATCAAATATTGAGAAAAATAACATTATTATTGGATATATATATATAAAAGGAAAAATAAAAACACACATAATATATATATATATATATATATAATCAAAGTACATAGGGAATATAGGAAATGCGAAAATACGAAATGTGTCCAGATATGCTAAAAAGAAAACGCAGAAATACTGAATAGTAAATAATAGAGTAGTAAGTCAGGGCAATATGATCAATCAGCTGGCTCCTCTGCCTGGCTGGATCCACGAAGCTCAGCGATCTCGCGATGAAGCTCTCCGATCTCCTGGTATAAAGAGTCTGCCTCAGTAGCATGAGTGAGATCAGATACCTCAATCTGCAAAGCAAGATCAGCTACCTCCTGCTTGAGCTTGGCAGTCTCTCTGCGGAGCTCAACAACCTGGGTGTATAAATCGGGTGGCTGCAAAGACAAATTATTAGATAATACAGTGATTTTGGGAGACGGAGGTGTAGGGGTGTACTCAGCAATAGGAGGCGATCTAGGCTCCTCAATAGTCTCTCCATAACCCTCCAAAGCATATCTCCAATTAGCTGGGTCATGAACACTGGTCATCATCGAATCAGGCAGCAAAAAGTAATGAACAGCCTCGTTGTCGATCAACAATCTGAACTGGTTGGGGTTTGCAGAGGCTCTCCTTATCAACCCTCTGTCTAGGCAGAAATCAACGTCCATGGTGGTGTATTCACAGAAAACCCTGAGATGTAACAACTTACGCGAAAGGCCTAAAGCAGCAGCAATCTGGGTAACAATACCTCCCACATGAATAATACCTACTGATGACCTGGCAATACTGCTAAGACCTTTCAGCAGAAAGTTCCCACATGCCACAGGACGTGACTGGGTCGCACAAAACAGTAGAAAGATCTCCTCCTCACTAAGCAAGGTCTCAGCATCTGGCAATCCAAAGAAAGAGTGTGCTATGATCATCTGAAAATACCTCAATGCAGGGTTGTGGATAACATGTGAGAACTGGGTGGAAGGATCCTGACTCCCCCCACCAGAGATATCACTCCAGAACTTCTCCACTTCCCTACTCAGAAAGTATCCCATAGGTGTCTCAGGAATAGCATCAGGGGTCGTCTGAAAACCTAATAAATCACCAAACTCCTTATGAGTGAAGGAGTACTCAGTCCCAAATAACCTGAAAACAGCACATCCATCTGGTCCGGCCCAGGGGTCATAAGAAAACGAGCTGAGGAACTCCAAAGTGAGGTTCCTATAGGTGTTGTTCAGGTCGTCGAACTGGTCCCATTGAAGCTGGTGGCATAAGAATCTGACACTAGGCTCAATGCCTAAAGCCTCCATGCAAGCCTGATCTGGGTACCTCGTAGGTGCCATAGGACGTCTGAAGTGGACAAAGTAACGCTCTCTCTGGGCGTCATTCCTGAAAGTCACATGCATGTCGTCAAAGTTCTGCATTCTGCACAGAGTTAGGAAGAAAGTCCTGTAAAACACAAACATTTTAAACATTAGTCCTGACAAAATATAACAAGAATAAAATAAAACAAAATGTAGAAAGAGTAAATAAGGTAAGAAAATCATGGGTTGCCTCCCATGCAGCGCTTGTTTAACGTCGTTAGCTTGACGACTGGAACTTATACATCTCTTGTCGGGATTGGTGGATCACTTAGAGTGTGGCTGGAGTAGGTTGTTGGAATGTCTCCTCCTTCGTAGAGCTTCAGTCTTTGTCCATTGACGATGAATGGTTTACATGTCTCGTTTTTGATTTCAACAGCTCCAGACCTCAGAATTTTTGATACTTTGAAGGGGCCAGTCCATCTTGAACGGAGCTTTCCTGGGAAGAGTCGTAGCCTAGAATTGAACAGGAGAACAGGGTCGCCTAAGTTGAAGTCTTTTCTTACGATTCTTTTGTCGTGCCAAGCTTTTGTTCTTTCTTTGTATATTATGGCATTCTCGTAGGCTTGCTGTCTGAGTTCTTCCAATTTGTGGATGTCAAGGATACGTTTCTCACCAGCAGTTAGGTAATCCAAATTTAAAGTTTTAATGGCCCAATAGGCCTTATGCTCTAACTCTAAAGGTAAATGACAAGATTTTCCATAGACTAGTTAGTAGGGGGTTGTTCCTATAGGGGTTTTGAAAGCGGTTCTGTAGGCCCATAAAGCCTCTTGAAGCTTTTGCGACCAATCTTTTCTGGATACAGAGACAGATTTTTCTAAAATTTGTTTAATCTCCCTATTAGATACTTCCACTTGGCCACTAGTCTGTGGGTGATATGGTGTTGCTACTCTATGCTTAACTCCATACTTGCTTAAAAGCTTATCAAATATTCTTGATATGAAGTGAGATCCTCCATCACTTATAACTAAACGGGGTGTTCCAAATCTGGGGAATATACAATTTTTAAATAATTTAATCACTACTCTAGTGTCGTTTGTGGGTGCAGCTATCGCTTCAATCCACTTAGACACGTAGTCTACTGCAACTAAGATATACTTGTTTCCTAAAGATGGTGGGAATGGTCCCATGAAATCTATACCCCATACGTCGAAGAGTTCTACTTCTTGGATGTTTCTTAAAGGCATTTCGTCGCGTCTTGATATATTTCCTGTGCGTTGGCATCTATCACATTTGACAATGTAAGCATGGACATCACACCACATGGTAGGCCAGAATAGGCCAGCTTGAAGAATATTGGCGTAGGTCTTAGAGGTGCTTGCATGTCCACCATAAGGTGCAGAGTGACAATGCTGAATTATACTTTCTACCTCGTCTTCTGGAACGCAACGGCGGAAAATTCCATCTTTACCTCTCTTGAAAAGAAGTGGCTCATCCCAATAGAAATTTCTAACATCACTTACGAACTTCTTCTTCTTGTGGTAATCGAGATCAGGGGGTATGATATCAGCGGCTAGGTAATTAACAAAATCAGCGTACCAGGGCATGTTACTTACAGCTAAGGATTTTTGGAAGTGCTCATGAGGGTCTGGTTCTTTATCTTCAATGGTTTCCAACTGGGCTATCAATCTATCATAGGCAAAATCATCATTTATGGGTACTAATTCAGGATTCAGGTATTCTAGCCTAGATAGGTGATCGGCTACTACATTTTCTGTGCCTTTTTTATCTCGGATATCTAAGTCGAACTCTTGTAGCAACAAAATCCATCGAAGTAACCTGGGTTTAGCATCTTTTTTACTTAGTAGGTAACGGATGGCAGCATGATCGGTGTAAACTATAATTTTGGCTCCTACTAGATATGATCTAAATTTGTCTATAGCGAAAACTACAGCTAGGAGTTCTTTCTCGGTTGTTGCGTAATTGAGCTGGGCGGCGTCTAGGGTTCTACTGGCATAATATATTACATGTAATCTTTTATCTTTTCTCTGACCTAGAACGGCTCCTACAGCGTAATCACTGGCGTCACACATTATCTCAAACGGTTCAGACCAATCAGGGGGTTTCATAATGGGTGCTGAAATCAATGCTTGCTTCAAAAGGTTGAATGCTTCATTGCATTTTTCATCAAAGATGAATTCAGCATCTTTCATTAATAGGCCAGTTAAAGGTTTTGTTATTTTGGAGAAGTCCTTGATGAAACGGCGGTAGAATCCAGCGTGTCCAAGGAAACTTCTAACTTCCCTGATAGTCTTGGGGGGTTTTAGGTTCTCTATAACTTCTATTTTTGCTTTATCTACCTCTATACCTCTTTCGGAGATTATATGTCCTAAAACAATTCCTTCAGTCACCATGAAATGGCATTTTTCCCAATTCAGCACAAGGTTCACCTCCACACATCTTTCCAGGATTTTCTCAAGGTTGATAAGACAATTTTGGAAATCAAAACCGCAAACCGAGAAATCATCCATAAATACTTCCATGATTCCATCTAGATAATCTGCAAAGATTGACATCATGCAACGTTGGAAAGTAGCAGGGGCATTACAGAGTCCAAAAGGCATTCGTCTGTAGGCAAAAGTTCCAAAAGGGCATGTAAAGGTAGTTTTTTCTTGATCTTCTGGATGTATAGGTATTTGAAAGAATCCCGAATACCCGTCTAGATAGCAGAAGTAAGAGTGTCTGGAAAGACGTTCTAACATCTGGTCTATGAACGGTAAAGGGAAATGATCCTTCCTAGTTGCTTTATTTAACTTTCTATAGTCTATGCACATACGCCAACCTCCTTCTATCCGCTTTGCTATTTGTTCACCTTTCTCATTTTGCACAACTGTGATGCCTCCCTTCTTGGGTACCACATGCACAGGGCTCACCCACTTACTGTCCGAGATCTGATATATTATACCTGCTTCAAGCAACTTCAGAACTTCCTTTTTGACAACATCACTCAGTATAGGGTTTATCCTTCTCTGGTGCTCTCTGGAAGGTTTTGAATCTTCTTCGAGCGAAATCCGATGCATGCATACGGATGGACTTATACCTTTCAGATCAGAGATATTATATCCTAAGGCTGAGGGATATCTTCGTAAAACGTCCAAGAGTTGATCTGTTTCTTTTTGTCTCAAGGCAGCACTAACTATAACCGGACGATTCATTTCTTCATCAAGAAACTCATATCTCAGGTTCTTAGGTAGTTCCTTAAGTTCCAAGGCTGGTTTAATAGGGCAAGGCATAGGATCTGGGGTAAGGGATAAACATTCGTAAAGGTTATCATCGATGTAGGGTTTCTTATAATTGTCATCTTCCAAAATAAGAGTTGATGGCAGCTTAATTGTTTCAATGACTTCTTCTTGCTCTAACTCCCTAACACATTCATCAATGATATCTATCGCATAACACGCATCTCCTATCACAGGTGCCATAAGAAATTTTGAAAGTATAAATTCTATCTTCTCGTTCCCTACCTCAAAGGTTAGCTTCCCCTTTTTGACATCTATTATGGCTCCAGCAGTCGATAAGAATGGTCTACCTAGAAGAATTGGTATGTCATCATCTTCTTTAATGTCCATGACAACAAAATCAGTAGGGATAAACAGCTGACCTATCCTAACAGGGACGTCTTCAAGTATGCCTATCGGATATTTAACAGATCTATCGGCTAATTGAAGTGACATCTTGGTAGGTTGCAACTCTCCTAAATTTAACCTTTCGCAAACCGCTAAGGGCATTAAGCTCACACTAGCTCCTAAGTCTAGAAAAGCTTTTTCGATGACATGACTCCCCAAAGTACAAGGAATGGAAAAGTTTCCAGGATCTTTATCCTTTTTTGCTAATTTATTTTCGGCAATAGAATTACATTCCAAGGGTTTCGGATCATCAAGTCTACGTTTATTGGTAAGGATGTCTTTGAGAAACTTTGCGTAGGATGGTATTTGGGTAATGGCTTCTGTGAACGGGATTTCTACGTGAAGTTTTTCTATAACTTTAATGAATTTCTGATACTGATTATTGATCTGGGTTTGTTTAAGTCTTTGCGGATATGGTATTGGTGGTTTGTATGGCGGGGGTGGTATATAGGTTTTGTTTTTGGGTTCTTCTCCTTTTTCTTGACTTTCCTGGTTTACAGATTCCTCTGGTTTCTTCTTTTTATCTGGGATGTTGTCATCTTCCTTAGAAGTTTTGGGATCACTCAACCTCGGGTTACAAGGTTCATCATAAGCGGTCCCACTTCGTAGGGTAATGGCATTTGCTTGTCCTTTCGGGTTTTGTTGAGGTTGTCCAGGGAATTGTCCTCCAGGTGTGGTCTGAGGGGCTTGGTTTAAAGCTACCTGCGAGATTTGGGTTTCAAGCATCTTATTGTGAGTGATTATTTGGTCAACCTTGGTTCCTAACTGGGTAATTAGTTCGTTAACATGAACGTTTTGGTTCATGAACTCCTTGTTTTGTTGGATTTGAGCAGCGACAAAATTATCCACGATTTTCTCAAGGCTCGGTTTTGGTGGTACAGGTTGCATAGGTTGATTTGATCTTGGGGCTTGATAACTTGATTGTCTCGGAGGGGCAGTATTTTGGATAGGGTTATTATTCTTATAGGAAAAGTTTGGGTGATTCCTCCATCCAGGGTTATAGGTATTTGAAAATGGGTTTCCTTGGGTGTAGTTCACTTGTTCAGAGCTGGTCTCGTTTAACAGACTGCATTCTGCGGATTGGTGTCCTTTCGTCCCACATATCTCACAATCTGACGAAACTGCGGCTGCAGTATTCGGGGTTGTACACATATGCTCAACTTTTAGGGCTAATGCGTCCATTTTAGCTTGCATCATGTCTATAGAGCTTAACTCATGTATTCCTCCTTGGGCTTCCTTCTTTTCCACTGTCGCTCGTTCTACTCCCCACGATTGATGGTTTTGGGCCATATCTTCGATAAGGGCACTGGCTTCAGGGTAAGGTTTGTTCATCAGTGCGCCACCTGCGGCGGCGTCGATGGTCATCTTAGTGTTATAATGAAGTCCATTATAGAAGGTTTGAATGATTAACCAATTTTCTAAACCATGATGTGGACATGCTCTTAACAGCTCTTTATATCTCTCCCAGGCTTCGAACAACGATTCTCCTTGGTTTTGGGTAAATCTAGTTATTTGGTTTCGAAGAACAGCGGTCTTACTCGGGGGAAAATATCTGGCAAGGAATACTTTTCTAAGGTCTTCCCAACTTGTTATGGAATTTGGTGGAAGGGAATCTAACCAAGATAGGGCCTTATCTCTGAGGGAGAAAGGAAATAATCTTAAGCGAATCGCCTCAGGAGGGGCTCCATTGGTTTTAAAGGTGTCTGCTAGTTGGAGAAAGTTTTTCAAATGTTGGTTTGGGTTCTCTGTAGCAAGACCTGCGAATTGTCTCTGCTGTACCAACTGCAGCAGGGATGGTTTAAGTTCAAAATTGTTAGCTGGTATGGCTGGATTTACTATACTAGAACTAGGTTCCTCGTTGGATGGTTGGGCGAAATCCTTAAGAGGTCTTTGATTTTGATCTTCGGCCATAGCTTTCCTAAGTTTACGGAAATATAAACGTGTGCGAGCGTAACGTTCTGGTTCAGCTAGAGGGTCTACTAAACTACCGGTACTACGAGTTTTTCGCATTGACCGGCGGGTAACTTCCTTAGTCTAAACGGTATAACAACAGGGTACGAAATTTGACGAAATTGGTCCCCGGCAACGGCGCCAAAAACTTGATGCGTGTTTTTTTCGCAAGTGTACGAACGCGTCAGAGTAATATAAAAGATTATCGTATCCACAGAGACCAAGTGTCAATCTATCGCTATCTATTGTTAAGGTGTGTATCTAAGGTGATTGAAAATAGTAGTTTTGAAGAGTGCACGGTAGTAAATAAAGTAATTAAAATTAATTGATAAAGACAGGTTCGAATGCAATTCACACAACCAATTGATAATCCAAGTACTTGCTAATAGAACTACTTACGGGCAATGTTTTCTACTTTGAAAAGAACTAATTTGACAGGAACTGTCGCTTTCGCGTATTCAGAACCGAGTTGTACCCCCTAATCAAACCCTCTTATTGTCACGGATAAAAAGGCGCGCATTGCGTTAGAGTAGTAAACCTATTTTTAAGAAATATAGTATCTTGACCAAGTTGAAAAGTATTTTAACCTGGATTTTCTAAAAAAAAGAGGTTCTTACGAACCAGACTTTAAACTTCTTAACGCGTCCGACAATGGTTTTAAAATCTCTTTTCCTTTTAAATTAAAAACTCCTAATAAACTAAACAAAGCGCTTTCGCTGTTTTTGAAATGGTTTAAAAACAATTAAGTTTAGATAGGCGTTGGACGGCTTTCGATCTTACCCAACGGACTTTAAGAACAGGAAAACTTATATTGAAAGTTAAAATAGCCCTTAAGTGTTTCCACTAACAATTGTACAGATTATCGATTCGGTTATGATCTTCACATTCTAACCTTTATAAAATTAACCAGACATGGTAAAGTAAAAGTTCATTTTTAGATTTTTCATAAAAAAGTATTTAAGTGCGAGTGCGGAAAGTAAATGAAAGTAGTGCGAGTGCGGAAAGTAAATGAAAGTAGTGCGAGTGCGGAAAGTAAATGAAAGTAGTGCGAGTGCGGAAAGTAAATGAAAGTAGTGCGAGTGCGGAAAGTAAATGAAAGTTGTGCGGTGCGGAAAGTAAATGAAAGTAGTGCGAGTGCGGAAAGTAAATGAAATTAAAAGACAATGCAAGAAATAAAGTTGACAAAAAGGTAAAGTAATAAAAAGCTGCTCCAATCGGAGTGGTTGAATAAAATGCGAACTGAAAGTAAAATGGCGGCAGGATTAACTTCCTTCCAGAGTGCTCCAAGACTCAATCTCACAGGCTCTTACAGACTCGATCTCTCGAATGTAGTAACACCTCGATGTGAAGCGATTACCACTATTACACTGATATATGCTTATGAACAACTAAGCTTGGATGAAGAAAAACGAAAATCTAAAGTCCTATTTATAGGCAAGGAAACATGTGGAAAAGACAAGGATGCCCCTAGCATTTGAATTTGGGAGGGAACTCGTTTTGTTCTTGTGGCGCCCGCCACAACACCATGGCGCCCGCCATGAGTGTAAACTTGCTTGGGCAGTTGGAGATCGTGGGGAAAAATAGTTGGGAGGAGTTTGAGACATGGCCACGTCATGGAAGACCCTGTGGCGGCCGCCATAGTGGATGCCATAAGTGTAAAATGCTGATTTTCTCTATTTTAGCTCATTTCGACTTCCTTTTCGCTCCTTTTCTCGCTCGGGGCTCTGATTAGACTAAAAACATGAAAACAAAGAAAAACATAATAATAACATAATAAAATGACATTAAAAGACTAAGAATGCATGCGAAATCGGAGTCAAAAATACGGTGAAATTCAGTGTCATCATGAATCGTATTTTCCACGAGCATTTGGATCGATTTGTCGTTGTATTCATTGATGACATATTAATTTATTCCAAGTCCCGGGAGGAGCACGAGGAGCATTTGCGTGTTCTGTTGCAAATTTTGAAGGAAAAGAGACTTTTTGCCAAATTGTCCAAGTGTGAGTTCTGGTTGTCAGAAGTGAGTTTTCTTGGACACGTAATTTCAGGTAATGGTATTGTTGTGGATCCATCTAAAGTAGAAGCAGTTCTACAATGGGAGGCTCCTAGATCTGTTACTGAAATTAGAAGCTTTTTGGGTTTAGCTAGATATTATCGAAGGTTCATTGAAGGCTTTTCTAAGTTAGCACTTCCTTTGACCCAGTTGACTTGTAAAGGGCAAGCGTTCATTTAGGATATTCGGTGTGAGGAAAGTTTTAGTGAGCTGAAGAAAAGATTGACGATAGCTCCAATTCTGATTTTGCCGAATCCTAGTGAACTGTTTGTGGTATATTGTGATGCGTCCTTGATTGGTCTAGGTGGTGTGCTGATGCAAGAAGGTAAGGTCGTGGCTTATGCTTCGAGGCAGTTGAGGGTGCATGAGAAAAATTACCCTACTCATGATCTGGAATTAGCGGTTGTGGGTTTTGTGTTGAAAATTTGGAGACATTATCTCTATGGTACAAGATTCGAAGTCTTTAGTGATCATAAAAGTTTGAAATACTTGTTTGATCAGAAAGAGTTGAATATGAGTCAACGTAGATGGTTGGAATTTTTGAAGGACTACGACTTTAGCTTGAATTATCATCCTGGTAAAGCTAATGTGGTAGCGGATGCGTTGAGCCGGAAATCGTTGCATATGTCTGTTTTGATGATTAAAGAGTGGGAACTTTTGGAATCGTTTAGGGATTTGAGTTTGGTGTGCGAATTGACGTCTGACAGTGTAAGGCTTGGTATGTTGAAGGTTACTAATGATTTTCTGTTGACCGTTAGCGAGAAATAGAAATTGGATGTGAAATTTGTGGATTTGATGTTGGTTGGAGAAAAAGATGCAAGTAGTGATTTTAGAGTGGATGATAAAGGTGTTTTGAGGTTCCAAGGTAGAATTTGTATTCCTGATGTTTCGGATTTGAAAAGGATGATTTTGGAGGAAGGACACTGGAGTAATTTGAGTATACATCCGAGAGCTAATAAGATGTATCAAGATTTGAAGAAGATCGTTTGGTGGTCTGGATTAAAGAGAGATGTGGCTCAGTTTGTGTATTCATGTTTGACGTGTCAGAAGTCGAAGGTAGAACATCTGAGGCCTAGTGGATTGTTGCAACCGTTGGATATTCCTGAGTGGAAATGGGATAACATTTCTATGGACTTTGTGACAGGGTTGCCGAATACACAGAGGGGACATAATGCCATTTGGGTGATTATGGATAGGCTGACTAAATCAGCACATTTCATTCCGATTGACATCAGTTTTTCTTTGGAGAGGTTGGCTGAGATTTATATTAGTGTGATTGTGAAGTTGCATGGTGTTCCTTTGGGTATTATTTCGGATCGAGATCCAAGGTTTACCTCGAGATTTTGGGAAAGTTTACAAAAAGCGTTGGGTTCTAAATTAAGATTGAGTTCGGCTTATCATCCGCAGACGGATGGACAGACGGAGAGAACGATTCAGTCGTTGGAAGATTTGTTGCGGGCTTGTGTTCTTGAACAAGGTGGCGCGTGGGATAGTTATCTTGCGTTGATTGAATTCACGTATAACAACAGTTTCCATTCGAGTATTGGAATGGCACCGTTTAAGGCGTTATATGGACGAAGATGTCGAACACCGTTGTGTTGGCACGAATCTGGTGAGAGTTCGATGGTTGGACCGAAATTGATTCAACAGACTACAGACAAGGTGAAACTTATTTGTGAGAAAATGAAGGCTTCTCAGAGTAGGCAAAAGATTTATCATGATCGAAGGAGGAAAGATCTTGAGTTTCAAGAGAGCGATCATGTATTTTTTAGAGTTACGCCGGTAACGGGTGTTGGTCGCGCATTGAAGTCGAAGAAGCTTACTTCTCAGTTTATTGGTCCTTACCAGATATCCGCGAGAGTGGGTGCTGTGGCTTATCGGCTGGCGTTGCCGCCGAGTCTTTCAAATTTGCATGATGTGTTCCATGTTTCATAGCTTCGGAAGTATGTTCCGGATCCGTCGCATTTGATTCCGATGGATGAGGTTGAGGTAAGGGAGAACCTTACGGTTGAGGCATTATCGGTTAGGATTTTGGATCGCGAGTTGAAGCGGTAAAGAGGCAAGGATATTGCGCTTGTGAAAGTAGCGTGGGGAGGCGTTGCTGAGGGAAATTTGACTTGGGAGTTGGAGAGTCGAATGCGGGAGTCGTATCCAGAGTTGTTTGTCTCAGGTAATATTTTCGAGGACGAAAATTTCTAAATGGGGGAGAGTTGTAACGCCCCAGTTTTAGTTATTTTTATTTAATTGAGTCGTTTTGATGATTTTAGTATTATATTATTTTATTTCTGACTTTTATTTGGAAATATGTTATTTTTCATCATGATTATATTTTATCGCGTTTTGGGAGCGTTTGCGAGATTTTTGAGTGTAGGGGTATTTTGGTCATTTCATTTATTTTCTTAAGTTAGAAACATAAATAGAAATAGAAAGAGAGAAAAATAGAAAGGAAAGAAAAAGAGAAGAAGAAAAAGAGGAAGAAAGTAAAGAAGAGAAGAAAAGAGAGAAAACTTGGAAAATCTAGGAATCGATCAACCTACTTTTCAAACGCGATTTAATCGGGTAAGGGTGTGAAACTCGATTATACTATGTTTGTGTATGATTATGTATGTTTGTGTGGAAGTTTTATGGGTTTTCAAATATAGGTCGAAATGAGATAAACGAGTAGAAATCGATGTTTTCACGGTCGGAAATCGATATAAATGGTATAGTATGATCACACTGTGTGTATGAACAATCGTTGATATTTGTTTTGCTGTTGGAATTGATTTGGGATGAAAAATAGGATTTTAGGGTTGGGTTTTCAAAGAGGGATTGTTTTGAAAATCGCAGAGCCCGCTCAGCGTGCAGTTGCCCGCTCAGCGCGGTTTTGAAAAAATGCCACCTCACCAGGCAGCGCGGAGCGCGCTCAGCGCGGGAGAGAGGCCGCTTAGCGCGACCTGGGACTTCAAAAATTAATCTGTTTTCTAAATTCCGTAACTTTTGACCCGTAACTCGGATCGGGATGTTCTTTGTACCATTTGAAAGCTTATGAAATGTTCTTTCTTATAAAAATCGTTTTTGAGATTCTTGGCCGATTTATTTATGTCAGGAATTTGGAAACGTGTCATTTTGTCGACCTTTACCATTCTAATTGTGTGTAATTGATGTGTATCATGCAATGTGCTTTTGATATGGATATCATATGACTTGTGTGATGTTATATGACGTGAATGCATGTGTTGAAATGTTGTGATGATGGTTTGTGGCCTAAGGGCAAGTAAATGCAATGTGTTGTATTTGATGATATATGCATGATTATGGATGTGTATATGTGTGCATTTGAATGTCATGAGTCATTGTATACCAAGCATCATGATATGCATTCTTGTGATGTCGTGTGCCCTAGTGGGTGTGAGCGACGAAATGATTCCAGAGGGAATCCACTATAACATCGTGCGCCTTATACAAAGAGGACCTAAAGCGATGATTATAGATGATCGTGCGCCTTATACAAAGAGGACCTAAAGCGATCGGATTGTGCGCCTTATACAAAGAGGACCTAAAGAAATCCATAAACGTCGTGCGTCTTATACCAAGAGGACCTAAAGCGACGGGGAACATCGTTTGCCCGACAGGGAGTTACACTAAGTAACAAGCGATGGTTCCAATAGTTCCTGAGTGAACTAGTGTTGAGATGATGGATGGATGGTACCACATATGCATTGCATAGAGTCGTTGTGTCGGTCTCTGTGCATTTGCATAAATCATGAATGGATTGATTTTGTGTGGAATTGTGATTGGAATTGATGAGTGGTGTATGTATATATATATACTGTGTTGGTGATAATTGTATTGTGCATGATTGATATGCATTGGTGATGGATATATGAGATATGCATTGTGCTGTTTAGCATTTGAATTTTGGTGTAAGTTGTGGTGAGAACATTTTACGTGTGTATTTTTGTGTTATTATATAATTATATGCAATTATATTATGATTGTGTTTCTCACCTTTCTGCTGTTTTAATGCTCTATGAGGTATTGCAGATTAGTTTGCTGGAGGTCTTTTTGTGAAGCTTAGGTCTTCATTCTTTTGTCGGTCGGCTCTGATATGTAGCACCGGGTAGTCGAGGAGATCGTTGTGATTTATGTGTATATGTATATATATATATATATATATATATATATATATATCTTTTGTATTGTATATGTATGGATCTGTGTATGACAGACAAACTTTTTATGTGATATATATATGAGATTCAGTTGCAGATTTTCCGCTTTTATTCTATATCTGAATTGTGGGTAGTAGGAACTAAGTTCCTCTGTTAATTGCTACCTGGTTGTTGCATATCTTTATGAGCAGGGTTATTGTGTTTTGTCTCAATTGATGTGACGCCTTCGTCTATGCCATGAATATTTAATTATACTCTGATGAAATTTTTATCGCTTTAATGATATTGGGGGTATAGATTGGGGGTGTTACAGGTTCTGCGTGGCTGGTAAGGAAAAAGATGATAGCATGAGGTTGCGTGTTAGTCGGCGAGTAGTAGGGAAACTTGCAGTTGTGTTCTAGATAGCTTAAGTTTTGGATTGTGATGAATCGCGAACAATTTGAGAGTTCTTTTGGGTTGGTTGTTGCCACCTGTTGGGATATGGAATCTGGACTGTCACGAGAAGAAATTGTGTATGGATTACTGACAATTGAATAAGGTAACGATTGAGAATAAGTGTCCACTTTCATGAATAGATAACTAGATTGGTTTGGTTGAGTTTGAGTGAAATCACAATTGGTTGGAATGTTTGATAAGAATGGTGAATTGTGTGAGTTGAGGCTTTGATCGATTTAATGTGACTGGTTATGGTTATTATCGTCAGAATAGGCTGTTATTTACTTGGTTAAGCTTGTATACGAGTAACCAATTACCCAGTGAAATTTTTTGAAAAAGCTTTAAGAATTTATATCTTTTGGAATTTGGTTGGGCATTACAACGTACAGTGATGTTATTTGGTGTTAGTAATGCGTCTGTAATGTTTATGGAGTAGATGAATCGTATCTTCCATATTTATTTGGAAGAGTTCGTAGTGGTTTTGATTGATGGTATTTGGATCTGTTATAAACTCAGAGGAAGAACAGGTAGAGTGTTTGAGATTTGAATTACAAGTGTTGAACAGAGACGAAGTTTTATGCTAAGTTATTCAAGTGAGAATTTGGGTTGAAAAAGGTTAGTTTTCTTGGATATGTTATTTCGGATGAGAGTATGGTTAATGGATCCATCGGAAGTAGATGCAGTTCTTCAATGAGAGGCTCTGAAGTTGGTTATGGAAGACTTTGCTAAGTTAGTACTTCTATTATCTCAGTTGACTTGCAAAGGGTGAGTCATTTGTTTTGGATGTTTGTTGTAAGGAAAGTTTTAGAGAGCTAAAGTAGAAGTTGTCTACGGCTCCAGTTTTGATACTGCGTGATCCTGATCAACCGTTTGTGAGGTATTGGGATGCGTCTTTGATGAGTTTGGTCAGTGTGTTAATGCAAGAGGGTAAAGTCGTGGCTTATGCTTTACGACGATTGAGGATTCATAAAAGGATCTATACTATTTTGGATTTGGAATTGGTTGCGATTGTATTGTGTTGGAATATTTGGAGGTATTATCTTTATGGTTCTAGGTTCGAAGTGTTTAGTAATCACAAGAATATTGAGTACCTGTTTGGTCGGAAGGAATATAGTATGAGACAACGAGGATGGTTAGAATTCGTGACGAGTTATGAATTTGGCTTGGATTATCCTTCTGGGAAAAGCTAATGTTGTGCCTGAAGAGTTAAGTCGATAGTATTTGCATATGGTTGTTTTGATGGTCAGAGAATTAAAATTATTTGAGCAATTCCAAGACTTGTGTCTAGTGTGTGAGATAACACAGTAGAGTGTGAGGTTGGGTATATTAAAAGTGAACAGTGATTTTTGGCGAATATGAGAAAGAGTTAGACTTTGGACGTGGGATTGATAGTTTTGATGGTTACGAGTAATCAGAGTACGCAACCAAAGTGTGTTGTGGCACATTTCGTATATGCATGTGTGACTTGTAAGAGTTCATAGGTTGAACATTATGAACATGTAGGAATGATGAGACCATTGGACGTTTCAGAATGAAAGTGTTAGGTGAAAGGTTTAAATATTATTCATGGGCTACTATGTAGATGGATGTTTTGGTTATATGTTCGATTGGTGAATCGTAGCATTGTTGTAATATTGTTGTGTGACAAGGATGTTGGTATGGTGGTTATGTAGGGGTTGTTGAACGATGTTGTGTCGTGGAACTTTATGTTCTTGTTTGTGTTGTTGCCTCGTTTCCATCGTGATGGTTCGAGTGCGAGTAGCTAATTCCTATGTGTGTTCGTAATTTGGGTATTCCTTGAGTTGTGAGTTGGTCGTCAAGTGCATTGTATGGACTTTGCATCTTGTCGTTGTAGTTGTCGTTGTTGTCGTGTCGTTGTTGTAGCTGCTGTTAGCAAGGTGGTTTATCAGTTTGTGTTGTTCGTGGTGTGCCTTTGGTAGGCATGATAGTTTGTTAGTCGGATGCGAGAGTCGTATCCGGAGTTGTTCGTATCGGTTATATTTTCGAGGACGAAAATGTCTAAGTGGGGGAGAATTGTAACGTCCCGTTTTGTCCAATTTATTTAATCAAGTCAATTTAATTATTTTCGTTTTTATATTATTTTATTATTGACTTTTATGTGACCATATATTATGTTTATCGTTGTTTATGTTTTATCGCGTTTTGAGAGCGTTTGCGGGATATTTGAGTGTAGGGGTAGTTTGGTCTTTTTACATGGTAAGATATTTTTCTTTATATAAGAAATAGAGATTTGAGAGAAAATAGAGAGAAAGGAAAAGAGAAGAGAGAAAGGAAAATGTGGGAAAAGAGAAAAGAAGAAGAAAACATGGATTCATCATCTTTTTCAAACTCCTCTTCGATTAATCGGGTAAGGGTGAGAAGTTTCGATTATATCTTGCTTGTGTATGTATATGTGTTGTTTATTGTAATTGTTTTGGTTGTTTCACAACTTTTTCTCATTTATAATTTGTGATCATATCGATAGAATCGATGTTTTAACTGTTAGAATTTGGAATAGATTGTGTAGAATAGCTGAGTAATGTTTGGGTTTAATCGAGAATACTCATTGGTATGATTTAGGAAGTTTTGGATTGAGTTATATAGTTTGTGAGAGTTAGGGCAATAATGATGAAATAGTGAGAAGTCGATGTTTTCACGGTTGGAATGCGGAATAAGTTGTGTAGTATAGTCGGGTGAGGATAGGAATTAATTAGGAATGGTTGTTTGTGTGTTTTCGAGTGGTTTTGATCGAGTTTGGAGTTGGAATAAATTGATAAAATTATGTTTTAAAATATTTCAAAAATCTAAAATTTGTTGGATGGCTTTTTTATGGTGAAAATATTGTAGTATGTTGAATCCTGAGACCGGGGTTTTTTACGGAATCGAAATCGGAGGTCCGGAAGGCATTTAACGGTCGAAAACGGAGTTTTTAGCAGAATCTGCGCATTCATGCGCTAACCCCCAGAATTATGCGTCAAATCATGATCTTCGTGCGCTGACCCGGGCGGAATTTCCAGGTTTATGCGCTGACCCCCAACATCATGCGTCGACTCATGATCACCGAATTTTCCAAAATGTCAGATTTTGTTTTCTTCATAACTTTTGAACCGTAAGTCCGTTTTGACCCCCGTTCGAAGCGTTGGAAAGCTAATGAAATATTATTTCTATTAAAAATGGTTTGGAGGATATTAGATGATTTATTTAAGCCGTGGTTTTGTGAAAGTGTGGTGTTGTCGGATTTTTACCGTCGTAATTGTGTGCGATTGATGTGTTATCATGTGATATGCTTTTGATATATAACGTATAGCTTGTGTGCTGTTATATGATGTGAATGCATGTGATAATGATGTTGTTGTGTGGTAAAATACATTGTTTGATTGAATATCAATGTATGTTGTTATGATATTTTGTGGGATTGTTGTGGTTGATGGTGAGTAATTCTTGATATGAATTGATATGAGTGTATATGCTAAAATGCTAATTGTTGTGGCTTGTGGATTATGATGAAATGCATTGTTTATGTGAAATTCAATGTGTGTTATTTGGTGGCCTTATGGCAAGTAAATGCATTGTTTGAATTGATTTCCAATGCATGAATAATGATGATGAGATAATCCATATTGTTGATTTGTGAAGATGCATTTGATTGTCATGAGTCCTTGTATGCCAAGCATCATGATATGCATCTTGTGATGTCGTGTGCCCTAGTGGGTGTGAGCGACAAAATGATTCCAGACGGAATCTGCTGTAACGGTCGTGTGCCTTATACAAAGAGGACCTAAAGCGACGTTATAGACGATCGTGTGCCTTATACAAAGAGGACCTAAATCAATCAGATCGTGTGGCTTATACAAAGAGGATCTAAAGCGATCCATAAACGTCGTGTGCCTTATACAAAGAGGACCTAAAGCGATGGGGAACATCGTTTTCCCGACGGGGAGTTACACTAAGTAACAAGCGATGATTCCAATAATTCCTGAGTGAATTAATGATGAGAATGATGGATAGATTGGTACCGCATTGCATTGCATAGAGTCGTTGTGTCGGTCTCTGTGCATTTACATGAATCATGAATGGATTGATTATGTGTGGAAAATCATGAATGGATTGATTATGTGTGGAAAATCATGAATGGATTGATTATGTGTGAAAAATCATGAATAGATTGATTATGTGTGGGAGATTGTGAATTGATTGATTATGTGTTGAGCTTGTGATAACATTGGTGATTTGATATGGATTTGTGATAAATGCATTGGTTATGGATGATATGTTTTATGTATAGACATATGCTATTTGATGTGGTGGTGTGTTTCCATATGTCATAACCTTGGTATGCCTTATGTGTGAATATGTGATTATGTTGGTATAATTGATATATGCTAGGCTGATGGATTATTAGAAATATGTTATGTATCTATGGCATGCTATATGTATTAATATGTGATGCTTGTGGTGAGAATGATTAGGTATGTGAATTTATATGTGTTTGCATATTATTATGCAATCTTGATTTAGTTGTTATTTCTCACCCTTCTGCCGTGGTTTGTTGCTCTATGAGGAAATTGCAGATTAGTATCTTGGAGGATTTTGTGAAGCTTAGTTCTCCATCCTTTTGTCGGTCTGTCTGCTCTGATTCGTAACACGGGAGTCGGGGAACGCTTTTGTTATATATGTATACATTTGTAGGATCTATTTTGTATTACCTTTGTATGAATATTTTGATGTTATAAAACAATTTATTTTGTAAAACAAGTCAGTTATGGATCTTTCCGCTTTATTCCATAATTGAACTTTCCCTTTGTTGGAAAAAGTTTTCCTTTTATGTTTATTCCATTTTGTGTTATGTATCAAATTTATGAGCAGGAATTGTGTTTTCTTTCTTTAAATGTGGCATCCTTGTTTCTGTCTAAGAATAATAAATTTTTATTTACTCTGATTTATTTATGTATTATTTATTCTCGATGGGAATTGGGGTGTTACACCCATCAATACCCTGATTGATGGGATCTCTACTTCTATTGGAAGCACTGCTTCCTGTCATACCCCAAATTTTGACCACTAAGATTCCCCATCATTGTGTAAATCATCATCACAATATGGATGGACCATCATACCTCATTAGTCTCCCCAAAGATGGGTGAGCATTCACTACAATCAAATTTAGGGTTTCAAGCCCTCTAAGAGCCTTAGACAAAGGATCAATCAAGGAATGACATGATCTTCAACTTGTCTAAACCTCTCAAACATCCACAATGGATCAATAGGACTCCCACATCAAGGATCAAGCACAAGGCTGCAACATTCCAAGTGGATTAAGCCTCAAGATCGCCAGTATCACCAAATTAGGGTTTTGGTCGACTAGGGCCTCCAGATTGAATTTTTCCTCTGGGCATGAGCCGATGCTTCAAAGCACAACCTAAGATGCTCCAAGGAACATCATGAACCTAATCATCAAGTCAATTTGGCCTCAGGGGATGCATTCATAAAAAAATTAGGAATTAGGGTTTCTTGACCTAATTCACCCCTAAGTTGACTTCTGGGAAAAAACATAAGCCAAAACCTCAAGAGAGGATTTGAGGGTCTCTAATACACTACATTGATCCATTTGCAACAATGGATTGATCTAAGAAGCTTGATCAACAAGTTTCAAGTTCATCAGAACCACAATTAGGGTTTCGCAGAAAAAGTCAACTGCGCCTTTGAGTTTTGACCCAGGCATGCTCCCAAACCTTGGGACATGATTCAATACACCCTATAACACCTATGAAATCAATCCATCAAGTTTGATTTAGGTCAAGGACTTGATTTCATAAAGGATCACACAGTTTGGAATTCATCTGATAAAAAGTCAACTGTGCCCAAAAGTCAAAGTTTAACTTTTTGATTTTTTGATCAATTATGGTTCCCTAACCCTAAAATGATGTTAATGTGTGATTGGAATCATCATTCATAAAAAAAAATCAAGAAAAGTGGGATAACTTGTAAAAGGGGTAACCATAAAAAAACTTAGAAATTTTCTAAGTTATGGAACAAAGTGGCTAGGGTACCAACTTCCAAGGATCAAAACTTGAGATCCAAGCAACCATTTTGGCTGATCCAAAGATGGATTTGTAGCTCTCATGGCATACTTTAAAAGTGTCAACTACACCTCACTCCAATTCATCATGGATTTTGAGTTATGGTTGGATCAAAATCACTAAAAACATGAAATGTCACTTTTTCCAACACTTAGTGAAATTTTCACTAAGTCAGACTCTGTCTTGCTTTTTTCCAAAAGTAGGGGGATTTTTCACTTGGATAGAAGAAGTATCAAGACCAACTATGATCACACATGTGTTGTATCATATAAGAGCTTTCCAAAATGGCCAAGAACTCCATGAAACTCCACTTAAGCCATGAGATATGACAATGACAATGTGCCTTGCTGCAAACTGTCATGGCAAGGCAGATTTGTGCATTTTGCTCGATTTGAGCAAATTTTGTAAATGACAAACAAGTTTATCCATCTGAACACCTCAGGGGGGGACCAAGGAGGGACAAACACTGATCCATAAACCTCCCAAGTCTTTGGAACCAAAAGTAGCATGCCAAACCTAGAAATGCCTAAAAGAGGGACAAGACTCCAATTTTGGTTTGGAGCATTTAATGGATGCACCAAGGTGGCATGGACTGAGCCCTTTCCAACTGAATTCAACAAAGACTTATCCAAGAACTAGGGAACCAACAGCCTATGCTCTAACCTCTAGTCAATGGCTAGAGGAGACTTGGATTCCTATTGATCAACATTTTCCAAACCTCTGCTGCAGTTGCCATTCACTATTACAGCCAAAATAAACTTGCTCTACTATAAATAGAGCTCATTTGTGCTCAGTTTGAGTACACCAAAGCACTACAACACTTGCTTTCCTCAAAATCTCATTCTCTAGGCAAAAATGCCTTCTTTAGCAAGGTAACTCTGAGTTTTTGAGTTAGAGAGCAATTTCATCACAACTCATGATCCAAACACATCCAATATGTCATATCTAAGTTGTCCAAACTCTCACAAGTGACCTGTAACACCAAAATCACAAAGTCCTCTCTCAAAACCTCAAAATTGGACTTTTTGGCACTTTTCAAGCCATGTCTTGATTCAGTCAATTTTAAAACCAGATAAAACCTCAAACACACTCCAAATATCATCCTTGAACTGTACTAAATGGTGCCACACATCTGGAACATCATTTGAGAGAGTTGCTATTTTGGCCACTTTTGCCCCTTTTGCAAGAAAGGGCCAATTTCCATTCCTGAGGTTTCCAGCTGATTCCAATCATCCTAAAAGCTTCTAAGGGATCATTTGAGAGTGTTCAAAGCATCAAAACATTTCTGGAACAAGGCCCTTGACAGATTGCCCAAAAAGCTCCTAAAGAGGTAAGCATCTCAACTTAAACTCTTTAAAATATGCCTTGCTTTGAGGTCCACTAATCATGCACATCTCATACATGTTATATGTGTTGTGTTTGAACCAATTCATCATGTAATTCATGGTTGTACCAAGAGGTAGCACAAAAAATGCACATTATGGCCTATTTCAAAACCACTATCGGGTTTTGAGGAGGATTGATTTTCTGGAAAAACCACCACCACCTATGGATTCCTTAGGAAATTCTAGGCCAGATGCATATAAATTTTGTCTCCATCCATGGAGAAATGAGGAAGTTATGGCCTTCACGTTTCTAACCAAAAACCTTGCCTTGCCTTGCCTTGGCCAGGCCAAGAACAAGGCAAGCATTGTATATTTATGGCTGGGGTTTGATACACGGATGTATCACCACCCCAATGGTAAGGCGCGCACACTGCACACAAGAGGTCTGGGGTTCGAATCCCCCTCGCCCCAGACCCCTTTTTAATGATTTTTTCACCTTTTTTATTATTTTTCATATTATTTTTAATGATTTGAAAAATTAATAACTTCCTCAATTTTAATTATTTTTTATTGGTTCTTTTTGCAAAAAATCACAAAAATGTTGAAATATTTTATTCCATAAAAAAAATCAAATTTATATTATTTATTTAATATAATTAGTATTTTTGTGAATAAATTCATTTTTAATTATTTTTTAAACATTTAAAAGTGAATATTTATTTTGAAAATCAAAACCAAATGAGTTATAAATCATCTTGTGATTAAAACCTCATTTTTCAAACCTTAAGTAAAAATCACAAGTGGTTTATTCAAACTTATTTGGTATTTTTATCATTTTAATTGATTTTCTTTAAATATTTACTTTTAAAGGAAAACAAATTAGGGTTTTTTTTTATTTTTACCCTCACAAAACACTTTTGGGCCACTAATAGAGTGTAAGACCCAATCCTTTTTTAACCAAAACCTTTTGGGCCTCACTTATTGTATAAGTCCCTCTGAACAATTTCAAATGAACGGCGCGATCGTTGCCTTCTCGACAAAAACAATTGGGCCTGCCCTTGTGTTGTAAGTCCCATTTTTCTTTTCAAAATAATTTTTGGACCTCTAATAGAGTGTAAGACCCAACCCCTTTGTAAATACACCACCTTTTGGGCCTCAGTCATTGTATAAGTTCCACTGTATTTTCAAAAAACGACGGCGCGGTCGTCGCCTTTGTAACAAAATCAACTGGGCCTCTCCTTGACCCAACCCTTTTGTAAATAAACATTTTTGGGCCTCAGTCTTTGTATAAGTCCCGATACAATCTCTTCAAAGCACTTTGTCCTTTGATTTTAAATTCAAATATATGTTGTTATCAAAACTTTCTTTGTTGAAAAACTAACCAAACATCATGGAAGCCCCAACAATCTCTTGAACTGTAAGCCCCAACAATCTCTTCAAAGCACTTTGTCCTTTGATTTTAAATTCGATTATATGTTGTTATCAAAACTTTCTTTGTTGAAAAACTAACCAAACATCATGGAAGCTCTACAACGGGTAAGTGTTTATCCGCTTTCATTTATCGCTTTCATATGTATATAACTGAATTGTGGGGTTGCTTCATTGTAAGTCTTCTTTCACATCCTTTATATACTTGTCATATATCAACTGTGTAATATTATTATAGTTATTTAGAGTTTTCCCCGGCAACTACGTCTAGCACTAGGTAAAGCCTGTTGGTCACTCTTAAATACAAACAAAACTAGATCCCCATAGGATTCCAGATATAGTATTCCCTCCTTTTGGGGATAAACAATATGGCACAAAGAGAAAGGCAGCATTCTCGGTGAACCGTTTCTCAGACTGTCACCCTTAGAAATTTTCAAAGCAACTCTAACTCCCTAGAGACGATATTTTCTCCATGAATGGCATCTCTTGAGTTTCTTCCAAATCCTCTAACTTTCCTGGCTTGATCTATTCTTGGTGAATAGTATGTCTTGAACTTCTCTTGGTTTGGGGACCCACAGGCTTCCAAAAAGCATCCCCGCCTCCTCTTGGGCGTTGTACAAGGACCCGTCGGCTTCTTAAAAGTTCTTATGCCTTCTCTTGGGCTTAATACAAGGACCCTGGCGACCTCTTAAAGGTATAAGACAGAACTTAGTCATCCTTTGCTAGAGCAGTCTTTCCAGCGTCAAAACTCCGGCCATTATAGGGTTGATACTCATCCCTTAATGCCTGTGCCTCCTCTTAGGCATTGTACAAAAGATAAAAATCTAGACTTTGACAGTCTAAGCCTCTTGAGTCTCAAAGACATTCTCAAGTTCCTTTCAAACATAGGAAGAAACACCGATCACTCAGAAACCCGGTCTCTCTCATGAGAGTTCCCCACACTTGGACCCGCTTCAGGATCTCCAGAATCCACAGCGGTAAGGTAGCCTTCTCTTGGGCTTTGTACAAGTGGCTCTCCCTAGTGAAGCTAACCTTTTCAGACTCTCTTGTTGAGTCAACCACTTTTAGCCTCCGTCTTGGGCTTTGTACAAGACATATAAATCACTCTCTTGTTGAGTATAAAAGACTCTCTTGTTGAGTCAATCCCTTTTTTAGCCTCCATCTCGGGCTTCGTACGAGATAGAAAAACACTCTCTTGTTGAGTATTAAAGACTCTCTTGTTGAGTTAATCCACTTTTAGCCTCCGTCTTGGGCTTTGTACAAGACATATAAAACACTCTCTCATTGAGTATAAAGGACTCTCTTGTTGAGTCAACCTCCTTTTAGCCTCAATCCCGGGCTTCGTACGAGACAACAAATCACTCTCTTGTTGAGTAAAAAAGACTCTCTTGTTGAGCCAAACAACCTTCAGACTCTCTTGTTGAGTCAATCGCCTTCAGACTCTCTTGTTGAGTCGACTTTTTTAGCCTCCGTCTTGGGCTTTATACAGGACAGATAAAAGTACTCTCTTGTTGAGTCAAACCATTTCAGCCTCCATCTTGGGCTTTATACAATATACATTCTCCCCAACGGAGTCAAAATCCCTTTTAGCCTCAATCCTGGGCGTTGTACAAGACAGAAAGAACCTTTTCCCTGGAAAAGTCAAACTTCTAGCCTCCTCTTAGGCTTTGAATAAAGAAACCCCCGATTGAGTCAATTAACCTTTTAGCCTCAACCTTGTGCTTTGATCAAGGCATACAAAGAGTCAACAATCTCTCTTTATAGATGACAAACTCTCTCTCAGCCAAAACCCTTTAGCTTCACATCTTGGGCTTTGAACAAGATACAAACCACCTTTCGCTTCATGTCTTGGGCTTTGAACAAGACACCAAAACAACCTTTTTTCCTCCCATAGAATAGGAGGAACTACGATCGCTATGATTTCCCTGTTTCGTTAAACGGGAATACGTAGGCATAAGATTGCAAAAATCTTAGCGAGCATACTAATCAAAAACCCAAAATCCAGTACCCCCATATATCAACCCAAAAGCACCAAATCCTAGCATCCTACCAAAAACCTCGCAAATAATCCAGCCATTCTGATTTTAACAAAATAAACTGAAGAGGGACCCACATCTTAATATCATCCGTAACCTAACAGACCGCGTTTAAATTCAGTATGCAAGCAAGGTTAATTGGAGATATCTATTTCCCTTCCTTAATAAGCTCAATAGGATAAAAAATGAATCGAACTGTAGTACCCAAGCGATCGTGATTCAAGACCACAAAAATCGCGCTACAGAAAAATGGCATATACTAGAGAGAAAGGGGTTGCCCCTGTTGAAGTGCAGACAGATGTGCAATAACCGTGAAGAGCAAAAGGCAGCATTTTGTGCCAGTCTTTGTAGGTTACAACCATCTTTTGAATAATATTCTTGATGTTCTTGTTAGCCACTTCTACCGCTCCGTTCATCTTAGGTCGGTAGGGGGATGAGTTATGGTGTACGATTTTGAACTCAGCACACAACTCTTTCATCACCTTATTATTCAAGTTAGATCGATTGTCAGTAATGATATGGCTTGGAACACCATAATGGCAGATGATATTGTTTTTGATAAATCAGACCACCACTTGTTGGGTTACATTGGCGTATGATGCTGCTTTAACCCACTTGGTGAAGTAGTCAATGGCTACCAGGATGAACCGATGTCCGTTTGAAGCTCTGGGTTCGATCATGCCAATCATGTCGATTCCCCATATGGAAAAAGGCCATGGGGAAGAAAGAACTTTGAGATGTGTTGGCGGTACATGGACTTTGTCTGAGTATATCTGACACTTGTGACAACTTCTGATGTACTTGTAGCAATCAGATTCCATTGTCAATGAATAGTACCCTGCTCTTAGAATTTTTCTCGCCATTGTGTGTCCATTGGCATGAGTGCCAAAGGATCCTTCGTGAATTTCTTTCATCAACATGTTTGCTTCTGGTCTGTCTACTGTCATACCCCAAATTTGTCCTACCTGTGATTAGTTTTCATCTATACATCCGTCCACTAACCATTATTCAAAAAATTAAAAAAAAACACATATATTGTTTTTGGTTGTTGTGTGGTTCAGGTTATCGTCACTGGTTCAAAGATTTTTTAAGCTTGATGTTCAATTAGAGATCATATTAAGGATGATTTGAGGTTGTGGTTTTTGTTCAAGATTAGTGGCGATCAAGCGCGATTGTCAAGGTTTTAGGTTTTGTTCAATTTGGAGTGGTGGGTAATAAGATCTATATCCATATCCATTGTTTAAAACCATTATCCAATCCACAAATCCACTTCTACCGATATCCATTCAATTACCCATTCTAATTATCCAATTTCTTTTCCTATTTTTAATCATCCATTAAATCCATTCTTTTTGAATCCATATATCCACTTAAATACAAATCCATATGCCACTTTCAAGTCTAATTCCAATCTCAATTCAAATTTCATATCAATCTCAAGTTCAATTCAAGTTTCAATGTCAAAATTCCGATTTTTTTTTCTTTTCACTCAAGTTCCAATTCCCATTTAATTTCTTGCAAAGGTTAAAATTCAGGATTTCAAGGTTTCAAATATAAAATTTAAATCCAATTTTAAACCATGATTTATACACAATAATCTTCATTTAGCCAATACAAGTTTCAACCACTTTTTGAGATCACAAATTGATTCAAGTTAAAGTCATTCCAAAAGAAACCTATTACGAGTTTATTCACTAATGTTGTTTGAATAAGTGCCAAAATATAAAAAACAAGTTGCAGTAAAAATTGTTACAATAAAGTTACAAAGACCCCACAATGTACAAAACTGTACGTCCCACTGCTCCCAAAGCTCCACAGCTTGCCATGCGCTACACAACTTGCCATGCTACACCAAGACAAAATGAAGGTACAAGCCATGCGCGACTAACCTGCTACACTCCTGCCATACCCCACATACAACCTTCACCTCATACAAGCCAACAAAAACTCGTACAAACCGATAAACTTGCAACAATATCACAAAAATAGCCCGCGACAATGCCGCACAACGCCGTCCAATTTGCAACAATTCACACCATTAATTCCTACAAAAAAGCAACATATCACAGTAACAGGACAAAACGGATTTGTACCAAAAATTTAATCAAGAAGCTCGTGTCTTGATTTAAAAGAGAAGAGGTAGAAATAAGAAGGGGGAGAAAAATGATAAGAGCAACAACAAGAGGAAGCTGCAGTGGGGATATCACCCTTCCAAACGCATCACTTTCGTCCATATTAAACACAAACGCACCCTTTCACTCTGCCATACACCTTGTAACCTGGACCCTTCATCTTCATCTTCCAAAAACGATCAAAAACTCCAACCCATTGCATCGTTCCTCCATCGCGGAGCCTTTCCCAAACCACAAAACAACCATCTCAAACCAAAACTCACCAACAATCTCGTTGCACTCTTCACCACAATAAACCAATCTTCAGACCCTATACACGCACCAAACACAAATAAGAGAAAAGGTTGAGATGAAAAGATAAAGTTGAACAAATCTAAAACCTCAGAATCAAACATGCCGTGCGAGGATGAAGCAGAATCAAACCTGAACGAGATAGTGAGTTAAAATTGAATCAAACTTAAAATGAGATGGAGTAGAGATCGAGTTCATACGCGAAGCAAATTGAGACACGAAGACAGTGAGGGAAAAAAACTGGACAAACCTTTTAAAACCACCTCTTTTGCTTATGCGATTTGGGGGCTGGTAATTCATCTTCATGTTCCTCACATCTTCAACCATTCATCACCATTAAAATCACAGAACGTTACCCTACACGGTCTTTCATTCCTTCAAGAACAGACTCACATTCATACATATTTCATCACAACAAAACACCTATGTTCTTCTCACCACGCACGACCACCATTCCACTCTTTCATCTGCCATCCTTCCAAACCCGTAACAACAGCAACATCAAACGGAAGAAGCTGAAGAGAAGGAGAGTGAGCAGACGAGAATGAAAGAGTATAAGGACTTACTTCTTTGAGTCTCGCCGGAGTTTCATCGGAATTGCTCCGATTAGGTAATTTCTGAACCATTTTCGCTTTTTTGAGATTTTGGTTGCATAGAGCTTTGGTTATTGCTCCGAATCCCCCTCATAATTGCTTGATTGTTTTCTGATTGCATAGATCTATGGTTTTTGTGGTGGTTCCCGTTTTGGAGTTTGGTGTAATGTTTTTGGAGATTAGACCCCAGATTCGTAATCTACGGGTCTTATTTAGGGGGTTCATGTAGAATTCTTCGTGTTTGGTGGTGGTATCGCCGGAGAAGACGGTGGCGGCCACCGCGTGCCGCCGCTTCTCCGGCCGTGTTTAGGATTCCGGTGAGGAGCATTTGTGAGAGAACAGAGAGAGAGAGGGATGGACGTGGAAATAAATTGAGTTGTGAACCTTTTTTTTCTTTAAATCTAAAAACCTTATCCTTGCCTGGTTCAGTTGGTGGGTTCGGTGGTGACAAGTGTCTCCACCGTGGACACTTGTCACCGGTTCGGTGACCTCTCCATGGTATCGTGTGTGTGCATCCCATATTCCATACCACGCGCCATCATTTTGCAGCCATTTGATCAAGAGTCAACATTGACTCTTGGATCAGATCAACGCTCCAGAATTCCTGAGGGTCCACGATGGGCCTTCCTTCCTAGTGTGTGGGCTTAACTTGTGATGGGCCTGGAGAAATTCATAAACACCCCCCCCCCCCCCCCCCCAATTTCTGATCAGCACTCCTGGCCCATCCCTTTTTGCTTTGTTTTTTTTAGTTTTATATTTCTTTTTAATATTAGAAAATCCAAAAATAATTTATTAACCAATTACTTTTTCTTAAAAAAAACCCTTAAAATCTATTTACCAATTTAATTTTTATTAATTTTATTAAAATTATTTATTTAATATTAACTAATTATTTTATTGATTAGTTTTACTAAATATTTGATTTTAATTTAATTAATTGTATTAATCTAATTTCTCTAATCCTAAAAAATCCAAAAATATGTTTAATTAATTTCTAAAATCCTTTTCATTAATCAAATTTTAATTAATTTTATTAAACCATTTTATTTAATACTAATTAACTTTAATAGTTAATTTTATTAAATATTTTAGTTTAATTTAATTAATTGCTAGAACTTTCTTTTCTTCTAAAAATCTAAAACAAATTAATTAGTTAATTTAGAATTTCTCTTCTTTAGATTAACCTTAGAATTAGGTTGCTAACTTCACTAACATGTTTGATTATATTTCTCCCCCATTTTGTTTGGTTTTTTAATCCTTATGTGGTGTTTATACTTTTTTTTCCTTATGGATTAATTTCATGCCTTGATTATATTTGTCTTTCATCATATGTTTGTCCAAACCTTTTTCAAACTAATACCTTGACTTAATGTCAAACCCTTTTTTAATACCTTGTAAGTCGATTGTTCTCACGATCGCAATCAACCTCACATAGCCTCCTCTTGGGCTTTATACAACGATACTTGTTGCACATTTCACTTTGGTTTGTATGTGTATGCGTGATTGACTCACTTTAATTTTAGTTTGATTATTCTCACTTGAGTAATTGTATCCCTCTCCCATAAGATTAAAATCAACCATTTTTTACAAAAATAAACAAGCTTGATCCGACGTCAAGCATTTTTCAAAACAAATTCAATTAACCAATTCATCTCCAAGCATTCACTTGATCCACATATCAAATCCCTTACCTAATTTGTAAGTCGAGCGCTTTTACCTCGCAATCGACCTTACCTTGAACCATTAGGACCTCCTTTCCATTAGTCCTCAACCCATTTTGCACGCAAATTCAAACCTCGATCAACATCGAGCATTTTTCAAATTAAATCAATACACTTAACCATATTTAAACATCATTTCTTAAAAGGTGAAAAGGAGGGGGATGGAGTCTTCGATCTTTCTCCTCAATTGTTTGGGTGCGAGTTCTCTTACTCGTGTTTGGACAATTGACAACATTCAAACTTCTCTCCAAGCAATCATTAAAACATTTAATCCCTATCTAAACACATTTTTACTAAAAGGTGAAGTGGGGGTGGTCGAGTCTTTGGTCCTTCTCCTCAATTGTTTGGGTGCGAGTTCTCTTACTCGTTTGTGAACAATTGTCACCTCTAAAACATCTAAAACTCCTTTTCTCGCCCCTGTACGATCGAAACCTAAAACAAATACAAATTAAATCCTCTTTTCTTAATCAAACTCTTTAATATACTTAATCATATATTCAAACAACTTTCTAAAAGGTGATGTGAGGGGGGCCAAGTCTTTGACCTTTCTCCCCAATTGTTTGGGTGCGAGTTCTCTTACTCGTGTGTGGACAATTGACGCCTATAAAAAACATAAACCAAACAACCGTAGTCCCACGAACTATGAATGCTCTGACTTTCCCATTGCACGAGGGAATACGTAGGCACAAGGGTTCTAATCCTTGCTGAGCACCCTAATAATAAAACCACCCCTTTTCCCTTTTAAAAAACGAGCCCTTTACCTTAGAAGATAACAAATAAACGTAGTTAACTTTCTCACGAATCGAATCAAGAGGTTCCCGTTGAGTACAACGGACGTAAAGGGTGCTAATACCTTCCCTCTTGCGTAACCGACTCCCGAACCTAGAATTTGGTTGCGACGACCATTTTATTATCCCTTCAAAGGTTTTATCGATATTTTCCTATTCCTTCCTTGGATGAATAAAGTTCGGTGGCGACTCTGTTTCGAACAGTTTTTTCCGTGTCCATCACGAGGATCATATTTTTCGAGGTACGACAGATGGCGACTCTGCTGGGGATAAGTAGCCCTATGCTAGAGAGAGTCAAGCCTAACTTGACTCGATTCGTGAGTGTTAGATCCGCTTGTTTGTTTATCTTCTCTTGCTTGTTTGTTTGTTTGTCTGATTATCTGTTATCTACTTGCTTGCTTATTTTTATCATATCCTATTATTATCTCTTATGACACTGTTGGGGTTCTCTGATCATTGGTGCTCTGTGAGATGGCTCTATACCCGAGTCTGAGTATAACCCTAGGATTAGGATGGTGGTTGTGTAGTGGAGGCTTGCGTGGTCTCTTCCGCGTGAGTTGAAGCGAAAACCCCGCTTGGAGTAGATTCCCTTGGAGATATTATTGTTGTGGTGAATCTTTGCCATGACGGTAATATTTTCGAGGTGATTCATTGATCCCAAGGACCATTAACCCATTTATCCATGGTGGTTGGTAGTGTTAATTCTTTGTGGGTTAATGTGAACGCCCCAATAAGATGAGATCCGTCGAATGTATTACTTCCTGATAGTAATATTTTCGAACTCGATCTAGGATCCTGAGAACCCTACTTAGAACCCGTGTGTCGATGGTTGTGTAGTGGACGCCTCTGAGGAGTCTTTCTCGTGGGGAAGAAACGAAGAACTCACCTAGATGAGATCCTTTCAAGGATATTATCGTCTGATGTTCCTTCGTCATGGCTATAATGTCTTTGAAAGATATCCATAACTCTAGGCACCTACCCGTTTAGAACCTACCTTTGGGGGGTCATACAATCAGAGATATCCTATGTCTAACTCCTTCCTCAGAATCAGATGTTGTTTTGATCCTGGAACCCTGCATTACATACTCATGACATTAGCATATCATTTTCCAACAAACTCATCCGATCCTCTATCCATTTCCTGCCAGCAGATTTCCCGACGCTCATACTGAACCTGTGGTATCCGCAAAGCATTTAAAGCAAGTTCAAGCGGAGATAAGAGGAGCATAGAAAATTTGAAAGTTGTGATGGCTATGTCAGAGGATAGCTTTCAACATGTTGGGATGAAGGATTTTGACCTCCCATCAGGTTTTGCTGTGTCGACTAACCCACTGTATGATCGTCTATCTGGTGATCATCCTCCACGAGTGAACATCCCTGCTCAGTCTCAGATGATGTCGCTGACTGATTCCATGGAGAAAAGGTTTTGTGCCCTCGAAGAGAAAGTTCAAGCTATGAAAGCACGCGATATTTTTGGGCTCGATGCTGTTGATATGTGCCTAGTGCCAGACCTGGTAATTCCTCCAAAATTCAAAGTACCCAACTTCGAGAAGTACGCTGGTCTCAGTTGCCCGAAGCGTCATTTGGTGATGTTCTGCCGAAAGATGACTTCTCATGTCCGTGACGACAAGTTGATGATTTACTGTTTCTAAGAAAGTTTAGGTGGTGCATCTTTGAATTGGTACATGGATTTAGAAAGAAGTTGTATCCATTCATGGAAAGACTTATCCAACGCTTTCCTAAAGCAATGTGAGTACAATTTGGACATGGCTCCCAGTCGCACGCGGCTGCAAAGCCTATCTCAGAAGAGCGGTGAATCCATTAAGGATTATGCACAACGGTTGAGAGAGTTGGCAGCTAGGGTACAACCACCACTCTTGGACAAAGAATTGATTGACATGTTCTTGGACAGTCTGCATGCCACCTACCTTGAAAGAATGACTGGCAGTTCATTCTCAAGCTTCTCTGACCTTATAATAGTAGGAGAATGCATCGAGAGTTACCTCAAAGCTAAACAAGTCCAAGACGTCTCGAGCAACCAAGATGGTGAGACTGAATCCTTCAGCAATCCCCAAGAGGAAGAAGGTAATGAAATTGATGCAGTTATAGCAAATTCTCACGGTACACCAGCAAGACTTTATGGCCCTTCAGCTTCTTGACAGTTGTCATTGTTAGCGTCATATCATCCTTATATGCAACCTGTTAATCCTAGTGCGTCATACCAGAAACCCATGATTTCTCCTCATGCAAATCAGCGAGCCCGTGGTCGAGGATATCAGAATCATCATCAGAATCAGCATAGGCCTCAAAACAATTTGGAAAGAAGGACTGCTCCTCTCCACCTAGTTCCTATGTCGTACAGTCAACTTTTTCCGTATCTGGTCTGAAACTCACTGGTAGAGCCCAAAGCTATCAAGCCATTGCCAAAACCATACCTGCCTGGATACGATCCCAATGCGCATTGTGAATATCATGCTGGATCCATGGGGCATTCAGCTGAGGATTGCAAAGCTTTTTAAGCCAAGGTGCAGCAGTTGATTGACAAAAGCACATATCATTTCCAGAAGGAAACTTGGTTATGCACGTCAGTTTCTCGCCCAAATGAGTTCCAAGACTTCGAGAAGCATCCCCTAAAGCTAATGGTTCAGACAGGAAGACTTCCTCAGATGCTGGCAACAATTGAACATTTATCATTTGCATTTGTAATTTCGTTATGTTAAATGCTACTTGTTTTTTAATATTGTTGTTTTGAATGGTAATATTAATGAAGTGGTCATGCATTTTCTGAGTTAATCACGTTGCGTTCGCTCATTTTTCTTCACTTATATCAAAAAACAAAATTCATATATATACCTCTCTTCCGTTTTCTTTACCAAATTGTCATTTTAGTAAAGATTGGAGGGAGGATGACGAAAACGAAGTACCCATAATTGCTGATGGTATTCTTTCGGATGGAATCCTGCCAAGGATGTACAAGCATTGTTTCAAATCCCCAAACACTGGAGAGATAAGGAGTTAGTCCCTAGTTAACCACTTCGAGCCTAGAAGTAGGAGTTTCCTTTGGATTTATAAACCCTTATGCTTAACCTGGGGCATGGGTAGTTGTTCAGTTAATCCGACGATGCATTCGCATTACAAGACGAAATATCCCATCTAAGGATCAATTATATGCTGCTCTTTGCACACATCCTGACGTGTTGAAGGGATCATACAAAAGTTATACCATTTTTCCTCAATGACCAATAACTTGGCAGTCACAAGCCTTACTCAAAAGAAAATAACAAAAAAAAGAGCCTGCTAAGTCGAACACCTCAAAAGGAGACTTAGGCAAAAATAAAGGCAATCCCGATGGACTCTAAAAGCGAAATAAATCCATGCAAAAGATAGAGATCAAAAACAATACCAAAAGAGGCTTTCGAATCCTCAACAAAAACAAAATAAGGTCCAGTGGCCACCATGTCAAATTAAAGGGTCGCTGACATCATGACAAAAGCAAAATAATGTGACTGCCATTTCAAGGAAATCTTGAATCCTCATCTTCGCTCTTACACTGTGGAACTCTCTTTGAAGATGAATGTGTGTCAATTTAACTGAACGTAGGACAAAAGATCATCGCAGAGAAGGGATGGGTACGAATCAAGTTTTGAGCCTTATACCCTTTGTTTCTAATAACCGTGAACCAGACTACATTATAACCCTCAAAAGACCTAATTGAGGCGGGGTTTATTCTTAAAGCATACTACAACAAGGTTGCGTAAACTGACTCCTAGAGATTTGCTAATCTTCTGAATTGGTGTCATATTCTTGCTATATCTTTCATACCAGCTAAATCAGCACCACGTTTGGACTAATGGTCCATCTGTCACACACTAGCACATCATTCTGATAATGATTGATTTTCAAAACTTGAATGAGCATCGCATTAGAATTACCATTTGTGAACGAACAATTTTGACCGCAAGTCAGTGTTTGACATCAAGGAAATTCCAACAAGGAGAAATCAAAGGGGGCTGGGTCATTCAACAATGTCGGCTGGAATTGACAACACCTCATAACCCTATGGAACAGGGGCATTGACATCCAATGTTTATGGAATCGGTCAGTTTAAAGAAAGTCCTCGAAGCATTAGTTGATTATGGGGCAAATCATTTAGGAATCAGGTTGAACATGGTGAATCATCTCAAGGCTCCACCAACTAGGGGCAGGTCACCCAGAGGTTCTTTTGATTAAAGGAAAACCCCTCCAATGTTCAATCAACAAAAGTTAAGTCGCCACAATGCTCATTCTGGGGCAAGCTACCTCAAGGGTACATCGAAGCCAAATACTCCAAGAGCCAGTCAATCAAGGAAGAATCCTTTCGCGACTTGGAATTCTGGGGCAAACCATCTCGAGTTCATCTCATGGTACATCTGATCCCAACTTCCTTTCAAGGACAAATCCTTTCACGACTTGGAATTCAGGGGCAAGCCATCTCGAGATCATCTCATGGTACAGTTGTTTCCAATTTCCTGTCAAGGAGAAATTCTTCATAAACCCAGATTGAGGAAGGATGAGCCACACAGGAGCAAATCTCTCCGTTGCTTTCAATCTGCTCAAGCGAACACCGTCAAGTGACCTTTGAGTTCAAGATGAGTGTCGGGGAATCATGCTATCACCCCACCCAATAACCTTTTGCCTTCCTTCTGACAAAGGACCTTGCTGCATAGGAACATATTCATCCATTATCCTCTACTGGGGCATCTTTGGAAACTTTCATATCATTGCATAAATTACTCATATGCATTAGTCATGTCAATCCTAACCTTCCAACAAGATTTGACGTCTCAAAGCCTGGTATCGCAAGACTTGACACCAAAGTCCAACTTAGCTTGGCAACCCAAAGTCCAACTTAGCTTAGCAACCCAAAAGTCCAACTTAGCTTGGCAATCTAAGGTCCAGTTCTCGTCTGGTAAACATTTTAAGGTCCAGTTCTCGTCTGGTAAACATTTTAAGGTCCAGTTCTCTTCTGGAAATCCATTTTAAGGTCCAGTTCTCGTCTGGCAAAACATTTTAAGGTCCAGTTCTCGTCTGGCAAAACATTTTAAGGTCCAGTTCTTGTCTGGAAAATCATTTTAAGGTCCAGTTCTCGTCTGGAAAATCATATTAAGGTCCAGTTCTCGCCTGGCAAACATTTTAAGGTCCAGTTCTCGTCTGGCAATCCATTTTAAGGTCCAGTTCTCGTCTGGGAAACATTTTAAGGTCCAGTTCTCGTCTGGAAATCCATTTAAGGTCTAGTTCTCATCTGGCAAAACATTTTAAGGTCCAGTTCTCGTTTGGCAAAACATTTTAAGGTCCAGTTATCGTCTGGAAAATCATTTTAAGGTCCAATTCTCGTCAGGCAAATCATTTCAAAGTCCAGTTCTTGTCTGGAAAATCACTTCAAGGTCCAGTTCTCGTCTGGAAAATCACTTCAAGGTCCAGTTCTCGTCTGGAAAATCACTTCAAGGCCCAGTTCTCGTCTGGCAAATCATTTCAAAGTCCAGTTCTCGTCTGGCAAATCACTTCAAGGTCCAGTTCTCGTCTGGCAAATCACTTCAAGGCCCAGTTCTCGTCTGGAAAATCATTTTAAGGTCTAGTTCCCGTCTGGCAAATCATTTTAAGGTCCAGTTCCCGTCTGGAAAATCATTTTAAGGTCCAGTTCTCGACTGGCAAAACATTAAAAGGTCCAGTTCCCATCTGGCAAACAATTTTTTAAGGTCCAGTTCTCGTCTAACAAAACATTTTAAGGTCCAGTTCTCGTCTGGAAAAATATTTTAAGGTCTAGTTCCCATCTGGCAAATCATTTTAAGGCTCAGTTCCCGTCCGACAAATCTTTTAAGGCCCAGTTCTCGTCTGGCGAATACCCTTTTCTCACCATTCTCGCCTGGTAGACTATCCAAAAGTCAGTTCTCGTCTGATAAACAAAAGTTTAAACACCAGTTCTCGTCTGGTAATCTATCCTCCAATCCAGTTTTAGTCTGGAAGTTTGACCCAAAGTCCAGTCTTCATTGGCAACCAGTAAAAGTCCATCGTCGTTGGCATCCTCATAACACCAAAATTACCAAAGTCCAATTTCATTTGGCAATTACCAAATCCAATCCCTGGTGATACCCTCGACAAGGAAACCTATCCCCAGCGCGCCCGATCATTTGCATCGTCATGTGCATAACATTCTAGCATAACATTACATAATCATATCAAGCACTATCATATCATACGTGCATTAGATTCCCTAGAAGTTGCATCTTAGTATGTGTTTCAGTGCATCATGTAATGCATGGCATTTCCATCCCCAACAACATAGCATAATAGGATCCAGGATCGATTCGCAAGCATCTTGGCCAGTCCTCCTTCGAAGTCCGCAGTATTCCTCTAAAAAGAGTTGGTACCCCGCACGTACTCAAGGAAATCTATTCCCCAACAAGTCATGCTTCAGCCCTGTAGTTGATAATGACAATCCCCAACAGCTGTTGTTATTACTCCCCAAGCAGAAGTTATCTTAGAAAGTTTCTTGTAAGCTTCCCCCTACAGAGCCAGTGCATTTCCTCCGACAGGAATCTTGCTCAACCATTCTCCTAGTAAATGCCTTCAAAGATACTGCTTTGGTATCATCGAGGAACCTTAATGAATAAGGTGCTGCTTCGACCACCCAAAGGATCTCAGGTTATTTTTTTTCAATTTGGACACCGCTGCCTCAGGATTTCAGCTCTTACTCTATGGCACTTTATCTCTTGTCAGACAAATTTTTGGGATCTTCTTGTATCTAATTGACTTGCACCCTTAAAATGAATGCCATGCATCAGTTCATTCTCTAGGTTCAAGCCAATTAGATAGGGGCATCTGTCATACCCCAAATTTGTCCTACCTGTGATTAGTTTTCATTTATACATCCGTCCACTAACCATTATTCAGAAAATTAAAAAAAAACACATATATTGTTTTTGGTTGTTGTGTGGTTCAGGTTATCGTCACTAGTACAGAGATTTTTTAAGCTTGATGTTCAATTAGAGATCATATTAAGGCTAATTTTTGGTTGTGGTTTTTGTTCAAGATTAGTGGCGATCAAGCGCGATTGTCAAGGGTTTAGGTTTTGTTCAAGTTGGAGTGGCGGGTAACAAGATCCATATCCATATCCATTGTTTAAAACCATTATCCAATCCACAAATCCACTTCTACCGATATCCATTCAATTACCCATTCTAATTATCCAATTTATTTTCCTATTTTTAATCATCCATTAAATCCATTCTTTTTGAATCCATATATCCACTTAAATACAAATCCATATGCCATTTTCAAGTCTAATTCCAATCTCAATTCAAATTTCATATCAATCTCAAGTTCAATTCAAGTTTCAATGTCAAAATTCCGATTTTTTTTTCTTTTCACTCAAGTTCCAATTCCCATTTAATTTCTTGCAAAGGTTAAAATTCAGGATTTCAAGGTTTCAAATATAAAATTTAAATCCAATTTTAAACCATGATTTATACACAATAATCTTCATTTAGCCAATACAAGTTTCAACCACTTTTTGAGATCACAAATTGATTCAAGTTAAAGTCATTCCAAAAGAAACCTATTACGAGTTTATTCACTAATGTTGTTTGAATAAGTGCCAAAATATAAAAAACAAGTTGCAGTTAAAATTGTTACAATAAAGTTACAAAGACCCCACAATGTACAAAACTGTACGTCCCACTGCTCCCAAAGCTCCATAGCTTGCCATGCGCTATACAACTTGCCATGCTACACCAAGACAAAACGAAGGTACAAGCCATGCGCGACTAACCTGATACCACTCCTGCCATACCCCACATACAACCTTCACCTCATACAAGCCAACAAAAACTCGTACAAACCGACAAACTTGCAACAATATCACAAAAATAGCCTGCGACAATGCCGCACAACGCCGTCCAACTTGCAACAATTCGTACAACTAATTCCTGCAAAAAAGCAACATATCACAGTAACAGGACAAAACGGATTTGTACCAAAAATTTAATCAAGAAGCTCGTGTCTTGATTTAAAAGAGAAGAGGTAGAAATAAGAAGGGGGCAAAAAACGACAAGAGCAACAACAAAAGGAAGCTGCAGTGGGGATATCACCCTTCCAAACGCATCACTTTCGGCAATATTAAACACAAACACACCCTTTCACTCTGCTATACACCTTGTAACCTGGACCCTTCATCTTCATCTTAGGGCCAAAAATTGTGCATGTTTGTATTTAAGGGTCTAGGTTACAAGGTGTATGGCAGAGTGAAAGGGTCAATGTCTTTGCATTCATTCCATATCATATCATTTCATGTCATATCATTATGCATTTGTGGCATCTTAGGGCCAAAAATTGTGCATGTTTGTATTTAAGCCTCTCCTATCACGTCGAGATGAAGATTTCAATCTCCATATCTCCGGATAGAAGAAACTTAAATAGGGGCATCTGTCACACTCTAATTTTTGACCCTAAGATCCTGTTTTCATTTTGAAGGTCATGGAGGTCGTGTGTGTGTGTGTGTGTGTGCTCATTAAGGCTATACAAGGTCATTGTCCCTCAAGATTTCTTTAGTGTATACCCCGGAGATTTAGGGTTTTTCTACTGTTTGTTTGCCTCAAGATTCCTCAACGGCCTCTGTGTATGTCTCAAGAAAAATCAGGGTCTTTCTCACTATTATTGTTGAGCACGGTTATTTGAGGAGTGGTTGTGGATTTCGTGGCAAGTGATATTATGGGTTGTATCCCTGTGGCTCGTGCACTAAGTTCGTTGTCACTCAGACCTTAGTTGTGCTAGTAACAAAGAACCGGTCCAAGCTTTGTTCTCATCTATGAGAGTGGATCATCATCTAAAGCTTAAAGAAAAAGTGTGGATCTTCTTGATGATAGTGTATGATCAATAAACTTTAAGCGTTAGTTGAACTAAAATCCTGAAGCAAGTATAGACAAGGGAGTCTTAAAGTGAAATTCAGGATTCATGTTCTTTATTGAAATTTAAGGTTTAAATTCAAGATGTTCATTCAAGTTGGATTATGGTCTCATGCTCAAGTTACGAGTTCAAGGAGCTTTCCATGTGATTTTTCAAAGTGCACCATTTGTTTTGAGATTCATATTTGAATTTAAGTCCTCCAAGGTTCATTCAAGGTGTAATCAAAAGGAATTTTGAAATTTCATGGACAATCATTTGGAATTCATCATCAATGGTCGAAGTTCAAAATTTTAAGTTTAGAAAAATCTCAATTTGTTTCATTCAAAGGATTCAAACTCTAGAATATAAGTGCAAGATCCAAAGGTCCTAAGGTTCCTATTACAAGTCTCTTTCAAAAGAAGCATAATTTGAATAACCATGAATTCTCTTTGAAATTATCACGCCCCAAACCCTGCTCCCCTCTTGAAGTGATGTTTCATATGATAATAATAATGGTTGCAACTTTCTGACGTCTCTTTGTACGCTACGGGACTTGCTGAGACATGCCGAATTTTTCGAAAGCCTTGAAACCTGCTGAATTATAAATGATGGTTAAATATACTTCATAAGAGGTCAAATCAACAATTGAACCACCTTTTCAATTTTTCCAAAAGGCCACCCCACTCAAAACAAGTAGCTGCTTGGATATCCAAAAAATCATGTTCCATGCTTTCCCAAACATCCACCGACCTGCTGAATAAAAAAGGAAGAAAATTAGAACATGTATGAATATGTCGGAAATGAAACGGGATCAATATTATTTGTCATAAACATATGTTCGCAGCAGTTGTTATTAGGTTCCAAACCTCACAAAAAACATCACAAGAATTATCATCATTCATAAATTCAGAGAGTTTTGCAGCAAGGGATCACCTGTTCAAGAAAAATCGGAATTAATAGCCATGATTTTCTTTCCAAAATTCCCAAAACATGTTTAGGACAGTATTCAAGGAGAAATTAAGTTTGTTCCAAACCAATTCATTTCCTTCCAAGACAGGTTCAAGCATATTCTCACAAAATTGGGAAGAAATTTATTGTTCATCAAAATTTGATTCTCAGAGTGGTATATATAAAGGACAGCAAGAGGATTCTAGGAGGGGACACAGAGCAAAAAACATATCACAGTTCCACATACCAAGATCCACGTACATACACCACATGTGTTGAGAAAAACACCAAACTCAGAAAATTCACAAACACCATCTAGCACCAAAGGACATCAGAAACACATACCATACTCACTGACAAAGAAGAATTTCATCCACCAGCTACACAAACATCACCAATACACACCAACAGCAGCATATCAAGAAGAGAAAACTCATCCTCACGCATTCACAATACCGTCGCAGTTTCACATCAGAAAAATCACAAAGTTGTAGTAAAGATTCACTTACATACACAAAAAACTTCAGATTCACATCAGAACGTGCGAACGAAGTGGCTTTTGACGAAAGAAGTTTCGAACGAAGAAGCTTCGACGGAAGGAGCTTCAAACGGAGGGGATCTCAGCGGAGGGAGTTTTGCGCGGAGGAACTTCGACGGAACTATTCACACGCAAGGAGGTTAGCCGTTCATTCATTTCTCTCTTGATTTATCTTTCGTATTTTGATCGTAACCATTGCTGCTGTTTGTTTCTGTGAATCGTTTTGTTGTCGGTCTTTCTATGTCGACCTAGTTTAAGTAAGACAAGAAGATGCTAATGTTGTTGGTTTTGTTTGCTGAACTTTGTTTTGAACTGGACCTTGCTTCCTCTCATCTTTTTTTTCTCTTTGTGTTGTTATTTTAATATCAATTAAAATGCTAATTTATTATAAGTTAGATCTAGTTTTTTTAGTTATTTAGGTTGAATTTTAATTTTAACTGATTTAATTAATTAGTTTTACTTATAAATTAATTAGTTAGTTGTTTTGATTTATTAATTAGCTTTTCTTTAGTTAAGATTTTACTATTTAGTTTTTCTGGTAATTAGCTTTAGGTTTGTTTTAAAATTATTTAATTTATAGAATTTAGATTATTTAATTCTCTAATTAGATTTCATCTGTTTTATATTTTATTTTAGTTAATTTGTCAAACAACTGTTTAAATATAAACAAAAACCCAAAAACATTTATTACTAATCATTTTAAAAATTAATTAGGACTAGTTAGTTTTTTTTATAAACTTATGTCAATTCGACCTTTAATTTGGTAATTTGTAGTTTAGTTTCTTAGCCTGAAATTTTAGTTCTCTGTCTATTTTGATGCTTGACTATTCTTAACATAGCATGTCTTGCACTCATGATGTAGCAATGTTGTGTCGATCTTTGTTCTTCGCCCGTATATTCAAACCATTTTCAAAATAAACTCTCGATTCACATCGAGCCATTTTTTCCCTTGTAAGTCGATTGCTTTTTAAGCATCGCCATCAACCTCTAGGTCCTTTCCCTTAGCATATTCCCTTAGCAAACGAGCAATAAATAACATAAATAAAATAAGAGGTTCCTGTAGAGTACTACAGACGTTTAGGATGCTAATACCTTCCCTAAGCGTAACCAACCCCCGAACCTAGATTCTCTTATTAGGATTCTCGATCTTTAACCCTTTCCTTTGGATAAAATAAAGACCGGTGGTGAATTAAGAATTATGATTAAAGTTAATCCAATAGCTTGGCATCCGATTCTCACCGCGACAGAAACGGCGACTTCACTGGGGATTTTTCGAGGGTTTCCCCTAACTTGTTTATAACTATGTTATTTAGTTGCTTGTTTGCCTATATATCTTTATATTTGTATGTATACCTGTTCTACTTGGGTTTTCTGTGTGCAGAGTTGCTACTTTGTGTGGTGAGATAAGTCCTACACCCGGACTAGAGTGAAAAATATGATAGGACGGTGAGAATTCAAGGATACTTTGAGGGAGTCGATTCCTGAAGAAGTTGAATTGAGACTTCACCACTCAGTTTAGGCCCTCTCGAATATAATTTTGTTCAACGAGTCCATTCGTGAAGACGATATTATTTCGAACTAAAGGCCATCGAGACTGAGGACCGTAGTTACCTTTAACCCAACTTGGCCTATTAGGATGTAGTGCGGGAACTATGCGGGAATCTATTTCTGCAATAGTCTCTACGTGATACTACACTCAGATGAGATTCTCTTGAGAATATTATTGACTACCAAGTGATTTGGAAAATCGATAATATCCGAAAGATGGATTGTAGACTCTGGGAACTTTGTAGAACCCGTTCGGCAGGTACATTTGAAACCATAGTACACACCTATTGGGAAGGGTAGACCATGGCTCCATGCTCGTGATCTTCAAACCTAAGCCTTGGCTTGTTTGCCTGTATATGTGTATATGTGTATACCTGTGCTTATGCATCCATTCATGCATTCATGCATAACCATTCGGTTTCAAGAAACTCAATTGTTCTGTCATTTGCAAAATCAATAAAAATCATGGATTATAAAATGAAACTTTTTTCAGCCTTTCCGAAATGTTTGCAACCTACTATTGAGTTCCTTGAAACCATTACATTACATTGCATATCATTTGCATCTTTGCATGATTCATTGCATACATCCGTTTGTCCAGCAACTCATTCCCAGCTGTTTCTATCTTCCAGTGTTACCTGTGAGTCGTCAAGCTGATTCCTCGACATCGATACCAGACTAGAGCTAACTACAGACGCATAATGGAAGAGCAAGAAGCACACAATGCTGAGATGAGAATGGAGATCGACGACCTTAAGTCAAGCATGGCAAAGCTCACTGAAATGCTCCAAGTTTTGATTGCTAGAGGAGAACCACCCCAAAGGACTGTCATCCAAGAAGTTTCAACTGCTGAACCTCAACCTATTCAGGTGCCACCTTCAACTTGGCCAGAGTTTAGTTTACCTCCCAACTACTCACAACCTCTTGCATCTACTGCTATGATTGGTCAGACTTCTAGACCAGTGTTTCAAGCTCCTGTTTTTGCCGAGCCTCAACCTATGGTTCAGACTACTCGAGCTCCTTTTGAGAACCTTCTCTATGAGTACAATACTGCCAGTGCTTAGGTTGAAGACCATGAAGATTTTGTTGAACCCGCGGTTGTCCGTGAACATTTTCAAACTATAGACAAGAGACTTAAAGCTGTAGAGGGTACTGATTTCTTCAACATTGATGCAGAAAACATGTGCTTGGTTTCTGACCTTGTTATGCCTGCTAAATTCAAGACTCCTAATTTTGTGAAGTACAAAGGTGATTCTTGTCCAAGAGCTCATTTGGTCATGTATACCCGACAGATTGCTGCTCATGCCAAGAATCAGAAGTTGCTTATCCACTGTTTTCAAGATAGTCTGAGTGGAGCTTCTCTCAAATGGTATATGAATCTTGAACAGAACAGCATTCACTGTTTCCAGGATCTTATTAATGCCTTCATGAAGCAATATAAATATAACCTTGACATGGCTCCTGATCGCCGTCAGCTTCAAAACATGTCTCAGAAGGATAAAGAGTCTTTCAAAGAATATGCTCAGCGCTGGAGAGAGTTGGCTTCCCAAGTTGAACCTCCTTTGGCAGAGAAAGAATTAACTGGACTATTTATGGACACCTTGTCTCCATTCTACTGGGAGAAGATGATTGGTAGTGTTTCCTCCAGCTTCACTGATTTGGTTACTATTGGTCAGAGACTCGAGGAAGGACTTAAGAATGGTAAAGTATCCAAAGCTGCTGAATCTTCTAATGGAGCGAAGAAATCCTATGGGAATTTCCAGAAGAAGAGAGAAGATCAGACTAATGCTGTCATGTTTGAAACAAGAAGGCCTCGTCCCTAACCTCAGTATGATGATCATCCTGATATTGCTGTTGTTACTCCCGTGGTTACTGCTCCACGACCAGCTCAAGCTCCTCAACGTCCAGCTGTAGGACAGAATCAGTACCGTAATAGGAATAATTTTGATCCTATCCTAATGACATACACTGAACTTTATCCTGGGCTGGTTCAGAAAGGTTTGATTACTACAAGGCCTTTGCCTCCTCCTCCAGATCCACTTCCACTTGGATTCAGATCTGATCTCCATTGTGCATTTCATGAAGGTGCCGTAGGCCACGACTTGGAACATTGCTTTGCATTGAAGGCTAGAGTACAAGAGCTGATCAGAATTGGTATTCTCTCCTTTCGTGACACCAATCCAAATGTCAAGAATAATCCTTTGCCAGAGCACGCTAAGTGAAGCTTCAGTTGACTTCAGTAGACCTCAGTGTTTCAGACAGGACAACTCACTCTTGTTTCTGATTAGTCACTAGATCATGTTTCTTATCGTTTTCATTTTCCTTATTTGTATTGGTTGTTTGCTTTAAATTTATGTTTGTACTTTCATAATTAATAAAATGAGCATTGCAACTTTTAATTCAATTCATTTGTGTTAGCTATTTTACGCTTTATATTTCAAAAACAAAAAAACAAAAACAAAAACAAAAAAATTATCTCTTTTCCACTTTCCTTCTGATTATGCTAAGATTGGAGGGAGGATGATGAAAACATTATACTCATAATTGTTGTTGGTATGCTTTCAAATCAAAACTTTGCTGACGATGTAAGGCATTGTTTCAATTCCTAAACACTGGAGAAATAAGGAAGATAAACCCTCGTCAACCCCTTTGAGCCTTGAAGTAGGAGTTTCTTTTCTTTACAAATAAAAACCCGCAATCTTAACCTGGGGCAGGGTAGTTCTCAGTTAACTGGATTGTGCATTCAAATACAAGAGTTTCATGCAAGACATCTTTCAACAAAAAGGTTTCATTCTCAATTTTTCCTTCGCACGCAACAAGCAAATGTCGAAGACGTCTTTCAAGTCAAAAGTCGATGATGGTTCACCGTAATCATTAAGCCAAGCAGTCACTTTCTTTCAAAAAAAAAAAGATAAAAAAATCAAAAAAGGAAAAAGCCCGCTAAGTCGAAACCTGTGAAGGAGACTTAGGCAGACAAAAAACTGGGGCATCCCGCTGACTGTAAGATTCACGAGAAACAGTTCAGGCAAAAGTTAGGGATAATAAAAAGGAGAAATCTTTAAATCCTTACCATGAAATCCTCAATGAAAAAAAAAACAACCAAGAGTTAGAAGGAAGTAGTGACTGTCACCTCAAAAGTCCCTTAACTTCTGAACCATCATCACTATCATCAATGCAATCCCTAACCTATGGGAACCTGAGTGCAAAGTCTGAGTTAACTGAGTGTAGGACTGGAGATCATCACGAAGATTGGGTGGGTACAAATAAACTTTGAGTCTTTATCCTTTGTTTCTTAAACCGTGAACCAGGCCACGTTATAACCCTCAAAAGACCTAATTGAAGCAAGGTTATTTTGAAAGCATACTACAACGAAGTTGCGTAAACTGACTCCTAAAGATCTTTGCAGATCATTTATTTTGGCCTCACGCCTTTTTGCTTTATATTTCACTTTTAAACGTCTTGAACCACCGTGTTCTGACCAGTGCCCCTATTGTTTTACCTCTTTCTAAAAATGATTTTGATTTCAAAAGTTGCATGAACTTTGCATTTACTATGTTTGTATGAACACTTTTGTTTGCAATCTGGCTTCCGCTTAAGGAATTTTCAAACATTTGAGAAACTTGGTCAGTGATCCAATCAGGGGCAAGTTCCTTCCAGATCCTATTGAGAATCAGTTCAAGATTTGTTCAGTGCAAGTCCTTCTCAGAATTGGTTTATATAGAAGACTTTTTCAAGACTCATACTGGGGCAAGTTTTCCAAGTGCACAGAAATTCAGTCATTTTCAGCATCAATCCAAGCTGAAGCAATTTTCAGGTCATATACAACAGTCAACTAATCTGGGGCATTTTACTTGAAGAATCCCCATGCAGCTTTCCATTCTTCCTACAAGGATCGTCAACTTAATACAGTTTACCAGTGTGACAGATTTGTGCTCAGTAGCATCTTTAGTTCCAAAGCAGAATGGCAATGACATCCGTGTTGAGGAATCAGTCTTCCAGTCTTGTCTTCTACACAAAGAGTCGGGCCGTGTCGTCAACGTCTGCATTGCACCTGCATTTGTATCATGGCATAATTCATATACATATGCATAGCAAGAGTGTCGTCCTCATTTGCATTTTCCATAGGTCGTGTTGTCATCCACGTCTTACCTTTTCGTCTAAGTCCAACTCACTTGGCACCTACCAAACATATATTGTCGCGTCTATCCAATGCTTTCTTGGGTATCTCCTTGTTCATATTCGTTCAATGCTTTCTTGGACGTTGTGGTTTCTTTGTCCAATGCTTTCTTGGATCTCACCTTTTTACCTCACTGTCATCTAAAGCCATTATTAGATATCGTGATTACACCTTTCATTCAAAGCCATTATTGGATGATCGTTTCCTTTGCATTCAATGCCATTCTTGAATGTCATCTTCGTTCACAATCATCTAAAGCCATTATTAGATATTGTGATTGTACCTTTCATTCAAAGCCATTATTGGGTGTCTAGTTTCTTTATCTTGTTCACTTTGTCTAAAGCCATTATTAGATATCGTGATTACACCTTTCATTCAAAGTCATTATTGGATGTCTGGTTTCTTTACCATCTGGCGTCCTTCCGGATGGGTCCCTCTTTCTGATGTTCTTCCAGATCGAGTCTTTGTTCACAATCATCTAAAGCCATTATTAGATATTGTGATTGTACCTTTCATTCAAAGCCATTATTGGGTGTCTGGTTTCTTTATCTTGTTCACTTTGTCTAAAGCCATTATTAGATATCGTGATTACACCTTTCATTCAAAGCCATTATTGGATGACAGGTTTCTATTTCGTCTGATGCCTTCTCAGATATTATGAGTCTTACCTTTCATTCAAAGCCATTATTGGATGACTGGTTTTTCTTTGCACTCAATGCCATTCTTGAATGTAGTCTTTGTTCACATTCATCTAAAGCCATTATTAAATATTGTGATTATACCTTTCATCCAAAGCCATTATTGGATGTTTGGTGCCTTTTTCATCCAATGCCATTCTTGGATGATGTTTTCCTGATTTTTCGCATTGTTCATTCTGATGCTTTTCCGGAATGACATTCCCTTTTATCATCTAATGTTTCCCTGATATGTCTTTAAATCTCTTCTCGTACCTTTATTGCTTTTCTAAATATGTTTTGGGTGTACCTTTAGGATCTATGTCTTTGCATTCATTCCATATCATATCATTTCATGTCATATCATTATGCATTTGTGGCATCTTAGGGCCAAAAATTGTTCATGTTTGTATTTAAGCCTCTCCTATCACGTCGAGACGAAGATTTCAATCTCCATATCTCCGGATAGAAGAAACTTAAATAGGGGCATCTGTCACACCCTAATTTTTGACCCTAAGATCCTGTTTTCATTTTGAATTGTCTGCATAGCATATCACACATTTTATCATGCATAACTAACCAATTTATCAGACTTGTGTTTGTCTGTTTTCCTTTGTGAATCTAGGGTTGCTGCTGAAAGTTAAAAGGTCATGGAGGTCGTGTGTGTGTGTGTGTGTGTGCTCATTAAGGCTATACAAGGTCATTGTCCCTCAAGATTTCTTTAGTGTATACCCCGTAGATTTAGGGTTTTTCTACTGTTTGTTTGCCTCAAGATTCCTCAACGGCCTCTGTGTATGTCTCAAGAAAAATCAGGGTCTTTCTCACTATTAGTGTTGAGCACAGTTATTTGAGGAGTGGTTGTGGATTTCGTGGCAAGTGATATTATGGGTTGTATCCCTGTGGCTCGTGCACTAAGTTCGTTGTCACTCAGACCTTGGTTGTGCTAGTAACAAAGAACTGGTCCAACCTTTGTTCTCATCTATGAGAATGGATCATCATCTAAAGCTTAAAGAAAAAGTGTGGATCTTCTTGATGATAGTGTATGATCAATAAACTTGAAGCGTTAGTTGAACTAAAATCCTGAAGCAAGTATAGGCAAGGGAGTCTTAAAGTGAAATTCAGGATTCATGTTCTTTATTGAAATTTAAGGTTTAAATTCAAGATGTTCATTCAAGTTGGACTATGGTCTCATGCTCAAGTTACGAGTTCAAGGAGCTTTCCATGTGATTTTTCAAAGTGCACCATTTGTTTTGAGATTCATATTTGAATTTAAGTCCTCCAAGGTTCATTCAAGGTGTAATCAAAAGGAATTTTGAAATTTCGTGGACAATCATTTGGAATTCATCATCAATGGTCGAAGTTCAAAATTTTAAGTTTAGAAAAATCTCAATTTGTTTCATTCAAAGGATTCAAACTCAAGAATATAAGTGCAAGATCCAAAGGTCCTAAGGTTCCTATTACAAGTCTCTTTCAAAAGAAGCATAATTTGAATAACCATGAATTCTCTTTGAAATTATCACGCCCCAAACCCTGCTCCCCTCTTGAAGTGATGTTTCATATGATAATAATAATGGTTACAGCTTTCTGACTTCTCTTTCTACGCTACGGGACTTGCTGAGACATGCCGAATTTTTCGAAAGCCTTGAAACCTGCTGAATTATAAATGATGGTTAAATATACTTCATAACAGGCCAAATCAACAATTGAACCACCTTTTCAATTTTGCTAAAAGGCCACCCCACTCAAAACAAGTAGCTGCTTGGATATCCGAAAATATCATGTTCCATGCTTTCCCAAACATCCACCGACCTGCTGAATAAAAAAGGAAGGAAATTAGAACATGTTTGAATATGTCGGAAACGAAATGGGATCAATATTATTTGTCATAAACACATGTTCGCAGCAGTTGTTATTAGGTTCCAAACCTCACAAAAACATCACAAGAATTATCATCATTCATAAATTCAGAGAGTTTTGCAGCAAGGGATCACCTGTTCAAGAAAAATCGGAATTAATAGCCATGATTTTCTTTCCAAAATTCCCAAAACATGTTTAGGATAGTATTCAAGGAGAAATTAAGTTTGTTCCAAACCAATTCATTTCCTTCCAAGACAGGTTCAAGCATATTCTCACAAAATTGGGAAGAAATTTATTGTTCATCAAAATTTGATTCTCGGAGTGGTATATATAAAGGGCAGCAAGAGGATTCTAGGAGGGGACACAGAGAAAAAAACATATCACAGTTCCACATACCAAGATCCACGTACATACACCACATGTGTTGAGAAAAACACCAAACTCAGAAAATTCACATACACCACCTAGCACCAAAGGACATCAAAAACATATACCATACTCACTGACAAAGAAGAATTTCATCCACCAGCTACACAAACATCACCAATACACACCAACAACAGCATATCAAGAAGAGAAAACTCATCCTCACGCATTCACAATATCGTCGCAGTTTCACATCAGAAAAATCACAAAGTTGTAGCAAGATTCACTTACATACACAAAAAACTTCAGATTCACATCAGAACGTGCGAACGAAGTGGCTTTTGATGAAAGAAGTTTCGAACGAAGAAGCTTCGACGGAAGGAGCTTCAAACGGAGGGGATCTCGGCGGAGGGAGTTTTGCGCGGAGGAACTTCGACGGAACTATTCACACGCAAGGAGGTTAGCCGTTCATTCGTTTCTCTCTTGATTTATCTTTCGTATTTTGATCGTAACCATTGCTGCTGTTTGTTTCTGTGAATCGTTTTATTGTCGGTCTTTCTATGTCGACCTAGTTTAAGTAAGACAAGAAGATGCTAATGTTGTTGGTTTTGTTTGCTGAACTTTGTTTTGAACCTGGACCTTGCTTCCTCTTATCCTGGGCCGCGTGGCTCGTCTTTTTTTTCTCTTTGTGTTGTTATTTTAATATCAATTAAAATGCTAATTTATTATAAGTTAGATCTAGTTTTTTTAGTTATTTAGGTTGAATTTTAATTTTAACTGATTTAATTAATTAGTTTTACTTATAAATTAATTAGTTAGTTGTTTTGATTTATTAATTAGCTTTTTTTTAGTTAAGATTTTACTATTTAGTTTTTCTGGTAATTAGCTTTAGGTTTGTTTTAAAATTATTTAATTTATAGAATTTAGATTATTTAATTCTCTAATTAGATTTCATCTGTTTTATATTTTATTTTAGTTAATTTGTCAAACAACTGTTTAAATATAAACAAAAACCCAAAAACATTTATTACTAATCATTTTAAAAATTAATTAGGACTAGTTAGTTTTTTTTATAAACTTATGTCAATTCGACCTTTAATTTGGTAATTTGTAGTTTAGTTTCTTAGCCTGAAATTTTGGTTCTCTGTCTATTTTGATGCTTGACTATTCTTAACATAGCATGTCTTGCACTCATGATGTAGCAATGTTGTGTCGATCTTTGTTCTTCGCCCGTATATTCAAACCATTTTTCAAAATAAACTCTCGATTCACATCGAGCCATTTTTTCCCTTGTAAGTCGATTGCTTTTTAAGCATCGCCATCAACCTCTAGGTTCTTTCCCTTGGCATATTCCCTTAGCAAACGAGCAATAAATAACATAAATAAAACAAGAGGTTGCTGTAGAGTACTACAGACGTTTAAGATGCTAATACCTTCCCTAAGCGTAACCAACCCCCGAACCTAGATTCTCTTATTAGGATTTTCGATATTTAACCCTTTCCTTTGGATAAAATAAAGACCGGTGGTGAATTAAGAATTATGATTCAAGTTAATCCAATAGCTTGGCATCCAATTCTCACCGCGACACATCCCATATTCCATACCACGCGCCATCATTTCGCAGCCCTTTGATCAAGAGTCAGCATTGACTCTTGGATCAGATCAACGCTCCAGAATTCCTGAGGGTCCACGATGGGCCTTCCTTCCTAGCGTGTGGGCTTAACTTGTGATGGGCCTGGAGAAATTCATAAACACCCCCCTCCCCCCCCCCCCCCAATTTCTGATCAGCACTCCTGGCCCATCCCTTTTTGTTTTGTTTTTTTTAGTTTTATATTTCTTTTTAATATTAGAAAATCCAAAAACAATTTATTAACCAATTACTTTATCTTAAAAAAAAACCCTTAAAATCTATTTACCAATTTAATTTTTATTAATTTTATTAAAATTATTTATTTAATATTAACTAATTATTTTATTGATTAGTTTTACTAAATATTTGATCTTAATTTAATTAATTGTATTAATCTAATTTCTCTAATCCTAAAAAATCCAAAAATACGTTTAATTAATTTCTAAAATCCTTTTCATTAATCAAATTTTAATTAATTTTATTAAACCATTTTATTTAATACTAATTAACTTTAATAGTTAATTTTATTAAATATTTTAGTTTAATTTAATTAATTGCTAGAACTTTCTTTTCCTCTAAAAATCTAAAACAAATTAATTAGTTAATTTAGAATTTCTCTTCTTTAGATTAACCTTAGAATTAGGTTGCTAACTTCACTAACATGTTTGATTATATTTCTCCCCCATTTTGTATGGTTTTTTAATCCTTATGTGGTGTTTATGCTGTTTTTTTTTTCCTTATGGATTAATTTCATGCCTTGATTATATTTGTCTTTCATCATATGCTTGTCCAAACCTTTTTTAAACTAATACCTTGACTTAATGTCAAGCCCTTTTTTTAATACCTTGTAAGTCGATTGTTCTCACGATCGCAATCAACCTCACATAGCCTCCTCTTGGGCTTTATACAACGATACTTGTTGCACATTTCACTTTGGTTTATATGTGTATGCGTGATTGACTCACTTTAATTTTAGTTTGATTATTCCCACTTGAGTAATTGTATCCCTCTCCCATAAGATTAAAATCAACCATTTTTTACAAAAATAAACAAGCTTGATCCGACGTCAAGCATTTTTCAAAACAAATTCAATTAACCAATTCATCTCCAAGCATTCACTTGATCCACATATCAAGTCCCTTACCTAATTTGTAAGTCGAGCGCTTTTGCCTCGCAATCGACCTTACCTTGAACTATTAGGACCTCCTTTCCATTAGTCCTCAACCCATTTTGCACGCAAATTCAAACCTCGATCAACATCGAACATTTTTCAAATCAAATCAATACACTTAACCATATTTAAACATCATTTCTTAAAAGGTGAAAAGGAGGGGGATGGAGTCTTCGATCTTTCTCCTCAATTGTTTGGGTGCGAGTTCTCTTACTCGTGTGTGGACAATTGACGCCTCTAAAACACTTGTAATTCGACAACATTCAAACTTCTCTCCAAGAAATCATTAAAACATTTAATCCCTATCTAAACACATTTTTACTAAAATGTGAAGTGGGGGTGGTCGAGTCTTTGGCTCTTCTCCTCAATTGTTTGGGTGCGAGTTCTCTTACTCGTGTGTGAAGAATTGTCACCTCTAAAACATATAAAACTCCTTTTCTCGCCCCCGTGTGATCGAAACCCTAAAACAAATACAAATCAAATCCTCTTTTCTTAATCAAACTCTTTAATATACTTAATCATATATTCAAACAACTTTCTAAAAGGTGATGTGAGGGGGGCCAAGTCTTTGACCTTTCTCCCCAATTGTTTGGGTGCGAGTTCTCTTACTCGTGTGTGGACAATTAACGCCTATAAAAAACATAAACCAAACAACCGTAGTCCCACGAACTATGAATGCTCTGACTTTCCCATTGCACGAGGGAATACGTAGGCACAAGGGTTCTAATCCTTGCCGAGTACCCTAATAATAAAACCACCCCTTTTCCCTTTTAAAAAACGAGCACTTTTACCGTAGAAGATAACAAACAAACGTAGCTAACTTTCTGACAAATCGAATCAAGAGTTTCCCGTTGAGTACAACGGACGTAGAGGGTGCTAATACCTTCCCTCTTGCGTAACCGACTCCTGAACCTAGAATTTGGTTGCGACGACCATTTTCTTATCCCTTCAAAGGTTTTATCGATATTTTCCTATTCCTTCCTTGGAATGAATAAATTTCGGTGGCGACTCTGTTTCGAACAGTTTTTTCCGCGTCCATCGCGAGGATCGTATTTTTCGAGGTACGACATCTACGCATTGGAGCAAGACCATGTCAAAGTTTCTCTTATAGAGTGTATCACCACTCAGGAAGAAATTTCTTGTCAATCTTCTGAGGGCCTTTCTGTCTTTTCTGGATGCCCCAAGTGGGTACTCTTGTTTCTGAAGGAAACATTTGATATCATGATACTAAGGTTTGTCGTCTATGATTGCTTCGATCGTGACGATGTAGGCGGGCCGTTCTAGGCGTATTATGTCAATCTCAGGTATGTCGTTCCATTGACCTACACTAATCATGGAGGAGAGAGTGGCTAATGCATCAGCCATGTGATTCTCTTCACGAGGGATATGATGAAACTCGAATCTGTTGAAGAATGGTAACAACCTTCTCGTGTAGTCTTTGTAAGGAATCAGTCCTGATTGATATGTGTTTCAATCTCCTTTGATCTGATTGATAACTAAGGTTGAGTCTCCATACACATCCAAGTTCTTAATCCTTAAGTCAATTTCTTCTTCAAGACCCATGATACAAGCTTCGTATTCGGCCTCGTTATTTGTACACTTGAATGTTAGTCTGGCAGTGAAAGGAATGTGGGTACCCTGAGGTGTTATGATGATTGCCCCAATTTCGTTTCTATAATGGTTGACAGCTCTGTCAAAGATTAGTCCCCATTGGGAACTTGGTTCTTGCCCTTCACCGGGTAGCGGTTCATCGCAGTCTTTCATTTTCAAGTACATGACATCTTCGTCTGGGAAATCAAACCCGACTGATTCCTGATCGCCAATCGATTGATGAGCCAAATGATCGGCTAAAATACTACTTTTGACGGCTTTCCGAGCATGGTATTTTATGTCATATTCTGATAACAACATTTGCCAACGGGCGATCCTTCCCGTGAGAGCAGGCTTTTCAAAGACGTACTTGATCGGATCCATTTCAGAGATTAACCAAGTAGTGGGCAAATCATGTACTGGCGAAGACATTTGGCTGCCCAAGCCAGAGCGCAGCAAGTTTTCTCAAGCATAGTGTACCAAGTTTCACAGTCGGTGAATTTCTTGCTTAAGTAGTAGATGGAAAACTCTTTTCTTTTTGTTTCATCCTGTTGATCAAGTACACAACCCATTGAGTCTTCCAAGACTGTTAAATAGACGATCAGTGGTCTTCCCTCTACTAGAGGTGATAGGATTGGTGGATTCAACAGATATTCCTTGATACTGTCGAAGGCGGTTTAGCAGTCTTTTGTCCATATGCAGACCTGATTCTTTTTGAGTAATTTGAAGATTGGCGCGCATATCGCGGTCATGAGGAATATAAATCTGGAAATGTAATTCAAACGTCCCAGGAATCCTATGACTTGTTTTTCAATCTTTAGAGAAGGCATTTCTTGAATGGCCTTGACTTTGTCAGGATCAACCTCAATTCCTTTTTGGCTGAGGATGAACCCTAAAAGTTTCCTTGAGCGGACACCGAACGTGCATTTGTTGGGATTCAAGCAGAGTTTGTACTTTCTCAGCCGCTCGAATAATTTTGACAAGTGGGTAACATGCTCCTCCTCTGTCTTAGATTTGGCAATCATATAGTCGACATACACTTCGATTTCTTTATGCATCATGTCGTGAAAAAGAGTTGTCATTTGATAGGTTGCCCCGGTGTTATTTAAACCGAACGGTATTACCTTGTAAAAAAAGGTGCTCCATGGGGTGATGAAGGAAGTTTTCTCCATGTCTTCCGGCGCCATTTTGATCTGATTATAGCCCGAGAATCCATCCATGAAGGAGAAGAATTTGAACTTTGTTGTACTGTCTACCAGCGTGTCTATGTGTGGTAAGGGGAAGTCATCCTTTGGACTTGCTTTGTTTAGATCCCTATAGTCTACACACATTCTGACTTTTCTGTCCTTTTTTGGAACTGGCACTATTTTGGCTACCCATTGAGGATATTCTGAGGTGGCGAGGAAACCCGCGTCAATCTGTTTCTGTACTTCCTCTTTGATTTTGATGGCCATGTTTGGATGAGTTCTTCTCAGCCTTTGTTTCACTGGCGGACATTCTGACTTAATGGTAGATGATGTTCCACGATGCTGGTATCCAACCCTGGCATGTCCTGATAGGACTAAGCGAATACATCGGGAAACTCTTTGAGAATTTTTATCAAGTCTTCTTTGGTAGTCGGACTGAGTAGTGCCCCAATCTTGACTTCTTTTCTCTCTTCTTCTGAACCCAAGTTTACTGTTTCCAACGGCTCTTTGTGAGGTTCAACGGACCTTTCCTCTTGTCTAAGTAATCGGGAGATCTCTTCTGGAATTTCTTCGTCCTCTTCTTCTTCAGCTTCAAATACCGGGAATTCTAAGTTGGGAGAAGGCATTGGATCGTATGTTTCAATGGGGTTTAAAATAAGCAATCTGCATGATGTGATGATTGTTTTTTAGAAGAGATAGAGAGAAATGCAAGAGTGTGTGCAGTGTATTTTATGAAAAATGCTTGTTATTATTATTTTTGAGTTGGTTTTTTTAGGATTACCATTTTCTGAAAAAGCGACAAGTGAAAACAGCAATAAATGCAGAAGTTACAGAACGACGTTTATTTATTTATTTATGATTTTGTCGATTCCTGAAACTATAGCCCTATAAAACAAAACTCTGTCGCTTCGGGTAAAGCGAAGAGGGACATATACAGAAAGTGAGCCCTATAAAACATCTGTTTCACCTGGGCAGGGTGAAAGGTCAAACAAAGATGGCAATTACTTAGACTTATGAATGACTTTCGGGACATCGACGATAACCCATTGGCGATGAACTCCTCGATGAATCACAAAGTATGGTACCTTCTTTCTTAGTTTGCCCTCAGAAATGACGCTGATTTCTGGCGGAGCAGGATCGTTGGAGTCTGTCTCCCAGGAAGAATTGTCGTAGACGAACTCTTCCATTGTATCTTGCATAGTGTTTTCATTCTCAGGCGGATCTCCCCATCCAGTTGGCTGGATGTATTCAAGCCTGATACGAGAGCTTTCAGGAGGGGTGTACTTGACCTGGAAGTCGTACTTGCCACTCGGCTATCCTAAAGTGTCCCATACTTCAGTGGAACTGGAGGAGTCATCCTTCTCGATGACGTTGACCTCGGGAAAAGCATAGTTGATGAACTATTGTCCTGCAATCTTTGCAGATTCATCATTGTGCTGGATATTTTCTGAATACCTTGAGTAAGGATCCCATGATTTGGTGGGGACGCAGGTATTCTTTTCAATGATGCTCAGCTGATATGCATCGTTTGGCTGACTCTTGTACCCCCAAGTCTTCTGGGTAAGGCTGCCAGATCGGCAAGTCATCCATTGGGTCATAATAGTCATAGTCAAAGTTGTCTTTCAGCAGAGTGTCCTCTTCTAATAAGTTAGGTGGAGCACGACATCCTTCTAGATCACAATCTCCGTACATCATCTTGACGTCTGATCTTGGTATATATATCTCGGACTCTGCGCGGGCTATAAAAATGGTGTACGCATTTCTTCCTGAGACATATAACCATCCTCGTTGAGATAGGTCTTCCATTATTCATCTGTATCAGAGGAGTCACCCTCATTGATGGTATGTACTTCTTGAGACACTGGGTGAAGGAAGCCTCCACTGTGGAAGAAGTCCTGAATGGGATGAAAACTTTCATTGTTATTAGTAGTCTGGGTACAGGTTAAAGAAAAACCAAGACCCTTCTTTGTCTTGTTATCAGTAGGATTGACAAGCTGCCCCATCCTTTTGCATTGTTACTTTTGATCACTTCGAGAGCATCTTTGTATGAGGAAATCGACGTTCCTCTTTCTGATTGATTCTCATTGCTTACAGAGAGTGCTTAAAATTAAGTTCCAACAACCTCCTCTAGTTCTACACAGGATGATGATGATAAGTTGCTCACGATCAAGGCATGCTCTCCACAGACTGTGACTAGCTTGTCATTCTTGAGGACCTTCAGCTTCTGGTGAAGTGTCGAAGTGACTGCCCCATCCTCGTGTATCCAAGGTCTTCCTAAGAAACAGCTGTATGCTACCCGGATGTCCATGACCTAGAAAGTGACTTGGAAAGTGTGAGGACCGATAGTTATGGGAAGGTCGACTTCGCCGATAACTATTTTTCTGGATCCTTCAAAGGCTTTGACGACAACCTCACTGCCTCTCACCGGAGATCCTTGAAGTGATAGTCGCATCAGAGTAGATTTTGGCATAACACTCAGAGCTGATCTGGTATCTACCAGTACGCTGGCTAGAGCATCGTCCTGGAAGTTGACTGTGATGTTGAGCGCCATGCTGTGATTTTTGCCTTCTTCCGGCAGTTCTTCATCACTGAATCCTAAATTGTTGCTGGAAGCGATGTTGGAGATGATGCTGTCAAATTGTCTTATTGTCACATCTTATTCTACAAAGGCTTACTCTAAGACTTTCTGTAGAGCTTCTCTGTGTGCTTCAGAACTGAGCAAAAGAGATAGGATAGAGATTCTTGAAGGAGTTTGCAACAGTTGTTCTACAATGTTGTACTCGCTTTTCTGGATGAGCTTCAACATCTCATCATTGTTCTTTGAAAGGTCGGGATTACTGGATTGCCTGACTGGTTGATTAGGAACTTCTGTTTGAGGTTCCTTTTCCTTGGCGGGTTCTCCAATTCCTCTCTTGAAGATCCGGACGCTCCGTGTTACTCGACTGATGTCTGCAATGTTTACGACGGAGGGTAATGGAGTTTCCTTTCCATTTTCGATTGTTGTTACACCGTACTTGTAAGGGATAGCCTTTTCTGATTCGTACGATATCGGACTTGGAAAGTAGATAACCACATGAGCCTTTTGATTTTTCTGACCATCGTAGCCGGCCTCAATTGGTTCGAGGTTGAAAATCTTTCTACTATCAAGAGGAGGTCTTGATTCATGGAGTAGAGGGATTATAGCGCATGCGTCTTTGGCCATTTCATGATTAGAGATTAAGACAACGTCTTTGCTTTGATCAGGGAGATAGTCGGGTATCCCGTTGGTCGTCCCAGAGCTTGAACACGGTCGAATATCTTTCCGGTCCAACTGATTTTGAAGAGCTGCCCATACAAGATAACATCCTTGGTTGTTCTCTGAACAAACTCTACAACGCTCATAGTTATGTGGTGGCACTCGGCCACGTCCACTTTGTATGCAATGCAGCCTTACTAGATTTGTTTCCATCGATCGAACATTCTGACTTTGGTGCCTAGTAGGATTCCCGTCAATCATACTCATCTATTATGTGTCTTCATCTAGATAGATCGGAAGCCACGAGTGGTTCAACAGGTGTTGAAGAGTTCTTTGGACAAGCGCACATCCTTGGTCATTCTCACGACATACTTTACAGTTCTAATAATCATGTGAAGCCAGAAAACCGAACCTGGCCTGCTTAGCGTGTAATTCTACCAGGCTGGTACTCATCAAGCGAATATCAAAGATCTGAATCATATTAACTTGATAATGACATTTATCATGCTAATCCTGGATCCATCCGAGATCCATCTGACGCTGGAGGGCCTCTTGTACAAAAGAGCATCCCTGATTGTTTATTGAGCAGTTCGGACAGGAATTGTAATCGTGTCGTGGCAGATCGTGATGCTGGATTTGCCTAGAGTGCATTGCTACCAAGTTGACATTCATCGCCAGAATGTTGTGGTTCTGGACGATGTTGGAATTTGTATAAGTCATGTTGACCTCACGGATTCGGTGATCTTGGATCCACCCGAGATCCATATGTTCTTGTAGAGCTGATTGGACTATGGAACATCCTTGATTGTCTTTAGAGCAGATATCACACTGATGATAATTATGAGATGATACATAACCGTACCCGCTCTGTCTGCAATGCATCTTTACCATATTGGTTCCTAATAGGAGTACATCGTGAATTTGATAGCTGTGGTTAGATTCTTCCTCTATCAAATTTACAATAGTTTTCTTGTGTTGAGGCAACGGGTTCGTCTGAACATTTGGATTTATATCTTTGAAAGATAAGACCCCGTTCCTGACAAGCTTCTATACATCAGATTTGAAGCTGAGACAGTTTTCTATGTTATGCCTCAGTCCTCCTTGATGGTAAGGGCAATTTTGATCTGCTTTGAACCAAAAAAGCGGATTTTCCAGTACTGTAAGAGGAGACCTGGTTTGGATGTGCCCCTTAACTAGTAGTAGTGGAAACAGTTCTGTGTACAACATCGGTATAGGGTCAAACCCTGGTGGTCGTGTTGTGTGGTTGTTGTTGTTGTACTGAGGATGAGCCAGCTGAAGAGGCTGTTGTGTCCTTTGCTGATATTGTTGTTGACTCAGTTGGCTCTGAGAAACCTGAGGTTGATACGTTGGAACAGGCGCTGGGTTGATAGCAAGAGTTACTGTTGCTACTGGTTGATACCTTCGCCTTTGCTTTCCGAGAGAGATATTACCAATATCTTGCTCTTTTTTCTTAGGGAAAGAACTACCATATCTTTTGGTACTGCTTGATGGTTCTGTACCTTTGACCATATTCCTTAAAGGTTTCCTTGTCCCTCTGTGACATTGCTCTGAGTTGATCTCTATCTGGCGCCATGTCCAAGTTATACTTGTACTGCTGAACGAAGGTAGCACCAAGATCTCTAAAAGTGATGATCTTTGTGCGGTTTAAAGCCATGTACCATTTGAGTGCGGCACCGGTTAAACTATCTTGGAAGTAGTGGATCAGTAGCTGTTTATTTTCTGTCTGAGTTGACATTTCGTACATCACCAAATGACTTTGAGGGCAAGAGTTGCCTCTGTAGTTTTCAAAGTCAGGCACCTTGAATTTGTGCGGGATTTTCACATTGGGGACCAAACAAAGGTCTACGGCGTCCTTTCCGAATAAATCCTGACCGCGAATACCATGCAGTTCCTTTTGCATCTCTAGAAATTGTTCCTGGAACTCATTCATTCTGTCGTACATATCTTTTTTTCCAACAGAAGGTATTTGTGGAATTTGTCCTTCTGGGACAGTGTGTACCACTGGCTGTGGTATAATCATTACGGCGGTGACTCTTGGTGCTTCCCTATCCCGAAGTTTGTAACCTTCAGGAGTTGTTGTCATCACTCTTGCGTCTTAGCTTTCTCGAAGTTTGTAACCTTCAGGCCCAACGATTCCTGCTGCAGTTTCTGGGTCTTCTGTGACCGGCGGAATATATCCTTCAGGGATAAAGTTGAGAGGCATGCCCCAGGGACGATCTTTAGGCATGTTGTACCGAGGATCATACTTCTCCACTATGGGCGTAGATGTGAACTCCGAGATCACAGTCCTTTGTTATTGTTTCTGAGCTGCTGCCAGAGATTGCATGTCACTGTGAAGTTTTCTCAGATCTTCTTTTAGAGCATCGATTTCTTCTCTCATCTCTCTGTTATCTTCCTCGAGTTCGTCTATTTTCTTTTGTTGATTGGCCCGAGTATTGTACGAGTGAGACAGTTTGACTCTAGAATCGTGACACTTACGTGAGATTCGAAGGTAAGAAGAATGCGTTATGTGAGAATGATAAATGATATGCATTGATCAATTTTTTTTGTTATTTTAATCAAAAAGAAACTTCAACAATTAGATTGCAACTATCATACAGTGGGGAGACCCCATTTTATTGAATTTGAAAGATTGCAGAAAGGGAAATACAATATTTTACAAAGTGCTGTAAAAGGAAATGTCTAAGCTTATGGATCCTGAGTTCTCTCTGAAGAGAGCTCAGGTGCTGGTTCTGGTACTTTCATTTTCTTTGACCGGGGCTCTTGAGCCATTGTCGGGTTGTCAGTCCTTTGCCAAGTGAAAAGAGCAAGCAAATTTCTTCGGTCTTCTTGATTTTCTACAACATGTCGCTCTAATATCTTAATCAGAGTGTCCTTTTCTTTTAACAATTACTGTATTTTGGTACACTCCATATTGAGAATACTGTACTTGTTCTTCCAAGATTTCTTTTCCCGTTGAACTTTGTTGAGAGCGACCTGAAGTTTTTCCGTATCAGACATAAAATAAAGGACAAATTCCTTTAACGGAAGAACTTCTTGACGGGGGTAAGGCATCTTTAGCTTGAGAGCTCTAGTTTGTACCCAGTGGAGATAAGGTTCCACAGAGATACAGTCCAGTTTTCCTAGAGACTCTCTTCCTTTCCTATGAACATGTTTCCAGGCATGCACTATTTCTGTCTTTAGTGCCCTGTCATTTTCTCCTTCCTTGAAGAAAAGACTTTCCAAATGAACATTTCGCGGGATACGTCTCATCGGGTATCTGAGTTGACGACGAACTAAAACTGGATGATAGTTGATTCATCCTTTAGTTCCTATGAGGGGTACATTAGGGAAATTTCCATATTTGTCGATGATTCTTATCCCGTCGTAGATTCGATTGTACTAATCTATGTCAGAGTTGGTGAGAGACATGATTCTCTGTGACCAACGTAGAGTACTCTTATGATCCCAAAAGGCCGCAGACTTGGGTAAATGGGAAGTGAACCATTTGTATAGCAGGGGTACACAACATGTGATCATTCCTCTGCTGTACAAATTCCTTAAGTGTACAGAATGATAAGCATCTGCGAGCAGGGTTGGTACGGGGTTTCCAATCAGAAATATCTTAATGGCATTGATATCAATGAAGTTATCAATGTTGGGAAAAAGGAACAACCCATACGTGAGTAGGACAAAGATATCTTCAAAAGCAGTAACGTTTCCTATACTGGCAAAGTACAGGGTTTTCTCTACCAAGAACTTGGCCGGTAAACCTTGGATTCCATCCTTAGCGGTCATGTGAGTCCTGATTTCTGACTCGTCTAAATAGAGCGCTCTTGCAATGGTTTGATCCTTTGGAATTTCTTCCAATCCAGAAAAGGGAGCTTGGTCAGTGATGGGTAAATCAGTCAGGTGAGAATACTCCTCCAGTGTTGGTGCTAGTTGATAATCCGAGAACGTGAAACAGTGATAAACCGGATCATAAAACTGGATTAGCATAGACAGGATTCCTTCAACTACATGGACCCTTAACAGAGACAGCAGTCCTCCGTACTTAGCTCTGAAAGCATCAGGGTTGGTGATCATCATTGCCAATCCTCTTAAATCCTCTAGTTTTGGAACCTTGAAGGTGTACTTGTGTGTCTTCCTTCTACCGAAATCCATAACGACATCTTTTTCTCTGATATTTGCAATCATTATTTTAGTTTAATTTGAAAAAAAGAGAGAGACTAGAAAAGAAGATTTTTTCTTTGTTTAAAAGTTTTTTAAATGAATTCATGAATGCAGCACACAAAAACGTAGAAAAAACATGGGTTCAAAGGTTCAGCGTCACGTGCATGGAGTCATGGCTCTACCCATCCCCAAAGGTTGTACTATGGTGAAATTTTGTACCTGTACTCAAAATCATTGACCCCCTTGGGATAACAACAGCAGGCTGGTTCAACCGAGCGAGGTGTAGCATCTTAGGGTAATATCAATTGAGTGTAGTATCGCGTGTCAACTATTTCCGATAGCTACCGCACTACTAAATAGCCACATGGTTACTGTCTACTAAATCCTCAATTTCATGGATACCACAATCAAACAATCTGCTTTCACAACCGAAGTTGTTAGACATTGAATCCGCAAAGGGTACCTCCACTGATTTAATGGTCTACCGGGACAGCTTATTCGGGATTCACTCCCTGTAAGACCGCCCGTCTCTGCCATCACCTATCTTAGGTATCACTCATACTTTCCACATGCGACATCACTCGTATTCCCATTGACAGAAAAATAAACACGGATATCAAGTAGGAAAAGCGATATATATATATATATATATATATATATATATATATATATATATATATATTCATTCCTAAAACTAACATCCTAGACCTCTTAAGAGCTATAATCTTAGTCCTAGACAGATCAAAGACGTCCCCAGTAGAGTCACCATTTTTCTGTAGCGTGCGATTTTTGTCGGTGACGCGACCACCTTATCGCACAGTGGGTTTCCTTCTCACCTCAATGAGGAGGAGTGGGGATGCTACTTTCTGATTTCTTATTTATCCCGTGAAGCTAGAAGGGAAAGGGAAGCTATCTAAAACTAACCTTGCACGCGAATGTTTAACTGAACAAACGCTTAAAGAGATTTGGGGGTCCGGGGTCAGGTTATACAATGGGGAGTTGTTAATTACCCATCCTATACGTGGTTATCCACAAGTTGTTAGTTTCAGGTTTAGCTTTGTACTTGACGGTGTTTATCTGTTGATGGGTTGGGAAAGTTTCTTGGGAAATATGAGAGAGATAGTGAGTTTTTGTTGATGTTCGGGTTTTTCGATGTTTTTGGTAAGGTACTGGACCTAATTTTTTGATTAGTATGAAGGTACTAGACCTGGAGTTTTTGATTGGCATGCTCGCTAAGATTTCGCAATTTTATGCCTACGTATTCCCGCTTAAAGAAACAGGGAAATCAGAGCAATCATAGTTCCTCCTATTCTAAGGGAGAAAAAGATAATGTTTTCGTGTCTTGTTCAAAGCCCAAGATTGAAGCTAAAGGAGTATTTATGTCTTGTTCAAAGCCCAAGATTGAAGCTAAAGGGTTTGACTGAGAGGGAATTTGTCATCTCTAAAGGGAGACATCTCGTTTGTTTATCACAACTGTTGGGTGACTGTTTATAAAGGAGGATTACTTTAACTGGGATATGTGAATCCAGCAATGCCATAATTTCCTTTATAGGGGATTTGTCCTAAAGGAGAAAACTTTAACTCAGTGTAGAGCAATGCCATATTCCTTAGGAGTCTTCATGCTAAGACAGGGACAGTGGCATGGATGTAAATAATCCAGAGGCTTGCCGCTTACATCAATTAGATGAAAGAGGAAGTTTGCCAAGATAAGAGATGGACGACAGCTTGGATATTTGAATCAACAAGTGTGCCACTTACAGCAGTTATCTAAGATTAGGGTTTGTTTTGATTTATCTGTTTTGATGTGTGATAACACAGAGAAATAACTTCCGACAGAGAGAGATTTTGGTTTCCTCTAAGGGGATGTTGATTTTTGTGTGCCTTGATCAAAGCCTAAGGCTGAAGCTAAAAGGTTGATTGACTCCACTAGGGAAGTCCTTATACAAAGCCTAAGAGGAGGCTAGAAATGACTGACTCAACAAGAGAGTGTTTATCTGTGTCTTGTACAAAGCCCAAGATTGAGGCTAAAAGAGACTGACTCTTTGGGGGATATCATTATACAAAACCTAAGAGGAGGCAAAAAGTTAACTTTTTTGGGGAAAGATTTTGTCTGTCTTGTACAAAGCCCAAGATTGAGGCTAAAAGGATTTTGACTCTGCTGGGGAGGGTTTGTATGTGTCTTGTACAAAGCCCAAGATTGAGGATGAAAAGAAGACTGACTCTGTGGGAAAGAAATCTTTATCTATCTTGTACAAAGCCCAAGATTGAGGCTAAAATGAGACTTTACTGACTCGGCTGAGGATATTTTAGGTGTCTTGTACAATGCCCAAGATTGAGGCTGAGAGAATTTTGACTTTGTTGGAGAGTATTATCTGTCTTGTACAAAGCCCCAGATTGAGGCTAAAAAGAGAATTGACTCTGCTTAGGAAATTTATATGGTGTCTTATACAAAGCCCAAGATTGAGGCTGCACAAGCTGGAGAAATCATTATACACAGCCTGAGAGGAGGCTAACTTCTGCTAGGGGAAATCATTATACCAAGCCTAAAAGGAAGTTGAAAAAGATTCACTCAATAAGAGAGTGTTTTTATCTGTCTTGTACAAAGCCCAAGATTGAGGCTAAAAGGGGAAACTAACTCTACTGATGAGAGGTTTTATCTGTCTTGTACAAAGCCCAAGATTGTGGCTAAAAGAAGATTCAACAAGAGAGTATAGAAAGGTGATTGACTCAACAAGAGAGTCTGAAAAGGTGATTGACTCAACAAGAGAGTCTGAAAAGGTGATTGACTCAACAAGAGAGTCAGAAAAGGTGATTGACTCAACAAGAGAGTCTGAAAAGGTGATTGACTCAGCAAGAGAGTCTTAAAAGGTTAGCTCAGCTGGGGAAAATATTTATACAAAGCCCAAGAGGAGGCTAACTGGGCTGAGGAAAGGAAGGATCCTTATACAAAGCCTAAGAGGAGGATATCTTTTCTAGGGATTATTGAGATCCCGAGGCTGGTCCAAATGGGGCATCAACTCTTGGGATAGTGTTATACTGATGATAAGCTGGTCCTGGCTGGGGAAATTTTGGAAGAAAGTTGAGTTTTGAACCTACGGAGGTTTTGACTCTACTAGAGATTGATCAAAATGACCAGGATTTCTCCTATGTTTGTAAGGAACTTGATAATGTCTTTGAGATCCGAGAGGGGATTAGACTGTCCAAGTCTACTGGTATGGAAGAATTTATCTTTGTATAATGCCTAAGAGGAGGCAGGTGCTTTAAGGGATGAGGATCAACCCTTAAATGGTTTGATGTTTTGACACTGGAAAGACTGCTCTAGCAAAGGATGACTAAGTTCTGTCCTATACCTTTAAGAGGTCTTCAGGGTCCTTGTATTAAGCCCAAGAGAAGGCATGAGAACTTCTAGGAAGCCGGAGGGTCCTTGTACAAAGTCTAAGAGGAGGCGGGGATGCTTTTAGGAAGCCTGTGGGTCCAAACTTAAGAAAAGTTTAAGAAAAGTTTCACCGAGAATTAATCCTTTAGTGAACAGTTCTAGGGTTTGAAGAAATTTAAGAGAGGTTTCACCGAGAATTAATCCTCTCTGGGTAAATGAACTTCTTTGATAATTTCTAATAGTGACAGTCTGAGAAAAGTTTCATCGGGAATAATGCCTTTCTCTTTGTTCCATATTGTTTAAGCCCAAGAGAAGGCAAAACTGTATCTAGAAATCCTATGGGGATCTAGTTTTGACTGTATTAAAGAGTGACCAACTGGCTTTACCTAGTTCTAGACCTAGTTGTCGGGGAAAACTCTAAGTAAATATAATAGTATATATACATGTGATATATGACAAGTATTTAAAAAGATATGAAAGAAGGACTTACAAGTGAGCAAGCTTCCCACAATGCAATTATATATATATTTGACATGTATTTAAAAGAATGAAAGAAGGACTTACAGGTGAGCAAGCTTCCCACAATACAGTTATATATATATTAAAGCTGATAAAAGAAAGCTGATAAAAAACTTACAGGTGAGCAAGCTTCCATTGTAACAGCTCTTGGAGCTTTTTGTGCTATCTGCCAAGTTCCTTGTGCCAAAAGTAATTTGATGCTTTGGACACTCTCAATTGATCCCTTAGAAGGTTTTAGAATGATTAGAACCAGCTGGAATCCTCAGGAACAAGTTATGGCACTTTCTTGCAAACGGGGCAAAAGTTACCAATATGGCAATTTTTTCAAATGGTGTTCAGATGAGGGGAACCATTTGGGACAGTTTGAGGATGATATTTGGAGTGTGTTTGAGGCTTTGTTTGGTTTTGGAAGTGACTGAATCAAGACATGGCTTGAAATTTGCAGAAAAGTCCAATTTTAAGGTTTTGGAAGTGGACTTTGTGATTTTGGTGTTTCAGGTCACAGTGAGTGTTTCAACAACTTAGATACAACATATTAGACGTGTTTGGATCATGAGCAGTGGTGGAATTGCTCTCTAACTCAAAAACTCAGAGATACCTTGCAAAAAAGGCATTTTGGCCTAAAGAAAGAGATTTTGAGAAAAACATGTGTTGTAGTGCTTTGGTGTACTCAAAGTGAGCATAAATGAGTTTTATTTATAGTAGAGCAAGTTTGTTTTGCAAGCAATAGTGAATGGAAGCTGCAGCAGGCCTTTGGCCAATATTGAGCAAAAGGAATCTGAAGTCTCCTCTAGCCATTGACTTGAGGTTAGGGCACATGCCTATGGTCCTATGATTCAGTGCTGATCCTTGACTCATTCAGTTAGGAATGTGTCAGTCCACGCCACCTTGGTGTATCCATTAAATGCATTGAAACAAAATTGGAGTCTTGGCACCTTTTTAGCCTTTTTAGGTTTGTTATGGCTAAGGTATATTCTTGGACTTTGGAGGCTTGGGGATCAGATCATTCTCCTTTTGTTTTATCCTCAGATGTGTCCAAAATGATGACAGGGCTTGGAGTTGTTCAAATTTCCCAAATCGAGCAAAACAACAAAATCTGCCAAAATCTGCCTTGCCTAGGATAGTTGGAAATGGTGATCTTGAGGGATTCATATCTCCCTGCTCAGGTTGAGTTATGGGAGGCTCTTGTGCTTTTTAGAAAGCCCTTATATGATACAAAACATGTGTGATCATAGTTTGTTTTGAAACTATTTGGATCCAACTGAAAAAACCCCATGAACATTGATGCTCAAGGCTGGTAACTTGGGCAGATTTTCACTAAGTGTTGGAAAAAGTGTTATTTTCATGTTTTTGTGATTTTGATCAATCCATAACTCAAAATCCATAAGGAATTGGAGTCTGAGGTAGTTGAAGCTTTTGTAGAGTGTAGCAAGACCTACAAATCTAGCTTTGGATCACCCAAAATCGTTTCTTGGATCTCAAGTTATGATCCTTGGAAGTTGGTACCAAAACCACTTTTATTCCATAACTTAGAAAAATTTTGGTTTCTCAAGGTTGCCCCTTTTGCAAGAAACCTCACTTTTCTTGATTTCTCTTGATGGATGATGATCAATATCATATACTAACATTGTTTTTGACTCAAGGGAACCATATTTGTGAAAAATTCCAAAAAATCAAACTTGATTTTATGCACAGTTGACTTTTTATCGGATAAAATCCAAACTGTGTGATCCTTGGTGAAATCAAGTCCTTGACCTAAATAAAACCTAATGGATGGATTCAATAGGTGTTATAGGGTGTATTGAATCATTTCCCAAGATTTGGGAACATGTCTAGGTCAAAAGTCAAAGGTACAGTTGACTTTTTCCTCGAAACCCTAATTGTGGTCCTGATGAAATTGAAACTTGTGAATCAAGCTTCTTGGGTCAATCCATTGTTGTAAATGGTTCAATTTAGTATATTGGAGGCCCTCAAATCATGTCTTGAGGTCTTGGCTTATGCTTTGCCCCAAAAGTCAACTTAGGGGTGAATTAGGTCAAGAAACCCTAATTCCTGATTTTTGGTAAATGCATCCCCTGAGGTTAAATTGACTTGATGATTGGGTCCATGAGGTCCCTTGGAGTATCTTGGGTTGTGCTTTGAATCATTGGCTCATGCCCAGATGAAAATTTCCATCTGGAGGCCTCAGCCGACCTAAACTCTAATTTGGTGACACTGGCGATCTTGAGGCTCGATCCACTTGGAATGTTGCAAATTTGTGGAAGTCCTCTTGATCCTTCATAGGTGTTTGAGAGGTTAGACAAGTTGAAGATCATGTCATTTCTTGATTGATCCTTTGTCTAAATGCTCTAAGAGGGCTTAAAACCCTAATTCTTGGTTGTAGTGAAAGCTCAACAATCCTTGAGGAAATTGATGAGGCATGATGGTATATCCATATTGTGGTGATGATTCTCACAATGATAGGAAATCTTGGTGGTCAAAATTTGGGGTATGACACCGTATACATAGTTTTTCCCTTATCTGGTTCATCAAGGGGAAATTGTTCCAAAAGAGATTGCACCTGCAATTCCTCCATTCAATCCAAAACATGATCGCAATGCATCCTGTGCTTACCACTCTGGGTACATAGGACATGCTACTGAGGATTGCATTGTCTTAAAGACCAAAGTTCAAGAGCTTATTGATCGACAAATCCTGACATTTGCTGAAGATCAACCTAACATACAGAATAATCCTTTGCCTAATCACGGTGGATCAGGGGTTAACATGGTTGAAGACGATCACGGGGCCGAGTTGGTCCAAGATGTTGACGAAGTGAAAACTCTGATGACCATTGTGTTCAAGAAGTTGGATGAAAAAGGTTTATTGAAAGGTCTTCATGGTAAGTGTCAGATTTGCGATGATAATCCCAATCAGTGAAAAAGGTTGAAAGGTTGTGTACAGATCTTGATGAACCGAGGTGTGGTACAGTTTACCAGATCCAAGTCTCTGGATGAGGTAGCTACCATTGAGCCGTTCATGATCGTATACAGGAAGTTTCCCATGGAAGCTCCTAATAAATAGATACAACCTATCACTGTTTTCACACCAAAGCCTTTCCCATATCAGAATTCGAAGGAGGTACTTTGGAAGTATGGTTCAACCGTGTTTTCTGGGGGTCGAGAAATTTAGTTCTTTGAACCTGAGATTGTGAATGTAACTGCTGCTGGAGGAATGACTTGTAGTGGGCGAGTGTTTGCTATAAAGGTCACATCTAAGCCAGTGCAAATTCCAACTGTTGTTTCTCCCAATGGGAAGTCTACTTCAACAACCCCTGTTGTTCAATAAGGGGCATCTACTGCTGCATAAGCGCCAATCATTCCATCTGAGGATGTTACCAAAATCAAGGAAACAATTGATGATCAAGAGTTCCTCAAGCTAATCAAGAAGAGAGACTTTAAGATTGTGGATCACTGGGGCAGACTCCCTCAAGGATCTCAATCTTATCCTTGCTTATGAGCTCACCCGTGCATAGGTTGGCTTTGTTGAAAGTTTTAAATGATGTCCATGTAATGCACGATATCCCCGTAGAGCAATTTGATTACGTGGTCGCAAACATTACTGCAAGTCGGTATTTGGGTTTCAACGTGTAAGAGTTTCCTCGTGAAGGAACTTCCCATAATCGAGCATTGCATATATCAGTGACTTGCACAAACGTCCTGTTATCTCGTGTCCTTGTGGATATTGGTTCTTCTCTTAACATGATGCCTAAGGGCAGACTGATTCAATTACTAGTGGAAAGGAGCGAGATGAGGCAGAGTGCTTTAATTGTCAGAGCTTTTGACGGTTCCTAAAGGCAAGTTATTGGCGAGGTGGATTTACCCATTAAGATTGAACCGCATTTGTTTACCATTACTTTTCAAGTGATGGATATCAATCCCGCATACATTTTCTTATTGGGTCGCCCGTGGATTCATGCCACAGGGCCAGTTACTTCCACTTTACATCAGAAACTAAAATTCATGATTGACGATCAGTTGGTCATCGTTTGCGGTGAAGAGGATTTGATTGTAAGCAGATTATCATCCTTCCGATACGCCGGGACCGATGAAGGCATAGCTGAGGTGCTGTTTTAGTGTCTTGAGTTCGAAGATGTCAGCTCTGCTTTAACTAGCCAAAGTAGATCACCGAAAATGACCTTGTCATCTGCCAAGAATGCTAAAGAGACTGTTGAGAAAGATGCCTTGTCGGGCTGAGGGCATGTGATTGATGTGGTAGAGAAGTGTAATCACTTTGGATTGGGTTATCGTCCTGGTCGACAATCTAGCTCACATGGTCAGAAGCAGTGCAAATTGATCAAGTTCAATAGCACGGGTTTCCAAAAGGGTGACATTGTGGAAGCCATTGATGATGATGATCCTAGCAGAGTACAAGCATTGTACGCAAGTGCTCGCCTGACTTCAAGCTCAACAATTGGACATCTACTGTGATTCTCGTGGTGTTTCCAACAAACATGCAATGCATTTTGCTTTCTCATTCCCTCGTCCTTGCCCGAGTCGAGTGGATAGCTTGTAATGGGCCTCCCTCTTTTACAATATTATGTGATCAATAAATAAAAGTTTTTTTGCATTCAAATCATGCTCTATTTTCTTTATTTATTTTTACTTTTTCACAAACAAATGGCAAAAGTTTCTTTTATTTTCACCTTTCAAAATAGCTCATTCTAAATAAATTCATAAACATGCAGAAAAAATAATTACATTGATAACAACATGGCAAACATCCATTGTAATTCTAGGATTCCAATTAACCAAGCCGAAGAAGATGGTGAGGAAGATTGTGAATTACTGGCTAAACTAGCAAGGCTCCTTGAGCACGAGCAGAAAGAGATTCAGCCACACAAAGAGCCAGTGGAAGTTGTCAATCTTGGTACTGATGGTGTCAGAAGGGAAGTCAAGGTTGGCACATCCCTCACAAAGCATGTACACTCAGAGTTGGTCAAGTTATTGAAAGAGTATGTTGATATCTTCACTTGGTCTTATCAAGATATGCCTGGGTTAGATACCAACATCGTTGAACATCACTTGCCACTCAAGCCCGAATGTCCTCCTGTCAAGCAGAAACTCAGAAGGACTAGACCCGACATGGCACTTAATATGAGAGAAGAGGTAAAGAAACAACTTGATGATGGGTTCCTGGCCACTTCCGAATATCTTGAGTGGATTTTTAACATCGTCCCAGTTCCAAAGAAAGACGAGAAGGTCAGAATGTGTGTGGATTATCGAGATCTCAATAAGGCAAGCCCGAAAGATGATTTTCCTTTGCCTCATATTGATGTCTTAGTAGACAACACGACACACTTCTCTGTCTTTTCATTCATGGACGGTTTCTCAGGATATAATCAGATCAAGATGTCCCCAGCTGATATGGAGAAGACTACTTTCATCATGCCATGGAGTACATATTGCTACAAATTCATGCCATTCGATTTGAAGAACGCAGGGGCAATATACCAACGTGCCATGACAACCATCTTTCACGATATGATCCATAAAGAGATTGAGGTTTATGTGGATGATATGATTGCCATGTCCAAGACTGAAGATGATAACTTGGTCCATCTGAAGAAACTGTTTGACAGACTCCGAAAGTTCAGACTACGGTTGAATCCTAGAAAGTGCACCTTCGGAGTTCGATCTGGTAAATTGTTGGGCTTTATTGTGAGCTAGAAGGGCATTAAGGTTGATCCTAATAAGATTCGAGCAATTCAGAACATGCCATCTCCCAAAATAGAAAAAGAAGTATGTGGCTTTCTGGGGAGACTTAATTACATCTCGAGATTCATTTCTCACTTGACGGCTACCTGTGAACCTATATTCAAATTACTAAGAAAAAATCAATCGGTTGAATGGAACAATGATTGTCAAGAAGCATTTGACAAGATAAAACAATATTTGCAAGAACTACCGATCTTAGTGCCGACGGTTCCTGGTAGGCCTTTAATCATGTATCTCACTGTTCTCAGTGAATCAATAGGATGTGTATTGGGTCAGCATAACGACACTGGCAGAAAAGACCATGCAATTTACTATTTGAGCAAGAAGTTCACCGATAGTGAGACCAGATACTCACTCTTGGAGAAAACTTGTTGTGCTCTGGTATGGGCTGCTCGACGCCTAAGACAATACATGATTTGCCATACTACTTTATTGATATCCAAAATGGATCCGATAAAGTACATATTCTAAAAACTTGCTATCTCTGAAGGATTGCTCGGTGGAAAATTGTAGCGTGCGATTTTTGTCGGTGACGCGACCACCTTATCGCCATGGTTGGAATCCTCAGCGCAATGGTAGGAATTGGGTGCTACTTTCTAATTTCTTATTTATCCTATGAAGCTGGAAAGGAAAGGGAAGCTATCTAAAACTAACCTTGCACGCAAATATTTTCTCTACAAATGCTTAAGAGATTGGGGAGTTCGGGGTCAGGTTATACAATGGGGAGTTGTCAATTACCTATCCTATATGTGGTTATCCACAGGTCATTAGAAATTTTCTTACTGTTTTCTACTTACTGGTGTTTGTCTGTTATGGGTTGGGAAAGTTTCTCCTTTGGGAGTGTTGAGAGAGAGTATTTTTATTGATGTCGGGTTTTTCCGATGTTTTTGGTAAGGTACTGGACCTAAGGTTTTTGATTTGGTGTGCTTGCTAAGATTTTGAAATCTTATGCCTACGTATTCCCGTTAAAGAAAACATGGAAATCAGAGAAATCGTAGTTCCTCTTATTCTATGGGAGGAAAAAGATGTTTTGGTGTCTTGTTCAAAGCCCAAGATTGAAGCTAAAGGTGATTTGTGTCTTGTTCAAAGCCTAATATTGAAGTTAAAAGGTTTTTTGAGAGAGAATTTGTCATCTCTAAAGGGAGACATCTCGTCTGTTTATCACAACTTTTGGGTGACTGATTATAAAGGAGAATTACTTTAATTGGGATATGCGTATCCAGCAATGCCATAATTTCCTTTATAGGGGATTTGTCCTGAAGGGGAAAAATTTAACTCAGTGTTGAGCAATGCCATTTTTCCTTTAGGAATCTTTCATGCTAAAAGAGGGACATTGGCGTGGATGTATATAATCCAGAGGCTTGCCACTTACAGAAATTAGATGAAAGAGAAAGTTTACCAGGATAAGAGATGGACTACAACTTGGATTTTTGAATCAACAAGTGTGCCGCTTACAATAATTATCTGGGATTAAGGTTTATTTTGAATGTCTGTTTTGATATGTGACTTTACAGAGAAATGTCTTCCTACAGAGTGGTTTTGATTTCCTCTGAAGAGAACGTTGATTTTAGTGTGCCTTGATCAAAGCCCAAGGTTGAAGCTAAAAGGTTGATTGACTCCACTGGGGAAGTTATTATACAAAGCCTAAGATGTGGCTGAGAAGAAATGATTTTTTATGGTGAAGGTTTTTATTTGTGTGTCTTGTACAAAGCCCAAGATTGAGGCTAAAGGGGTTAACTCTGCTTAGGGAGTTTTTATCTGTCCTGAACAAAGCCCAAGATTGAGGGTAAAAAGAGATTGACTCTGCTTAGGGAGATCATTATACAAAGCCTAAGAGGAGGCTAGAAAGAATTGACTCTTCTGGGGAATATTTTGTATGTCTTGTACAAAGCCCAAGATTGCGGCTTACAGGAGATTGACTCTACTCGTGAGAGGTTTTATCTATCTTGTACAAAGCCCAAGATTGAGGCTAAAAGGAGATTGACTGACTCAGCTGGAGATTTTGTTATATGGTGTCTTGTACAAAGCCCAAGATTGAGGCTAAAAAGAGACTGACTCAACAAGAGAGTGTTTTATTTGGTGTCTTGTACAAAGCCCAAGATTGAGGCTGAAAGTTATGACTGACTCTACTGGAGAGATATTTATGTGGGTGTCTTGTACAAAGCCAAAGATTGAGGCTGAAACTGCTGAGGAAAAAATCATTATACAAAGCCTAAGAGGAGGCTAGTTGGGGAATTTCTTATATAAAGCCTAAGAGGAGGCTAACTTCTGCTGAGGATTGTTGAGATCCAGAGGCAGGTCCAAATTGGTGAATCAAATCTTGCTGGGGAATAAAGAAGAGTTGAAATATCAGACACCATGAGGTTCTGATAGAGGGTTTATTGATATCATAAAGTGAGAGTTTAAAGATTGAGTTTTTAAACCTATGAAGGTTTTAACTCTGCTAGTGATTGATTGAATGATCAGGGTTTCTCTTTTTTCCTTGAGGGGATGAGACTTTCCAAGTCTACTGGTATGAAAAGGTTTATCTTTGTATAATGCCCAAGAGGAGGCAGATGTTTTAAGGGATGAGAATCAACCCTAAATTGGTCTGATGTTTGACTCTTTGGAAAGACTGCTCTAACAAAGGATGACTAATTCTGTCCTATACTTGTAAGAGGTCTTTGGGTCCTTGTACTAAGCCCAAGAGAATGCATGAGAACTTCTAAGAAGCCTAAGGGTCCTTGTACAAAGCCCAAGAGGAGGTTGGGGATGCTTTTAGGAAGCCTGTGGGTCCAAACCTAAGAATAGTTCAAGAAAAGTTTCACCGGGAATAATCTTTTCATTAGTGAACAGTTATAGGGTTTGAAGAAATTCAAGAGAGGTTTCACCGGGAATTAATCCTCTCTGGGGGAAATGAATTTCTTTAACAATTTTCTAATAGTGACAGTCTTAAGAAAAGTTTCACCGGGAATAATGCCTTTCTCTGTTCCATATTGTATAAGCCCAAGAGGAGGCAAGACTGTATCTGGAAATTCCTATGGGGAACTAGTTTTGACTGTGTTAAAAAGAGTGACCACTGGTTTGATCTAATCCTAGACCTAATTGTCGGGGAAAACTCTAAGCAGATAATATACAGGCATATATATATATATATATATATATATATATATATATATATATATATATATATATATACAAGTATGTAAAAGAAAGCTGTTTTAAAACTTATAGGCGTGCAAGCTTCCATTGTAACAGCTGTATGGTTAGTTGTTCAATAAATTAAAGAAAGTTTTGATAAGAACTATGAATTTGAACCTAAATCAAAGGGGAAAGTTGTTTTGAAAAGAAGATTGGGGCTTATACTCAAGGAGAGGCCCATATGAAAAACAGTAATTGTACTGTTGATCTGAAAATTGTATCGCGACTTATACACTGACTGAGGCCCAAATTATTGTATTTACAAAGAGGTTGGGTCTTACACTCTATTAGAGGCCCAAAGTGTTTTAAAAAAGAAGAAAAATGGGACTTACAACACAAGGGGAGGCCCAGAGTTTTGTTTGAAAAGTGCCGATCGCGCCGAAATTTTTGAAATCGTATCGGGACTTATACAACGACTGTGGCTCAAAAAAGGTTTCCTGTACAAAGGGATGGGACTTACACTCTATTAGAGGCCCAAAGTATTATTTTTGTACAAGAGTTGGGGCTTATAGCTCAAGGAGAGGCCCAGAAATAACAGTGATCGCACCGTCGTTTTAAGAATCGCAGAGGGACTTATACAATGACTGAGGCCCAAAAAGGTTTATGTGTGACAAGGGATGGGTCTTACACTATATTAGAGGCCCAAAGATTTTGAAAAAAATATTTGTGAGGGTTTGTAATAATCAAAACCCTAATTTGATTTTAAAATGTATTTTAATTGAATAAAATTCAATTAAAATGATCAACATGTATGAAAAACAAATTGTGATTTTGGATTTAATGTTTGAAAAATCATGTTTCATTCATAGAAGGATTTGAAAATCATTTGAATGAAAAACAATAGAAAGAAATATATTTTTTAATGCCTAAAAAACAAATAAAAACATAATTCTTTACAAAAATATCAAATATATGAAATAAATAATATTTTTGTGAAATTTTTGTAGAATAAAATATTTTAATATTTTTTGTGAATTTTCAAAAAAAGTACCATTAAACAATAATTAAAATTGAGAGAGAAATTAATTTTGGAATTAATTAATAAAAACCATGAAAAATGTGAAAATAGCTAAATATGGCAAAATGGCAAAATGGTCTAGGTGGGTCTTGATACCACTGGGGTGGTGATACATCCGTGTATTAAAACCACCCCATTAATACATGAGGGTGACTTGGTTTTAGGTCTGACCAAGGCAAAAACCAAGTTTTGGTGGATTTGCATGAAGGCTCTAACTTCCTCAATTCTCCATGGATTTGAACAAAATTTAGGTGTATCCTGCCTAGAATTTCATGAGGAATCCAATGGTGCTTTTATATTTTTCTAAAGATGTCCCTATTTTAAAACCCGAGGTTTCAAAATAGGCCTAGATTTGAATGTTCTATGCTATCTCATCATACAGGCAACAATAGCATGGCAAATTGGTTCAAACACAACACATATGATATGTATGAGATATCCATGATCAATGGACATCAAAACAATGCATGATTTAAAGAGTTCAAGTTGTGATGCACTTACCTCTTGAAGCTCCTTGTGCTAACTGTCAAGATCCTTGTGCCAGAAGTGATCCAATGCTTTAGCACTCTTGATTGATCCGTTAGAAGCTTTTAGGATGATCAAAACCAGCTGGAATTCTCAGGAACAAGAATTGGCTCTTTCTTGCAAAAGTGGCAAAAGTGACCAAAATGGTAACTCACTCAAATGGTGTTCCAGTTGAGGGGAACCAGTTGGGACAGTTTGAGGACGAAATTTGGAGTGTGTTTGAGGCTTTGTTTGGTTTTGAAAGTGACTGAATCAAGACATAGCTTGAAAAATGCAAAAAAGTCAAAATTTGAGATTTTCGAGGTTGACTTTCGGATTTTGGTGTTTCAGATCAAGGATGAGTGTTTGAACAGCTTATATATGATACATTGGATGTGTTTGGATCATGAGTTGTGGTGGAATTGCTCTCTAACTCGAAAACTCAGTGATGATGATAAGAAAGTTAGTAAGCTCATTAGAGAAAGGAGAGAGCCCACTTGGCTTAAGGACTATTATCATTAATAATACGAGGTTTGTTTAGTAATATGTCTTGTTATTTTCACTTTTAAGTGTTTCTCTTGGCCCATGGCCCATTATAAGGTTTTCTAAACCCTATCTATTTATATGTAAGTCTTGAAGTTATTGAGATTATTGAAAGATCTGAAATTTTATCTTGTGTTCTTTTCTTCCTATGCAACTTAGATTTAATTTTAACCTAGCTTAACCCTAACATTGGTGCTTTCATCTTGCACTCATGGCTCCCCCTAAACTTTAAAATCCATCCTCTAGAGAAATTATAGAGGAAGCTGTTCAAACAACCCATATACATCTGGATAATACAATGAATCAAACCCAACAACAGCTTGATGAAAGATTTAAGAAAGCTACAGCAGATCTGCAACAACATGTTGGACAGATTCATACAAGGTTAGACAATGAAAAACAAGTGGCTGATTCTCGCTATGAATCGATTATTACTCTTTTAAGAAAGCTGGCTGCACAAAAGGAACCACAACATTCTGCAACTATTTTAGCAACTGTTACTACAGCTGCTAGCACATCAGGTATAACTCAAAACCCTAGTTCTACACCTATGAATACAATCCCAACTTCCCATATTATTACCCCTAACAATACCCCCACAAGACACTCTACCATTTTTTCTCATACACCCATTATCCCTACTGCAATTAGACACACAACGGCACCACCTTACCCACCATATATTCAAAACCAATCAGCTTTTACAGCAAATCCAAACTACACTCTTCCTTTTTTTCCCCAAACCCCATATACTCCCATTCCTCCCATTCCCCCTTTACCACCCTTTAGAACCCCAAAGTTGGAACTTGCTTTATTTGATGGTTCGAATCCATTAGAGTGGTTATTTCAAGCCGAACCATTTTTTACTTTCTATCAATTACCACCGGAAAATCATTTACCATTAATTTCCTTTTACATGAAAGGTGATGCTTTGGGTTGGTTTAAGTGGATGCACCAAAGCCAACTTTTGACAGATTGGAGTTCTTTTACGAAAGCTTTAGAATTGTGTTTTGGTCCATCAACTTATGATAATCATCAAGCAGAATTATTTAAGTTAACTCAAGATGGGTCTGTCATGGAATACCAAACTAAGTTTGAGCAATTGGGCAACCAAGTTGTTGGGTTACCACCCGATGTTATCCTAAATTGCTTCATTTCTGGCCTAGCTAGCGACATTCGCAATGAAATGGAAATTCATAGACTAACAACAATCTCCTAAGCTATTGGCCTTGCCAAATTGATTGAATCCAAACTCAAAGAAGCCAAGCCAAAAGCCAGAAAACCTTATCCCAATTCTTACACCAAAACACAACCATATTCCCCCACAACATATCCCCCTAAACCAACTTCATCCACTACCCAACAATCTTTTATCCCTTCCAAACCACAAAACACCAACCCTCCTACTAAGCTATAAATTAAACGATTATCCCAAACCCAATTGCAATAAAGAAGAGCCCAAGGTTTGTGTTTCAATTGTGATGAGAAATTTATACCGGGTCATAAATGCTCCTCAAGTCGTTTTTTACTTCTTTTGGCTGAGGACGATTCTACAGAACAGCATGTTATTATTAAGGATACCAAAGATACAGAAAATCCAACACCTCATGATGATACCTATTTCCAACTGTCAACTCAAGCATTGACTGGTCAGTTCTCACCTCAAACACTCAAATTCAAAGGACTAATTGGTGGCTTATCAGTCATGGTCTTAGTGGATACCAGCAGTACCCACAATATCATGCAACCTCGCATTGCACAACACCTTAATCTTAAGGCAACCCCAATTCCTCAATTCTCGGTTATGGTTGGAAATGGTTCCCACTTACAATGTGAAGGTATTTGCAACAATGTTCGCATTACACTCAAGGACAAACCTTTTGACCTACCATTTTATTTACTTCCGATTGAAGGAGTCGATGTTGTTCTCGGCATGGCATGGTTGCGCACACTAGGTCCTATACAAGCTGATTTTTCAATTCACTCAATCACCTTTTCCCATAAAGACACTACTCTGACTTTGAAGGGAGACCCTACATCTTACCCAACTCATACAACTTTCCACCAACTCAAACACCTAATCCACACTCACTCAATTTCTTCCTTCCACTAGATGATTTTTGAACAAGCCAAACTACCAAACTCCATCAATTTAGATGATTTACACCCCAATATTCACCCTCATCTTTCCAAACTCTTACATAAATATAATCCATTTTTCAACCCCAAAGTGGACTTCCCCCTCCTAGACCATATGACCACCACATTAATCTTCTCCCAAACACCCCACCGATCAATATAAAGCCTTACCGTTACCCTCATTCACAAAAGGATGCCATGACATCAATCATTGAGGATATGTTAAAAGAGGGTACAATTGTCCCTAGTTATAGCCCTTTTTCATCTCCAGTTCTTTTGGTTAAAAAGAAGGATGGCACATGACGGTTCTGTGTGGATTACCGTGCCATAAATTCTGTTACTATTAAAGACAGATTCTCAATTCCTACAATAGATGGGTTGCTAGATGAATTGGGCTCAGCCAAAGTTTTTACTAAGTTAGATTTACGCTCTGGTTATCACCAAATCCGAGTTGCATCAGAATATACACACAAGACAGCTTTTCGGACTTTCGATGGTCACTACAAGTTTCTCGTAATGCCGTTTGGATTAACGAACGCACCATCCACTTTTCAGTCTGCAATGAATGACCTTTTGAGACCTTACTTGAGAAAATTTGTTTTAGTTTTTTTTATGACATTCTAATTTATAGTGCTAATTTCAATGAACACCTTATCCATTTGCAGGTTGTTTTTGACTTATTAATGTCCAATATTTATGTTGTCAAGTTATCAAAGTGTGTTTTTGCTATTGATAAAGTTCATTATTTGGGACATGTAATCTCGATGGGTATTGTCGCACCGGATCCAGAAAAAGTTAAGGTCATTTTGGACTGGCCTCAACCGCGTTCACTCTTGGCACTCCGTGGATTTTTGGGACTTACTGGTTTTTATCGTCGATTTGTTTGGCATTACGCCTCTCTCGCCGCTCCTCTCACCGATTTATTACATTCCACTAAGTTTGTATGGGGTACAGCAGAGGCCGCAACCTTTACAGAATTACAAAGAAAAATGACCGACATGCCGGTCTTAACATTGCCTTATTTTGAAAAGAAATTCATTGTTGAAATTGATGCTTCAGGAGTAGTTATTGGCGCAGTCTTGTCCCAGGACGGTCACCCCATCACCTTTTTCAGCAAAAAGATGTGTCCAAGAATGCAAACTGCATCTGTCTATGTCCGATAAATGTTCGTTGTAACATAAGCAGTTAAGAAATGGCGTCAATATCTCATAGGGCAACAATTTCATATCTATACAGATCAAAAGAGTCTACGTAATCTATTGCTGCAGAAAATCCAGACTCCAGAACAACAAAAATGGGCAGCTAAATTGCAAGGGTTTAACTTCGAATTTTTTTACAAACCTGGATGGTCTAATCAAGTCGCTGATGCACTGAGTCGGCAATACTCTTATGATGATCCAGTCTTGTTTGCCCTTTCTTCCCTGATCCTAGATCTCCTGACCACCTTGCGAGAGTTTTATGCAAAAGACATTGCAGCACAACATTTAGTTACTCAGCTCATAAACAGCAACATTAATCAAAGGTCTTACAAGTTCTCAAATGGACTGTTATTCTACAAAGACCGCCTCTTCATACCTGATGTTTCAGATCTGCGCAAAAATGTTCTTTATGAGTTTCACGCCACTCCGATCGCTGGTCATTTAGGGGTCAAAGCCACCCTTGCTAGGATTTTTGCTTCATTTTCTTGGCCTGGTATCTACAAAGATGTCAAACAGATGGTTAAACAATGTGATGTTTGTCAACACAACAAATATGACACACAGAAAAAAAAGGACTACTCCAACCCCTGCCTATTCCAAATCAAGTTTGGGAAGATATCGCAATGGATTTTATAACAAACTTACCCAACTCCTTTGGTCACACTGTTGTTTGGGTCATCTGCGATTGCCTCACAAAATCCGTCCATTTTATCGCTTTACCAACTAAGTTCACCGCTAAGGATCTTGCTTCTCGTTTCTCGGTTGAGATTACGCGTCTTCACGAGCTACCAAAATCCATTATTTCCGACCGTGACCCCTTGTTCCTTAGTAACTTCTGGAAGGAATTCTTCAAAAAACAAGGTACAACATTAAAATATAGCACATCATACCATCCAGAAACGGATGGTCAAACAGAGGTCGCGAACAGATCAGTAGAGACATACCTTCGCTGTTTTGCAAACACACAACCTTGTTAGTGGTATAACTTCTTGCACCTTGCAGAGTTCTGGTATAATACATCTTTTCACTCCGCCATTCAGATGACACCATTTCGTGCTATATATGGCCGTGATCCACCAAGCATTCATGATTATTTGGTCGGATCTATGGAAGACAAAACTCTTGAAGAGGTCCTGTAACAAAAACACGCCATCATTCTTCAGTTAAAAGACAGCTTGAAGAAGAGTAGAATCCATATGGAGAAACAAGCTAACCGAAAGAGATTAGATTTTACCTTTAAACAGGGAGATCTCGTCCTCTTGAAGTTACAACCTTACAGACAACAAACTCTTAGCAGAAGAGTCTCAGAAAAACTTGCAAATCAGTTTTATGGTCCTTTTCGAATCACCAAATGTATTGGTGTGGTTTCTTACATGCTGGATCTTCCCTCCTCTTCGCGAATACACCCAGTTTTTCACGTCTCCCTCTTAAAACTGTATTTTGGCAAACCCTTGCATGCTAATGTTCGTGCGTCCCTTCCTCCGAATAGTTCCCATTTTTATGAGGAACTGAATGATTCACAAGACACAGAGGGATCTCACGAGTTGGTTCAAGACAATAGTTGGAAGAAGGAGTTAGAAGAAAATACGGAAAAGGGTTTGACTCACAAAGTTTGGTTTAAGACTACAAAGGAAGCTGGAAGTTCACAAGAGAAAGAAAGAAATAATTTTGAGCCTAGGAACGCCGAAGTGGAACGGCTAAAGGGTTTTAATGAAAATCTCAAAATATTTAAAGCTACAAAACTAAGTGCAGCATCCCAAAAAGAGCCGTTTCCCACTACTCATCCGTGTGAAAATGGGACCCACGCTTCACATGCACTTTCAAATTCTTCTGTCCTCAAACAGTACTTCCCACCCACTTTTACTAACCCTCTCACTTCACACACGGCTCAAGACAATGCTTTTTCTGATTTTCCCAAAACCAACACGCCTTCCATCATTTCCAATGTCCACTTGCCCCACCAAACCTGCTCCCCCTTGGCCACGTGGCGCGCATGCCCCACTCCAAATTTTCCCTCATCTGACAACGCTATATTTTCTGCAGATCCTTTGAAACCGTGAAAAATTTTCCCACCCACTAAGCCATTTCAAAATTCGCCCATTCAGCCCAATCCTATTCCCTAAACCGACCCATATTACTCCTGCGGCCCAAGCAAGTTTTCATCCGTTCCCAACCCTTCAAGCCAAATTTTGGAAGATTCCCCATATCCTTTCATCACCAAGATTGTTTAAAATGTGAACCTTGAGGACAAGGTTCTTAATGGGCCAATGAGTATTGATAAGAAAGTTAGTAAGCCCATTAGAGAAAGGAGAGAACCCACTTGGCTTAAGGACTATTATCATTAATAATAGGAGGTTTCTTTAGTAATATGCCTTGTTATTTTCACTTTTAAGTGTTTCTCTTGGCCCATGGCCCATTATAAGGTTTTCTAAACCCTAGCTATTTATATGTAAGTCTTGAAGTTATTGAGATTATTGAAAGATCTGAAATTTTATCTTGTGTTCTTTTCTTCCTATGCAACTTAGATTTAATTTTAACCTAGCTTAACCATAACAGATGACTTGCTAAAGAAGGTATTTCTGCATAATGAGAGAGATTTTGAGGAAAACAATTGTTCTTGTGCTTTGGTGTACTCAAATTGACCCAAAATGAGCTCTATTTATAGTAGAGCAAGTTTGTTTTGCAAGGAATAGTGAATGGCTGCTGGTACAGGCCTTTGGCCAATGTTGATCCAAGGGAATCTCAAGTCTCCTCTAGCCATTGACTTGAGGTTAGGGCATAGGATATGAGTCCTCTGATTCAGAGATAAGGCTTGACTCAATTCAGTTAGCAATGTCTTGATGCTTGCCACCTTGTGAATCCATTGAATGCATTGAAACAAAATTGGAGTCTTTGAGGTTTTTAGCCTTTTTAGGGCATTTATGGCTACATGTAGATCCTTGGACTTGGGAGGCTTGTGGATCAGATCATTTCTCTTTGATGTTATCCCCTGAGGTGTCCAAATGGATGACAAGGCTTGCAACTGTCTGATTTTGCCAAATCGAGCAAATATGCAAAATTCTGTCTTGTACAAGACAGTTGGAAATGGTGATTTTGAGGGGGTCATATCTCCCTGTTCAAATGGAGTTATGGAAAGCTCTTGTGCTTTTTAGAAAGGCCTTATATGGTACAATTCATGTGTGATCATAGTTGGTCTTGAAACTATCTGAATCCAATTGAAAAAACCTCATGAACTTTGATGCCCAAAGCTGACACTTAGACAGTTTTGCACTAAGTGTTATGTTGTTGATTTTTCACCATTTTGATCCATCCATAACTAAAAATCCATGAAGAATTAGAGTTTCATGTAGTTGAAGCTTTTGTAGAATGTAGGAAGACCTACAAATCAGGCTTTAGATCATTCAAAATGGCTGTCTAGATCAGAAATTATGGCCTTTGGAAGTTGGTACCAAAACCATTCAAATTTAGAACTTAGAAAAATATTCAAATTTTCAAGATTACCCCTTTTACAAGTTATCATGATTTCTTGATCAATTCTTGTTCCAATGACATTATAAGTCATATTTTATGAAAACCCTAATTCCTGACTTTTGAGGAATGCATCCTTTGAGGGTAATTTAACTTTGCATTTGGATTCCTAGGGTTATTTTGAGCATATTGAGTCATGTTTTGAAGTCTTGGATCATGCTTTGCTCCAAAAGTCAATTTAGGGGTGAATTAGATCATGAAACCCTAATTCCTGATTTTTTGGTAACTGCATCCCTTGAGGTTAAATTGAATTGATGATTGGGTCCATGAGGTCCCTTGGAGTATCTTGGGTTGTGCTCTGAAGCATTGGCTCATGCCCAGAGGAAAATTTTCATCTGGAGGCCTTGGTCGACCAAAACCCTAATTTGGTGACACTGACGATCTTGAGACTTGATCCACTTGGAATGTTGCAACTTTGTGCTTGATTCTTGATGTGGGAGTCCTCTTGATCATTTGTGGGTGTTTGAGAGGTTAGAAAAGTTGAAGATCATGTCATTTCTTGATTGATCCTTTGTCTAAGTGCTCTGAGAGGGCTTGAAACCCTAATTCTTGATTGTAGTGAAAGCTCAACAATCCTTGACGAGATTGATGAGGCATGATGGCACATCCATATTGTGGCAATGATTTGCATAATGATGGGAAATCTTAGTGGTCAAAATTTGGGGTATGACAGATGCCCCTATTTAATTTTCTTGGACCCGGAGGTGTGAATGGCGAAGATATTCAGACATTCAGGGTGCAAGAGGATTATATATCGGAATACCCGAAATTTTGACAGTGGTTATGAATGGAAGTTTGCTCATCTATCTTCTTTTGCTAAGCAATGCTATTTAGAAAAGGGTTAAACATCCCCACGGTCCTAGTCTTAGCCACGGAACTGGTCTTAGCTTTCTTTTGAAATAAACTTCCCCTCGATCCTGATCTTCAGGCACGGAACTGGTCTTAGTTTCTTTTGAAATAAACTTCCCCTCAATCCTGGTCTTAAGCCATGAGACAGGTCTCAGTTTCTTTTGAAATAAACTTCCCCTCGATCCTGGTCTTCAGCCACGGAACTTATCTTAGTTTCTTTTGAGATAAACTTCCCCTCGATCCTGGTCTTCAGCCACGGAACTGGTCTCAGTTTCTTTTGAAATAAAATTCCCCTCGATCCTGGTCTTCAGCCATGGAACTGGTATCAGTTTCTTCTTGTCGAGTTTCTTCCTTGACAAGGGATGCTATTTGCAGCGGTTTTCATCAAACTTCTCGCCGAGTTTTACTGGGGAGATGCCATTTGATGGAAAAAGTTTGAGGTCAGACTTGTTGGGGACACCCATTTGTCTGAGCTGTAGAGGTGTGCAAACTTCTCCGTTGGAGATGTCATTTGTTGACTCTACTCGGGAAAATAAGTCTCTTGAAAGACTGCTTTTCTGCTTAGGGATATTACATCATACTTTTCTTCGAGATCTTCTCGGAGAAATGCCATGTGATGTAATCCAATTTTTTTTGAGGTGCTGATGACTTTATTTACATCGAATTTCCTGGGAGAAAAGCCGATGTATTGTCGAGAGTCTTTGGTTGTGTGGCTTTCTCTGGGGATTTTCCTTAATCCGGGAAAGTGAAAATATCATCTTCAATGGTGAAGAGTGATGTTTGTCGAATGTATTCTTGCCTTTCATAGGTTTAAGTTATTAAGGTGGTCGAGGACCGTCTCCATTCCATAAATAAACTGGGGAGAGATTGCTCAGACAAAACATTTCCTGATGAGGAAAGAACTGACAACTCGATTGATAAGAGGACTTTTATTACTTGGGGAAATGAGTATGACCAAAGTGATAGTATTGCAATATGAATATAAATATGAATCAATAATGCATGATGTATGTATTTTTATGCTGACAAAACTGACGCGACATACAGACTAGTGGGTGAACATGACTGGATACTCGGACACGGCGGGGGATGAAAAGTACCACTGGTTCAAGATAGCAATCCTGCCTTGCTTAGGAAAGACGGTCCCTGTGGGGAGAAAGAATTGTCAATCGGTCTTAAGAGGAAAGAACCCTACCGGGGATATCAGATGGGACATTCGCATCTGACACAGTTGATCCTTCATTCAAACGTACTGGTTTAGAAGGAGTACTTTGATTCTGCACTTTGAAATTTAATCACTTCGGAAGAAGCCATCGATGTTCTTTTTACGTTCAGCAGAAAAAGAAATGCCATCTTTATTTTAAAAGCAGAAGAAAATTTGACAAGTAAATTCATTTTTGTTTTATTTCAAGAATCGTTGATCATGTTAAAAATCTCATTCTGTAAAGCTAAAACAAATGAGAATTGCAAACAAAAGCACTAGGGCTCAAATTTTATTGATAGGATGGAAATCAGCCAAGCGCGTGATCCCATAGAGTTTTTACAAAGTTTAGAAAATGGTAATTTACGGGAAAAGGGCTACATTGAAACATAACGACCGTTATCCTTCTACCAACATTGAATTCTGGACATCCTGAGCTTCTGTCGAAGATGACCTTGACTTGAAGTTTTCCGACGGATGGTACTACCGCTGGGGGATTTTCACCTTGTCGGACGTAGTTACTTGCCATAAATCCCTAACTTTTGCCTGGATTGTACTTTGAGATTTCCAATCCATCGGGATGATTTTTGATTATGTCTCTAACTTTTTCCTGGACCGCCCTTTCGGGTTTTCAATCCACCGAGACGTTTATTTATTTATTTATTTAGGCGAAGTATTTCTTGACTACATCAACATTTGTGGGGTAGGAAAACTCCTCTCCGTCCATGGTTGCGAGTCTCAAGGCGCCGCCTGAGAAGGCTTTCTTGACCACATAGGGGCCGTCATAATTCAGAGTCCATTTGCCCGGGGAACCCGTGAGGAATGATTGTATCTTTTTGAGAACGAGGTCTCCTTTTCTGAAGACACGGGGTCGGACCTTTTTGTCGAACGCTTTCTTCATTCTTTGCTGATACAACTGACCATGACATAGAGCCGTTATTCGCTTTTCTTCGATTAGGTTCAGTTCATCGTGCCTGCTTCGACACCATTCAGCTTCTGTTAGCTTAGCTTCCATCAATACCTGAATTGATGGGGTCTCTACTTCTATGGAAAGCACTGCTTCCATGCCATATACTAGAGAGAAAGGGGTTTCCCCTGTTGAAGTGCGGACAGATGTACGATAACCGTGAAGAGCAAAAGGCAGTATTTCATGCCAGTCTTTGTAGATTACAACCATCTTCTGAACAATCTTTTTGATGTTCTTGTTAGCCGCTTCTACCGCTCCATTCATCTTGGGCCGGTAGGGAGATGAGTTATGGTGTTCGATCTTGAACTCAGCGCATAACTCTTTCATCATGTTGTTGTTCAAGTTAGATCCATTATCAGTAATAATCTGGCTTGGAACACCATAATGGCAGATGAGATTGTTTTTGATGAAACGGACTACCACTTGTCTGGTTACATTGGTGTATGATGCTGCTTCGACCCACTTAGTTAAGTAGTCAATGGCTACTAGGATGAGCCGATGACCGTTCGAAGCCTCGGGTTCGATCATGCCAATCATGTCGATTCCCCATATTGAAAAAGGCCATGGAGAAGAAAGAACTTTGAGATGTGTTGGCGGTACATGGATTTTGTCAGCATATATTTGACACTTGTAACACTTCCTCATGTACTCATATCAATCAGATTCCATGGTCAGCCAGTAGTACCCTACTCTTAAGATTTTTATCGCCATCGCGTGTCCGTTGGCATGAGTGCCAAAGGATCCGTTGTGAATTTCCTTCATTAATATGTTTGCTTCTGGTCTGTCTACGCATCTGAGCAAAACCATGTCAAAGTTTCTCTTATAGAGTGTATCACCGCTCAGGAAGAAGCTACCAGCTAGTCTTCTGAGGGTCTTCCTGTCTTTTCTTGATGCCCCAGGTGGGTATTCTTGTTTTTGAAGGAAGCATTTGATATCATGATACCAAGGTTTGTCGTCTATGAATGCTTCGATAGCGAAGTTGAAAGCGGGCCGTTCTTGGCGCATTATGTCAATCTTAGGTACGTCGTTCCATTGACCTACACTAATCATGGAAGAGAGAGTGGCTAGTGCATCATCCGTGGGATTTTCTTCAAGAGGGATATGGTGAAACTCGATTCTGTTGAAGAATGGTAACAACCTTCTCGCGTAATCTTTGTAAAGAATCAGTCCTGATTGGTATGTGTTCCATTCTCCTTTGATCTGATTGATAACCAGGGCTGAGTCTCCATACACATCCAAGTTCTTAATCCTCAAGTCAATTGCTTCTTCGAGACCCATGATACAAGCTTCGTATTCGGCCTCATTGTTTGTACACTTGAATGTCAGTCTGGCAGTGAAAACAATGTGGGTACCCTGAGGTGTCACGATGATTGCCCCAATTTCGTTTCCATAGTTGTTGACAGCTCCTTAAAAAATTAATCCCCATTGGGAACCTGGTTCTGGCTCTTCACTGGGTAAGCGTTCATCGCAATCTTTCATTTTTAAATACATGACATCTTCATCTAGGAAGTCAAATCTGACTGATTCCTGATCTTCAGTCGGTTGATGAGCCAAATGATCGGCTAAAATACTTCCTTTGACGGCTTTCTGAGCATGGTACTTGATGTCGTATTCTGATAACAACATCTGCCAATGGGAAATCGTTCCCGTGAGAGCAGGTTTTTCAAAGACGTACTTTATCAGATCCATTTTAGAGATTAACCAAGTAGTGTGGCAAATAATATACTGGCAAAGATGTTTGGCTGCCTAAGCCAGAGCGCAACAAGTTTTCTCGAGCATAGTGTACCGAGTTTCGCATTTGGTGAATTTCTTGCTCAAGTAGTAGATGACAGACTCTTTTCTTTTTGTCTCATCTTGTTGGCCAAGTACACAACCCATGGAGTCTTCCAAGACTGTTAGGTATATGATTAATGGTATTCCCTCTACTTAAGGTGACAAGATTGGTGGATTCAACATATATTCTTCGATGCTGTCGAATGCTTTTTGGCAATCTTCTGTCTATACACAGCTTTGATTCTTTCTGAGTAGTTTGAAGATTGGCGCGCATGTTGCGGTCATGAGAGATATGAACCTGGAAATGTAATTCAGACATCCCAAAAATCCTCAGACTTGTTTCTCAGTCTTTGGCGAAGGAATTTCTTGAATGGGCTTGACCTTGTCAGGATCAACCTCAATTCCCTTTTGGCTAACGATGAACCCTAAAAGTTTTCTTGAGCGAACACCGAACGTGCATTTATTGGGATTCAAGCGTAGTTTGTACATTTTCAAACGCTCGAATAGTTTTGACAAGTGGGTCACATGCTCCTCTTGTGTTTTAGATTTGGTAATCATGTCATCGACGTACACTTCGATTTCCTTGTGCGTCATATCGTGAAACAGAGTTGTCATGGCCCTTCGATAGGTTGCCTCGACGTTCTTCAAATCGAACGACATTACCTTGTAACAAAAGGTGCCCCATGGGGTGATGAATGAAGTTTTCTCCATATCTTTCGGTGCCATTTTGATTTGATTATAGCCCGAAAATCCATCCATGAAGGAGAAGACTTTGAACTTTGTTGTAGTGTCAACCAGCATGTCAATGTGTGGTAAGGGAAAGTCGTCCTTTGGACTTGCTTTGTTCAGATCCCTGTAGTTGTCGCTCCCGAGGATTTGTATCCATGGTACAAACACGAAAGTGGCACGGAAAACAGAGTCTCCAGCAATGTGTATTGATCCCAAGAGAGAGAAAGGAAACATTGTGTAAACCTGAGGGAAGGGAAAGAGCATGGTCTCGCGACCAAGAGAAACGGGTAAGGGAGTCGGTTACACGAAGGGAAGGTGTTAGCACCCCACACGTCCATCGTACTCGATGGGATCCACGCTTGTTATCTCGATCAAAGGGTGTCGTCATCTGAAGCTCCACTGCTACTAGAAAGAGAACGGGAACGGGAACGGAAAAGAGCGAAGAAACAGGGGAGAAAAGAAAAAGAAGTGACTCGATAGGACATCGCTCTTCCTATGCCTACGTATTCCCTCGTGCAATGAGAAAGTCAGAGTTAACGTAGTTCGGACACGAACTAAAGGGGGGAGGTTGCTCGCCAACACATCGCCGTCTTGTGCCTACGTATCCTTAATTAGAAGAGAAAGAGGAAATCAGAGCACTCGTAGTTCGACCTAACAAGGTCGGTTAGTGTTTTTTATGAGCGACGTTAGCTTCGCGTCCGGCAGTTAGGGTCGATGCTTGTTTGCGACGAGACGGAAATAACGTGCCCTTTTCTGAAAATGATTTGAACTTAATGATCCCGAAGGATGAAAAAGGTTTGAGTTGGTTTTTGTGTTTTTTAGACAGAAGTGGATTGAAGTTAGTTCGTAACTTACATTGCACTAAAGTCTACCACGCGGGAACGAGTGAATCGCATGGTCGCCCCCAAATGGGACGTATGCTAACACTCTAGAAGAGGAGGGGAGACCTCTCGTTCTTCATTTCCTACACTTAAGGCTCGAGCGCAATATTCGTTATATTTATTAAGTGTTTTAGAAGTGTTATGAGATGAGAAGAGAAGACTCAAAGGAAAAAAGAAAACACTAAGGGGGATTCTATCCGAATGTTATCATGCAAAGGTGGCCCTATGGTTGAGGTTGAAAGGGAAACGTCTACCTAAGTTAGCATGCAAAGGGAAGCCTAACGCTAATCCTACTCTAAGCTTAATCGAAAATTAAGTTGGACTAGGTAGCTCTAAGGGAGTGAATCCAAGACTTAAACAAGTCTTGAGATTCAAGGGAAGGAAAGAGTGAAAGAGATGAAGAAGGAAAGAAGAAAAGAGCAAAAACAGCAGCTACAACAGCGCATCTGCACCAATACAGCAGTTAAAAACCAGCAAACACACCGAACATCATTCAACAGCCCATGCTCAGCACACAAAATAGGTGTAAAAGGTCAAACAGCAGCACATACATCAGCACATATGCACTAGGACAATAGTGGAAAATAGGCCAGCAAACCATGCATTTGAAAACAAATACTCATGCAAGCAATGATTGCAAATAGACACAGAAAGCATGGCAAACCAATCATAAAGGTTGCAAGCATCAAGAACGAACAACATGATCATGCTAACAATTCAAGAACAATTACTCAACAAAGTTGCACAAATCAAACGTCGATCAAAATATCATGCATAAGCAACTACGGAAGCAAACAACAACCCCGCATCACATGTCCAGTAAGTTGAGCATCAATCAAGAATTAACACGATTCAAATGTGTGTGCGTCGTGTTTACAACATCAATTAGTCAACAACGCAAACATAAACATTTATCGATGAAAATCAAGAATCGCGTGTCAGAAAATTGTGTTCATGCAATAGTGTGAGGTGTAACAGCTAAAGAATGATCGACAAATCATCATCATATCAATCCATAAAGTTTAGACATGTAAAGGATCTCAAACAAGCAAGAAAATGTAGGAAAATCACATTCTGCAGCAGTGGTAACTAGTTAGCAGTTACGCTGTAACCGGTTACACAGTTCAAAACAGCCTGAAAATACGCAAAAAAACAACATGTTAACGGGTTACAGCATAACTGCTAACCGGTTACACAACAACAAAATTCAAAAAAATAGCACCAAAAGCACTTTTCAACAGCTTATCACTTCTCCAAACACCTGCATGTTAGGGCATCTCAATATGCACGAAAATTACATCTCAAGACCGGCAAATACACATCAATTAACAAACAACAACAGTCAAATCCACAATCCAATGGATCAAACACAACAAATTCAAGATCTACATCATGAACAAGCAAAATAAGCTAAAATGAAAAGTAGATCTGAAATTCACCAACCTACAAAGCTGAGAATTACTTTGGTGAGTGTTGATAAGCTGCAATAGATGAATCTAAGCAAGAAAACCAGAGATCCAATGCTATCTTCACCAAAAAATGCAAAATAAATGCAATGTGATGAACTTGCTTCTAGCTTCTCCAAAAATCACTTCCAAGAACTTAGATCCAGAAGCAAAACAGTAGCAAAATCAGAATTCCTACAAGAATTAGTGAATGGATGAAGGTTTAGTTCCAAGATCAACAAATTTCAATGCAAAATTTGTTGAACTTTGATGGTGGAAATTTCAGTGAGGGTTTTGGAATGAGAGAGAAGTTGAGAGAAAATTAGAGTGAAATGTGTAGAAAATTCAGAAAATGGATCAAAGTTATGTGAGGTTTGGAATGAATTAATTCAAATAGAAGCTAGGTTAGGAATTCAAATGTGGTTTGGAGTGAGGTTTAGTGGGTGGAAATTGGGGTGAAAAGTGAATTAGGAAATGAAATGAGGAATTAGAGTGGAAAATGTTGGAAGGAATTTGAATTTTGGGTGGAAATGATGAAAATATCAATTCTAGATCCTTCCCCCACATGCACATGCCAAGCACATGATCACAAATGATGCAAACAGAATTTCCCAAATTTTGCCCAGAGTAACCAGTTACAACATATCTGCTAACCGGTTACTCAGTTCAAAAACTGAAGAAATGCACAGAAAAACCAAAGGGTAACCGGTTATCAGATACGCTGTAACCGGCTACACAGTGCAAATTTTGAATTTTGGCGCCTTTTGGAGGGAAACTGGGAAAAGTGACTTCTGATAGCTGTTTTGAAACCATTAAGCCTCTGAAACTTGCCATTTGATATTACCACCGGAATACACCTGAAATATGCTGTGAAATGCTTTTTCGCACTCGGATTAAACTGCTGATAACAGCTGTCTGGTGCTGAATAATTGATCAAAAATTGACTGCCAGAGTTTCTGATCATCAAGTCATTTAATGAGCAAAATAAATGCTCAAAAAGACTTGGAAAACCATCTGCTTGGTCTTGAACACTGTTAAAAATCACAACGGAACTGATGACGCCTTGAGCTGCTAGAGAATACCTTGATCCCATGCCCAAAAGAAAAATGCAAATGCAGAAATGACGATACAAATGAAATGAAGCATAAGCCAAAAGGGTTAGAAACACTAGGGAAAATTTTGAGGTGTTACAGCTGCCCCTATTCAATCAACTTGGATCTGAAGGTATGATAGCAACGACTTTTAGGCATTCAAGGATACATGGAGATTGAATACCAAAAGAACCCTGAAATTTGCAAACTGTGGGGATAATGAAATGGTGTGGTTGCCAGCCGAAGGCGGGCCACCCAACAAAATAATACGAGGACGGCCGAAGACGAACTCGAAAAAGAAGACCGACAGAAGGCGCTCTACCCAATAACATAATACGAGGACGGCCGAAGACGAACTCGAAAAGGAAGATCAAGCCGAATGTGGACTTCGCTGGGGATAATGCGAAATAAACTCTTCTGAGTTATGCCATCTCTGCTGAGAAAGAGAACTGGGTTTCACGAAATAAATCAGACGAGAACTGACTACCAGACGAGAACTGGATTTACCAAAGAGATGTCAGGTGAGAACTGACTACCAGGAGAGAACTGGGTTTCACGAAATAATTCAGACGAGAACTGACTACCAGGCGAGAACTGGATTTCACAAAAATAGGTCAGACGAGAAATGACTACCAGACGAGAACTAGATTTACCAAAGAGATGTCAGGCGAGAACTGACTACCTGGCAAGAACTGGATTTACTAAAGAGATGTCAGGCGAGAACTGACTACCAGGCGAGAACTGGATTTACCAAAGAGATGTCAGGCGAGAACTAACTACCAGGCGAGAACTGGATTTACCAAAGAGATGTCAGGCGAGAACTGACTACCAGGCGAGAACTGGATTTACCAAAGAGATGTCAGGCGAGAACTGACTACCAGGCGAGAACTGGATTTACCAAAGAGATGTCAGGTGAGAACTGACTACCAGCCGAGAACTGGGTTTCACGAAATAAGTCAGACGAGATCTGACTACCAGGCGAGAACTGGGTTTCACAAAAATAAGTCAGATGAGAACTGACTACCAGGCGAGAACTGGGTTTACAAAAGAGATTGGCCAATCAAAGGAAAACTCCTAGCAAAGATACGGTCGTGAACCGAAAGGGTGAGAGGTAAAATCAACGGACTTACAACCCACAGATAAGATGACTCCGCTGGGGAAAGGAGAAGTCTAAATAAAAGACTCTGTCGAGGAGCACAGGTAGGATGAACACATCCCTCGGATAAACCAAAATCTCCTGAGTTATACCATCTCTGTTGAGAAAGAGACCTGGCAAACAAAATATCCAGAATTATGCCATCTCTGCTGAGAAAGAGAACTGGTAAACAAAATATCCGGAATTATGCCATCTCTGCTAAGAAAGAGACCTGGCAAACAAAATATCCAAAATTATGCCATCTCTGCTGAGAAAGAGAACCGACAAACAAAATATCCAGAATTATGCCATCTCTACTGAGGAAGAGAACTGGCAAACAAAATATCCAGAATTAGGCCATCTCTGCTGAGAAAGAGAACTGGCAAACAAAATATCCTGAATTATGCCATCTCTGCTGGGAAAGAGAACTGGCAAACAAAATCTCTTGAGTTATACCATCTCTGCTGGGAAAGAGGACTGGCAAAGAAAGTATCCAGAATTATGCCATCTCTGGTGAAAAGAGAACTGGCAAACAAAATCTCCTGAGTTATGCCATCTCTGCTGGGAAAGAGAACTGGCAAAGAAAGTATCAAACCTGGCTTATGCTTCAAATGCACATGTTTGAATTTTTCTATGGCGTAATGCTCCATAAGAAATGGAAATGCTACGCGTTTGGGAGGATGCCATGCAAGAATGCTTATGCAATGCAAAAGGGATGCTCTAGCAAAATAAATGCTGAAAAAACGAAGGCAACTCCACCGGGGATGCCAAAATAAATTGTCCTCTGAGTCCAAGACCGTGAGAAGGATCCCGTTGAATAACTCCTTTGATCAACAACTTTTGCTGGAGATGAAATCCCAAAAGAACATCCACTCTAATGGGGATTATATATAACTCTTTGAAAAAGGAAACCAAGACCTAAATCAGAAGAGTGCCAAATATCACTTGGACTTAAAATCTGCTGGGGATATCAACCATCGCTGATCAAACCCGCTGCAAAGACTACCACCAAACTCTGCTTGGGGAGACACATCACAAGTACTAGACCTGCTGGGGACACCATTGAACTTAACCCGCTGCTGGGGAAATGACTTCGCCATTATCCTACTGTTATCGGTGAAAACACATTTCCTGACTGGCTGAGGGGAGTAGACACCAATAATCTGCGGGGAAGACAACATCTTTGTCTCAGGAATATGCTCCACAAATCTCCTGTGGTAACAAAGCAACATCCACCTTAAAGCAATCCACTATAACTGTTGGCCGAGGAACAATCTTTTGTACCCTGACTGGGGAGAGTGACAGTCTGATGAGGATGACGAAACCTCAATGCTAGGGAGCATACCCTGCTGGGGAGAAAAGTCACGAAACCTGCCGAGGGATATCATTGAGCTTAACCTGCTATTGGAGGAAAGAATTTACCCTGCTAGAGATTAGAGCATGTCGTTGCTGACAGAAATACCTTTCCTGACCTACTGAGGAAAGTGAGTACCAGGCTCTGTGGGGAAAATAAAATATTTTCAAAGACATCCAACACATCTCCTGCTGGAGATGAAACCGCATTCACCTCAGAGCAATCCACTTTAACTGCTTGCTAGGGAATAATAAGCTAACCATGACTTCGGCTGGGGAACACAATCGTCTGTACTCTTGCTGGGGAGAATAAGCTCTGCTGAGGATGGTGAACTTTTAGTGCTAGGGAGATTAACTCTACTAGGGAGAAACAATCTTGCCACCCCACCTGACCTGCCTTTATGGTCATAAACGGCTCTTTGAACTCCCCACTTGCCCCAGACCACCAGGTCCAAAGGAAGAAATCATCTCAAGAGGATTTTATAGAAGACCAGGCCTTCACACTACCCCAGGGTCTTCAAAATCTTGGAGAGATTTATCAGATCTCGACGCAACTGCCCCAGACTTCATAACCCATGAAGTAAATTACCTCGAAAGGATTTGTAATGACTTGAAAATACTCCGCCCCAGTATTATGAACTTTGAAGAGGTGCTTTCCATTAACCGTCTTCAGGAGTGGACAACTTCCCACGCTCTAGAGGTGGCCTACCCCAAGTCTTGAAGAAACTTTGCCCCTGACTGATCTTACAGAGATTTGTCAAATCGACCTGATTTCCCCATATTAAGCGCTTGTGGAGAGATTTATTGAATCTCGACATAATTGCCCCAGTTTGGCTTCCTCTTATCACCATTTATCGGGAACCTCTAGGCTGCGCACAATCTCTTGGCCATATACCCCTTGACATGACTATCCTTCGGAGTTTTCACCATATCAACTTGGCGTAATCGAGCTTCTCAACTGATGTTCATCATGTAAGCTTCTTTGATGTCAAACACATGCAAGCAGAAAATGTTTATTGTGAGAATGACAATTCTAATGCAACATTTGTGTTATCCTGAAGTTTTATTGAAAATGTGTCGCCAAGCCTTGTGAACGAATCACTAGCTGGGATACGACACTGACTTTTGAATGGAAAACAATACGCACATGCAATACCAACAAAAATCTTATTAGCATAACCCATGGGAGTCAGGAACGCTATCTCGCTGAAATACACTTTCAGATAAAACCCTGCTTCAATTAGGACTTTTAAGGGTTGTATTGTGGCCTGGTTCACGATTTTGAGAAAAAGGATTTAAGGCTCAAAGTTTATCGGTGCCCACCCACTCTTCGTGATGTTCTCCAGTCCTACGTTCAGCTAATCTGACATAAGCGCTCATCTCTCGAAAGGTTTTATGATCCTTAAGGAACCCATGCAATCGATGGTTTGAGACCAGATGAGATTTTAGAGCAACAGTCACCCCTTTTGTCTTTTGTGTCTGTAGCCACATGACTTTGTTCTTATCGGAGGATTTTTCTTTGTAATTCTTTTGCTTTTTGATCCCTAATTCTTTTGCTTTCCCTGATTTTTGCCTGGACTGACTCTTTTGAGTTTTCAATTTTGAAGTCCAGCGGGATGCCCTAACTTTTCCTAAGCCACTTGTTTTCTAGTTTTCGCCTTAGTGGGCTTTTTTTCTTTATATATTTTCTTTTCTTTTTCCAAACAAATCGTGTGACACTGGTTGTCTAACTTGTTTGAAAGGGTTGTGACTGCCTCACTCCTTGATTGTTGATTGATAACCATTATGGTTTCACGTATCTTGACCTCTTGACGGTGGAATAGAAGGTAATGGATCCTCAGATGCACACTCCTTTTGAAATTTGAATGCTCGGTCAAATTAACTGACGCCTACCCTGCCCCTGGGTTAAATGTGAGGGTTTTTTCGTACGAAATAAACTCCTACTTCAAGGCTCAAAGGGGTTAACGAGGGTCTATCTCCCTTATATCTCCAGTGTTTAGGGATTTGAAACAATGCCTGTACATCCTCAACAGGGTTTTATCCAAAGGCACCTAACTGAAGATTTTGCGTTTTTCACTTCATCATCCTCCCTCAAGAGTTCTAGACAAGAAAGGTTGGTATTGCAGTGCATATAAACATGATATGAGTGCATAAAAGTAAATACTTCAAGAACAACACATTCATTGCATTAAAATCATCATTCAAAACACCAACAAGTTTTTACATGCAGGCAGTGTTTAAACAAACAAATGAAAGCTACATATGAAAATACAGTAAAGGAAGCTGATGACTGCCATTATTGAGGAGACTTGTCTCCGTCTGGACTGATTGCTTTGGATGACATACTCACAGTTCCAAGTGCCCACTTGGGAAGCTTCAGTTGAAATGCATACCCTCCACAGTGAAAGTAATGACCCCTGCATCAATCAGATCTTGCACTTCGTGTGGGAGCGCCTTACAATCCTCAGTTGAATGCCCCCGTGCCCCAGCATGGTATCCACATCGAGCATTGGCATTAAACCCTGGTGGATATGGAGGAATGATCGGCTCTAGTTTCCTTGGCACAATCAACCCTCTTTTAAACAGCTCTGGCAATATCTGACCATACAGCTTTGGTAGTACAGCAAACTGCCTATTTCTTGGCTTCCGTCGATCCCCTTGGGAACTATTCTGCTGTTGATTCTAATTTGCGTATTCCTCTAGGTCAGGCGTTTTCCCCCTCAAACTTAATCGAGGAGTAGGCAGAAATTGCAGACGTGGGGATTCTAAGATTAAGGATTGCAAGAAATGCCCCTGACTTGAAGCAGCTTCGGGAGAGGCAACAGGGATATCCACTTCTTTTTCAATAGCTAGAGTAGGACCACCTTGTAAGTTTATGCCACTCGGCGTGAATTCAATTTCCCTCGAATCGATCAGATCCTGGACAGCATGCTGAAAGGCCTTACAATTTTCCACATTATGCCCCGGCGCACCCGAGTGGAAGTCACAATGGGCTCTTGCGTCATAACCCGGTGGGGGAGTACCAGAAAGAGGAGCCAGAGTCCTTTTCTGTACCAGCTGCAACTGAAGGAGATTCTGTAATAGCTGAGAATATGGCACTGATGGAGTCTCAAAATGCCTATTCTTCTTAGGCCTTGGCTGATACTGGCGAGGAGCCTGATTTTGCCGTTGAGATACAGCCGGGACGGTCACAGTGGCAATCTGCTCAATATTTGGGAGGGATCCCTTAAACAAGGGAGGAGAGACAATTCCAGCCGCAGGTTCAATCATGGGAGTATTATCCTTGTTTAGCACACCTCTCACGACCTCTATAACCAGGCTCATCTGAGTCTTCAGTTGATTGACCTCTTCCTTCAGCACTTTCTGGTCTTGAACCAAAGCTTGCATCTTCCCCATAAACTGCCCCATTTGGCTTCGTACTTCCCTCAATTCCGCTTGAATTTGCTCCATGATCAACTTATGACTGGCTTGAAAAGTTAACTCTGCAATTCTGGAGAAGACCAGATCAAGGTAAGAATAACCAGCCTCGAACACCTGTTATGCAAATTAGTATGGGAATGCAATACAAATGCCATGTTCAAATATTTCCAAGGAACCAATGTGCTTTTATTCAAGTTTTTTTTTCACAGAAGAACCACAGGAAGCAGATGGAAATGCTCAACAGCTAATCTCAAAGTTAAGATCCTTGGAAATACAAGAACATGTATGCAAAAATGATGATGCAGATGCAACAGACATGGGATCAAGGCTTCCATAAAGCTCTGTAGTGCTGTGCCGCTGAATGGATAAGTTCAAAGGTCTTCTCTGAAGAGAATACCAGAATACTAGAATATCTGAATAACCAGAAGACCAGAACATCAGACCACTGAGATAACCAGAAAACCAGGCTGATAAGTTCACACTGATATGAAAATCAGAATACCAGGTAGGATGAAAGTTACGGTTACCTGCAAACCTGTAAACACCCGCCCATCTCACATGTGGGTACTAGAAAATTGAGGATCCTCAATATCACGGACTCTCAGGTCGAGAAATAATGATACATTCACCATTTCTGGTTTGGCATCATCATCAATCGAGGAGGCCTCAATTGATTCCCCTAAAAAATAAGGTCATCCTATGCAAGTTCCCAACATTGGGTCCTAGGATCGACAATTGTAATGGGTTTTCCATTTCTGGTCTTCCATTATCACATGTTGGGAGGAGACGCGTTGCTGAGTCCTCGGGAGACGGTCGCCAGAGTCGACAGTTTTCCAGGTTATATTCCATCGTCTGCCCCAAATGAGCAGGATAGAATATTACCAAGGAAACTTCGTCTGGATGTGGAGTTTTCATGTATACTAAGTCTGGCCAATTGCCACACAAGTCACACTACTTTCCACGCTAATCATAGGTGTATGCTCAAGCCTGGGTATTGGGCTTTTCTCTCATGAATCCAACCCACCCTACAAACAGAAAATCCAGCAGCAGAACAATACAGCATAGTAATGAAATGCAATGCAATAAATGCGGTAAAAACAGTAAAACAGTAATACAGTAATATACAACAAAATAAAGCACAACAAATAAACACCCAATGACAACAAACAAACAAGCGCTAGGATTGACTCGCATAGGGAACCAGAATCCCCAGCAGAGTCGCCAGCTGTCGCTCCCGAGGATTTGCATCCATGGTATAAACGTGAAAGTGGCGTGGAAAACAGAGTCGCCAGCAATGTGTATTTATCAAAAGAGAGGGAAAGGAAACACTGCGTAAACCTGAGGGAAGGGAAAGAGCATGGTCTCGCAACCAAGAGAAACGGGTAAGGGAGTCGGTTACGCGAAGGGAAGGTGTTAGTACCCCACACATCCATCGTACTCGATGGGATCCACGCTTGTTGTCTCGATCAAAGGGTGTCGTCATCTGGAGCTCCACTGCTACTGGAAAGGGAACGGGAACGGGAACGGAAAAGAGCGAAGAAACAGGGGAGAAAAGAAAAAGAAGTGACTCGATAGGACATCGCTTGTCCTATGCCTACGTATTCCCTCGTGCAGTGAGAAAGTCAGAGTTAACGTAGTTCGGACACGAACTAAAGGGGGGAGGTTCCTTACCAAGACATCGCCGTCTTGTGCCTACGTATCCTCAATCGTACAAGAAAGAGGAAATCAGAGCTGTCGTAGTTCGACCTAACAAGGTCGGTTAGTGTTTTTTATGAGCGACGTTAGCTTCGCGTCCAGCAGTTAGGGTCGATGCCTGTTTGCGACGAGACGGAAATAACGTGCCCTTTTCTGAAAATGATTTGAACTTAACGATCCCGAAGGATGAAAAAGGTTGGAGTTTGATTTTGTGTTTTTTAGATAGAAGTGGATTCAAGTTAGTTCGTAACTTACATTGCACTAAAATCTACCATGCAGGAACGAGTGAATCGCATGGTCGCCCCCAAATGGGACGTATGCTAAACACTCTAGAAGAGGAGGGGAGACCCCTCGTTCTTCATTTCCTACACTTAAGGATCGAGCGCAATATTCGTTATATTTATTAAGTGTTTTAGAAGTGTTATGAGATGAGAAGAGAAGACTCAAAGGAAAAAAGAAAACACTAAGGGGGATTCTATCCTAATGTTATCATGCAAAGGTGGCCCTATGGTTGAGGTTGAAAGGGAAACGTCTACCTAAGTTAGCATGCAAAAGGAAGCCTAACGCTAATCCTACTCCAAGCTTAATCGAAAATTAAGTTGGACTAGGTAGCTCTAAGGGAGTGAATCCAAGACTTAAACAAGTCTTGAGATTCAAGGGAAGGAAAGAGTGAAAGAGATGAAGAAGGAAAGAAGAAAAGAGTAAAAACAGTAGCTACAACAGCACATCTGCACCAATACAACAGTTAAAAACCAGCAAACACACCAAACAACATTCAACAGCCCATGCTCAGCACACAAAACAGGTGTAAAAGGTCAAACAACAGCACATACACCAGCACATATGCACTAGGACAACAGTGGAAAATAGGTCAGCACACCATGCATTTGAAAACAAATACTCATGCAAGCAATGATTGCAAATAGACACACAAAGCATGGCAAACCAATCATAAAGGTTGCAAGCATCAAGAACGAACAACATGATCATGCTAACAATTCAAGAACAATTACTCAACAAAGTTGCACAAATCAAACGTCGATCAAAACATCATGCATAAGCAATTACGGACGCAAACAATAACCCTGCATCACATGTCTAGTAAGTTGAGCATCAATCAAGAATTAACACGATTCAAATGTGTGTGCATCGTGTTTTCCGCATCAATTAGTCAACAACGCAAACATAAACATTTATCGATGAAAATCAAGAATGGCGTGTCGGAAAATTGTGTTCATGCAATAGGGTGAGGTGTAACAGCTCAAGAATGATCCACAAATCATCATCATATCAATCCCTAAAGTTTAGACATGCAAAGGATCTCAAACAAGCAAGAAAATGCAAGAAAATCACATTCTGCAGCAGTGGTAACCGGTTAGCAGTTACGTTGTAACCGGTTACACAGTTCAAAACAGCCTGAAAATATGCAAAAAAACAACATGTTAACCGGTTACTGCATAACTGCTAACCGGTTACACAACAATAGAATTCAAAAAAACATCTCCAAAAGCACTTTTCAGCAGCTTATCACTTCTCCAAACACCTGCATGTTAGGGCATCTCAATATGCCTGAAAATTACATCTCAAGACCGGCAAATACACACCAATTAACAAACAACAACAGTCAAATCCACAATCCAATGGATCAAACACAACAAATTCAAGATCTACATCATGAACAAACAAAATAAGCTAAAATGAAAAGTAGATCTGAAATTCACCAACCTACAAAGCTGAGAATTGCTTTGGTGAGTGTTGATAAGCTGCAATAGATGAATCTAAGCAAGAAAACCAGAGATCCAATGCTATCTTCACCAAAAAATGCAAAATAAATGCAATGTGATGAACTTGGTTCTAGCTTCTCCAAAAATCACTTCCAAGAACTTAGATCCAGAAGCAAAACAGTAGCAAAATCAGAATTCCTTCAAGAATTAGTGAATGGATGAAGGTTTAGTTCCAAGATCAACAAATTTCAATGCAAAATTTGTTGAATTTTGATGGTGGAACTTTGAGTGAGGGTTTTGGAATGAGAGAGAAGTTGAGAGAAAATTGGTGTGAAATGTGTAGAAAATTCAGAAAATGGATCAAAGTTATGTGAGGTTAGGAATGAATTAATTTAAATAGAAGCTAGGTTAGGAATTCAAATGTGGTTTGGAGTGAGGTTTAGTGGGTGGAAATTGGGGTGAAAAGTGGATTAGGAAATGAAATGAGGAATTAGAGTGGAAAATGTTGGAAGGAATTTGAATTTTGGGTGGAAAATGATGAACATATCAATTCTAGATCCTTCCCCCACGTGCACATGCCAAGCACATGATCACAAATGATGCAAACAGAATTTCCCAAATTTTGCCCAGAGTAACCAGTTACAGCATATCTGCTAACCGGTTACTCAGTTCAAAAACTGAAGAAATGCACAGAAAAACCAAAGGGTAACTGGTTATCAGATACGCTGTAACCGATTACACAACGCAAATTTTGAATTTTGGCGCCTTTTGGAGGGAAACTGGGAAAAGTGACTTCTGATAGCTGTTTTGAAACCATTAAGCCTCTGAAACTTGCCATTTGATATTATCACCGGAATACACCTGAAATATGTTGTGAAATGCTTTTTCGCACTCGGATTAAACTGCTGATAACAGCTGTCTGGTGCTGAATAACTGATCAAAAATTGACTGCCAGAGTTTCTGATCATCAAGTCATTTAATGAGCAAAATAAGTGCTCAAAAAGACTTGGAAAACCATCTGCTTGGCCTTGAACACTGTTAAAAATCACACCGGAACTGATGACGCCTTGAGCTGCTAGAGAATACCTTGATCCCATGCCTAAAAGAAAAATGAAAATGCAGAAATGACGATGCAAATGAAATGAAGCATAAGCCAAAAGGGTTAGAAACACTAGCGCAAATTTTGAGGTGTTACAGTAGTCTACACACATTCTAAATTTTCCGTCCTTTTTCGGAATTGGCACTATGTTGGCTAGCCATTGAGGATACTCAGAGGTGGCGAGGAAACCCGCGTTGATCTGTTTCTGTACTTCCTCTTTGATTTTGATAGCCATATCTGGATGAGTCTGTCTCAACCTTTGTTTTACCGGCGGACATTCTGACTTCAACGGTAGATGATGTTCCACGATGCTGGTATCCAACCCTGGCATGTCCTGATACGACCAAGTGAATACATCGAGAAACTCTTTGAAAAGTTTTATCAAGCTTTCTTTGACAGTCGGACTGAGCAGTGCTCCAATCTTAACTTTTTTCTTTTCTTCCTCTAATCCCAAATTGACCATTTCCAATGGTTCTTTGTGAGGCTCAATAGACCTTTCCTCTTGTCTGAGTAATCGGGAGATCTCTTCTAGAATTTCTTCGTCCTCTTCTTCTTCAGTTTCAAATAATGGGAATTGAAAGTTAGGAGAAGGCATTGGATCGTATGTTTCAACGGGGTTTAAAACAAGCAATCTGCATGACGTGATGATTCGTTTTTAGAAGAGATAGAGAGAATGCAAGTGTGTGTGCAGTGTATTTTCTGAAAAAAATGCTTGTTTATTTATTTATTTTTGGGTTGTTTTAGGATTACCATTTTCTGAAATGAGAAAGTGAAAACAGCAATAACTGTGGAAATTACAAAATGACATTATTTATTTATGATTTTGTCGATTCTTGAAATACAGCCCTATAAAACAAAACTCTTTCGCTTTGGGCTAAGCGAAGAGGGACATTTAAAGAAAGTGAGCCCTATAAAAACATCTGTTTCACCTGGGCGAGGTGAAAGGTCAAAACAAAGACGACAATTTCTTAGACTTATGGACGACTTTCAGGACATCGACAGCAACCCATTGGCGACGAACTCCTTGGTGAATCACAAAGTCTGGTACCTTCTTTCTTGGTTTATCCTCAGAAAAGACGCTGATTTCTGGCGGAGCAGGATCGTTGGAGTCTTCCTCCCAAGCAGAGTTGTCGTAAACAAACTCTTCTGTTGTATCTTTCTTAGTGTTTTCACTCTCAAGAGGATCTCCCCATCCAGTTGGCTGGATGTCCTCGTATCTGATGTGAGAGCTTTCAGGAGCGGTGTACTTGACCAAGAAGTCGTACTTGCCACTCGGCTGTCCTAAGGTATCCCATACTTATGTGGGAGTAGAGGAGTTATCCTTCTCAATGACGTTGACCTCAGGAAAAACATAGTTGATGAACTCTTATCCTGCAATCTTTGCATATTCATCGTTGTGCTGGATATCTTTGGAATGTCTTGAGTAATGATCCCATGATCCGGTGGGGACGTGGGTATTCCTTTCAATATTACTCAGCTGATAAGTATCGTTTGGCTAACTCTTTTTCCCCAAGACTTCTGGGTATGGCTCCCAGATAGTCAAGTCATCCAGGGGATCATAATAGTCATGATAGATGTTTTTCAACGAATCATCTTCTAATGAGTTTGGTGGAGCACGACATCCCTCAGGATCACAATCTCCGTACATCATCTGAACGTCTGATCTTGGTATATATCTCAGACTCTGTTTGGAAAAACAGAATGGCATATGCATTTCTTCCTGAGACATATAACCATTGTCATTGAGATAAGATTTCCATTCCCCGTCCGTATCAGACGAGTCACTCTTATTGATGGTGTGTACTTCTTGAGACACTGGGTGGAGAAAGCTTCCACTGTGGAAGAAGTCTTGAATGGGATGAAAACTTTCATCTTTCTTTGTAGTTTGGGTACAAGCTGAGGAGAAACCAAACCTTTCTTTCTCTTGTTATCTGTAGGAATTACGAGCTGTCCCCATCCCTTTACGTTATTACTCTCGATCACTTTGAGAGCATCTTTGTATGAGGAAATTGATGTCCCTCTTTCTAATTAATTCTCATTGCTCACCGAGAGTGCTTGGAACTGAGTTCCAACAACCTCCTCGGGTTTTACACAGGAGAATGATGATAAGTTGCTCACTATTAAGGCTTGCTCTTTGCATACGGTGACTAACTTGTCATTCTTGATGAACTTCAGCTTCTGGTGAAGTGTCGAAGTGACTGCCCCAGCTTCGTGTATCCAAGGTCTTCCTAATAAACAACGGTATGCTGCCCGGATGTCCATGACCTGGAAAGTGACTTGGAAAGTGTGAGGACTGATGATTATGGGAAGATCAACTTCACCGATAACTGTTTTTCTAGATCCGTCAAAGGCTTTGATGATGACCTCGCTGCCTCTCATCAGGGCTCCTTGAAATGATAGCCGCATCAGGGTTGATTTTGGCATAACATTCAGAGCTGATCTGGTGTCCACCACTACGCTGGCAAAAGCATCATCCTGGCAGTTGAATGTAATGTTAAGTGCCATATTGTGATTATTGCCATCTTCCGACAGCTTGTAGCGAGCGATTTTTGGACATGAATCTTAAGCACTGTCGCTCTTGGGGGACTACAGGTCGATTCATTTTTTATCCTATTGAAGCTGATGAAGGAAGGGAAATAGATGTCTCCAACTAAACCTGCTTGCAAACTGAGTTTAAACAGATGACTGTTGGTTTACAGATGCTATGTGGCAGTGGGGCCTATCTCTAGCTTATTTTGTTTAAAACGAAATACCGGGACTGTTCGTGGGGAATTGGTTGGGATGTTAGGACTGATGATTTTCGATTGATGCGTGCAGGTATGGGATTTTGAGTTTTTGATTAGTGTGCTCGCTAAGATTCTTTTGCAATCTTATGCCTACGTATTCCCGGGATAGGGAAATCAGAGCGATCGTAGTTCCTCCTATTCTATGGGAGGAAATGGTGTTTTGGTGTCTTGTTTAAAGCCCAAGACGTGAAGCTAAAAGTGATTTGTATCTTGTTCGAAGCCTAAGATATGAAGCTAAAGAGTCTATATGTATCTTGTTTAAAGCCCAAGATATGAAGCTAAAGGGTTTTGACTTTAGAGAGAATTTGCCATCTCTAAAGGGGTCTGTTTGTCACAACAGTTGGGTGACTAATTATAAAGGAGAATTACTTTAACTGGGATATGTGAATCCATCAATGCCATAATTTCCTTTATAGGGGTTTTTTAACCAGAAGGAGAAGACTTTAACTCAGTTTAGAGTAATGCCATCTTTCCTTAGGAATTTCTCATACTAAAAGAGGGATAGTGGCGTGGATGTAAATAATCTAGAGGCTTGCCGCTTACAACAATTAGATGGGGGAAATGAGTTGTTGATGTTTATATACTGTGAGCAAGGCACAGATTTTGATGCTAAAAGGTTGATTATCTCAACCTGGGTTTCTTTATACAAAGCCTAAGAGGAGGCTAAAAGGTTGACTTTTCCAGGGAAAATGTTCTTTCTGTCTTGTACAAAACCCAAGATTGAGGCTAAAGGGGTTCGATTCAACAAGAGAATATTTTTGGGTGTCTTGTACGAAGCACAAGACGGAAGCTAAAGGGGTTTGAATCGACAAGAGAGTCTTTTATACTCAACAAGAGAGTGATTCTGTATCTCGTACGAAGCCCGAGATGGAGACTACAAGTTTGGTGACTCAACAAGAGAGTCTTTTATACTCAACAAGAGAGTGTTTTTTTGTGTCTTGTACGAAGCCCAAGACAGAGGCTAAAGGATGGGTGACTCAATAGGAGAGTCTTTTATACTCAACAAGAGAGTGATTTGTATCTCGTACGAAGGCCGAGATGGAGGCTGAAAGGTTTGTGACCCAACAAGAGGGTCTTTTATACTCAACAAGAGAGTGTTTTTGTATCTCGTATGAAGCCCGAGATAGAGTCTAAAAGGTTTGTGACCCAACAAGAGGGTCTTTTATACTCAACAAGAGAGTGGGGAAAGGTTAGCTCCGCTGGGGAGGATCATTGTACAAAGCCCAAGAGGAGGCTATGGTGCTGGTGACTCTTTCAGTTGAGTGACAGGTCCAGTATGTTGGATAAAAGAGAAAATCAGTTCTTATATGGGTAATGTTGTACTCATGGATTTGATCAGAGGATCAGGTTTATCTCCTGGGAAATCCAAAGGGTATTGAGACTGTCCAAGTCTACGGGTTTTATCTTTTGTACTATGCTTAAGAGAAATTAAGAGGTAGTACGTTGGCGATATAAAGATTTAGACTCTTTGAAATACTGTTCTATTAAGATGACTAATTTCTGTTCCTATACCTTTAAGAGGTCGTCGGGACAATTTGTACGAAGCCCAAGAGGAGGCGAGAAAAACTTTTAAGAAGCCGAGGGACAATTTGTACGAAGCCCAAGAGGAGGCTATGTTCCTGGAGGAAGAATCATTATACGAAGCCTAAGAGGAGGATGTGAAAACTTATAAGAAGCCGACGGGTCCTTGTACAACGCCCAAGTGGAGGCGGGGATGCTTTTAGGAAGCCTGTGGGTCCTTGCACTAAGCCCAAGAGGAGGTTGATAAACAGTCCCAGAAGGGGTTTCACTTGGAACATTGGCCTTCTGTCTGTGAACTGTTCAAGGGAGGAGATTTCTTAGATCTAGTTATCTAAAATTGTTGTGAAAGAAAGTTCTTATTGTTTGGGGTTATGGTGAAATATCCGGAAGAACGTCGGATGTAAGGAGACGAGGTTTTGTCTAGTTCTAGACGTAGTTGTCGGGGAAACTCTAAATATCTATACTAGTATTACACAGTCGATATGAGTTTATAAAAGAAGAGTTACAGTGAAACAGCCCCACAGTATAATTATATACATATGAAAACGGTAAATGAAAGCGGGTAAACAGTTACTCGGTTGTAGAGCTTCCATGCTGTATTGTTAGTTGTTCAACAAAGGAATTGAAAATAACGGTATGTTACAAAATTAAAGGAGAAAGTGCTTTTGAAAGGAAAATTGGGGCTTACAGCTCAAGGAGAAGCCCAGGGTTTTATCCGTGATCGCACTGTCGTTTTGTACAGGGACTTATGCAAGTGACTGAGGCCCAGGAAAGGTTTTCTGTAAAAGGGGATAGGTCTTACACTCTCTCAAGAGGCCTAAAAATGATTGAAAGTGAACAAAGATGGGTCTTATAGCTCAAGGAGAAGCCCACTGGTTAATTTTGAAAAGGGCGACGATCGCGCCGAGGTTTTGAAAACATCGTGGGTCTTATACAATGACTGAGGCCCAACAGTTTTTGGTTTCAAAAGGGGATTGGGTCTTACACTCTAATAGAGGCCCAAAATGATTTTGAATGGGTCTTATAGCTCGAGGAGAGGCCCAAATGGTTGGTTTTAAACGGGCGATAATCATGCCGAACTTTTGAAATACAACAGGACTTATACAACATTTGAGGCCTAAAATAGGTTTGTATTTACAAAGGATTGGATCTTACTCTCTATTAGAGGCCTATGAATGATTTGTGAGGGTGAAAATCGAAGAAACCCTAATTCTGTCTTCCTTTAAAAGTAAATATTTAAAGAAAATCAAATAAAATGATAAAAATACCAAATAAGTTTGAATAAACCACTTGTGATTTTTGTTTAAGGTTTGAAAAATGAGGTTTTAATTACAAGATGATTTAGAACTCCTTTGGTTTTGATTTTCAAACTAAATATTCACTTTTAAAGGTTTAAAACAATTAAAAAAGGAATTTATTTACAAAAATACTAATTATATTAAATAACTAATATAAACTTAATTTTTTTTGTGGAATAAAATATTTTAACATTTTTGTAATTTTTTGCAAAAAGAACCAATAAAAAATAATTAAAATTGAAGGAGTTATTAATTTTCCAATTAATTAACAAAACATGAAAATATTGGAAAAAATAGCAAAATGTGAAAAAACACAAAATGGCATGGGTGGGGTTGGAACCCAAAACCTCAAGATTATAAGGTGTGCGCCTTACCACTGGGGTGGTGATACATCCGTTGATTAAAACAAACCAACAAATATACAAGGCTTGCCTTGTTTTCTAGGCCTGACCAAGGCAAGGCAAGGCAAGTTTTGGCAAGAAACGGGAAGGACCATAACTTTCTCATTTCTCCATGGTTGGGGACAAAATTTATATGCATCTGGCCTAGAATTTCACAAGAAATCCAATGGTGGTGGTATTTTTTTCAGATCATGGTCCCTCATCAAAATCCGATAGTGGTTTTGAAATAGGCCATATTTTGCATTTTTTGTGCTACATCTTGGTACAGGTATGAATTACATGATAAATTGATGCAAACACAACATATATAACATGTATAAGATGTGCATGATTAGTGGACCTCAAAGCAATGCATGATTCAAAGAGTTCAAGTTATGATGCTTACCTCTTTTTTGGAGTTTTTGTGCAATCTGTCAAGCCAATTGTTCCAGAAATGATTTGATGCTTTGGACACCCTCAAATGATCTATTAGAAGCTTTTAGGATGGTTGGAATCAGCTGGAAACCTCAGGAACAAGTTTGAGCTCTTTCTTGCAAAAGGGGCAAAAATGGCCAAAATAACAACTCTGTCAAATGGTGTTCCAGATGGGGGGAACCATTTGGGACAGTTCAAGGATGATATTTGGAGTGTGTTTGAGGTTTTATCTAGTTTGGAAAGTGACTGAATCAAGACATGGCTTGAAAAATGCAAAAAAACATATTTTGAGGTTTTGAGAGGTGACATTGTGATTTAAGGATTACAGGTCACTTGTGTGAGTTTGGACAACTTATATATGACATATTGGATGTGTTTTGGTCATGAGCTGTGATGGAAATGCTCTCTAACTCAAAAACTCAGAGTTACCTTGCTAAAGAAGGTATTTTTGCCTAGGGAAAGAGATTTTGAGTAAAGCAAGTGTTGTAGTGCTTTGGTGTACTCAAACTGAGCACAAATGAGCTCTATTTATAGTAGAGCAAGTTTGTTTTGGGATCAATAGTGAATGGCAACTGCTGCAGAGGTTTGGCCAATGTTGATTAATGAGAATCCAAGTCTCCTCTAGCCATTGACTTGAGGTTAGGTCACAGAGCTGTGGTTCCCTAGTTGTTGGATCAATCTTGACTGAATTCAGTTGCAAATGTGTCAGTCCATGCCACCTTGGTGCTTCCATTGAATGCTCCAATCCAAAATTGGAGTATTGTCCCTCTTTTAGGGATTTCTAGGTTTGGCATGCTACTTCTTGTTTCAAAGACTTTGGAGGCTTGGATCAGTGTTAGTTTCCTTTAGATTTGATCCTCAGATAAGTCTAAAGTGATGACAAGGCATGGAATTATCTGATTTTGCCAAATCGAGCAAAAGTGCAAAATTCTGCCTAGCCTTGGCAGTTTTCAGCAAGGCACATTGCCATTATCATATCTCATGGCTCAAGTGGAATTTGATGCAGTTCTTGGCCATTTTGGAAAGCCCTCATATGATACAACAACTGTTTGACCATAGTTGGTTTTGATACTTTTTGGACCCAAGTGAAAAATGCCTCTACATTTGGAAAAAAGTGAAGGCAGATTCTGACTTAGTGAAAATTTCACTAAGTGTTGGAAAAAAGTGACATTTTCACTTTTCTTGATTTTGATCATTCCATAACTTGAAATCCATGGGGAATTGGAATGAGTGGTAGTTGAAGCTTTTGTAGAGGGTAACGAGAGCTACAAATCGAACTTTGGATGAGGAAAAATGGCCTTGTGGTTTAGGAGTTATGATCCTTCAAAGTTGGTACCCTACCCACTTTGTTCCATAACTTAGAAAATTTCTAAGTTTTTTATGGTTACCCCTTTTACAAGTTATCCCACTTTTATTGATTTTTCTTGATGAATGATGATTCCAACCACACATTAACATCATTTTAGGGTTAAAAAACCAAAATTGTGAAAAATCTCAAAAAGTTAAAATTTGACTTTTGTGCACAGTTGACTTTTGTCAGATGAATTCCAAACTGTGCGATCCTTTATGAAATCATGTCCTTGACCTAAATCAAACTTGATGGACATGTTCCATAGGTGTTATAGGGTGTATTGAATCATGTCCAAAGGGTTGGGAGCATGTCCTGGTCAAAAGTCAAAGCTACAGTTTTCTTTTCCCGCGAAACCCTAACTGTGGTTCAGATGAGATTGAAACTTGTGAATCAAGCTTCTTGGATTAATCCATTATTGCAAATGGATCAATGTAGTGTGTTAGAGACCCTCAAATCCTCTCTTGAGGTCTTGGCTCATGATTTGTCCCAAAAGTTAACTTAGGGGTGAATTAGGTCAAGAAACCTTAATTCCTGATTTTTTTATGAATGTATCCCCTGAGGCTAAATTGACTTGATGCTTGGGTTTATGATGTCCCTTGGGGCATCATAGGTTATGCTTTGAAGCATTGGCTCATGCCCAGAGGAAAATTTCCATCTGGAGGCCCTGGCCGACCAAAACCCTAATTTGGTGACACTGGCGATCTTGAGGCTTAATCCACCTAGAAGGGAGCAGCCTTGTGCTTGATCCTTGATGTGGGAGTCCTCTTGATCCATTTTAAGTGATTGAGAGGTTAGACAAGTTTAAGATCATGTCAATTCTTGATTGATCCTTTGTCTAAGAGCTCTGAGAGGGCTTGAAACCCTAATTTTTGCTTGTAGTGGATGCTCACCCATCTTTGGGGAGATTGATGAGGCATGATGGCTCATCCATATTGTGATGATGATTTGCACAATGATGGGAATCTTAGTGGTCAAAATTTGGGGTATGACAGATGCCCCTATTTAATCTTCTTGGACACAAAGGTGTGAATGGCGAAGGTATTCGGGCATTCGGGATGCAAGAGGATTAAATATCAGAATACCCGAAATTTTGATGGCGGTTATGAATGGCAGTTAACCCATCCATCTACTTTTGCTAAGTAATGATGCTTAGAAAAGGTAAAACTTCCCCTCGATCCTAGTTTCCTACCGAGGAACTGGTTTTAGTTTTCTTTTGAAATAAACTTCCCCTCGATCCTGGTTTCCTACCAAGGAACTGGTCTAAGTTTCTGATATAAACTTCCCCTCGTTCTTGTTTTCCTACCAAAGAACTGGTCTCAGTTTCTTTTGTCAATAAACTTTATTGACAAGGGACGCTATTCGTAGCGGTTCTCCTCAAGTTACTCGCCGAATTTTCTTGGGGAGATGCCATTTGATGAGTCTACTGGGGATATTACACCATACTTTTCTCGAGATCTTCCCGGAGAAATGCCATATGATGTGATCCACTTTGAGGTTCCGATGACTTTGTTAACATTGACTTTCTGGAGAGAAGAACTAATGTGCCGCCGAAAGTCTTTAGTTGAGAGGCTTTCTCTAGGGATTTTCCTTAATCCGAGAAAGCGAAGATATCATCTTCAATGGTAAAGAGTGACATCGGCTGAGGGTTTTCCTGCCTTTCAGAGGTTCAAGTTATCAAAGTGGTCGAAGACCGACTCTAATCCAGAAATAAACTTGGAGAGAGATTACTTAGATGATTCACTTCCTGACAAGGAAATAACTGACAACTCTACTAACAAGAGAACTTTTACCACCAAGGGATAAGACCGACTAGAGTGATAGAGATGCAATATGAATGCGAATGTAAATATATAATGCATGATGTATGTATGTTTATGCTGACAAAATTGACGCGACATACAGACTAAGAGATGGACATGACTGGATACTCGGCCACAATGGGAGATGAAAAGCATCACTGGTCCACAATAGCAATTCTACCTTGCTTAGGAGAAGTAGTCCCTGTTGGGAGCTACATGGGTTGGGTTTAGGAGATAAGAACTCTGTCAGGAGTGTCGGACGAAACATGGTCTCCGACACAGCTAATCCTTCATTCAGGTGTACTGGCTTAGAAGGGGTACTTTGATTCTGCACTTTGAAGCTCGCTTGCTTCTGGAGAAGCGACCGATGTTCTTCTGATGTTCAACAGTCAAAAGAAATTGCCATCTTTATTTTAAAAGCAGAAAAAAGTTTGACAAGTAAATTCATTTTTGTTTTATTTCAAGAATCATTAATCATGTTAAAATGTCGTCCTATAAAGCTAAAACAAATAAGAATTGCAAACAAAAGCACAAGGGCTCAAATTTATTGATAGGATGGACATCAGCCAAACGCGTGACTCCATAGAGTATTTGCAAAGTTAGAAAATGGTAATTTACAGGGAAAAGAGCTAGATTAAAACCTGACGACCATTATTCTTCTACCAACTTTGAATTCTGGACATCCTGAGCTTCTGTCGAAGATGACCTTGACTAGAGTTTTCTGATGGATGACGTAACTGCTGTTGAGGGACTCGCCTCTGTTGGACATAGTTACTTGCCATTATCCCTAAGTTTTTCCTGGATTGCACTGTGATGTTTCCAATCCACCGGGATGATTTTTTTATTTTATTTTTGTCTCTAATTTTTTCCTGGACCGCCCTTTCGGGTTTTCAATCCACCGAGACGTTTATTTTTTTTAGTTTAGGCGAAGTATTTCTCGACTACATCAACATTTGTGGGGTAGGAAAATTCCTCTCCATCCATGGTTGCAAGTCTCAAGGCGCCGCCTGAGAAAGCTTTCTTGACCACATAGGGGCCGTCATAATTCGGAGTCCATTTGCCCCGGGAATCAGTGAGAAATGATTGTATCTTTTTGAGCACAAGGTCTCCTTTCCTAAAGACGCGAGGTCGGACCTTTTTGTCAAATGCCTTCTTCATCCTTTGTTGATACAACTGACCATGGCATAGTGCCGTCATCCGTTTTTCTTCGATCAGATTCAGTTCGTCGTGTCGATTTTGATACCATTATACTTCTGTAAGCTTAGCTTCCATCAATACCCGGATTGATGGGATCTATACTTCGATGGGGAGCACTGCCTCCATGCCATATACTAGAGAGAAAGGGGTTTCCCCTGTTGATGTGCGGACATATGTGCGATAATCGTGAAGAGCAAATGGTAGCATCTCGTGCCAGTCTTTATAGGTTACAACCATATTTTGAACAATCTTCTTAATGTTCTTGTTAGCCGCTTCTACCGCTCCGTTCATCTTGGGTCGGTAGGGAGATGAGTTATGGTGTTCGATCTTGAATTCAGCGCACAACTCTTTCATCATCTTATTGTTCAAGTTAGATCCATTATCCGTAATGATCTGGCTCGGAACGCCATAACGGAAGATGATATTGTTTTTGATAAACCGGACCACCACCTGTCGGGTTACATTGGCGTATGACGCTGCTTCGACCTACTTGGTGAAGTAATCAATGGCTACCAGGATGAACCGATGTCCGTTCGAAGCCTTGGGTTCAATCATGCCAATTATGTCGATTCCCCATATGGAAAAAGACCATGGGGAAGAGAAAACTTTGAGATGCGTTGGAGGTACATGGATTTTGTCGGAGTATATCTGGAACTTGTGACACTTTCTCATGTACTTGTAACAATCAGATTCCATTGGCAACCAATAGTACCCTGCTCTTAGAATTTTTCTCTCCATCGTGTGTCCATTGGCATGAGTGGCAAAGGATCCTTCGTGAATCTCTTTCATTAACATGCTTGACTCTAGTCTTTCTACACATCGGAGTAAGATCATGTCAAAATTTCTCTTATAGAAGGTATCACCGCTCAAAAAGAAACTGCCTGCCAGCCTTCTAAGGGTTTTCCGGTCTTTCCTTAGTGTCCCAGGTGGGTACTCTTGTTTCTGAAGGAAACATTTGATATCGTGATACCAAGGTTTGTCGTCTATGACTGCTTCAATTGTGAAGATGTAAGCGGGCCATTCGAGGCGTATTATGTCGATCTTAGGTAAGTCGTTCCATTGACCTATGCTAATCATGGAAGAGAGAGTGGCTAATTCATCAGCCATTGATTCTCATCACGAGGGATATGATGAAACTCGATTCTATGGAAGAAGGGTAACAACCTTCTCGCGTAATCTTTGTAAGGAATCAGTCCTGATTGGTATGTGTTCCACTCTCCTTTGATCTGATTAATAACCAGAGCTGAGTCGCCATATACGTCCAAGTTCTTAATCCTTAGGTCGATAGCTTCTTCGAGACCCATGATACAAGCTTCGTATTCAGCCTCGTTGTTTGTGCACTTGAGCATAAGTCTGGCGGTGAAAGGAATGTGGGTACCCTGAGGTGTTATGATGATTGCCTCAATTCCGTTTCCGTAATGGTTGACAGCTCCGTCAAAGATAAATCCCCACTGGGAACCTAGTTCTGGCCCTTCACTGGGTAGCGGTTCATCGCAATCTTTCATCTTTAGATATATGAGATCTTCGTCTGTGAAGTCAAACCCGATTGATTATTGATCGTCAATCGGTTGATGAGCCAAATGATCGGCTAAAACACTCCCCTTAACGGCTTTTTGAGCGTGGTACTCTATGTCATATTCTGATAACAACATCTGGCAACGGGCAATCCTTCCCGTGAGAGCAGGCTTTTCAAAGACGTACTTGATTGGATCCATTTCAGAGACTAACCGAGTAGTGTGACGAATCATATACTGGCGAAGACGTTTGGCTGCCCAAGCCAAAGCGCAACAAGTTTTCTCAAGCATAGTGTACCGAGTCTCGCAGTCGGTGAATTTCTTGCTCAGATAGTAAATGGCAGACTCTTTTCTTTTAGTTTCATCTTGTTCGCCAAGCACACAGCCCATTGAGTCTTCCAAGAGTGTGAGGTAGATGATCAGTGGTTTTCCTTCCACTGGAGGTGATAGAATCGGTGGGTTCGACATGTATTCCTTAATACTGTCGAAGGCGGTTTGGCAGTCTTCTGTCCAAATACAGTCCTGGTTATTATTGAGTAATTTGAAAATCGGCGCGCATGTCGCGGTCATGAGGAATATAAATCTGGAAATGTAGATCAAACGTCCAAGGAATCCTCTGACTTGTTTTTCAGTTTTCGGAGGAGGCATTTCTTGAATGGCCTTGACCTTGTCAGGATCCACCCCAAGGAATCCTTTGAATGATAGTCGCATTAAGGTGGACTTCAGCATAACGTTGATGGCCGATCCTGTGTCTACCAGTACGCTGGCTAAAGCATCGTCCTGACAGTTAACTGTGATATTGAGCGCCATGTAGTGACTTTTGCCCCCCTCTGGCAAATCCTCATCACTGAATCCTACGTTGTTGCAGGAAGTGATGTTAGAGATGATGCTATTGAACTGTCGTATTGACACATCCTGTTCCACAAGGGCCTGCTCTAGGACTTCTTGTAGAGCCTCCCTGTGGGCTTCGGAACTGAGTAAAAGTGATAACACAGAGATCTTTGAAGGAGTTTGTAACAGCTGATCAATAATGTTGTATTCACTCCTTTAGATGAGCTTCAGCATCTCATCATTATTTTTCGAAAGGTCGGGATTACTGGATTGACCGACTGGTGGATCAGGAGCTTCTGTCTAAAGTTTCTTTTCTTTGTTAGGTTCTCCAACTACTCGGTTGAAGATTTTACTGCTCCGTGTTAGTCGACTGATTTCTGTAATATTCAAGACGGGGGGTAATGGAATTTCCTTTCCATTCTCAATTACTATTGCACCATATTTGTAAGGGATCGCCTTAGCTGATTCATACGGTAACGGTCCCGGTAGATAGATAACTACAGGAGCCTTCTGACTTTTCTGACTGTCGTAAGTAACTTTAATCAGTTCCTGGCTAAGAACCTATGATTCATCCAGTAGAGGGATGATGGTACAAACATCCTTGTTCTGTTGATGATCAGAGATTATGACAACGTCTCTGATTTGATCAGCGAAGTAGTCTGGTGTCCAGTTGATTGGCTCGCGACTCAAACACGGGTGAATCTCTTTACGATCCAACTGACCTTGAAGGGCTGTCCGCACAAGGTAGCATCCTTGGTTATTCTCCAAGCAGACCCTACAGCATTCATAGTTATGTGGTGGTACCTGGCCACGCGCGCTTTTGATGCAGTGTAACCTCACCAGGTCAGTTCCTATAGATCAGACATCCTCATTTTGACGCCGAGTGGGGTTTCCATTAAGCACACTGATTTGTTGCATGTCTTCATCCATATAGATCGGAAGCCACCAGTGGTTTAACAAGTGTTGCAAAGTTCTTTGAACGAGAGCACACCCTTGGTTACTCTCACTGCATACTTTACAGCTTTGATAATTATGAAAAGTGAGAAAACCAAGTTGAACCTGCCTGGCGTGTAACTCCACCAAGCTGGTATTCATCAAGAAAATATCAAATATTTGGATCATGTTGATCTAATAAGGATTTCTATCATGGTAGTCCTGGATCCACCCAAGATCCATCTGACGCTGGAGGGCCTCTTGTACAAAAGAGCATCCCTATTTGTTTACCGAGCAAGTCAGACAGGAATTGTAATCGTGCCGCGACAGATTATGATATTGGCTTTGCCTGGAGTGCATCGCCACCAGGTTGACATTCATTGCATAGATGTCGTGATTCTGAATGATGTTGGAATTCGTATAAGTCATGTTGACTCCGCGAATTCGGTGTTGTTGGATCCATCCGAGATCCAATTGTTCCTGTAGAGCTGATTGCACCACAGAACATCCTTGATTGTTTTTAGAGAAGATATCACACTGGTGATAATTATGAGGTGGCACATGGCCATATCCGCTCTGTCTACAATGCATCTTGACCAAATTGGCCCTTAATAAGATTACATCATGAATTTGATAGCTGTCGGTAGACTCTCCTTCTATCAAATTAACTGCAGCTTTCTCGTGTTGAGGCAGCGGGTTTATGAGAACATTCAGATTCGTATCTTTCAAAGATAAGACCCCGCTCCTGACAAGTTTTTGCACATCGGATTTGAAACTGAGTCAGTTCTCTATGTTATGGCCTGGTCCTCCTTGATGGTAAGGGCAAGTCTGATCCACCTTAAACCAAAAAGGCAGATTTTCCGGTACTGTAAGAGGAGACTTAGTCTGGATGTGCCCTTTAACCAGCAGTAACGGAAATAGTTCTGCGTACAACACCGGTATAGGGTCGAACCCTGGTGGTTGCGTTGTACGAGGCTGTTGTGTCCTTTGCTGAAATTGCTGCGAAAGTGGTTGGCTTTGAACAACCTAAGGTTGATACGTAGAAACAGGCACAGGGTTGATAGCAGGAGTTACAGCTGCTACTGGTTGGTACCGTCGCCTTTGCTTTTCGAGAGAGATATTCCCAATATATTGCTCTTTTTTCTTAGGGAGAGCACTACTATATTTTTTAGTACCGCTTGTCGACCTAGTGTCTTTGACTAGACGTCCTTCTCGAACGGCTTCCTCGAGACGCACTCCCATACCGACCATTTTGGTGAAGTCGCTGGGCGCACTGGCAACCATTCTGTCATAGTAAAATGAGCTCAAGGTCTTTAAGAAAATCTTTGTCATCTCTTTTTCCTCAAGAGGTGGACAAATTTGAGCTGCAATTTCACGCCATCTCTGAGCGTATTCCTTAAAGGTTTCCTTGTCTTTTTGCGACATTGATCTGAGTTGATCTTTGTCTGGTGCCATCTTCAGATTGTATTTATATTATTGGACGAAGGCAGTGCCAAGATCTCTGAAAGTGCTGATCGTAGCGCGGTTCAATCCCATGTACCATTTTAATGCGGCGCCGGTTAAACTATCCTGAAAGTAGTGAATCAGTAGATCCTGGTTCTCTGTCTGAGCTGACATTCGCCGAGCGTACATCACCAAATGGGTTTGAGGGCAAGAGTTACCCTTGTATTTTTCAAAGTCGGGCACTTGGAACTTGTGCGGAACTTTCACATTGGGGACCAAACAAAGGTCTGCGGCGTCCTTTCCGAATAAATCCTGACCGGGAATAGCTTGCAGTTCTTTGTGCATTTCTAGGAACTGCTCCTGGAATTCATCCATTCTGTCGAACATACTTTCCTTTCTACCAGAAGGTATCTGTGGAATCTGTCCTTCCGGGACAGTGTGCACCACGGGGGGTGGTACCGTTACTACGACAGTGAATCTTGGCGTTTCCCGAAGTTTGTAACCTTCAGGAGTCCTCATTATGCCTCTAGCATCCTTGCTTTCCCGAAGTTTGTAACCTTCAAGCCCAGCGGCTTCTACTATGACTCCCTGATCTTCAGTGATCGGCGGAACATATCCTTCTGGGATATAGTTAACAGGCATGCCCCAGGGACGATCTTTCGGCATTTGATGCCTAGGATCATACTTCTCCACTATGGGCGTTGAGGTGATCTCTGAGATCACAGTTCTTTGTAGCTGAGCTTCTATCATGGCTTGCATGTCGTTACGAAGCTTTCTCATATCCTCTCTCAGAGCGTCGATCTCTTCTTTCAACTCTCTATTTTCTTCCTCGAGATCATCCATCTTTTTCTGACGATTGGCCCGAGTATTGTACGAATGAGACAGTTTGACTCTAGAACCAAGACACAAATGTGAGATTCGTAGGTAAGAAGAATACGTGACGTGAGAATGATGAATGCAATGATTATATTAATTTTTTTTGGTTTAGTCAAAATAAACTTCGACAATTAGATTGCAAATACCAAACAGTGGGGAAACCCCATTTTATTAAATTCAAAGGATTGCGGAAATGGAAATACAGTAAATTACAAGGTGCGGAGACAAAAACCTAAGCTAATGGATCCCGAGTCCTCTCTGAGGAGAACTCGGGTGCTGATTCTGGTACTTTTCTTTTCTTGGGCCGGGGCTCTTGGGCCGTTGTCGGGTTGTCATTCCTTTGCCAAGTGAAAGGAGCGAGCAAATTCCTTTGGTCATCCTGATTTTCTACAGCTTGTTGCTCCAAAATCTCAATTAGAGCATCCTTATCTTTCCGTAGTTGTTGTATTTTGGTACACTCCACATTGAGAATGCGGTACTTGTTCTTCCAAGACCTCCTCTCTTGTTGAACTTTGTTGAGAGTAACCTGAAGTTTTTCCGTTTCAGTCATGAAGTACATGACAGGTTCCCTTGGCGGAAGAACTCCGTGACGAGGATAAGGCATCTTTAGCTTGAGAGCTCTAGTTTGTACCCAATGGAGATAAGGCTCCACCGAGACACAATCCGGTTTTCCTAGAGACTCCCGTCCTTTCTTATGAACATGTTTCCAAGCGTGCACTATTTCCATCTTTAGTGCCCTGTCATTTTCTCCTTCCTTGAATAAAAAACCTTCCAGATGATCATTACGCGGGACATGCCTCATCGGGTATCCAAATTGACGACGAACTAAAACTGGATGGTAATTGATTCCTCCCTTAGTTCCTATGAGGGGTACGTTGGGGAAGTTTCCATAATGGTCAATGATCCTGATCCCGTCATAAATCCTATTGCACCATTCTATGTCAGAGTTGGTAAGAGACATGATTTTCTGCGACCAACGTAAGGCACTCTTATGATCCCAAAAAGCGGCAGACTTAGGCAAATGGGAGATAAACCATTTATATAGCAGGGGTACACAGCACGTGATCACCCCTCCACTGTACAAATTCCCTAAGTGTACAGAATGATACGCATCTGCGAGCAAGGTTGGTATGACATTTCCAATGAGAAAAACCTTAATGGAGTTGATATCGACGAAGTTATCAATGTTGGGAAACAAAAATAACCCGTAGGTGAGTAAAATAAAGATGCTTTCAAAAGCAGTCACGTTCCCTATACTAGCAAAGTACAGAGCCTTCTTTACCAGAAACTTGGCTGGTAAACCTGGGATTCTTCCTTTGGTGGTCATGTGAGTCTTGACTTCTGACTCATCCAAATAGATTGCTCTTGCAATGGTTTGGTCTTTTGGAATTTCTTTCAGTCCAGAAAAGGGAGCTCGATCAGTAATGGGTAGATCAATCAGATGAGAATACTCCTCTAGTGTTGGTGTGAGCTGGTAATCCGGGAATGTGAAACAGTGATAGACCGGATCGTAAAACTGAATGAGTGCCTCCAGGATTCCTTCAATTATATGGACCCTTAACAGAGGTAGGAGACCTCCGTACTTGGCTCTGAAAGCGTCAGGGTTAGTGATCATCCTTTCTAATCCTCTCAAATCCTCTAGTTTTGGAACCTTGAAGGTATACTTATGAGTTTTACGTCAACCGAAATCCATGAGCGCAATCCTTTTTTTTCTAACATTTGCAATAATTGCTTTAGTTTCATTTGAAAAAGAGAGACTAGAAGAGAAAATTTTTTCTGTTTTAATGTTTTTAAAATGAACGCGTGAATGCAACATACAAAAACATAGAAAAAACATGGGGGCAATGGGTCGGTGTCATGAAGTCAAGGCTCTACCCATCCCAAAGGTTTATAATAGTGATTTTTGTACCTGTCTCTCAAAATCACTGATTCGTGTCGAGATAACATCAGCGGGCCGGGAACCGTGCTAGGTGATGTATTTTGAAGAATCTCAGAAGAAGGTAGTATCGTGTGACAACTATTTACGATAGCTTCCGCACTACTAAAAAGGGTTTTCCTAGGCGTATACTCAATCTTTCCACATGCGGCATCACATGCATTCCCATTAGCAGAAAAATAAATACAGATATCAATTAGGAAAAGCAGTATATATATTTGTCCTAATGTCCAAGACTTTTTAAGAGCTATGAATCCTATGATCCTAATAGAAAATGGCTCCCCGGCAGAGTCGCCATTCTGTGGTACCTTCCCAACTTAAAGGTTTTGACCTAAGATCCTAGTGAGGGCCGATCCTAGCAATAATGACATTTCCCGATGGAACCTTCATTCGGTGATACCTGGTGAACCTAAGGACTCGTCTTAAGAAAAGGTTTCAACCCGAGAGATAAGAGAGATAAGATTCCTTTGTCAGGCTGGGCCCCACGGTGGGCGCCATTTTTCTGTAGTGAGCGATTTTTGGACGTGGTTCTTAAGCACTGTCGCTCCTGGGGGACTACAGGTCGATTCATTTTTTATCCTATTGAAGCTGATGAAGGAAGGGAAATAGATGTCTTCAACTAACCCTGCTTGCAAACTGAGTTTAAACAGACGACAGTTGGTTTATAGATGCTATGTGGTAGTGGGGCCTCTCTCTGGCTTATTTTGTTTAGAACAAAATACCGGGACTGTTCGTGGGGAATTGGTTGGGATGTTAGGACTGATGCTTTTCGATTTATGCGTACAGGTATGGGATTTTGAGTTTTTGATTAGTGTGCTCGCTAAGATTCTTTTGCAATCTTATGCCTACGTATTCCCGGGATAGGGAAATCGGAGCAATCGTAGTTCCTCCTATTCTATGGGAGGAAATGGTGTTTTTGTGTCTTGTTCAAAGCCCAAGACGTGAAGCTAAAAGTGATTTGTATCTTGTTCGAAACCCAAGATATGAAGCTAAAGAGTCTATTTGTATCTTGTTTAAAGCCCAAGATATGAAGCTAAAGGGTTTTGACTTTAGAGAGAATTTGTCATCTCTAAATGGGTATGTTTGTCACAATAGTTGGGTGACTAATTATAAAGGAGAATTACTTTAACTGGGATATGTGAATCCATAAATGCCATAATTTCCTTTATAGGGGTTTTTTAACCTGAAGAAGAAGACTTTAACTCAGTTTAGAGTAATGCCATCTTTCCTTAGGGATTTCTCATGCTAAAAGAGGGACAATTGCGTGGATGTAAATAATCCAGAGGCTTGCCGCTTACAGCAATTAGATGGGGGGAATGAGTTGTTGATGTTTGTATACTGTGTGCAAGGCACATATTTTGATGCTAAAAGGTTGATTGTCTCAACCGGGGTTTCCTTATACAAAGCCTAAGAGGAGGCTAAAAGGCTGACTTTTCCGGGGAAAATGTTCTTTATGTCTTGTACAAAGCCCAAGATTGAGGCTAAAGGGGTTCAATTCAACAAGAGAATCTTTTTGGGTGTCTTGTACGAAGCCCAAGACGAAAGCTAAAGGGGTTTGACTCGACAAGAGAGTCTTTTATACTCAACAAGAGAGTGATTCTGTATCTCGTACGAAGCCCGGGATAGAGGCTACAAGTTTGGTGACTCAACAAGAGAGTCTTTTATACTCAACAAGAGAGTGTTTTTTTGTGTCTCGTACGAAGCCCAAGACGGAGGCAAAAGGATGGGTGACTCAATAGGAGAGTCTTTTATACTCAACAAGAGAGTGATTTGTATCTCGTACGAAGCCCGAGATGGAGGCTGAAAGGTTTGTGACCCAACAAGAGAGTGTTTTTGTATCTCGTATGAAGCCCGAGATAGAGGCTAAAAGGTTTTTGACCCAACAAGAGGGTCTTTTATACTCAACAAGAGAGTGGGGGAAAGGTTAGCTCTGCTGGGGAGGATCATTGTACAAAGCCCAAAAGGAGGCTATGGTGCTGGTGACTCTTTCAGTTGAGTGACAGGTCCAGTATGTTGGATAAAAGAGAAAATCAGTTCTTATATAGGTAATGTTGTACTCATGGATTTGATCAGAGGATCAGGGTTATCTCCTGGGAAATCCAAAAGGTATTGAGACTGTCCAAGTCTACAGGTTTTATCTTTTGTACTATGCTTAAGAGAAATTAAGAGGCAGTACGTTGGCGATAGAAATATTTAGACTCTTTGAAAGATTGTTCTATTAAGATGACTAATTTCTGTTCCTATATCTTTAAGAGGTCGTCGGGATAATTTGTACGAAGCCCAAGAGGAGGCGAGAAAAACTTTTAAGAAGCCGAGGGACAATTTGTACGAAGCCCAAGAGGAGGCTATCTTCCCGGAGGAAGAATCATTATACGAAGCCTAAGAGGAGGCTGTGAAAACATCTAAGAAGCCGATGGGTCATTGTACAACGCCCAAGAGGAGGCGGGGATGCTTTTAGGAAGCCTGTGGGTCCTTGCACTAAGCCCAAGAGGAGGCTGATGAACAGTCCTAGAAGGGGTTTCACTTGGAACATTGGCCTTCTGTATGTGAACTGTTCAAGGGGGGAGATTTCTTAGATCTAGTTATCTAAAATTGTTGTAAAAGAAAGTTCATATTGTTTGGGGTTATGGTGAAATATCCGGAAGAACGTCGGATGTAAGGAGACGAGGTTTTGTCTAGTTCTAGACGTAGTTGCCGGGGAAACTCTAAATATCTATACTAGTATTACACAGTCGATATGAGTTTATGAAAGAAGACTTACAGTGAAACAGTCCCACAATACAATTATATACATATGAAAGCGGTAAATGAAAGCGGGTAAACACTTACTCGGTTGTAGAGCTTCCATGCTATATTGTTAGTTGTTCAACAAAGGAATTGAAAATAACAGTATGTTACAAAATTAAAGGAGAAAGTGCTTTTGAAAGGAAAATTGGGGCTTACAACTCAAGGAGAGTCCCAGGGTTTTATCCGTGATCGCACTGTCATTTTGTACAGGGACTTATACAAGTGACTGAGGCCCAGGAAAGGTTTTTTGTACAAAGGGGATGGGTCTTACACTCTCTCAAGAGGCCCAAAAATGATTGAAAGTGAACAAAGATGAGTCTTATAGCTCAAGGAGAAGCCCACTGGTTAATTTTGAAAAAGGCGACGATCGCGCCGAGGTTTTGAAAATACCGTGGGTCTTATACAATGACTGAGGCCCAACAGATTTTAGTTTCAAAAGGGGATTGGGTCTTACACTCTAATAGAGGCCCAAAATGATTTTGAATGGGTCTTATAGCTCGAGGAGAGGCCCAAATGGTTGGTTTTAAACGGGCGATGATCATGCCGAACTTTTGAAATACAACGGGACTTATACAACATTTGAGGCCCAAAATAGGTTTGTATTTACGAAGGATTGGGTCTTACATTCTATTAGAGGCCCATGAATGATTTGTGAGGGTGAAAATCGAAGAAACCCTAATTTTGTCTTCCTTTAAAAGTAAATATTTAAAGAAAATCAAATAAAATGATAAAAATACCAAATAAGTTTGAATAAACCACTTGTGATTTTTGTTTAAGGTTTGAAAAATGAGGTTTTAATCACAAGATGATTTAGAACTCCTTTGGTTTTGATTTTCAAAGTAAATATTCACGTTTAAATGTTTAAAACAATTAAAAAAGGAATTTATTCACAAAAATACTAATTATATTAAATAACTAATATAAACTTAATTTTTTTTTGGAATAAAATATTTTAACATTTTTGTGATTTTTTACAAAAAGAACCAATAAAAAATATTTAAAATTCAAGGAGTTATTAATTTTCCAATTAATTAACAAAACATGAAAATATTGGAAAAAATAGCAAAATGTGAAAAAACACAAAATGACATGGGCGGGGTTTGAACCCACGGTCTCAAGGTTATAGGGCGCGCGCCTTACCATTGGGGTGGTGATACATCCGTTGATTAAAACAAACCAACAAATATACAAGGCTTGCCTTGTTTTCTAGGCTTGGCCAAAGCAAGGCAAGGCAAGTTTTGGCAAGAAACGGGAAGGTCCATAAATTTCTCATTTCTCCATGGTTGGGGACAAAATTTATATGCATGTGGCCTAGAATTTCACAAGGAATAAAATGGTGGTGGTATTTTTTTCAGATCATGCTCCCTCCTCAAAATCCGATAGTGGTTTTGAAATAGGCTATATTTTGCATTTTTTGTGCTACATCTTGGTGCAGGTATGAATTACATGATAAATTGATGCAAACATAACATGTATAACATGTATAAGATGTGCATGATCAGTGGACGTCAAAGCAATGCATGATTCAAAGAGTTCAAGTTATGATGCTTACCTCTTTTTTGGAGTTTTTGTGCAATCTGCCAAGTCAATTGTTCCAGAAATGATTTGATGCTTTGGACACCCTCAAATGATATCTTAGAAGATTTTAGGATGGTTGGAATCAGCTGGAAACCTCAGGAACAAGTTTGAGCTCTTTCTTGCAAAAGGGGCAAAAATGGCCAAAATAGCAACTCTCTCAAATGGTGTTCCAGATGGGGGGAACCATTTGGGACAGTTCAAGGATGATATTTGGAGTGTATTTGAGGTTTTATCTGGTTTGGAAAGTGACTGAATCAAGACATGGCTTGAAAAATGCAAAAAAAGCCTATTTTGAGGTTTTGAGAGGTGACTTTGTGATTTAAGGATTACAGGTCACTTGTGTGAGTTTGGACAGCTTAGATATGACATATTGGATGTGTTTGGGTCATGAGCTATGATGGAAATGCTCTCTAACTCAAAAACTCAGAGTTACCTTGCTAAAGAAGGTATTTTTGCCTAGAGAAAGAGATTTTGAGGAAAGCAAGTGTTGTAGTGCTTTGGTGTACTCAAACTGAGCACAAATGAGCTCTATTTATAGTAGAGCAATTTTGTTTTGGGATCAATAGTGAATGGTAACTACTGCAGAGGTTTGGCCAATGTTGATTAATGAGAATCCAAGTCTCCTCTAGCCATTGACGAGAGGTTAGGGCACAGAGCTGTGGTTCTCTAGTTGTTGGATCAATCTTGACTGAATTCAATTGGAAATGTGTCAGTCCATGCAACCTTGGTGCTTCCATTGAATGCTCCAATCCAAAATTGGAGTCTTGTCCCTCTTTTAGGGATTTTTAGGTTTGGCATCCTACTTCTTGTTCCAAAGACTTTGGAGGCTTGGATCCGTGTTTGTTCCATTTAGATTTGATCCTCAGATGTGTCCAAAGTGATGACAAGGCTTGGAATTAACTGATTTTTCCATATCGAGCAAAAGTGCAAAATTCTGCCTAGCCTTGGCAGTTTTCAGCAAGGCACATTGCCATTGTCATATCTCATGGCTCAAGTGGAATTTGATGGAGTTCTTGGCCATTTTGGAAAGCCCTCATATGATACAAAAACTGTTTGATCATAATTGGTTTTGATACTTTTTGGATCCAAGTGAAAAATGCCCCTACATTTGGAAAAAAGTGAAGGCAGATTCTGACTTAGTGAAAATTTCACTAAGTGTTGGAAAAAAGTGACATTTTCACTTTTCTTGATTTTGATCATTCCATAACTTAAAATCCATGGGAAATTAGAATGAGTGGTAGTTGAAGCTTTTATAGAGGGTAATGAGAGCTACAAATCCAGCTTTGGATGAGGAAAATGGCCTTGTGGTTTAGGAGTTATGATCCTCCAAAGTTGGTACCCTAGCCACTTTGTTCCATAACTTAGAAAATTTCTAAGTTTTTTATGGTTACCCCTTTTACAAGTTATCCCATTTTTCTTGATTTTTATTGATGAATGATGATTCCAACCACACATTAACATCATTTTAGGGTTAAAAAACTAAAATTGTGAAAAATCTCAAAAAGTCAAAGTTTGACTTTTGTGCATAGTTGACTTTTGTCAGATGAATTCCAAACTGTGCGATCCTTTATGAAATCATGTCCTTGACCTAAATAGAACTTAATGTACATGTTCCATAGGTGTTATAGGGTGTATTGAATCATGTCCAAAGGTTTGGGAGCATGTCCTGGTCAAAAGTCAAAGCTACAGTTGACTTTTCCTACGAAACCTTAACTGTGGTTCAGATGAGATTGAAACTTGTGAATCAAGCTTCTTGGAACAATCCATTGTTGCAAATGGATCAATGTAGTGTGTTAGAGACCCTCAAATCCTCTCTTGAGGTCTTGGCTCATGATTTGTCCCAAAAGTCAACTTAGGGGTGAATTAGGTCAAGAAACCCTAATTCTTGATTTTTGATGAATGTATCCCCTGAGGCTAAATTGACTTGATGCTTGGGTTTATGATGTCCCTTGGGGCATCATAGGTTTTTCTTTGAAGCATTGGCTCATGCCCAGAGGAAAATTTCCATCTGGAGGCCCTGGCCGACCAAAATCCTAATTTGGTGACACTGGCGATCTTGAGGCTTAATCCACCTAGAAGAGAGCAGCCTTGTGCTTGATCCTTGATGTGGGAGTCCTCTTGATCCATTGTAAGTGATTGAGAGGTTGGACAAGTTGAAGATCATGTCAATTCTGGATTGATCCTTTGTCTAAGAGCTCTGAGAGGGCTTGAAACCCTAATTTTTGCTTGTAGTGGATGCTCACCCATCTTTGGGGAGATTGATGAGGCATGATGGCTCATCCATATTGTGATGATGATTTGCACAATGATGGGAATCTTAGTGATCAAAATTTGGGGTATGACACAGTTCTTCATCACTGAATCCTAAGTTGTTACAGGAAGTGATGTTGGAGATGATACTGTCAAACTGCTTTATCGTCACATCTGGTTCTATAAAAGCTTGCTCTAAGACTTTCTGCAGAGCTTCCCTGTGTTCTTCAGAACTGAGCAAGAGAGATAGCACAGAGATTCTTGAAGGTGTTTGCAACATTTGGTTTACAATGTTGTACTCGCTTTTCTGGATAAGCTTCAGCATCTCATCGATGTTTTTTACCAGTTCTGGATTACTAGATTGACCGACTGGTTGGTTAGGAACTTATGTTTGAGGTTCCTTTTCTTTGGCGGGTTTCCAACTCCTCTGTTGAAGATCCGACCGCTCTGTGTTACTCGACTGATGTCGGCAATATTTACGACAGAGGGTAATGGAGTTTCCTTTCCATTTTTGATGGTTGTTGCACCGTACTTGTAAGTGATAGCCTTTTCTGATTTGTACGGTATTGGACCAGGCAAGTGGATAACCACGGGATCTTTCTAATTTCTCTGACCATTATAGGAAGCCTCAATTGGTTTCTGGTTAAGGGTTATTCTACTATTAGGAGGGACTTTTGACTTGTTGAGCAGAGGGATTATGGCACAAACGTTTTTGGTCCTCCCATGATCGGAGATTATGACAACATCTTTGTTTTGATCAGGGATATAGTCTGGTATCACATTGATCGACCCAGAACTTGAACATGGTCGAACCTCTTTTTGGTCCAACTGATTTTGAAGAGCCGCTCGTACGAGATAGCATCTTGGTTGTTCTCTGAACAAACTCTACAACGCTCATAGTTGTGGAGTGGCATCCGACCACACCCGCTTTGTATTCAGTGCAACTTTACTAGATCTGTCTCCATCGAGCAGACATCTTGACTTTGATGCCTATCAAGATTTCCATCAGTCATACTAATCTGTTGTGTAGCTTCATCCAAGTAGATTAGAAGCCACCAGTGGTCCAATAAGTGTTGAAGTGTTCTTTGGACAAGTGCACACCCTTGGTCGTTTTCATGGCATTGTTCACAGTCCTGATAATTATGTGAAGCCAGAAAGCCGAGCCCGACTTGCTTAGCGTGTAATTCTACCAGACTGGTATTCATCAAGCGTATGTCAAAGATATGAACCATATTGACTTGATGGTTATTTCTCTCACGGTAGTCTTGGATCCATCCAAGATCCATATGACGCTGGAGGGCCTCTTGTACAAAAGAGCATCCCTGATTGCTTATTGAGCAGATCGGGCAGGTATTGTAATCGTGTCGCGGCAGATTATGTTATTGACTTTTCCTTGAGTGCATCACCACCAAATTAACGTTCATCGCAAGGATGTCGTGGTTCAGAACAATGTTGGGATGCGCATGGGCCAGGTTGACTTCACGAATTCAGTGATCTTGGATCCAGCCAAGATCCATTTGTTCTTGTAGAGCTGATTGCACTACGGAACACCCCTGGTTATTCTTTGAGCAGATATCACACTGGTGATAATTGTGAGGCGGTACATGATCGTACCCGCTCTGTCTGCAATGCATCCTGACCAGATTGGTTCCTAATAGGAGTACATCGTGAATTTGATAACTGCGGCTAAATTCTTCCTCTATTAAATTTACTACAGTCTTCTCATGTTGAGGCAACGGGTTTGTCTGAACATTCGGATTAGTATCTTTGAAAGATAAGATCCTGTTCCTAACAAGCTTCTGTACATCAGACTTGAAGCTGAGACAGTTCTCAATGTTGTGCCCCAATCCTCCTTGGTGGTAAGGGCAAGTTTGGTCCGCTTTGAACCAAAAAGGAGGATTTTCCGGTACTGTAAAAGGAGACCTGGTTTGGACGTGCCCCTTGACCAGTAGAAGAAGAAATAGTTATGTGTACAACATCGGTATAGGGTCAAATCCTGATGGTCGTGTCGTACGATTATTATTGTTGTGCAGTGGACGAGCCTGCTGAAGAGGCTGTTGTGTCCTTTGTTGATGCTATTGTTGATTTGGTTGGCTCTGAGCAATCTGAGGTTGATACGTCGGAGACGGCGCAGGGTGGATAGCGGGAGTTACCACTGCTACTGGTTGATACCTTCGCCTTTGCTTTCCGAGAGAGATATTACCAATATCTTGCTCTTTTTTCTTTGGGAAATCACTATCGTATCTTTTGGTATTGCTTGACGGCCCTGCATCTTTGACCAGTCGTCCTTCTCGGACTGCTTCTTTAAGGCGTACTCCCATGTTCACCATTTCAGTGAAGTCACTGGGTGCACTGACAACCATTCGGTCGTAATAGAATGAGCTCAAGATTTTCAAGAAGATCTTTGTCATCTCTTTTTCCTCAAGAGGGGGACAGATCTGTGCGGCAATTTCTCGCCATATCTGAGCATACTCTTTGAAAGTTTCTTTGTCCTTCTGGGACATTGCTCTGAGCTGATCCCTATCCGGTGCCATGTCCATATTGTATTTATACTATTGAATGAAAGCAGTGCCAAGATCTCTGAAAGTACTGATCTTAGTGCGGTTTAAACCCATGCATCATTTGAGTGCGGCACCGGTTAAACTGTCTTGGAAGTAATGGATCAGTAGCTGTTGATTTTTTATCTGAGTTGACATCTTTTGAGAGTACATCACCAAATAACTTTTAGGGCAAGAGTTACCTTTGTATTTTTCAAAGTCGGGCACCTTGAATTTGTGCGGGATTTTTACATTAGCGAGCAGACAGAGGTCTGCAGCATCCTTTCTGAATAAATCTTGACCGCGAATGGCATGCAGTTCCTTCTGCATTTCCAGGAACTGTTCCTATAATTTGTTCATTCTTTCGTACATGTCTTCGCTTCCACCAGATATTGCTTGTGGAATTTGTCCTTTTGGGACAGTGTGTACCACTGGTTGTGGTATGGACATTACGGCGGTGATCCTTGGTGCTTCCATGCCCCGAAGTTTGTAACCTTCTGGAGTTGCTGTCATAACTCTTGCGTCTTCGCTTTCTCGAAGTTTGTAACCATCAGTCCCAACGGTTCCTGCTGCAGTTTCTTGGTCTTCAGTGACCGGCGGGATGTATCCTTCAGGGACAAAGTTGAGAGGCATTCCCCAGGGACGACCCTTAGGCATGTTGTAACGATGGTCTTTCTCATGTGACTCCATTATGGGTGTAGATGTAATCTCTGAGATCACAGTCTTTTTTTGTTGTCTCTGAGCTGTGGCCAGGGATTGCATGTCATTGTTAAGTTTTTCCAAACTTTCCTTTAGAGCGTCGACTTCTTCTCTCAGCTCTCTGCTCTCTTCCTCGAGATCGTCCATTTTCTTTTGTCGATTGGCCCGAGTATTGTATGAGTGAGACAACTTGACTCTAGAATTGTGACACGTATGTGAGATTCGAAGATAAGTAGACTCGTTATGTGAGAATGATGAATGATATGCAATGATATATATTTTTAGTTTTAATCAAAAAGAACTTCAACAAATAGATTGTAAATATCATACATTGAAGGGTGGAGACCCTGTTTTATTGAATTTGAAAGATTGCAAAAAGGGAAAATACAGTATTTTACAAAGTGTTGTAAGGAAAAAGACTAAGCTTATGGTTCTTGAGTCCTCTCTGAAGAGAGCTCAGATGCTGGTTCCGGTATCTTTCTTTTCTTTGACCGGGGCTCTTCAGCCGTTGTCGGGTTGTCAGTCCTTTGCCAAGTGAAAGGATCGAGAGGATTTCTTCGGTTCTCCTGACTTTCTACAACATGCTGCTCTAATATCTTAATCAGAGCGTCCTTTTCTTTTAATAGTTCCTGAATCTTGGTACGCTCCACATTGAGGATTCAATAGTTGTTTTTCCAACAGCTCTTTTCACGTTGAACTTTGATGAGAGCTACCTAGAGTTTTTCTGTATCAGACATGAAATAAAGGACAGATTCCTTTAATGGAAAAACTTCTTGGCGAGGGTAAGGCATCCTCAGCTTGAGGGCTCTAGTTTGCACCCAGTGGAGATAAGGCTCAATGGAGGTATAGTTTGGTCTTCCTAGAGACTCTCTTCCTTTCCTGTGAATATGTTGCCAGGCGTGCACTATTTATTTCTTTAGTGCTCTGTCATTTTCCCCTTCCTTGAAGAAAAGACCTTCCAGATGAACATTATGTGGGATATGCTTCATCGGGTGTACGAGTTGACGGCGAACTAAAATTGGATGATAGTTGATTCCTCCTTTAGTTCCAATGAGGGGTACGTTAGGGAAATTTCCACATCTGTTGATTATCTCTATCCCCTCATAAATCCTATCATACAAATCTATGTCGGAGTTGGTAAGAGACATAATCCTTTGAGACCAACGTAGAGTACTCTTGTGATCCCAGAATGCAGCAGACTTGGGTAAATGGGAAATGAACCATTTATACAGTAAGGATACACAGCATGTGATCATTCCTCCGATGTACAAATTCCTTAAGTGTACAGAATGATAAGCATCTACGAGCAAGGTCGGTACGGTGTTTCCAATCAGAAATATCTTAATGGCATTGGTATCGATGAAGTTGTCGATGTTGGGAAAAAGGAATAACCCATATATGAGTAGGAGAAACGTATCTTCGAAAGCAGTTATGTTTCCTACACTGGAAAAGTATAGAGCTTTCTCTATCATGAATTTAGCTGGTAAACCCTGGATTCCTCCTTTAGTGGTCATGTGAGTCCTAACTTCTGATTCGTCCAAAAAGATCGCTCTTGCAATGGCCCGATCCTTCGGAATTTCTTCCAGTCCAGAAAATAGAGCTTGATCAGTGATAGTAAATCAATCATATGAGAGTACTCTTCTAACGTTGGTGCTAGTTGATAATCCGGGAATGTGAAGCAGTGATAAACCAGATCGTAAAACTGAATTAACGTAGACATGATTCCTTCAACTACATGGACCCTTAACAGAGACAGCAGTCCTCCATGCTTAGCTCTGAAAGCATCAGGGTTGGTGATCATCCTTGCCAACCTCCTTAAATTCTCTAATTTTGGAGCCTTGAAAGTGTACTTGTGTGTCTTCCTTCTATCGAAATCCATAACACAATCTTTCTGATATTTGCAATTATTGTTTTAGTTTATTTTGGAAAAAAAAAGAAGAGAAAGAAGAGAAGATTTTTCTTTGTTTAAGAGTTTTTTAAATAAATGCATGAATGCAGCACACAAAAATATTGAAAAAACATGGTTCAAGGGTTCAATGTCACGAGCATGGAGTCATGGCTCTACCTATCCCCAAAGGTTGTATTCTAGTCAATTTTTGTACCTGTAGAACGGATCCTAAGGTTCCTAAAATCATTGACCCCCCTAGGGATATCAACAGCAAGCTGGTTCACTCGAGCGAGCTGTAGCATCCTAGGGTAATCTCATTTGAGTGTAGTATCACGTATCAACTATTTTCGATAGTCACCGCACTACCAAATGGTCATAGAGTTAATGTCTACTAAATCCTCAGGGTCACGGGTGCCACACTGGGAAAACTCAGCTTTCACAACAATCGGTTGTTCAACAGGCTGAATCCACATGGGCCCTCTCCTGATTTTGTAGTCTACCAGGATCGCTTATTTTGGATTCACTCCCTATAAGTCCACCTGTCTATGCCACCCCTTATCTTAGGGTTCTCTCAAACTTTCCACATGCGTATCAATCGCATTCCCATTAACAAAAAAATAAACACGGATATCAAGTAGGAAAAGCAGTATATATATATAGTATAGTATTGCTAAACAACCTAGACCTCTTAGGAATTTTGCTCCAAAAGACTCCCCAGCAGAGTCGCCATTTTTCTATAGCGTGCGATTTTTGTCGGTGATGCGACCACCTTATCTCCATGGTTGGAATCCTCACCGCAATGGTAGGAATTGGGTGCTACTTTCTAATTTCTTATTTATCCTATGAAGCTAGAAAGGAAAAGGAAGCTATCTAAAACTAACCATGCACACAAATGTTTTCTTTACAAATGCTTAAGAGATTGGGGAGTTTGGGGTCAGGTTATACAATGGGGAGTTGTCAATTACCCATCCTATATGTGGTTATCTACAGGTCGTTAGCAATTTTCTTACTGCTTTCTACTTACTGGTGTTTGTCTGTTATGGGTTGGGAAAGTTTCTCCTTTGGGAGTGTTGAGAGAGTATTTTTGTTGATGTCGGGTTTTTCCGATGTTTTTGGTAAGGTACTAGACCTAAGGTTTTTGATTCGGTGTGATCGCTAAGATTTCGCAATCTTATGCCTACGTATTCCCGTTAAAGAAAATAGGGAAATCAGAGCAATCGAAGTTCCTCCTATTCTATGGGAGGAAAAAGATGTTTTGTTGTCTTGTTCAAAGCCCAAGATTGAAGCTAAAGGTGATTTGTGTCTTGTTCAAAGCCCAAGATTGAAGCTAAAAGGTTTTTTTGAGAGAGGATTTGTCATCTCTAAAGGGAGACATCTCGTCTATTTATCACAATTGTTGGGTGACTGATTATAAAGGAGAATTACTTTAACTGGGATATGCGTATCCAACAATGCCATAATTTCCTTTATAGGGGATTTATCCTGAAGGAGAAAACTTTAACTCAGTGTGGAGCAATTCCATTTTTCCTTTAGGAATCTTTCATGCTAAGAGAGGGACATTGGCGTGGATGTAAATAATCCAGAGGCTTGCCACTTACAGCAATTAGATGAAAGAGGAAGTTTACCAGGATAAGAGATGGACTACAACTTGGATTTTTGAATCAACAAGTGCGCCGCTTACATCAGTTATCTGGGATTAAGGTTTGTTTTGAATGTTTGTTTTGATATATGACTGTACAGAGAAATGTCTTCCTACATAGAGGTTTTGATTTCCTCTGAAGAGAATGTTGATTTTTGTGTGCCTTGATCAAAGCCCAAGGTTGGAGCTAAAAGGTTGATTGACTCCACTGGGGAAGTTATTATACAAAGCCTAAGAGAAGGTTGAGAAGAAATGATTTTTTTCTGGGGAAAGTTTTTATTTGTGTGTCTTGTACAAAGCCCAAGATTGAGGCTAAAGGGGTTAACTCTGCTTAGGGAGTCTTTATCTGTCTTGTACAAGGCCCAAGATTGAGGCTAAAAAGAGATTGACTCTGCTTAGGGAGATCATTATACAAAACCTAAGAGGAGGCTAGAAAGAATTGACTCTTCCGAGGAATATTTTGTCTGTCTTGTATAAAGCCCAAGATCGAGGCTAAAAGGAGATTGACTCCACTGGTGAGAGGTTTTATCTGTCTTGTACAAAGCCCAAGATTGAGGCTAAAAGGAGATTGACTGACTCAGCTGGAGCATTTTTTATATGGTGTCTTGTACAAAGCCCAAGATTGAGGCTAAAAAGAGACTGACTCAACAAGAGAGTTTTTTATTTGGTGTCTTGTACAAAGCCCAAGATTGAGGCTGAAAGTTATGACTGAATCTACTGGAGAGATATTTATATGGGTGTCTTGTACAAAGCCCAAGATTGAGGCTGAAACTGCTGAGGAAAAAATCATTATACAAAGCCTAAGAGGAGGCTGGTTGGGGAATTTCTTATATAAAGCCTAATAGGAGGCAAACTTCTGCCGAGGATTATTGAGATCCAGAGGCAGGTCCAAATTGGTGAATCAACTCTTGCTAGGGAATGAAGAAGAGTTAAAATATCAGATGCCTTAAGGTTCTGATAGAGGGTTTATTGATAGCATTTTAACCCTAGATGGGGAAATTTAGAGAGTTTAAAGATTGAGTTTTTAAACCTATGGAGGTTTTAACTCTGCTAGTGATTGATGGAATGATCAGGGTTTCTCTTTTTTCCTTGAGGGGAGAGACTGTCCAAGTCTAGTGGTATGAAAGGGTTTATCTTTGTATGATGCCCAAGAGGAGGCAGATGTATTAAGGGATGAGAATTAACCCTAAATTGGTCTGATGTTTGACTCTTTGGAAAGACTACTCTAACAAAGGATGACTAAGTCATGTCCTATACCTGTAGGAGGTCTTTGGGTCCTTGTACTAAGCCCAAGATAAGGCATGAGAACTTCTAAGAAGCCTGAGGGTTCTTGTTCAAAGCCCAAGAGGAGGCTGGGGATGCTTTTAGGAAGCCTGTGGGTCCAAACCTAAGACTAGTTCAAGAAAAGTTTCACCGGGAATAATCTTTTCATTAGTGAACAGTTCTAGGGTTTGAAGAAATTCAAGAGAGGTTTCACCAGGAATTAATCCTCTTTGGGGGAAATGAATTTCTTTGACAATTTTCTAATAGTGACAGTCTTGAGAAAAGTTTCACCGGGAATAATGTCTTTCTCTGTTCCATATTGTATAAGCCCAAGAGGAGGCAAGACTGTATCTGGAAATTCCTATGGGGAACTAGTTTTGACTGTGTTAAAAAGAGTGACCACTGGTTTGATCTAATCCTAGACCTAATTGCCGGGGAAAACTCTAAGCAGATAATATACAGGCATATATATACAGATGAAATATATACAAGTATATAAAAGAGGGTAGGAGGACTTACAGGTGAGCAAGCTTCCAGCATTACAATCAAATATATATATATATATACAAGTATGTAAAAGAAAGCTGTTTTAAAATTTACAGGCGTGCAAGCTTCTATTGTAACAGCTGTATGGTTAGTTGTTCAAGAAATTAAAGAAAGTTTTGATAACAACTATGAGTTTGAACCTAAATCAAAGGGGAAAGTTCTTTTGAAAAGAAGATTGGGGCTTATACTCAAGGAGAGGCCCAGATGAAAAACAGTAATCGTACCGTTGATCTGAAAATTGTATCGGGCCTTATACACTGAATGAGGTCCAAATTATTGTATTTACAAAGAGGTTGGGTCTTACACTCTATTAGAGGCCCAAAGTGTTTGAAAAAAGAAGAAAAATGGGACTTACAACACAAGGGGAGGCCTAGAGTTTTGATTGAAAAGTGGCAATCGCGCCGAAATTTTTGAAATCGTATCGGGACTTATACAACGACTGAGGCCCAAAAAAGGTTTTTTGTACAAAGGGATAGGACTTACACTCTATTAGAGGCCCAAGTATTATTTTTGTACAAGAGTTGGGGCTTATAGCTCAAGGAGAGGCCCAGAAATAATAGTGATCACACCGTCGTTTTAAGAATCGCAGAGGGACTTATACAATGACTGAGGCCCAAAAATGTTTATATGTGACAAGGGATGTGTCTTACACTCTATTAGAGGCCTAAAGATTTTGAAAAAAAAGATTTGTGAGGGTGTGTAATAATCAAAACCCTAATTTGATTTTAAAATGTATTTTAATTGAATAAAACTCAATTAAAATGATCAACATGTGTGAAAAACAAATTGTGATTTTGGATTTAATGTTTGAAAAATCATATTTCATTCATAGAATGATTTGAAAATCATTTGAATGAAAAACAAGAGAAAGAAATATATTTTTTAATGCCTAAAAAACAAATAAAAACACAATTCTTTACAAAAATATCAAATATATGAAATAAATAATATTTTTGTGAAATTTTTGTAGAATAAAATATTTTACTATTTTTGTGAATTTTAAAAAAAAAAGAACCAATAAAAAATAATTAAAATTGGGAGAGAAATTAATTTTGGAATTAATTAATAAAAACCATGAAAAATGTGAAAAATAGCAAAATATGGCAAAATGGCAAAATGGTCTGGGTGGGTCTTGAACCCACGACCTCCCAACCAAACACACATGCGCGCTACCATTAGAGTGGTGATACATCAGTGTATCAAAACCACCCCATTAATACATGAGGGTGACTTGGTTTTAGGCCTGACCAAGGCAAAAACCATGTTTTGGTGGATTTGCTTGAAGGCCCTAACTTCCTCAATTCTCCATGGATTTGAACAAAATTTAGGTATATCCTGCCTAGAATTTCATGAGGAATTCAATGGTGCTTTTAGATTTTTCTAAAGATGTCCCTATTTTAAAACCCGATAGTGGTTTCAAAATAGGCCTATATTTGCATGTTCTATGCTATCTCATCATACAGGCAACAATAGCATGGAAAATTGGTTCAAACACAACACATATGATATGTATGATATGTCCATGGTCAATGGACATCAAAGCAATGCATGATTTAAAGAGTTCAAGTTGTGACGCACTTACCTCTTGAAGCTCCTTGTGCTAACTGTCAAGATCCTTGTGCCAGAAGTGATCCAATGCTTTAGACACTCTTGATTGATCCCTTAGAAGATTTTAGGATGATCAAAACCAGCTGGAATCCTCAGGAACAAGAATTGGCTCTTTCTTGCAAAAGTGGCAAAAGTGACCAAAATGGCAACTCACTAAAATGGTGTTCCAGTTGAGGGGAACCAGTTGGGACAGATTAAGGATGATATTTGGAGTGTGTTTGAGGCTTGGTTTGGTTTTGAAAGTGACTCAATCAAGACATGGCTTGAAAAATGCAAAAAAGTCAAAATTTGAGGTTTTGGAGGTTGACTTTCTGATTTTGGTGTTTCAGATCATGGATGAGTGTTTCAACAACTTATATATGACACATTGGATGTGTTTGGATCATGAGCTATGGTGGAATTGCTCTCTAACTCGAAAACTCAGTGATGACTTGCTAAAGAAGGCATTTCTGCATAATGAGAGAGATTTTGAGGAAAGCAATTGTTGTTGTGCTTTGGTGTACTCAAACTGACCACAAATGAGCTCTATTTATAGTAGAGCAAGTTTGTTTTGCAAGGAATAGTGAATGACAGCTGGTATAGACCTTTGGCCAATGTTGATCTAAGGGAATCTCAAGTCTCCTCTAGCCATTGACTTGAGGTTAGGGCACAGGCTATGAGTCCTCTGAATCAGAGATAAGGCTTGACTCAATTCAGTTAGCAATGTCTTGATGCTTGCCACCTTGTGAATCCATTGAATGCATTGAAACAAAATTGGAGTCTTTGAGCTTTTTAGCCTTTTTATGGCATTTATGGCTACTTGTAGATCCTTGGACTTGGGAGACTTGTGTATCAGATCATTTCTTTTTGATGTTATCCCCTGAGGTGTCCAAATGGATGACAAGGCTTGCAATTGTCTGATTTTGCCAAATCGAGCAAAAATGCAAAATTCTGTCTTATACAAGACAGTTGGAAATGGTGATTTTGAGGGGGTCATATCTCCCTGTTCAAATGGAGTTATGGAAAGCTCTAGTGCTTTTTAGAAAGCTCTCATATGGTACAATTCATGTGTGATCATAGTTAGTCTTGAAACTATCTGAATCCAATTGAAAAAACCTCATGAACTTTGATGCCCAAAGCTGACACTTAGACAGTTTTGCACTAAGTGTTATGTTGTTGATTTTTTACCATTTTGATCCATCCATAACTAAAAATCCATGAAGAATCAGAGTTTCATGTAGTTGAAGCTTTTGTAGAATGTAGGAAGACCTACAAATCAGGCTTTGGATCATTCAAAATGGCTGTCTAGATCAGAAGTTATGGCCTTTGGAAGTTGGTACCTAAACCATTCAAATTTAGTAACTTAGAAAAATTTTCAATTTTTCAAGATTACCCCTTTTACAAGTTATCATGATTTCTTGATCAATTCTTGTTCCAATGACATTATAAGTCATATTTTATGAAAATATGAATCATAAGGATCATTTTTGCCAAAAAAGTCAGGTTTTGACTTTTGGCTCCGGTTCGGTTCGACGCGTAAAAACCCTAATTCCCTACTTTTGAGGAATGCATCCTCTGAGGGTAATTTAACTTTGAAAATGGATTCCTAGGGTTATTTTGAGCATATTGAGTCATCTTCAAAGTCTTGGCTCATGCTTTGCTCCAAAATTCAATTTAGGGGTGAATTAGGTCAAGAAACCCTAATTCCTGATTTTTTGGTAACTGCATCCCCTGAGGTTAAATTGACTTGATGATTGGGTCCATGAGGTCCCTTGGAGTATCTTGGGTTGTGCTTTGAAGCATTGGCTCATGCCCAGAGGAAAATTTTCATCTAGAGGCCTTGGTCGACCAAGACCCTAATTTGCTGACATTGGCGATCTTGAGACTTGATCCACTTGGAATGTTGCAACTTTGTACTTAATTATTGATGTGGGAGTCCTCTTAATCCTTGTGGGTGTTTGAGAGGTTAGACAAGTTGAAGATCATGTCATTTCTTGATTGATCCTTTGTCTAAGTGCTCTGAGAGGCTTAAAACCCTAATTCTTGATTGTAGTGAAAGCTCAACAATCCTTGAGGAGATTGATGAGGCATGATGGCACATCCATATTGTGGCAATGATTTGCACAATGATGGGAAATCTTAGTGGTCTAAATTTGGGGTATGACAAAAATGCTGTTAACTGAGTATGATATCTAACATATTACCTAGAAAGCAATAAAAGGGAGCGTCTTGTCTGACTACCTTGCTCATCAACCTGTGGAGGGTTATCAACAAATGAAGTTTGACCTTCCCGATGAGGATGTTCTGTTCATCAGAGATTATGAGACTCTAGACCCTGAAATAGGACCCGAACCAGGGGCACGATGGACACTCGTGTTTGACGGTGCCTCCAATGCTAAAGGTCGTGGAATTGGTGCTATCCTCATCTCTCCAACAAGTTTTCACCTTCCCTTCACCGCCAAATTATGTTTTACATGCACCAAAAATATGGCAGAATACGAAGCATGTATCTACGGAATTGAAGCGACAATTGACATGAGAATCAAGATCCTTGAAGTCTATAGAGATTCTGCTTTGGTTATCGGACAAGTCAGAGGGGACTCTATAACTCGTGATTCCAAGCTGGTTCCGTACTAAAAGCATATCGTGAAATTAATTCCCTACTTTGAGGAAATCTCTTTTCATCATATTCCTAGGGAGGAAAATCAACTAGCCGATGCTCTTGCCACCCTGGCATCCATGTTCAAAGTCAAGTAGAAGAACGAAGTTGTTTAGCAATCGAAGACGAGTCTGATGACAAGCCTTAGTTCTACGATATCAAAAGATATGTGGAAAAACAGGAATATCTCGAGGGTATCACTATCACTGACAAGAAGGCTCTTAGACGGCTTTGCGCCAAATTTTTCTTAAGTGGTGGTGTACTGTACAAGAGGAATTATGATTTTGTGTTGCTCAAATGCGTGGATAGACATGAAGCAGACATGATCATAAGGTCCATACATGAGGGATGTGAGGGTGTATATGCCAAAGGTCCTGCCATGACCAAGAAGATTCTTCGGGCTGGGTATTACTGGATAACAATGGAGGTAGATTGTTACAACTTTGCTAAAAGATGTCACAAATGCCAAATCTATGGTGACAAGATCCATGTGCCTCCGACTCAGTTGAATGTTTTAGTTTCTCCTTAGCCCTTCTCTATGTGGGGTATCAATATGATTGGAATGATCGAACCGAAGGCTTCCAACGTTCACCGCTTCATTCTAGTTGCTATCGATTATTTCACCAAGTGGGTTGAAGCTGCTTCTTACTCAAATGTTACACGACAAGTGGTTGCCAGATTCATCAAGAAAGAGATAATATGTCTCTATGGTATTCCTAGCAGCATTATCACTGACAACGCCAACAACCTAAACAACAAGATGATGAAAGAAGTGTGTCAAGAATTCAAGATCGAGCACCACAACTCTGCACCATATCGGCCCAAGATGAATGGTGTCGTTGAAGGAGCAAACAAAAACATCAAGAGGATTGTCCAGAAAATGGTAAAAACTTACAAGGATTAGCATGAAATGCTTCCCTTTGCACTACATGGCTACAAAACTTCAGTTCTTACTTCCACTGGGGTAACTCCATATTCACTTGTGTATGGTATGGAGGTTGTTCTTCCCATTGAAGTCGAAATTCCTTCGCTCAGAGTCATCATGGAAGCAGATCTTGAGGAAGCTGAATGGGTCCAATCCATATCCAACCAGCTGAATCTCATTAAAGAGAAGCGCCTTACCACCATTTTCCATGGTCAATTGTATCAGAGACGCCTCAAGCGAGCTTTTGTCAAGAAAGTCCTCCCTCAAGCATTCCAAGAAGGCAAACTCCTGCTCAAGAGATATTCTCCTATTCACTCGGATCCACGTGGCAAGTGGACTCCCAACTACGAAGAACCCTTTATTGTCAAGAAGGCCTTCTCAAGCGGAGCCCTGATCCTCACCACCATGGATGAGGAGGAGTTACCATCGTCTGTGAACTCCGACGCAGTCAAAATATATTATGCCTAAAAAAAATGGATAAAGAGCCCGCTAGATTGACATCCGCAGGATAATCTAGGCAAAAATGGATGTCCCGATGGACCAAAAAAAAGAAATGTCCATGCAAAAGTTAGGGACAATGCAAAAAACAGTAATAGCCCGCTAGGTTGAAAACCCGAAAGGGCGACTTAGGCAAAAATGGGTATCCCGGTGGACAAAAAAAATGTCCAAGAAAAAATTAGGGATAAAGGAATTTGACTGTGAACACTTGAGCCTCTCTTCGTCATAGCTGGATCTCAGATGGTAACAGAGCAGCCAAGTCATCATCAACTGGCGCGAGGCGTTGGAACCTAAACTTACAGTGGATGGTAGCCAATGTGGTAATCAATACAAAACAATCTCCCTTTGCCATATACTTTTGGTTTTCAATTTTATTGCAAATTTCCTCCTCAAGGATTTTTGCATCCTTGTACACACCTTATGTACAATATTTTTCATATGCAATAAAATTCATCACTTGATTTTTGAATTATCTATTTTCAGTATTTTGTTTGAAAAATAAACGATTATTTGTGATCACATAATACTATAAAGCATTGAGAATAATAAAAAGCTAAATCAACTAAGAAAGCATTATGCATTGCATGTTTCACCGGTAAGCGGTAATATCCATTTGCAAGCTGGATCCCTGGAAAGCACTATCACGGTTCTTTAGAGAGGTTGTTATTTCCTCATCAGAGCCATGATTTCCCCAGCAAGCACCATTATGGTTCTTTGGAAAGGTTGTTTACCTTCCATTTCCCCAGCAGATCCATAATTTCCCCGGCAGAACCATGATGGGTCCCCAAGCAGAGACATGTTCGTTCTCTTGTCCCCAGTAAAAGTTGTGCAACATTCCCAGCAGGTCGAAACCATCATTCCCCAGCGGCAGTGTATTTCGATTTCCTGTTCTCCCCAAGCAGTGAAGATCACCCAGACTTTAGAATTCCCCTAAGTAGAATCAGTCAAGGTTGGAAGGTTGTTCCCCAAACGGAGTCAGCCGTGGTTGGAGGGTCACCCTGGATCCTTCATCCCCAGCAATCATAATGGTAATAGCTGGGAAATCTGAGATCTCTCAGTGTCTTTCTCTAGCAGATTCGTCGCCATTTATGGCTTACCTCCCCAGCTGAGGATGTCGAGTTCGCCTTGTTACGATCCCTGCCTATCCACAACACAATACCTTAACCATTTCCGCTGCATAACATGATATCAAGCATCATATAGATCACACATACATAGCATATGCATCTAGCATACTCCATTTGATTGATTTATCTCCCCAGCAGATATTCAGCCTGACCTTTCACCTTATCAAAACATTTCTTTTGTCGCCGTCAGCCAATTTTTGAGCTACTCTTTTATTTAATCCCCTTCCACCTTGAATCATCGAAAAGCTAGCACAATTCGAACATTCAGGTCCAAGAGGATTAAATAGGGGCAGCTGTCGTAACCCAAAATTTGACCTTCCCTTTTGCCTTTTGCATAAGCATGTGCATTCGCATCGCAGGCATACGCACTCGTACTTTTTCTCTGTGTTTTTTGTTGCAGGAATATTCAGGTTTTCAAAGCCCGATTAATCATATCCTCACAAGGTTATCACATCATCAATACAAGCACAAAACAAGGGTTTCTATGCCTATTCCTCAAAGCAAAAGGTCGGAAATCAGAACCATATCCAAAGCACCTTTTTTCAAGCAAATTGGGCACTTTTTGGCTTGGTTAATCGATTATCACTTTGCAGTGCAAAAAGTGTTAATCGATCAACCCTTGTAAAATTGGCATAATCTGCTGCTTTTTCATGACAACAACTTTTCCTCCACATTTTTGGGTTCCCCTTGGTTCTAGCATTGTGTGGAACATTCTAGACATCTCTAGACAGCTCTAGACATTTCAAGATTATTCAATACACTTGATACCATGCGACATTTCCAATTATGACCACCATGCACTCTTACTTCCAAGCATGAGAGCCATTGATTTGGACTTGCATTGGGATTGCTCCACTGAGTTAACCAACTAACTAACCGAGTCAATCGCTGACTCTGTGAGTCAAGTGTAACTAACTCCTAAGCTAGCTCCAAAGCACACTCCAAAGCACATTCCAAACCTAGCCTACTCCAAAGCTAGTCTCTATATAAGCAAACCCCCACCATTTCACAAGGGGACTTCAACCATTGCAATCATTTCTCACTCTTTTCACTCTCAATTCTCTCATTTCTCTCTGCATTTTCTATGAATTCTACACATTCATCTTCATCTTCTTCCCTAAACCACACTAGAGCTCAATTCCACCATTGAAGAGTAGTGAATTTCACAGTGAAATTGCTTACTCTTGAGCTTAAACCTCCATCATTTGGCATTTCTCCTTGGATCTCTGCAATTACAACAACTTCCATTGGCAATTCAAGTGATTACTCCAATCGTTTCGGTGCAAATTTAATTTCGGAGCGTTTATCGCATTTTGATTAGTTTCTCTACGATTTAAGCACAAGCTTGGAATCCTATGGTTTTCTTGGCTTCTTCTCTCTACATTTCACTCACAACAATCACCAAGCCAATTCTCCAGCTTGTAGGTTTGTAACTCTTATTCAATCTTCTGTTTCGATCACTTTCGTGCGTTTACAATGTAATTTCGATACTGCAAAGTGTTAACCGATTAACACTGAACCAGAATGCCATTTTTGACAATTTTCAAGCTCGTTTGATATTCTTTCCTTGTTTAACTTCCATGGCTTGATATACTTGATATTTGTGGATGTTTTATGAGTTGTTTGACCTCTATTTGAAGCATGTTGGCAAACTTTCAATGCACGATTTGTCGATTATGGAATAATTTGCATTTTTGACATTACATGAGCATGATGCTTCTTGCACATTTTGGTCACATGATTAACATGATTTGTGTTGATGTTTGGTATTGTTTTGCTATCACATTAAGTTTGTTCTTCATTAAGCAAGTTTAATCATGTTTAATCAATAACCCGCACGTTGCTTTGACGATATTCCGATCCTTTTGGAAGATTGTTGGCTTGATCATTTCCTTTGATCGATTGATCGAAACCTTGTTTTGATTAGTCAATTTCCCCTTGCTGCTCTCTCTAGAATTCTTTAGAGCCTTGTTCTTTTTATCCCCTGCTGAGTCGGAAGTCTACACGACGCACTGGAGTACTATACAAATTGGCACTTTTACTCTGTCAGTTTCAATCTCCGCACTATACTCTTGTGCTAGAGAAGGGATGAGAGCGGAGAATTCCTACACTCATCTTGATTATTTTGGGTAGGGGACGAATGACCCTGTGCCTGGAATAATCACCTCTATCTTTAGACTCTAGTGTTTCTCAATCCCCAGTCGAGTCGATCCTTGATCACTCTTGCACCTTTCAATCTCTCCTTCGATCAATCACCATTCTCTTGGTTAAAGATCTTTGTCACTTTGGATTAACAACTTCCTCTTAGTTCAACACCCTTTCTTTTGGTCAATCACTGTTTATTGATTCCCCATCAGAGTCATGATCATTTGTCCCTTTGATTAATCACAATTATTCTGTTAAAATCAAAAGTTTGTCTTCCCTTAGCAAAGTTATGCCTTGTTTTCTATGGTTTAATACAGTCTTCCTGTTAAACACCGAATCCCTAGCGGAGTTTGCAACCTTCTCTTGGTTCCTCTCCCTTTGATTGGTTAACCACTACCTGTCAGTTAAACCACCAGTTTTAACTTCTTCTCAGTTAACCACAGTTTATCTGTTAACATACTGAGTTCCCCCTTGGGTTAATCACCTTTTCTTGGTTAATCACCCATTTCTCAGTTAACCACAGCCAGTCTGTTAACATACTGAGCTCCTTTTGAGTTAGTAACCTTCTTTTGGTTCACATACTCACGCCATTGGGTTAGTTACCTTTTCGTGGTTCAAATACCCTTTCTTCGGTCAGATACTGCTTGTTCAGTCAGTGTACCGAACCCCTTGGGTCACAAACTTCGCTTGGTTCCACACCTGTCCTTTGGGTCACAACCTTTGCTTGGTCCCACACCCATTCCTCGGTTAACCACTGGTTATCAGTTAATATACCAAAATCCCTTCAGAGTCAAACACCATCTCTTGGTTCAGTACTCTACCCTTTTAGTTCATCGCAGCCTGCCTGTTGATTCCAAACCCTTTTCCCCACAGAGTCTTAATCTCTTTCTCTTCGGTTAACCACTGCCAGTCAGTTAATATACCAAATCTTTATTCTCTTGGTTTCGACACCGTCCCCTTTGTTTGGTTCCCAGTAGGGTTGCTAATCCTCTGATCTATAGCATAGTCACTATGTTCTCTTTTCTTCTTTCTCTCGGTTTCAACACCAACCCTTTTGCTTACTCCTCAATAGAGTCGCTGCTATTCTTTTGCCCCTTTATCCTCTTGGTTTTGACACCACTTTTTCCCTTATCCTCAACAGAGTTACTACTGTTCATTTACCCTTCTTGGTTCTGACACAAATTCTTTTTGCATCCCCAGCGGAGTTTTCTCTCCTTCTTTTGCTCTTGTTTTTTACACCATTTTCCTTTCCTTTTCTGTCTTTGTTCCCCGAACTACGTAGGCTCTGAATTCCTCATTGCACTATAAGGATATATAGGCACGAGATTGCGAAATCTTGGCGATCCACCTTCCTCCATTCTTCTTCTCTTTCCCTGGTTCCCAGAACTACGGAGCTCTGATTTCCTCATTGCACTATGAGGGTACGTAGGCACAAGGGCCCTAATCCTCTGCGAGCACTTTCTTTCTTTTTCTCTTTTCTCTTCTCTCTCCTCTTCTCGTTAGCTAGAAGCCTTTAGATAGATAACCCATCCAAGCCTGGAAGCAAGCAAAATGGTTCCCGTCGAGTACGACAGATGCGTAAGGTGCTAGTACCTTCCTTTCGCATAACCGACCCCCCTTACCCGTTTGTCTTCCCCTTGGGTTTTATCGATATTTTCCCTGTCCTTTGGGACTAAATAAAGTTTGGTGGCGACTCTATTGTATCTTTGAGTGTGCGATTCACTCAGGTATAATCCCGCTAACTTCAGCATCATATGTGATTATTTGAGTTACCAACATGTTTCTGGTAATGTAAGGATCATTTCTCCTATATCAATTGCTATGTATCTCCATCATATGAGATTTCATATCAAAATTTGCATTAGGGTTCATAAGAGTTTCAGATTAATTTCTTTTGATACACTAAATATAAATGAAATTTAATTACAACATTGAATTCTTTGTTAAATTTCCAACAACTTCGGTGTTTACATAATGTCATTTCATTGCGTATTGAGACAGTTAGCATTTGAAGATGATGAAGGTGATGATGAACACAAAGCTGAAGAACAACAATGGTGGTGGTGCCATTTTTCAAACTAAAATACAGTTTTAGTATATTATTATTTCATTTCAATTTAATCAACTGATGTATCATCACCCCAGAGGTTAGAGCGTGCTGTTATACCCCAAATTTTACGCCTTAGATGTTATGACATCTTGTATTTGCATTAGGGTTCAATCATTTATGCATTGTCAACTAACCATCATATTTTGCTAGTTTGTTATTCTATTAAAATCTAGGGTTTTTCACAAGGAAAGAGCAAGATCCACAAGCCAAGCTCTCATACTTTTCAAGGCATCCTAAGACACTTTTTGGCTCAATACATCCATCCCAAGTGTTCACTAGGTGGTCAAGAAAGGTGTTTGAATTCATCTGGTCAAGAAAGTCAACTGAGACTACAAAAGCTCAATCATTGGTCTTGACGGTTAATAATGAGGTTTTCAAATCATATTTCATGGTCTCATGTGATTGGATCAAGAGAAATCAAAGAGAAACCATAAAATCAGGAGTTGTGGAATTAGGGTTTTGACCTGAGGAATTACAAGGAAATCTTTGTGTGATCAATCAATGTCTTGATTGGGTCATCAACCATTTGAGCTTACATACATTCAAGAGATTTTATCCATCAAGAAATCAAGTGTGTTTGGCCCCCATCACAAGTGCAATGAGCCTCAAGTTCATCTGGCCCTAAATTAGGGTTTTGTCAGGAAAAGTCAACCATGCCTTTAACTTTTGGACCAAGCCATGATCCCAAGTCTTGGGACATGATTCCATATGTTCACATACACCCTTGGAAGTCATCTATTGATGTTTGAGAAGCTTGAGAAAGCAAGATGAAGTATTCAAGAAGAAGTTAAGGTTTCATATGAAAAGTCAAACCTTTGACTTTTGGTATTTTGGATCCAAGATGAAGTATTCAAGCCATATTCCATCAAGACATGTTTTATCTTTAAATTGGAGCATGAGAGATCAAGATTTAAGAGGTTTCTTGCAAAAGGGGCAAAAATTGGATAAATGAAATTTTTCTAAGTGTGGAAAACCCTAGTCCTTGTGTGAACTTTGAAGAGTCATAACTTTCAATCCACACATCCATTTTTTGTGATCCAAAGCTCAATTTGAAACCCTCATTATGAAATTTAAAGTGTATTAGAGGGCCATACCCCAAAAGAGACTTAATTTTTAAGTTGTGAGGCTTGGAAGTTTAAGTCAAGTTTAGGACTTTGTGAAATTTCACATTTTTACCCTAATTTGCAGTCAATTTCAACCACATTTTTCATCACGATCCCTTTAGAGTCAAAACTTGGAGTGAACATGAACATTGTATAGCATACTTGGGGCTTTCCAAAAATTACTAGAACACCCCAATCCAATGTGTGAGCAAGGAGTTTCAAATTCATGAAGTTGAGGTCACTAACTTGAGTTTTAGGCCATGATCATGTTGCTTCAAGTTGCAAAACCACTCCAAATCTTCATGATCTCGCATGGAAGACCTTATTGCTTGTTAATTTGGTTTAAATCAGAGAAGTACACTTGCTTTTGAAGTATTATCCAAGTGGTTTAAGCATTATCTCATGAATCTTACCATTTTTGGCACAAATGTGACATTGCCATTTACATAAAGCTACTTTAACTAAGTCAACTTGTCTTGAGCCTTGTAATTGTTTCTTATGCAGTTAAAAAATGTTGTACTGAGAAGCAAAACCTCTGAGCCTTTTCAACCACCCTAGAGAAGCATGGTACATGGCTTGGAAATGACAAAATGCTTGGAACTACAAGTTTGAAATGCAACTGAGCCAAAAGGTTGAGAACTTAACCATCTGGTTAGTTTTAAACCTCCATACTTTGCCTATAAATAGAGGGCTTCATTAAGCCTCAGAACCCACAAGAACTCCCTCTGTAAGAACTCTCAAAACTTGCAAAAACACTGACCAGGCTCATTTCACTCGTGCAACTCACAAATAAACTCCACAATCCCTATCTAAACATCCCATAGAGCTTGTTTAAAACATCAAACAAGTTCTATAACACCCCATTCATTATCTACCATTTTCAAGTTTCACTTTGCAATAGGGCACGGGTTTGGTGTTTGGAGTAACTTCCAACCATTTCAGGCACTCTAATCATCACTCCAAGGATCAACAAGGCTAAGGAGGACCTTGTTTTACTTCTGCAACATCATCTGAAGAGGCCTTGGACCTGCTCCAAGAGGTAAGAATTCTGAAACTCTAAGCTCAGATTCCATGCATGTTGTTGTTCCATGATTGAAGCAAATATGTAGTCTTCATTGTTTATAATGTGTTTAAACCCTTGCTTACATTATTTGGTTTGAGTATGTGATGCTTTGAACAAGTTTTATCTTGTTGTGTTGCACTGTTGTTGAAAGTTTTATGAAGCATACAATTAGCTTTAGGACGAGACAATAGGACCTTCAGATTCCTTGCAAGAAATACTACAATTTTGGTTTTTACAAATTGAAAAATGATTGAGAGATGAAGAAGTTATGTTGATGTGAAATCTGGAAAGAAGGTTGAGTTAGGGCACAAGTAAGAAGAAGAAGAAGGAAAGAAAAGAGAAGAATAGAGGATGAGATGGCGCTGAGTAGGCATGAGGTGGCGCTGAGGTGTCCATTTCATAGTATGTATAATATATATATTTTCCTTGCCATATAGAAATTGGTTGAGAGCGTAGTACCGCTGGTCAAGGAGGAGGGTTTAAGTGTGTTTATCGTGCCAAGGACTAGGGTTCGAATCCCCCTCTCCCCAGTCCTTTTGTTTTATTTTTCTGACTTAGTTGATTTCAAATATATTGCCTTTGGTCCATGTCTTGTTACAATGCGCGCATTGGTTAGGTTGGTAATCCTTTTGAGTTGTAATACCAGGTGCGTGGGTTCAACACCTACTAGGGCCATTCCCTTTATTTTTAACACTTAATTTATTTGTTTTGTTTCACAATTTCACCAAGCCATAACTCCCTCGTTTTTTATGCTTTTGAGCCCATTCTTTTTTCATTATTTTCATCTTGCTGCCTACTTTCTTATAGCATTGAAGATTTTCCAAAAATATTAAATTTTAGATTAGTTATTCATGTGCAAAGTGTGTAGATTTTAAGGCTTTTTCATAGAATATATTTTGACTTCCATTTTTTGCATCTCTTCTTTTTCTTAGTGCTTCTAGGACTTGAACAAACTTGTTTTAACATGTTTTAAGCCTTTGAGTCATAACTTGAACTTGTACCATTTGTATAATTGTCTTAGGTGCACATTTAAGTGTATTTGTTTATGTTAAAACATGTAAACTTTCACCATCCCTCTTGAAAACTTAGATAGATCCTTACCTACATTTAGAACTTTTTCTTCATGTTCATAACACATTAATGTATACAAACCATCAACTTAGGACACACCATGTACATAGGTGCCTAAAACACTCAAACCTTCCCTTATTTAAAAGTATAATTCAAATGCAACTTAGGTGTTACTCTCCCCTTGTATAGAGTCCATGTCCAACCATAGCACCATGTTAGGTTATCACCTAATTGATTAATGCGTATAACTTGTATCATGACCCCTTTTGGTGTTTACCTTATTCATTAATGAATGATTCATGTGTGTTAACTTTCCACTTGTATACTTTCTTAAATACTTGCCTTGAATGTCATCACATTCACCATCATTATCCATGTATTATATCCATGTGTTACATTTGTATGTTTATCAACCTCATTAAATTCATGTGTTAATATCATTGTTATACTTTCCAACTTTATTAAGTTATCCCCTTAAGTGAGGCTAGCTTATTAGCTCTTCTCCTTAACCCTCTTTGTCCCCCTCCTTCCAAAGGAAAGTCTCTCTATTGACTTTAATGTCATAGATAACTCATTACCTCTTGGCCTCATTAGAGCCATTATCTTCTCGTGGTCGCATTAGAGCCTTTACCTTCCTTTGACCTCATTAGGATCAATCCCTTGGCCTCATTAGAGCCACTTCCTCCTTGACTTACTTTAGGTTAGGATCCTTACCTTCTCATGTAAGCACTATCATCATAGATGCATACTTCCCTCTTTGGCCTCATTAGAGCCACTTACCTTACAACTTAGGATTAACCTAGAGTTCTTTAACTCTATGTGAGCATCATCATAATGATGTTCCATTTCTCTTTGGCCTTATTAGAGCCATTCACCCTTTTAACTTAGAAATTAGGATAGAGTTCTTAAACTCTATGTGAGCCTCATCTTAATGAGTATTCATTTTCCTTTTGACTTTGTGCAAATTCAACTTCTTAGACTTACCCTTTCAACTTAGACTTAGAGAGTTCTTTAACTCTATATGAGTATCATACTCATTCCCCTCTAGAACTTTGACCATAGTCAATGGTTCCTCACCCTTGTTTAGGTGAACTACAAATGCTCTGATTCCATTCTCATTAGGATACGTAGGCACGAGATATGATGTCTTGGCGAGCATACTTAGTGTATATACCCTTAGGTCCTTACCTTTAGCACCTAGGTCTTTACCCATACCTTTAGCATATTCCTTAGCAAGCAAACATAACATAACACAAATACAAACAAGAGGTTCCTGTAGAGTACTACATATATCTAGGATGCTAACACCTTCCCTAGGTATAACCAACCCCCGAACCTAGATCTCTTGCATTGTTTTCACATTGTAATTAGGGTTTTCTTCGATCTTTACCCTTTCCTTTAGATAAATCAAAGCTCGGTGGTGAATTTCAAAGATGTGTGATTCAAGTTAATTAATAGCTTGATATCTGATTCTCACCTCAACAGAAATGGCGACATCACTGGGGACTCAAAGAGGGTTAAGCCCACCTTGTTTTATTTGTCTTGTTTATATGTTTTGGTTGTTTGTATATGTGTATATATCTATATATCTGTAACTGCTTGGGTTTTTCTATTTGGCAGGGTTGCTACATTTGAGTGGTGAGATAAGTCCTATCCCGGACTTGAGAGCACACATATGATAGGATTGTGGTGTAATCAATAGTCGACTGTTGGGAGTAGTCCTAACTTGTTTGGCATATGATGACCACGCTCAGTGGAGGCCCCTTTGGGATTATTGATGTCTGATGCGAGTAGTCGTATTGATGCACTCTTTCCGACCTGGGAGTCCGTGATACTAAGGACCTCTAGTTAACCTCTACCCCACTTGACCTTTTTAGGGCGTAGTGCAGTGATTATCCAGGTGTAGACCTGTGATGGTTGTCATGCGATGCTACACTCAGACGAGTTTACCTGGAGAATATTATTAACCCGCACGAGTAGTCGTGTAGGCCGATAATATCCGAAAGATTTATCGATGACTCTGGGAGATTTTTAGAACCCTGTTCTATAGTTGATAAACCCATAGTACACACCTTTTGGGATGGGTAGACCATGGCTCCACGCATATGACCCCTAAACCTAGGCCCTGTGTGTTTTGTTGCATGTATATGTTTTCATGTTTATCTGTGTTTGTGTGTTTGGTGCATTGCATACATTCATCCTTGTATCCATTGTTGGTTTTTAGGAACTCAGTCTTTTTTTCCTTTGCAAATCATAGGTATCATGGATCTTGAGAAAAGGAACACTAAGAAGTACAATTTCAAGAAGCCTCAATTGGTAGAGTTGAAAAAGCTGGCAGCCTTGGTGTCTTGCCTTGAAGACTTCAGAAAACACTATGGAAGGTTGATTGGTATCCTTAGGACTAAGATGGAGGAGGGAGTTTTTGACACATTGGTGCAGTTTTATGACCCTCTTTACCATTGCTTCACCGTTCCCGACTACAAACTTGTTCCAACTTTGGAGGAGTATTCTTATTAGTTTGGTCTACCTCTACTAGAAGAAGAGCCTCTCAGTGGTTTAGAAAAGATTCCTTCACCAAAGGATGTTGCTGATGCTATCCACTTGGAAATGTCTGAAGTCAAGGCTAACCTTATCACCAAGAATGGAATCAAGGGCCTACCCTTTAAGTTCTTGGTAGATAAGGCTTTCTACCTAGCTAGTATGAACAACATGGATGCCTTTGAAGCAATCTTCACATTACTTGTCTATGGTTAGGTTTTGTTTGCTAATATTGCAGAGTTTGTGGATTTCAACGCCATTCGGATCTTCCTAAGTGGAAACCCTGTACCCACATTGCTTGGTGATACTCACCACTCTATTCATCACAGAACTCTCAAGGGAAATGGTACCATCTTGTGTTGCCCACCTTTGCTTTACAAGTGGTTTGTTACACATTTACCTCGGACAACACGCTTTAAAGATAATCCAGACAAGCTCTGTTGGTCTCAGAGAATCATATCTCTCACTCACACTGATGTGTTTTGGTACGACTCAGCTTATGACAAAGGGGTCATCATTGATAGTTGTGGCTAATTCCCCAATGTGCCACTCTTTGGTACCAGAGGTGGGATTAGTTACAACCCTATTCTTGCTAGACGCCAATTTTGGTACCCTATGGAAGACAAGCCTAAGAACATCCTTTTGTCTGGTTTCTTCTATCTTAATGAGGAAGCCATTGCAGAAACTAAGGATAGAGTTTTGCATGCTTGGGGAATGCTCCTTAAAAGAACTAAGAACGACTTGGGAAAGAGAAATTGTGTAGCATTGGAACCATTCCTTCAATGGGTTCGTTCCCGAGCTCGTGATCTTAAGATGCCATATCTTCCTGAGAAACCTCCTCAGCCTGTCGTTGCATCATCTTCTACCATTCCTATTGAGCGCATGGAAGAGTATCAGGAAACCTTGGCAAGGATGAAACTTGAGCGAGACACTTGGGAGGGAAAGTACCACGCCATCTATGCTGAACAAATGGAGATGAGAAACATATGAAAGAGAAGGATGATTTAATTGAGTTGCTTGAGAGACGTGTAGTAGAGAGGCATGTGGCGCAAGAGAATTTATTTTTCTCTAGCGTACAATCAACTTCCAGTACTCACGAGTATTCATGTATTCCTCTGACATCTGGTGCTTGGAAAGGAATTGTTGACAAGCTAGTTTTGGAGAACGACAAGCTGAAGAGACAGAAGAGGACGCGTGGAATGGAGCCTTTCTAGATAGGACTACTTGGGACTTTTTAGGCCTAGCTGTTTTTCTCCCTTTGTATTTTGAGCTTCTTGAAATGTACTTTGAAGTTGTAATGTTTCTCAATATTAATGAAATGAAGCTTATTTTGAAAATGTCTCTGATGTGTTCCTTAAAACCAACTGCATTCGCATTTGCATCATTCTTTCATGTCATAACATGTGCATTCTTGTCGTGTCTCATCACGTCGTCTTATCTTCAAAAACCGTCACACTGAATCTTTGACGCAGATACAACACTAGAGCCTAAGCTCGCCAAAGGATGTCTGAGCAGAACAGTGAATTGGATAGGGTCAGTAATGAATTGGATGATTTACGAGGAAGCGTATGACAGATCATGGAATCCCTACAAGTTACCAAGGCGAAGATGGATACTTAGACCACCGTAATCTCTGAGATTGTCACTCCAACTGTGGAACCTTCTACAAATATCAACGCTGCTTTTGTACCACCATTGGGTATGCCTTATGGTTTTGTACCTCTGCCAATTGCTACAACTACTCAACAGGCTGTTCCTGTGGGGCATGAGAATCCTCAAGCTATCCCAACCTTTTCTCCACCAACTGTGTAAACTCAAGTGCACCCCATTTTCCACAATCCACCACCGGTTTATGATTTCCCTGAAGTGTCTGAAGAAGGGGACGAACATCATGAAAGGCTGAAAGAAAGTGTGGAAACTATTTAAAGAAAGATGAGAGCAATGGAAGGCAGTAACATCTTTAGTACTGATGCTAGAGATATGTGTTTGGTATCTGGTTTAGTGATTCCGCCAAAGTTCAAGACTCTAAGCTTCGACCAGTATTTAGGCGCGACGTGCCCAAAGTTGCACTTGATTATGTACTACAGAAGAATGGCAGCATATGTGGATAATGACAAGCTAATGATCCATTGTTTCCAAGATAGCTTGAAAGGAGCCTTTTCTAAATGGTATATGGGTTTGGACCAATCCAGAATTCACAGTTTTCAAGATCTGTCATATGCTTTTGTGAAACATTACAAGTATAATATGGATTTGGCCCCAGATCGTAGGCAGCTTTTAAGTATGTCTCAGAACAACTCGGAGTCCTTTAAAGAATATGCTCAATGCTGGAGGGAGACTGCTTCCCAAGTGGAACCTCCATTGTTTGAGAAGGAACTAGCTGATTGGTTCTTAGACACTGTGAAGCCTGAGTTTTATGAAAGGATGATTAGTAGCGTTTTCGCCAATTTTGCCGACATTGTGGTTGTAGGTGTGAAAGTGGAAGCCGGTTTGAAGAGTGGCAAGGTGATTAGTTCTTCAACCAATTCAAGTAGTAGCAACAACAGGAAACCTCCCAGTAATTTCCATAAAAAGAAAGAAAGGGAGACAAATGCGGTCATGACAGGCAGAAAAAAGAATCAAGTTTGGAAACAGTCAGTTTATCAATAGTAATCTAACCCAGGTTTTGTTCAACAACCAATATACCCTGTGCAGTTTTCCCCACAACCTTATATGGCAGCTGTGACTCCGACTTTCAATCATCAAGCTCCAAATTATTAACCCGCGTAGCAGGCGTCTGTTTATCAATAACAACCCATCTATCAACAGGCACCCAGTGCTCCAGCTTACCAACAATAACAGAGGCCACCAGCCCCTCAATCAAACGCTCCCTACCGAAGATAAGTGGCAAAACCTTCATTTCCTCCTATTCCAATGACTTACACAGAGCTTTACCCTTCTTTGGTCCAACAAGGTTTCATCACCACTAGACCCTTGGGCCTGCCTACAGAAATGTCAATGCAATTCCATAACCCTAATGCCCACTGTTCATTCCACCAAGGCGCTGCTGGTCATGACCTAGAAGGATGCCTTGCGCTGAAATATGTTGTTAAGGGTTTAATGGAAAAGAAGATTATGTCCTTTGGGGATAATCAGCCAAATGTGAAGAATAATCCATTGCCTACACATGGAACTGTAAATGCTATCGAAGATGAAAGTGACGAGGTGTTGATTATGGACGCGTCTAAGATTAAGACTCATGTCAGGGTTTTCCATTCAAGATTTTTTGAAGCTGGTTTGGTAAAGGTTTGCCATAATGACTGTGAAGACTGTGATGCCAGTGTCAGAGGATGCAAATTGGTTCAAGATGACATTCAAAGTTTGATTGATGAGGGTTTTCTGCAAGTAATCAGTAAAGTGAAGAAAGAGGAAGTTGCGGTAATTGAGCCCATTTTCAATTTACCAGAATCAAGAGAGAAGGTGCCCATTTTTAATGTGCCGAAGCCAGGTTCCGTGGTCCCTATTTTCAATAAACCAAAGACAGTGTTCAACACACCAGAGTCTGTTGGTGCTTCTGCTACCAATCAACCGAAGCCAAAGATCATCAGAGAGCCTGTTCCTTTTTCGTTTTAGAAATTCTAAAGTTGCGTCGTGGAAATATGAAACTACTGTGATTGACAAAGAGTCTAGAATTGTGGTTCCAAGGAAAGACGTGGGAACTACTAGTGAAGAAGTAACTAATATAGCTGGGGCTGGAAAGATGACACGAAGTGGTCGAATTTATACTCCTCTCTTCAAAGGGACTACGCCCAAAGAAACTCCTACTCCTGTGCCTGCCAAGGACAAGGAAAAGGAGGTGGTTACAAGTGATGAAGATGCTAAGTTTCTAAAGATCATCAAAATAAGTGACTACAAGATGGTGGATCAGCTTCACCAGACTCCCTCTAAAATCTCAATCTTGTCTCTGTTAATGAGTTCACCTGCTCACCGAGCTCCTTTATAGAAGTTATTTTCCCAAGCCTATATTACTCAAGATGTCACTACTGGCCAATTTAGCAGTATAATTGCAAATGTCACCGCTTGTAACACCCTCAGCTTTAGCAAGGAGGAGTTACATAAAGAAGGTCAAAATCACAATCTTGCTTTACATGTATCCGTGAAATGCCAAGAAGACACTTTGGCAAGAGTCCTCGTGGACACTGGCTCCTCTCTAAATGTTTTACCCAAGAGGACACTTGAAAAGTTGGCTTACAAAGGGGCTGAAATGAAACCTACCTCCCTGGTTGTCAAAGCTTTTGATGGCTCACGAAGATCTGTAATGGGTAAAGTTGAGCTACCAATCTTAATTGGCCCGCATGTTTTCAACATCACATTCCAAGTGTTGGACATTAATCCTGCCTACAGCAGCCTACTCGGAAGGCCATGGATCTAAGAAGCTGGTGCTGTAACTTCAACATTACACCAAAAGATAAAGTTCGTGATTGATGATAAGCTGGTTATCATACATTGTGAAGAGGACTTGATGGTCAGTAATTTGTCTTCCTTCCGCTATATAGAGGCTGATGAGGACGCTTTGGAAATTTTTTTCCAAGCTCTTGAAGTAGCCAATGCTGTCATGTTGGACATTGAAGAGCCGGTAGTACCGAGTATTCCATCTTTTGTTTCATTCAAGAGTATTCGTTCTTCCCTGAAAGAAGGTGTTCCCGCAGGCTGGGGCAAGGTTATTAAAGTTCAAGAAAGGAAGAAGTATCAAGGGATAGGTTACAAACCAATTCGTGATAAACCATCTGATTCTACATCAATGCGGCCGAAGATAATCCAGTAAGTGTTCGTCAGCAAAGGATATCAAGTCAAGGCCGTGATAGAAGACGAGGAAGATGAGGATGTCAGCCACTTGGTGTTTCAGTGTGACGCCACACTAGATAATTGGGAGGCTATTGAGATCCCTGTGTTGTTCCCTGTGCTAGAGTAATATGTTTGTTTTTGTTGTTTGTTTTCAATTCTGTAGTCGTGCCCAAGGCTATCAGACTATTTTGTATGGGCCACCACTTTAAACTTTTATTAATCAAAGAAGATGTTTTGTTAAACTCTTTTGTTTTCATATACGGTTTTTTCTTTTAAGCGAAAATGACAATCTTTTTCAAAAATACCAAAAATATTTCTTCTTGCATTTAATTTTGTGCATTTTAATAAAATAAGTCCCTCCACCATGCAGAGTAATCCATAAACCTATTGTATTCGATGACTCTACTTTCACCATTGATTTTGACTCACCCATCTACCAAGTTGAAGATGAGGAAGAAGAAGATTATGAAGTCCCAGATGAGTTGGAAAAAATGTGTGAGTACGAGTACACGGATCTTCAGCCACACGAGGAACAAGTTTACACTATCAATATTGGTACCGATAAGGACAAGAAGGAAGTCAAGATTAGAGCAACACTAGGGGCAGAGGTCAGACAACGGTTGGTAAAGCTTCTTGAAGAGTACGTGGACGTGTTTGCATGGTCCTATCAGGACATGCCTGGTTTGGATACAAACATAGTAGTTCATAAACTACCCCTCAAGCCTGAGTGCCCACCAGTGAAATAGAAACTTCAAAGAAGTAGGCCTGACATGGCTCTCAAGATTTAGGATGAGTTTAAACGTCAACATGATGCAGGATTTCTGGCAGTCTCAAAATACCCCGAATGGGTGGCCAACATTGTGCCCGTGATGAAAAAGAATGGCAAGGTGCGAATGTGTGTGGATTATAGGGATCTTAACAAGGCAAGTCCAAAGGACGATTTCCCTCTGCCGCATATCGAAACTCTCATGGATAATTAGGCCCGTTTTGCAGTTTTCTTCTTTATGGATGGTTTCTCCAGTTATAACTAGATTAGAATGGATCCTGCCGACATGGACAAAACCACGTTCATCACTCCTTGGGGAACTTATTGCTACAAGGTCATGCCCTTTGGTTTGAAAAATACAAGAGCAACCTATCAGAGAGCTATGGTAACTCTTTTCCACTATATGATACATAAAGAGATTGAGGTGTATGTTGATGATATGATTACTAAATCCCAGAGTAAGGATGGCCATTTGGATCACCTTCTGAAACTGTTCAAAAGACTCCAGAAATATCAATTGAGGTTGAACCCTGCCAAATGTACCTTCGGTGTTAGGTCAGGAAAGTTGCTCAGTTTTATCGTTAGTCAACAAAGAATTGAAGTAGACCCTGACAAAGTGCGATCTATCCAAGAAATGCCAGCTCCGCAAACTAAGTCTCAAGGAAGAGGTTTTCTTGGTCGTTTGAATTACATCTCCAAGTTTATCTCCAACATGACTCCCACTTGTGAGCCGATCTTCAAGCTGCTTCGCAAAGACCAAAATGTAGAGTGGAACTCTGATTGCCAACAGGCCTTTGACAAAATCAAGAGTTATTTGCAAGAACCACCAATCTTGGTCCCGCCTGTTCCAGGGAAACCCCTTTTCATGTATCTGACTGTATTGGAAGGATCAATGGGTTGTGTTCTGGGCTAACATGATGAATCTGGGCGAAAAGATCATGCCATTTACTACTTAAGCAAGAAGTTTACTGATTGCGAAAGTCGTTATTCACTTTTGGAAAAGACTTGTTGTACTTTAGCATGGGCCGCCAGGCGTTTGAGGCAGTACCTGATATGTCATACTACCTATTGATCTAAAAAATGGACCCAATAAAGTATATCTTTGAAAAGTCTGCTCAAACTGGAAGACTTGCCCATTGCCACATGCTCTTATCAAAATATGATATTCAGTACGTCACTCAGAAGTCTATCAAGGGGAGTGTCTTGTCAGATTACCTCGTAGATCAGCCTGTGGAAGACTATGAACCCCTCAAGTTTGATTTCCCAGATGAGTACATTATGTTGATAAAGAAAGACTGTGAAGAACCAGGCCCCGATGAAGGCCCTGAACCTGGTTCCCGAAGGAAGATGATGTTTGATGGCTCTTCTAACTACAGTGGGCATGGTGTAAGTGTTGTGTTGATGAACCCCGATGGTGGTTATACCCCGTTTACATCAAGGTTAGATTTTGAATGTACGAACAACATTGCTGAATATGAAGCATGCATTCTAGGGTTGGAAATAGCTATTGATCTCATAATCAAGATCTTGGAAGTCAGTGGAGATTCTGCTCTGGTTATCTATCTAGTCAAAGGTGAATGGGAAACTAGAAACGAGAATTTGGTCCCGTATCGGGCTTATATTGTGGAGATGGTCCAATACTTTGATGAGATCACTTTCTGCCATGTTCCGCGATCAGAAAACCACATAGCTGAGGCTTTAGCCATGTTAGCTTCAATGTGGAAGGTTAAATTTGTGAATGAGGTGCCACTGATTAGAATTGAGCGCAAGACTGAACCAACCTCCTGCCAGTTGATTGAAGAGGAGGTGGATGGGAAACCATGGTTTCATGACATCAGAAATTATCTGAAGAAGCAAGAATACCCCGCTAATGCTTCAACTCTCGACAAGAAGACTTTTAGGAGGCTGTCGTCCAAGTTTTTCCTCAGTAATGATGTGCTATACAAAAGGAATCATGACATGTTTTTGCTAAGATGTGTCGACAAACGAGAAGCAGACCTGTTAATTCAAGACATTCACGAAGGAGCATTTGGCACTCACGCCAATGGGCATGCCATGGTTAAGAAGATCTTGAGGGCTGGATATTATTGGTTAACATAGGAGACTGATTACATCCAATTTGCCAGAAAATGCTGGCAAGGTGCATGTACCTCCAACATTGTTGAATGTGTTATCCTCACCTTGGTCGTTCTCCATGTGGGGCATTGACATGAATGGGGCAATTAAGCCAAAAGCTTCTAATGGTCATCGATTCATCTTAGTGGTTATTCACTATTTCACAAAGTGGGTTGAGGCTGCCTTTTACACCAACGTGACCAAGCAAGTGGTTGCCCGTTTCATCAAGAACCAAATTATCTGTCGTTATGGAATTCCAAATAGGATCATAACAGATAATGGAACAAATTTGAACAACAAGACAATGAAGGAGTTGTGTGATAGCTTCAAAATTAAATATCATAATTCTTCACCTTATCGTCCCAAGATGAACGGAGCTGTCGAAGCTGCTAAAAAAAACATCAAAAAGATCCTGCAGAAAATGGTTAAGACTTATAAGGATTGACATGATATGTTACCGTTTGCCTTGCTTGGGTATAGAACTTCGGTTCGGACTTCGACAAGCGCAACCCCCTTTTCTTTGGTGTATGGGATGGATGTTGTTCTTCCCATTGAAGAAGAGATACCGCCTTCAAGAATTCTGATGGAGACCAAGCTTGATGAAGCGGAGTAGGTCCAAGAAAGATATGATCAGCTGAACCTCATCGATGAGAAGCGTTTGACTGCGATGTGTCATGGTCATTTGTATCAGAAAAGGATGAAAAGGGCATTTGATAAGAAGGTTTGTGTTCGTGAATTCCAAGAAGGGGAACTCGTACTCAAAAAGATCTTGCCATCTCAAAGGGATGTACGTGGAAAATGGGCGCCTAATTATGAAGGCCCATTTGTGGTAAAGATTGTATTCTCATGAGGTTCCCTAATCTTTACGACGATGGATGGTGAACAACTCTCACACCCTGTAAATACTGACGCAGTAAGAAAATATTACGCCTAAAGAGCCCGCTATGTCGAAAACCAGAAATGGCGACTTAGGCAAGAAATGGTATCCTGGTGGGTCATAACCTATGAAGGAGACTCAGGCAAAAGTTAGGGATTAAATAAAAAAAAGAGAGTTCGCTAGGTTGAAAACCCAAAAGGGCGGCCTAGGCAAAAAATAGCGTCCCGATGGTTTGAAAACCCGAAAGGGCGGTCCAGGCAAAAGTTAAGGACAAAAGGCGTTTCATTGTGTCAGAAGGGTTGTCGCAAATACCAAGGAATTCAAGCAGAAGTTCAAGCTCACTCGCTCTCATCAGCAGCAAGGCTTTGGAGGATTCTTAGTCATTATGGATAGTAGTGGTCATTGGATACAATGTAACCATTTTCTTATTGCCATTTCCTAATTGTAATGATCCATGGAACTTTTCCATTCGCAAGTTACCATTCTAATAAAATCAATTTTTTTTTGTTTGATATTTATCATTTCTCTACTCTTTTCTTGTTATACAAAATTTCATTTATTCATTAATAATGGTTTTGAATGCAGAAAAATTTAGAAATAAAAAACAAATCTTTTGTGTAAACACAATGAAAACATAATCTACTTTGGCTCTTGGGACGATTTAGCAAAATCACATGCTCCCCTAACGATTCTTGTCGTGACGAAAGCACTGTTAAACCATCAGGCGTGTAATTCCCCAATGAAGCAAGATTAGCTGGCATTGCCTCTTGGATTGGATATTTCAGTGATGACTGATTACCATGATACAAAGGATTCCTCCCTAGTATCATCCACAGATGTTTGTTGAAGGTGGAAAGTCTTTACCTCCTTAGGTGAATGAAGAACATCTCCTATTTGGACCCCTGAGCGGCTGTTCTCTTCAGATTTAGTGTGGCTCGTTGAAGTGGATATGTTATCCATCCCCTTTTCCCCAGTTTCTTAGCTTCTCGTCAGATTTGTCTCTTGCAAATCATTGGGCATTCGCATCATAACATATCATGTGCATTTTAGCATTTGGTGTTTCTTTTGGGTCTTTGCTTCTTTTACCTTAACCTGTTCAGGGTAAGTATCTCTTTTTTGTGTTCGTGGATCGTCATCCGTGTCCTGCTTGCATCCGGTTATCACCAGTATGTGTCAAATTTTGGTTATTGTCCATTATTCCCCAGGAAGCTTAGTCATCACTACGCAACCCCGGTAAGGTCCCATTTGTTGTTTAAACTCTTTCATCAGGCCAACCATTATTGGTGTTTGTAAAAGTCCAGTGTTTACTGGCATATTTTAATATTGATTATTATCGGTATCGTTAAGTCCAGTGTTTACTGGCATGTTTTAAACCCAATCATTATTGGTATTGTAAAGTCTAGTATTTACTGGCATGGTTCCAAATATCGATCATCATCGGTATCGTTTGAGTCTAGTGATTACTGGTGTGCTTTGAAAAAAATCCAATCATTATTGGTATTATAAAGTCTAGTGCTTATTGGCGTCGTCTAAAGACTTGTTTCTTCAGTACTCTAAGTCCAGTGTCCAATGGCATAACTTCAAAAGTCAATCATTATTGATATCTCAAGTCCAGTATTTACGGGCATTGTTTAAAATCATATCTTAATTAGTCAGTCATAACTGTATGTCTCTTTGCTCAAGATCCAATCATTATTGGTATACAAGTCCAGTGATTACTGGCGTGTTTTTCAAAGTCCAATCATTATTGGCTTTTTATAATCTTATCCCCAGCAGAGGTTTGGTCATTACCAATATCCCCGCAAAAGTCCAGTATTTACTGGCATTTGTTAAAGGCCTGATCATTATCAGCATCCTAAGTCCAGTAATTACTGGCATGTTTTCTAAGTCCAATCATTATTGGCATCTTAAGATTGGTCATTACCAATATTTCTTTGAAAATCCTTGTGATTACCATCAGTTGACGCAGGCAAGTTTGTGTTTGTTTCTGTCTTTTCTGGTTTTTCTTGAAGATCCCGTTTGAACTCTTCAACATAAGAAATCCCCAGGAAATCTTTTTGTTGGGTATTTATCCTTTTGTTCATTTTGATCCCCGGTGGAGATCATTTTTTCTTTCTGGTTACATCCCTAGTAAAAAGTTCGTCTACCCTTTTTACTGTCCCCAAAGCCGTCCGATCATATCTAAACCTGTCGTTCATCTCCCTGGATCTTTCCCCAGTGGAGAATACTTGTCTGAATTCCATCTCCAGTAAGGGTCTTTGGAGTTCTCCTTAGTTTTTTCTTATCCCCAGTGACTTCTTGGTCATCCCCAGTAAATCTTATCTTTGGGTTATTGACCTTTGTCCTTTTTGTCTTGTTTTGTCAGCATTTTGCACCATCCTGCCATCATATCATCATATTAGAAGTTCATGGCATGTCAGCATTTGCATACTTCTGCATGTCCTTAGCATAACATTACACCTAAGGGAAAAATTTTTGGTTTGCTATATTTAAACACCTTTCACCATGATTTCACGAGGATTATCATTGCTCGCGCCATCCGGTGAAGCTATTTAAATAGGGGCAACTGTTATACCAAAATTTTTACCACTTAGACGTTATGACATCTTGCATTTGCATTAGGGTTCAATCATTTATGCATTGTCAACTAACCATCATATTTTGCTAGTTTGTTCTTCTATTAAGTAAGATCCACAAGCCAAGCTCTCATACTTTTCAAGGCTTCCTAAGACACTTTTTGGCTCAATACATCCATCCCAAGTGTTCACTAGGTGGTCAAGAAAGGTGTCACAAGTGTCAGATATACTCCGACAAGATTCAAGTACCACCGACGCATCTCAAATCTCTTTCTTCCCCATGGCCTTTTTCCATATGGGGAATCGACATGATTGGCATGATCGAACCCAAGGCTTCGAACAGACATCGGTTCATCCTGGTAGCCATTGAATGCTTCACCAAGTGGTTCGAAGCAGTGTTATACGCCAATGTAACTCGACAAGTGGTGGTCCGATTTATCAAAAACAATCTCATCTGCCGTTATGGTGTTCCGAGCCAGATCATTACGGATAAAGGATCTAACTTGAACAATAAGATGATGAAGGAATTATGCGCAGAGTTCAAAATTGAACACCATAACTCATCTCCCTACCGACCCAAGATGAACGGAGCGGTAGAAGCGGCTAATAAGAACATCAAGAAGATTGTTCAAAAGATGGTTGTAACCTATAAAGACTGGCATGAAATGCTACCCTTTGCTCTTCACATTTATCCCACATCTGTACGCACTTCAACAGGGGAAACCCCTTTCTCTCTAGTATATGGCATGGAAGCAGTGCTCCCCATAGAAGTAGAGATCCCATCAATTCGGGTATTGATGGAGGCTAAGCTAACAGAAGCTGAATGGTGTCAAAGTCTACACCACGATCTGAATCTGATCGAAGAGAGGCGAATAATGGCTCTATACTACGGTCAGTTGTATCAAAAAATAATGAAGAAGGCGTTTGACAAAAAGGTCCGACCTCGCGTCTTCAAGAAAGGAGACCTTGTGCTCAAAAAGATACAATCATTCCTTACTGATTCTTGGGGCAAGTGGACTCTGAATTATGACGGCCCCTATGTGGTTAAGAATGCTTTCTCAGGCGGCGCCTTGAGACTCGCAACCATGGACAGAGAGGAATTTGCCTACCCCACAAATGTTGATGTAGTCAAGAAATACTTCGCCTAAACTAAACTAAAAAAAAAAAAAACGTCTCGGTGGATAGAAAACCCGAAAGGGCGGTCCAGGCAAAAGTTAGAGACATAATCAAAAATCATCCCAATGGATTGGAAATCTCAAAGTAAAATCCAGGCAAAAATTAGGGATAATGGCAAGTAACTATGTTCGACAGAGGCAAGTCCCTCCGCAGCAGTTACGTCATCCATCAGGAAAACTCCAGTCAAAGTTATTTTCAACAAAAGCTCAGAATGTCCGGAATTCAAAGTTGGTAGAAGGATATTGGTCGTTATGTTTCGATGTAGCCCTTTTCCCTGTAAATTACCATTTTCTAATTTTGTAAATACTCTATGGAATCACGCGTTTGGCTGATTTCCATCCTATTAATAAAATTTGAGCCCTTGTGCTTTTGGTTGCAATTCTTATTTTTTTTAGCTTTATAGAACGAAGTTTTTAACATGATCAACGATTCTTGAAACGAAACAAAAATGAATTTACTTGTAAAACTTTTTCTGCTTTTAAAATAAAGATGGCAATTTCTTTTGACTGTTGAACATCGAAAGAACATCGATTGCTTCTCTAGAGGTGATTGAGCTTCAAAGTGCAGAATCAAAGTACCCCTTCTAAACCAGCGCACCTGAATGAAGGATCAGCTGTATCATATGTGGTTCTCCCATCTGATATCCCCGGCAGAGTTCTTACCTCCTAAGCCTGACCAACGGTTGTTCCCCACATGGACTATCTCTCCTAAGCAAGGCATAATTGCTATCTTGAACGAATGGTACTTCTTCGTCCCCAGCAGTGGCCGAGTATCCAGTCGTGTTCATCTGTGAGTCTGTATGTCGCGTCAGTTTTGTCAGCATAAACATACATACATCATGCATTATTGATTTACATTCGCATTCATATTGCATCACTATCAATTTTGTCGGTCTTATCCCATAGTGATAAAAGTCTTCACAATCGAGTTGTTAGTTCTTTCCTTGTCAGGAAACGTCGTGTTTGAACAACCGCTTCTCCACTTTGTTGTTAAATTAAAGTTAGTTCCTTGACCACTTTGATAACTTGAACCTCTGAAGAACAAGAGAACCTTCAGCCAACGTCACTCTTCACCATTGAATATGATGTCTTCGCTTTCCCGGATTAAGGAAAATCCCTAGAGAAAGCCTCTTAATCAGAAATTCGACAATACGACAGTTTTTCTCCGAAAAATCCGCTGACGGAAAGGTCATCGGCACCTCAAAAATTGGATCATATCATATGGCATTTCTCCAAGAAGATCTCTGAGGAAAGTATGATGTAATATCCCCAAGCGACAGTAGTCTCTCAAGAGACTTACTTTCCCCAGTAGAGTCGACAAATGGCGTCTCCAAACAGAGAAGTTTGTGCCTCTCTACAATCAAAACTTTTTCCGTCAAATGGCATCTCCCCAGGAAAATTCTGCGAGAAGTTTAAGGGAAACCGCTACACATAGCGTCCCTTGTCAATAAAGTTTATTGACAAAAGAAGTTTATATCAGAAACTGAGACCAGTTCCTTGGTAGGAAACCAGGATCGAGGGGAAGTTCATTTCAAAAGAAAACTGAGACCAGTTCCTTGGCTGAAGACCAGGATCGAGGGGAAGTTTACCTTTTCTAAGCGTTATTGCTTAGCAAAAGAAGATGAATGCGCAAACTACCATTCATAGCAACCCATCAAAATTTTGGGTATTCCGATATTTAATCCTCTTGCACACCAAATGCCCGAATACCTTCGCCATTCACACCTTCGGGTCCAAGAAGATTAAATAGGGGCATCTGTCATACCCCAAATTTTGATCACTAAGATCCCCATCATTTTGGAAATCATCATTACAATATGGATGAACCATCATACCTCATTAAGTCTCCCCAAAGATGGGTGAGCATCCACTACAATCACAATTAGGGTTTCAAGCCCTCGCAGAATGAAATGATCTTCAACTTGTCTAACCTCTAAAACATCTAAAATGGATCAAGAGGACTCCCACATCAAGGATCAAGCACAAGGTTGCAACATTCCAAGTGGATCAAGCCTCAATATCAATAGTGTCACCAAATTAGGGTTTTGGTCGACCAGGGCCTCCAGGTGGAAATTTTCCTCTGGGCATGAGCCAATGCTTTAAATCATAATCTAAAATACTCCATTGAACCTCATGGACCCAATCATCGAGTCAATTTAGCCTCAGGGGATGCATTCATCTAAAATCAGGAATTAGGGTTTCTTGACCTAATTCACCCCTAAGTTGACTTTTGGGGCAAAACAGGAGCCAAGACCTCAAGACATGATTTGAGGGTCTCTAATACACCACATTGATCCATTTACAACAATGGATTGATCCAAGAAGCTTGAGCAACAAGTTTCAATTTCATCTGAACCACAATTAGGGTTTTGTAGAAAAAGTCAATTGTAGCTTTGACTTTTGACCAGGACATGTTCCCTAACCCTAGGACATGATTCAATACACCCTATAACACCTATGGAATCAATCCATCAAGTTTTATTTAGGTCAAGGACTTGATTTCATAGAGGATCGCACAGTTTGGAATTCATCTGATAAAAAGTCAACTGTGCACAAAAGTCAAACTTTGACTTTTTGAGATTTTTCATAAAAATGGTTTTTCAACCCTAAAATGATGTTAATGTATGATTGGAATCATCATTCATCAATAAAAATCAAGAAAAGTGGGATAACTTGTAAAGGGGGTAACCATAAGAACTTAGAAATTTTTCTAAGTTATGAAACAAAGTGGCTAGGGTACCAACTTTGGAGGATCATAACTCCTAAACCACAAGGCCATTTTTTCCCATCCAAAGCTAGATTTGTAGCTCTCATGGCACTCTACAAAAGCTTCAACTACCATTCATTCCAATTCCTCATGGATTTTAAGTTATGGAATGATCAAAATCACAAAAAGTGAAAATGTCACTTTTTTCCAACACTTAGTGAAATTTTCACTAAGTCAGAATCTGCCTTCACTTTTTCCCAAATGTAGGGGCATTTTTAACTTGGATCCAAAAAGTATCAAAACCAATTATGATCAAACAGTTGTTGTATCATATAAGGGTTTTCCAAAATGGCCAAGAACTCCATCAAATTCCGCTTGAGCCATGAGATATGACCATGCCATTATGCCTTATTGAAAACTGCCAACACAGGGCAGATTTTGGAGTTTTGCTCGATTTTCTTAAATTTTGCAAAGGGCAAGCAACTCTTTCCATTTGAACACCTCAAGGGGGGACCAAGGAGGAACCAACTCTGATCCCAAGCCTCCCAAGTCTTTGGAACCAAAAGTAGCATGCCAAACCTAGAAATCCCTAAAAGAGGGACAAGACTCCAATTTTGGATTGGAGCATTTAATGGATGCACCAAGGTGGCATGGACTAACACATTTACAACTGAATTCAGTCAAGAATGATCCAACAACTAGGGAACCACGACTCTGTGCTCTAACCTCTAGTCATTGACTAGAGGAGACTTGAGAATCCAAAGTGCAACCATTGGCCAAACCTCTGCAGCAGTTGCCATTCACTATTCCTTGCAAAACAAACTTGCTCTACTATAAATAGAGCTCATTTGTGATCAGTTTGAGTACACCAAAGCCATCAAACAGATGCTTTCCTCAAAATCTCCTTCTTCACTCCAATTTTGCCTTCTAAGGCAAGTCACTATCGGGTTTTGAGTTTGAGAGCTATTCCAATCAAACCAATCTCACACACACACCTCATAAACATCATATAGAAGTGATCCAAACACTCACATAACATCTGGAACACCAAAATCACAAAATCACTAGCCAATTGCTCAAGCCTTTGACAGATTTGCAGTTGAGGTGCCAAATCAAGTTCCAGATCATTTCAATCCATTCCAAGCATCCAGACACACTCCATGGCACCTAGGGAAGCTATCCACATCATTGGAACCTAGCTGTAACACCTCTAACACAAAACACGATCACCAGTTGTAAGTGGTAAGCATGAGCTCTTCTAACACTATGATCCATGCATTTTTTGCTGCACAATAATTTGGCCATATGTTCATAATCATGCATGGAGTGTTTTCCCTCAATCAATTGCATTGTTTGAGTCGTGTGTTGAATTGTTGAACCTTCATACAGAATTTAGGGTTCTTGAGGTTTCTCTTTGATTTCTTATTACATGTTTAAAATAAATGAAATTAAAGACCATAGACATGATCGTGAGGTTCAAACGAGTAGATTGATATGTAGATTGCATGATATAATCAAGTATTCAGTGAGATTGAATAGAAAATGCAAATCTGCAGAAACAGAGGGTGGCGCGTGTTCTTGCCCTTGTTCTTGGCGCCCTTTTTGAAAATTCAAATATTTGAATTTTATGATTTTATTTAATTGATTCAAAAATTAATTTATCTCTGAGTTTTAATGATTTTGAGTTGATTCCTTTTTTAATAATTCACAAAAATGTTAAAATATTTTATTTTACCATAAAATCCCAAAAATATTATTTATTTCATATAATTGATATTCTTGCAAAGAATTAATATTTTAATTGTTTTTGGCATTTAAAATATTTTTTCCCTCTTGATTTTGCAAATTTTAATGATTTCTAATTATTTTGTAGGTCAAAACATAATTTTTGAAACATTAATCCAATATCACAATTTGTTTTCCACATGTTTAATAATTTTGATCATTTTAATTGAATTTTTATTCAATTAAAATACATTTTGGAAACAAATTAGGGTTTTTGATTAATTCAACCCTCATCAAATCCCTTCAAAACAATCTTTGGGCCTCTAATAGAGTGTAAGACCCACCCCTTTTGAAAACCAAAATAATTTGGGCCTCGGTCATCGTATAAGACCCACTGTGTTTTCAAACCTCAGCGCGATCGCCATTTTTCAAACAAATAATCACCTGGGCCTCTCCTCGAGCTATAAGACCCATTCAAAATCATTTTGGGCCTCTAATAGAGTGTAAGACCCAATCCCCTTTTAACCAAAACAATTTTGGGCCTCAGATATTGTATAAGTCCCTCTGTGTTAAAAGAAGACCTCGGCGCGATCGCCAGTTGAAAAATCAAACCCTTGGGCCTACCCTCGTGTTATAAGCCTCATTCTTTAAAAATAAATCTTTGGGCCTCTTGAGAGGGTGTAAGACCCATCCCCTTTGTACATAAAACCTTTCTCGGGCCTCAGTCACTTGTATAAGTCCCTGTACAAAAGGACAGTGCGATCACTGATAAAACTTGGGCCTCTCCTTGAGTTTTAAGCCCCAATTTTCCTTTCAAAAAGCACTTTCTCCTTTAATTTTGCATATAATATAATTATCAAAGTTTTCTTTGTTGGACAACTAACAAAACAGCATGGAAGCTCTACAACCGAGTAAGTGTTTACCCGCTTTCATTTACTGCTTTCATATGTATATAACTGTATTGTGGGGCTGTTTCACTGTAAGTCTTCTTTCATAAACTCATATCAACTGTGTAATAATAGTATAGATATTTAGAGTTTCCCCGACAACTACGTCTAGAACAAGACAAAACTTCGTCTCCTTACAACAATTTCAGATAACTAGATCTAAGAAATTTCCCCTTTGAACAGTTTATATACAGAAGGACATTGTTCCATGTGAAACCCCTTTTGGAACTGTTCATCAGCCTCCTCTTGGGATTAGTACAAGGACCCGCAGGCTTCCTAAAAGCATCCCCGCCTCCTCTTGGGCGTTGTACAAGGACCCATCGGCTTCTTAGAAGTTTTCACAGCCTCCTCTTAGGCTTCGTATAATGATTCTTCCTCTAGGAAGGTAGCCTCCTTGTGGGCTTAGTACAAATTGTCCCTCGGCTTCTTAAAAGTTTCCAGCCTCCTCTTGGGCTTCATACAAATTGTCCCGACGACCTTCTAGAGGTATAGGAACAGATATTAGTCATCTTAATAGAATAGTCTTTCAAAGAGTTTAGATCTCACTACTACTGTTTCTTAAGCATAGTACAAAAGATAAAACCCGTAGACTCAGACAGTCTAAAGCTCCTTTGGATTCCCCGTTTCCCTAGAGAACATGAAATAATCACAACCCTCAGATCAAGTCCATGAGTGCAACATTACTCATATAAGAACTGATTTTCTCTTTTAACCAAGATACTGGACCTGTCACTCAGCTGAAACAGTTACCCTAGCCTCCTCTTGGGCTTAGTACAATGATTCTCCCCCAGCGGAGCTAACCTTTTAACACTCTCTTGTTGAGTATAAAAGACTCTCTTGTTAAGTCACACTCTTTAGCCTCCATCTCAGGCTTCGTACGAGAAACAAAAACACTATCTTGTTGAGTATAAAAGACTCTCTTGTTGAGTCACACTCTTTAGCCTCCATCTCGGGCTTCGTACGAGATACAAAAACACTCTCTTATTGAGTATAAAAGACTCTCTTGTTGAGTCAAACACCTTTCAGCCTCCATCGCGGGCTTCGTACGAGATACAAAAACACTCTCTTGTTGAGTATAAAAGACTTTCTTATTGAGTCAAACATCTTTAGCCTCCGTCTCGAGCTTCATACGAGACACCAAATCACTCTCTTGTTGAGTATAAAAGAATCTCTTGTTGAGTCAAACAACTTTTAGCTTCCGTCTTGGGCTTCGTACAAGACACACAAAAAGACTCTCTTATCGAATTGAACCCCTTTAGCCTCAATCTTGGGCTTTGTACAAGACAGAAAGAACATTTTCCCCAGAAAAGTCAGCCTTTTAGCCTCCTCTTAGGCTTTGTATAAGGAAGACCCGGTTGAGACAATCAACCTTTTAGCATCAAAGTTGTGCCCCGCCACAATATACAAACATCAACAACTCCTTTCCACCCCAGCTAATTGCTGTAAGCGGCAAGCCTCTGGATTATTTACATCCACGCCACTGTCCCTCTTTTAGCATGATAAATTCCTAAGGAAAGATGGGATTGCTCTAAACTGAGTTAAAGTCTTCCCCTTCAAGTTAAAAAACCCATATAAAGGAAATTATGGCATTGCTGGATTCACATATCCCCAGTTAAAGTAATTCTCCTTTATAATCAGTCACCCAACTGTTGTAACAAACAGATCCCCTCTTTAGAGATGACAAATTCTCTCTAAAGTCAAAACCCTTTAGCTTCATATCTTGGGCTTTAATCAAGATACAAATAGACCCTTCAGCTTCATATCTTGGGCTTTGAACAAGATACAACTAGATCACTTTTAGCTTCACGTCTTAGGCTTTGAACAAGACACCAAAACACCATTTCCTCCCATAGAATAGGAGGAACTACGATCACTCTGATTTCCCTGTTTCGGTAAACGGGAATACGTATGCATAAGATTGAAAGAAAAATCTTAGCGAGCACACTAATAAAAAAACCAAAGTCTCTTACCTCTATCCAATCTAGCATAGTATCCTAACAAATTCCCTATGAACAACCCCGGTATTTCGTTCCGAAAAAAAATAAGCAGAGAGAGGCCCCACATCCACATGGAATCTGTAAAACAACAGTTTTGACTGTTTAACCTCAGTTTGCAAGCAAGGTTAGTTGGAGACATCTATTTCCCTTCCTTCGTCAGCTTCAATAGGATAAAAAATGAATCAACCTGTAGTCCCCTAATAGCGACAGTGCTTAAGAACCACGTCCAAAATCGCTCGCTACAGAAAAATGGCGCCCACTGTGGGGCCTTTCAAAGGAATCTTGTCTCTATTATCTCTTTGGATGAAATCTTCTCTTAGGGTGAGTCCTTGGGTTCACAGGGTATCACCGAATGACGGTTCCATCGGGGAATGTCATTATTGCTAGGGTCGGCCTTCACTAGGATCTTAGGTCAAAACCTTTTAAATTGGGAAGGAACCACAGAATGGCGACTCCGCCGGGGAGCCATTTTCTGTCAGGAACATAGGACTCATAGCTCTTAAAAAGTCTAAGACATTAGGACAAATATATATACTGCTTTTCATAATTGATATCTGTGTTTATTTTTCTGCTAATGGGAATGCGTGTGATGCCGCATGTGGAAAGATTGAGCATACACCTAGGAAAAACCTCTTTTAGTAGTACGGAAGCTATCGGAAATAGCTGTTACGCGATACTACCCTCTTCTGAGATTCTTTGAAATTACATCACCTAGCACGGTTCCCGGCCCGCTGATGTGATCTCGACAAGAATCAGTGATTTTGAGAGACAGGTACAAAAGTCACTAGTATAAACCTTTGGGATGGGTAGAGCATTGACTTAATGACACCGACCCTTTGATCCCATGTTTTTTCTATGTTTTTGTGTGTTGCATTCATGCATTCATTTAAATAAAACATTAAACAAAGAAAATTTTCTCTTCCAGTCTCTCTTTTTGAAATTAAACTAAGACAATAATTGCAAATGTCAGAGAAAAAGATTGCGCTCATGGATTTCGGTAGAAGGAAAACTCACAAGTATACCTTCAAGGTTCCAAAACTAGAGGATTTGAGAGGATTAGCGAGGATGATCACTAACCCTGACACTTTCAGAGCTAAGTACGGAGGTTTGCTACCTCTGTTAAGGGTCCATATAATTGAGGGAATCTTGGAGGCACTCATTCGGTTTTACGATCCGGTTTATCACTGTTTCACATTCCCGGATTACCAGCTCGCACCAACACTGGAGGAGTATTCTCATCTGACTGATCTGCATATCACTGATCATGCTCCATTTTCTGGACTGGAAGAAATTCCAAAGGATCAAACCATTGCAAGAGCAATCTATTTGGATGAGTCAGAAGTCAAGACTCACATGACCACTAAGGGTGGGCTCCCAGGTTTACCATCCAAGTTTTTGGAAAAGAAGGCTCTATACTTTGCTAGTATAGGGAATATGACTTCTTTTCAAAACATCTTTGTTTTACTCACCTACGGGTTATTTCTGCTTCCCAACATTGATAACTTTGTAGATATCAACGCCATTAAAGTTTTTCTGATTGGAAATCCTGTACCAACCTTACTTGCAAATGCGTATCATTCGGTACACTTAAGGAAGTTATAAAGCGGAGGAATGATCACGTGTTGTGTACCCCTACTGTACAAATGGTTCATCTCCCATTTGCCTAAGTCTGTCGCTTTTTGGGATCATAAGAGTGCCTTACGTTGGTTGCAGAAGATCATGTCTCTTACCAACTCTGACATAGATTGGTGCAATAGGATTTATGACGGGATCAGGATCATTTATCATTGTGGAAACTTCCCCAACGTACCCCTCATAGGAACTAAGGGAGGAATCAACTATCATCCGGTGTTAGTTCGTCATCAATTTGGATACCCGATGAGGCATGTCCCGCGTGATGCTCATCTGTAAGGTCTTTTCTTCAAAGAAGGAGAAAATGACAGGGCACTAAAGATGGAAATAGTGCACGCTTGGAAACATGTTCACAAGAAAGGACGAGAGTCTCTAGGAAAACCGGACTGTGTCTCGGTGGAGCCTTATCTCCACTGGGTACAAACTAGAGCTCTCAAGCTAAAAATGCCTTATCCTCGTCACAGAGTTCTTCCACCAAGGGAATCTGTCATGTACTTCATGACTGAAACGGAAAAGCTTCAGGTTACTCTCAACAAAGTTCAACAGGAGAGGAGGTCTTGGAAGAACAAGTATCGCATTCTCAATGTGGAGTGTACCAAAATACAGCAACTACTGAAAGATAAGGATGCTCTAATTGAGATTTTGGAGCAACATGGTGTAGAAAATTAGGATGACCAGAGGAATTTGCTCGCTCCTTTCACTTGGCTAAGGAATGATAACCCGACAACGGCCCAAGAGCCTCGGTCCAAGAAAAGAAAAGTTCCCGAATCAGCACCCGAATTCTCCTCAGAGAGGACTCGGGACCCATTAGCTTAGGTTTCTATTTTCACACCTTGTAATTTACTGTATTTCCATTTCCGCAATCGTTTGAATTCAATAAAACGGGGTTTCCCCACTGTTTGATATTTGCAATCTAATTGTCGAAGTTTATTTTGATTAAACCAAAAAAATAATTAATATAATCATTGCATTCATCATTCTCGCGTCACGTATTCTTCTTACCTACGAATCTCACGTTTGTGTCTCGGTTCTAGAGTCAAACTGTCTCATTCGTATAATACTCGGGCTAATCGTCAGAAAAAGATGGATGATCTCGAGGAAGAGAACAGAGATTTGAAAGAAGAGATCGACGCTCTGAGAGAAGATATGAGGAAGCTTCGTAACGACATGCAAGCCATGGCAGAAGCTCAGCTACAAAGAACTGTGATCTAAGAGATCACCTCAACGCCCATAGTAGAGAAGTATGATCCTAGGTACAGAATGCCGAAAGATCGTCCTTGGGGCATGCCACCTAACTATATCCCGGAAGGATATGTTCCGCTGATCACTGAAGATCAGGGAATCATAGCAGGAGCCGCTGGGCCTGAAGGTTACAAACTTCAGGAAAGCGAAGATGCCAGGGGCATACTAACAACTCCCGAAGGTTACAAACTTCGGGAAACGCCAAGATTCACTTCCGTAGTCACGGTACAACCCCCTATGGTGCACACTGTCCCGGAAGGACAGATTCCACAGATACCTTCTGGTAGAAAGGAAACTATGTTTTACATAATGGATGAATTCCAATAGCAGTTCTTAGAAATGCAGAAGGAACTGCAAGCCATTCGTGGTCAGGATTTATTTGGAACGGACGCCGCAGATCTCTACTTGGTCCCTAATGTGAAAGTTCCGCACAAGTTCCAAGTGCCCGATTTTGAAAAGTACAAGGGTAACTCTTGCCCTCAAAGCCATTTAGTGATGTACGCTCGGCGAATGTCAGCTCAGACAGAGAATTAGGATCTATTGATTCACTACTTTCTGGATAGTTTAACCGGTGCCGCCTTAAAATGGTACATGGGTTTAAACCACGATACGATTAGCACTTTCAGAGATCTTGGCACTGCCTTCATCCAACAATATAAATGAAATTTGGACATGGCACCAGACAGAGATCAACTCAGATCAATGTCGCAAAAGGACAAGGAAACCTTTAAGGAATACGCTTAGAGATGGCGTGAAATTGCCACTCAGATTTCTCCACCTCTTGAGAAAAAAGAGATGACAAAGATTCTCTTAAAGACCTTGAGCTCATTTTACTATGACAGAATGGTCGCCAGTGCGCCCAGTGATTTCACCGAAATGGTAGGCATGGGAGTTCGTCTTGAGGAAGCCATTCGATAAGGACGTCTAGTTAAAGACACTGGGTCGACAAGCGGTACTAAGAAATACGGTAGTGCTCTCCCTAAGTAAAAAGAGCAAGATATTGGGAATATCTCTCTCGGAAAGCAAAGGCGTCGGTACCAACCAGTAGCAGTTGTAGCTCCTGCTATCAATCCCGCGCCTATGTATCAACCTCAGGTTGCGTAGAGCCAACCTAATCAATAGCAATTTCAGCAAAGCACACAACAGCCTCTTCAACAGGCTCGTCCTCTATACAACAACAACCGTACAATGCGGCCACCAGGATTTGATCCTATACCCGTATCGTACGCATAACTATTTCCGTTACTGCTGGTCAAAGGGCACTTCCAGACCAAGGCTCCTCTTACAGTACCGGAAAATCCGCCTTTTTGGTTTAAGGTGGATCAGACTTGCCCCTACCATTAAGGAGGGCCAGGGAATAACATAGAGAACTGTCTCAGTTTCAAATCTGATGTGCAAAGGCTTGTTAGGAGCGGAGTCTTATCTTTTAAAGATACGAATCCGGATGTTCTCACGAACTCGCTGCCTCAACACGAGAAAGCTGCAGTTAATTTGATAGAGGGAGAGTCTAGCGACAGCTATCAAATTCATGATGTACTCTTATTGAGGGCCAACTTGGTTAAGATGCATTGTAGACAGAGTGGATATGGCCATGTGCCACCTCATAATTATCACCAGTGTGATATTTGCTCTAAAAACAATCAAGGATGTTCTGTAGTGCAATCAGCTCTACAGGAACAGATGGATCTCGGATGGATCCAAGAGCACCGAGTTCGTGGAGTTAACATGGTTTATACGAATTCCAACGTTATTCAAAACCACGACATCCGTGCGATGAATGCCAACTTAGTGGCGGTGCACTCAAGGCAAAGCCAGTATCATAATCTGCCGCAGCATGAGTATAATTCCTATCTGACTTGCTCGGTAAACAAACAGGGATGCTCTTTTGAACAAGAGGCCCTCTAGCGTCAGATGAATCTTAGATGGATCCAAGACTACCATGATAGGAATCATTATCAAATCAACATGATTCAAATCTTCGATATTCGCTTGATGAATATCAGCCTGGTGGAGTGACACGCTACACAAGTCCAACTCGGTTTTCTCACTTCACATGATTATCAAAGTTGTAAAGCGGGTTGCGAAAATGATCAAGGATGTGCCCTTGTCCAGGAAACACTTCAGCACTTGTTGAACCGCTGGTGGCTTCCAATCTATATGGATGAAGACACCTAGCAAATTAGTATCACTAACGGGAATCCTACTAGATATCAAAGTCAGGATGTTCGGTCGATGGAAACAGACCTCGTCAGGTTACACTGTATTCAAAGCGGACGTGGCCAGGTGCCACTACACAACTATGGGCGGTGTGGAGTTTTCTCAGTGGATAATCAAGGATACTACCTCGTGCGAGCAGCCCTTCGAAGTCAGTTGGACCGCAAAGAGATTCAACCATGGTCAAGTTCTGGATCAGTCAATTACCTCGCTGATCAAATCAAGGACGTTGTCATAATCTCTGATCATCAAAGGGCTAGGGATGTTTGTGCCATCATCCCTCTACTTGACGAATCGAGAGTTCCTAACCAGGAACAAATCGAAATTACTTACGATGGTCAGAAAAATCAGAAGGTTCCCATAGTCTTCTATCTGCCGGGACTACTACCGTATGAATCAACTAAGGCTATCTCTTAAAAGTACGGTGCAACAACAGTCGAGAATGGAAAGGAAATTCTGTTACCCTCCGTCGTGAATATTGCAGACATCAGTCGAGTAACACGGAGCGGTCGAATCTTCAACAGAGGAGTTGGAGAACCTAACAGAGAAAAGGAACCTCGGATAGAAGTTCCCAATCCACCGGTCGGTCAATCCAGTAATCCCGACCTTTCAAAAAACAATTATGAGATGCTGAAGCTCATCCAAAGGAGTGAATACAACATTGTTGATCAACTATTGCAAACGCCTTCAAAGATCTCGGTATTATCACTGTTACTTAGTTCAAAAGCACACAGGGAGGCTCTACAGAAAGTCTTGGAGCAACCCTTTATGGAACAGGATGTAACAATCAGACAGTTCGACAGTATCGTCTCTAACATCACTTCCTGCAATAACTTGGGATTTAGTGATGAGGAATTACCTGAGGAAGGTCACCGTCATAACATGGCGCTCAACATTACAGTCATATGCCAAGATGATGCTTTAGCCAGCGTACTGGTAGACACAGGGTCAACCTTGAATGTTATGCCGAAGTCCACTTTGATTCAATTATAATTCAAAGGACCTCCGATGAGAACCAGTAAAGTCGTCGTCAAAGCGTTTGACGGATCCAGAAAAACGGTTATCGACGAAGTTGACCTTCCCATACCTATCGGTCCTCACACTTTCCAAGTCACTTTCGTGGTCATGGACATCCGTACAACATACAGTTGTTTAGTAGGAAGACCTTGGATACATCAAGCTGGGGCGGTCACTTCAACCCTCCACCAAAAGCTAAAGTTCGTCCAGAATGACCAACTCGTCACAGTCTGTGGAGAACAGGCCTTGTTCGTAAGCAACTTATCATCATCCACTTATGTAGAACCGGAGGGGGTAATCGGAACCCAGTTCCAAACGCTTTCGCTAAAAATGACAATCAATCCGAAGGGGGAACTTCGATTTCCTCGTACAAAGATGCTATCAAAGCGGTCGAGAGTTCTAATACAACAGGATGGGGGCAGCTTGTCATTCCTACTGACAATAAAACAAAGAAGGGTCTTGGTTTTTCTACGACTTGTACCCAAACGGCTACCAACGATAAAAGTTGTTATCCCATTCATAATTTCTTCCATAGTGGAGGCTTCCTTCAACCAGTGACTCAAGAAGTGCATACCATCAATAAAGATGATTCATCCGATATGGAGGAAGAATACAAGTCCTATCTCAACGAGGACGGTTATATGTCTCAGGACGAAACACAGACTCCCTTTTGCTTTCCTACACAGAGTCCGAGATTTATACCAAGGTCAGACGTCGAAATGCTATACGGGGATTGTGATCCGGAAGGATGTTGTGCTCCGCCAAACTCATTAAAGGAGGACACTCTGATGAAATAAGACTTTGACCACAGCTATCATGGCCCAATGGATGGCCTGCCAATGTGGCAGCCTTACCCAGGAGACTTGGGGCAAGAAAATCAACCGAACAATGAAAATCAGCTGAGCATCATTGAAAAGAATACCTGTGTCCCCACCATGTCATGGGATCAACACCCTGGTTATCCTGAAAATACTCTGCACAACGATGAATTCGCAATGTTTGCAGGACTAGAATTCATTAACTATGTTTTTCCCGAGGTCAACGTCATCGAGAGGGATGACTCCTCCCGTTCCAAAGAAGTGTGGGACACCTTGGGACAATCGAGTGGAAAGTACGACTACCTGGTCAAGTACACCGCTCCCGAAAGCTCTCGTATCAGGCTCAAAGACATCCAGTCAACTGGATGGGGAGATATAGCTGAGAGTACAAATGCTATGCAAAATACAACTAAGGAGTCCTCCTACGACAACTCTGCCTGGGAGACAGATTCCAATGATCCTGCTCCGCCAGAAATCAGCGTAATTTCTGAAGACAAATCAAGGAAGGTACCAGACTTTGTGATTCACCGAGGAGTTCACCGCCAATGGGTTGCTGTCGATGTTCCGAAGATTGTTCATAAGTCAAAGTAATTGCCATCTTTACTTTAACCTTTCACCCTGCCCAGGTGAAACGGATGTTTTGATAGGGCTTACTTTCTGTAAATTTCCCTCTTTGCTTCGCCCAAAGCGGCAGAGTTTTGTTTTATAGGGCTGTAGTTTCAAGAATCGACTTGTTCATTAATAAAATAACGTCGTTCTGTAATTTCCGCTGTTTTCTCCTTTTGCTTTTCTTAGAAAATGGTAATCCTAAAAAAACAAATAATATAAACAAGCAGTAATCAAAAAAAACACTGCACACACTCTTGCATTCTCTCTATCTCTTCTAAAACAAATCATCACGTCATGCATATTGCTTGTTTTAAACCCCGTTGAAACGTATGATCCGATGCCTTCTCCCGACTTTGAATTCCCGGTATTTGAGGCTGAAGAAGAAGTTGACGATGAAATTCTAGAGGAGATCTCCCGACTACTCAGACAAGAGGAAAGGTCCATTGAACCTCACAAAGAGCCGTCAGAAACAGTCAACCTAGGTTCGGAAAAAGAGAGAAAAGAAATCAGGATTGAGGCATTACTCAGTCCAGCTGCCAAAGAGAGCCTGACAAAGCTTCTCAAAGAATTTCCCGATGTGTTTGCTTGGTCCTATCAGGATATGCCAGGGTTGGATACCCGCATCGTGGAACATCATCTACCGCTAAAATTGGAATGTCCTCCAGTAAAACAAAGGTTAAGAAGAACTCACCCGGACATGGCCATCAGAATCAAAGAGGAGGTACAAAAACAGATTGACGCAGGTTTCCTCGCTACATCAGAATATCCTCAATGGTTAGCCAACATCGTACTCATTCCGAAAAAAGATGGAAAGGTCAGAATGTGTGTCGATTACAGAGATCTAAACAAGGCAAGTCCAAAGGACGACTTTCCTTTACCACACATTGACATGCTGGTAGACAGTACGGCAAAGTTCAAAGTTTTCTCCTTCATGGATGGATTCTCGGGCTATAACCAGATTAAAATGGCGCCGAACGACATGGAGAAAACTTCCTTCATTACCCCATGGGGTACTTTTTGTTACAAGGTGATGTCGTTCGGTTTGAAGAACGCCGGGGCAACCTATCAAAGGGCCATGACTACTCTGTTTCATGACATGATACACAAAGAAATCGAGGTATATGTTGATGATATGATTGCAAAATCTAAAACAGAAGAGGAGCATGTAACCCACCTGTCAAAGTTATTCGAGCGGTTGAGAAAGTACAAACTCCGCTTGAATCCCAGTAAATGCACCTTCGGTGTCCGTTCAGGGAAACTTTTAGGGTTCATCGTCAGCAAGAAAGGAATTGAGGTTGATCCTGACAAGGTCAAGGCCATTCGAGAAATGCCTTCTCCGAAAATTGAAAAACAAGTCAAAGGGTTCCTGGGACGTTTGAACTACATCTCCAGATTCATATTCCTCATGACCGCGACATGTGCGCCAATTTTCAAATTACTTAAAAAGAACCAGGACTGCGTTTGGACAAAAGACTGCCAAACCGCCTACGACAGTATTAAGGAATACCAGTTGAACCCGTCGATTCTATCACCTCCAGTGGAAGGAAGACCACTGATCATCTACCTCACAGTCCTAGAGGACTCAATGGGTTGTGTACTTGGTCAACAAGACGAAACCAAAAGGAAAGAGTCTGCCATTTACTATCTAAGCAAGAAATTCACCGACTGCGAGACTCGGTACACTATGCTTGAGAAAACTTGCTGTGCTTTGGCTTGGGCAGCCAAACGTCTTCACCAGTACGTGATTCGTCACACTACTTGGTTAATCTCCGAAATGGATCCAATCAAGTATGTGTTTGAAAAGCCTTCTCTCACGGGAAGGATTGCCTGTTGGCAGATGTTGTTATCAGAATATGATATCGAGTACCACGCTCAAAAAGTCGTTAAAGGAAGTATTTTATCCGATCCTTTGGCTCATCAACCGATTGACGATCAAGAATCGATCGGGTTTGACTTCCCAGACGAAGATGTCATGTATCTAAAGATGAAAGATTGCGATTAACCGCTACCCAGTGAAGGGCCAGAATCAGGTTCCCAATGGGGACTAATATTTGACGGAGCTGTCAATCATTATGGAAACGGAATTAGGGCAATCATCATAACCCCTCAGGGTACCCACATTCATTTCACTTCCAGACTTACCTTCAAATGTACGAACAACGAGGCCAAATACGAAGCTTGTATCATGGGTCTCAAAGAAGCGATCGACTTAAGGATCAAGAACTTGGATGCATATGGCGACTCAGCTCTGGTCATCAATCAGATCAAAGGAGATTGGAACACATACCAATCAGGATTGACTCCTTACAAATATTATGCAAGAAGATTGTTACCTTTCTTCAACAGAATCGAGTTTCATCACATCCCTCGTGAAGAGAATCACATGGCTGATGCACTTGCCACTCTCTCTTCCATGATTAGCGTGGGTCAATGGAATGACCTACCTAAGATCGACATAATGCGCCTTGAACGGCCCGCTTACATCTTCACGATCGAAGCAGTCATAGACGACAAACCTTGGTATCACGATTTCAAATGCTTCCTTCAGAAACAAGAGTACCCACCTGGGGCACTAAGGAAGGACCGAAAAACCCTCAGAAGACTAGCAAGCAGCTTCTTTCTGAGCGGCGATACACTCTATAAGAGGAACTTTGACATGGTCTTGCTCCGATGTGTAGACAGACCAGAAGCAGACATGCTGATAAAAGAAATTCATGAAGGATCCTTTGGAACTCATGCCAACGGACACACGATGGCGAGAAAAATTCAAAGAGCAGGGTACTACTGGTTGACCATGGAATCCGACTTCTACAAGTACATGAGGAAGAATCATAAGTGTCAGATATACTCCGACAAGATTCATGTAGCGCCGACGCATCTCAAATCTCTTTCTTCCCCATGGCCTTTTTCCATATGGGGAATCGACATGATTGGCATGATCGAACCCAAGGCTTCGAACGGACATCGGTTCATCCTGGTAGCCATTGAACACTTCACCAAGTGGGTCGAAGCAGCGTTATATGCCAATCTCATCTGCCGTTATGGTGTTCCGAGCCAAATCATTACGGATAATGGATCTAACTTGAACAATAAGATGATGAAGGAATTGTGCACAGAGTTCAAGATTGAACACCATAACTCATCTCCCTACCGACCCAAGTTTAACGGAGCGGTAGAAGCGGCTAACAAGAACATCAAGAAGATTGTTCAAAAGATGGTTGTAACCTATAAAGACTGGCATGAAATGCTACCCTTTGTTCTTCATGGTTATCTCGCATTTGTACGCACTTTAACAGGGGCAACCCCTTTCTCTCTAGTATATGGCATGGAAGCAGTGCTCCCCATAGAAGTAGAGATCCCATCAATTCGGGTATTGATGGAGGCTAAGCTAACAGAAGCTGAATGGTGTCAAAGTCGACATGACGAATAGAATCAGATCGAAGAGAGGCGAATAACGGCTCTATACCACGGTCAGTTGTATCAATAGAGAATGAAGAAGGCGTTTGACAAAAAGGTCCAACCTCGCGTCTTCAGGAAATGAGACCTTGTGCTAAAAAAGATACAATCATTCCTTACTGATTCTCGGGGCAAGTGGACTCCGAATTATGACGGCCCCTATGTGGTCAAGAAAGCTTTCTCAGGCGGCGCCTTGAGACTCGCAACCATGGACGGAGAGGAATTTGCCTACCCCACGAATGTTGATGTAGTCAAGAAATACTTCGCCTAAACTAAACTAACAAAAAATGTCTCGGTGGATAGAAAACCCGAAAGGGCGGTCCAGGAAAAAGTTATAGACATAATAAAAAATCATCCCGATGGATTGGAAATCTCAAAGTACAATCCAGGCAAAAATTAGGGATAATGGCAAGTAACTATGTTCGACAGAGGCAAGTCCCTCCACAACAGTTACGTCATCCATCAGGAAAACTCCAGTCAAAGTCATTTTTGACAAAAGCTCAGAATGTCCGGACTTCAAAGTTGGTAGAAGGATATTGGTCGTTATGTTTCGATGTAGCCCTTTTCCCTGTAAATTACCATTTTATAATTTTCTAAATACTCTATGGAATCACGCGTTTGGCTGATTTCCATCCTATCAATAAAATTTGAGCCCTTGTGCTTTTGGTTACAATTCTTATTTGTTTTAGCTTTATAGAACAACGTTTTTAACATGATCAACGATTCTTGAAACGAAACAAAAATGAATTTACTTGTAAAACTTTTTCTGCTTTTAAAATAAAGATGGCAATTTCTTTTGACTGTTGAACATCGAAAGAACATCGATTGCTTCTCTAGAGGTGATTGAGCTTCAAAGTGCAGAATCAAAGTACCCCTTCTAAACCAGTGCACCTGAATGAAGGATCAGCTGTATCAGATGTGGTTCTCCCATCTGATATCCCCGGCAGAGTTCTTACCTCCTAAGCCCGACCAACGGTTGTTCCCCACATGGACTATCTCTTCTAAGTAAGGTAGAATTGCTATCTTTAACGAATGGTACTTCTTCGTCCCCAGCAGTGGCCGAGTATCCAGTCGTGTTCATCTGTGAGTCTGTATGTCGCGTCAGTTTTGTCAGCATAAACATACATACATCATGCATTATTGATTTACATTCGCATTCATATTGCATCACTATCACTTTAGTCGGTCTTATCCCATAGTGATAAAAGTCTTCACAATCGAGTTGTCGGTTCTTTCCTTGTCAGGAAACGTCGTGTTTGAACAACCACTTCTCCACTTTGCTGTTAAATTAAAGTTGGTTCCTTGACCACTTTGATAACTTGAACCTCTGAAGAACAAGAGAACCTTCATCCAACGTCACTCTTCGCCATTGAAGACGATGTCTTCGCTTTCCCGGATTAAGGAAAATACCTAGAGAAAGCCTCTTAATCAGAAATTCGACAATATGGTAGTTTTTCTCCGAAAAAGCTGCTGACGGAAAGGTCATCGGCACCTCAAAAATTGGATCATATCAAATGGCATTTCTCCGAGAAGATCTCCGAGGAAAGTATGATGTAATATCCCCAAGTGACAGCAGTCTCTTAAGAGACTTGCTTTCCCCAGTAGAGTCGACAAATGGCGTCTCCAAACAGAGAAGTTTGTGCCTCTCTACAATCAAAACTTTTTCCGTCAAATGGCATCTCCCCAGGAAAATTCGGCGAGAAGTTTGAGGGAAACCGCTACGCATAGCATCCCTTGTCAATAAAGTTTATTGACAAAAGAAACTAAGACCAGTTCCTTGGTAGGAAACCAAGAACGAGGGGAAGTTCATATTAGAAACTGAGACCAGTTCCTTGGTAGGAAACCAGGATCGAGGGGAAGTTCATTTCAAAAGAAAACTGAGACCAGTTCCTTGGCTGAAGACCAGGATCGAGGGGAAGTTCATTTCAAAAGAAAACTGAAGACCAGTTCTATTGTATCTTTTCACAAATAAGCTCATATCGTCACCGGAATCTTCATCTTTGTCGTTTTTGGCTTCATCATCACTTAGCTCTTGATGTGTGGACTTTGAACAAGAAGCCTTAAGAGCTATCGACTTCTTCTCTGTATCTTTTACCTTCTCTTTCTTTATGCTCTTCTCATGTTTATCCAAGCTAATGAGCATTTGCTCATGCTCATCGAGTTTACCGAAGAGTGTTGTGAGGTCTAGAGTAGCAAGATTATTGGCCTCCTTGATAGCGGTAACCTTCGGTTGCCATTCCCTGCTAAGACACCTCCGAATTTTATTAGTAGAAACCTCATTAAGAATTGGTTTACCAAGAACATGCAATTTGTTGATGATGTGAGTGAATCGTTTTTGCATATCCGCAATGGTTTCCCCTTGCTTCATGTAAAACAAATCAAACTCTTGCGTTAGTGTATTGATACGAGCCAATTTAACATCATTAGTGCCTTCGTGGGCTACTTGTAAGGCATCCCACATAGCTTTGGCTGTTTCGCAATGGGAGACTCGATAATATTCGTCAACTCCCAAAGAGGAAATGATCATATTACGAGCCTTCCAATCGTAACTGTACTTTTTCTCGTCCTCCTCAGTCCATTGGTCTTCGGGTTTAGGAACAAAAACGCCTTCCACGTTAGTAATAGTGATTTCCATGGGACCGTTTAAAATAACGTTCCAAACCTTCCGATCTAAGGAGTTAATATGAACACGCATACAATCCTTCCAATAGCTGTAGTTTTCACCTGTAAAAACTGGAGCTCTATTATAAGCCCCCTTAGGTTCGTTCGCCATGATCCAAGAAGTTCTACCGAAGCACCAGAATAAATCGGAGCTCGTGATACCACTTGTTAGACGATGGCTATGGATCTAGAAGGGGGGTTGAATAGATCCCTTGAGTTTTACACGCAAATGGACTACAAAATTCTGTTTTAAAAAATTTGTTTAACGGAAGCTACCGCTGGATAGAAACGTCTACAACGAACCTTCTACCGAAAGGATTGGATATGCACGAATATATTGTGGATGAGAACGAAAGAGAAAAATTCAGTTCTGAATATAACACTTATAAACGCAGACAACAAATTATCACTTGCTTGATGTTTATACCGATCCAATGAGGTTAATTGATAAACAATTTAAAGCATTGTGTTTGAATTTTGCTTGAAAAACAAATTATCAAACACGTAGTGTGCGTAAACACACTATGTGCAGAATTTCTATGGAGAATACTGTGCAGCTGCTCCAAAACACAATTCAATGAATTGTATTGATTTAACAAAAACAGTTTAACAACATACAATTATTCTATGACAGAAATTACGATAGTTTGCAACGTCACAAAATCGAACACTACTGAAATGTAAAAGAGTTAAGAGAAAGAGAGAGAACACCCGAGATTTGATTAGGTAGTTCGCCAATCGTCCCCGCTTTGGGTACGTCTGCCCCCAATTCCACAACAGGAATTGAGATATATATATATGTAGTTGTTGCAATGTTTATTACAAGAGAAAACTGTGAACATTCAAAACCCGAACGTCTTCGATCTTTGATGCAGAATTTTCTCTTCCCTTGATTCAAGATGAATCAAGTGCTCCGAATATGGATGATTCAATTACCGTCCCACGCTACTAAACCGAAAGAAAACGCCGTTCTTCAGTTACCTTCACTCGGTCAATTGAAATCTTCCAAGAATTCGAACCCAAACCTTCTTCTACGATCCTCTGATTACAGGTACTAAACCGAAACAGTTGCGCCAATTTTCGGTTACCTTCGCCCAGCTGAATCCCTGTAGAAAGAACAGTTTGTACAAAACCCCCAAAATCTCCTCGATTCTTGGAGGACAAACCCAACTGGTTTGATTCAAGAAACACCTGCCAATCTCTCAACCCAGAAGATGAAGATCACACTTCCTAAATTCTGAACGTTATCACTTCGATCAATGGGCGACACAAACAAAAATGATTATGTGTGATTGTTTGTTTACACAATGAAGAAGATGAAGATGAAGAGAGAATTGACATATATTTTTCACGTTTCTTGTTCTATATGAAAAATGAAGACCCAAAACTATTTATATGAAAAAAATATGACCAAAAGATATAACAGGAAATAACATAAACGAATTTGAGTGAAAAAGCACAAAATGCAGTGTCATGCGTCGACCTCTGGAGTCTATGCGCCGACACATAGGAAAGCAATTTTGGGTTCTCAGGTTTATGCGCTTACCCGTGAGTTCTGGGGGGTCAGCGCATGATTCTTGAGGTCGGTGCATAATATTTGAGGTCAGCGCATGAAGGCCAATTTTTTGAGAAATTTTAATTTTTGAATTATTTTTACCAGACCAAGGACAAACACACATGCTAGACCCTATTAAATCACTTGTGGACATTTATTTTTGAGGAGAATAGGATCCTATGCATCTAGACACATGACCAACAACGATGAGATGTTGTATGCCCGACACGTGAAATGATACCGCTCAAATTATAATCTAATGCATTTGTTGACATCATTAAAACAAGATGGCTAGAAGGATATCCCTCACAGTTCATAACTTGCATTGCACTAAAGTCTAGGGCACAGGGACGAATACTTAACGAATCGTCCCAAGACAGGACGCCCTCTAAGTACTCTAGAAAGATGAGAGGAAGCCCCTCATTTCTCATTCCCCACGCTTAAGGCTCGTGCGCAATACACTTTATCTTTATTAAGTGTTTTCAAGAAGTTTTGAGATGAGAAGAGAGAAGACACAAAGGAAACTCTAAAAGGAAACTAAGGGTCCTAATGTTATTATGCATGGGTAACCTATGGTTAGTGAGGCTTAGGAGAAACGACTACCTAAAACCTAATGTTAATCCTACTCCAATCTTAATCAAAAATTAAGTTGGACTAGGTAGCTCTAAAGGGAGAGAATCCAAGACTTAAACAAGTCTTGAGATCCATGGGAGGAAGAGAGTGAAAGAGAAGCAATGAGAAAGAGAAGGATAAGATGAGATACAATAAATGGTAGCAAGCACATCACATCATAAATGTCCAACTCAAACCATAAAAAATGTTTCAAAGATCAATGCAAAACAATTCAAGTAAGCATGCAAAGATAAACATGAAAAAAAGACAAGCATACTTGTATGGAATGCACAATTAAGCATACATGGACTTCATATCAAAATGAAATGAGAAAGATAAGATGAAGATGAGTGCAAGTCAGAACCAAAATCATATTATCATCAACAATTCTCATGTACAAAAGGAAATCAAAGCAAGAAACATTATGCACCAAAGAAAGCTACCAAAAAGAGGACAAAGTTCCAACACTTAAGCATACTCAAACATGATTCAAACATGATCCATAAATGGCAAATTTGGTCACAAGGGACCTCAACCAAGGGTAAACATCATATCAAATGCACATACAAAGAATCAAGAAGAAAATCAAGCAAATAGGCATGGCAAGTCAACTTGTGTAAAGAGGTGTCAAGATATAGTCATGCATAAGTCATTTAAGCACAAATAAACAAACATATATCAAATAAGATTCAAAAATTGTGAAATTAAAACTAAAATGACCTAAGTCAGAGACTAACAACATGTCAAAAGATCACACCAAAATTCAAAGTTTAAGTACCTCAAACAATTAAGCAAAGATCACATAGGAACCATAAACCAATATGCAAAGGAGAAGGACTAAAATGCAATATGAAATGATTTTAAAAATATGAGAAAAATGTTTTTAAGGACCTCAAGATCTCCTCTGAAAAATTCAAAAAGAATGAGATGCAAATCATGTATAGATGATGAGACCAAAAATCAACAAGGAAGGGTGTGCATATATGAAACAATCCAAAAAGAAATTAATTAAACAATTAATTCAGATGCACAAAATAAAATAAAAATGGAAAATAAAATTTTCCAAAATTTTATAAAAACCTAAACATGCTTCATGAATTTTTTGGTAATATTTGGATGCATTAATCTAATTTTAAAAATTAAAATGCAAAACAAAACAATTAAATGAAATGAAAAAATGAATAAAAGAAACCCAGGGGGTGCAACAAGCAATAAAATCACGTTTAAAAAAATGGAATGGGCTCAAGGAGGGGTGCAGATAGCCAGCCCAGTCCACAACAAAAAAATCAGTGCAGCCAAACAAAAATAATGGACCCAGTCAAACATCTTGACTTCATACAAACCCTTGGATCAATCTCACGCGTAACAACAAGTCAACAAATCATACATCACGCCAGATGAAGGGCTCAGATTCCGCATACATGATAAATAACATGGGGAGACACACAATCAACATGATCTGATTTAAATAGAAAACACGTGAGAGGCACATGTCAATTTTAATGCGCTGGCATGTTAACAACCACCAGATTCATCCAACGCATATAAATCAGTCAAACAATAAAAAAAATATTCAAGATGAGTGATCCAGATCTGTGGTACATGGTAATAATCGTGGAATAGCACACACACACATTAAAATCAAAACGTGAAAATTAAATGAGGTGGCTGAACGTGGACCATCAGATCTGGACCACCAACGGTCCAGATTTCATCTTCTCCAATGAAACCTCCACCGGCCTGAACATTACCAGACGCCGGAGCCCTAGCTCCGGTCGTTTTCTCCGGTGACCTGTAGATCAAAAATCTCCAGAAATTGCAAACAAGTATACTATCTTGACCAAAATTCAACAAGGATCTCATATATGCAATTATTTTTCACAAACAACCAACACACAAGCCAAATCGAACAGAATAAGTTTGGATCTAAAAACTTAAATCTCAAAATTCAAACAATCCACACGTCCAAACTCAAAACTAAATAGATCAGCATCATCAGTGAACATCATAGATCATTTTGTAAGCAAGAAAAACAAGTTACATGATCATGAAAAGTATGCTAACCTGAAAACAGTAGAGCTCAAAATACACTAAGAACTCCTTCCAAAAGCTGCAGATCTTCCTCTTTTGAGCTCTATTTGCAAAATAAATGCAAATAGAGGCTTGAAATTGGCTGGATATAAGGTTTTGAACTTGAACAACTTGAACACAAACTTGATGAAATCCTCACTCTAAACTCAAACCAATGGTAGATTCTTGTTCCTCTCACCACACTGATCAATAATGTGCAAAGAAACTTCAAAAACTCTCAAGAGAAGAGAGATTCAAAGAGAGAACAGTTTGGAGGTGAAAATGGGTTCTGAGCAAATGAGGGTGCATAACCTAGCTTTGTGCGTGTGAGTAAGCTTATATACTCTCCATTAGACCTCTCATCATGATTAGCAATTGATTAAACCCCTGATTAGTGAGTTTTGAGTGGTTTTGCAATTTTGAAATTTGTGTTCAATCCCTTAATCCACACGTGCCTTGGTCATGACACAAGCATGATTCACTCACCTTTCACTTGCTGATCACAATGGAATTGAAATTGCGCCTTGTGGTTGATTGGTTTGTGAGTTTTAATCCATCTTGCCAAAATGCATTTTGTAAAATAAGTGAGAAACATGGCACGTATCCAATTGGTTCAAAGGTCAAAAATGATCCTCATGGAGTGTACTTGGATGTTGTAATGTGACTTGAATCATTAGAGGTCATTACAAGTCATTTTGAACCAAAATACCAAAGGTGGAAAAAATGAACCATGTGAAAACCTTAAAAACCAACCTTGAGTCTTTTGATCATAACTTGAGTTTCACAAATGATATGGAGACAAACTAGTACTTTTTGGAAAGGGGAGAGAATGATCTTCAACTTTCATGTTTGAGTAAAATTCATTTGAAGCTTCTTTGATGATGAAAAGTCAAGTTGAATGTAGTGTAAAAACTTGCCAAAAATGGAAAATTCTCATTATAGGTCATTTTCCAAATTTAGTAACTTTTGTACAAACCCTTGATTCTTGGTAAATGGTATGAAACTTGACCCTTGAAGACCATATGAGGGCATAAGACCTTAAAAAACATGAAGAGGACCTCAAAATTCCATGGTTGACTTTCCTCCTTACAGTTGACTTTTGCTTACTTCACAAGTAACTGATCCACTGAACATCTTCCACAATGAACCACTAGCCAAGCCTTCCTCTATGAGCACTTGTGAGCATATGAAACCCATGAGAGCATGCTTGAATCCACAAAGTTCAACAAGAACCCCTTTTGAAACCAAAACCCTAATCTGGTCCCTCTGGTTAGGAGGGAAAAATTCACTTGAAATCCTTTGCCATTCTTGACCTTATGAAGATATGATGAACTCCTCAAACCACCTTGAGGCTTGAGACTCCTTTGAGATGAACCAAGTACCTTGATCCTATGTTAAGAACCAATGCTATGCACAAATGCCAATGCAAGAAATGCAAAGAAACATAAACCAGTTAGCTAAAAGTAAGAGGGCAAATTTTGGGGTGTTACACCTCCTAGAGGTATAGGAACAGAAATTAGTCATCTTAATAGAACAGTATTTCAAAGAGTCTAGATCTCACTACTGCTGTTTCTTAAGCATAGTACAAAAGATAAAACCCGTAGACTCGGACAGTCTAAAGCTCCTTTGGATTCCCCGTTTCCCTAGAGAACAGGAAATAATCACAACCCTCAGATCAAGTCCATGAGTGCAACATTACTCATATAAGAACTGATTTTCTCTTTTAACCAATATACTGGACCTGTCACTCAACTGAAACAGTTACCCTAGCCTCTTCTTGGGCTTAGTACAATGATTCTCCCCAAGTGGAGCTAACCTTTTAACACTCTCTTGTTGAGTATAAAAGACTCTCTTGTTGAGTCACACTCTTTAGCCTCCATCTCGGGCTTCGTACGAGATATAAAATCACTCTCTTGTTGAGTATAAAAGACTCTCTTGTTGAGTCAAACTCTTTAGCCTCCATCTCGGGCTTCGTACGAGATACGAAAACACTCTCTTATTGAGTATAAAAGACTCTCTTGTTGAGTCAAATACCTTTCAGCCTCCATCTCGGGCTTCGTACGAGATACAAAAACACTCTCTTGTTGAGTATAAAAGACTCTCTTGTTGAGTCAAACATCTTTAGCCTCCGTCTCGGGCTTCATACAAGACACCAAATCACTCTCTTGTTGAGTATAAAAGACTCTCTTGTTGAGTCAAACAACTTTTAGCTTCCGTCTTGGGCTTCGTACAAGACACACAAAAAGACTCTCTTGTCGAATGGAACCCCTTTAGCCTCAATGTTGGGCTTTGTACAAGACAGAAAGAACATTTTCCTCAGAAAAGTCAGCCTTTTAGCCTCCTCTTAGGCTTTGTATAAGGAAACCTCAGTTGAGACAATCAACCTTTTAGCATCAAAGCTGTGCCTCGCCACAGTATACAAACATCAACAACTCCTTTCCACCCCAGCTAATTGCTGTAAGCGGCAAGCCTCTGGATTATTTACATCCACGCCACTGTCCCTCTTTTAGCATGAGAAATTCCTAAGGAAAGATGGCATTGCTCTAAACTGAGTTAAAGTCTTCCCCTTCAGGTTAAAAAACCCATATAAAGGAAATTATGGCATTGCTGGATTCACATATCCCCAGTTAAAGTAATTCTCCTTTATAATCAGTCACCCAACTGTTGTAACAAACAGATCCCCTCTTTAGAGATGACAAATTCTCTCTAAAGTCAAAACCCTTTAGCTTCATATCTTGGGCTTTAATCAAGATACAAATAGACCCTTCAGCTTCATATCTTGGGCTTTGAACAAGATACAACCAGATCACTTTTAGCTTCATGTCTTGGGCTTTGAACAAGACACCAAAACGCCATTTCCTCCCATAGAATAGGAGGAACTATGATCACTCTGATTTCCCTGTTTTGGTAAACGGGAATACGTAGGCATAAGATTGAAAGAAAAATCTTAGCGAGCACACTAATCAAAAAACCAAAGTCTCTTACCTCTATCCAATCTAGAACAGTATCCTAACAAATTCCCCATGAACAACCCCGATATTTCATTTCGAAAAAAAAAAGTAGAGAGAGGCCCCACATCCACTGGCATCTGTAAAACAACAGTTTTGACTGTTTAACCTCAGTTTGCAAGCAGGGTTAATTGGAGACATCTATTTCCCTTCCTTCGTCAGCTTAAATAGGATAAAAAATGAATCGACCTGTAGTCCCCCAAGAGCGACAGTGCTTAAGAACCATGTCCAAAATCGCTCGCTACACTGTTGAAGTGCGGACAGGCGTACGATAACTGTGAAGAGAAAAGGGTAGCATCTTGTGCCAGTCTTTGTAGGTTACAACCATCTTTTGAATGATCTTCTTGATATTCTTGTTAGCCGCTTCTACCGCTCTGTTCATCTTAGGTCGGTAGGGAGATGAATTATGGTGTTCGATTTTGAACTCAGCACACAACTCCTTCATCATCTTATTATTCAAGTTGGATCCATTGTCAGTAATGATCTGGTTTGGAATATCGTAATGGCAGATGATATTGTTTTTTATAAATCGGACCACCACTTGTTGGGTTACATTTGCGTATGACGCTGCTTCGACCCACTTGGTGAAGTAATCAATGGCTACTAGGATGAACCGATGTCCGTTCGAAGCCTTGGGTTCAATCATGCCAATCATGTCAATGCCCCATATAGAAAAAGGCCATGGGGAAGAAAGAACTTTGAGATGCGTTGGCGGTACATGGATTTTGTCTGAGTATATCTGACACTTGTGACAACTCCTCATGTACTTGTAGCAATCGGATTCCATTGTCAACCAATAGTATCCTGCTCTTAGAATTTTTCTCGCAATTGTGTGTCCATTGGCATGAGTACCAAAGGATCCTTAGTGGATTTCTTTTATCAGCATGTTTGTTTCTGGTCTGTCTACACATCGAAGCAAGACCATGTCAAAGTTTCATTTATAGAGTGTATATCCGCTCAGGAAGAAGCTGCCTGCTAGCCTTCTGAGGGTCTTTATGTCCTTTCTGGATGCCCTAGGTGGGTACTCCTGTTTTTGAAGGAAGCATTTGATATCGTGATACCAAGGTTTGTCGTCTATGACAGCTTCAATTACGAAGATGTAAGCAGGCTGCTCAAGCCGCATTATGTCAATCTTAGGTATGTCATTCCATTGACTTACACTAATCATGGAAGAGAGAGTGGCCAATGCATCAGCATGTGATTCTCTTCACGAGGGATGTGATGAAACTCAATTCTGTTGAAGAATGGTAACAACCTCCTCACGTAATCTTTGTAAGGAATCAGTCCTGATTGGTATGTGTTCCAATTTCCTTTGATCTGATTGATAACCAGGGCTGATTTGCCATATACATCCAAGTTCTTGATCCTTAAGTCAATCGCTTCTTCGAGACCCATGATACAAGCTTCGTATTCGGCCTCGTTGTTTGTACACTTGAATGTTAGTCGGGCGGTGAAAGGAATGTGGGTACCCTGAGGTGTTACGATGGTTGCCCCAATTATGTTTTCGTAATGATTGACAGCTCCATCCAAGATTAGTCCCCATTGGGAACCTGGTTCTGGCCCTTCACTGGGTAGTGGTTTATCGCAATCTTTCATTTTCAAATACATGACATCTTCGCCTGGGAAGTCAAATCCGACTGATTCCTGATCGTCAATCGGTTGATGAGCCAAATGATCGGCTAAAATACTTCCTTTGATGGCTTTCTAAGCATGGTACTCAATGTCGTATTCTGATAGCAACATCTGCTGACGGGTTATCCTTCCCGTGAGAGCAGGGTTTTCAAAAACATACTTGATTGGATCCATTTTGGAGATTAACCAAGTAGTGTGATGAATCATATACTGGCGAAGACGTTTGGCTGCCCAAGCCAAAGCACATCAATTTTTCTCAAGCATGGTGTACCGAGTCTCGCAGTGGGTGAATTTCTTGCTCAGATAGTAGCTGGCGGACTTTTTTCTTTTTGTTTCATCCTGTTGACCAACTACACAGCCCATTGAGTCTTCCAAGATTGTTAAATAGATGATCAGCGGTCTTCCCTCCACTGGAGGTGACAGGATAGGTGGGTTCAACAGATACTCTTTGATACTGTCGAAGGCAGTTTGGCAGTCTTCTGTCCAAACGCAGTCCTGATTCTTTTTTAGTAATTTGAAGATCGGCGCACATGTCGCGGTCATGAGGAATATAAATCTGGAAATGTAATTCAAACGTCCCAGGAATCCACTGACTTGTTTTTCAATCTTTGGAGAAGGCATTTCTTGAATGGCCTTGACCTTGTCAGGATCAACCTCAATTCCTTTCTGGCTGGCAATGAACCCAAAATTTTTCCTGAGCGGACACCGAATGTGCATTTGTTGGGATTCAAGCAGAGTTTGTACTTTGTCAGACGTTCGAATAGCTTTGACAGGTGGGTCACATGCTCCTCTTCTGTCTTAGATTTGGCAATCATATCATCGACATACACTTCTATTTCTTTGTGTATCATGTCATGGAACAGAGTAGTCATGGTCCTTTCATAGGTCACCCTGACGTTCTTCAAACCGAACGGCATTACCTTGTAACAAAAAGTACCCCATGGGGTGATGAACGAAGTTTTCTCCATGTCTTTCGGAGCCATTTTTATCTGATTATAGCCCGAGAATCCATCCATGAAGGAGAATACTTTGAACTTTGCGGTACTGTGTACCAGCATGTCAATGTGTGGTAAGGGAAAGTCATCTTTGGACTTGCTTTGTGATGCGTTGTATTCGCAAGTGCACGAATCGCGTCAGAGTAATATAAAAAGTTATCGTATCCACAGAGACCAAATGTCGATCTAACGATTTCCGTTTGTTACAGTGCTTATCTAAGGCGGTTCAATTCAGGGTTTACTAATGCAGAGAAAAATAAATAAAAGTAAATGATGAGGTAATAAAATTCAGACAAAACAATAGGCTTGAATGTAATTCTCATAGCCGATAATATTTCTATATTCATCAACAGAACTACTTACGGGCAATATCTTCTATTTTAAGAAAAGAATTCAATTTAACAGGAACTGTCGCTTTCAAGTAGTCAGAACCAAGTTTACCCTCTAAACTAACCCCTTTATTGTCACTTATAAAAAGGCGCGCATTGCGTTAGAGTCATGGAAAACTTACTTTTAAGAAATGTAAATTCTAAACTAAACAGAAAAGTATTTTGACCTGAAATCTCTAAACTAAAGAGGTTCAAAATGAACCAGATTCTAATCCCACTAACGCGTCCAAAAATAGTTTTAAAATCTCTTTTCTAAAGTGTTAAAAATCCCTACTCAACTGAGCAAAGCACTTTCGCTGTATTTGATCAGTTGAGAACTAAACAAGTTCACAAATGGTTGGATGGCTTTCGATCTTACCCAACATTTCTTTTAAGTACAGAAAACTTGTGTTAAAGATTAAAACAGCCCTTAAGTATTTCTATTAACATATAGACGTATTACGGTGATTATGGTCTTTACATTCTTACCTATCTAAAACTTAACCAGCCATGGTAGTTATAACAGTCATATTAATTCTTATCATGTATGGAATTAAGTCTTTTAAAAAGTAAAGTTTTGAAAAGTAAGGCAAGACAATAAATAAACAAAATAAAGCAAGTGCAAGAAATAAATGGAAGTAAATGCGATTAAAATAAAACCTGCTCCAAAGCGGAGTCTTTAAATCTGATACAATGTACGGAAAATAAAATGCTGGCAGGATTACTTCTACCAAAGTGCTCCAACTTGATTACAGACACTCCAAGACTTGATTACAAACTCGATCACACACAGTGCAATAACTCCTCGATGTGAGAAGAGTACCGCTTTACAAGAGTGAAATTTATGCCTAGGATGAAGTAAACTAAGATTGGATGATCCCAAAATTTGAGTTTTGAGAGTATTTATAGGCAAAGTTGGCATGGTGCAAAGACAAAAGTGACCTTGGCTTGAAAAATGGGCGGGAACTCATTTTGCCTTGTCGCGCCCGCGACAGGCCTACCGCGCCCGCGACATGAAGAAAACGGCGAAGGCGAGTGCTGATCGTGGGAACGTGGCAGTTGAGTTGTGGAGATCATGGGACGCGTCGTCGCTTACCCTGGGGCGCCCGCGACAAGAGAAGCGACAAGAGTAAATTGCTGCCAAACTTGAATTCTTGCTCCTTTTGCATCCTTTTTCGTCTGGGACTTCGATTTTATTGAAAACCTGAAAACAAAGGAAAACATAACAATAACAAAGCATAAAAAATAAAAAAAAACTAATATGCATGTGAAATCAGAGTCGAAAATACAGTATAATTTAGTGTCATCAAATTCTCCCACACTTAGACCTTTGCTTGTCCTCAAGCAAAACATTTAAAGCTCATAGAAGAAAAATCAGTGTCGATCGATGATTTTTGGGCGAAAAGGGGTTCAAAGTTCGAGTCTGGATGCAGTGGTCGGTACTAACTGAGTGAACCAAGGGCATCGTGATGACACTAATCCGCAAATACGGACATAAACTTCGCTCCTATACTAATTAACCCATTATGTCCCACAATACTTAGGCCTTCCTTTTCCATCTCTTTTGAGTCCTTTTCATTCAAGCGCAATCACATTAAGCCTATTTTCCGCACATGCTTCATGGTAGAGTGACCTGTTAGTGATTCTAATCTTTTCATACCGGATTCCTGGCACAAGGAACTGTGTAAAATCCTTTTATTCCTCTCAAGTGCAGTTGTGGGGGATCGGATCGTAATCCGCCCTACCGAGTTCAGCGCCAGATACCTCTGAACCAACTCAAATGAGCAAGCTAAACATCTTATTACTTTTTTTTTTAATGCACTCAGATCAGTCAATTATATTCGTCGGTCTCCTACTTAGAACATGTTTAGGCCGGAGCTGATTGCTGAAATAAACTACTGAGGATGATTTTGAAATGGAATTAGGGCCATGGTACATGGGGTTTCAGGTGTGATTCTTATATTTACGAAGTTCATGGTGTAAGGACGATACTGATGTTTCGAAGGTTCTCCCAAGTCACCGCATCCTAACCCGAACCTGTCTTAAAGTCCAGAAAATTTTCAGAACAACACTTTTTTCTAGAAAAATTATATATATATATATATATATATATATATATATTTTTTTTTTTTTTTTTTTTTTGTGGTTAAAATATGTTGGAAAAAATGAAGGTGAACCAAAAAATATACTTATACTAATGACTCTTCAAACACATGCATTTTCTAAAACAGAAACAAAAGTAAATAACTGAAGGGAAATAAAAATAAACTACTAAAACGACGGAAATAAAAACGATAAAATCTCCTCCCACACTTAAATCAAACATTGTCCCCAATGTTTCGAAGTAAGCTAAGGAGAAAGGAACCTGGCAAAACTAGTGAGGACAGCTCCTGCAAAACTAATGGAAGAGAGCAGGTCTTTATGCCGTGCTTCTCTAGCCATATGGTCTCGCCACATCTCCTCCGTAATATAAAATCCGGGAGCATCTCCTGCAAAAGTGTTAGAAGAAGATGGTGCGGTGTGTGATTGTGTAGGGCGAGGGGGGACACACGCTCTCTATGGTCATACTCATCATCTGTGTCGGGCCCCTCATTGATATGGACATTAGGAGGAACTGGACCTAGAAAAGGTGGGGCAGTAAGGTCATAGATCCAGTTCCTCTCGAATCGTACATCTGTACGTCTACTGCACGGCATAACAATTGATTTGACAGCTACCCCGTGAATCATCAACTCATAACCACCAGCCCTCCTCGATCGGCACAATTTCATGTCTTTCAGAAATTTTAAATTAATTGTGCGAGGGGGCAGTGGTTCCAAAGTAGCTATCTCATCATTCAAATTTAGTGCCCGAGCAATAGACGTAATCAATCCGCCAAAAACTATCGGTCCACCCTTATTTACCGTTAAGCACATGTGGGTGATCATAAATGGAACCGGATTGATTCTTACATTTGTGAGGCATCCTCGCAAGAACAAAAGTTCTTTGCTATTAACTTTGTTTTGATTCTCCCGGCCAAAAATAGAGCATGCCAAAAGATATCTGAAAATTCTTATGGCCGGGTTATGAATGGTCGAGGCGAGTATTCCCTTAAAGGAATCAACAATAGTATCTGACAACCTGCGCCAAAAGGCGAATATCTCGACTGACCATTCAGCATCTGAAGGAGCCTCACAAATAGCACCCTCCCCATGAGGGAATCCCAATAGAACTGCTAGTTCATCGGTACTGAACTGATACTCAACAGCAAACAGTCTAAAATGCACGGTACCGACTGTGCTAGCAGTGTCGGGACGAACGGTATAAATCAATGAACTCAAAAACTCAATCGTCATCCTCTTATAGGTGGGTTCTTTTGTGGTGAAAACAGTGTCTAAACCTACAAAGTCTAACATATGGAAAACTCTATGATGAATCCCTAAAGCGTGCAAGCAAGTATCGTCGACATACCTCGTCGAGAGAATTTCTCGATCCTGAAGCTTTTGAAGTTGCCGCCTCTGCCTATTCCCGGATTGTCCTTCCCGAAGAATGACTCCATTAAACTCCATTGATGAAGATGGTGAAGAGGGTGGAAGAAAAGTGGTATGATAAAGGTTGGATTTTTTTGGGTTTTTGCTGATGGAAATTGAAATGGAAAGTTAATAGATGATTGGTGAATGCTAGAGATATGAATTTCAATGGGGTTTTATAGGGATTTTTCGGAGGGAAAAATGGGTTTGAAAAGGTTGGAGCTTCAAAAATGGTGGAAATGGAGGTTCTGTCCCGATTATACAAGGACGCTGCCGCGGACGCGACGAGAGCAAATCCGCTGATGGGCCTCAATTTGTCTTTTTGAATGGGCTTTTTGTCCTTCATTTGGTCTTCGGGGGTCTTTTTAGCATTCCATATGTCCTAAAAATGTAGTTTTGCACAAAATTTTCACAAGCATATATATTTTTTATAATAAATTTATTTTATATATTTTGTCAAAGAAAAAATAAAATAAAAGAAAATATTAGCATATAAACATAAAAAACTCAAACCTTAATATAAATCGGAAATATATCAAATGCAAATAGTAGGAAATATGTCTGGGTGATACTGGAAGTAAATTAATGCATAAGAAATATAGTAAATAATACGAAAATGGAAATCAAGATGTCTGGTCATCAGTCTGGTCATCTCCACGGAGTCTTGCTATCTCACGACGGAGCTCCGCCATGTCTTCATACAGCACATCGTACTCAGTAGCGTGGGTCAGCTCTGACACTTCCATCCCCAGGCGTAGGTCAGCAAGAGTCTGTCGGAGATCTGCTATCTCTTGGCGCATCATCGCCATCTGGGTCTGCATATCTGGAGTACCTAATGAATGATTATTTGACCATACTGTGGTCCTGTCAGGTGGTGGAGCTGGAACGTACTCTGGCTCTGGGCAGGGTCGTGGTGCGTCCACCGTCTCACCGTGTCCTTCTAAGGCATATGTCCAGTTTGCTGGGTCATGGACACTGGTCATAACAGGATCTGGCAAAGTGAAATGATGTATGGTCTCACCATCGATCAGGAGTCTGAACTGAGAGGGATTAAAGGAGTTCCTTCTCATCAGCCCCCTATCTAAACAAAAATCAATATCCATGGTGATATGGCTGTAGTAGGGAGTCAAATGAAATAGCTTTCGGCCAAGGCCTAGAGTAGCAGCAATCTCAGTCACATTACCTCCTACATGTATAGGTCCTCCTGCCCAGGTGGCAACACCACTAAAAGAGTACAGCATAAAGTTACCACAAGCTAAACGACGCGACTGATTCGTACAAAACATGAAAAATATGTCCTCCTCAGTAACGTGGTCATCAGCATCTGCTCTCCCAAAGAATGTATGGGCAATGATCATCTGAAAGTATCGGAGAGCTGGGTTATGGATAACCTGCGAAATGTGAGTATTAGGGTCAGGGCCTCCACCTCCAGAGATGTCACTCCAAAATTTCCCCACGTCTCTATTCATGAAGTAACCCATGGGCAGCTCAGGGATAGCGCCAACTCCAGTCTCAAATCCAAGAAGATCACCGAACTCAGTATGGGTGAACGAATACTCTGTGCCAAATAACCTGAAGCTGGTGTGGCCATCTGGTCCCAAGTACGGATCATAGGAGAAAGAGCTGAGGAACTCCAGAGTGAGGTTCCTATAGGTGGGATGCAAATCATCAGCGTACTGGTCGTATTTGAGCTGGTGGGTCAAGTATCGGACACTGGGCTCTATCCCCAAAGCTTCCATGCAATCACTGTCTGGGTAGCGAGTGGGTGCCATAGGTCTGAGTGAAAGCATCGCATAACGCTCTCTCTGGGCGTCGTCTCTAAAGGTCACGTGCATGTCGTCAACTGGCGGCATCCTGAAAGAAAAGGTTAGGAAAAACAGGCCCTGAAATCAAACACACCAAACAAGTTAGACATATATGTACAAACAAGCAAACAAACGTAAATCAAAATAAACGGAAAGAAAATAAATACGAAAAGGAAAAGAACCATGGGTTGCCTCCCATGCAGCGCTTGCTTAACGTCGTTAGCTCGACGAGTTCAAGTCATGTATCTGGTGCGAGGATAGGTGGGTCTGTTAACGTGAACCTGGAGTAGTATGCTGGAATGTCACCTCCTTCATAATGCTTAAGCCTTTGTCCATTTACAACGAACGGACTGCAAGATTTGTTCTTAATTTCCAATGCCCCGGATTTTAGGACTTTGGAAACTTCGAACGGGCCCGTCCATCTAGATCGAAGCTTACCTGGGAAAAGTCACAGTCTTGAATTGTATAGAAGAACAGGGTCACCTATGTTGAAGTCTTTCTTGACGATCTTCTTGTCATGCCATGCTTTGGTTCTCTCTTTATATATGATGGCATTTTCATAGGCTGATTGTCGGAGCTCTTCTAGCTTATGTATGTCTAAGATGCGTTTCTCACCAGCTGCTAGGTAATCAAAATTTAAGGTTCTGATGGACCAATATGCTTTGTGTTCCAATTCAAAGGGTAAGTGACATGATTTTCCGTAAACTAGTTGGTAAGGGGTTGTTCCAATGGGAGTCTTATAGGCTGTCCTGTAGGCCCACAGTGCTTCTGAAAGCTTCTGTGACCAATCCTTTCTGGATATCGAGACAGTTTTTTCTAAGATATGCTTGATCTCTCTATTGGATACTTCTACTTGCCCACTGGTTTGCGGGTGGTAAGGTGTGGCTACTCTATGTTTAACTCCATACTTCCTCAACAGTTTGTCAAAAATCCTAGATATAAAATGTGATCCTCCATCACTTATGACTAGTCTGGGAACTCCGAATCTAGGGAATATATTCTGCTTGAACATCTTAACCACTACTCGGGTGTCGTTTGTGGGTGCAGCTATAGCTTCAATCCATTTGGACACGTAATCGACAGCGACTAAAATATATTTGTTTCCTAAGGATGATGGAAAAGGTCCCATAAAGTTGATTCCCCAAACATCAAAAAGTTCTACTTCTTGAATGTTTCTTAATGGCATTTCATTTCTCCTCGAGATGTTTCCGGAGCGTTGACACGGGTCACACTTGGTTATATATGTATGAACATCACGCCATATAGTTGGCCAATAAAGACCAGCTTGTAAGATTTTAGTGTGAGTCTTAGATGTGCTTGCGTGTCCTCCGTAGGGTGCTGAGTGACAATGTTCTATGATATGGTGCACTTCTTCTTCTGGAACACACCGGCGAAAGATTCCGTCAGTGCCTCTCTTAAAAAGGAGTGGTTCATCCCAATAGAAATGTTTAACGTCAATGAAGAACTTCTTTTTCTGCTGATAGCTGAGGTCAGGAGGTATTATATCTGCAGCAAGATAGTTAACAAAATCTGCATACCAAGGTACATTATTTACCACTAAGGATTTTTCAGAATCTTCTAAGGTTTCTAAACTTACATCTCCAATGGCATCTAGCTTAGCGATTAACCTGTCATAAGCAAAGTCATCATCTATGGGTACTACATCAGGTTTCAAGAACTCAAGCCTGGAAAGGTGATCGGCAACTACATTCTCGGTGCCTTTCTTATCTCTGATATCAAGGTCAAATTCTTGCAATAAAAGTATCCACCGGAGTAACCTAGGTTTAGCATCCTTTTTATTCAAAAGGTATCGGATGGCGGCATGATCAGTGTAAACAATTATTTTGGCTCCCACCAAATAGGATCTAAATTTGTCTATGGCGAAAACTACGGCTAGGAGTTCTTTTTCTGTGGTTGCATAGTTTAGCTGAGCGGCATCTAGAGTTCTACTGGCGTAGTAAATCACATGTAACTTCTTATCAGATCTTTGCCCTAGCACTGCTCCTACAGCGTAATCACTAGCATCACACATGATTTCAAAAGGTTTTGTCCAATCTGGTGGTTGCATAATGGGTGCTGAGATTAAAGCTTGTTTTAAAAGGTTGAATGCTTCGTTGCATTTTTCATCAAAAATGAACTCGGCATCTTTCATCAGAAGACCTGTCAAAGGTTTAGTGATCTTAGAGAAATTTTTAATGAAACGCCGGTAAAATCGAGCATGTCCAAGAAAACTTCGAACTTCTCTAATTGTTTTGGGTGGTTTAAGATTCTCTATCACCTCGATCTTAGCTTTATCAACTTCAATGCCTTTTTTAGAAACGATATGTCCTAGAACTATACCTTCAGTGACCATGAAGTGACATTTCTCCCAATTTAATACCAGGTTTACTTCGACACATCTCTTCAAGATCTTTTCAAGGTTGACTAGACAGTTATTGAAATCAAATCCGCAGACTGAGAAATCGTCCATGAATACTTCCATAATTCCATCAAGATAATCAGCGAAGATTGACATCATGCAACGCTGAAAAGTTGCTGGGGCATTACAGAGTCCGAAAGGCATACGTCTATAGGCAAAAGTTCCATATGGGCACGTGAAGGTTGTTTTCTCTTGGTCATCAGGGTGTATACGAATTTGGAAAAAACATGAATATCCGTCGAGGTAACAGAAGTAGGAATGTCTAGCTAGACGTTCCAACATATGATCTATAAAAGGTAATGGGAAATGGTCCTTCCTAGTGGCTTTGTTTAATTTTCTGTAATCTATGCACATACGCCAACCTCCTTCTATCCGTTTTGTAACGTGCTCACCTTTTTCATTTTGAACCACGGTGATGCCTCCCTTTTTAGGTACTACATGCACAGGGCTTACCCATTTACTGTCCGAGATCTGATATATTATCCCTGCTTCCAACAACTTAAGAACTTCCTTCTTAACTACCTCACTCATTATAGGGTTAATCCTTCTTTGGTGTTCTCTCGTAGGTTTAGCATCTTCTTCAAGTGAAATCCGGTGCATGCACACGGATGGACTTATTCCTTTAAGATCTGAGATGTTGTACCCTAGTGCTGAGGGATATCTTCGCAAGACATCTAAGAGTTGGTTTGTTCCATTTTGGTTTAGAACGGCACTGACTATAACTGGTATGTCCATTTCTTTTTCTAAAAACTCATATCTTAGATTCTTGGGTAATTCTTTTAATTCTAAGGTTGGTTTGCTGGGGTTTTGTATAGGATCTGGAGTTAAGGATAGACATTCAAAAAGGCTATCATCTACGTAGGGTTCCATACTGTCATCATCTTTCTCAATGGGCGTTGAAGGTAGTTTTATTCTTTCTATTGGCTCTTCCTGGTTAAGTTCACGGACACATTCATCAATGACATCAACTACATAACATGCATCTCCTATTACTGGTGTCGTGAGAAACTTTGCTAGGACAAACTCTATTTTTTCGTTACCTACCTCAAAAGTCAATTTTCCTTTCTTGACATCTATTATGGCTCCTGCAGTTGATAGGAAGGGTCTACCTAGGAGGATTGGGATATCTTTATCTTCTTTGATGTCCATTACGACGAAGTCGGTGGGAATGAACAACTTGCCTATTCTAACTAGGATGTCTTCTAATACGCCTACAGGGTATTTTATAGATCTGTCAGCTAATTGGAGAGACATCTTAGTAGGTTGCAAATCTCCTAGTTTCAATCGTTCACAAACTGCAAGGGGCATTAGGCTTACACTGGCTCCTAAGTCCAGAAAGGCTTTATCTATGACATGATTCCCCAAAATACAAGGTATGGAGAAATTCCCCGGATCTTTGTCTTTTTTGGCAAGTTTGTTCTCGGAAATGGAATTACACTCCACTGGTTTTGGATCGTCAAGTCTACGTTTATTGGTGAGGATGTCCTTCAGGAATTTAGTATAAGATGGTATTTGGGTGATGGCTTCTGTAAAAGGAATCTCTACATGGAGTTTTTCTATAACTTTAACAAACTTCTGGAATTGGTCATTGATCTTAGTTTGTTTAAGTCTTTGTGGATAGGGATTTGGTGGTTTGTATGACTGAGGGGGTGTTGAAGCTTCATCCGTAACTTCTCATTTATCTTTGTCTTTTGGTTTCTCAATTTCTACGGGTTCCTCACCTTCAGGGGTAGCATCCTTTTTGGAAATTTCGGAGTCACTCAATGTCGGGTTTTTAGGCCCTTCATAAGTGGTTCCACTTCGTAAGGTAACAGTGTTAGCTTGCCCTCGAGGGTTCTGTTGAGGTTGTCCAGGAAATTGTCCTCCAGGATTAGTTTGGGGTGCTTGCTTTAAGGCTACCTAAGAGATCTGGGTTTCAAGCATCTTGCTGTGGGTGGCCATTTGATCCATTTTGGTTCCTAGTTGGGTAAGCAGCTCATTCACATGAATATTCTGATTTAGGAACTCTTTGTTTTGCTGGGCTTGTGCTGTCATAAAATCATTTATCACTTTCTCAATATTTGGCTTAGGTGGCACTGCTTGCATAGGTTAGTTTTGTCTAGGTGCTTGATTGTTGGTTGATCTCGGAGGTGCTTGGTTTTGGATAGGGTTATTATTTTTGTAGGAAAAATTAGGGTGATTCCTCCATCTAGGGTTGTAAGCATTTGAGAACGGGTTTCCTTGGGCATAGTTGACTAGGTCTGGGTTAGTCTCGTTTAACAGATGGCAGTCAGCTGATTGATGACCTTTAGTACCACAAAGTTCGCAATCCGATACTACTGCTGCTGCAGCGGTTGGTTGTGTGTACATTTGATCGATCTTGAGGGCCTTAGCATCCATTTTGGCTTGCATCATGTCTATAGAGCTTACCTCATGTTTACCTCCTTGGGCTTCTTTCTTTTCCACTGTTGCTCTTTCGTTTCCCCATTGATGATGGTTTTGAGCCATATCTTCAATGAGACCACAAGCGTCAGGATAGGGTTTGTTCATCAGGGCACCGCCAGCGGCAGCGTCGATGGACATCTTTGTGTTATAATGAAGTCCGTGGTAAAAGGTATGTATAATCAACCATTGCTCCAAACCGTGGTGTGGACAAGCCCTTAGAAGGTCTTTATACCTCTCCCAAGCTTCAAATAGCGATTCTCCTTGGTTTTGGGTAAATCTTGTTATTTGGTTTCGGAGAACGGCTGTTTTGCTTGGGGGAAAGTATCTAGCAAGGAATGTTCTCCTAAGGTCTTCCCATGTTGTTATAGAATTGGCTGGAAGGGAATCTAACCAAGTTAGGGCTTTGTCTCTAAGGGAAAAAGGAAATAGTCTTAAACGAATCGCCTCAGGACTAGCACCATTGGTCTTAAAGGTGTTTGACAACTGGATAAAGACTTTTAGATGTTGGTTTGGGTTTTCAGATGGTAGTCATGCGAATTGGTTTTGTTGAACTAGTTGTAATAGGGGCGGTTTTAGTTCAAAATTATTGGCAGGTATGGTAGGGTTAACTATACTAGAGCTCGGTTCTTCGTCAGCAGGCTGAGCGAATTCCTTAAGGGGTCTTTGGTTACGATCTTCGGCCATAGCTTGCTTAATTCGACGAAGCCAAAGTCATGCGCGAGCGTAACGTTCTGGTTCAACTAAAGGATCTATTACACTACTGGAGCTGTGAGATCTTCGCATCGACCAGTTCGTGCGGCCCTAGTCTAAACAGTGATAACAAACGAAATTTGAAATTCGGCGAAATTGGTCCCCGGCAACGGCGCCAAAAACTTGATGCGTTGTATTCGCAAGTGCACGAATCACGTCAGAGTAATATAAAAAGTTATCGTATCCACAGAGACCAAATGTCGATCTAACGATTTCTGTTTGTTACAGTGCTTATCTAAGGCAGTTCAATTCAGGGTTTACTAATGCAGAGGAAAATAAATAAAAGTAAATGACGAGGTAATAAAATTCAGACAAAACAATAGGCTTGAATGTAATTCTCATAACCGATAATATTTCTATATTCATCAACAGAACTACTTACGGGCAATATCTTCTATTTTAAGAAAAGAATTCAATTTAACAGGAACTGTTGCTTTCGCGTAGTCAGAACCAAGTTTACCCTCTAAACTAACCCCTTTATTGTCACTTATAAAAAGGCGCGCATTACATTAGAGTCATGGAAAACTTACTTTTAAGAAATGCAAATTCTAAACTAAACAGAAAAGTATTTTGACCTGAAATCTCTAAACTAAAGAGGTTCAAAATGAACCAGATTCTAATCCCACTAACGCGTCCGAAAATAGTTTTAAAATCTCTTTTCTAAAGTGTTAAAAATCCCTACTCAACTGAGCAAAGCGCTTTCGCTGTATTTGATCAGTTGAGAACTAAACAAGGTCACAAATGGTTGGACGGCTTTCGATCTTACCCAACATTTCTTTTAAGTACAGAAAACTTGTGTTAAAGATTAAAACAACCCTTAAGTATTTCTATTAACATATAGACGTATTACGGTGATTATGGTCTTTACATTCTTACCTATCTAAAACTTAACCAGCCATGGTAGTTATAACAGTCATATTAATTCTTATCATGTATGGAATTAAGTCTTTTGAAAATTAAAGTTTTGAAAAGTAAGGCAAGACAATAAATAAACGAAATAAAGCAAGTGCAAGAAATAAATGAAAGTAAATACGATTAAAATAAAACCTGCTCCAAAGCGGAGTCTTTAAATCTGGTACAATGTACGGAAAATAAAATGTTGGCAGGATTACTTCTACCAAAGTGCTCCAACTTGATTACAGACACTCCAAGACTTGATTACAAACTCGATCACACACAGTGCAATAACTCCTCGATGTGAGAAGATTTCCGCTTTACAAGAGTGAAATTTATGCCTAGGATGAAGTAAACTAAGATTGGATGATCCTAAAATTCGAGTTCTGAGAGTATTTATAGGCAAAGTTGGCATGGTGCAAAGACAAAAGTGACCTTGGCTTGAAAAATGGGCGGGAACTCATTTTGCCTTGTCGCGCCCGCGACATGAAGAAAACGGCGAAGGTGAGTGCTGATCATGGGAACGTGGCAGTTGAGTTGTGGAGATCATGGGACACGTCGTTGCTTACCCTGGGGCTCCCGCGACAAGAGAAGCGACAAGAGTAAATTGCTGCCAAACTTGAATTCTTGCTCCTTTTGCATCCTTTTTCGTCTGGGACTTCGATTTTATTGAAAACATGAAAACAAAGGAAAACATAACAATAACAAAGCATAAGAAATAAAAAAAACTAATATGCATGTGAAATCAGAGTCGAAAATACAGTATAATTTAGTGTAATCACTTTGTTCAGATCCCTGTAGTCTACACATATTCTGACCTTTCCGCCCTTTTTCGGAACTGGCACTATGTTGGCTAGCCATTCAGGATATTCTAATGTGGCGAGGAAGCCTGCGTCAATCTATTTTTGTACCTCCTCTTTGATTTTGATGGCCATGTCTGGATGAGTCCGTCTTAGTCTTTGTTTTACCGGCGGACATTCTGATCTTAAAGGTAGATGATGTTCCACGATGCTGGTATCCAACCCTGGCATGTCCTGATAGGACCAAGCAAATACATCAGGAAACTCTTTGAGAAGCTTTATCAAACTTTCTTTGACAGTCGGACTGAGCAGTGCCCCAATCTTGACTTCTTTTCTCTCTTCTTCTGAACCCAAGTTGACCGTTTCCAATGGCACTTTATGAGGTTCAATGGACCTTTCCTCTTGTATGAGTAGTTGGGAGATCTCTTCTGGAATTTCTTCGTCATTTTCTTCTTCAGCCTCAAATACCGGGAATTCAAAGTTGGGAGAAGGCATTGGATCGTATGTTTCAATGGGGTTTAAAACAAGCAATCTGCATGACGTGATGATTTATTTTTTAGAAGAGATAGAGAGAAATGCAAGAGTGTATGCATTGTAATTTCTGAAAAATGCTCGTTTTTATTATTTGAGTTATTTTTAGGATTACCATTTTTTGAAAAAGCGAAAAGAGAAAACAGCAATAAATGCGGAAATTACAAAACGAAGTTATTTTATTTATGATCTTGTCGATTCTTGAAACTACAGCCCTATAAAACAAAACTCTGTCGCTTTGGGTAAAGCAGAGAGGTACATTTACAGAAAGTGAGCCCTATCAAAACATTCGTTTCACCTGGGCAGGGTGAAAGGTTAAGATAAAGACGGCGATTACTTAGACTTATGAACGACTTTCGGAACATTGACAACAACCTGTTGGCGGCGAACTCCTCGGTGAATCACAAAGTCTGGTACCTTCCTTCTTGGTTTGTCTTCAGAAATAACGCTAATTTCTGGTAGAGCAGGATCGTTGGAATCTATCTCCCAGGCAGAGTTGTCGTAGGAGGATTCTTTTGTTGTATCTTGCACAGTATTTGTACTCTCAGGTATATCTCCCCATCCAGTTGGCTTGATGTCTTCGAGCCTGATACGAGAGCTTTCGGGAGCGGTGTACTTGACCAAGAAGTCGAATTTGCCACTTGGTTGTCCTAAGGTGTCCCACACCTCTTTGGAATTGGAGGAGTCATCCCTTTCGATGACATTGACCTCGGGAAAAGCATAGTGAAGGAACTGTTGTCCTGCAATCTTTGCAAATTTGTCGTCGTACTGGATATATTCTGAATTCCATGAGTAATGATCCCATGATTCGGTGGGGACGCAGGTATTCTTTTCGATGATGCTCAGCTGATATGCATCGTTCGGCTAACTCTTTTGCCCCGAGTCTCTTGGGTATGGCTGCCATATAGACAGGCCATCCATTGGGCCATAATAGTCATGGTCAAAGTTATCTTTCATCAGAGTGTCCTCCTCTAATGAGTTTGGTGGAGCACGACATCCTCCCAGATCACAATCTCCGTATATCATCTTGACGTCTGATCTCGGTATATATCTCGGACTCTGTGCAGGATAGCAAAATGGTGTAGGCACCTCTTCTTGAGACATATAACCGTCCTTGTTAAGGTAGAACTTCCACTCTTCATCTGTATCAGAGGAGTCACCCTCGTTGATGGTATGTACTTCTTGAGACACTGGGTGAAGGAAGCCTCCACTGTGGAAGAAGTCCTGAATAAGATGAAGACTTTCATCGTTAGTAGCTGTCTTGGCACAGTTTGAAGAAAAACCAAGACCTTTCCTCGTCTTGTTATTCGTAGGAATGACAAGTTGTCCCCATCCTTTCGCATTGTTACTTTTGATCACTTCGAGAGCATCTTTCTACAAGGATATTGACGTTCCTCTTTCTGATTGGTTGTCATTGCTCACTGAAAATGCTTGGAACTGGGTTCCTACAACCTCCTCTGGTTCTACACAAGTGGATGAAGATAATTTGTTCATGATCAAGGCTTGCTCTCTGCAGATTGTGACTAGTTGGTCGTTCTTGACGAACTTCAGCTTCTGGTGAAGTGTCGAAGTGACAGCCCCAGCCTCGTGTATCCAAGGTCTTCCTAACAAATAGTTGTATGTTGCCCGGATATCCATGACCAGGAAAGTGTGAGGACCGATAGTTATGGGAAGGTCGACTTCGCCGATAACTGTTTTTCGGGATCCGTTAAAGGCTTTGACGATGACCTCACTGCCTTTCATCGGAGATCCTTTAAATGATAGTCGCATTAGAGTGGATTTTGGCATAACATTCAGAGCTGATCCGGTGTCTACCAGCATGCTGGCTAAAGCATCGTCCTAGCAGTTGACTATAATATTTAGTTCCATGTTATGATTTTGGCCCTCTTCCGGCAGTTCCTCATCACTGAATCCCAAGTTATTGCAGGAAGTGATGTTGGAGATGATGCTGTCAAATTGTCTTATTGTTACATCTTGTTCCATAAAGGCATGCTCTAAGACTTTCTGTAGAGCCTCTCTGTGGGCTTCGGAACTGAGTAATAGAGATAACACAGAGATTTTTGAAGGAGTTTGCAACAGTTGATCAACAATGTGGTATTCACTCTTCTGGATGAGATTTAGCATCTCATCATTGTTCTTTGAAAGGTCAGGATCACTGGACTGACCAACTGGCAGATTAGAAACTTCTGTTTGAGGTTCCTTTTCTTTGCTAGGGTCTCCAACTCCTCGGTTGAAGATTTGACCGTTCCGCGTTACTCGACTAATGTCTGGAATATTCATGACGGAGGGTAATGGAGTTTCTTTTCCATTCTCAATTGTTGTTGCACCGTACTTGTAAGGGATAGCTTTATCGGACTTGTACGGTACTGGTCCCGACAGATAGATAACTACAGGAGCCTTCTGATTTTTCTGACCATCATAGCCGGCCTCAATTGGTTCGAGGTTGAGAATCCTTCCACTATCAAGAGGAACTCTTAATTCATGGAGTAAAGGGATTATGGCGCACACATCTTTGGCCACTTATCGTTTAGGGATTAAGACAACATATTTGCCTCGATTAGGATGATAGTCTGACATTATGTTAATTGAACCAGAGCCTGAACACGGGTGAATCTCTTTGTGGTCCAATTGACTTTGAAAGGCTGCTCGCACGAGGTAGCATCCTTGATTATCTTCAGAGCAAACTCTACGGCGCTCATAGTTGTGTGGTGGCACCCGGCCACGTCCACTTTGTATGCAGTGTAACCTTACTAGATCGGTTTCCATTGATTGAATGTCTTGACTTTGATGCCTAGTAGGGTTCCCGTTAGTCATACTGACTTGTTGTGTTTCTTCATCTAGATAGATCGGAAGCCACCGGTGGTTTAGCAAGTGTTACAGTGTCCATTGAACGAGTGCACATCCTTGGTCACTCTCCCGACACACTTTACAGTTCTGATAGTCATGCGAAGTCAGAAAACCGAGCTGGACTTGTGTAGCGTGTAATTCCACCAAGTTGGTATTCATCAAGCGAATATTGAAGATTTGAATCATATTAACTTGATACTGACTTCTTTCGCGGTAATCCTGAATCCATCCAAGATCCATCTGACGCTGGAGGGCCTCTTGTATAAAAGAGCATCCCTGATTGTTTACCGAGCAGACAGGACAGGAATTGTAATTGTGTCGTGGTAGATTATGATGCTGGCTTTGCCTTGAGTGCATTGCCACCAACTTGACATTCATCGCCAGGATATTGTGGTTTTGAATGATGTTTGAATTTGTATAAGTCATGTTGACCTCATGAATTCGGTGATCTTGGATCCATCAGAGATCCATCTGTTCCTGTAAAGTGGATTGCACCATAGAACATCTTTGATTGTTTCTAGAGCAGATATCACACTGGTGATAGTTATGAGACGGTATGTGACCGTACCCGCTCTGTCTGCAATGCATCTTGACCAGGTTGGTTCTTAATAAGATTACATCATGTATTTGATAGCTGTGCTTAGACTCTTCCTCTATCAAATTTACCGCAACTTTCTCGTGTTGAGGCAGTGGGTTTGTTTGAACATTAGGATTCGTATCTTTGAAGGATAAGACCCCGCTCCTAACAAGCTTCTGTACATCAGATTTGAAACTGAGACAGTTTTCTACATTGTACCCTGGTCCTACTTGATGGTAAGGGCAAGTCTGATCCGCTTTGAACCAAAAAGGCGGATTCTCCAATATCCCAAGAGGAGCCCAGGTTTGGACATGCCCCTTGACCAGTAGTAATGGAAACAGTCCTGCGTACAACATTGGTATAGGGTCGAACCCTGGCGGTCGCATTGTATGATTATTGTTGTATTGATGACGATCCTGCTGAAGAGGTTGTTGTGTCCTTTGCTGATATTGTTGTTGATTCGGTTGGGTCTGAGCAACCTGAGGTTGTTACGTAGGAACAGGTGCAGGGTTGATAGCAGGAGTTACAGCGACTATTGGTTGATAACGTCGCCTTTGCTTTCCGAGAGAGATATTATCAATATCTTGCTATTTTTTCTTAGGGAGAGCACTACCATATCTTTTGGTGCTGCTTGATGGTCCAGCGTCTTTAACTAAATGTCCTTCTCGGACTGCTTCTTCAAGACAAACTCCCATGCCCACCATCTCAATGAAGTCACTGGGCGCACTGGCAACCATTATGTCGTTAGTAATATGAGCTCAAGGTTTTCAAGAAGATCTTTGTCATCTCTTTTTCCTCAAGAGGTGGACAAATCTGGGCGGCAATCTCACGCCATCTCTGAGCATATTCCTTGAAGGTTTCCTTATCCTTCTGCGACATGGCTCTGAGTTGATCTCTATCCGGTGCCATGTCCAAATTATACTTATATTGTTGAACAAAGGCAGCGCCAAGATCTCTGAAAGTGATGATCTTAGTGCGGTTTAATCCTATGTACCATTTGAGTGCGGCACCGGTTAAGCTATCTTGGAAATAGTGGATCAGCAATTGTTGGTTCTCTGTCTGAGTTGACATTCTCCGAGCGTACATCACTAAATGACTTTGAGGGCAAGAGTTACCCTTGTACTTTCCAAATTCGGGCACCTTGAATTTGTGCGTAACTTTCACATTGGGGACCAAACAAAGGTCTGCGGCGTCCTTTCCGAATAGATCCTGACCGCAAATGGCATACAGTTCCTTCTGCATCTCCATGAACTGTTCCTAGAACTCCTTCATTCTGGCGTCCATACTTTCATTTCCACTAGAAGGTATCTGTGGACTCTGTCCTTCCAGGAGAGTATGTACCACGGGTGGTGGTATAGTCATTATGGCAGTGACTCTTGGTGCTTCCCTCTCCCAAAGTTTGTAACCTTCAGGAGTTGCTGTCATGCCCCTTGCATCTTTGCTTTCCTGAAGTTTGAAACCTTCAGGCCCAGCGGTTCCTGTTGTAGTTTCCGGATCTTCTGTGATCAGCAGAATATATCCTTCCTGGATATAGTTGAGTGGCATGCCGTAGGGACGATCTTTAGGCATGTTATACCGAGGATCATGCTTTTCAACTATGGGCGTCGATGTGATCTTTGAGATCACAGTCATTTGTATCTGAGCTGCTGCCAGAGCTTGCATGTCATTGTGAAGTTTTCTCATATCTTCTTTCAGAGCGTCGAGTTCTTCTCTCAACTCTCTGTTCTCTTCCTCGAGATTATCCATCTTTTTTGTCGATTGACCCGAGTATTGTACGAATGAGACAGTTTGACTCTAGAATCGAGACACAAATATGAGATTCGTAGGTAAGAAGAATGCGTTATGTGAGAATGATGAATGATATGCAATGATTATATTAATTTTTGTTAAATCAAAAGAAACTTCGACAATTGGATTGCAAATATCATACAGTGGGGAAACCCGGTTTTATTGAATTCAAAGATTACGGAAATGGAAATACAGTAATTTACAAAGTGCTAAAAAAGGAAATGTCTAAGCTTATGGATCCCGAGTCCTCTCTGAAGAGGGCTCAGGTGCTGGTTCTGGTATTTTCCTTTTCTTTGACTGGGGCTCTTGAGCCGTTGCCGGGCTGTCATTCCTTTGCCAAGTGAAAGGAGCGAGCAAATTCCTTTGGTCTTCTTGATTTTCTACAGCATGTTGCTATAAAATCTCGATTAGAGCATCTTTTTCTTTTAAAAGTTGATGTATTTTGTTACACTCCACATTGAGAATACGGTACTTGTTTTTCCAAGACTTCTTCTCTTGTTGAACTTTGTTGAGAGTAACCTGAAGCTTTTTCGTATCAGACATAAAATAAAGGAAAAATTCCTTTAACGGAAGAACTTCTTGACGAGGATAAGGCATCCTCATCTTGAGAGCTCTAGTTTGTACCCATTGGAGATAAGGTTCCCCCAAGACACAGTCTGGTTTCCCTAGAGACTCTCTTCCTTTCCTGTGAACATGTTGTAGCGAGCGATTTCTGTCGGTGACGCGACCACCTTATCGCTGAAATTTGGGGTTTCCCTCTCAAGGAGAAAGGGTGCTACTTTCTGATTTCTTATTTATCCCATGAAGCTGGAAGGGAAAGAGAAGCTATCTAAAACTAACCTTGCATGCGAATGTTTAACTGATCAAACGCTTAAAGAGATTGGAGGGTCCGGTGTCAGGTTATACAATGGGGAGTTGTAAATTACCCATCCTATATGTGGTTATCCATAGGATATTAGCTTTAGGGTTTTGCTTTGTAATTGATGGTGTTTATCTGGTAATGGGTTGGGAAAGTTTCTTGGGAAAGTATGATAGGGAGAGTGAGTTTTTGTTGATGTTCGGGTTTTTCCCGATGTTCTATGTTTGATTGATGTGTGAAGGTACTGGACCTAGGGTTTTTGATTGGTATGCTCGCTAAGATTTCACAAACTTATGCCTACGTATTCCCGTTTAAACGAAACAGGGAAACCAGAGCAATCGTAGTTCCTCCTATTCTAAGGGAGGAAAATGAGGTTTTGGTGTCTTGTTCAAAGCCCAAGATTGAAGCTAAAAGGGTATTTGTGTCTTGTTCAATGCCCAAGATTGAAGCTAAAAAAGTTATGAGAGAGAATTTTGTCACCTCTAAATAAGGATTGTTGATTTTTGTGTGCCTTGATCAAAGCACAAGGTTTATGCTAAAAGGTTAATTGACTCGGCTAGGGGATTTCTTTATACAAAGCCTAAGAGGAGGCTAGAAGTGACCGACTCAATAAGAGAGTGTTTTATCTGTCTTGTACAAAGCCCAAGATTGAGGCTAAAAGGGATTTTGACTCCACTGGGGAGGGTTTGTAGGTGTCTTGTACAAAGCTCAAGATTTGAGGCTGACCTTACTGGGAAAATCATTATACAAAGCCTAAGAAGAAGCTTGAAATGGGTTTGACTCTTCTCGGGGAAAATCATTCCTCAAAGCCTAGAAGAAGACTGGGAGGAAATGACTCTGCTAGGGAAGATATCTGTCCCAAGCTTAAGAGAGGGAAATTTATGTCTTGTACAAAGCCCAAGATTGAGGCTAAAGGGGTTTTACTCAACAAGAGAGTGTTTTTATCTGTCCTGTACCAAGCCCTGGAAGGAGGCTGAACAAGCTGGAGAAAGTATTCTGCACAAACTGAGAAGAGGCTAGCTCCTGCTAAGGGAAATCTTTATACCCAGTTTGGATAAAGATCAATTCAATGAGAGAGTATCTTTATCTGTCTTGTACAAAGCCCAAGATTGAGGCTAAAAAAGGTGGACTCAACAAGAGAGTCTGAAAAAGGTGATTGACTCTGCAAGAGAGTTTAAAAAGTGATTGACTCAACAAGAGAGTCTGGAAAGGTGATTGACTCAACAAGAGAGTCTGAAAAGTGATTGACTCAACGAGAGAGTCTGAAAAGTGATTGAGTCAATAAGAGAGCCTGAAAAGTGATTGACTCAACAAGAGAGTCTGAAAAGTGATTGACTCAACAAGAGAGTCTGAAAAGGTTAGCTTCACTAGGGAGAATCATTTGTACAAAGCCCAAGAGGAGGCTGACTTCACTAAGGAAGGATCATTATACAAAGCCTAAGAGGAGGCTAGTTTCCTGCTGAGGAAAGATCCTTATACAAAGCCTAAGAGGAGGCTATCTTTTGCCGGGGATAATTGAGATCCCCAGGCAGGTCCAAGTGGGGGAATCAACTCTTGCTGAGGATTATATAAGAGTTGAGATGTCAGATACCTTGAGGTCCTGATTTGCGATAGTGGTGACCCTGGTCGGGGAACTCTCTTGAGAGACGCTGGGTTTCTGCTGGAGATCGATCCAGAATGCCCGGGGTTTCTTCCTATAGTTCTAAGGAACTTGAGAATGTCTTTGAGACTCAAGGGGATTTAGACTGTCCAAGTCTACTGGTGTGGAAGAGTTTTATCTTTTGTATGATGCCTCCAAGAGGGGGCAAGGTGTTTTTAAGGGATGAGAATCAACCCTAAATGGTTTGATGTTTTGACACTGGAAAGACTACTCTAGCAAAGGACGACTAAGTTCTGTCTTATACCTTTAAGACGTCTTCAGGGTCCTTGTATTAAGCCCAAGAGAAGGCATGAGAACTTCTAAGAAGCCGGAGGGTCCTTGTACAAAGCCCAAGAGGAGGCGGGGATACTTTTAGGAAGCCCGTGGATCCCAAACCAAGAAAAGTTCAAGAAATGCTATTCACAGAGAATAGATCATTTAGTGAAAGTTCTATGATTTGAAGAAACTCAGGAGATGTTATTCATAGAGAATAGATTAACTCCGGGGAGTAGACTTTCTTTGACAATTTTTGGGGGTGACAGTCTGAGAAAAGGTTCACCGAGAATACTGCCTTCTCTTTGTTCCATATTGTTTAACCCCAAGAGAAGGGAAGACTGTATCTGGAAATCCTATGGGGGATCTAGTTTTGTTTGTATTTAAGAGTGACCAACATGGCTTTACCTAGTTCTAGACCTAGTTGCAGGGGAAAACTCTAAATAACTATACTAGTATATATACAGTTGATATATGACAAGTATTTTAAAAGGTGTGAAAGAAGACTAACCATGCGCAGCTTCCCACAATACAGTTATATATATATATATATATATAATTTGAGCGAGTAAATGAAAGCTGTTAAAACTTACAGGTGAGTGAGCTTCCATGCTGTATTGTTAGTTGTTTAGAGAAATTAAAGAAAGTTTTGATAACAACTGTATATTTGTACCTAAATCAAAAGGGAGTTATTCGTGAAAAAAATTATTGGGGCTTATACTCAAGGAGAGGCCCAAGGTTTGAACAGTAATTGTACTGTTGTTTTGAATATCGTATCGGGACTTATACAACGACTGAGGCCCAAAAAGTTTCATATACAAAGGGATGAGTCTTACAACTCAAAGAGAGGCCCAAAGGTTATTTAAAGAATAGAAATGGGACTTACAACGCGAGGGTAGGCCCAGTTAAAAATAGTTGAAAACAACGATCTCGTTGGAGTTTCTGAAACTGTATCGGGACTTATACAATACACTGAGGCCAAAAAAATGGTTTATTTACAAAAATGGGTTGGGTCTTACACTTTATTAGAGGCCCAAAGTTTATTTTTGTACAGGAGATAGGGCTTACAACTCAGGGAGAGGCTCAAAAAGTTTATTTTAAACTGGCAATCGCGCCGAGGTTTTTGAAAACACCGTGGGTCTTATACAATGACTGAGGCCCAAACTATTTTGGTTTCAAAGAGGGATTGGGTCTTACACTCTATTAGAGGCCCAAAGGGTTTGAAAATGAATAAAGATGGGTCTTATAGCTCAAGGTGAAGCCCAGTTGATTTTGAAAAGGCGACGATCGCGCCGGACTTTTAAAAATATTCAGAGGGACTTATACAATGTGTGAGGCCCAAAAAGGTATTATTTACAAAGGGGTTGGGTCTTACACTCTATTAGAGGCCCATGAGTGTTTGGAAAAGATTGATGAGGGTGGAATCAATCAAAACCCTCATTTTGTCTAAAATGAAATTAATTTTATTTAAAAATTAATAAAAATTATTGAAAACATGTGAAAAATGAATGGTGATCTTGGATTAATATTTCAAAAATCATGTTTTTATCCACAAAATGATTGAAAACCATTTAAGTTTGGAAAATCAAGAAGGAAAAAATATTTTAAATGTTAAAAAACAAATAAAAATTAACTCTTTGGAGAAATATCAAGTATATGAAATAAATAATATTTTTGGGAAATTTTTGTAAAATAAAATATTTTAACATTTTTGTGAATTATTAAAAAAAGAATCAACTCAAAATCATTAAAATTCAGAGAGAAATTAATTTTTGAATCAATTAAATAAAATCACAAAAATTCAAATATTTGAATTTTGAAAAAGGGCGCCAAGAACAACCAAGAACACGCGCGTGTTCTGAGTTTTGCCCAGATTTGCATTTTCTCATCAATCTCACTGAATACTTGATGAAGTCACACAATCCACATATCAATCTACTCGTTTTCACCTCACGATCATGTCTATGGTCTTTAATTTCATTTATTTTAAGCATGGAATAAGAAATCAAAGAGAAACCTCAAGAACCCTAAATTCTGCATGAAGGCTCAAAAATTCTACACACGATTCATACAAAGCAATTAATTGAGGGGAAACATTCCATACATGATTATGAACATATGGCAAAAGTATTGTGCGAGGAAATGTGCATGAATCATGAGATGACCAAGTTGAGGCTTACCTCTTGCAGCTGGTGATCGTGTTTTGAGTTAGAGGTGTTACAGCTTAGTTCCAATGATGTGGACAGCTTCCCTAGGTGCTATGGAGTGTGTCTGAAAGCTTAGAGTGGATTGAATTGAGCTGGAACTTGATTTGGCACCTAAACTGCAAATCTGTCAAAGGGTTGTGCAGATGGCTGGTGATTTTGAGAAATTGATGTTCCAGATGTTGTTTAAGTGTTTGGATCACTTCTATATGATGTTTATGAGGTGTGTGTGTGTGATTGGTTTGTGTAGCGGAAAAATCGTTAGCGTAAGCTATTGATTAACTTAACTCGAAAAGCAAGAGTCGCCACTGCACTTTTATTTTATCGAAAAAGGAAAGGAAAAAGAGCGAACAAAACCTACACAAGCTCTACAACAAGAACAAGTGAACAGAGACTGGGTAAGGGGGTTGGTTACGTTAAGGGAAGGTATTAGCACCCAAAACGTCTATAGTACTCTATAGGAACCCTTTGAAATATTTACGCTTTTTGGTCTGAAAAAGTTTGCTTATAAAGAGATTGAGGAGATGAGAAAAGAAATTGTTTTTAAGATTTTTGTGTTTGGAGAGACTCGTCGCCTCATGCCTACGTACCCACGAAGTGCAATGTAGGATCAAAACCTCGTAGTTCGTGGTACAAAGAATAAAAATTGTTTGTTTTGGTTGATTTTAAATGTAAAGACAAGTCGTCATTTCCAAGCGAATAATTCCGCTTAAAGAAATGAATCATGTCTAAACTTATGAAAGAGTTTTAAAAGAGAAAGTGCACAAGGGCACAAAAGAGAGTAATTGAGTTTGGTGTTTTTTAAAGTCTTTTGAAAAAGGTGTCAATATGCTTATGTAGTTTAGCATTTGTTAAGAAATGAAAAGAAAAGAGTAAAATCACTTGACAAAGTCAAGGTTTGATTATGAAAGAGGTGATAGTTTGAAATCAAGAAAGTTTTGAAAAAGGGAGAAAGTTTTGAAAATTGAAGAATGGGTGGAGAAGAAGTGACTATCCTAAAGCATAAAGTAAAAGCTAAGGATAAGAATGGTCTAACCATAAATGTAGCTATCTTCACCATAAACCAAGCAAAAGCACAAGGCTTCAAAGTCTTCGAACCATAATTCCAAAGCAAAGGGAAAAGGTCCTAGTTCTAAGTCCAAGGTTCCAAGAATTGCATTGGAGTCCAAGGTCTAGGTGCAAAATTCCATGTCCATTGCAAAGGATAGTAACCATAGTCCAAGATTAGAAGCACAAGTTTTTTAGAGGTTTTGGCCTTTATTAATGTTTTTGGTCCAAGTGGACAAAGAGAAAAAGGCATAAGCATAAACATGTGCCCAACAGACAAAGGAAAAATATGCAGAAGCATAAACATGTGTCCAACGGACAAAGGAAAAATATGCGGAAGCATATACATGTGTCCAACGGACAAAGGAAAAATTGCATAAAAGTAAAAGAGAGATAGGGAGCGAGAAGGAATTGTAAAGAAGTTAGGAGTTAGTAATTAGTTGTTAGTTGTTAGAGTAAATGATCAATAATGATTGAATAGTGTACTTAGGTCAAGGTTAATGAAGACTTGTTAGAAGATTGATAGAATCAAAGCCTCTACAACAACAAGCTTCATAGATTTTGAACCTAATACAAAAAATCAATCAACATTGAGTTGTTTTCCGATGCGGGACATAATGTTGCGCTATGTTAAGCAATCGCCGAGTTAATTTACGGAGTAATTACCCTCCAATGAGGTCGGTCAATAGCTCTTTGTGCTAATTCATGCTAGATGAACGATGTGTAGATCGCTATCCGAAAGCAATACTGCACGAAAAGAAATTGATCAAAATTCAACAAAGGAATTCTATGATCCATAAGACTTTCATCGATCAAAATAAAAGAAGAAATAGATGAAGAGAAAGCAAAATTAAATCACAAAATTATGTGATCTAAGGCTAAGAACAAAGGAAAATGGAAGAAAAAGGAAGAAAAGCCAAAACAACCCCAAAAACAAGCAAAAAACACAATTCTGCCTCTGTGCAATCGATTGCACAAAAGGTGCAATCGATTGCACCTGTTCAAAAATAGCAAATCAACACAAATTTTACACTGCGCAATCCATTGCGCAAAAGGTGCAATCGATTGTACATTTTCAAAAAATAGAAAATCAGCATTTTAAGAGGAAAATCCTTGATAAATCATTTCATCAAACATCTATTGATCATGGATTCAATTATGCACGAGTAAAAACCTGCAATCAAACACAATTACAAGATCCAAAGGATTAAGTAATCACAAAGCAACCAAAGATGTACATGATGAATGATGGAGATGAAGCTTTAACAATGGTGTGAAATGGATTACCACTCCAAATCTGAAAATTCCTTCAAATTGCTTCAAGATCTAGACTCCAAAGCCTTGATCTACTATAATTGACGAACAAAAACAAGGATGGATTAAGGTTTAGATCAAAGTTGAACAAGATTCAATGTGAATTCTTGTTAACTTTCAAAGGAAGAAATGTGAGCTTTTTGTAAATTTTATGGTTGGGGAGAGAATTTGCAAGAAGTTTTTTGGCTCTCAAAAGCTTCAAGGGAAATTTTAGCAAGGTGAATTTGGCTATCAAAAGCTTCAAGTGAAATTTTAGCAAGGTGAATTTGGATATCAAAAGCTTGAAGAATGAATGAAATGAGGGTTCTATTTATAGAGTTTAGGCTTGGAAAATTTGGTGGATTGGAATTTGGTTTGGAAATGAAAATTAGGCTTGGAATTTGAATTTGGAGGGAAAATCAAGATCAAGTGGTGATTAGTGAAGGTGTATGGTGGGAATTAATTGTGATTATGTAGGGGAATTATTTTTGGGTGATCTAGGATATTCTCAAATGATGAAATTGGTGCCAAATGCTTCAAAATTTGAAAAATGCTGATTTTGGCCAATTATGCCCTTGTTCAGTCGATTGCATTGTAGTGCGAATAGACTGCACTACTGAAAACTTCAAAATCTAGGCAAAAAATGACTGGTGCAATCAATTGGACAAATAGTGCAATCGATTTCACAGTTGAAAAAATTGAAAAATGGCCTGTTGGCTGGATTGTGATGGTCCTGGCTCGATTTTCTTGATTTGTCAAAGAAGGCATGGAAATAAACACATGAACCTTTGAGTCTCTTGAATAATAATAAATTAAATCTTGGAAACTCTTGATCAGATAATTTTGAATTGTTTGCAGATCAACTTTGACTTTGTTCAGATGGGATTCATTCGAGCTGAGGGACTGTTATTTTGGCATTTTTGACCTATTCTTCCCCTGAAAATGTCAATAAAGAGAAAACAAAATATTTTTTGGGTTTTTGTTAAGGTTAGTAAAATATAAGCAAGTAAAGCAATAAAGTGAAAAAGAAACACACAGATGCTCGGTAAACCCTGCATGGCATAAACCCAAAGAAGAAAGGGACAAGGGAACCAATGTGTGATCTTGTTTGTGGTATAAGATGCAAAATGAGATGCGAATGATATGTGGAATCTTAGGGGTCAAAAATTAGGGTCTTACAGCTGCCCCTATTTAAGTCTCTTCTATCGGGAGATATGAAGATACTTAAATACAAAAAGCCACATTTTTAACCCTAAGATGCCACAAGATGATATGAATGCAAAGGATGAAACACTCTGCGGGGAAACTTGAAACAAGGGATTTACGGTAAATTGAGAGAGATGACGCAAAAAGACACGCCGGAGAACACAAGATATTTCTGGATATTTGTCAAAGTGACAAGAAGTATCCATCAATAGTTGGAAAGAGAGGAACAAGACCCTGGAAGACGAGTAGTGACATCCAAGAATGGCATTGGATGGAAACTACGAACGAGACAAAATGTACGTCAAAAGATGTCCAAGAATGGCATTGAACAATAACAGGAAAGTTTCTGGTAAAAACAACAGCGTCATCCAAGAATAGCATTGGATGGAGGTGAAAAACACTCTATCGGGGATAAGATATCCAAGAATAGCATTGGATGAAAGGAACTACAACATTCAAGAATGGCATTGAATGGGGCAATAACAAGCATTAGAGTCATCCAAGAATAGCATTGGATATAAACAAAATTCTATTTGAAAACTTCACTGGGGACATCCAAGAATGGCATTGGGTTGCAAGGTTTAAACATCAGAGATATCCAAGAATAGCATTGGACTTGGCTGGGGAAAAGGTGTCCAAGAATGACATTGGACAAAAGAATCGCAAAATCCAAGAATGGCATTGGATGAAGTGAGAAAAGTTTGGGGAAATATATTAGAAGTATCCAAGAATGGCATTGGATAAAAAGAGTAGGGACTTTCAGGAATGGCACTAAAAGATAAAGGTAAATCACTACATTCAGGAATGGCACTGAATGGTAATGAGAAAGACATCCAGGAATGGCACTGAATGCAAAGGAGAAAACTCATTCAAGAATGGCACTGAATGAACAGATAAGAATTTCAGGAATGGCACTGAAAGATATCCAAGCAAGTATATAATGGGGATTACAGAACATAGAAAATACTTCCAAGAATAGCACTGGGAGAAACAAGAAGAACAAGATATCCAAGAATGGCACTGGAAATCAAAAGGGATAGACATCTAGGAATGGGACTAGAGAAACAAGAAGCAGATATCCAGGAATGGTACTGGAGCGAAAGAAAAACAAAGATCCAGGAATAGCACTGGAACAAACATCTAACAATAGGACAAGATGCACAGGGAAACGACAATATGCACTGGAAAGAAAGAAAATAAACAAGACATCCAGGAATAGCACTGGGTGAAAAGATAGGTAATGTTTGGGTAGGTGCCAAGTAAGTTGGACTTTGATCACAAGCTAAGATGTTGAAAGAAACAGGACCTCAAGAAATGCATATGAGAGCGAAGCACACTTCGAGCTATGAAAATCTTTCTATGTATGATAGATGAATGATTTATGTATGCAATGCATATGATAGGGACAACTGAGATAGACTCTTTTGTGTGGGAAGAAAGGGAACTCTGATTCCTCAACACAGGGAACATTGCCCACTTTGCTTGGAGAGAAGATGTTGAACACATCTCTGTCACACTTATGAATTGTATCAGGCTGATGGTCTTTTAAGGAAAGACATCTTGAGGGTTCTTGAAGAAGATTGCCCCAGATTGATTGACTAATGAGGATAAACTGATCATAGCTTCAGTTTGACTGCTGCAGGGGAAGAATAAACTGATTATGGCTTCAATTCTTGAAATGATTGTTGAGAATAAACTGATCATGGCTTCAGTTGCTGGGGATGAACTGATCATGGTTTCAGTTCTTGAAATGATTGTTGAGAAGGCTATACTCAGTATGAATCTTGAAAGAGATATTCTGGCTAACCAAATATGAGAATAACTTGCATTGAGCAACAAATCTTGAACGGATTCACAACAGGATCTGGAAGTAATGTGCCCTTGATAGGATCACTGACCAAGTTTCTCAACTGTTTGAAATTTCTTGATGAGGAAAGTTTGTCTACAAATAGGATCATTCAAACAAACATGGTAATTTTAATACAAAGCTCAATGCAATTTTGAAATCAAAAATCATTTTTGGAATGATATTATTAATGTAAAGCAAAATGAATCAGTTGTCAAAACACGGTGGTTTAAACACTCAAAATGAAAGAGAAAGCAAAGGTAAGACATCAAAGCAAATGATTGGCAACAAACATAGGAGTCAGTTTACGCATCCTTGCTGTAGTACGCTTTCAAAAGAAACCTGGCTTCAATTAGGTCTTTTGAAGGTTGTAACGTGGTCTAGTTCACAGTATTTGAAACAAAGGATATAGGCTCAAAGTTTATTTGTACCAACCCATTCTTCGTGATGATCTCCAGTCTTATGCTCAGTTAATTCAAACTATGCATTCATGTTCCAAGCGATTTTGGAATGGCAACACTGTTATGATGACGGCTCAAGGGCCAAGGGATTTTTTTTAGATGACAGTCACTCTTTCTTACAACTTTTTGTTGTTTTTTATGAGGACCTCAGTCAACTTGTTTTGTCTTTGAGGATTTTGGCAACCTCTTGATTTTTCTTTTGTTATCCCTAACTTTTGCTTGAACTGTGTCATTTGAGCTTACAGTCAGCGGGATGACCCAATTTTTGCCTAAGTCTCCTTCATAGGTTTTGACTTAGCGGGCTTTTCTTTTTTTTTTTCATTCATTTTTTTTGAAAGATAGTGACTGCCTGGCTTAATGATTACAGTGAACCATCATTGGCTTTTGATTTGAAAGACATCTTCGACACTTCTTTGATGTGTGCGAAGGAAAGCTTTGTGATTGCAATAATTCTCTTGTGTTTAAATACACAGTCAAATTAACTAAGAACTACCCATCCCCAGGTTAAATTGCGGGTTTTTTCGTACAGAAAGAAACTCCAACTTCTAGGCTCAAAGGGGTTGACAAGGGATTAACTTCCTTATCTCTCCAGTGTTTGGGAGTTGAAACAATGCCTGTACATCATCAGCCAAGTTTTAATTGAAAGCATACAGTTTAGCAATTTTAGGTATTTCGTTTTCATCATCCTCCTTCCAATCTTTGCATAAACAAAAACTTAATAAAGAAAGTGAACAGGAGATATATTTTTGTTTTGTGAAAAAAAAAGCATAAAGATGTACACTGTAACACCCCAATTCCCATCGCGGATAAATAATACATAAATAAATCAGAGTAAATAAAAATTTATTCCTAGACAGAAACAAGGATGCCACATTTAAAGAAAAACAACACAATCCCTGCTCATAAATTTGATACATAACACAAAATGGAATAAACCAAAAAGGGAAACTTTTTCCAACAAAAGGAAAATTCAATTATGGAATAAAGTGGAAAGATCCATAACTGACTTGTTTTACAAAATAAATTATCTTATAACATCAAAATATTCATACAAGGGTAATACAAAATAGATCCAACAAATGTATACATATATAACAAAAGCGTTCCCCGACTCCCGTGTTACGTATCAGAGCAGGCAGACCGACAAAAGGATGGAGAACTAATCTTCACAAAAGCCTCCAAGATACTAATTTGCATTTGCCTCATAGAGCAACAAACCACAGTAGAAGGGTGAGAAATAACAACTAAATCAAGATTGCATAATAATATGCAACACATATAAATTCACATGCATAATTATTCTCACCACAAGCATCACATACCAATACACATATCATATATCAATTATACCAACATAATCACATATTCACACATAAGGCATACCAAAGTTATGACATATGGAAACACACCACCACATCACATATATTCATATATAGCATATCATAGATAATTAATACAATCATTGTAATGTACAACATCCCCACAAAACATAACATATGTCTATACATAAAACATACCATCCATAACCAATGCATTTATCACCAATGCATATCAAATCACCAATGCATATCAAAAGCTCAACACATAATCAATCCATTCATGATTTTCCACACATAATCAATCCATTCATGATTTTCCACACATAATCAATCCATTCATGATTTTCCACACATAATCAATTCATTCATGATTTTCCACAAGTAACACTCCCCTAATCTCCCACATAGGGATTAACCACCCGCACTCGAACCAACACCATGGAAACGAGGCAACAACAAAGACAAGAACCTAAAGTCACACGTCACAATATCGTCTCAACAACATCAACAAAACCAGAATACCAAACATAACATCAATACAACAACGTTGTGATTTACCCATCAAACATGTAACTAATACATCCATTTACATATTAGTACATGATTAATATTGGAACCTTCCACCTATCACTTCCATTATAGAACATCCCATGGTCTCATCATTCCTACCGTTTTCCACTGTTCAACCTTTGAACTCTATCAAGTCACACACCAGACACAAGTCTTTGAACTGCTCAAATAATTCTAACTCCCTGACCATCAAAACAGGCATGTATAAAAACTTTCGACTTAACTCATCAGGCACGACATTAACTTTACCAATAGGATAATTCCAGGTAAAGTCATAACTCATCACAAATTCCAACCATCCTCGCTGTCTCATACTATATTCCTTCCGACCAAACAGGTACTCACTATTCTTGTGATTACTAAACACTTCGAACCCAGAACCATAAAGATAATACCTTCAAATATTCCAACACAATATAACCGCAACCAATTCCAAATCCTGAATAATATAGATCCTCTTATGAATCCTCAATTGTCATAAAGCATAAGCCACGACTTTACCATCTTGCATTAACACACTGACTAAACTCGTCAAAGACACATCACAATACCTCACAAACGGTTTATTAGGATCACACAGAATCAAAACTGAAGCCGTAGACAAATTCTACTTTAACCCTCTCAAACTTTCCTCACAATGAACATCCAAAGCAAACGACTTACCTTTTACAAGTCATCTGTCATAACGAAAATGCTAACTTGGAAAAACCTTCAATAACCTCCGGTAATAACCAACTAAAGTCCAAAAAGATTCTAGTCTCCTTAACCGACTTTGGAGCCTCTCCTGAAGAACTGCATCTACTTTCGATGGTTCCATAACAATACTATCATTAGAAATCACATATCCAAGAAAATAACCTTTTTCAACCAAAATTCTCACTTGAATAGCTTAGCGTAACACTTTGTCTCTTTTCAACACTTGTAATTCAATTCTCAAACACTCTACCTATTCTTCCTCTGAGTTTATAACAGATCTGAATATCCTCAATTAAAACCACTACGAACTTATCCAAATTCACGACACAATCAAATCGGCCACTAAATCTCAACACCATTTCTATAAGAAAGAACATCTCAATCCGAGTTATGAATCAAAAGTTATGGATTTTAGAAAAAAAAAATTTTAATTAATTTTTTTTTCCTGCAGGTCGTGCTAAGCGGGATCCACCCCGCGCTGAGCGCGCTCCTCACTGCTTGGAGAGGTTGCAAATTCTCCAGATCGCGCTAAGTGGGCGGTTGCGCACTAAGCGCGCACTGCGATTTTCATAAAAATAACCCTTCGGCAGTCCTTCCCAAAACTCACCATTTTCATCTCAAATCAGTTCCAACTAGCATAACAAGTATCAACAACCCACCAAAAGGAACTCTTAATATCAATATTACATCCAATATTCCATCCGGAAATACATCTGAAAATCACGCACAACTGGTACCCCATCACTGTGGCCTTTCTGCCAATCTCTAGAAAATTATAATCATAAATATAACAGCATCTTAGTCTTATCTCCTAAGAGTTTTCTACTTACTTAGCAGATATAAACCTCAACTATTCGCCTTCATCCAATTTATGTTCACTCTCTACTCTCTGAGAACAACCATTAATAATACCCAATCATTCTCCCTCAGAGACATTCCAACTTCACCAACATACAAAAACCTCGAATCCGCCTCACCTTTAGATATAAGAATCTTCATCGACTCGTCAAAACAATCAGTACTCACTGGCTTAGCTCCAAACGATTCACAAAACATACTATCAAAGCTGGAAAGACACGTCTATTCCATCCAACATAATTCCGTCTACTATCAACAAGAGATTAAAGGGTGATTAGTTCCTCAATTTGTCAATAGACAGCCGACAATCATGATGGGGCATAGACCATCTTTACCAGACCATAATAGCACTTCTTGCATCTTGTGCACAAAACTACCTAAGGTATAAATCCTCAGTCGACATAACCCTTACCTCCGCATTCCCTCCGAAATCGAGAACAACACTGTCCAAACCACACCTATACTCTTGCAACCAACGGCACACTGACCCAATGCTCCACACCTGAAGCAACTTGGAGAAGCACCAACTTCTCCCCCACTTATCCCATTCTCAATCCTGAAGATAAAGGACTAGAAAACCAGAAAGCACTGACAGTGTTTCACACATATATCACGTACTAAGGGACAAACAACATCGACAGTATTCAACTGTCACACCAACTAACTCAACAACTTGGCCGGACGGACCGACCTGCTCTGATACCACTAATGTAACACCCCAATTCCCATCACGGATAAATAATACATAAATAAATCAGAGGAAATAAAAATTTATTCCTAGACAGAAACAAGGATGCCTCATTTAAAGAAAAACAACACAATCCCTGCTCATAAATTTGATACATAACACAAAATGGAATAAACCAAAAAGGGAAACTTTTTCCAACAAAAGGAAAGTCCAATTATGGAATAAAGTGGAAAGATCCATAACTAACTTATTTTACAAAATAAATTATCTTATAACATCAAAATATTCATACAATGGTAATCTAAAATAGATCCAACAAATGTATACATATATAACAAAAGGCTTCCCCGACTCCCCTGTTACGTATCAGAGCAGACAGACCGACAAAAGGATGGAGAACTAATCTTCACAAAAGCCTCCAAGATAATAATCTGCAATTGCCTCATAGAGCAACAAACCATAGCAGAAGGGTGAGAAATAACAACTAAATCAAGATTGCATAATAATATGCAACACATATAAATTCACATGCATAATTATTCTCACCACTAGCATCACATACTAATAGACATAGCATATATCAATTATACCAACATAATCACATATTCACACATAAGGCATACCATAGTTATGACACATGGAAACACACCACCACATCACATATATTCATATATAGCATATCATAGATAATTAATACAATCAATGTAATGTACAACATCTCCAATAAACATAACATATGTCTATACATAAAACATACCATCCATAACCAATGCATTTATCACCAATGCATATCAAATCACCAATGCATATCAAAAGCTCAACACATAATCAATCCATTCATGATTTTCCACACATAATCAATCCATTCATGATTTTCCACACATAATCAATCCATTCATGATTTTCCACACATAATCAATTCATTCATGATTTTCCACACATAATCAATCCATTCATGATTTTCCACACATAATCAATCCATTCATGATTTTCCACACATAATCAATCCATTCATGATTTATGCAAATGCAGAGAGACCGACACAACGACTCTATGTAAATGCGATACCATCCATCCATTATCTCATCATTAATTCACTCAGGAATTATTGGAATCATCGCTTGTTACTTAGTGTAACTCCCCGTCGGGCAAACGATGTTCCCCGTCGCTTTCGGTCCTCTTGGTATAAGGCTCAAGACGTTTATGGATCGCTTTTGGTCCTCTTTGTATAAGGCTCACGATCCGATCGCTTTCGGTCCTCTTTGTATAAGGCTCACGATCGTCTATAACGTCGCTTTCGGTCCTCTTTGTATAAGGCTCACGACCGTTACAGCAGATTCCCTCGGGATCATTTCGTCGCTCACACCCACTAGGGCACACGACATCACAAGAATGCATATCATGATGCTTAGCATATAATGACTCATGACAATCAATGCATACATATATACCACCATGTGAACCATCTCAACATCAATAATCATGCATTGCAATCAAACCCAAAACAATGCATTCCATCATAACCCACAAACCACAACAATTAGCATTTTAGCATATACACTCATATCAATTCACATCAAGAATTACTCTCCATCAACCACAACAATCCTACAATCATACAATGATACTCACAATACTAGGATTCACGCCACGAAGGCTACCCACAACATCATACATTAATACCATACATTTGTATTTCAATTCAACCATGTATCCTTCCATTAGGCCACAAACAACCACGACAAATTATCACATGCTTCAACATTATATAAACCACATAAAAGCTCCACGTTATATAACAATAGCACAACACACTGTAAAACACCAACCGCACGCATTTAATGCGATAAAAACCCGACAACACGACTATTTCTCAAAAACACGAATTAATTAAATCATCTTTTACCCTCCAAACCATTTTTAATAGAAAGAATATTTCATTAGCTTTCCAACGCTTCGAACGGGGGTCAAAACGAACTTACGGTTCAAAAGTTATGAATTTTTGAAGTTTCGGAAATTTTTCATTTTTGCCCAGACCGCGCTGAGCGCGCAGACACCTGCGCTAAGCGCGCTACCTGCGGAGACTCAGCAGAATTTGGCCTTAAAAACACCATCGGAAGACTTTCGGACATCCGTTATCGATTCCGTAAAAAGCTGTGATCTCATAATTCAACGTACTACAATATTTTCACCATTAAAAAGCCATCCAACACATTTTCCAGTTTTGAAATATTTTGAAACATAATTTTATCAAATGAATCAACTTCCGAACTCGATCCAATCCACACGAAAACACTCCACAAGTAATCCCAATTAATTCTTCTCCTTACCCGACTATACTACGCGATTTATTCCACATTTCAACCGTCCAAACATTGATTCACCCAAAATCGTCATTTTATCAAATATGCAAAAGTTATGAAATCAACCAAAATTCAATCAAACGAACTTAACCAATCACGGCCTAACATCACTCGACTAAACCACGCGATCTATTCCGACTTTCGACCGTGAAAACATCGATTCCCACTCATTGTTCATAAATCCAACCTAGTTGAAAACTAGAAGAAAATAACCAAAACAATCCAAGAAAACATACACATATACATATACAAGCAATATATAATCGAAACTTCTCACCCTTACCCGATTATTCGAGATTGAAACGGAGTTTCTTCATTTTTTCCTCTTTCTCCTCTTCTCTCTTTTTCCTTCTCTTCTCTTTCTCTTCTTTCCCTTTTCTTTCTTTTCTTTTTCCTTTCTCTCTTCTTCTCTCTTTTCTCTATTTATATAAATATCTAACTTTTTCTAAAACATCTAACTAATCAATTGACCATTTTGCCCTTACGCTCAAATATCTCCAAAACGCTCTCAAAATGCGATAAAACATAAACAGCGATGAAATATGTTTCGGGAAATAAAAGTTGAAAAGAAATTATAATTTATTGCAAATATTTTACCTATCAGGGAAATTAACCAATTAACTCAATTAGCAGGTAAAATACAAGAAATTCACACATTTCACAAAATTCACATAAATGAAATAAATAAATACAATTAAACAAATCGGGGCATTACAACTCTCCCCCACTTAGACATTTTCGTCCTCGAAAATATAACTGAGACAAACAACTCCGGATACGACTCTCGCATCCGACTAACCAACTAACATGCCAACACTAGGCACACCACGAATAACACAAACTGACAAACCACCTTGGTAACAGCAGCTACAACAACGACACAACAACGATGACAACTACAACGACAAGATGTAAAGCCCATACAATGCACTTGACAACTAACTCACGACTCAAAGAAAACCATGTTACCAACACCCAGGTAAAACTCCCCTAATCTCCCACATAGGGATTAACCGCCCGCACTCGAACCAGCACCATGGAAACGAGACAACAACAAAGACAAGAACCTAAAGTCCCACCTCACAACACCGTCTCAACAACATCAACAAAACCAGAATACCAAACATAATATCAATACAACAACGTTGTGATTTACCCATCAAACATGTAACTAATACATCCATTTACATATTAGTACATGATTAATATTGGAACCTTCCACCTATCACTTCCATTGTAGAACATCCCACGGTCTCATCATACCTACCGTTTTCCACTGTTCAACCTTTGAACTCTATCAAGTCACACACCAGACACAAGTCTCTGAACTGCTCAAATAATTCTAACTCCCTGACCATCAAAATAGACATGTATAAAAATTTTCGACTTAACTCATCAGGCACGACATTAACCTTACCAATAGGATAATTCCAGCTAAAGTCATAACTCATCACAAATTCCAACCATCCTCGCTGTCTCATACTATATTCCTTCCAACCAAATAGGTACTCACTATTCTTGTGATTACTAAACACTTCGAACCCAGAACCATAAAGATAATACCTCGAAATTTTCCAACACAATATAACAGCAACCAATTCCAAATCCTGAATAATATAGATCCTCTTATGAATCCCCAATTGTCATAAAGCATAAGCCACGACTTTACCATCTATCATTAACACACTGACTAAACTCATCAAAAACACATGACAATACCTCACAAACGGTTTATTAGGACCACACGGAATCAAAACTGAAGTCGTAGACAAATTCTACTTTAACCCTCTCAAACTTTCCTCACAATGAACATCCAAAGCAAACAACTTACCCTTTACAAGTCATCAGTCATAACGAAAATGCTAACTTGGAAAAACCTTCCATAACCTCCGGTAATAACCAACTAAAGTCCAAAAAGATTCTAGCCTCCTTAACCGACTTTGGAGCCTCTCCTGAAGAACTGCATCTACTTCCGATGGATCCATAACAATACTATCATCAGAAATCACATATCCAAGAAACTAACCTTTTTCAACCAAAATTCTCACTTGAATAGCTTAGCATAACACTTTGTCTCTTTTCAACACTTGTAATTCAATTCCCAAACACTCTACCTGTTCTTACTCTGAGTTTATAACAGATCTGAATATACTCAATTAAAACCATTACGAACTTATCCAAATTCATGACACAATCAAATCGGCCACTAAATCTCAACACCATTTTTATAAGAAAGAACATCTCAATCCGAGTTACGAATCAAAAGTTATAGATTTTAGAAAAAAACAATTTTTAATTAATTTTTTTCCTCCAGGTCGCGCTAAGCGGGCTCCACCCCGCGCTGAGCACGCTCCTCACTGCCTGGAGAGGTTGCAAATTCTCCAGACCGGCTAAGCGGGCGGCTGCGCGCTAAGCTAGCACTACGATTTTCAGAAAAATAACCCTTCGATAGTCCTTCCCAAAACTCACCATTTTCATCTCTAATCAGTTCCAACCAGCATAACAAGTATCAACAACCCACCAAAAGGAAATCTTAATATCAATATTAATCCAATATTCCATCCGGAAATACATCTGAAAATCACGCACAACTGGCAGCCCATCACTGTGGCCTTAGCGCCAATCTCTAGAAAACTATCATCACAAACATAACAGCATCTTAGTCTCATCTTCTAAGAGTTTTCTACTTACTTAGCAGATATAAACCTCAACTATTCGCCTTCGTCCAATTTAAGTTCACTCTCTACTCGCTGAGAACAACCATTAATAATACCCAATCATTCTCCCTCAGAGACATTCCAACTTGACCAACATACAAAAACCTCGAATCCGTCTCACCTTCAGATATAAGAATCTTCATCGACTCATTAAAACAATCTGTACTCACTGGCTTAGCTCCAAACGATTCACAAAACATACTATCAAAGCTGGAAAGACACGTCTATTCCATCCAACATAATTCCGTCTACTATCAACAAGAGATTAAGGGTGATCAGTTCCTCAATTTGTCAATAGACAGTCGACAATCATGATGGGGCATAGACCATCTTTACCAGACCATAATAGCACTTCTTGCACCATGTGCACAAAACTACCTAAGGCACAAATCCTTAGTCGACATAACCCTTACCTCTGCATTCCCTCCGGAATCGAGAACAACACTATCCAAACCACACCTACACTCTTGCAACCAACGGCACACTGAGCCAATGCTCCACACCTGAAGCAACTTGGAGAAGCACCAGCTTCTCCCCCACTTATCTCATTCTCAATCCTGAAGACAAAGGACAAGAAAACCAGAAAGCACTGACAGTGTTTCACACACATATCACGTACTAAGGGACAAACAACATCGACAGTATTCAACTGTCACACCAATTCACTCAACAACTTGGCCGGACGGACCAACCTGTTCTGATACCACTAATGTAACACCCCAATTCCCATCGCGGATAAATAATACATAAATAAATCAGAGCAAATAAAAATTTATTCCTAGACAGAAACAAGGATGCCACATTTAAAGAAAAACAACACAATCCCTGCTCATAAATTTGATACATAACACAAAATGGAATAAACCAAAAAGGGAAACTTTTTCCAACAAAAGGAAAGTTCAATTATGGAATAAAGCGGAAAGATCCATAACTTACTTGTTTTACAAAATAAATTATCTTATAACATCAAAATATTCATAAAAGGGTAATACAAAATAGATCCAACAAATGTATACATATATAACAAAAGCGTTCCCCGACTCCCGTGTTACGTATCAAAGCAGACAGACCGACAAAAGGATGGAGAACTAATCTTCACAAAAGCCTCCAAGATACTAATCTGCAATTGCCTCATAGAGCAACAAACCACAGCAGAAGGGTGAGAAATAACAACTACGTCAAGATTGCATAATAATATGCAACACATATAAATTCACATGCATAATTATTCTCACCACAAGCATCACATACTAATAGACATAGCATATATCAATTATACCAACATAATCACATATTCACACATAAGGCATACCAAACTTATGACATATGGAAACACACCACCACATCACATATATTCATATCTAGCATATCATAGATAATTAATACAATCATTGTAATGTACAACATCCCCACAAAACATAACATATGTCTATACATAAAACATACCATCCATAACCAATGCATTTATCACCAATGCATATCAAATCACCAATGCATATCAAAAGCTCAACACATAATCAATCCATTCATGATTTTCCACACATAATCAATCCATTCATGATTTTCCACACATAATCAATCCATTCATGATTTTCCACACATAATCAATCCATTCATGATTTATACAAATGCAGAGAGACCGACACAACGACTCTATGAAAATGCGGTACCATCCATCCATCATCTCATCTTTAATTCACTCAGAAATTATTGGAATCATCGCTTGTTACTTAGTGTAACTCCCCGTCGGGAAAATGATGTTCCCCTTCGCTTTTGGTCCTCTTGGTATAAGGCTCACGACGTTTATGGATCGCTTTCGGTCCTCTTTGTATAAGGCTCATGATCCGATCGCTTTCGGTCCTCTTTGTATAAGGCTCACGATCGTCTATAACGTCGCTTTCAGTTCTCTTTGTATAAGGCTCACGACCGTTACAGCAGGTTCCCTCGGGAATCGTTTCATCGCTCACACCCACTAGGACACACGACATCACAAGAATGCATATCATGATGCTTGGCATACAATGACTCATGACAATCAATGCATACATATATACCACCATGTGAACCATCTCAACATCAATAATCATGCATTGCAATCAAACCCAAAACAATGCATTCTATCATAACCCACAAACCACAACAACTAGCATTTTAGCATATACACTCATATCAATTCACATCAAGAATTACTCGCCATCAACCACAACAATCCTACAATCATACAATGATACTCACAACACTAGGATTCACGCCATGAAGGCTACCCACAACATCATACATTTATACCATTCATTTCTATTTCAATTCAACCATGTATCCTTCCATTAGGCCACAAACAACCACGACAAATTATCACATGCTTCGACATCATATAAACCACATAAAAGCTCTACGTTATATAACAATAGCACAACACACTGTAAAACACCAACCGCACGCATTTAACGCGACAAAAACTCGACAACACGACTATTTCTCAAAAACACGAATTAATTAAATCATCTTTTTCCCTCAAAACCATTTTTAATAGAAATAATATTTCATTAGCTTTCCAACGCTTCGAACGGGGTCAAAACGGACTTACGGTTCAAAAGTTATGAATATTTGAAGTTTCGGAAATTTTTCACTTTTACCCAGACCGCGCTGAGTGCGCAGACACCCGCGCTAGGCGCGCTACCTGCGGAGACTCAGCGGAATTTGGCCTTAAAAACACCATCGAAAGACTTCCGGACATCCGTTTTCGATTACGTAAAAAGCTGCGATCTCAGAATTCAACGTACTACAATATTTTCACCATTAAAAAGCTATCCAACACATTTTCCAGTTTTGAAATATTTTGAAACATAATGTTATCAAATGAATAAACTTCCGAACTCGATCCAATCTACACGAAAACACTCCACAAGTAATCCCAATTAATTCTTATCCTTACCCGACTATACTATGCGATTTATTCTACATTTCAACCGTCCAAACATTGATTCACCCAAAATCGCCATTTTATCAAATATGCAAAAGTTATGAAATCAACCAAAATTCAATCAAACGAACTTAACCAATCACGGTCTAACATCACTCGACTAAACCACGCGATCTATTCTGACTTTCGACCGTGAAAACATCGATTCCCACTCATTGTTCATAAATCCAACCTAGTTGAAAACTAGAAGAAAATAACCAAAACAATCCAAGAAAACATACACATATACAAAACAAGCAAGATATAATCGAACCTTCTCACCCTTACCCGATTATTCGCGATTGAAACAGAGTTTCTTCATTTTTTTTCTCTTTTTCCTCTTCTCTCTTTTTCCTTCTCTTCTCTTTCTCTTTTTTTCCCTTTTCTTTCTTTTCTTTTTCCTTTCTCTCTTTTTCTCTCTTTTCTCTATTTATATAAATATTTAACTTTTTCTAAAATATCTAACTAATCAATTGACCATTTTGCCCTTACGCTCAAATATCTCCCAAACGCTCTCAAAATGCGATAAAACATAAACAACGATGAAATATGTTTTGGGAAATAAAAGTTGAAAAGAAATTATAATTTATTGCAAATATTTTACCTATCAGGGAAATTAACCAATTAACTCAATTAGCAGGTAAAATACAAGAAATTCACACATTTCACAAAATTCAAATAAATGAAATAAATAAATACAATTAAACAAATCGGGGTGTTACACACACAGTGGATATAAATGAATTGAATTAAAACATTGCAATTCTCATTTCATTGAAATTACCATGAAAGTACAAATAAAGTTTAAAAGCGAACAGTCAATTCAATCAAAGAAAAATGCAAACAGCAAGAAACAAGGCCTAGTGACTAATCAGCAACAAGAATGAGTTGTCCTGTCTGAAGCACTGGCTTTAGGAGATGATCCGTCTAAACTGACTCAAACTTCACTTGGCATGCTCTGGCAAAGGATTGTTGATAACATTAGGATTATTATCAACAAAAGTCAGAATCTTTGAGGTCACCAATTCTTGTACTCTAGCTTTCAATGCATAGCAACCTTCCAAGTTATGGCCTGCCCCACCTCGATGGAACTCACTGTGAAGATCAGCCCTATAGTCGGCTGGAAGAGGATTTGGAGGAGGAGGTAGATCCCTCATTGTAATCAAACCTTTCTTAACAAGACATGGATACAGCTCCGTGTAGGATATCAAGATAGGATCAAAGTTAACCCTATTGCGATTCTGATTTTGTCTAACAGCCTGACGAGGAGCTTGAATGTTTTGAGCATTGATAACAGGAGCATCTGCAGCTACATATTGTTATTGCTTGTGACGAGGTTTCCCTTCAACTGAAACAGTATGGGTATCGCCATCCTTTTTCTTTTGAAAATTCCCAGCATACTTTTTAGCACCACTAAAGGCTTCAGCATTGGTAATCTTTCCTTTCTTGATACCTTCCTTTAGTCTTTCTCCAATAGTGACTAGGTCAGCAAAACCAGATGATACACTGCCTATCATCTTTTCCCAAAAGAGTGGCTGAAGAGTGTCCATGAACAAACCAGTCAATTCCTTTTCAGCCAATGGTGGCTCTGCCTGAGCAGCTAGCTCTCTCCAGCGCTGAGCGTACTCCTTAAAGGATTCTTTTTCTTTCTGAGACATATTTTGCAATTGACGGCGATCAGGTGCCATCTCCAGATTGTACTTATATTGCTTTAAGAAAGCATCAGCCAAGTCCTTCCAGCTTTGGATACGGTTCTTCTCAAGTCCCATATACCATTTTATTGAAGCCCCACTCAAGCTGTCTTGGAAACAGTGAATGAGTCGTTTGTCGTTTTTGGCATGAGCAGCCATCTTGCGGCAGTACATCACCAATTGGGTTCTGGGACAGGTGTGCCCCTTGTATTTCTCAAAATCAGGAGTTTTGAATTTTGCAGGAATAACCAAATCTGAAACCAAGTACATGTCCATTGCGGCAGCACTAAAGACATCACTTCCTTCCACGACTCTTATCCTTTTGTCTAGAGTTTGCCATTAATCTCTGACTTCTTCAATGTATCCAGGTTCTCCCTGACTTTAAGATTGTGGACCAGCAGCATGGTACACGAAAGGAGGATTTTCAGGAATAGCTTGAGCAACAGAATGCACAACAGGATGAGGTTCAGTGAACAGTGGAGCTGAAGATACTGGCAGTACAGATGGGACAAACACATGAGTAGTTGCAAAGGGTGGCGAGTAATTCGGAGGTAACCCAAATTCTGGCCAAGTAGAAGCTGGTTTCTGAGTCAGTGGAGGGTCAACAATAGCAGTTGAGATTTCAAAGATCATAGTCCTCTGAGGTGGTTCACCTCTAGCAATCAGAACTTGCATCATTTCTGTGAGTTTGGTCATGCCAGCCTTCAACTCATCAATTTATATTCTGACTTCGGCGTTGTGTTGTTCTTGGTTTTCCATTCTCAATCTGATGGCAGCTCTAGTTCCATAGTTGTGTTGAGGAAACAGCTTGATGGTGAACAGATAACTGGAGAAGGAGACAATTGAAATGAGTTTCTGGACAACTTGGAAGAATGCATATGTATGCTCATGGATGCAAGAGTGCATGGATGCAACAACCACAAACAAGATCACTCAAAGCACACGGGTTCAAAGGTTTGAGTCACGAGCATGAAGCCAGGGTTAAGAACCAATCCCACAAAAGGTGTATGCTAAGGTTTTGTCTTCATTGTACCAGCAGAAAACAGTGGTTCTAACAGAGTGCCCAGGGTCCACAATCCACTATCAGACACACCAGCGCACCGATTTTCTCGGAGGTTGGTAGTTATCCTCAAGAGAATCTAACCTGAGTGTGGCATCGTGTGACAGCTAAGTCAGATTTGCATCTTCATAGCTTCTGCGCCACGATCCTAAAAAGGCTAAGATGGGTTAAGGGTTACTACGGTCCTCAGTGTTATAGGCTTCTATGGAAAAAGTAATGCCTTCAACGATCGCTCGATAGGCATCAATAATTCTAAAGAGGCAACCACTGAGTGGATGGATTCTCAAGTTCTGCTTTTTCAGGATTTGACTCCCTCAAAGCTCCCTTGACTATACCTTCCTCTTATCTCAAAGTACAGTCTGGTCCGGGTATAGGACCTATCTCGCACACATAGGAACTCCCAAACAGAACAAACAAGTAACAAGCAAATCAAATGAAAAGCAGTAAATAAATCAAAGTAGGCTAAACCCCTTAAGAGAGGATGTCCCAAGCAGAGTCGCCACTTTTCTGTAGCGGCAAAATCGTGAGCGTAAGCTATTGATTAACTTAACTCAAAAAGCAAGAGTCGCCACCACACTTTTATTTTATCCAAAAAGGAAAGGAAAAAGAGCGAACAAAACCTACACAAGCTCGACAACAAGAACAAGTGAACAGAGACAGGGTAAGGGGGTTGGTTACGTTAAGGGAAGGTATTAGCACCCAAAACATCTATAGTACTCTATAGGAACCCTTTGAAATATTTACGCTTTTTGGTCTAAAAAAGTTTGCTTGACAAGAGGTTGAGGAGATGAGAAAAGAAATTGTTTTTAAGATTTTTGTGTTTGGAGAGACTCGTCGCTTCATGCCTACGTACCCACGAAGGGCAATGTAGGATCAAAACCTCGTAGTTCGTGGTACAAAGAATGAAAATTGTTTGTTTTGGTTGATTTTAAATGTAAAGACAAGTCGTCATTTCCAAGAGAATAATTTCGCTTAAAGAAATGAATCATGTCTAAACTTATGAAAAAATTTTAAAAGAGAAAGTGCACAAGGGCACAAAAGAGATTAAGTGAGTTTGGTGTTTTTTAAAGTCTTTTGAAAAAGGTGTCAATATGCTTATGTAGTTTAGCATTTGTTAAGAAATGAAAATAAAAGAGTAAAATCACTTAACAAAGTCAAAGTTTGATTATGAAAGAGGTGATAGTTTGAAATCAAGAAAGTTTTGAAAAAGGGAGAAAGTTTTGAAAATTGAAGAATGGGTGGAGAAGAAGTGACTATCCTAAAGCATAAAGTAAAAGCTAAGGATAAGAATGGTCTAACCACAAATGTAGCTATCTTCACCATAAACCAAGCAAAAGCACAAGGCTTCAAAGTCTTCGAACCATAATTCCAAACCAAAGGGAAAAGGTCCTAGTTCTAAGTCCAAGGTTCCAAGAATTGAATTGGAGTCCAAGGTCTAGGTGCAAAATTCCATGTTCATTGCAAAGGATAGTAACCATAGTCCAAGATTAGAAGCACAAGTTTTTTTAGAGGTTTTGGCCTTTATTAATGTTTTTGGTCCAAGTGGACAAAGAGAAAAATGCATAAGCATACACATGTGTCCAACGGACAAAGGAAAAATATGCGGAAGCATAAACATGTGCCCAACGGATAAAGGAAAAATATGCGGAAGCATAAACATGTGTCCAACGGACAAAGGAAAAATTGCATAAAAGTAAAAGAGAGATAGGGAGCGAGAAGGAATTGTAAAGAAGTTAGAAGTTAGTAATTAGTTGTTAGTTGTTAGAGTAAATGATCAATAATGATTGAATAGTGTACTTAGGTCAAGTTTAATGAAGACTTGTTACAAGATTGATAAAATCAAAGCCTCTACAACAACAAGCTTCATAGATTTTAAACCTAATACAAAAGATCAATCAACATTGAGTTGTTTTCCGATGCGGAACATAATGTTGCGCTATGTTAAGCAATCGCCGAGTAATTTACGGAATAATTAGCCTACAATGAGGCCGGTCAATAGCTCTTTGTGCTAATGAATGCTAGATGAACGATATGTAGATCGTTATCCGAAAGCAATACCGCACGAAAAGAAAAGAAGGTAGCGATCTAGTCTTGATCAAAATTCAACAAAGGAATTCTATGATCCATATGACTTTCATCGATCAAAATCAAAGAAGAAATAGATGAAGAGAAAGCCAAATTAAATCACAAAATTATGTGATCTAAGGCTAAGAACAAAGGAAAATGGAAGAAAAAGGAAGAAAAGCCAAAACAACCCCAAAAACAAGCAAAAAACACAATTCTGCCTCTGTGCAATCGATTGCACAAAAGGTGCAATAGATTGCACCTGTTCAAAAACAGCAAATCAGCACAAATTTTACATTTCGCAATCCATTGCGCAAAAGGTGCAATCGATTGCACCTTTTCAAAAAACAGAAAATCAGCATTTTAAGAGGCAAATCCTTGATCAATCATTTCATCAAACATCTATTGATCATGGTTTCAATTGTGCACAAATTTTAATGTAAAACAATAGTAAAAACCTGCAATCAAACACAATTACAAGATCAAAAGGATCGAGTAATCACAAAGCAACCAAAGATCTACATGATGAATGATGGAGATGAAGCTTTAACAATGGTGTGAAATGGATTACCACTCCAAATCTAAAAATTCCTTCAAATTGCTTCAAGATCTACACTCCAAAGCCTTGATCTACTATAATTGATGAACAAAAACAAGAATGGATAAAGGTTTAGCTCAAATTTGAACAAGATTCAATGTGAATTCTTTTTAACTTTCAAAGGAAGAAATGTGAGCTTTTTGTGAATTTTATGGTTGGGGAGAGAATTTGCAAGAGGTTTTTTTGGCTCTCAAAAGCTTCAAGGGAAATTTTAGCAAGGTGAATTTGGCTATCAAAAGCTTCAAGAGAAATTTTAGCAAGGTGAATTTGGCTATCAAAAGCTTGAAGAATGAATGAAATGAGGGTTCTATTTATAGAGTTTAGGCTTGGAAAATTTGGTGGATTGGAATTTGGTTTGGAAATGAAAATTAGGCTTAGAATTTGAATTTGGAGGGAAAATCAAGATCAAGTGGTGATTAGTGAAGGTGTATGGTGGGAATTAATTGTGATTATGTAGGGGAATTATTTTTGAGTGATCTAGAATATTCTCAAATGATGAAATTGGTGCCAAATGCTTCAAAATTTGAAAAATGCTGATTTTGGCCAATTCTGTCCTTGTTCAGTCGATTGCACTGTAGCGCGAATAGACTGCACTGCTGAAAACTTCAAAATCTATGCAAAAAAATGACTGGTACAATCATTGGACCAATAGTGCAATCGATTGCACAATTGAAAAACTTGAAAAATGGCCTGTTGGCTGGATTGTGATGGTTCTGGCTCGATTTTCTTGATTTGTCAAAGAAGGCATGGAAATTAACACATGAACCTTGGAGTCTCTTGAATAATAATCAATTAAATCTTGGAAACTCTTGATCAGATAATTTTGAAATGTTTGTAGATCAACTTTGACTTTGTTTAGATGAAATTCATTCGAGCTAAGGAACTGTTATTTTGGCATTTTTGACCTGTCCTTCCCCTGAAAATGTCAATAAAGAGAAAACAAAATATTTTTTGGGTTTTGGTTAAGGTTAGTAAAATATAAGCAAGTAAAGCAATAAAGTGAAAAAGAAATACACAGATGCTCGGTAAACCCTGCATGACATAAACCCAAAGAAGAAAGGGACAATGGAACCAATGTGTGATCTTATTTGTGGTATAAGATGCAAAATGAGAAGCGAATGATATGTGGAATCTTAGGGGTCAAAATTTAGGGTCTTACAGCTTGGTTAGAATTGCTCTCAAACTCTAAACCCGATAGGGACTTGCTTTAGAAGGCAAAATTGGAGTGAAAGAGGTGATTTTGAGGAAAGCATCAGTTTGGGTGCTTTGGTGTACTTAAACTGAGCACAAATGAGCTCTATTTATAGTAGAGCAAGTTTGTTTTGCAAGCAATAGTGAATGGTGGCTGCAGCAGGCCTTTGGCCAATTGGATCACTTTGGAATCTCAAGTCTCCTCTGGCCATTGACTAGAGGTTAGAGCATAGGCCTATGGTTCTTTGATTCAAGGATAAGGCTTGACTGAAGTGTTCATATTTGCTCTGATACATGCTACCTCTAAGCATCCATTGAATGCCTCAAAATAAAATTGGAGTCTTGAGGCATCTTTAGCTTTTAGGGGTGCCAAACCTATATGTAGTTTCAAAGACTTGGGAGGCTTATGGATCAGTGTTTGTTCCTCCTTGGTCTCCTCATGAGGTGTGCATATGGATAAACTTGTTTGTTATTTGCACAAATTGATCAAATCGAGCCCTAATACACAAATCTGCCTTGCCCAACAGTTTGCAGCAAGGCATGTTGCAGATGTTATAACTCCTAGCTCAGATGGAATTTGATGGAGTTCTTGGACATTTTGGAAAGCTGATATATCCTATTTCAACATGATGTCCAACTTTGGTTTTGATCCAACTTGAATTACAATGAAAAATGCCTCTACATATGAAAAAAATTAGGCAGATTCTGACTTAGTGAAAATTTCACTAAGTGTTGGAAAAATGTCACTTTTGTGTTTTCAGCCATTTTGATCACTCCATAACTTAAAATCCATGAGGAATTGGAATGAGGTGTAGTTGACACTTTTAAAGTATGCCATGAGAGCTACAAATCCATATTTGGACCATCCAAAATGGTTGCTTGGATCTCAGGTTATGATCCTTGGAAGTTGGCACCCTAGCCACTTTGTTCCATAACTTAGAAAAATTCTAAGTTTTTTATGGTTACCCCTTTTACAAGTTAACTCATTTTCTTTAATTTTTCTTGATGAATGATGATTCAAATCACATAATAACAATGTTTTAGGGTTGAGGAACCATAATTGTGAAAAATCTCAAAAAGTCCAATTTGACTTTTGTGCACAGTTGACTTTTTATCAGATGAATTCCAAACTGTGTGATCCTTTATGAAATCAAGTCCTTGACCTAAATCAAACGTGATGGACATGTTACTGTTGCACCCCAAAATTTGCCCTCCTTTAGTACTAACTGGCTTATGTTTCATTTCATTTTTGCATTATCATGTGTGCATATCATTGGTTCTTAGCATGGGGTCAAGGTGCCTGAGGCAAGTTCAAGAGGAGAAGATGTTCTTCAAAGGGTCAGGCAAGAGAGTTCAAGTGGATCACTCTCTCCTAACCAGTGCAGAAACTAGGGTTTTGAGATTCTTGGGTTTATTGCTCCAATGGGCAAGCTTCTTGGGTTTTTATCATCATCAAAGGGCATATCCTATCTTTGTTGGAGAGGATACACATCATATTCAGAGGAATTTGGATTTGGAGACTGTGTTATTTCCTCCTAGACTGAGGGTACCAAAACTAGGGTTTGCTATAAAGTCAGTTTATTTCTAATTTTTTGGGCAAGACTTGATTCTATGGTATTCCTTGGGTCCCTAGGTATCTAGTAATGGAAGACTGTCCATCAGTTTTATTCAGGAGAGATTCAATTGCCCAATAGATTGGGAATCAGGTGAATTGGGTAAAAGTCAACAGTGAGAGAGGAAGTCAACTGTGGAATCTTGAGGTTCTCTCCAGGGTTTTCAAGGTCTCACATCCTCATATGGTCTTCAAGGGGCAAGTTTCATGCCATTTATCAAGAATCAAGGGTTGGTGCAAAAGTTACTAAATATGGAAATGACCTATAATTTGAAAGCTTCCTTTTTGGGCAAGTTCCTACACCACATTCAACTTGACTTTTCATCATCAAAGAAGCTTCAAATGAATTTTTCTACAACATGAAAGTTAAATATCTTTTTCTCCTCTTTCCAACAAGTACTAGTGGGTCTCCATACCATTTGTGAAACTCAAGTTATGATCAGAAGAAGGCAAAGTGGTTTTTTAGGGTTTCTCATGATTCCATTTTCACAACTTTGGCATAGTGACCTATAATTAATTCCATTGCTTCATGTCACATGTTAACATCAAAGGACACTCCTCAAGGATCATATTAGGCCATTGAATCAAGTGAATCCATGGTGTATTTATCACTTATTCTCCATTATTCAAAATTTCCAAGACATTGAAAACTCATGAACCAAAATATCTCAGGGCCCAAATCAAACTCAGGTGTAATTAGCAATTCAAACATGGGTGATCCATCATAAAATGTTTGGATATACATGCATGGAAGGAGGTGTATCTCACATATTGTAATTTTCTAAAGGACATCCAAAACTCTTTAAACAAAGAATCACGATGGCCCAAATCATTATCAGTGAAAAACCCTAATGTATTTAATCTCATTCATGCACTGGTTAGGGTGGGAACACGTGATATTTGGAGGAGAAGAGAGCTTGAACCCTAAGACTTGAATCTTTCATATCTCTCAATCCACAAGGACTTTTCAAGAAATTCTTCCACCATCTTCATTCTGGGGATCCACAGAGCACAAACCAACCACCCTTTGAAGCTAACAGTGGAGATTCGTGTTGCACCATCTCAGGTTAGTGATGATTTTCATGATCATAGAACTCTATTTTCTTACGTGTATAATGATCTGTGATTGATGCTGAGTGTGATGATGTATTTTATATTGAATATGGACGGGTATTTTGATTGCTACGTGTGTTTAAAGTTTTGAGCCCTAACCTTTTTCTCATCGTTTTTTATTGTACGTTGGTTATTTGTAATTTTTGATCGCATATTTGGAAGCCTCACATTTTTCTGGACAAAATAGTGTATTCGCATGAAATTTCTGGCCAAGTTTTGAGTTGCAGGTGACGGAGGGGTCGACCGGAACCCTAGTTCCGGCGACTGGTGTGGTGGTCCGGCGAGATTAAGGCTGGCGGTAGAAGATGTAATCGCAGCCCTCCATTCTGGAAATCGCACGGTCCTTATCATGCCACGTTTTTTTAATTTGGTTTTTATTTTATTTGATCATGTGTTTATTACCCCACAGCAACTACCGTGTGCACCCAATCATGTTTTTTCATTTTGTTTACTTTTTATTTATATTGACTAATGTGGATCGTTTGATGGATCGTGTGAGTGAAAACGTGACAACACATTAAAATAGGAGGGTGTATGTCACGTGGGAATGTATGGTGCTGACCAATTGTGTGTGTGCGTGCGTATCATAATTATGATGTGCATTTGATCATGACTATTGATCATTATTAATATTTGACTTGTTTGACTAAATCTGATGCGTTGGATGCATCCAAGGGTGAGCATTAGGTCAACTGGTGGACTGAAGTCCATATGTACTCTCTTTTTTATTTTATTTTTTTGATGGGTTCTAATGTTTGGGCTCGCTAACTGCATCCCCTCCCTCTCAGCCCAGGTTCTCTTTCAACGTGTTTTATTTACTTTTCACACCCCCCCCCCCCATGCGCATTTCATTTTACTTTTATTTAATTATTATATTTTCATTTTTAATTATTTAAAAATAGTTATATGCATTTAAAAATTCCCAGAAAATTCATGCATCATATTTATCATTTTATAAAATTTTCCAAATTTTATTTTTTATTTTTATTTTATTTTTTATCATCTAAATTAAATATTTGTTTATTTTCTTTTTGAATTACTCATATCATGCATACTTAAAATTGTTTATTTTATTTCTCTGCATCCATAAAACATTTTGAATCCATTCCTTTTGAGTTCATTCACCAACACCCTGAAGTGCGTTAAAATATTTTTCTATCATTTTTAAAATTATTTCATATTGCATTTTAGTCCTTTCCTTTTGCATGTTGAACCGTGATCCTCTCTTGGCTTTGCATAATTGTTTGAGTGACTAACATCTTGAATTTTTGCAGGAGTTTTTGATACGTTGTTTGTTCTGGTTGAGCAATGTTGAGAATTAATTTTACAATTTTAAAAAATGTTTTACTACTTGTTTAATTGCTCTTTGTGTGAGATTTTCTTATATGCACACCTTGATCTTGTCTGGTTGTCTGTTTGAAGAGGCACTTGTGCCATTGCTTGGGGGTTTGTTCTTTGATTTCTTAATTCATGTTTGGACTGTTATAGGTCACTTGATCACTATCCCATGTCATTGTTTGAATTTCATTTGCCTTAATGTTACTTGTGTCTGTTTTGTACTAACTTTTTATGCAGGGGCTGAGGTAAGTTCTTTAAGGGTGTGGATAGTTATCCATGTCCACCTTACTCTTTCCTTGTCTCATCTTTTTTCTTTAGGCTTAGGTCGTCATCAAACCTCACTAACCATAGGTCACCCATGCATGATAACATTAGGACTCTTAGTTCCCCTTAGAGTTTCCTTTGTGTCTTCTCTCTTCTCATCTCAAACTTCTTGAAAATACTTAATAAGGACAAAGTGTATTGCGCACGAGCCTTAAGCGTGGGGAATGAGAAATGAGGGGCTACCTCTCATCTTTCTAGAGTACTTAGTGAGCGTCCTGTCTTGGGACGATGCGTTAAGTATTCGCCCCTGTGCCCTAGACTTTGGTGCAATGCAAGTTATGAACTAACTCAAGTCACTTCTGTCCTAAAAAATACAAACAAACTTCAAACCTTTTTGTCCTTCGGGATTGTCAAACTAAAGGCTATTTTCAAAAAGGGCACGTTACCTTCCGTCTGAGTCGCAAACAGGCATCGACCCTAACTGCCGGACGCGAACTTAACGCCGCTCATAAAAAACACAAAAAGAACTTGGTCCGAACTACGTTGACTCTGAATTCCCCATTGCGCAAAGGGGGTACGTAGGCCTAGGACGTCGACGTCCTACCGAGTTTGTCTTTGTCTCCCCCTTCCCCGTCTTAGTACAGCCATAGATGATAGGATAACTCACCCTTAGAATAGACAACAAGCGTGGATCCCATCGAGTACGATGGACGCGTGGGGTGCTAGCACCTTCCCCTCGCGTAACCGACTCCCGAACCCAGGCTATGGTTGCGATGACCATTCCTTTCCCTCTTCCTCAAGTTTATGCAGTGTTCCCTTTCCCTCTCTTGGGATAAATCTACACGGCTGGCGACTTTGTTTTTCGCGCCACTCTCGAGTTTGTACCTGGATGAAAATCCTGGGAGCGACAGCTGGCGACTCTGGTTGACCTATGCTGGTCCATCCCTAAGCGAGTCAATCCTAGCGCTTGCTTGTCTTTGTTCTCTTTGGGTGTTTTGTGTTTGTTTTGCTTTATTTGTTATATTTTATTTTTACCGCATTTTCGGCATTGCATTTCATTTTTATTACTGTCATACTGGATGATGCTTTTTTGTGCTGGCTGTTTCTGTTTTGCAGGTTGGGTTGTTTTGAGAGATAAGCCTAATACCCAGGCTTAAGTACACCCTAGGACTAGAGTGGAAAGTAGTGGGACCTACGTGCCCGCTTGGTACGTTTGTGTGTTCACGAAATTCACAACCAGACGAGGCTATCTTGGGACGCATTCTGACGTGTGTGTCTTGCGCATGTTAGGGTGTTGATCTAGAGAGCTGTCGACTCTGGTGACCGATCATCGAGGACCTTAGTGGAAACATCCCTCTTTAGTGGTGACAGTGGCAGACCACATCCTGTGGCAAACCCATTCGCACCCGAGGGCCCACTTTGGAACTCGCATAGGATGGCCCCTATCTTTTGAAGAGAATCAGTGGAGGCACTCCTCGATTGACGATAGTACTGTACCCCGAGGGATGAATGCACTATTGTTTCTCGACCTCAGTGCCAATGCTGAGACCTTCCGCTTTGGAGAATCAGTTGAGGCCTCCTCGATTGATGATGATGCCAAACCAGAAATGGTGAACGTATCATCATTTCTCGACCTGAGAGCCCGGGATACTGAACATCCTAGTACCCACACGTGAGAGGGGATGGGTGTTTGCAGGTTTGCAGGTAACCGAAACCTTCAACCTACCCGGTTTTTCTGGATTTCTCATCAATATTTGATTATCTGGATTCATGGTTATCTCAGCGGGTCGGTATTTTGGAATTCTGGTTTTCTGGGTTGTGGTTCTCGTTCAGTTAACAGCACAGCACATCCAGCAGTGTTGCCTTGACCCCATGTTTGCATGAGCATATCATTTTTCTTGCATTCTGACATGTTTGACATTTTTCAGGGCTTGCATCTTACTCTTGATTCCGGTTTTCTGAGGTTACCTTGGCATGGATGTCCAGAGAAAGAAGACTATTGCCTATTCGTTCCCAGATCCGACCTTGACGTTGATTCACAAGCTGATTAGTATGGTTGGTCCCAGAGTTCGTACAGAGTTCAGTGGAGGGTATGGGAGACTTCTGAAGTTTGTCTACAATATCTCCAAGTATGAGAAGGATGCCATTCATACACTTCTTCAATTTTACGATCCGTCCTTGCGTTGCTTCACTTTCCCAGACTACATCTTGGCCCCAACATTGGAGGAGTTCTCATTTATTTTGGGAATCCCCATCAGGCATGACATAGTATTCTTTACTGAAGAACACCCCGGGGTAAAAGAAATGGTTGTTGCTTTTCATATTGGTGAATCCGTTCTGAGCAGTAATATTGAGGAAAAACAAGGAGCTAAGGGTTTCTTATTGAAGTTCTTATGTTAAAGAGAAGAATTGGACTGCTTTCCAAGCTATTCTGGCTACGTGCATCTATGGGATTGTCCTGTTTCCCAATGTTCCTGATCTGGTGGATATGCATGCTATCAGAATCTTTATTTCAAAGAATCCTATACCTACCTTGCTAGGTGATGTGTATCATTCAGTTCACTACAAGAATGAAAATAGGTGGGGAAAAACTGTGAGTTGTTGTGCACTGCTCTTATCTACTTGGTTTCTGAGCCATCTCCCTGAAACTGGAGCCTTTATTGATATGAAAGATTCTCTGAAGTGGTCAAAGAGGTTAATGGGTTTGACTGCTGACAACATTGTTTGGTTCAATCATGACTTGCTAGGAATGGAGATTATTTGCAAGTGCGGAGAATTCACTAATGTACCCTTGATAGGGAGAAGAGGTGGAATTAACTATAATCCTTCCCTTGCTATCAGGTAGTTTGGTTATCCTTTAAGAGGTCCACCTGAAGAGAGAGATATCAGAGAGTCCTTATTCTTCAATGGTATTGAGGATCAAGAGATGATGGGGAAGATTGTAAATGCTTGGAAACAGGTGACCAAGAAGGGTAAAACTTCGTTCGGGAAATGTAATAACCGGGCTTTTCCTTCCTATAAATTGTGGATTAAGAAGAGAGCAGAAGAGGAGCTTCTTCCCTTCCCGGTGGAACCACCTTTGTATCCTTTACTGATTGAGCCTCCTACCACAGTCGAGATAGAGAAGTTTAACAAGTTGTGGGCTGAAAAGGAAAAGCTGCGAGAAGCAAACAGAGAGCTACTAAGAGAGATCCATCAGTTGAAACATGAGTGGGGTGAAGCTGTTCATACCGCCAAGTTGAAGACAGAGCTTCTTGCTAAGGCAGAAAAAGAGCTAGCTGACATGGTCACATCCAGAAAAAGGATGAAAGAAGCTTTGGATGGTATCAGTAAGCTTCTCGAGTCTAAGAAAGAGGAATTAGACAAGGCTTTGTTGAAAATTCACAGGTTCGATGATCACCAAGAAACTGCAATGGCCGAGAATAAGAGAAAGGAAGACGGTTATCTAGTTCAGATTGATCAGTTGAAGTTGACGCTCAAGAAAAAAGACGCTGAGATCCTGTCAAGGATATTCAAGAGACAAGTAGTCGAGGGTCGACTCAATGAAGCCATAGCCTCCATAGAGGAACTGAAGGTCTAAGCTGAAGTGAAGAAACCTAGACATGAGGGTCCTAGCATGGATGGTGTTTCTGGAGAAGACGCTTGGGAGTTGCATTGCCGATACTTGGAAGGGATCATACATAGGAGAGACGTTCTCATTCAAGAGCTAATTCAGAGACCAAAGCATCCTGACACCAAAAAGTTATTCAAGGAAATTCAAGACTGGAGCAGAAAGCATAGTGGATGGGGGGGATTGACACTTGTGGACTTTGATGACATGTCGTAGTTTTCTATTCTCTTTTATTGTATTTGGATCACCACCAGACTTGTTGGTTGGGACCTCTATGATTTTTGTGTTCAGATTTGTTATCTTGGATTCGTGATTGTTGACATTCGGTTTTCCTCTGGTTTTCTTAATATATGGGCCGAAGTTCCGTTCTATCTTGTTGTTAAACTAGAATCAAGGGGTGGATCGCCCTGCGAATATTCAAACATGTTCATTTGCATATTCATAATCATTTTGCATAATCATTGTGCATAACAGGTGTTCGAGGCTGGTTATTCTTAATTTGATCTGGTTTTCTTCAGAATTGCAGAGGCCATTCAAGAGTTGATCATGGAGCAAGTTCAAGCTGAGTTGAGGGAAATGCGAGGCCAGATGGGGCAGCTTATGGGGAACGTGCAAACTCTCATGCAAGACCAGAAGATGCTGAGGGAGGAGGTCAATCAGATGAAGACTCAGATGGGTTTGGCCATGGAAATTTTGAATAGGGTGTTGAAGAAGGAAGACAGTCCTGTGCCCACTTCCACAACAGAGATCCTCACTCCTCCCATCTCTTTGGAATTTGATTTAAATCGTGGATTACCTCGTGAATCTCTTCCACGAGCGGAAGTTCCAGAACTTTCCCAACAACAGCTGGGTCTTGGCTCCCAAGAGAATCCCAAGGGCAAAAAGTGTACACAGGGACAGAAGAAGTCTGAAAGAGTTTTTCATCCGCTCCCTATGCCATATTCTCAATTATTGCAGCATCTCCTTCAGTTGCAACTGGTACAGAAAAGGACTTTGGCTCCTCTCACCGGTAATCCTCCACCAGGCTATGATGCAAGAGCCCATTGTGATTTCCATTCTGGGGCACCAGGGCATACCGTGGAGAAATGTAGGGCCTTTCAGCACCAAGTCCAGGATTTGATTGATGCAGGGGCAATTGAGTTCACGTCGGGCGGCGTGAATGTACAAGGTGATTTTACCCCAATTGTTGCAAAAGAAGTGAAGACTCCTCCCCTCTTTGCAGGATCCACCTCACGTCACAGACTTCCTCCACAACCTTGTGCTGCAGAAGCTCTACGTCAGCAACCTTTGTTTGGGCCTCAGCCAAATATGGAAAGGAAAGTGCAAGCGCAGGAGAGGCGCCCAAATCAGCACTGACGGCAGAATTATCAGCAACAGGGGAAACCGAGACCAAGGAGGCCCAAGAGGATATTTGATCTTATTCCTATCCCTTATAGTCAGTTGTTTGCTCATCTGCTCAAGAACTCTCTGATTCAAACGAGGAGTACCACGCCGGTACCGTACCCTATTCCTCTGGATTATGACATGACTACTAGGTGCGAGTTCCACTCGGAAACGTTTGGGCACACAATTGATGAGTGTAATGTATTCAAGCACAAAGTGCAAGATCTGGTAGACTCGGAGATCATTGTATTCACTGAAGATGATATGTACATCAACGGAAGCCTCCTTTCTCAAATGAACACTCAGTTTGCAAGTACGTCCAGACAAAATTAAGCTCCCTCAACAATGGCAATCTTCAGCTTCTTTACTGCATTTTCATTTGTAGTTTTTCATTTCTTGTTAAAGCATCGTATGCATGTAAGACTTGTTTTTTTTTTATGATGATATTAATGCAATGAGCATGTTTTCCTTGAAGTAATCCATTCGTGTTCACTCTAAAATGTTTATATGCACTGCAATACCAATTTTCTTGCTTAGAACTCTTGAGGGAGGATGATGAGACGAAAATGCAAAATCTCTGGTTGTATGTTCAAGGATAGAACCCTGTTGAGGATGTACAGGCATTGTTTCAAACCCCTAAACACTGGAGATATAAGGGAGATATACCCTCGTTAACCCCTTTGAGCCTTTAAGTAGGAGTTTCTTTCGTACGAAAAAACCCTCATACTTAACCCAGGGGCAGGGTAGGCGTCAGTTAGTTTGACCGAGCGTTTAAATTTCAAGGAGAGTGTGCATCTGAGAGGTCAAGAGATGTGAAACCACAATGGTTATCCTTCAACAATCAAGGAGTGAGGCAGTCATAACCCTTTCAAGCAAGTAAGACAACTAGAGTCACATGCTTTGTTCAAAAAAGGGGAATAAAAAAAAAAAGAAGAAAGCCCGCTAAGTCGAAACTTGTAAACAAGTGACTTAGGCAAAAGTCAGGGCATCCCGTTGGACTTCAAAATCGGAAAAAACTCAAAAGAGTCAGTCCAGGCAAAAATTAGGGATCAAAAAGCAAAAGAAAGAAAAACAAAAAGAAAAGATCAAAAGAAAAATCCTCTATAAGAACAAATTCGTGTGATTACAGACACAAAAGATAAAAAGGGGTGACAGTCATTCCAAAACCCCCTTAGGTGCCAAACCATTAGTGGCATAGGTTCCTTGAAAATTATAAACCTTTTGAGAGATGAGCGTTTGGGTCAGATTAACTGAACATAGGACTGGAGGACGTCACGAAGAATGGGTGGGCACCGATAAATTTTGAGCCATAAATCCTTTTTGGGAAACCGTGAACCAGACCACGTTACAACCGTTAAAAGTCCTAATTGAAACAGGGTTTATTCCAAAAGCGTACTTCAACAGGATAGCGTTCCTGACTCCTATAAGTTGTACTAATAAGATTTGTTGGTATTGCATGTGCGCATTGTTTTGCCATTCAAAAATCAAGGTCGCATCCCAGCTAGTGATTCGTTCACAAGGCTTGGCGACACATTTTCAATAAAACTTCAAGGTTAACATGAGTGTTGCATTAGAATTATCATTCTCATAATAAACTTGTTCTGCTTGCCTACATGTGCCTAAGCATCAAGGAAGCTTACACAGTGAACGTCAGTCAAGAAGCTTGATCCTGCCAAGTTGGGATGCTTGGAAATTCTGAAGGACGATCATATCAAAGGGCAGGCTGCCAAGAGACTCAATGTAGAGTGGGTTCTCCCCAATAAGTCGTGTTAAGATGTAGCCAATCTGGGGCAGTCACGTCGAGAAATCTCTCCGAAATTCAGTTATCCTGGGGCATTCATTATAAGATCAGGGGCAAAAGTCACTTCAAAGCTCATATTGGGGCAGGCCACCTCTAGAGCGTGGGAGATTGTCCACTCCTGAAAATGGTTAATTGAAAACACCTCCTCAAGGTTCAAGGTACTAAAGAAGAGTATTTTCAAGTCATTACAATCCCTTTCAAGGTAATGTACTTCATGGATTATGAAGACTGGGGCAGTTATGTTGAGATATGATAAATCTCTCCAAGAGTTTGAAGACCCTGGGGCAGTGCGAACGCCCGATCTTCTATAAAATCCTCTTGAGATGATTTCTTCCATTAGACCTGGTGGTCTGGGGCAAGTGAAAAGTTCAAAGAGCCGCTTATGACCATAAAGACAAGTCAGGTTGCAGGGCAACGGGATTGTACTTCCCCAGCAGTTGGCTCTCCCCAGCATTGAGATTGCAAACTTTACTCAGCAGAGCAGACCTTCCCCAGCAGGAGACTTGGGAAGTATTTTCTCCGGATCAAGACGTTATTTCCCCACAGAATCAAGGTGTTCATCTTCCCCATCCAGTCAGGAAGCGTGCTTTCTCCGACAATGTCATATTCTAGTCCCCAGCAAGGAGGGAGTAAATTCATTCTCCCCATCAGCAGGCTAAGTTCAGCAATATCCCCAAGCAGGATAGTATCATGAACTGTTTTCCCCAAGCAGGATGGTATTATGGGCTGGCATCCCCCAGCAGGTTCTGAGCCCAATTGGATATTAGCAATCTTCAGTAACAGACTTCCAGTTCCGTTATTGGCATTCATTCTCAACTCCCCCAGCAGAGGAGAAATCTCAAGTTTTGGATGTTACCTTCAGTTAAAGACAAGTGTGGCCCCCGTTAGTTCTTTCGGGAGTTCATCCCCAACAGAAGTTGTTGATCTGAAGAGTCGATCAGTACGACCCTTCTCAGCAGAGTTCCTGGATTCAGAGGACAATTTATTTTTGTCATCCCCAGCTGAATTGATTTTTTCTCTCCGGCATTTATTTTACTGGAGGGACCCTTTTTGCATATCATAAGCATTCACATTGCATCCTCAAGCGCGTAGCATTTCCATTTCGTATGGAGCATTACGCCAAAATTCAAACATTTGCATTCGAAGCATAAGCCAGGTTTGATACTTCCCTTGCCAGTTCTCTTTCCCAGCAGAGATGGCATAACTCAGGAGATTTTGGAAGGATGCGTTCCTTATACTGGTGCTCCCCGGCAGAGTCTTTTATTTAGACTTCTCCTTTCCCCGACGGAGTCATCTTATCTGTGGATCGTGAGTCCATTAGAAGCTTGCCTTTATTTGGCCTTTCTCTTTTGGGAAATCCAGTTCTTGTCTGGTAGTCAGTTCTCGTCTGACTTATTCTGTAAATCCAGTTCTCGTCTGACTTATTTGGTGTAAACCCAGTTCTCGCCTGGTAGTCAGTTCTCGTCTGACTTATTCTGTAAATCCAGTTCTCGTCTGGTAGTCAGTTCTCGTCTGACTTATTTGGTGTAAACCCAGTTCTCGCCTGGTAGTCAGTTCCCTTTATCAGCAGGGATGGCATTTATTTTGCTAGTCTCTTTATCAGTAGAGATAGCAATCTTTTGGAGGATTTTCTTCGTCAGTTCCCTTTATCAGCAGGGATGGCATTTGTTTTGCTAGTTCTCTTTATCAGCAGAGATGGCAATCTTTTAGATATTTTCCTCGTCAGTTCCCTTTATCAGCAGGGATGGCTTTTGTTTTGCTAGTTCTCTTTATCAGCAGAGATAGCAATCTTTTGGATATTTATTTCGTCAGGTCCCTTTATCAGCAGGGATGACATTTGTTTTGCTAGTTCTCTTTATCAGCAGGGATAGCAACCTTTCGAAGATTTTCTTCGTCAGTTCCCTTCATCAGCAGAGATGGCATTTATTTTGCTAGTTCTCTTTGTCAGTAGGGATAGAAACCTTTTGAAGATTTTCTTCGTCAATTCCCTTTATCATCAGGGATGGCTTTTGTTTTGCTAGCTCTCTTTATCAGCAGAGATAGCAATCTTTTGGATATTTTCTTCGTCAGCTCCCTTTATCAGCAGGGATGGCATTTATTTTGCTAGTTCTCTTTATCAGCAGAGATAGCAATCTTTTGGATATTTTCTTTTGTCAGTTCCCTTTATCAGCAGGGGTGGCTTTTTCCTTGCTAGTTCTCTTTATCAGTAGAGATAGCAATCTTTTGGAGATTTTTTCGTCAGCTCCCTTTATCAGCAGGGATGGCATTTATGTTGCTAGTTCTCTTTATCAGCAGAGATAGCAATCTTTTGGATACTTTCTTTCGTCAGTTCCCTTTATCAGCAGGGATGGCATTTTTTTTGCTAGTTCTCTTTGTCAGCAGAGATAGCAACCCTTTGAAGTATTTCTTTCGTCAGCTCCCTTTATCAGCAGGGATGGCGTTTATGTTGTTAGTTCTCTTTGTCAGTAGGGATAGCAATCTTTTGAAGATTCTTTTCGTCAGTTCCCTTTATCAGCAGGGATGGCATTCCTTTGGCAGTTCTCTTTATCAGCAGAGATGACGTAACTTGGGAGAGTTGGTTTCACTTTATACCTAGCATAGCTAGCACTCATCCGTATTATGACAGTACAACATTTATGGCTAATTCTCCAGTGGAGGATTGCAAATTTATGGGTTCTTTGGTATTCAATCTCCGTGCATCCTGATTGTCTGAAATCCGTCGCTATCATACCCTCAGGACCAAGTTGATTGAATAGGGGCAGCTGTTGCACCCCAAAATTTGCCCTCCTTACTTTAGTACTAACTGGCTTATGTTTCATTTCATTTTTGCATTATCATGTGTGCATATCATTGGTTCTTAGCATGGGGTCAAGGTGCCTGAGGCAAGTTCAAGAGGAGAAGATGTTCTTCAAAGGGTCAGGCAAGAGAGTTCAAGTGGATCACTCTCTCCTAACTAGTGCAGAAACTAGGGTTTTGAGATTCTTGGGTTTATTGCTCCAATGGGCAAGCTTCTTGGGTTTTTATCATCATCAAAGGGCATATCCTATCTTTGTTGGAGAGGATACACATCATATTCAGAGGAATTTGGATTTGGAGACTTTGCTATTTCCTCCTAGACTGAGGGTACCAAAACTAGGGTTTGCTATAAAGTCAGTTTATTTCTGATTTTTTGGGAAAGACTTGATTCTATGGTATTCCTTGGGTCCCTAGGTATCTAGGAATGGAAGACTGTCCATCAGTTTGATTCAGGAGAGATTCAATTGGCCAATAGATTGGGAATCAGGTGAATTGGGTAAAAGTCAACAATTAGAGGGGAAGTCAACTGTGGAATCTTGAGGTTCTCTCCAGGGTTTTCAAGGTCTCACATCCTCATATGGTCTTCAAGGGGCAAGTTTCATGCCATTTATCAAGAATCAAGGGTTGGTGCAAAAGTTACTAAATATGGAAATGACCTATAATTTGAAAGCTTCCTTTTTGGGCAAGTTCCTACACCACATTCAACTTGACTTTTCATCATCAAAGAAGCTTCTAATGAATTTTTTTCCAACATGAAAGTTTAAGATCTTTTTCTCCTCTTTCCAACAAGTACTAGTGGGTCTCCATACCATTTGTGAAACTCAAGTTATGATCAAAAGAAGGCAAAGTGGTTTTTTAGGGTTTCTCATGATTCCATTTTCACAACTTTGGCATAGTGACCTATAATTAATTCCATTGCTTCATGTCACATGTTAACATCAAAGGACACTCCTCAAGGATCATATTAGGCCTTTGAATCAAGTGAATCCATGGTGTATTTATCACTTATTCTCTATTATTCAAAATTGCCAAGACACTGAAAACTCATGAACCAAAATGTCTCAGGGCCCAAATCAAACTCATGTGTAATTAGATTCAAACATGGGTGATCCATCATAAAATGGTTGGATATACATGCATGGAAGGAGGTGTATCTCACATAATGTAATTTTCTAAAGGACATCCAAAACTCTTTAAACAAAGAATCACCAAGGCCCAAATCATTATCAATGAAAAACCCTAATGTATTTAATCTCATTCATGCACTGGTTAGGGTGGGAACACGTGATATTTGGAGGAGAAGAGAGCTTGAACCCTAAGACTTGAATCTTTCATATCTCTCAATCCACAAGGATTTTTCAAGAAATTCTTCCACCATCTTCATTCTGGGGATCCACTGAGCACAAACCAACCACCCTTTGAAGCTAACAGTGGAGATTCGTGTTGCACCATCTCAGGTTAGTGATGATTTTCATGATCATAGAACTCTATTTTCTTACGTGTATAATGATCTGTAATTGATGCTGAGTGTGATGATGTATTTTATATTGAATATGGACGGGTATTTTGATTGCTACATGTGTTTAAAGTTTTGAGCCCTAACCTTTTTCTCATCGTTTTTTATTGTACGTTGGTTATTTGTAATTTTTGATCGCATATTTGGAATCCTCACATTTTTCTGGACAAAATAGTGTATTCGCATGAAATTTCTGGGCAAGTTTGGAGTTGCAGGTGACGGAGGGGTCGACCGGAACCCTAGTTCCGGCGATTGGTGTGGTGGTCCGGCGAGATTAGGGCTGGAGGTAGAAGATGTAATCGCAGCCCTCCATTCTGGCAATCGTACGGTCCTCATCATGCCACTTTTTTTAATTTGGTTTTTATTTTATTTGATCATGTGTTTATTACCCCACAGCAACTACCGTGTGCACCCAATCATGTTATTTCATTTTGTTTACTTTTTATTTATGTTGACTAATGTGGATCGTTTGATGGATCGTGTGAGTGAAAACGTGACAACACATTAAAATAGGAGGGTGTATGTCACGTGGGAATGTATGGTGCTGACCAATTGTGTGTGTGCGTACGTATCATAATTATGATGTGCATTTGATCATGACTGTTGATCATTATTAATATTTGACTTGTTTGACTAAATCTGATGCGTTGGATGCATCCAAGGGTGAGCATTAGGTCAATTGGTGGACTGAAGTCCACACGTACTCTCTTTTTTATTTTATTTTTCTGATGGGTTCTAATGTTTGGGCTCGCTAACTGCACCCCCTCCCTCTCAGCCCAGGTTCTCTTTCAACGTGTTTTATTTACTTTTCACACCCCCCATGCGCATTTCATTTTACTTTTATTTAATTATTACATTTCCATTTTTAATTATTTAAAAATAGTTATATGCATTTAAAAATTCCCAAAAAATTCATGCATCATACTTATCATTTTATAAAATTTTCCAAATTTTATTTTTTATTTTTATTTTATTTTTTATCATCTAAATTAAATATTTGTTTATTTTCTTTTTGAATTACTCATATCATGCATACTTAAAATTGTTTATTTTATTTCTCTGAATCCATAAAACATTTTGAATCCATTCCTTTTGCGTTCATTCACCAACACCCTGAAGTGCGTTAAAATATTTTTCTATCATTTTTAAAATTATTTCATATTGCATTTTAGTCCTTTCCTTTTGCATGTTGAACCATGATCCTCTCTTGGCTTTGCATAATTGTTTGAGTGACTAACATCTTGAATTTTTACAGGAGTTTTTGATACGTTGTTTGTTTCTGGTTGAGCAATGTTGAGAATTAATTTCACAATTTTAAAATATGTTTTACTACTTGTTTAATTGCTCTTTGTGTGAGATTTTCTTGTATGCACATCCTTGATCTTGTCTGGTTATCTGTTTGAAGAGGCACTTGTGCCATTGCTTGGGGGTTTGTTCTTTGATTTCTTAATTCATGTTTGGACTGTTATAGGTCACTTGATCATTATCCCATGTCATTGTTTGAATTTCATTTGCCTTAATGTTACTTGTGTCTGTTTTGTACTAACTTTTTATGCAGGGGCTGAGGTAAGTTCTTTAAGGGTGTGGATAGTTATCCATGTCCACCTTACTCTTTCCTTCTCTCATCTTTTTTCTTTAGGCTTAGGTCGTCGTCAAACCTCACTAACCGTAGGTCACCCATGCATGATAACATTAGGACTCTTAGTTCCCCTTAGAGTTTCCTTTGTGTCTTCTCTCTTCTCATCTCAAACTTCTTGAAAATACTTAATAAGGACAAAGTGTATTGCGCACGAGCCTTAAGCGTGGGGATGAAAAATGAGGGGTTTCCTCTCATCTTTCTAGAGTGCTTAGTGAGCGTCCTGTCGTGGGACGATGCGTTAAGCATTCGTCCCTGTGCCCTAGACTTTGGTGCAATGCAAGTTATGAACTAACTCAAGTCACTTCTGTCCTAAAAAATACAAACAAACTTCAAACCTTTTTGTCCTTCGGGATTGTCAAACTAAAGGCTATTTTCAAAAAGGACACGTTACCTTCCGTCTGAGTCGCAAACAGACATCGACCCTAACTGCCGGACGCGAACTTAACGCCGCTCATAAAAAACACAAAACGAACTTGGTCCGAACTACGTTGACTCTGAATTCCCCATTGCACAAAGGGGGTACGTAGGCCTAGGACGTCGACGTCATACCGAGTCTGTCTTTGTCTCCCCCTTCCCCGTCTTAGTACAGCCATAGATGATAGGATAACTCACCCTTAGAATAGACAACAAGCGTGGATCCCATCGAGTATGATGGACGCGTGGGGTGCTAGCACCTTCCCCTCGCGTAACCGACTCCCGAACCCAGGCCATGGTTGCGATGACCATTCCTTTCCCTCTTCCTCAGGTTTATGCAGTGTTCCCTTTCCCTCTCTTGGGATAAATCTACACGGCTGACGACTCTGTTTTTCGCGCCACTCTCGCGTTTGTACTTGGATGAAAATCCTGGGAGCGACAGTTACATAGGTGTTATAGGGTGTATTTAGTCATGTCCCAAGGTTTGGGAGCATGTCCTGGTCAAAAGTCAAAGGTACAATTGACTTTTTCCCCGAAACCCTAATTATGGTCCTGATGAAATTGAAACTTGTGGATCAAGCTTCTTGGATCAATCCATTGTTGTAAGTGGATCAATGTAGTGTATTGGAGACCATTAAACCATGTCTTGAGGTATTGGCTCATGTTTTGTCCCAAAATTCAACTTAGGGGTGAATTAGGTCAAGAAACCCTAATTCCTGATTTTTGGTAAATGCATCCCCTAAGACTAAATTGACTTGATGATTGGGTCCATAAGGTCCCTTGGAGTATCTTGGGTTATGCTTTGAAGCATTGGCTCATGCCCAGATTAAGATTTCCATCTGGAGGCCCTGGTCGACTAAAACCCTAATTTGGTGACACTGGCGATCTTGAGGCTTATTCCACTTGGAATGCTGCAACCTAGTGCTTGATTCTTGATGTGGGAGTCCTCTTGATTCCTTTATGAATGTTTGAGAGGTTAGACAAGTTGAAGATCATGTCATTCCTTGATTCATCCTTTGTCTAAGAGCTCTGAGAGGGCTTGAAACCCTAATCTTTGATAGTAGTGAATGCTCAAACATCTTTGAGGAGATTGATGAGGCATGAAGGTACATCCATATTGTGATGATGATTTGCACAATGATAGGAAATCTTAGTGGTCAAAATTTGGGGTATGACGCATATTTCCAGGCATGCACTATTTCTGTATTTAGTGCCCTGTCATTTTCCCCTTCCTTGAAGAAAAGACCTTTCAGATGAACATTACACGGGACATGTCTCATCGGGTATCCAAATTGACAACGAACTAAAACTGGATGATAGTTAATTCCTCCTTTAGTTCCTATGAGGGCTACATTAGGGATGTTTCCACAATGGTCAACGATTCTTATCCCGTCATAGATCCGATTGTACCAATCTATGTCAGAGTTGGTAAGAGACATGATTCTCTGTAACCAACGTAAAGTACTCTTATGATCCCAAAAAGCAGCAGACTTGGGTAAATGGAAAGTGAACCATTTGTATAGCAGGGGTACACAGCATGTGATCATTCCTCCGCTGTACAAATTCCTTAAGTTTACAGAATGATAAGCATCTGCGAGCAGGGTTGGTACGAGGTTTCCATTTAGAAAAATCTTAATGGCATTGATATCAACTAAGTTATCAATGTTGGGAAACAAAAATAACCCGTAGGTGAGCAGAACAAAGACCCTCTCGAAAGCAGTAATGTTCCCTAAACTAGCAAAGTACAGGGCTTTCTTTACCAAAAACTTTGCTGGTAAACCTTGGATTCCATCCTTAGTGGTCATGTGAGTCCTGACTTCTGACTCATCCAAATAGATTGCTTTTGCAATGGTTCGATCTTTTGGAATTTCTTCCAGTCCAGAAAAGGGAGCTTGGTCAGTGATTGGTAAATCAGTCAGGTGAGAGTACTCCTCCAGTGTTGGTGCTAGTTGATAATCCGGGAATGTGAAACAGTGATAGACCGGATCGTAGAACTGGATTAGCGTAGCCAGGATTCCTTCAATTACATGGACCCTTAACAGAGACAGTAGTCCTCCGTACTTAGCTCTGAAAGCATCAGGGTTGGTGATTATCCTTGCAAACCCTCTTAAATCCTCTAGTTTTGGAACCTTGAAGGTGTACTTGTAAGTCTTCCTTCTACCAAAATCCATAACGCAATCTTTCTCTCTGATATTTGCAATCATTGTCTTAGTTTAATTTGAAAAAAGAGAGACTAGAAGAGAAATTTTTTCTTTGTTTAAAGTTTTTTAATGAAATTAATACATGAATGCAGCACACAAAAACATAGAAAAAACATAGGGTCAAAGGTTCAGTGTCATGAAGTCATGGCTCTACCCATCCCCAAAGGTTGTACTGGTGATTTTTTGTACCTGTCCTCAAAATCATTGACCCCCCTTGGGATAACAACAGCAGGCTGGTTCACCCGAGCGAGCTGCACTATCTTAGAGTAATCTCAAATGAGGGTAGTATCGCGTGACAACTATTTCCGATAACTTCCATACTACAAAATAGTAACAAGGTCTCAACCTACTAAATCCTCAGTTTCACGGACACCACAATCGAACAATCAACTTTTAACAACCGAAGTCGTCTAGGCATTGAATCCGCAAAAAGTATCTCCACTAATTCGATGGTCTACCGGGTTCTCTTATTTGGGAGTCACTCCCTGTAAGATTACCCGTCTAATGCCATCACTTATCTTAGGTGTCACTCAAACTTTCCAGATGCGGCATCACCCGCAGTCCCATTAGCAGAAAAATAAACACGGATATCAATTAGGAAAAGCGATATATATATATATATATATTTATTCCTAAAACTAACATCCTAGACCTCTTAAGAAATCTAGTCCTAGATAGACAAATGATTTCCCCAGCAGAGTCGCCCATTTACTGTAGCGAGCGATTTTTGTCGGTGACGCGACCACCTTATCGCTGGGTTTTTCTCCTCACCGCAATAAGGAGGAGTGGGTGCTACTTTTTGATTTCTTATTTATCCCATGAAGATGGAAGGGAAAGAGAAGCTATCTAAAACTAACCTTGTCATCTCTAAAGAGGTATTGTTGATTTTTGTGTGCCTTGATCAAAGCCCAAGGTTGAAGCTAAGAGGTTGATTGACTTCACTAGGGAAGTCCTTACCCAAAGCCTAAGAGGAGGCTGGATAAGACCGACTCAACAAGAGAGTGTTTATATTGGTGTCTTGTACAAAGCCCAAGATTAAGGCAAAAAAGAGACTGACTCTTTAGGGGATATCATTATACAAAGCCTAAGAGGAGGCTGAAAGTTTGAATTTTCCGGGGAAAATGTTCTATCTGTCTTGTACAAAGCCCAAGATTGAGGCTAAAAAGGGATTTTCACTCTGCCGGGGAGGTTTGTATGTGTCTTGTACAAAGCCCAAGATTAAGGCTGAAATGGGAAATTTAACTGACTCGGGTGAGGATATTTTTTATGTGTCTTGTACAAAGCCCAAGATTGAGTCTGAAATGAGTTTGACTCTGCTTGGGAAATCATTCCTCAAAGCCTAAAAGAAGGCTGGGAGGAAGTGACCTCGCTGGGGAAGATATCTGTCCCAAGCTTAGGAGATGAAGATTTATGTCTTGTACAAAGCCCAAGATTGAGGCTAAAAGGGTTTGACTCAACAAGAGAGCACTTTTATCTGCCCTGTACAAAGCCCAGGATTGTGGCTGAACAAGCTGAAGAAATTATTCTACACAACTTGAGAGGAGGCTAGCTCTAGCTCGGGGAAATCTTTACATCAAACCTACGAGTATGCTGAAAAAAGATTGACTCAACAAGAGAGTATTTTAATCTGTCTCGTACAAAGCCCGAGATTGAGGCTAAAAAGGTTGACTCAACAAGAGAGTGCTGAAAGGTGACTAACTCAAAAAGAGAGTCTGAAAAGGTGATTGACTCAACAAGAGAGTCTAAAAAGGTGATTGACTCAACAAGAGAGTCTGAAAAGTTGATTGACTCAACAAGAGAGCCTGAAAAGGTTAGCTCCGCTGGGGAGAATCATTGTACAAAGCCTAAGAAGAGGCTGACTTTACTGAGGGAAGGTCATTATACAAAGCCTAAGAGAAGGCTATCTTTCTGCTGGGGATTATTGAGATCCCTAGGCAGATCCAAGTGGGGAATCAACTCTTGCTGAGGGTTTCAGAAGAGTTGAGATATCAGATGCCTTGAGGTTCTGATTTGGGATAGACTGTCCCTGGTTTGGGGATTTTTAGGAGAGAAACTGGGTTTTAGACTTTACTAGAGATTTATTCAGAGTGACCGGGGTTTCTTCCTATGTTTGTAAGGAACTTGAGAATGTCTTTGAGACTTAAGGTTAGACTGTCCAAGTCTACTGGTGTGGAAGAGTTTTATCTTTTGTATGATGCCTCAGAGGAGGCGAGTGTTTTAAGGGATGAGTATCAACCATAAATTGGTCTAGGATTTGACACTGGAAAGACTGCTCTACCAAAGGATGACTAAGTTCTGTCTTATACCTTTAAGAGGTCTTCATGGTCCTTGTATTAAGCCCAAGAAAAGGCATGAGAGCTTCTAAGAAGCTGGAGGGTCCTTGTACAAAGCCCAAGAGGAGGCGGGGATTATTTTAGGAAGCCCGTGGGTCTCAAACCAAGAAAAGTTCAAGAAATTCTATTCATCGAGAATAGATCATTTAGTGAAAGTTCTGAGGTTTGAAGAAACTCAAGAGATGCTATTCACTGAGAATAGATCAACTCTAGGGAGTAGAATTTCTTTGACAATTTCTAATAGTGACAGCCTGAGAAAAGGTTCACGAGGAATACTGCCTTTCTCTTTGTTCCATATTGTTTAAGCCCAAGAGAACGAAAGACTGTATATGGAAATCCTATGGGGATCTAGTTTGAACTGTATTTAAGAGTAACCAACATGGCTTTACCTAGTTCTAGACCTAGTTGTCAGGGAAAACTTTAATTAACTATACTAGTATATATACAGCTGATATATGACAAGTATTTAAAAGGATATGAAAGAAGACTTACAGTGCGCAGCTTCCCACAATATAGTTATATATATTAAAGCATTTAAATGAAAGCAGATAAAACTTACAGGTGAGCAAGCTTCCATGTTGTATTGTTAGTTGTTCAAAGAAATTAAAGAAAGTTTTGATAACAACATATATATATATATATACATATTTGAACCTAAATCAAAGGGGAAGTTGTTTTGGAAAAGATTGTTGGGGCTTATACTCAAGGAGAGGCCCAAAAGTTTAACAGTGATTGCACCATTGTTTTAAAGATCGCAGAGGGACTTATACAATGACTGAGGCCCAGAGAGGTTTATTTACAAAAGGGTTGGGTCTTACAACTCAAGGAGAGCTCAAGGAGGTTTTTAAAAATAAAGATGAGACTTACAACACGAGAGGAGGCCCAGATGATTTTGTTTTGAAATGGCGATCGCGCCGAGATTCTTTTAACGCAGAGGGACTTATACAATACCTGAGGCCCAAAAATGGTTTTGGTTAAAAGGGGATTGGGTCTTACACTCCATTAGAGGCCCATGAGTGTTTTGAAATATTTGATAAGGATCGAAAATCAAAGAAACCCTAATTTCATTTTCTTTTAAAAGTAATCCTTTTAATAAAATGAATAAAATGACAAAAATACCAAATAAGTCTAAATAAACTACTTGTGATTTTTGGTTAAGGTTTAAAAAATGAGATTTTAATCACAAGATGATTTAGGACTCATTTGATTTTGATTTTCAAGATGAATATTCATTTTTAAAAGGTTTAAAAACAATAAAAATGAATTTATTTACAAAAATATCAACTATATTAAATAACTAATATAAATCTAATTTTTTTGTGGAATAAAATATTTTAACATTTTTGTGATTTTTCGCAAAAAGAACCAATAAAAAATAATTAAAATTGAGAGGAAATTAATTTTTCAAATCATTTAAAAATAATATGAAAAATAGTAAAAAATGGAAAAAGTGGTAAAAAAAGGGTCCGGGGCGAGGGGGATTCGAACCCCAGACCTCCAAGTCACAGCGCGCGCCTTCTACCACTGGGGTGGTGATACATCCTTGTATCAAAACCACCCCATGAATACATATGGGATGCCTTGTTTAAGGCCTGGGCAAGGCAAGGCAAAGCCAGCTTTTGGGCCAAAAAAGTAAAGGTTGTAACTTTCTCATTTCTCCATGAATTGGGACAAAATTTAGGTCTATCCTGCCTAGAATTTCACAAGGAATCCAATGGTGCCCTTGGTTTTTTCAGATGAGGTCCCTATTTTAAAACCCGATGGTGTTTTTGAAATAGGCCTATAATTGCATTTTCTATGCTACCTCATGTTACAGGCAAGAATTACATGGCAAATTGGTTCAAACACAACATATACAACATGCATGAGAGGTGTATGATCAGTGGACTTCAAAGCAATGCATATTTCAAAGAGTTCAAGTTGTGATGCTTACCTCTGTGGGAGCTTTTTGTGCTATCTGCCAAGTTTCTTGTGCCAGAAGTAATTTGATGCTTTAGACACTCTCAATTAATCCCTTAGTAGCTTTTAGAATGATCACCACCAGCTGGAATCCTCAGGAATAAGTTTGAGCTCTTTCTTGCAAAAGGGGCAAAAGTGACAAATATGGCAACTCTCTCAAATGGTGTTCCAGATGTGGGGAACCATTTAGGACAGTTCAAGGATGATATTTGGAGTGTGTTTGAGGTTTTATCTTGTTTTGAAAGTGACTGAATCAAGACATGGCTTGAAAAATGTAAAAAAGACCAATTTTGAGGTTTTGAGAGGGGACTTTGTGATTTTGGTGTTACAAGTCACATATGAGAGTTTGGACATCTTAGATATGACATATTGGATGTGTTTGGATCGTGAGCTGTGATAGAATTGCTCTCTAACTCAAAAACTCAGAGGTACCTTGCAAAAGAAGGCATTTTGGCCTAAAGAGATGGATTTTGAGGAAAGTATCAGTTTGGGTGCTTTGGTGTACTCAAACTGATCACAATTGAGGCCTATTTATAGTGTGTCAAGTTTGTTTTGGCATCAATAGTGAATGGAGGCTGCAGCAGGCCTTTGGCCAATGTTATGCAAAAGGAATCTCAAGTCTCCTATAGCCATTGACTTGAGATTATAGCACAGGCTTTGTAGCTTTGGTTCAGAAATAAACTTGGACTAAATTCAGTTGGAATTGGCTCAGTTCATGCCACCTTGGTGCATCCACTGAATGCTTGGAAACAAAATTGGAGTCTTAGCACTTTTTAGCTCTTTTAGGTTTGGCATGGCTACTTGTAGATTCTTGGACTTGGAGGCTTGGAGATCAGATCATCCCCCTTGGATTTGATCCTCTGATGTGTACAAATTGATGACAAGGCTTGGATTTATCAGATTTGGACAAATCGAGCAAAATGCACAAATTCTGCCTTGTAAAAACCAGTTCATGATGTCATGTTCCAAGGGTTATATCTCCTAGCTCAAATGGAGTTTGGAGATGATCTAGTACTTGTTGGAAAGCCCTCATGACATACTTCAACTTTGATGTTTACCCATAGACCTAGTTTGACTTGGATCAAGGTGAAAACTGCCCCTATATTTTGGAAAAAGCAAGGCAGATTCTGACTTAGTAAGAATTTCACTAAGTGTTGGAAAAATGCCATTTTCATGTTTTCAGCCATTTTGATCAGTCCATAACTTAAAATCCATGAAGAATTGGAATGAGATGTAGTTGACACTTTTAAAGTATGCCATGAGAGCTACAAATCCAGCTTTGGACCATCCAAAATGGTTGCTTGGATCTCAAGTTATGGTCTTTGGAAGTTGGTACCCTAGCCACTTTGTTCCATAACGTAGAAAAACTCTAGGTTTTTTATGGTTACCCCTTTTACAAGTTAACTCACTTTCTTTGATTTTTCTTGATGAATGATGATTCAAATCACATATTAACATTGTTTTAGGGTCAAGGAACCATAATTGTGAAAAATTCCAAAAAGTCAAACTTGATTTTGTGCACAGTTGACTTTTTATCGGATGAAATCCGAACGGTGCGATCCTTTGTGAAATCAAGTCCTTGACCTAAATCAAACCTAATAGATATGTTTCATAGGTGTTATAGGGTGTATTGAATCATGTCCCAAGGTTTGGGAGCATGTCCTGGTCAAAAGTCAAAGGTACAATTGACTTTTTTCCTCGAAACCCAAATTGTGGTCCTGATGAAATTGAAACTTGTGGATCAAGCTTCTTGGATCAATCCATTGTTGCAAATGGATCCATGTAGTGTATTGGAGACCCTTAAATCGTGTCTTGAGGTCTTGGCTCCTGTTTTGTCCTAAAAGTCAACTTAAGGGTGAATTAGGTCAAGAAACCCTAATTCCTGATTTTTGGGTAAATGCATCCCTGAGGTTAAATTTACTCGATGATTGGGTCCATGTGGTCCCTTAGAGTATCTAGGGTTGTGCCTTGAAGCCTTTGCTCATGCCCAGAGTAAAATTTCCATCTGAAGGCCTCAGTCGACCAAAACCGTAATTTGGTGACACTGGCGATCTTGAGGCTTGATCCACTTTGAAACTTGCAACCTTGTGCTTGATTCTTGATGTGGGAGTCCTCTTGATCCTTTATGGAAGTTTGAGATGTTAGACAAGTTGAAGATCATGTCATTTCTTGATTGATCCTTTGTCTAAGTGCTCTGAGAGGGCTTGAAACCCTAATTCTTGTTTGTGGTGAATGCTGAACAATCCTTGAGGAGATTAATGAGGTATGGAGGTACATCTATATTGTGATGATGTCTTGCACAATGATGGGAAATCTTGGTGGTCAAAATTTAGGGTATGACAAGAGGTTTCTTGCAAAAGGGGAAAAAATTGGATAAATGAAAATTTTCGAAGTGTGGAAAACCCTAGTCCTTGTGTGAACTTTGAAGAGTCATAACTTTCAATCCACACATCCATTTTTTGTGATCCAAAACTCAATTTGAAGCCCTCAAAATGAACTTTAAAGTATATTAGAGGATCATACCCCAAAATAGGCTTAATTTTTAAGTTATGAGGCTTGGAAGTTTAAGTCAAGTTTAGGACTTTGTGAAATTTCACATTTTCCCCCTAATTTGCAGTCAACTTCAACCATATTTTTCATCATGATCCCTTTAGATTCAAGACTTGGAGTGAACATGAACATTGTAGAGCATACTTGGGAATTTCCAAAAAGTACTAGAACACCCCAATCCAATGTGTGAGCAAGGAGTTTCGAATTCATGAAGTTGAGGTCACAAACTTGAGTTTTAGGCCATGATCATGTTGCTTCAAGTTGCAAAACCACTCCAAATCTTCATGATCTCGTGTGGCAGACCTTATTGCTTGTTAATTTGGTTTAAATCAGATAAGTACACTTGCTTTTGAAGTATTATCCAAGTGGTTTAAGCATTATCTCAAGAATCTTACCATTTTTGGCATAAAGGTGACATTGCCATTTACATAACGCTACTTTAACTAAGTCAACTTATCTTGAGCCTTGTAATTGTTTCTTCTGCACTGAAAAAAGGTTGCACTGAGAAGAAAAACCTCTGAGCCTTTTCAACCACCCTAGAGAAGCATGGTACATGGCTTGGAAATGTCAAAAAGCTTGGAACTACAAGTTTGAAATGCAACCGAGCCAAAAGGTTGAGAACTTAACCATCTGGTTAGTTTCAAACCTCCACACTTTGCCTATAAGTAGAGGGCTTCATTAAGCCTCAGAACACACAAGAACTCCCTCTGAGAACCCTCATATCTTTCCCTCCCATAACTTTTGCAAGAACTCTCAAAACTTTCAAAAACACTGCCAGACTCATTTTACTCGTGCAACTCACAAATAAACTCCACAATCCCTCTCTAAACACCTCATACAGCTTGTTTAAAACATCAAACAAGTTCTATGACACCCCATTCATTATCTACCATTTTTAAGTTTCACTTTGCAAGAGGGCACATGTTTGGTGTTTAGAGTAACTTCCAACCATTTCAGGCACTCTAATCATTACTCCAAGGATCAACAAGGCTAAGGAGGACCTTATTTCACTTATGCAACATCATCTGAAGAGGCCTTGGACCTGCTCCAAGAGGTAAGAATTCTAAAACTCTAAGCTCAGATTCCATGTATGTTGTTGTTCCATGATTGAAGCAAATATGTAGTCTTCATTGTTTATAATATGTTTAAACCCTTGCTTACATTATTTGGTTTTGAGTATTTGATGCTTTGAACAAGTTTTATCTTGTTGTGTTGCACTGTTGTTGAAAGTTTTATGAAGCATACAGTTAGCTTTAGGACGAGACAATATGACCTTTAGTTTCCTTGCAAGAAATACTACAATTTTGGTTTTTACAAATTGAAAAATGATTGAGAGATGAAGAAGTTATGTTGATGTGAAATCTGGAAAGAAGGTTGAGTTAGGGCACGAGTGAGAAGAAGAAGAAGGAAAGAAAAGAGAAGAAGAGAGGATGAGATGACGCTGATTAGGCATGAGGTGGCGCTGAGGTGTCCATTTCATAATATGTATAATATATATATTTTCCTTGTGTCATACCCCAAATTTTGACCACTAAGATTTCCCATCATTGTGCAAATCATCATCACAAAATGGATGAACCATCATACCTCATTAGTCTCCCCAAAGATGGGTGAGCATTCACTATAATCAAAATTAGGGTTTCAAGCCCTCTTAGAGCTCTTAGACAAAGGATCAATCAAGGAATAAAATGATCTTCAACTTGCCTAAACCTCTCAAATATTCACAAGGGATCAAAAGGACTCCCACATCAAGGATTAAGAACAAGGCTGCAATAGTCCAAGTGGATTAAGCCTCAAGATCGCCAGTGTCACCAAATTAGGGTTTTGGTCGACCAGGGCCTCCAGATGGAAGTTTTCCTCTGGGAATGAGCCAATGCTTCAAAGCATAACCTAAGATGCTCCAAGGGACATCATAAACCCAATCATCAAGTCAATTTAGCCTCAGGGGATGCATTCACCAAAAATCAGGAATTAGGGTTTCTTGACCTAATTCACCCCTAAGTTGACTTTTAGGACAAAACATGAGCCAAGACCTCAAGAGAGGATTTGAGGATCTCTAACACACTACATTTATGCATTTGAAATAATGGATTAATCCAAGAAGCTTGATCAACGAGTTTCAATTTCATCTGAACCACAATTAGGGTTTCGCGGGAAAAGTCAATTGTACCTTTGACTTTTGACCCAGGCATGCTCCCAAACCTTGGGACATGATTCAATACACCATATGACACCCATGGAACATGTCCATCAAGTTTGATTTAGGTTAAGGACTTGATTTCATAAAGGATCGCATAGTTTGGAATTCATCAGACAAAAAGTCAACTGTGCACAAAAGTCAAACTTTGACTTTTTGAGATTTTTCACAATTATGGTTCTTTGACCCTAAAATGATGTTAATGTATGATTGGAATCATCATTCATCAAGAAAAATCAAGAAAAGAAATTAGTCATCTTAATAGAGCAGTCTTTCAAAAGAGTTTAGACCTCCATCCCTTAACATACCAGCAATCTCTCAGGCATCATACAACGTGCCTTCGCTATTTGAGAATCTATTTCTCGAACACCAGTAGACTTGAACAATCTCAATACCCTTGGGATTTCCCATTTCCTTAAAGAACAGGAAATAACCCTGATCCTCCGATCACAACCTTACTCACAATCTTTCTCTTCATAAGAACTAATTTTCTCTTTTATCCCACACACCAGACCTGTCACTCAACTGAAACAGTCACCAGCACTAGCAGCCTCCTCTTGGGCTTTGTACAAATGATTCTCCCCACCGGAGCTAACCTTTCAGCCTCCATCTCGGGCTTCGTACGAGATACAAAACACTCTCTTGTTGAGTATAAAAGACCCTCTTGTTGGGTCACAAACCGTTTAGCCTCCATCTCGGGCTTTGTATGAGATACAAAACACTCTCTTGTTGAGTATAAAAGACTCTCTTGTTGAGTCACCAATCTTTTAGCCTCTGTCTTGGGCTTCGTACAAGACACAAAAACACTCTCTTGTTTAGTATAAAAGACTCCCTTGTTGAGTCACCAATCTTTTAGCCTCCGTCTTGGGCTTCGTACAAGACACAAAAACACTCTCTTGTTGAGTATAAAAGACTCTCTTGTTCAGTCAGTCCCCTTTTAGCCTTCGTCTTGGGCTTTGCACGAGACACATAATCGCTCTCTTGTTGAGTATAGAAACCCCCGGTTGAGTCAATCAACCTTTTATCATCAAAGTTGTGCCTTGCTCACAACATACAAACATCAATAACTCCTCTTTAGAGATGACAAATTCTCTCTCAGCTATGACCTTTTAGCTTCACATCTTGGGCTTTGAACAAGATAAAAATAGACATTTTAGCTTCATATCTTGGGCTTTGAACAAGGTACATATACTCCCTTTAACTTCACGTCTTGGGCTTTGAACAAGACACCAAAACACCTTTTTCCACCCATAGAATAGGAGGAACTACGATCGCTCTGATTTCCCTGTTTCGGGAATACGTAGGCATAAGATTGAAAAATCTTAGCGAGCATACTAATCAAAAACCCAAAATCCCATAATTGCATATATCAATCGAAAAGCATCAGATCCTAACGTCTTACCAAAAACCCCACCAATAGCCCAGACATTCTGATCTTAACAAAATAACCGAAGAGAGGCCCACATCTTAATCGCACCTGTAACCTAACAGACCGCTGTTCAAATTCAGTATGCAAGCAGGGTTAATTGGAGACATCTATTTCCCTTCTTTCATCAGCTTCAAAAGGATAAAAATTGAATCAAACTGTAGTACCCAAGTGATTGTGACTCAGGATCACAAAAATCGCGCTACAGAAAAAATGGCGCCCACCGTGGGGCTTACTTCTCTTTCTTACAATCTTCGGTAGAAACCTTAAGTTCAGAAACGCCATAGAAAGGGCGACTTCACTAGGGACAATCTTTCTTTCTTCTATCTCTTAGGATGAAATTCAAAGTTCACAGAAATGGCAACTCTGCTGGGGAGCCATTGTCTGTTAGGATCATAAGACTAGATGTCTAGGATGATTAAGACAAATATATATACTGCTTTTCCTAATTGATATCTGTGTTTATTTTTCTGCTAATGGGAATGCGTGTGATGCCGCATGTGGAAAGATTGAGTATACACCTAAGATAGGTGATGGCATTGCGAGTAATCTTGCGGGGAGTGAATCCCAGTTAAGAGTCCCCGATCGACCATTAAACTCAGTGGAGACTCCCTTTGCAGATACATTGCCTATACGACTTCGGTTGTTGAAAGTAGTGTGGTCGACTGGGTTACCTGAGAAGCTGAGGGTTTTAGTAGACTTCAGTCATTTTGTAGTTCGGAAGCTATCGGAAATAGTTGTCACGCGATACTACCCTCTTATGAGGCCACTCTAGGATACATCATCTCGCTGGCGATCCGCTTGCTATTGTTATCCTAAGAGGGGTCAATGATTTTGTGGACAGGTACAAAAAATCACCAGTATAAACCTTTGGGGGGGGGGGGGGTAGAGCCTTGACTTCATGACACCGAACCTTTGACCCCATGTTTTTTCTATGTTCTTGTGTGTTGCATTCATGCATTCATCTAAAAAAACATTAAAAAACATTAAAAAATCTTCTCTTCTAGTCTCTCTTTTTCAAACTAAACTAAGACAATGATTGCAAATGTCAGAGAAAAGGATTGCGCTAATGGATTTCGGTAGAAGGAAAACTCATAAGTACACCTTCAAGGTTCCAAAACTAGAGGATTTAAGAGGTTTGGCTAGGATGATAACCAACCACGAGGCTTTCAGAGCCAAGTACGGAGGTCTGCTATCTCTGTTAAGGGTCCATGTAATCGAAGGAATCCTGTCCACGCTTATCCAGTTCTACGATCCGGTCTATCACTGTTTCAAATTCCCGGAATATCAACTAGCACCAACGCTGGAGGAATACTCTCACCTGACTGACTTGCATATTACTGATCAAGCTCCCTTTTCTGGATTGGAAGAAATTCCAAAGGATCAAACCATTGCAAGAGCAATTTATTTGGACGAGTCAGAAGTCAGGACTCACATGACTATTAAGGGTGGCATCCAAGGATCATTAACCGTTGTGGAAATTTCCCAAATGTACCCCTTATAGGAACTAAGGGAGGAATCAATTATCATCCAATTTTGGTTCGTCGTCAATTTGGATACCCGATGAGGCATATCCTGCGTAATGCTCATCTGGAAGGTCTTTTCTTCAAGGAAGGAGAAAATGACAGGGCACTAAAGACGGAAATAGTGCATGCCTGGAAACACATTCATAGGAAAGGAAGAGAGTCTCTAGGAAAACCGGACTGTGTCTCGATGGAACCTTATCCCCATTGGGTACAAACTAGGGCTCTCGAGCTGAGGATGCCTTACCCTCGTCAGGAAGTTCTTCCATTAAAGGACTCTGCCCTTTATTTTATGTCTGAGATGGAAAAACTTCAGATTACTCTCAGCAAAGTTCAACAGGAGAAGAGGTCTTGGAGGAACAAGTACCATATTCTCAATGTGGAATGCAAGAAACTACAGCAACTATTAAGGGAAAAAGATGCTCTGATTGAGATTTTAGAGCAACATGCTGTAGAGAATCAAGAAGACTAAAGGAATTTGCTCGCTCCTTTCACTTGGCAAAGGAATGACAACCCGACAACGGCTGAAGAGCCGCGGTCAAAGAAAAGGAAAGTACCAGAATCAGTACCTGAGCTCTCCTCCGAGAGGACTCGGGATCCATTAGCTTAGATTTCCTTTTACAACATTTTGTAATCTACTGTATTTCTATTTCCGCAATCCTTTGAATTCAATAAAATGGGGTTTCCCCACTGTTTGATATTTGCAATCTAATTGTCGAAGCTTACTTTGAATAAACAAAAAAAATGTACAATTAATATAATCATTGCATTCATCATTCTCATAACGCATTCTTCTTACCTACGAATCTCACGTTTGCGTCTCGATTCTAGAGTCAATTTGTCTCATTCGTACAATACTCGGGCCAATCGTCAGAAAAAGATGGATGATCTCGAGGAAGAGAACAGAGGGTTGAGATAAGAGATCGACACTCTGAAAGAGGATCTGAGAAAGCTTCATAACAACATGCAAGCTCTAGCAGAAGCTCAGATGCAGCAACAAAGGACTGTGATCTCAAAGATTACATCAACGCCCATAGTGGAGAAGTATGATCCTAGGTACAGAATTCCGAAAGATCGTCCCAATGGAATGCCACTTAACTATATCCCGGATGATATATTATGCCGATCACTGGAGATCCAGAAACTTCAGCAGGAGCCGCTGGGCCTGAAGGTTACAAACTTTGGGAAAGAGAAGATGCCAGGGGAATACCAACAACTCCTGAAGGTTACAAACTTCGGGAGGCACCAAGATTCGCTGCCGTAGTAACGGTACCGCCCGTAGTACACATTGTCCCAGAAGGACAGATTCCACAGATACCATCTGGTGGAAACGACAGCATGTTCGACAGAATGAATGAATTCCAGGAACAGTTCCTGGAAATGCAGAAAGAACTGCAGGCCCTTCGCGGTCAGGATTTATTTGGAAAGGACGCCGCGGACCTTTGTTTGGTCACTGATGTGAAGGTGCCGCACAAATTACAGGTGCCCGATTTTGAAAAGTACAAGGGTAACTCTTGCCCTCAGAGCCATTTGGTTATGTACGCTCGGCGGATGTCAACTCAGACAAAGAACCAGGAGCTACTGATCCACTACTTCCAGGACAGTTTAACCGGTGCCGCACTCAAATGGTACATGGGTTTAAACCGCACTGAGATCAGCACTTTCAGAGATCTTGGCGCTGCCTTAGTTCAACAATATAAATACAATTTGGACATGGCACCAGGCAGATATCAACTCCGATCAATGTCACAAAAGACAAGGAGACCTTTAAGGAATACGCTCCGAGATGGCGTGAAATTGCCGCTCAGATTTGTCCTCCTCTTGAGGAAAAAGAGATGACAAAGATCTTCTTGAAAACCTTAAGCTCATTTTACTACGACAGAATGGTCGCCAGTGCGCCCAGTGATTTCACCGAAATGGTGGGCATGGGAGTTCGTCTTGAAGAAATAGTCCGAGAAGGACGTTTAGTTAAAGACGCTGGATCATCAAGTAGTACGAAACGATACGGTAGTGCTCTCCCTAAGAAAAAAGAGTAGGATATTGGGAATATCTCTCTCGAAAAGCAAAGGCGGCAATATCAACCAGTAGCAGCCGTGACTACTGCTATCAATCCCGTGCATATCCCTACGTATCAACCTTAGTTTGCTCAGAGCCAACCAATTCAACAACAATATCATCAAAGGACACAACAACCTCTTCAGTAGGCTCGTCCTCCATATAACAACAACCGTACAACACGACCATCAGGGTTTGATCCTATACTCATGTTGTATGTAGAACTGTTTCCCTTATTACTGGTCAAGGGACATGTCCAGACCAAGGCTCCTCTTACGGTACCGGAAAATCTGCCCTTTTGGTTTAAAGCAGATCAAACTTGCCCTTACCATCAAGGACAACCAGGGCATAACATATAAAACTGTCTCAGTTTCAAATCCGATGTGCAAAAGCTTGTTAGGGGCGGGGTCTCATCTTTCAAAGATATGAATATGAATGTTCTCACGAACCCGCTGCCTCAACACGAGAAGGTCGCAGTTAATTTGATAGAGGGAGAGTCCAATAACAGCTATCAAATTCATGATGTACTCTTATTAAGGGCCAACTTGGTCAAGAAGCATTGTAGACAGAGCGGATACGGCCATGTGCCACCTCATAATTATCACCAGTGTGATATCTGCTCTAAAAATAATCAAGGATGTTCTGTAGTGCAATCAGCTCTACAGGAACAATTGGATCTCAGATGGATCCAGGAGCATCGAGTTCGTGGAGTCAACATGAATTATACGAGTTCCAACATCATTCAGAACCACGACATCTGTACGATGAATGTTAACTTGGTGGCAATGCATTCAAGGCAAAGCCAATATCATAATCTGTCACAGCACGATTACAATTCCTGTCTGACTGCTCAGTAAACAAACAAGGATGCTCTTTTGTACAAGAGGCGCTCCAGCGTCAGATGGATCTTCGATGGATCCAGGACTACCATGATAGAAATCCTTATCATATTAACATGGTTCAAATCTTAGATATTCGTTTGATGAATACCAGCCTGGTGGAGTTACACGCCAGGCAGGTCCAGCTCGGTTTTCTCACTTCGCATGATTATCTGAGCTGTAAAGTATGTTGTGAGAGTAACCGGGGGTGCGCTCTCGTTCAAAGAACTTTGTAACACTTGTTGAACCACTGGTGGCTTCTGATCTATATGGATGAAGACACATAACAAATCAGTGTGGTTAACGGGAACCCTACTCGACATCAAAGTCAGGATGTCCGATCAACAGAAACAAACCTAGTAAGGTTACACTGCATTTAGAGTGGACATGGCCAGGTGCCACCGTATAACTACGAACGCTGTAGGGTCTGCTCAGAAAATAATCAAGGATGCTACCTCGTGCGAGCAGCCCTTCAGAGTTAGTTGGAACGCAAAGAGATTCAACAATACTCAGTTTCGGGGTCTATCAACTGGACTCCAGACTATTTCGCTGATCAAATCAAAGATGTTATTGTGATCTTCGATCATCAAAGGAACGAGGATATTTATGCCATCATCCCTCTAATTGACGAATCAAAAGTTCTTAACCGGGAACTGATTGAAGTTACTTACGACAGTCAGAAAAATCAGAAGGCTCCTGTAGTTATCTATCTGTCGGGACTGCTACCGTATGAATCAACTACGGCTATCCCTTACAAATACGGTGCAACAACAGTTGAAAATGGAAAGGAAATTCCATTACCATCTGTCGTGAATATTGCAGACATCAGTCGAGTAACATGGAGCGGTTGAATCTTCAACCGAGGAGTTGGAGAATCTAACAAGGAAAAGGAACTTCAGGCAGAAGCTCCAGATCCACCAGTCGGTCAGACCAGTGATCCCAACCTTTCAAAAAACAATGATGGTTGCTGAAGCTCATCCAAAGGAGTGAATACAACATTGTCGATCAACTGTTACAAACTCCTTCAAAGATATCGGTGCTATCACTTTTACTCAGTTCCGAAGCCCACAGAGAGGCTCTACAAAAAGTCTTAGAGCAGGCCTTCATGAAACAGGATGTGTCAATACGACAATTCGATAGCATCGTCTCTAACATCACTTCCTGCAACAACTTGGGATTTAGTGATGACGAATTGCCAGAAGAAGGCAAGAGCCACAACATGGCGCTCAATATCACAGTTAACTGCCGGGATGATGCTTTAGCCAGCGTACTGGTAGACACCTGATCGGCTCTCAACGTCATGCCGAAGTCCACTTTATTATGATTATCATTCAAAGGACCCCCGATGAGACGCAGCGAGGTTGTCGTCAAAGCATTTGACGGGTCCAGAAAAATAGTTATCGGCGAAGTCGACCTTCCCATAACTATCGGTCCTCACACTTTCCTAGTCACTTTCCAGGTCATGGACATCCGGGCAGCATACCGTTGCTTATTAGGAAGACCTTGGATACACCAGGCTGGGGCAGTAACTTTGACACTGCACCAGAAACTGAAGTTCATCAAGAACGATCAACTCGTAACGGCTTGTGGAGAACAAGCCTTGATCGTGAGTAACCTGTCATTAACTACTTGTATAGAACCCGAGGAGGTTGTCGGAACTCAGTTCCAAGCACTTTCGGTGAGAAATGAGAATCAATCAGAGAAAGGAACCTCTATTTTCTCGTACAAAGATGCTCTCGAGGCAATTGAAAGTAACAATACGAAAGGATGGGGACAGCTTGTCATTCCTACTGATAATAAAACAGAGAAGGGTCTTGGTTTTTCTACGACCTGCACCCGGATAGCTGCTAACGACGAAAGTCTTCATCCCATTCAGAACTTCTTCCACAGTGGAGGTTTCCTTCACCCAGTGTCTCAAGAAGTACATGCCATCAACGAGGGAAACTCCTCCGACATGGATGAAGAATGAGAGTCCTATTTTAACAAGGACGGTTATATGTCTCAGGAGGAGGTGCCTACGCCATTTTGCTATCCCGCACAGAGTCCGAGATTTATACCAAGGTCAGATGTCGAAATGATATACGGAGATTATGATCCGGAAGGATGCCGTGCTCCGCCAAATTCATTAGAGGAGGACACTCTAATGAAAGACAACTTTGACAACGACTACTATGGCTCGATGGATGGTCTGCCGATGTGGCAGCCGTACCCAGGAGACTTGGGGCAAGAAAATCAGCTGAACGATGAAAATCAACTCAGCATCATCGAAAAGAACACCTGTGTCCCCACCATGTCATGGGATCAACACTAAGGTCATTCAGAAAACATCCAGAGTGACGATGAATTCGTAAAGTTTGCAGGACTAGAATTCGTTAACTACGCCTTTCCCGAGGTCAACGTCATTGAAAGAGATGACTTCTCCAGTTCCAAAGAAGCGTGGGACACCCTTGGACAACCGAGTGGAAAATTCAACTTTATGGTCAAGTACACTGCTCTTGAAAGCTCTCACATCAGGCTCGAAGACATCCAGCTAGCTGGATGGGGAGATTTGCCTGAGAGCATAAATACTATGCAAAATACAACTGAGGAATCCTTCTACGACAACTCTGCCTGGGAGATAGATTCCAATGATCCTGCTCCACCAGAAATCAGTGTTATTTCTGAAGACAAATCAAGGAAGGTACCAGACTTTGTGATTCACAGAGGAGTTCGCCGCCAATGGGTTGCAGTCGATGTTCCGAAGATTTTGCATAAGTCAAAGTAATTTCCATCTTTATCTTAACCTTTCACCATGCCCAGGTGAAACGGATATTTTGATAGGGCTCACTTTTTGTAAATATCCCTTTTCGCTTCGCCCAAAGCGACAGAGTTTTGTTTTATAGGGCTGTAGTTTCAAGAATCGACTTGTTCATAAATAAATAAATGTCGTTCTGTAATTTCCGCATTAATTGCTATTTTCTCTTTTCGTCTTTTTAGAAAATGGTAATCCTAAAAAACAACTCAATAATAAAAACAAGCAGTAACAAAAAATACACTGCACACACTCTTGCATTCTCTCTATCTCTTCTAAACATAAATCATTATGTCATGCAGATTGCTTGTTTTAAACCCCGTTGAAATATACGATCCGATGCCTTCTCCCAACTTTGAATTCCCGGTATTTGGGGCTGAAGAAGAAGATGACAACGAAATTCCAGAAGAGATCTCCCAATTACTCAGACAAGAGGAAAGGTCCATTAAACCTCACAAAGAGCAGTTGGAAACGGTCAACTTGGGCTCAGAGGAAGAGAGAAAAGAAGTCAGGATTAGGGCACTGCTCAGTCCTGCTGTCAAAGAAAGTTGGACAAAGCTTCTCAAAAAGTTTTCCGATGTATTCGCTTTGTCCTATCAGGATATGCCAGGGTTAGATACCAGCATCGTGGAACATCATCTACCGTTAAGGTCAGAATGTCCGCCAGTAAAACAGAGGTTGAGACGGACTCATCCAGACATGGCCATCAAAATCAAAGAGGAAGTACAGAAACAGATTGACGCAGGTTTCCTCACCACATCAGAATATCCTCAATGGCTAGCCAACATAGTACCAGTTCTGAAAAAGGACGAAAAAGTTAGAATGTGTGTAGACTACAGGGATCTGAACAAAGCAAGTCCAAAGGATGACTTTCCCTTACCACATATTGATATGCTGGTAGATAATACCGCAAAGTTCAAAGTATTCTCCTTCATGGATGGATTCTCGGGCTATAATCAGATCAAAATGGCACCGAAAGACATGGAGAAAACTTCCTTTATCACCCCATGGGGCACCTTTTGTTACAAGGTGATGTCGTTCAGTTTAAAGAACGCCGGGGCAACCTATCAAAGGGCCATGACTACTCTGTTTCAAGACATGATACACAAAGAAATAGAGGTATATGTCGATGATATGATTGCAAAATCTAGAACAGAGGAGGAGCATGTGACCCACCTGTCAAAACTATTCGAGCGGTTGAGAAAGTACAAACTCCGATTGTATCCCAATAAGTGCACATTCGGTGTCCGTTCAGGGAAACTTTTAGGGTTCATCATCAGCCAGAGAGGAATTGAGGTTGATCCTGACAAGGTCAAGGCCATTCAAGAAATGCCTTCTTCGCGGACTGAAAAACAAGTCAGGGGATTCCTGGGGCGTTTGAATTACATTTCCAGATTCATATTCCTCATGACCACGACATGGGCGCCAATCTTCAAATTACTCAAAAAGAATCAGGACTGCGTTTGGACAGAAGACTGTCAAACCGCCTTCGACAGTATCAAAGAATATCTGTTGAACCCACCGATTCTATCACCTCTAGTGGAAGGAAGACCACTGATCATCTACCTAACAGTCTTGGAAGACTCAATGGGTTGTGTACTTGGCCAATAAGACAAAACCAAAAGGAAAGAGTCTGCCATCTACTATTTGAGCAAGAAATTCACCGAGTGTGAAACTCAGTACACCATGCTTGAGAAAACTTGCTGCGCTCTGGCTTGGGCAGCCAAACGTCTTCGCCAATACATGATTCGTCACACTACTTGGTTAATCTCCGAAATGGATCCAATCAAGTATGTTTTTTAAAAACCTGCTCTCACAGGAAGGATTGCCCGTTGGCAGATGTTGTTATCAGAATATGACATAGAGTACCATGCTCAAAAAGTCGTTAAGGGAAGTATTTTAGCTAATCATTTGGCTCATCAACCAATTGACGATCAGGAATCAGTCGGATTTGATTTCCCAGACGAAGATGTCATGTTCTAAAAATGAAAGATTACGATGAACCTCTACCCAGTGAAGGGTCAGAACCAGGTTCCCAATGGGGACTAATCTTTGACGGAGCTGTCAATCATTACGGAAATGGAATTGGGGCAATCATTGTTACCCCTCAGGGTACCCACATTCCTTTCACCGCCAGACTTACATTCAAGTGTACCAACAACGAGGCCGAATACGAAGCTTGTATCATGGGTCTCGAAGAAGCGATCGACTTAAAGATCAAAAACTTGATTGTATATGGCGACTTAGCCTTGGTTATCAATCAGATCAAAGGAGATTAGAACACATACCAATTAGGATTGATTCCTTACAAAGATTATGCGAGAAGGTTGTTACCCTTCTTCAATAGAATCGAGTTTCATCATATCCCTCGTGAAGAGAATCACATGGCTGATACATTAGCCACCCTCTCTTCCATGATTAGTGTAGGCCAATGGAATGACTTACCTAAGATCAACATAATGCGCCTGGAACGGCCCGCTTACATCTTCACGATTGAAGCAGTCATAGACGACAAACCTTGGTACCACGATATCAAATGCTTCCTTCAGAAACAAGAATACCCACCTGGGGCATCCAGAAAGGACAGAAAAACCCTCAGAAGACTGGCTGGAAACTTCTTCCTGAGCGGTGATACCCTATATAAGAGGAACTTTGACATGGTCTTGCTCCGATGCGTAGACGGACCAGAAGCAAACATGCTAATAAAAGAAATTCATGAAGGATCCTTTGGCACTCATGCCAATGGACACACAATGGCGAGGAAAATTCTAAGAGCAGGGTACTATTGGTTGACAATGGATTCCGACTGCTATAAGTACATGCGGAAGTGTCATAAGTGTCAAATATACTCAGAAAAAATCCATGTACCGGCAACCCATCTCAAAGTTCTCTCTTCCCCATGGCCTTTTTCCATATGGGGAATCGACATGATTGGCATGATCGAACCCAAGGCTTCAAATGGACATCGGTTCATTCTAGTAGCCATTGACTACTTCACCAAGTGGGTCGAAACAGTGTCATATGCCAATGTAACCCGACAAGTGGTGGTCCGATTTATAAAAAATAATCTCATCTGCCGGTATGGTATTCCAGGCCAGATCATTACCGACAATGGATCCAACTTGAACAATAAGATGATGAAAGAGTTATGTGCTGAGTTCAAGATCGAACACCATAACTCATCTCCCTACCGACCCAAGATGAACGGAGCGGTAGAAGCGGCAAACAAGAACATTAAGAAAATCGTTCAGAAGATGGTTATAACCTACAAAGACTAGCATGAGATGCTGCCCTTTGCTCTTCACTGTTATCAAACATCTGTCCGCACTTCAACAAGGGCAACCCCTTTCTCTCTAGTATATGGCATGGAAGCAGTGCTCCCCATAGAAGTAGAGATCCCATCAATCCGGGTATTGATGAAAGATAAGCTAACAGAAGTTGAATGGTGTCAAAGTCGACACGATGAACTGAATCTGATCAAGGAAAAGAGAATAACGACTCTGTGCCATGGTCAACTGTATCAACAAAGAATGAAGAAGGCGTTCGACAAAAAGGTTCCACCTCGCGTCTTCAGGAAAGGAGACCTCGTGCTCAAAAAGATACAATCATTCCTCACTGATTCCCGGGGCAAGTGGACTCCAAATTATGACGGCCCCTATGTGGTCAAGAAAGCTTTCTCAGGCGGCTCCTTGAGACTCGCAACCATGGGCGGAGAGGAATTTGCCTACCCCACGAATGTTGACGTAGTCAAGAAATACTTCGCCTAAAAAAAACGTCTCGGTGGATTGAAAACCCGAAAGGGCGGTCCAGGCAAAAATTAGAGACATGATTAAAAATCATCCCGGTGGATTGGAAATCTCAAAGTACAATCCAGGCAAAAGTTAGGGATTCATGGCAAGTAACTCGTCTGACACGGGTAAATCCTCAGCAGCAGTAATGCCATCCATCAGAAAACTCCAGCCAGGGTCATCTTCGACTGAAGCTCAGGATGTCCAGAATTCAAAGTTGGTAGAAGGATAACGGTCGTTATGTTTTAATGTAGCCCTTTTTCCCTTAAATTACCATTTTCTAACTTTGTAAATACTCCATGGAATCACGCGCTTGGCTGATTTCCATCCTATCAATAAAATTTGAGCCCTTGTGCTTTTGTTTGCAATTCTCATTTGTTTTAACTTTGTAGAACGACATTTTAACATGATCAACGATTCTTGAAATAAAACAAAAACGAATTTACTTGCTAAACTTTTTCTGCTTTTAAAATAAAGATGGTAATTCTTTTGGCTGTTGAACATCGAAAGAACATCGATCATTTCTCCAGAAGTAATCGAACCTCAAAGTGCAGAATCAAAGTATTCCTTCTAAACTTGTGCGCTTGAACGAAGGATTAACTGTGTCGAAGACCATGTTTCATTCGACATCCCCGACAGAGTTCTTACCTCCTAAGCCCGACTAACATAGCTCCCAACAGGGACTATCTCTCCTAAGCAAGGCGGAATTGCTACTCTTGGACCAGCGATACCTCTTCGTCCCCTGCGGTGGCCGAGTATCCAGTCATGTCCATCTATTAGTCTGTATGTCGTGTCAGTTTTGTCAGCATATACACACATACATCATGCATTACTACTTTGCATTCACATTCTTGTTGTATCACTATCACTCTAGTCGGTATCATCCCCTAGTGATAAACATCCTCTTGTCAATCGAGTTGTCAGTTCTTTCCTTGTCAGGAAACGTCATGTCTGAACAGCCGCTTCTCCACTTTACTGCTGAACTAAAGTTGGTTCTTTAACCACTTTGATAACTTGAATCTCTGAAAAGGCAAGAAAACCCTCAGCCGATGTCACTCTTCGCTATTGAAGATGATATCTTCGCTTTCTCAGATTAAGGAAAACCCTTGGAGAAAGCCTCTCAACTAAAGACTTTCAGCAGCACATTGGTTCTTCTCTCCAGAAAGTCAATGTTAACAAAGTCATCGGAACCTCAAAATTGGGGTACATCATATGGCATTTCTCTGAGAAGACCTCGAGAAAAGTATGATGTAATATCCCCAAGCAGACAACAGTCTCTCAAGAGACTCGCTTTCCCCAGTAGAGTCAACAAATGGCGTCTCCAACAGAGAAGTTTGTGCTTCTCTACAATCAAAACTTTTTCCTTCAAATGACATCTCCCCAGGAAAATTCGGCGAGAAGTTTGGGGAAAACCGCTACGAATAACATCCCTTGTCAAGAAAGTTTATTGACAAAATAGACTGAGACCAGTTCCTTGGTAGGAAACCAAGATCTAGGGGAAGTTTATTTTAGAAACTGAGACCAGTTCCTTGGTAGGAAACCAGGATCGAGGGGAAGTTTACATCAGAAACTAAGACCAGTTCCTTGGCAGGAAACCAGGATCGAGGGGAAGTTTACAAAAGAAACTGAGACCAGTTCCTTGGCAGGAAACCAGGATCGGGGGGAAGTTTACAAAAGAAACTGAGACCAGTTCCTTGGTAGGAAACCAGGATCGAGGGGAAGTTTTACCTTTTCTAGGCATCATCGCTTAGCAAAAGAAGATGAATGCACAAGTTACCATTCATAACCACCATCAAAATTTCGGGTATTCCGATATTTAATCCTCTTGCACCCCGAATGCCCGAATACCTTCGCTATTCACACCTTCGGGTCCAAGAAGATTAAATAGGGGCATCTGTCATACCCCAAATTTTGACCACTAAGATTTCCCATCATTGTGCAAATCATCATCACAATATGGATGAACCATCATACCTCATTAGTCTCCCAAAAGATGGGTGAGCATTCACTATAATCAAAATTAGGGTTTCAAGCCCTCTTAGAGCTCTTAGACAAAGGATCAATCAAGGAATGACATGATCTTCAACTTGTCTAAACCTATCAAATATTCACAAGGGATCAAAAGAACTCCCACATCAAGGATTAAGCACAAGGCTGCAACAGTCCAAGTGGATTAAGCCTCAAGATCGCCAGTGTCACCAAATTAGGGTTTTGGTCGACCAGGGCCTCCAGATGGAAATTTTCCTCTGGGCATGAGCCAATGCTTCAAAGCATAACCTAAGATGCTCCAAGGGACATCATAAACCCCATCATCAAGTCAATTTAGCCTCAGGGAATGCATTCACCAAAAATCAGGAATTAGGGTTTCTTGACCTAATTCACCCCTAAGTTGACTTTTGGGACAAAAAATGAGACAAGACCTCAAGAGAGGATTTGAAGGTCTCTAACACACTACATTGATCCATTTACAACAATGGATTAATCCAAGAAGCTTGATCAACAAGTTTCAATTTCATCTGAACCACAGTTAGGGTTTCGCGGGAAAAGTCAATTGTACCTTTGACTTTTGACCCAGGTATGCTCCCAAACCTTGGGACATGATTCAATACACCCTATGACACCCATGAAACATGTCCATCAAGTTTGATTTAGGTCAAGGACTTGATTTCATAAAGGATCGCACAGTTTGGAATTCATCAGACAAAAAGTCAACTGTGCACAAAAGTCAAACTTTGACTTTTTGAGATTTTTCACAATTATGGTTCTTTGACCTTAAAATGATGTTAATGTATGATTGGAATCATCATTCATCATGAAAAATCAAGAAAAGTGGGATAACTTGTAAAAGGGGTAACCATAAAAACTTAGAAATTTTTCTAAGTTATGGAATAAAGTGGTTAGGGTACCAACTTTGGAGGATCATAACTCCTAAACCACAAGGCCATTTTTCCCCATTCAAAGCTGGATTTGTAGCACTCATGGCCCTCTACAAAAGTTTCAAACACAACTCATTCCAATTCCTCATGGATTTTCAGTTATGGAATGATCAAAATCACAAAAAGTGAAAATGTCACTTTTTTCCAATACTTAGTGAAATTTTCACTAAGTCAGAATCTGCCTTCACTTTTTTCCAAATGTAGGGGCATTTTTCACTTGGATCCAAAAAGTATCAAAACTAATTATGATGAAACAGTTATTGTATCATATGAGGGCTTTCCAAAATGGCCAAGAACACCATCAAATTCCACTTGAGCCGTGAGATATAACAATGCCAATATGCCTTGCTGCAAGCTGTCATGGCAAGGCAGATTTGGGAGTTTTGCTTGATTTGCTCAAATTTTGCAAAAGTCAAGCAACTCTATCCATCTGAACACCTCAAGGGGGGACCAAGGAGGAACCAACTCTGATCCTAAGCCTCCCAAGTCTTTGGAACCAAAAATAACATGCCAAACCTAGAAACCCCTACAAGAGAGACAAGACTCCAATTTTGGATTGGAGCATTTAATGGATGCACCAAGGTGGCATGGACTGACACATTTGCAACTGAATTCAGTCAAAACTTATCCAAGACCAAGGGAACCAGCAGCCTGTGCCCTAACCTCTAGTCAATGGCTAGAGGAGACTTGGATTCTCATTGCTCAACATTGGCCAAATCTATGCTGCAGTTGCCATTCACTGTTGCAGCCAAAACCAACTTGCTCTACTATAAATAGAGCTCAATTGTGCTCAGTTTAAGTACACCAAAACACTACAACACTTGCTTTCCTCAAAATCTCTTTCTCTTGGCAAAAATGCCTTCTTTAGCAAGGTAACTCTGAGTTTTTGAGTTAGGGAGCAATTTCACCATAGCTTATGATCCAATCACATCCAATATATCATATCTAAGCTGTCCAAACCCTCACAAGTGACCCGTAACACCAAAATCACAAAGTCACCTCTCAAAACCTCAAAATTGGCCTTTTTGTGCATTTTTCAAGCCATGTCTTGAATCAGTCACTTTCCAAACCAGATAAAACCTCAAATACACTCCAAATATCATCCTTGAACTGTCCCAAATGGATCCACACATCTGGAACACCATTTGAGAGAGTTGCTATTTTGGCCACTTTTGCCCCTTTTGCAAGAAAGGGCCAGTTTCCACTTCTGAGGTTTCCAGCTGATTCCAACCATCCTAAAAGCTTCCAAGGGATCAAATGAGGTTGTTCAAAGCATCAAAACATTTTTGGGACAATGCACTTGGCAGATTGCTCAAAAGCTCCAAAAAGAGGTAAGCATCACAACTTGGATTCTTTGAATCATGCTTTCTTTTGATGTCCACTGATCATGCATCTCTTAAATATGTTATATGTGTTGTGTTTGAACCAATTTTCCATGTAATTCACACCTGTATCATGAGATGGCACAGAAAATGCAAATCATGGCCTATTTCAAAACCACTATCGGGTTTTTCAATAGGAGCATGATCTGAAAAAAACACCACCACCATTGGATTCCTTGTGAAATTCTAGGCACGATAGACCTAAATTTTGCCTCAATCCATGGAGAAATGAGAAAGTTATGACCTTTACGTTTCTGACCAAAATCTTGCCTTGCCTTGCCTTGGGCAAGGCCAAAAACAAGGCAAGCCTTGTATATTTATGGTTGTGTTTCAATCAACGGATGTATCACCACCCCAGTGGTAAGACGCGCGCCCTATACACAAGAGGTCTGGGGTTCGAATCCCCCTCGCCCCAGATCCTCCTTTTGTTATTTTTCACTTTTTATTTGTTTTTCTTATTATTTTTAATGATTTGAAAAATTAATAACTCTCCCAATTTTAATTATTTTTTATTGGTTCTTTTTGCAAAAAAAAATCACCAAAATACTGAAATATTTTATTCCACAAAAAAATTAAGTTTATATTATTTATTTAATATAATTAGTATTTTTGTGAATAAATTTATTTTTAATTGTTTTTCAACATTTTAAAAGTGAATGTTCATCCTGAAAATCAAAACCAATTGAGTTTTAATTCATCTTGTGATTAAAACCTCATTTTTTAAACCTTAACCAAAAATCACAAGTTGTTTATTCAAGCTTATTTGGTATTTTATCATTTTTTATTGATTTTCTTTAAGGAATTTACTTTTAAAATGATGAAATTAGGGTTTTGATTGATTCCACCTTCAACAAATCTTTTTCAAACACTTTGGGCCTCTAATAGAGTGTAAGACCTAACCCTTTTTTAAACCAAAATGATTTGGGCCTCAGTGTACTGTATAAGTCCCGATACCATCAAAAACCTCGGCGCAATCGCCGTTGCCAAACAAATAAACCTTGGGCTTCTCCTCGAGCTATAAGACCCATCTTGATACCCTGGGCCTCTAATAGAGTGTAAGACCCAATCCCTCTTTGAAACCAAAATAGTTTGGACCTCAGTCATTGTATAAGACCCACGGTGTTTTCAAAAGTCTCGGCGCGATCGTCGTTTTCAAACAAATAACCTTGGGCCTCTACGTGAGTTGTAAGCCCCACCACTTGTATAAAAATAAACCTTTGGGCCTCTTGAGAGAGTGTAAGACCCATCCCTTTGTACAGAAAACCTTTTTCAGGCCTCAGTCACTTGTATAAGTCCCTGTTCAAATTCAAAACAACAGTGCAATCACTGATAAAACCTCGGGCCTCTCCTTGAGCTGTAAGCCCCAACAATTTCCTTTTCAAAGCACTTTCTCCTTTGATTTTGAAATATACTGTTGTTTTCAATTTCTCTTTGTTGAACAACTAACCAAACAACATGGAAGCTCTACAACCGAGTAAGTGTTTACCTGCTTTCATTTACCGCTTTCATATATATATAACTGTATTATGGGGCTGCTCACTGTAAGTCTTCTTTCACATACTTTATATACTGTGTAATACTAGTATAGTTATTTAGAGTTTTCCACGGCAATTACGTCTAGCACTAGGTAAAGCCCTGTTGATCATCTTAAATGCAGATAAAACTAGATCCCATATAGGATTACCAGATACAGTCTTCCCTCCTCTTGGGGTTAAACAATATGGAGACGTGAAAGCCAGCATTCTCGGTGAACCCTTTCTCAGACTGTCACCCTTAGAAATTGTCAAAGAAACTCTAACTCCCCAGAGATGATCTTTTCTCCGTGAATGGAATCTCTTGAGTTTCTTCCAAATTCTCGAACTTTCCTGGCTTGATCTATTCTCAGTGAATGGCATGTCTTGAACTTCTCAGGATTTGGGGACCCACAGGCTTCTTAAAAGCATCCCCGCCTCCTCTTGGGCGTTGTACAAGGACCCGTCGGCTTCCTAGAAGTTTTCACAGCCTCCTCTTAGGCTTTGTATAATGATTCTTCCTCAGCGAAGAGAGCCTCCTTTTGGGCTTTGTACAAATTGTCCCTTCGGCTTCTTAAAAGTTTCCTGCCTCCTCTTGGGCTTCGTACAAATTGTCCTGACGGCCTCTTAAAGGTATAGGAACAGAAACTAGTCATCTTAATAGAGTAGTCTTTCAAAAGAGTCTAGACCTTCATCCCTTAACATACCAGCCTTCTCTCAGGCATCATACAACGTGCCTTCGCTATTTGAGAATCTATTTCTCAAACACCAGTAGACTTGAACAGTCTCAATACCCTTGGGATTTCCCATTTCCTTAAAGAACAGGAAATATCCCTGATCCTCCGACCACAACCTTACTCATAATCTTTCTCTTCATAAGAACTGATTTTCTCTTTTATCCCACACACCAGACCTGTCACTCAACTGAAACAGTCACCAGCACTAGCAGCCTCCTCTTGGGCTTTGTACAAATGATTCTCCCTAGCGGAGCTAACCTTTCAGCCTCCATCTCGGGCTTCCTACGAGATACAAAACACTCTCTTGTTGAGTATACAAGACCCTCTTGTTGGGTCACAAACCTTTTAACCTCCATCTCGGGCTTCGTACGAGATACAAAACACTCTCTTGTTGAGTATAAAAGACTCTCTTGTTGAGTCACCAATCTTTTAGCCTCCGTCTTGGGCTTCGTATAAGACACAAAAACACTCTCTTGTTCAGTATAAAAGACTCTCTTGTTGAGTCACCAATCTTTTAGCCTCCATCTTGGGCTTCGTACAAGACACAAAAACGCTCTCTTGTTGAGTATAAAAGACTCTCTTGTTGAGTCACCAATATTTTAGCCTCCATCTTGGGCTTCGTACAAGACACAAAAACACTCTCTTGTTGAGTATAAAAGACTCTCTTGTTGAGTCAGTCCCCTTTTAGCCTCCGTCTTGGGCTTTGTACGAGACACATAATCACTCTCTTGTTGAGTATAGAAAACCCCAGTTGAGTCAATCAACCTTTTAGCATCAAAGTCGTGCCTTGATCACAACATACAAACATCAACAACTCCTCTTTAGAGATGACAAATTCTTTCTCATCCAGGACCTTTTAGCTTCACATCTTGGGCTTTGAACAAGATACAAATAGACCTTTTAGCTTCACATCTTAGGCTTTGAACAAGATACATATACTCCCTTTAGCTTCACGTCTTGGGCTTTGAACAAGACACCAAAACACCTTTTTTCCTCCCATAGAATAGGAGGAACTACGATCGCTCTGATTTCCCTGTTTCGGGAATACGTAGGCATAAGATTGAAAAATCTTAGCGAGCATACTAATCAAAAACCCAAAATCCCATACCTGCATATATCAATCGAAAAGCATCAGATCCCAAAGTCTTACCAAAAACCCCACCAATAGCCCAGACATTATGATCTTAACAAAATAACCGAAGAGAGGTCCACATCTTAATCGCACCTGTAACCTAACAGACCGCTGTTCAAACTCAGTATGCAAGCAGGGTTAATTGGAGACATCTATTTCCATTCCTTCATCAGCTTCAATAGGATAAAAAATGAATCGAACTGTAGTACCCAAGCGATTGTGACTCAGGACCACAAAAATCACGCTACACCTTGCCATATGGAAATTGGATGAGAGTGTAGTACCACTGGTTAAGGAGGAGGGTTTAAGTGTGTTTTCCATGCCAAGGACTGGGGTTCGAATCCCCCTCGCCCCAGTCCTTTTGTTTTATTTTTCTGACTTAGTTGATTTCAAATATATTGCCTTTCGTCCATGTCTTGTTACAACACGTGCATTGGTTTGGTTGGTAATCCTTTGGAGTTTTAATACCAGGTGCGTGGGTTCAACACCTACTAGGGCCCTTCCCTTTATTTTTAACACTTAATTTATTTGTTTTGTTTCACAATTTCACCAAGCCATAACTCCCTCATTTTTTATGCTTTTGAGCCCATTATTTTTTCATTATTTTCATCTTGCTGCCTACTTTCTTATAGCATTAAAGATTTTCCAAAAATATTAAATTTTAGATTAGTTATTCATGTGAAAAGTGTGTAGATTTTAAGGCTTTTTCATAGAAAATGTTTTGACTTCCTTTTGTTGCATCTCTTGTTTTTCTTAGTGCTTCTAGGACTTGTACAAACTTGTTTTAACATGTTTTAAGCCTTTGAGTCATTATTGAACTTGTACCATTTGTATAATTGTCTTAGGTGTACTTTTAAGTGTATTTGTTTATGTTAAAACATGTAAACTTTCACCATCCCTCTTGAAAACTTAGATAGATCCTTACCTACATTTAGAACTTTTTCTTCATGTTCATAACACCTTAATGTATACAAACCATCAACTTAGGACACACAATGTACATAGGTGCCTAAAACACTCAAACCTTCCCTTATTTAAAAGTAGACTTCAAATGCAACTTAGGTGTTACTCTCCCCTTGTATAGAGTCCATGTCCAACCATAACACCATGTTCGGTTATCACCTAATTGATTAACATGTATAACTTGTATCATTACCCCTTTTGGTGTTTACCTTATTCATTAATGAATGATTCATGTGTGTTAACTTGCCACTTGTATACTTTCTTAAATACTTGCCTTGAATGTCATCACATTCACCATCATCATCCATGTATTATATCTATGTGTTACATTTGTATGTTTATCAACCTCATTAAATTCATGTGTGAATATCATTGTTATACTTTCCAACTTTATTAAGTTATCCCCTTAAGTAAGGCTAGCTTGTTAGCTCTTCTCCTTAACCCTCTTTGTACCCCTCATTCCAAAGGAAAGTCTCTCTATTGACTTTAATGTCATAGATAACTCATTACCTCTTGGCCTCATTAGAGCCATTATTTTCTCTTGGCCTCATTAGAGCCTTTACCTTCCATTGACCTCATTAGGATCAATCCTTTGGCCTCATTAGAGCCACTTCCTCCTTGACTTACTTTAGGTTAGGATCCTTACCTTCTCATGTAAGCACTATCATCATAGATGCTTACTTCCCTCTTTGGCCTCATTAGAGCCACTTACCTTACAACTTAGGATTTACCTAGAGTTCTTTAACTCTATGTGAGCATCATCATAATGACGTTCCATTTCTCTTTGGCCTTATTAGAGCCATTCACCCTTTTAACTTAGAAATTAGGATAAAGTTCTTAAACTCTATGTGAGCCTCATAATAATGAGTATTCATTTCCCTTTTGACTTTGTTCAAAGTCAACTTCTTAGACTTACCCTTTCAACTTAGACTTAGAGAGTTCTTTAACTCTATATGAGTATCATACTCATTCCCCTCTAGAACTTTGACCATAGTCAATGGTTTCTCACCCTTGTTGAGGTGAACTTCGAATGCTCTGATTCCATCCTCATTAGGATACGTAGGCACGAGATGTGATGTCTTGGCGAGCATACTTAGTGTATATACCCTTAGGTCCTTACCTTTAGCATCTAGGTCTTTACCTTTACCTGTAGCATATTCCTTAGCAAGCAAACATAACATAACACAAATACAAACAAGAGGTTCCTGTAGAGTACTACAGATATCTAGGATGCTAACACCTTCCCTAGGTATAACCAACCCCCGAACCTATATCTCTTGCATTGTTTTTACATTGCAATTAGGGTTTTCTTCGATCTTTACCCTTTCCTTTGGATAAATCAAAGCTCGGTGGTGAATTTCAAAGATGTGTGATTCAAGTTAATTAATTGATTGATATCCGATTTTCACCGTAACACGTGCATTTTCAGGGTTTGTGTGTGCAAGGTCTGGGGTTCGAACCCCTGTCGCCCCAGACCTTTTGCTTTTATTTTTTAAATAATTTTTAACTTGAAACTTCATATATTATTTAACACACGCGTTATTCATCACCACGTAAGCACATGGCCCAATGGCTAAGGTTTTAAGCCCTTGACCTTGAGGGTGCCAGTTCAACACTTGTGGGAGCCATTCTCTAATTTTTTACGACTATTTTTCATGCTTTTCTTCACAACTTCATTCAATTATTTCAATAAGAGAAATTAATCTTTTTGAGCCAATTCTTTGCACACTTCTCATTTATCTTCCCTATTTTGAGAATCCATTAAAAGAATCCCAAAAATAATATTTATTTTTATCACTTTCATTAGGTTGAAAACCAATCCATTTTAAGTGTTTTTTATGTTTTCAAGATGACTTTCTTTGCTTATTTTCTTGACCTAATTGACCATGAATGCTTATGTGGCTATCATTTGTCTTGTGAAAAATCTTGTTGATGTACATAACATGTTGTCTTGACTTATACACCCTTAATATACCATGATTAAGTATTATTTCTTTTGAAAAATATTTTGATTATTAGTTGAAACCTTAGGGTTTTGTTCAACTAATCTTTTGAAAACATCTTGATACATGACTAGGGCATCCACTTGAGTTTGGATTCCCTAAAGCCCTTGATTCAACCATGTTTAAATGTCTTATTCATGTGCTTATCTCCATAAACTTCCATTAGGGTTTTGTTTATCCTTTGCTATATTCATCTGATCTTTGGTTCATCTTGAATACATGCTTACTTGAACTTCTTTGTGATTGCTCCTATTGATAAAATCTTTGCTCACATATTCAAGTATTTCCTTCATAAACTTCCACCATGATGAACATATCTACTTGTCTGATGCTCATCACATGTTGATATACCATGCTCGATCACAATCATGTTCATTTCATCCTTGATGACAACATTTATTTAAAAGCTTAATCAATTTTATCTTATTAAGTTTCTCTTGACATTTATGTTCATAACACTTGCATTCATACAACTGTTGCATTTCAATACTCATCCTTAAGTTTATACTCAGTTCAAACTTTAGGATCCTTTTCAAACTGTAACTTAGTTAAAACCCTAGGATCCCCTTTGAGGTTCTCAATCTCAATAAAACCTTAGGATTCCCCTTGAAGTTTTTAACTCCATTCATGTCAAAACTATAGCCCTTTTGTGGCTTCAAGCCTCAAACTTCAAGTCAAACCCTAGCCAACCTTTGGCTTCAAATTCAAAACTTTTCCCCCAGAGATGAGACATAAATCATCTCTATAGAAGATATGCCTCTTCTATTCTCCACAACATAAATCAAACATTTCAAACTTTTTTTTTTCATTTTAAGTGATGTAAGTGGCACACTTGTTGATTCAAAATCCAAGCTAGAGTCCTTATCTTATTATGGTACAAAAACACTTCTTTCATTTAAGTGATATAAGTGGCACACTTGTTGATTCTATATCCAAGTCAAGGCCCTTCTCTTAATATGCAAAGACTCATTTAAAGGAAGATGTGGCATTACTCTGGATTTTCTACATCCAAGTTTAAAGCTTCTTCCCTTATTATCTTCTTTCTCAAAATGTTTGTGGTGAATAGGTGAGATATCTCCCTTTAAGATGACAACTTGTCTCTTCTCTCAAACCCAACAAACCCAATTCCACCCATTAGTAGGTGGAACTACGAACGCTCTGATTTCTCAACTTCCTTTTGAGAATACGTAGGCATAAGATTGGGAGATCTTAGCGAGCACAATATTAAGTAAAACCTTTAGGTCCCTACACCTTTGTCTTGGTTTATTTCAACATACCCTACAAAAACAACAAAAACATTTCCCACCCTTATCACTCACTCAAAACAGTCAACAAATCCCCAATACACACAAAATGACTTAATCAACAGTAACACAAATATACACAAGAGGTTCCTATAGGATACTATAGATACTTAGGGTGCTAGTACCTCCCCTTAGTATAACCAACCCCCGATTCCCGATATCTTATTGCATTGTTTTACACTTTTCACACTCACGGGTTTATTCATATTTTCCCCTTCCTTCCTTTTGGGATAAATTAAAAAGTTCACATGTAAGGGCGACCTCGAAAAATCGCGTGCTACAGAAAAATGGCGACTTCACTGGGGAATTTAGGGATTTCATCCGCCCTAAAAGGGTTAAGCCTATCTTGTACATATTTGTGATTTTTACTATTGATATCATTTGCTTACTGTTGTATTCATCATGTTTGTTTGGGTTTTTTGTTTGAACTCTATGAGTGAGACATATTCTAACTCGGATTTGAGTGTACATAAAAAAGATAGGACATTGATATAATCAAACGTTACATGTTTGGAGTAATCCTATGCATGAGTGACATATGATATAATCACACTCAGTGGAGGCCTCTTTGGAATTATTGATGCCATTGCGAGTAGTCGTAATAGCATTACATTTTCTGACCTGGGAGCCTAAGAAGCTGAGGACCTTTAGTATCCCTTTACCCCACTTGACCGTTTTAGGATGTAGGGCAATGATTATCCAGGTGTAGACCTGAGGTAGTTGTCAAGCGATACTACACTCAGACGAGTTTCTCTTGAGAATATTATTTGCCTGCATGAGTAGTCATGCAAGCTAATAATATCCAAAAGATGGACCTATGACTCTGGGAACCAAGTTAGAACATGTTCTACAGGTACAATGAACCCATAATACATATTCTCTTAGTTTGGTTAGACCCATGACTCCATGCTCGTGACGTCGAACCCTTGAACCCATGTTTGTTATTTTGTATGTTGTGCATTCATACATTCATACATTCATTCAAACATCATTTTTTAACCAAAATTTTTCAAGGAACTTAGAACCTTTATGGCAAATGTCATAGGTTTTAAATATGGATTTTGGGAAAAGAAATACCAAGAAGTACAACTTCAAGGATCCTGATACAACAGAATTGAGAAAGTTAGGTCGTATGATCTCTTGTCAAGAGGATTTCAGAAGAAGTTATGGAGGGCTATTAGGTATTCTAAAGACCAATATTGAAGAAGGAATTCTTGACACCCTTTTACAATTCTATGATCCCCTCTACCACTGTTTAACATTTCAAGATTATCAACTTACACCCACTTTAGAGGAGTATTCATATTGGGTTGGTTTGCCATTATTAAACAAGATTCCTTTCAATAGCTTAGAGGAAATTCCTAAGTACTCAGTTATTGCAAAGGCCCTTCATTTGGAGACCTCAGATATAAAAGACAACTTCAATTCCAAAGGAGGAATCAAAAAGTTAACTTCTAAATTCCTGATAGAGAAATCTACAGAGTTGGCTAAAGCCAATAGTATGAGTGCTTTTGAAGCTATCTTTGCACTACCCATTTATGGTCTTGTACTATTTCCAAACATCAACCACTATGTTGATCTTAATGCCATCCATATATTTTTAAGTTGTAACCCAGTACCTACTTTACTTGGGGACACTTACCATTCAATTCATCACAGGACTATGAAGGGTGGTGGAACAGTCATGTGTTGTGCACCTTTGTTGTACAAATGGTTCGAGTCACACTTACCAAGAGCCAGACTCTTTGCTGAAAATCCAGACAAATTCAGATGGTTGTAGCGTGCGATTTTTGTCGGTGACGCGACCACCTTATCACCATGGATTTTCCTCACCACAATGGTAGGAGTTGGGTGCTACTTTCTGATTTCTTATTTATCCTGTGAAGCTGGAAAGGAAAGAGAAGCTATCTAAAACTAACCTTGCATGCAAATGTTTAACTGAACAAATGCTAAGAGATTGGGGGGTCCGGGGTCAGGTTATACAATGGGGAGTTGTTAATTACCCATCCTATATGTGGTTATCCACAGGTCGTTAGCAATTATACTTACTGTTTTCTACTTACTGGTGTTTGTCTATTGATTGGGAAAGTTTCTCCTTTGGGAATGTTTGAGAGAGAGAGTTTTTGTTGATTTCGGGTTTGTTCCGATGTTTTTGGTAAGGTACTATACCTAAGGTTTTTGATTGGTGTGTGAAGGTACTGGACCTAAAGTTTTGGATTGGTGTGTGAAGGTACTGGACCTAAAGTTTTGGATTGGTGTGCTCGCTAAGATTTTGCAATCTTATGCCTACGTATTCTCGTTAAAGAAAATAGGGAAATCAGAGCAATCATAGTTCCTCCTATTCTATGGGAGGAAAAGATGTTTGGTGTCTTGATCAAAGCCCAAGATTGAAGCAAGATGAGTATTTGTGTCTTGTTCAAATCCCAAGATTGAAGCTAAAGGTTTGACTGATAGAGAATTTGTCATCTCTAAAGGGAGATATCTCGTCTGTTTATCACAACTGTTGGGTGACTGATTTATAAAGGAGAATTACTTTAACTAGGATATGTGAATCCAACAATGCCATAATTTCCTTTATAAGGGATTTGTCCTGAAGGATAAAACTTTAACTCAGTGTAGAGTAATGCCATTTTTCCTTAGGAATCTTTCATGCTAAGAGGGGGGGCAGTGGCGTGGATGTAAATAATCCATAGGCTTGCCACTTACAGCATTTAGATGAAAGAGGAAGTTGATTTACCAGGATAAGAGATGGACTACAGCTTGGATATTTGAATCAACAAGTGTGCCACTTGCAGCAATTATCTGGGATTAAGGTTTGTTTTGAATGTGTGATGTATAGAGAAATGTCTTTCTACAGAGAGGTTTTTGATTTCCTCTGAGGGGATTTTGGTTTTTTTTTTATAGGTGCCTTGATCAAAGCCCAAGGTTGAAGCTAAAAGGTTGATGGACTCCATTGGGGAATTATTATCTGTCTTGTATAAAGCCCAAGATTGAGGCTGGAAAGAGACTGACTCTTTTGGGGAAATCATTATATAAAGCCTAAGAGGAGGCTAAAAATTGACTCTTGGAGAAAGGTTTTATCTGTCTTGTACAAAGCCCAAGATTGAGGCAAAAATTGACTTATTGAATCCAGCGAGGATATATTTGGGGTGTCTTATACAAAACCCAAGATTGAGGCTAAAAAGAGATTGACTCTGCTTTAGGGATATTAATTCACAAAGTCTAAAAGAAGGCTGGGAGGAGTTGACTCCGTTGAAGAGATATTTATACAGAGCTTAAGAGAAGGTTTAGAAGATTTTGACTTTGCTGGAGAAAGTTTATATATGTCTTGTACAAAGCCCAAGATTGAGGCTTAAGGGAGATGATTGACTCAGCTGAGGATATTTCAGGTGTCTTGTACAAAGACCAAGATTGAGGCTGAAAGAACTGACTCGATAAGAGAATGTTTTTTATCTGTCTTGTACAAAGCCCAAGATTGAGGCTGACTCTACTGAGGAAAATCATTATACAAAGCCTAAGAGGAGGCTGAAAAAGGTTGACTGAACAAGAGAGTGGTTTTGTTTGTCTTGTACAAAGCCCAAGATTGAGGCTAAAAAGGTTGACTCGACAAGAGAGTGTTTTAAGAAAGAAGATTTACTCAACAAGAGAGTGCTGAAAAGGTGATTGACTCAACAAGAGAGTGATGAAAGGTGAATGACTCAACAAGAGAGTGTTGAAAGGTGAATTTAGGAAGAAGAAAGAATCATTATATAAAGCATAAGAGGAGGTTGACTGAGGATTTTCTTATACAAAGCCTAAGAGGAGGCTATCTTCTGCTGAGGATTATTGATATCACGAGGCAGGTCCAAAGTGGGGAATTAACTCTTGATGAGGATTACAGAAGAGTTGAGGTATCAGATGCCTTGAGGTTCTGATTTGGGATAGTGTTATACTGACGATAAGCTGACCCTTGTTGGGGAAATTTAGGATGAAAGATTGAGTTTTAGAACCTATGAGGGTTTTAACTCTACTGGAGATCGATCAAATGACCAGGGTTTCTCCTGTGTTTGTAGGGAGCTTAGAATGTCTTTGAGATCCAAGAGGAGATTAGACTGTCCAAGTCTACTGGTATGAAAGAGTTTGTCTTTGTATGACGCCCAAGAGGAGGCAGGTGTTTTAAGGGATGAGAATCAACCCTTAATTGGTCTGAGATGTTGACTCTTTGGAAAGACTGCTCTAACAAAGGATGACTAAGTTTTGTCCTATGCCTGTAAGAGGTCTCGGGTCCTTGTACTAAGCCCAAGAGAAGGCATGAGAACTTCTAAGAAGCCTGAGGGTCCTTGTACAAAGCCCAAGAGAAGGCTGGGAATGCTTTTAGGAAGCCTGTGGGTCTAAACTGAAGAAAATTTCAAGAAAAGTTTTATCGGGAATAATCTTTTCTTTAGTGAATAGTTCTAGGGTTTGAAGAAATTCAAGAGAGGTTTCGCCGAGAATTAATCCTCTCTGGGGAAGTGAATTTCTTTGAAAATTTTCTAATAGTGACAGTCTGAGAAAAATTTCACCGGGAATAATGCCTTTCTCTTTGTTCCATATTGTATAAGCCCAAGAGAAGGAAAAACTGTATCTGGAATTCCTATGGGGAACTAGTTTTGACTGTGTAGAAAGAGTGACCACTGGTTTGACCTATAACTAGACCTAATTGTCGGGGAAAACTCTAACCTGATATATACAAGCATATATATACAGAAGAAATATATACTGTATGTAAAAGAGGGTAGGAGGACTTACAGGTGAGCAAGCTTCCAGCACAAACAAATATATATATATATATATATATATATGTGCGTGTGTGTATGTGTGTGTGTGTATGTGCAAGTATGTAAAAAAAAGCCGTTTAAAACTTACAGGTGAGCAAGCTTCCATTGTAATAGCTGTATGGTTAGTTGTTCAAGAAATTAAAGAAAGTTTTAATAACAACTATGAATTTGAACCTAAATCAAAAGGGAAAGTTGTTTTGAAACAATTGGGGCTTATACTTAAGGAGAGGCCCGAAGAATTGTTTATTTACAAATGGATGGGTCTTAAAATTCAAAGAGAGGCCCAAAGTTTATTTTAAAGAAAAGAAATGGGACTTACAACACAAGGGTAGGCCCAGATGATTTTGTATTGAACTGGCGATCGCGCCGAGATTTTTTGTAACGTACTAGGACTTATACAATGACTGAGGCCCAAAAAGGTTTTCTGTATAAAGGGAATGGTCTTACACTCTATTAGAGGCCCAAAGTGTATTTTGAAATGTTTGATAAAGATCAAAATCAAAGAAACCCTAATTTCATTTCTAAAAGTAATTTTTTAAAGAAAATTAATTAAAAAATGATAAAAACACCAAATAAGTTTAAATAAACCACTTGTGATTTTTGGTTAAGGTTTGAAAAATGATGTTTTAATCACAAGATGATTTAAAACTCATTTAGTTTTGAAAAGATCAAGAGAAAAGAAATATTTTCAAATGTTAAAAAAAACAAATAAAATAATTTCTTTATGAAAATATTAAATATATAAATAAATAATATTTTTGTGTGAGATTTTTGTAGAATAAAATATTTTAACATTTTTGTGACTTTTTGCGAAAAGAACCAATTAAAAATGATAAAAAATGAAAGAGAAATTAATTTTAAAAGTTATTAAAAAGATGGTGAAAAAGTGACAAGAAAACAAGTGGTAAAAAATTAGAAATGGTCCCCCCAAGGCTTGAACTCACGCCCTTGGGGTGGAGAGATTATAATTCTACCATCTGAGCCATGTGCGTGGGCTAAAAGAGGATGGCATCAATGAATAATATGTGGAGGCAACCTTTGAAAATGGTTAAAAAATAAAATCAAAAGGTCTGGGGCGAAGGGGATTTGAACCCCAGACCTCTCGCTCGCTACACATACACAAATACTAGTGTTTCCACTAGGGCGCAATGCCAATTCAAACATAACATGGCAAGTGTATAATATATACCAAGACTAGTTGCTTTTCTGAAGAATGGCGTCATGGCCATCTTCTTCCTTGGGCAAGATATGTGAAGCCTCCTATCTCACTCATTTCTCAACCATTTCACACGATCCAATATGAAAATCGTGCATTTTTAAACAAGGAACACAATAGAAATATTCAATTTTGTTTAAATTAAGTGAATCAAAAGATAACGATTTGAAATCAGATGAACCCTAAAAATTGCAAGAGCTTAATGAAATCCTATACATAAACTATACACAACAATTTATTGAGGGTAAATGATCTACAAAAATTCAGAAACACAATGGTAATTTGAAAATATGTTTATGATGCATGATTCATTGAGTTTGAGAGTTTAAGGTTTACCTCTGCAAGTGAGAATCGAATTCTGGTTTGGAGGTGTACATATATGCTCCAATGATCTGGACAGCTTCCCTAGGTGCCAAGGAGTGTGTTTGAATGCTTAGAGTGGATTGAAATGAGATGGAACTGGTTGTGGTACCTCAACTGCAACTCTGTCAAGAACTTGAACAATTGGCTGGTGATTTGATGAATTTGATGTTCCAGATGTTATGTTAGTGTTTAGATCACCTACATATGATGTTTATGAGGTGTGTGTATGATTGGTTTGGTTGGAATCACTCTCAATCTCAAAACCCGATAGTGACTTGAGTTAGAAGGCAAATTTGGAGTGAAAGGGAGATTTTGAGTAAAGCATCAGTTTGGGTGCTTTGGTGTACTCAAACTGATCCCAAATGAGCTCTATTTATAGTAGAGCAAGTTTGTTTTGGCTACAATAATGAATGGCAACTGCAGCAGGTCTGTGGCAAATGTTGATCCAATGAAATCTCAAGTCTCCTCTAGCCATTGACTTGAGGTTAGAGCATAGACTATGAGTCTTCTGTGGTAGGGATAAGGCTTGACTGAACTTGGATAACATTATCTTGATGAATGCCACCTCTATGCATCAGTTAAATGCTTGGAAACAAAAGTGACCATTTGAAGCATCTTGAATTTTAGGGGTGTTATGCCTAAACATAGATCCATGGACTTGTGAGGCTTGTGGATCAGTGTTTGTCCCTTGGTCGTTCCCCCTTTGAGGTGTGCAGATGGATAACCATGCTTGAACTTGTCCAATTTTGCCAATTCGAGCAAAAATGCCAAATTCTGTCTGGTACAAGACAGTTTTAAAATGTGGTTTTGAGGGGATCACATCTCCTTACTCAAATGGAGTTATGGAAAGCTCTTGTGCTTTTTAGAAAGCCCTCATATGGTACAATCCATGTGTGATCATAGTTGGTCTTGAAACTATTTGAATCCAACTGAAAAAACCCCATGAACTTTGATGTTCAAGGCTGGTAACTTAGGCAGATTTTCACTAAGTGTTGAAAAAGTGTCATTTTCTTCATTTTTGTCATTTTGATCACTCCATAACTTAAAATCCATGAAGGGATTTTCACTAAGAATTTATTTTGATCATTCTCTTGGAGAAGCATGCTATAGAGAGACAAAAAGAACAAGAGAATTTATTTTTCTCTGGTCATATTCCTCCTACCTCAAGCGCTTGGAAGAAGATTGTGGATCAACTTACAATGGAAAATACACGACTAAAGAGGCAGAAGAAGTAGCAACAACGTGGGGCTGGATCTTCATCAACCAGATTTACTTAGGACCCATGTGCTTAGCTTTGTCATCTTTGTTTTAGATCTTTTCGAAGTTGTACTTTCATTGTTAAAATCCTTTAAGTACATTAAATAAAATAAGATCTTTTCAGTTATCCAAAGTGTTATCATTTTTATGATATTTACAACATAATTGTTAAAAGTTCCTTATAAACAAAGTCATTTGCATCTTTTACATCATACATCATTCAAGCATTTTGCATTACAAGAAACTTACACATGTTCTCACTTTGAAGCCAAACTGTCTCATTCGTATAATACTCGGGCCAGTCATCAGAAGAAGATGGACGGACTTGAGCAGAAAAACAGGGAACTTAGGGATGAAGTCACTACTATAAAGGACAACATATAATGGCTCAACAACATGGTAGAAGCATTGACGACTGCTTAGAATTAGTTGTCATCTCATAAATTGTCTCTGCACCCGTCACTGTCACACCTGTTGCCATTCCGCAGTATTCCATGCCTCCCTACTTTCCTTGGGGCCTGCCTCTCAACTTTATACCGGAGGGTTACAAACCTTTGGTTCCTGAAGCTTCAAGAGTCACAAGAGTCATGTCAGTACCACCTCCCGTGATGCATACTAATCCCTACATTGAAGAACAAATCTTCCATGCTCCTCCAAGTGAAACTATGGGAGTGGATGAAATGTGGGATGAATTCCAAGATCGGTTCTTAAATATGCAGAAAGAGATTAAATCTCTCCAAGGAAAAGACTTGTTTGGAAAGAACACAGCTGACCTATGTTTGGTTCCAAATGTCAAAATACCGCTCAAATTCAAAGTGCCTGAGTTTGAAAATGTGGTTTTGAGGGGATCACATCTCCTTGCTCAAATGGAGTTATGGAAAGCTCTTGTGCTTTTTAGAAAGCCCTAATATGGTACAATCCATGTGTGATTATAGTTGGTCTTGAAACTATTTGAATCTAAATGAAAAAACCCCCTGAACTTTGATGTTCAAGGCTGGTAACTTAGGCAGATTTTCACTAAGTGTTGAAAAAGTGTCATTTTCTTCATTTTTGTCATTTTTATCACTCCATAACTTAAAATCCATGAAGAATTGGAGTTTGATGTAGTTGAAGCTTTTGTAGATTGTAGGATGACCTACAAATCAGGCTTTGGATCACTCAAAATGGTTGCTTGGATCAAAACTTATGATCCTTGAAAGTTGGCACCAAAACCATCCAAATTTAATAACTTAGAAATTTTTTCAATTTTTCAAGATTACCCCTTTTACAAGTTATCTTGGTTTCTTGATCAATCCTTGTTCAAATGACATTATAAGTCATATTTTATGAAAATATGAGTCATAAGGATGATTTTTTCCAAAAAAGTCATGTTTTGACTTTTGGCTCCGGAGCGGTTCGGCGCGTAAAACCCTAATTCCCGACTTTTGGGGAATGCATCCTCTGAGGGTAATTTAACTTTGAAAATGGACTCCTAGGGTTATTTTGAGCATATTGAGTCATGTTTTGAAGTCTTGGCTCATGCCCTTATGAAAATCTCACTCTGGAGGTACCAATTGTCCGAAACCCTAATTTGGCGATATCGGGTGTTTCGAGGCTCCTTTCACTTGGAATGCCACAACTGTGTGCTTGATATTTGATGTGAGGGTCCTCTTGATCCTTTATGGATGTTTAAGAGGTTAGAAAAGTTGAATATCATGTCATTTCTTGATTGATCTTTTGTCTAAATGTTCTGGGAGGGCTCAAAACCCTAATTCTTGATTGTGGTGGATGCTCAACTATCTTTGGGAGATTGATGAGGCATGATGGTACATCCATATTATGGTAATGATCTTCACAATGATTGGAAATATTGGTGGTCAAAATTTGGGGTATGACAGATGTCCCTATTTAATCTGCTTGGACCCGAAGGTGTGAATGACGCAGATATTCGGACATTCTGGGTGCAAAAGGATTAAATATCGGAATACCCAAAATTTTGATGGTGGTTATGAATGGGTGTTTGCTCATCCATCTTCTTTTGGTTATCAATGATAATTAGAAAAGGGTAAAACTTCCCTTCGATCCTGGTCTTCAGCCACGGAACTGGTCTTAGTTTCTAAAATAAACTTCCCCTCGATCCTGGTCTCCAGCCAAGGAACTAGTCTCAGTTTCGTAAATAAACTTCCCCTCGATCCTGGTCTTTAGCCACGAAACTGGTCTCAGTTTCTAAAATAAACTTCCCCTCGATCCTGGTCTTCAGCTAAGGAACTGGTCTCAAGTTCCTTCCTTGACAAGGGACGCTATTTGTAGCGGTTTTCGTCAAACTTCTCGCCGAGTTTTCCTCGGGAGATGCCATTTGGTGGAAAAAGTTTTGTCATCAGACTCGTTGGGGAAACCCATTTGTCTGAGTTGTAGAGGTGTGCAAACTTCTCTGTTGGAGATGCCATTTGTTGGCTCTACTGGGGAAAACGAGTCTCTTGAGAGACTGCTTGTTGCTTGGGGATATTACATCATACTTTTCTTCGAGATCTCTTCGGAGAAATGCCATGTGATGTCATCCAATTTTGAGGTGCCAATGACTTCATTATTATTGACTTTCTCTGGAGAAAAACTAATGTGTTGCTGAGAGTCTTCGGTTGAGAGGCTTCCCCTAGGGATTTTCCTTAATCCGGGAAAGCAAAAATATCATCTTCAATGGTGAAGAGTGATGTTCGTCGAATGTCTTCTTGCCTTTTAGAGGTTCAAGTTATCCAAGTGGTCGAGGACCGTCTCCAATCTAGAAATAAACTGGGGGAGAGATTGCTCAAACGATACATTTCCTGACGATGAAAGAACTGACAACTCGATTGATAAGAGGACTTTTATCACTTGGGGGATGAATATGACCAGAGTGATAGTAATGCGATATAATTATGAATGTGAATCAATTATGCATGATGTATGTATGTTTATGCTGACAAAACTGACATGATATACAGACTAATAGATGAACACGACTGAATACTCGGCCACTGCGGGGGATAACAAATATCATTGGTTCAAAATAGTAATCTTGCCCTGCTTGGGAGAGGCGGTCCCCGTGGGGAGAAAGAATTGTTTAATCGGTCTTAAGAGGTAAGAACTCTGTTGGGGATATCAGATGGGACATTTACATCTGACATAGTTGATCCTTCATTCAGACGTACTGGCTTAGAAGGAGTACTTTGATTCTGCACTTTGAGGTTCAATCACCTCTGGATAAGCGGTCGATGCTCTTTTCGATGTTCAAAGTCAAAAGGGAATTGCCATCTTTATTTTAAAAGAAAAATTTGACAAATAAAAATTAATTTTTTTGTTTTAATTCAAGAATCGTTGATCGTGTTAAAATATCGTTCTGTAAAGTTAAAACAAATAAGAATTGCAAAGAAAAGCACTAAGGCTCAAATTTTATTGATAGGATGGAAATCAGCCTAGCGCGTGATTCCATAGAGCATTTACAAAGTTTAAAAAATGGTAATTTTAAGGGAAAAGGGCTACATTGAAATATAACGACCGTTATCCTTCTACCAACTTTGAATTATGGACATCCTGAGCTTCTGTCGAAGATGACCTTGACTGGAAGTTTTTCTCTGATGGATAGCATTATTGCTGGGGACTTTAACTTTGTCAGACGTAGTTACTTGCCATGAACCCCTAACTTTTGCCTGGATTGCCTTTGAGATTTCCAATCCATCGGGAAGTTTTTTTTTTATTATGTCTCTAATTTTTGCCTGGACCACCCTTTCGGGTTTTCAATCCACCGAGACGTTTTTTTTATTTAGGCGAAGTATTTATTGACTACTGTTGAGTGCAGAATAGGGTAAGCAGCAAAAATATTTATTTTCGGAAAGAATTCCCTCCAGGATTTATGTCGTGTCCACAGAGATCGGTTCGAGGTAAAGAATGTCGTTCGACAGTCTCTCGCGTTTATGAGTTTGGATTAAAATAGTTTCAAACAAGAAAACATAAAAGTAAATATTAAAACAAAAAGAAATCATTCTTCAGAGAGAAAAACTCGTCCGGCAATGCATATAAATCACTCCTCACAAACTTAAACTTACCGACCAGTTATACTCCACCTACAATACTCATCAATATCATCCAGTATCGCTCACAACACAGGTTATGTCTAACGCAAAGTTGAGAAAACAACCGTGTTACTCTCTTCGTCACTCTCGCGAGCGAAGCCTCGAAACATGGAAGACATTAAGCTTCGACGCCTATTGAAGATTGTTAGCCCTAAATCTATCTCTAGAATCCAGAAACTAACAGACAATCATCCCTAATCGAAGTTTGCGACGGTTATCTCTAACGCACCCCAAACCCCGAGCATAAAGCAAAAATCAGAGACAATTACCAATAAATATTTGTAAAGCAAGTTTTATACAACGCCATGGGCGACAAATATACATGAGATCATAGCAAATACACATACAAAACCCAACAAGAAAGAATACACAAAGAGGAAGAGAAATGAACCAAATACTTCACGGATTGTCGGAGCCGATCGATGAGAAATCCACCTCGGATCATCCGCATGCAAGCTTCCATCATGTTTTCTAAGCTAATCTACTAAAAAAATGAAGTTTGATGAAGTTGGGAGAAAGTTCCCCCAAAAACATAACCTTAAAAATGATGAAAAATGGCTAAAATAGGCAAATCTGACTTTCCAGGTTCGCCTAGCGAGTCCCCGTTCGCTAGGCGAACGTAAACCGCCTTAACGTTGTGTTTTTTCACGATTCTGGAACTTTTTGTTCACCCCGGTTCGCCTAGTGAACACGCTAGCGAGTGCTCGCCACGGGGGTTCGCCCAACGATCATGACAGCAAACCAGAATTTGTTTTGATCTTAACTCTTGAACCGTAACTCCGATTGACGCACGGTTTGAAGCGTTGGAAAGCTTATTCAATGCTCTTTATGAATATGGAAAAATCCCATTGCTGGAACACCTACAAAAATAAATGAAAATCGATTAAACTCAATGATATTTACACGGTAACGCACTATACACCGAAAACATAAAGTAAACGTATTTACACACAAAGTGGGGTTTATTCAACCAATTTTAACACAAAGTAAGGATAAGTGCAACAAAACTTATATACAAAAATAGGTACAATTTGCACTTTTCAAACTCTCCCCAACTTAAATAATTGTTTGTCCACAAACAAGAATCAAACAAACTTGAAAATGCGCAAGAAATAACCAAAGATTGACGATTCAACAGGTTTTGAAAAACGGAAACGAATGAATGGTTCAAATGAAAACGGTACACACAAAAAGTAAATACTTACCACTAAACTGCAACGATAACATAGTCACGAAACAAAAGCAAATTACAAAAGTCATGCAAAAAATTCTAAAACAACACAAGTTCAAATGTGAATCACACCTAGCAAAAACAATCATCGGTAGATGAAAAACACAAAATGAGGTTCTTTCACTCACACAACAATCTTGTAAATAAAAGACTAAATTATGCATACATCCACAAATTCACATTGAAAATACAAAGGCAAGAATCACAAGGGCTTTTCAAGGTTGTAGCGTGGTCGGGTAAACAAACAAGGGGGAATTTCTAAAGGTAATTGAAACAAAAACTTGCCTAAACCTAAGGGAGTGAAAACTCACAAAGATTCACACACAAAATTTCAACCAACTTCTTCCAAAATCCCAAGTGCTACACAACACACAATACTTATTTAGCACAATTATTGCAACTCTTTTTGTTTCCTTTTTCAAGGATTTTTCTTTTTTCTTTCTTTTTCACTTTTTTCTTTTCTTTTCTTTGTCATATTTTTCTCTTTTTTCTTTTCTTTTTCAATCCTCATAGAATCCAACCAACGAGTAAACAACCATTCTCTCCCCAACTTGAATTCAACCACATCATCATGTGAATACTCCCTACTTTCTAAGGCAAGGAAAAAATCCATACAACAACACATAGTTGAGGTCCAAGAAAAAACAAAATCCATTCAAAAATAAGTGAACTAAATACTCATAGACAAGCATTAAGTTCAAATAAAAACGTGGATCAAAAAGCTCAAATGGGTTACGAATTCTCACACACTCACAATGTGAATTGACTATTTGGCTAAGGTAGTTGTGCTCAAAATGAAACAATTGCCTTGATTCTTTTCATGCATTCATATAATCAACACAAATAAAAGATTCAACATAATAAAATCCAGTTATAACAAGAATGTTGGTTCTCCGCGCATATATGAACAATGGAAAGCCACCTCACAAAAAGGTTGGGAACTAAAGTGATTCACAATAGAACAAGTATACAAAAGAATGGATGGCATGGAAGTTTGTAAAATGCCTAAGTATCATGAATATGCTAAAGTATAGAAAGCGATAAATACATACCTCAGACGTGTACAAAACTTAACAAAATCATTACCATACATCCGCAAGTTGAAACGAACCAACTTGGAAAATCACAACAGCATCCTCAAGTAAGTCAATCAAAATCTGTGAGCAAGCAACAACCAAAAACATTCGAAAAGAAAAACTATAAAACATGCTTGTTTTATGTCTTAAGCTCGACGCCTTTACGGTGCTTAATTAGAAACTTCCTTCATTCATGCCATGGTGATGTCTCACCGCACAACCAAAAGCAAGCATCCCAACCAAACACTTGAACAAACGTCAAAATGTACAAGTATCAATATAAACAAGTGAAAATATACAACATGTACGATATCTACAAAACTCAAAAACAAAGAAACTATCGCAATGCGATCCAATATCAAAACCAATCCCCGGCAACGACGCCATTTTGTTGAGTGCAGATTAGGGCAAGCAGCAAAAATATTTATTTTCGGAAAGAATTCCCTGCGGGATTTATGTCGGGTCCACAGAGATCGGTTCAAGGGAAAGAATGTCGTTCGACAGTCTCTCGCGTTTATGAGTTTGGATTAAAATAGTTTCAAACAAGAAAACATAAAAGTAAATATTAAAACAAAAAGAAATCATTCTTCAGAGAGAAAAACTCGTCCGACAATGCATATAAATCACTCCTCACAAACTTAAACTTACCGACCAGTTATACTCCACCTACAATACTCATAAATATCATCTAGCATCGCTCACAACACAGGTTATGTCTAACGCAAAGTTGAGAAAACAACCGTGTTACTCTCTTCGTCACTCTCGCGAGCGAAGCCTCGAAACACGGAAGACATTTAGCTTCGACGCCTATTGAAGATTTTTAGCCCTAAATTTATCTCTAGAATCCAGAAACTAACAGACAATCATCCCTAATCGAAGTTTGCGACGGTTATCTCTAACGCACCCCAAACCCCGAGCATAAAGCAAAAATCAGAGACAATTACCAATAAAGATTTGTAAAGCAAGTTTTATACAACGCCATGGGCGAAAAATATACATGAGATCATAGCAAATACATATACACAACCCAACAAGAAAGAATACACAAAGAGGAAGAGAAATGAACCAAACACTTCACGGATTGTCGGAGCCGATCGATGAGAAATCCACCTCGGATCATCCGCATGCAAGCTTCCATGATGTTTTCTAAGCTAATCTACTGAAAAAATGAAGTTTGATGAAGTTGGGAGAAAGTTCCCCCAAAAACATAACCTTAAAAATGATGAAAAATGGCTAAAATAGGCAAATCCGACTTTCCAGGTTCGCCTAGCGAGTCCCCGTTCGCTTGGCGAACGTAAACCGCCTTAAAGTTGTGTTTTTTCATGATTCTGGAACTTTTTGTTCGCTCCGGTTCGCCTAGCGAACACGCTAGCGAGTGCTCGCCACGGGGGTTCGCCCAGCGAACATGACAGCAAACCAGAATTTGTTTTGATCATAACTCTTGAACCGTAACTCCGATTGACGCACAGTTTGAAGCGTTGGAAAGCTTATTCAATGCTCTTTATGAATATGGAAAAATCCCATTGCTGGAACACCTACAAAGATAAATGAAAATTGATTAAACTCAATGATATTTACACGGTAACGCACTATACACCGAAAACGTAAAGTAAACGTATTTACACACAAAGTGGGGTTTATTCAACCAATTTTAACACAAAGTAAGGATAAGTGCAACAAAACTTATATACAAAAATAGGTACAATTTTCACTTTTCAAACTCTCCCCAACTTAAATAATTGTTTGTCCACAAACAAGAATCAAACAAACTTGAAAATGCGCAAGAAATAACCAAAGATTGACGATTCAACAGGTTTTGAAAAACGAAAACGAATGAATGGTTCAAATGAAAACGGTACACACAAAAAGTAAATACTTACCACTAAACTGCAACGATAACATAGTCACGAAACAAAAGCAAAGTACAAAAGTCATGCAAAAAATTCTAAAACAACACAAGTTCAAATGTGAATCACACCTAGCAAAAACAATCATCGGTAGATGAAAAACACAAAATGAGGTTCTTTCACTCACACAACAATCTTGCAAATAAAAGACTAAATTATGCATACATCCACAAATTCACATTGAAAATACAAAGGCAAGAATCACAAGGGCTTTTCAAGGTTGTAGCGTGGTCGGGTAAACAAACAAGGGGGAATTTCTAAAGGTAATTGAAACAAAAACTTGCCTAAACCTAAGGGAGTGAAAACTCACAAAGATTCACACACAAAATTTCAACCAACTTCTTCCAAAATCCCAAGTGCTACACAACACACAATACTTATTTAGCACAATTATTGCAACTCTTTTTGTTTCCTTTTTCAAGGATTTTTCTTTTTTCTTTCTTTTTCACTTTTTTCTTTTCTTTTCTTTGTCATATTTTTCTCTTTTTTCTTTTCTTTTTCAATCCTCATAGAATCCAACCAATGAGTAAACAACCATTCTCTCCCCAACTTGAATTCAACCACATCATCATGAGAATACTCCTTACTTTCTAAGGCAAGGAAAAAATCCATACAACAACACATAGTTGAGGTCCAAGAAAAAACAAAATCCATTCAAAAATAAGTGAACTAAATACTCATAGACAAGCATTAAGTTCAAGTAAAAACATGGATCAAAAAGCTCAAAGGGGTTACGAATTCTCACACACTCACAAGGTGAATTGACTATTTGGCTAAGGTAGTTGTGCTCAAAATGAAACAATTGCCTTGATCCTTTTCATGCATTCGTATAATCAACACAAATAAAAGATTCAACATAATAAAATCCAGTTATAACAATAATGTTGGTTCTCCACGCATATATGAACAATGGAAAGCCACCTCACAAAAAGGTTGGGAACTAAAGTGATTCACAATAGAACAAGTATACAAAAGAATGGATGGCATGGAAGTTTGTAAAATGCCTAAGTATCATGAATATGCTAAAGTATAGAAAGCGATAAATACATACCTCAGACGTGTACAAAACTTAACAAAATCATTACCATACATCCGCAAGTTGAAACGAACCAACTTGGAAAATCACAACAGCATCCTCAAGTAAGTCAATCAAAATCTGTGAGCAAACAACAACCAAAAACATTCGAAAAGAAAAACTATAAAACATGCTTGTTTTACGTCGTAAGCTCGACGCCTTTACGGTGCTTAATTAGAAACTTCCTTCATTCATGCCATGGTGATGTCTCACCGCGCAACCAAAAGCAAGCGTCCCAACCAAACACTTGAACAAACGTCAAAATGTACAAGTATCAATATAAACAAGTGAAAATATACAACATGTACGATATCTACAAAACTCAAAAACAAAGAAACTATCGCAATGCGATTCAATATCAAAACCAATCCCCGGCAACGGCGCCATTTTGTTGAGTGCAGATTAGGGCAAGCAGCAAAAATATTTATTTTCGGAAAGAATTCCCTGCGGGATTTATGTCGTGTCCACAGAGATCGGTTCAAGGGAAAGAATGTCGTTCGACAGTCTCTCGCGTTTATGAGTTTGGATTAAAATAGTTTCAAACAAGAAAACATAAAAGTAAATATTAAAACAAAAAGAAATCATTCTTCAGAGAGAAAAACTCGTCCGACAATGCATATAAATCACTCCTCACAAACTTAAACTTACCGACCAGTTATACTCCACCTACAATACTCATAAATATCATCTAGCATCGCTCACAACACAGGTTATGTCTAACGCAAAGTTGAGAAAACAACCGTGTTACTCTCTTCGTCAATCTCGCGAGCGAAGCCTCGAAACACGGAAGACATTTAGCTTCGACGCCTATTGAAGATTGTTAGCCCTAAATCTATCTCTAGAATCCAGAAACTAACAGACAATCATCCCTAATCGAAGTTTGCGACGGTTATCTCTAACGCACCCGAAACCCCGAGCATAAAGCAAAAATCAGAGACAATTACCAATAAATATTTGTAAAGCAAGTTTTATACAACGCCATGGTCGACAAATATACATGAGATCATAGCAAATACACATACAAAACCCAACAAGAAAGAATACACAAAGAGGAAGAGAAATGAACCAAACACTTCACGGATTGTCGGAGCCGATCGATGAGAAATCCACCTCGGATCATCCGCATGCAAGCTTCCATGATGTTTTCTAAGGTAATCTACTAAAAAATGAAGTTTGATGAAGTTGGGAGAAAGTTCCCCCAAAAACATAACCTTAAAAATGATGAAAAATGGCTAAAATAGGCAAATCTGACTTTCCAGGTTCCCCTAGCGAGTCCCCGTTCGCTAGGCGAACGTAAACCGCCTTAAAGTTGTGTTTTTTCACGATTCTGGAACTTTTTGTTCGCCCCGGTTCGCCTAGCGAACACGCTAGCGAGTGCTCGCCACGGGGGTTCGCCTAGCGAACAGGACAGCAAACTAGAATTTGTTTTGATCATAACTCTTGAACCGTAACTCCGATTGACGCACGGTTTGAAGCTTTGGAAAGCTTATTCAATGCTCTTTATGAATATGGAAAAATCCCATTGCTGGAACACCTACAAAAATAAATGAAAATCGATTAAACTCAATGATATTTACACGGTAACGCATTATACACCGAAAACGTAAAGTAAACGTATTTACACACAAAGTGGGGTTTATTCAACCAATTTTAACATAAAGTAAGGATAAGTGCAACAAAACTTATATACAAAAATAGGTACAATTTGCACTTATCAAACTCTCCCCACATTCTGGGGTAGGAAAACTCTTCTCCATCCATGGTTGCGAGTCTTAAGGCGCCGCCTGAGAAGGCTTTCTTGACCACATAGGGGCCGTCATAATTTGGAGTCCATTTGCCCCAGGTATCGGTGAGGAATGATTGTATCTTTTTTAGCACAAGGTCCCCTTTCCTGAAGACGCGAGGTCGAACCTTTTTGTCGAACGCTTTCTTCATTCTTTGCAGATACAACTGACCATGGCATAGAGCCGTTATTCGCTTTTCTTAAAATATGTTCAGTTCATCGTGTCGACTTTGACACCATTCAGCCTCTGTTAGCTTAGCTTCCATCAATACCCAGATTGATGGGATCTCTACTTCCATGGGGAGCACTGCTTCCATGCCATATACTAGAGAGAAAGGGGTTGCTCCTGTTGAAGTGCGGACAGATGTACGATAACCGTGAAGGGCAAAGGGTAGCATTTCGTGCCAGTCTTTGTAGGTTACAACCATCTTTTGAACAATCTTCTTGATGTTCTTGTTAGCCGCTTCTACCGCTCCGTTCATCTTAGGTCGGTAGGGAGATGAATTATAGTGTTCGATCTTGAACTCAGTACACAACTCTTTCATCATCTTGTTGTTCAAGTTGGATCCATTATTCGTAATTATCTGGCTTAGAACACCATAACGGTAGATGAGATTGTTTTTTATGAAACGGACCACCACTTGTTTGGTTACATTGGTGTATGACGCTGCCTCGACCATTTTGGTGAAGTAGTCAATGGCTACCAGGATGAACCGATGTCTTTTTGAAGCTTTGGATTCGATCATGCCAATCATGTCGATTACCCATATGGAAAAAGGCCATGGGGAAGAGAGAACTTTGAGATGCATTGGCAGTACATGGATTTTGTCGGCGTATATCTGACACTTGTGACATCTCCTCATGTACTTGTAGCAATCAGATTCCATTGTCAACCAGTAGTACCCTGCTCTCAGATTTTCTCGCCATTGTGTGTCCGTTGGCATGAGTGCCAAAGGATCCTTCGTGAATTTCTTTCATTAGCATGTTTACTTCTGGTCTGTCTACGCATCGGAGCAAGACCATGTCAAAATTTCTCTTATAGAGTGTATCACCGCTCAGGAAGAAGTTGCCAGCCAGTCTTCTGAGAGTCTTTCTATCTTTTCTTGATGCCCCAGGTGGGTACTATTGTGTCTGAAGGAAGCATTTGATATAGTGATACCAAGGTTTGTCGTATATGACTACTTCAATCGTGAAGATGTAGGTGGGCCTTTCAAGGTGTATTATGTTAATCTTAGGTACGTCATTCCATTAGCTTACAACAATCATGGAAGAGAGAGTGGCTAGTGCATCAGCCATGTGATTTTCTTCACGAGGAATGTGATGAAACTCGATTCTCTTGAAGAATGGTAACAACCTTCTCGCGTAGTCTTTGTAAGGAATAAATCCTGATTGGTATGTGTTCCAATCTCCTTTGATTTAATTGATAACCAGGGCTGAGTCTCTATACACATCCAAGTTCTTAGTCCTCAAATCAATTGCTTCTTCGAGACCCATGATACAAGCTTCGTATTCGGCCTCGTTGTTTGTACACTTGAATGTCAGTCGGGCGGTGAAAGGAATATGGGTACCCTGAGGTGTTACGATGATTGCCCCAATTCCATTTCCATAGATGTTGACAGCCTCGTCAAAAATTAGTCCCCATTGGGAACCAGGTTCTGGCCCTTCACTGGGTAGTGGTTCATCGCAATCTCTCATTTTCAAATACATGACATCTTCGTCTAGGAAGTCAAATCCGACTGATTCTTGATCGTCAATCGATTGATGAGCCAAATGATCGGCTAAAATACTTCCTTTGACGGCTTTCTAAGCATGGTACTCTATGTCGTATTCTAATAACAACATCTGCCAACGAGCAATCCTTCTCGTGAGAGCAGGCTTTTCAAAGACATACTTGATCGGATCCATTTCGGAGATTGACCAAGTAGTGTGGCAAATCATATACTGGCGAAGACGTTTGGCTGCCCAAGCCAGAGCGCAGCAAGTTTTCTCGAGCATAGTGTACCGAGTTTCACTGTCGGTAAATTTCTTGCTTAAATAGTAAATGGCAGACTCCTTTCTTTTGGTTTCGTGTTGTTGGCCAAGTACACAACCCATTGAGTCTTCCAAGACTGTTAGGTATATGATCAATGGTCTTCCCTCTACCGGAGGTGACAGGATTAGTGCATTCAACAGATATTCCTTGATACTGTCGAAGGCTTTTTGGCAATCTTCCAGCCATACATAGTCTGTATTCTTTCTGAGTAGTTTGAAGATTGGCGCGCATGTCGCGGTCGTGAGGAATATGAATCTGGAAATATAATTCATACGTCCCAAAAATCCTTGGACTTGTTTCTCAGTCTTTGGCGAAGGCATTTCTTGAATGGCCTTGACCTTGTCAGGATTAACCTCAATCCCTTTCTGGCAGACGATGAACCCTAAAAGTTTCCCTAAGCGGACACCAAACATGCATTTATTGGGATTCAAGCGGAGTTTGTACTTTCTCAGACGCTCGAATAACTTTGACAAGTGGGCCACATGTTCCTCCTCTGTTTTAGATCTGGCAATCATATCATCGACATATATTTTGATTTCTTTGTGCATCACATCGTGAAACAGAGTAGTCATGGCCCTTTGATAGGTTGCCGCGGCGTTCTTAAAACCGAACGACATTACCTTGTAACAAAAGGTTCCCTATGGGGTGATGAACGAAGTTTTCTCCATATCTTTCGGCGCCATTTTGATTTGATTATAGCCCGAGAATCCATCCATGAAGGAGAAGACTTTGAACTTTGTTGTACTGTCCACCAACATGTCAATGTGTGGCAAGGGGAAGTTGTCCTTTGGACTTGCTTTGTTCAGATCCCTGTAGTCTACACACATTCTGACTTTTCCGTCCTTTTTTGGAACTGGCACTATATTGGCCAACCATTGAGGATATTCTGAGGTGGCGAGGAAACCTGCGTCAATCTGTTTTTGCACTTCCTACTTGATTTTGATGGCCATATTAGGGTGAGGCATTCTCAGCTTTTGTTTTACCAGAAGACATTCTGATCTTAACGGTAAATAATGCTCCAAGATGCTGGTATCCAACCCTGGCATGTCTTGATAGGACCAAGCAAACACATTTGGAAACTCTTTGAGAAGTTCTATCAAGTCTTCTCTGACAGTCGGACTGAGCAGTGCTCCAATCTTGACTTCTTTCCTCTCTTCTTCTGAACCCAAGTTGACTGTTTCCAATGGTTCTTTATGAGGCTCAATAGTTCTTTCCTCTTGTCTGAGTAATCGTGAGATCTCTTCTGGAATTTCTGCGTCCTCTTCTTCTTCAGCCTCAAATACCGGGAATTCAAAGTTGGGAGAAGGCATAGGATCGTATGTTTCAACGGGGTTTAAAACAAGCAATATGCATGACGTGATAATTCATTTTTTAGAAGAGATAGAGAGAATGCAAGAGTGTGTGCAGTTTATTTTCTAAAAAATGCTCGTTTTTATTTTGGGTTGTTTTAGGATTACCATTTTCAGAAAAGCGAAAAGTTAAAACAACAATAACTGTGGAAATTATAGAATGACATTGTTTATTTATGATTTTGTCGATTCTTGAAACTGCAGCCCTATAAAACAAAACTCTGTCACTTTGGACGAGGCGAAGAGAGACATTTACAGAAAAAAAAACATCCGTTTCACTTGGGCGAGGTGAAAGGTTAAAAGAAAGATGGAAATTACTTAGACTTATGGACGACTTTCGGGACATCGACAACAACCCATTGGCGACGAACTCCTCGGTGAATCACAAAGTCTGGTACCTTCTTTCTTGGTTTGTCCTTAGAAATGACACTGATTTCTGGCGGAGCAGGATCGTTGTAGTCTTCCTCCCATGCAGAGTTGTCATAAACGAACTCTTCTGTTGTATCTTGCACAGTGTTTCCACTCTTAGGTGGATCTTCCCATCCAGTTGGCTGGATGTCCTCGTATCTGATACGAGAGCTTTCAGGAGCGGTGTACTTGACCAAGAAGTCGTACTTGCCACTTGGCTGTCCTAAGGTGTCCCATACTTCGGTGGGAGTAGAGGAGTCATCCTTTTCAATGACGTTGACCTTAGGAAAAGCATATTTGATGAACTCTTATCCTGCAATCTTTGCAGATTCATCGTTATGCTAGATATCTTTGGATTGTCCTGAGTAATGATCCCATGACTCGGTGGGGACGTGGGTATTCCTTTCAATATTACTCACTGATAGGCGTCGTGGGCTGACTCTTTTTCCCCAAGTCTTCTGGGTACGGCTTCCAGATAGGCAAGTCATCCAGGGGATCATAATAGTCATGATCGAAATTGTTCTTCATTAGATCGTCTTCTAATGAGTTTGGTGGAGCACGACATCCTTCAGGATCGCAATCTCCATAGATCATCTGAACGTCTGATCTTGGTATATATCTTGGGCCCTGCTTGGGAAAATAGAATGGTATGTGCATTTCTTCCTGAGACATATAACCGTTGTTATTGAGATAAGATTTCCATTCCTCGTCCATATCGGAGGAGTCACTCTTATTGATGGTGTGTACCTTTTGAGACACTGGGTGGAGGAAACCTCCATTGTGAAAGAAGTCTTGAATGGGATGAAAACTATCATCTTTAGTAGCCTGGGTACAAGCTGAGGAGAAACCAAGACCTTTCTTTGTCTTGTTATCATTAGGAATTACGAGTTGTCCCCATCCCTTTACGTTGTTACTCTCGATCACTTTGAGAGCGTATTTGTATGAGGAAATTGATGTCCCTCTCTCTGATCGATTATCATTGCTTACTGATAGTGCTTGAAACTGGGTTCCAACGATCTCCTCGGGTTCTACACAGGAGAATGATGATAAGTTGCTTACGATTAAGACCGGCTCTCCACAGACTGTGACTAGCTTGTCATTCTTGACGAACTTCAGCTTCTGGTGAAGTGTTGTAGTGATTGCCCCAGCTTCGTGTATCCAAGGTCTTCCTAATAAACAGCTGTAGGTTGCCCGAATGTCCATGACCTGGAAAGTGACTTGGAAAGTGTGAGGACCGATGGTTATGGGAAGATCAACTTCAGCAATAACTATTTTTATGGATCTGTCAAAGGCTTTGACGATGACCTCACTGCCTCTCATCGGAGATCCTTGAAATGATAGTCGCATCAGAGTTGATTTTGGCATAACATTCAGAGCTGATCCTGTATCTACCAGTATGCTAGCTAGAGCATCGTCCTGGAAATTGACTGTAATGTTAAGCGCCATGTTGTGATTTTTGCCTTCTTCCGGCAGTTCTTCATCACTGATTCCTAAGTTGTTGCAGGAAATGATGTTGTAAATGATGTTGTCGAACTGTTTCACCGTCACATCTTGTTCTACGAAAGCTTGGTCCAAGACTTTCTGCAGAGCTTCCCTGTGAGCTTCGAAACTAAGAAAGAGAGATAGCACAGAGATTCTCGAAGGAGTTTGCAACAGTTGGTCCACAATGTTGTACTCACTTCTCTGGATGAGCTTCAGCATCTCATCGTTGTTCTTTACCAGTTATGGATTACTAGATTGATTGACTGGTTGATTAGGAACTTGTGTTTGAGGTTCCTTCTCCTTAGCAGGCTATCCAACTCCTATGTTGAAGATCCGACCGCTCCGTGTTACTTGATTGATGTCGGCAATGTGTACGACGGAGGGTAATGGAGTTTCCTTTCCATTTTCGATGGTTGTTGCACCGTACTTGTAAGAAATAGCCTTTTCTGATTTGTACGTTATCGGTCCTAGCAGGTAGATAACCACAGGATCTTTTTGATTTCTCTGACCATTATAGGCAACTTCAATCAGTTCCTGGTTGGGAACCTTTCTACTGTTCAGAGGAATTCTTGATTCATCGAGTAAAGGTATTATGGAACAAATGTCTTTGGTCCTCCCATGATCAGAGATCATGACAACGTCTTTGCTTTGATCAAGGAAATAGTTTGGTATCACGTTGATCGACTCAGAACTTGAACATGGTCGAATCTCTTTGAGGTCCAACTGATTTTGAAGAGCTGACCGTAAGAGGTAGCTTCTTTGGTTATTCTCTAAACAAACTCTACAGCGCTCGTAGTTGTATGGTGGCACCCGACCACGCCCGCTTTGTATGCAGTGCATCTTTACTAGATCTGTTTCCATCGAGTGGACATCCTGACTTTGATATCTACTAGGATTCCCGTCAGTCATACTAATCTTCTGTGTAGCCTCATCCAAGTAGATTGGAAGCCACCAGTGGTCCAACAAGTGTTGAAGTGTTCTTTGGACAAGTGCACATCCTTGATTGTTCTCATGGTACTTTTTACAGTCTTGATAAACATGTGAAGCCAGGAAGCCGAGCCTGACTTGCTTAGCGTGTAATTCTACTAGACTAGTATTCATCAAGCGTATGTCAAAGATCTGAATCATATTGACTTGATGGTAACTTCTATCACGATAGTCCTGAATCCATCCGAGATCCATCTGACTTTAGAGGGCTCTTGTATGAAAGAGCATCCCTGATTGCTTATTGAGCAGATCGGACAAGTATTGTAATCGTGCCATGGAAGATTATGGTATTGACTTTGCCTTGAGTACATCGCCACTAAGTTGACATTCATCGAATGGATGTCATGGTTCTGAATAACGTTGGGATTTGCATGGGCCATATTGACTTCACAGATTCGATGATCTTGAATCCATCCCAAATTCATTTATTCTTGTAGAGCTGATTGCACTACGGAACACCCCTGATTATTCTTTGAGTAGATATCACACTGGTGATAATTGTGAGGTGGTACATGACCGTACCCGCTCTGTCTACAATGCATCCTAACCAGATTGGTTCCTAATAGGAGTACATCGTGAATTTGATAACTGCGGCTAACCTCTTCCTCTATCAAATTTACTGCAGTCTTTTTATGTTGAGGCAACGGGTTTGTCTGAACATTCGGATTAGTATCTTTGAAAGATAAGATCCCATTTCTGACAAGCTTCTGCACATCAGACTTGAAACTGATACAGTTCTCAATGTTGTGCCCCGGTCCTCCTTGATGGTAAGGGTAAGTTTGATTCACTTTGAACCAAAAGGCGGATTTTCTGGTACTGTAAGAGGAGACCTGGTTTGGACGTGCCCCTTGGCCAGTAAGAGTGGAAATAGTTCTACGTACAACATTGGTATAGGGTTGAACCCTGATGGTCGTGTCGTATGATTGTTGTTGTTGTATTGTGGGCGAGCCTGCTGTAGAGGCTGTTGTGTCCTTTGCTGATATTGTTGTTGACTTGGTTGGCTCTGAGCAACCTGAGGTTGATAAGTCGGAGCTGGCGCAGGGTTGATAGCAGGAGTTACCGCTGCTACTGGTTTATACCTTCGCCTTTGCTTTCCGAGAGAGATATTGTCGATATCTTGCTCTTTTTTCTTTTGGAAAGCACTACCGTATCTTTTGGTACTGCTTGATGGTTCCGTATTTTTTACCAAACGTCCTTCTCGGACTACTTCCTCAAGGCGCACTCCCATGTTCACCATTTCAGTAAAGTCACTGGGCGCACTTGCAACCATTCAGTCGTAGTAAAATGAACTTAAGGTTTTTAAAAAGATCTTTGTCATCTCTTTTTCCTCAAGAGGAGGACAAATCTGGGTGGCAATTTCACGTCATCTCTGAGCATACTCTTTGAAAGTTTATTTGTCCTTCTGCGACATCGCTCTGAGTTGATCCCTATCTGGTGCCATGTCCAAATTGAATTTATACTGCTGGACGAAGGCTGCCCCAAGATCTCTGAAAGTAACGATCTTGGTGCGGTTTAAACCCATGTACCATTTGAGTGCGGCACCGGTTAAACTGTCCTGGAAGTAATGGATCAGTAGCTGTTGATTTTCTATCTGAGTTGACATTTTTCGAGCGTACATCACCAAATGACTTTGAGGGCAAGAGTTGCCCTTGTATTTTTCAAAGTCAGACACCTTGAATTTGTGCAGAATTTTCACATTGGGGACCAAACAAAGGTCTGCGGCGTCCTTTCCGAATAAATCCTAACCACGAATGGCATACAGTTCCTTCTGCATTTCCAGGAATTGCTCCTGGAACTCATTCATTCTTTCATACATATCTTCGTTTCCACTAGAGATTGCTTGTGGAATCTGCCCTTCCGGGACAGTGTGTACCACTGGTTGTGGTATAGACATTATAGTTGTGACTCTTGGTGCTTCCACGCCCCGAAGTTTGTAACCTTCAGGAGTTGCTGTCATGACCCTTGCGTCTTCACTTTCCCGAAGTTTGTAACCTTCAGGCCTAGCGGTTCCTGCTGCAGTTTCTTGGTCTTTAGTGACCGGCGAGATGTATCCTTCAGGAATGAAGTTGAGAGGCATGCCCCAGGGCCAACCCTTGGGCATGTTGTATCGAGGATGATTCTCCTGCGTCTCTCTTATGGGCATAGATGTAATCTCCGAGATTACAGTCTTTTGTTGTCGCTGCTCCTGGGCTGTTACCAGGGATTGCATGTCATTGTGAAGTTTTTCTAAACTTTCCTTTAGAGCGTCAACTTCTTCTCTCAGCTCTCTGTTCTCTTCCTCGAGATCATCCATTTTCTTTAGACCAATGGCCCGAGTATTGTATGAGTGAGACAGTTTGACTCTAGAATTGCGACGTATATGTGAGATTTGAAGATAAGAAGACGCGTTATGTGAGAATGATGAATAATATGTAAAGTTATATATTTTTTTCTTTAGCTTTAATCAAAAGAAAACTTCAACAAATAGATTGCAAATATCATATAGTAAAGGTTTGAGACCCTGTTTATTGAATTCGAAAGATTGCGGAAATGGAAAAGGACAGTATTTTACAAAGTGCTGTAAGGAAAATGTCTAAGCTCAGGGATCCCGAGTCCTCTCTGAGGAGAGCTCAGCTGATGGTTCTGGTATTTTCCTTTTCTTTGACCGGGGCTCTTTAGCCATTGTCTGATTATCAGTCCTTTGCCAAGTGAAATAAGCGAGCAAATTTCTTCGGTTTTCTTGATTCTCCACAACATGTTGCTCTAGTATCTTAATTAGAGCATCCTTCTCCTTTAGTAGTTCCTGAATCTTGGTACACTCCACATTGAGGATTCGGTACTTGTTTTTGCAAGAGCTCTTCTCACGTTGAACTTTGTTGAGAGCTACTTGGAGTTTTTCTGTGTCAGACATGAAATAAAGGACATATTCCTTTAACGGAAAAACTTCTTGGCGAGGGTAAGGCATCCTCAGCTTGAGAGCTCTAGTTTGCACCCAGTGGAGATAAGGTTCCATGGAGGTATAGTTTGGCCTTCTTAGGGACTCTCTTCCTTTCTTGTGGACATGTTGCCAGACATGCACTATTTCCTTCTTTAGTGCCCTGTCATTTTCCCCTTCCTTGAAGAAAAGACCTTCCAGATGAACATTATGCGGGATTTGCCTCATCGGGTATCCGAGCTGACAGCGAACTAAAATTGGGTGATAGTTGATTCCTCCTTTAATTCCGATGAGGGGTATGTTAGGGAAATTTCCACAACTGTCAATGATATCTATTCCCTCATAAGTCCTATCATACCAATCTATGTCAGAATTGGTAAGAGACATGATCTTTTGCGACCAACGTAGTGTACTCTTGTGGTCCCAAAAAGCAGCAAACTTGGGTAAATGGAAAATGAACTATTTGTAAAGCAAGGGTACACATCATGTGACCATTCCTCCGCTTTACAGATTCCTTAAGTGTACAGAGTGATAAGCATCTGCAAGCAGGGTTGGTATGGGGTTTCCAATCAAAAATATCTTAACAGCGTTGGTATCAACAAAGTTTCCAATGTTGGGAAAGAGGAATAACCCGTATGCGAGTAGGACAAAGATATATTCGAAAGCAGTTACATTTCCTATACTAGCAAAGTACAAGGCTTTCTCTACCAAAAACTTGGCTGGTAAACCTTGGATTCCTCCCTTAGTGGTCATGTGAGTCCTGATTTCTGGCTCGTCCAAACAAATGGCTCTTGCGATGACCTGATCCTTTGGAATTTCTTCCAGTCCAGAAAAAGGAGTTTGATTGGTGATAGTTAGATCAGTCAGATGAGAGTACTCCTCTAGCGTTGGCGCCAGTTGATAATCCGGGAACGTGAAGCAGTGATAAACCGGATCATAGAACTGAATTAATGGAGACAGGATTCCTTCAATGACATGGACCCTTAGAAGAGATAACAGTCCTCCATGCTTAGCTCTGAAAGCATCAGGGTTGGTGATCATCCTTGCCAGCCCCCTTATAGATGCCTTGATCAAAACCCAAGGTTGAAGCTAAAAGGTTGATGGACTCCACTGGGGAATTACTATTTGTCTTATATAAAGCCCAAGATTGAGGTTGGAAAGAGACTGACTCTTTTGGGGAATATCAATATATAAAGCCTAAGAGGAGGCTGAAAATTGACTCTTGGAGAAAGGTTTTATCTGTCTTGTACAAAGACCAAGATTGAGGCAAAAATTGACTTATGGACTCCACCAGGGATATATTTGGGGTGTCTTGTACAAAACCCAAGATTGAGGCTAAAAAGAGATTGACTATGCTTTAGGGAGATTAATTCACAAAGCCTAAAAGAAGGCTGGGAGAAGTTGACTCCGTTGGAGAGATATTTATACAGAGCTTAAGAGAAGGTTTAAAAGATTTTGACTTTGCTGGAGAAAGTTTATATATGTCTTGTACAATGCCAAAGATTGAGGCTTAAGGGAGATAATTGACTCAGTTGAGGATATTTCAGGTGTCTTGTACAAAGCCCAACATTGAGGCTGAAAGAATTGACTCGATAAGAGAGTGTTTTTATCTGTCTTGTACAAAGCCCAAGATTGGGGCTGACTCTACTGAGGAAAATCATTATACAAAGCCTAAGAGGAGGCTGAAAAAGGTTGACTCAACAAGAGAGTGTTTTTGTTTGTCTTGTACAAAGCCCAAGATTGAGGCTAAAAAGGTTGACTCAACAAGAGAGTGTTTTAAGAAAGAAGATTTACTCAATAAGAGAGTGCTGAAAAGGTGATTGACACAACAAGAGAGTGCTGAAAGGTGAATGACTCAACAAGAGAGTGCTGAAAGGTGAATTTAGGAAGAAGAAAGAATCATTATACAAAGCCTAAAAGGAGGCTGACTGAGGAGTTTCTTATACAAAGCCTAAGAGGAGGCTATCTTCTGCTGAGGATTATTGATATCCCGAGGCAGGTCCAAAGTGGGGAATCAACTCTTGCTGAGGATTACAGAAGAGTTGAGGTATCAGATGCCTTGAGGTTCTGATTTGGGATAGTGTTATACTGACGATAAGTTGACCCTAGCTGGGGAAATTTAGGATGAAAGATTAATTTTTAGAACCTATGAGGGTTTTAACTCTACTGGAGATTGATCAAATGACCAGGGTTTCTCCTGTGTTTGTAGGGAGCTTGAGAATGTCTTTGAGATCTAAGAGGAGATTAGACTGTCCAAGTCTACTGGTATGAAAGAGTTTATCTTTGTATGACGCCCAAGAGGAGGCAGGTGTTTTAAGGGATGAGAATCAACCCTTAATTGGTTTGAGATTTTGACTCTTTGGAAAGACTACTCTAACAAAGGATGACTAAGTTCTGTCCTATGCATGTAAGAGGTCTCGGGTCCTTATACTAAGCCCAAGAGAAGGCATGAGAACTTCTAAGAAGCCTGAGGGTCCTTGTACAAATCCCAAGAGGAGGTTGGGGATGCTTTTAGGAAGCCTGTGGGTCCAAACTGAAGAAAAGTTTAAGAAAAGTTTCACCGGGAATAATCTTTTCTTTAGTGAACAATTCTAGGGTTTGAAGAGATTCAAGAGAGGTTTCGCCGGGAATTAATCCTCTATGGGGAAGTGAATTTCTTTGACAATTTTCTAATAGTGATAGTCTGAGCAAAGTTTCACCGGGAATAATGCCTTTCTCTTTGTTCCATATTGTATAAGCCCAAGAGAAGGCAAGACTGTATCTGGAAATTCCTATGGGGAACTAGTTTTGATTGTGTTGAAAGAGTGACCACTGGTTTGACCTATTACTAGACCTAATTGTCGGGGAAAACTCTAAGCAGGTATATACAAGCATATATATACAGATGAAATATATACTCCAGCACAAACAAATATATATATATATATATATATGTGTGTGTGTGTGTGTGTGCAAGTATGTAAAAGAAAGCTGTTTAAAACTTACAGGTGAGCAAGCTTCCATTGTAACAGCTGTATGGTTAGTTGTTCAAGAAATTAAAGAAAGTTTTTATAACAACTATGAATTTGAACCTAAATTAAAAGGGAAAGTTGTTTTGAAAAGATTGGGGCTTATACTTAAGGAGAGGCTCAAAGAATTGTTTATTTACAAATGGAGGGGTCTTACAACTCAAAGAGAGGCCCAATTTTTATTTTAAAGAAAATAAATGGGACTTACAACACAAGGGTAGGCCCAGATGATTTTGTTTTGAATTGGCGATCGCGCCAAGATTTTTTTTAACGTACTCTGACTTATACAATGACCGAGGTCCAAAAAGGTTTTATGTATAAAGGGATGGGTCTTACACTCTATTAGAGGCCCAAAGTGTATTTTGAAATGTTTGATAAAGATCAAAATCAAAGAAACCCTAATTTCATTTCTAAAAGTAATTTTTCAAAGAAAATTAATTAAAAAATGATAAAAATACCAAATAAGTTTAAATAAACCACTTGTGATTTTTGGTTAAGGTATGAAAAATGATGTTTTAATCACAAGATGATTTAAAACTCATTTGGTTTTGAAAAGATCAAGAGAAAAGAAATATTTTCAAATGTTTAAATAAAACAAATAAAATAAGTTCTTTATGAAAATTTTAAATATATAAATAAATAATATTTTTGTGAGAGATTTTTGTAGAATAATATATTTTAACATTTTTGTGACATTTTGCAAAAAGAACCAACAAAAAATGATAAAAAATGAATGAGAAATTAATTTTTAAAGTTATTACAAAGATGGTGAAAAAGTGACAAGAAAACAAGAGGTAAAAAATTAGAAATGGTCCCCCCAAGGCTTGAACTCACGCCCTTGGGGTGGAGAGCTTAATATTCTACCATCTGAGCCATGTGCATGGGCGGAAAGAGGATGGCATCAATGAATAATATGTGAAGGCAACCTTTGAAAATAGTTAAAAAATAAAATCAAAAGGTCTGGGGCGAGGGGCATTCGAACCCCAAACCTCTCGCTCGCTACACACACAAATACTAGTTTTCCACTAGGGCGCAATGCCAATTCAAACATAACATGGCAAGTGTATAATATATACCAAGGTTTTCTGAAGAATGGCGCCATGGCCATCTTCTTCCTTGGGCAAGATACGTGAAGCCTCCTATCTCACTAATTTCTCAACCATTTCACACGATCCAAATATGAAAATCGTGTGTTTTTAAACAAGGAACACAATGGAAATATTCAATTTTGTTTAAATTAAGTGAATCAAAAGATCACAAGTTGAAATCAGATGAACCCTAAAATTTGCAAGAGCTTAATGAAATCCTATACACGAACGATAAACATCAATTTATTGAGGGTAAATGATCTACAAACATTCAGAAACACAATGGTAATTTGAAAATATGTTTATGATGCATGATTCATTGAGTTTGAGAGTTTAAAGTTTAACTCTGCAAGTGAGAATCAAATTCTGGTTTGGAGGTGTTACAGATATGCTCCAATGATCTGGACAGCTTCCCTAGGTGCCAAGGAGTGTGTTTGAATGCTTAGAGTGGATTGAAATGAGCTGGAACTGGTTGTGGTACCTCAACTGCAACTCTGTCAAGAACTTGAGCAATTGGCTGGTGATTTGATGAATTTGATGTTCCAGATGTTATGTTAGTGTTTAGATCACCTACATATGATGTTTATGAGGTGTGTGTATGATTGGTTTTGTTGGAATCACTCTCAATCTCAAAACCCGATAGTGACTTGAGTTAGAAGGCAAATTTGGAGTGAAAGGGAGATTTTGAGTAAAGCATCAGTTTGGGTGCTTTGGTGTACTCAAACTGATCACAAATGAGCTCTATTTATAGTAGAGCAAGTTTGTTTTGGCTGCAATAGTGAATGGCAACTGCAGCAGGTCTGTGGCAAATGTTGATCCAATGAAATCTCAAGTCTCCTCTAGCCATTGACTTGAGGTTAGAGCATAGACTATGAGACTTCAGTGGCAGGGATAAAGCTTGACTGAACTTGGATAACATTGTCTTGATGAATGCCACCTCTATGCATCAGTTAAATGCTTGGAACCAAAATTGACCATTTGAAGCATCTTGAATTTTAGGGGTGTCATGCCTAAACATAGATCCATGGACTTGTGAGGCTAGTGGATCAGTGTTTGTCCCTTAGTTGTTCCCCCTTGAGGTGTGCAGATGGATAACCATGCTTGAACTTGTCCAATTTTGCCAATTCGAGCAAAAATGCCAAATTCTGTCTTGCACAAGACATTTTGAAAATGTGGTTTTGAGGGGATCACATCTCCTTGCTCAAATGGAGTTATAGGAAGCTCTTGTGCTTTTTAAAAAGCCCTCATATGGTACAATCAATGTGTGATCATAGTTGGTCTTGAAACTATTTGAATCCAACTGAAAAAACCCCATGAACTTTGATGTTCAAGGCTGGTAACTTAGGCAGATTTTCACCAAGTGTTGAAAAAGTGTCATTTTCTTCATTTTTGTCATTTTGATCACTCCATAACTTAAAATCCATGAAGAATTGGAGTTTGGTGTAGCTGAAGCTTTTGTAGAGTGTAGGAAGACCTACAAATCAGGCCTTTGATCACCCAAAATGGTTGCTTGGATCAAAAGTTATGATCCTTGAAAGTTGGCACCAAAACCATCCAAATTTAGTAACTTAGAAAATTTTTCAATTTTTCAAGATTAACCCTTTTACAAGTTATCTTGGTTTCTTGATCAATCCTTGTTCAAATGACATTATAAGTCATATTTTATGAAAATATGAGTCATAAGGATAATTTTTTCCAAAAAAGTCATGTTTTGACTTTTGGCTCCGGAGCGGTTCGGCGCGTAAAACCCTAATTCCCGACTTTTGGGGAATGCATCCTCTGAGGGTAATTTAACTTTGCAAATGGACTCCTAGGGTTATTTTGAGCATATTGAGTCATGTTTTGAAGTCTTGGCTCATGCCCTTATGAAAATCTCACTCTGGAGGTCCCAGTCATCCGAAACCCTAATTTGGCGATATCGGGTGTTTCGAGGCTCCTTTCACTTGGAATGCCACAACTGTGTGCTTGATTTTTTATGTGAGGGTCCTCTTGATCCTTTGTGGATGTTTAATAGGTTAGACAAGTTAAAGATCATGTCATTTCTTGATTGATCATTTGTCTAAATGTTCTGGGAGGGCTCAAAACCCTAATTCTTGATTGTGGTGGATGCTAAACTATCTTTGGGAGATTGATGAGGCATGATGGTACATCCATATTTTGGTAATGATCTTCATAATTATGGGAAATCTTGGTGGTCAAAATTTGGGGTATGACAATGGTCTCAGAGGCTTATGTCTCTCACTCATACTAATATGAATTGGCATGATCCAACTTGTGACAAAGGAGTTATCATTGACAGTTATGGAGAATTCCCCCAATGTACCTCTTCTTGGTATACATGAAGGGATTAACTACAACCTCGCTTTTGCAAGACGTCAGTTTGGGTACCCCATGAAAGAAAGACCTAGCAGTCTCTTGGTGTCAGGTTTCTTCTACCTAAATGAGGGTGAAAATCCAGATTTGAAAAAAAGTAACCTGGTGAGTAACCTGTTACCACTGTTAGTTTCAGAAAAATATTATTTTCAAAAATTCATAACTTTCGAACCGTAAGTTCGTTTTGGCCGCCGTTCGAAGCGTTAGAAAGCTAATGAAATATTCTTTCTATTAAAAAAGGTTTGGAGGGAAGTAGAGGAATTATTTAAGTCATGTTTTTGTAAAAGTGTTGGGTTGTCGGGTTTTTATCGCGTTAAATGCGTGCGGTTGGTGTTTTACCGTGTGTTGTGCTATTGTTATATAACATGGAGCTTTTATGTGGTTTATATGATGTTGATGCATGTGATAATTATGTTGTTGTGTGGTAAAATACATTGTTTGATTGAATATCAATGTATGTTGTTATGATGTTTTGTGGGATTGTTGTGGTTTATATATGATGTTGAGGCATGTGATAAGTTGTTGTAATTGTTGTGGTTGATGGTGAGTAATTCTTGATGTGAAGTGATATGAGTGTATATGCTAAAATGCTAATTGTTGTGGTTTGTGGATTATGATGAAATGCATTGTTTTGGGTTTGATTGCAATGCATGATTATTGATGTTGGAATGGCTCACATGGATATGTATATGTATGCATTTGATTGTCATGAGTCATTGTATGCCAAGCATCATGATATCAATTCTTGTGATGTCGTGTGCCCTAGTGGGTGTGAGCGACGAAATGATTCCAGAGGGAATCTGCTATAACATCGTGAGCCTTATACCGAGAGGACCTAAAGCGATGGTTATAGACGATCGTGAGCCTTATACAAAGAGGACCTAAAGCGATCGGATCGTGAGCCTTATACCGAGAGGACCTAAAGAGATCCATAAACGTCGTGAGCCTTATACCGAGAGGACCTAAAGCGACGGCAAACATCGTTTGCTCGACGGGGAGTTACGCTAAGTAACAAGCGATGATTCCAATAGTTCCTGAGTGAACTGATGATGAGATTGATGGATGGATGGTACCGCATTGCATTTGCATAGAGTCGTTGTGTCGGTCTCTTTGCATTTGCATAAATCATGAATGGATTGATATTGTGTGGAAAATCATGAATGGATTGATTATGTGTGGAAAATCATGAATGGATTGATTATGTGTGGAAGATTGTGAATTGATTGATTATGTGTTGAGTTTGTGATTGGATTTGTGAATTGATGTGCATATGTGATAAATGAATTGGTTGTGGATAATATGTTTTATGTATAGACATATGTTATATGATGTGGTGGTGTGTTTCCATATGTTATGACTCTGGTGTGCCTTATGTGTGAATATGTGATTATGTTGGTGTAATTGATATATGATATGTGTATTAGTATGTGATGTTTGTGGTGAGAATAATTATGCATGTGAATTTATATGTGTTTGCATATTATTATGCAATCTTGATTTAGTTGTTATTTCTCACCCTTCTGGTGTGGTTTGTTGCTCTATGAGGCAATTGCAGATTAGTATCTTGGAGGCTTTTCTGATGATTATTTCTCCATCCTTTTGTCGGTCTGTCTGCTCTGATACGTAACACGGGAGTCGGGGAACGCTTTTGTTATATATGTATACATTTGTTGGATATATTTTGTATTACCTTTGTATGAATATTCTGATGTTATAAAACAATTTATTTTGTAAAACAAGTCATTTATAGATCTTTCCGCTTTATTCCATAATTGAACTTTCCTTTTGTTGGAAAAAGTTTCCCTTTTAGGTTTATTTCACTTTGTGTTATGTTTCAAATTTATGAGCAGAGATTGTGTTTTCTGTCTTTAAATGTGGCATCCTTGTTTCTGTCGGAAAAATAAAATTTTATTTACTCTGATTTAATTATGAATTATTTATTCGCGATGGGGTGTTACAATAGTGGTATCAGAGCAGGTCGGTCCGTCCGGCCAAGTTGTTGAGTCAGTTGGTGTGACAGTTGAATACTGTCGATGTTGTTTGTCCCTTAGTACGTGATATGTGTGTGAAACTCTGTCAGTGCTTTCTGGTTTCCTAATCCTTTGTCTTCAGGTGTGAGAATGAGATAAGTGGGGGAGAAGCTGGTGCTTCTCCAAGTTGCTTCAGTTGTGGAGCGTTGGCTTGGTGTGTCGCTGTTTTCCAGATTGTAAGTGTTGTTTGGACAGTGTTGTTCCCGGTTCCGGAGGGAATGCGGATGTAAGGTTTATGTCAACTAAGGAATTATACCTTAGGTAGTTGTGTGCACAAGATGCAAGAAACGCTATTATAGTTTGGTAAAGATAGTTTATGCCCCATCATGATTGTCGGCTGTCTATTGACAAATTGAGGAACTGATCACCCTTAATCTCTTGTTGATAGTAGACGGAATTATGTTGGATGGGACAAACGTGTCTTTATGACTTTGATAGTGTGTGCAATGGATTGTTTGGAGTTTGAAAATGTGGTGGTTTGGAAAAGTTGGATTTTGAGGTGTGGAAACCATGAAAAACGCAACAGAAAATTCTGATTCTGGTGCGATTCGCTAGGCAAATCAGGAATCGCCAGGAGAATGGGGTCTCGCCATTGGATCTCTGGGCGAAGTGCTGGCAGAGAGGGATTCGCCAGGCGGAATTCTAATTCGCCTGGTGAAATTCAAGAGACAGAACATGTGTAGCTATTGGAAGTTTGGGTTTTTAGAAAAATCAGGTTTCGCCGCTGGTTCGCCAGGCGAAGGGCTGGCGAAGAGGTAATTGCCAGGCGAAATCCTAAGTTGCCTGGCGAATCTGGCTGTTTCTCAATAAATTCTTTTCTTTGAGAATTCATATCTTTTGACTCGGGGGTCCGATTTAAGCGTTCTTTATATCGATATGAAGCTATGAAAGTGTTCTATGCCGTGGAAAGTGAAATTATTATTTATGAGATGGATTAGAGGTTTTGGTATGTTGGTCCAGTTGGGAAGTCATTAAGAGAGAACGATTGGGTAAATTGGGCTGCAATAACCGGTTACAACATAACTGATAACCGATTACACAGTGTAAATTTCCCCAGAAACGCAGTTTTTCAAGCAAGTAACTGGTTAGCAGATATGCTGTAACCGGTTACTTTGTACAAAGTTGCAAATTCTGCTGCATTTTTGGGACAGCAGCTATGCACTCTCTTTGGTCTTTGTTTCTACATTATTCTAGCAGCATGTGGAACATTCTAGACAATTCAAGACCATTCAAGACATTTCCCTTACATTTATTTAATGCTTCACTTAATATTAAGAGCACCATGTGTCATACCCCAAATTTTGACCACTAAGATTTCCCATCATTGTGCAAATCATCATCACAATATGGGGGAACCATCATACTTCATCAGTCTCCCCAAAGATGGGTGAGCATCCACTACAATCAAAATTAGGGTTTCAAGCCCTCTCAGAGGCTTGGACAAAGGATCAATCAAGGAATGACATGATCTTCAACTTGTCTAAACCTCTCAAACATACACAAAGGATCAAAAAGGACTCCTACTCCAAGGATTAAGCACAAATCTGCTCCCTTCTAGGTGGATCAAGTCTCAAGATCGCCAGTATCACCAAATTAGGGTTTTGGTCGATCAGGGCCTCTAGAGGGAAATTTTCCTCTGGGCATGAGTCAAAGATCCAAAACACAACCTAATATACTCCATGAAACCTCATGGACCCAATCATCAAGTCAATTTTGCCTCAGGGGTTGCATTCATAAAAAATCAGGAATTAGGGTTTCTTGACCTAATTCACCCCTAAGTTGACTTTTGGGACAAATCATGAGCCAAGACCCCAAGAGATGGTTTGAGGGTCTCTAATGAACTATATTGATCCATTGGGAACAATTTATTAATCCAAGAAGTTTGAGCAACAAGTCTCAATTTCATCTGCACCACAATTAGGGTTTTAAGGAAAAAGACAACTGTAACTTTGACTTTTGACCAAGACATGCTCCCAAACCCTAGGACATGCCTCAATATACCCTATGACACCCATGGAACATGTCCATCAAGTTTGATTTAGGTCAAGGACATGATTTCCTAAGGAATTGCACAGTTTGGAATTCATCTGATAAAAAGTCAACTGTGCACAAAAGTCAACTTTGACTTTTTGGGATTTTTCACCAAAATGGATTTTTAGCCCTAAAATGATGTTAATGTATGATTTGAATCATCATTTATCAAGAAAAATCAAGAAAAGTTGGATAACTTGTAAAAGGGGTAACCATAAAAACTTAGAAATTTTTCTAAGTTAAAAATAAAGTGGCTAGGGTACCAACTTTGGAGGACCATAACTCCTAAACCACAAGGCCATTTTTTCCCATCCAAAGCTTGATTTGTAGATCTCATTGCCCTCTACAAAAACTTCAACTAGACCTAACTCCAATTCATTGTGGATTTTGAGCTATGAGTGAGCCAAAATGGCTGAAAATATGAAAGTACCACTTTTCCAACACTTAGAAAAAATTATGTCCAAGACAGATTTTGTTGAAACACCAAAACTTGTGAGATCTTTTCACATAGATGCAAGCTGAATCAAGTCCAAAGTTAAACATCAATGTTGTTGCATATGTTGCCAAGAATTCAACGAGCTTAACGACATGAATTGATTCAACTTGAGCCAAGAGAAATCCTTGCCCAAAGTCATGCTGCTGCAAGCTGTTTTGGAAAAATCAGTTTGCATGTTTGCTTGCCACACACGATTTTGAACCAAAAACTGAGGATCAGCATGCCACATGTATTCAAACCAATCACATTGCATCTGATCCAACCCACAAAGCTGAGTCAAAAAGCCAAGGAATCTTCCAACTTGAAGTTCATCCACTTTGGCACATTTTTGCCTTGAATTCAAAGGGCATTAATGTGGAATAGTGCATTTTCAACAAAGTCACTCTACTCAGTCAAGTTCTCTGATTAAACAACAATAAAAACATCTGAAGAATGTGATTTTGGTCAAGGCATAGCCCTGCTCTTGGGAATGGCTAGTTTGCCTTGCTTGAGAAGAAATCCTCTAAGCCAATCTATGCGAATGTGATCTGATCCAGCAGCCATTCACTATTCCTCCAAAACAAAAGTTGATCACCTAAAAATAGAGGTCCCAATGGATCATTCAACTCACACCAAAGTCAGTTACACACTGCTTTCTCTTATTCTTCCTTAAACCTCAAGTTTTTTGGTTTTTGAGTAACCACTATCGGGTTTTGAGTTGCAGCCTTAGGCAATCAATTCCAATTGCTCAAACACATCACATATGATGTATTTGAGGTGTCCAAACACTTAAACACTGACTGTAACACCTCAGGCTCAAAATCACCCTTCAACCAAGCCATTATGCCTCAATTATGCAGGTGGAGGTCTCCAGCTTGATCCAAAGAGTTTCAAAGTGTTCCAAAGCTTGTAACACACTCCATAACATCCATTGAAGATGCAGGGATCATTAATTCACAACTGGAACAAAGTTTGTGCAGAGTTCCATTTCAGCTTGCATCAAGGTAAGCCTCAAAACCCAAACTTCATGATCCATGCATATTTCCTCGCATGATATTTTTGCCAATTGCTTGCCATCACATGTTGATTGTTTTCCCTCAGAAAATTTGATCATACGACTCATAACCATGCCTGCACAATTGGTTTTGCAAAATTAGGGTTCATACGACCACAAGGATATAATTTGTTATACACTGAAAATGAATAAAATTGGGTATTGCCATCTTCTTCCTTGTGAAAAACCGCATGAGTTTGGTGTTTGAATCATGTCCAATGGTTGAGAGATGAGTGAGATATGGTGCTTCATGCACGAGCTCGAGGAAGAAGATGGCCATGGCGCCATTCTTCAGGTTTTCCAACTAAGTTTGATATATATTTTTCACTTGCCATGTTATTAATGAATTGGCATTGCGCCCCAGCAGTTCATCAGCTGGTTTTGTGTGTATTGGCAAGCTAGAGGTCTGGGGTTCAAATCCCCCTCGCCCCAGACTTCTTTTTATCACTTGTTTATTTTGTTATTTTTCATATTATTATTTTTAATGATTTGAAAAATTAATAACTCACTCAATTTTAATCATTTTTGACTGATTCTTTTTGTAAAAAATCATAAAAATGTTGAAATATTTTATTCCACCAAAAAATTAGATTTATATTATTTATTTAATATAATTAGTATTTTTGTGAATAAATTCATTTTTAATTGTTTTTAAACATTCTAAAAGTGAATATTTACTTTGAAAATCAAAACCTAATGAGTTTAAATATTCCTTGTGATTGTCTCTCATTTTTTTTCAAACCTTAAACAAAATCATAAATGGATTATTCAAATTTATTTTGTATTTTGTTTGATTTTCTTTAAATATTTACTTTTAAAGATTAAAATTAGGGTTTTTTTTATTAATTCAACTTTCACAATTGATTTTCAAATACACTTGGGCCTCTATTAGAGTGTAAGACCCAACCCCCTTATACAGAAAACTTTTTGGGCCTCATTCGTTGTATAAGTCCCTCTGTACATTTTCAAATAAACGACGCAATCGTCGCCAGTTTAAAATTAAACATCTGGGCCTCTCCTTGAGCTATAAGACCCATTCAAAACTTTTGGACCTCTAATAGAGTGTAAGACCCAATCTCATTTTAACCAAAACCTTTTGGGGCCTCACTTATTGTATAAGCCCCTTCGCGTTAAAAGAAAATCTCGGCGCGATCGCCATTTCAAACGGAAAATCAATTGGGCCTACCCTCGTGTTATAAGCCCCACTATTTTTCTTTAAAACCTTTTTGGGCCTCTTGAGAGAGTGTAAGACCCATCCCTTTGTACAAAAAAAATTTTGGGCCACAGTCACTTGTATAAGTCCCTCTGTACAAATTCAAACAGTGCGCTCACTGATAAAACCCTGGGCCTCTCCTTGAGATGTAAGCCCCAAATCTTTCTTTTTCAAAGCACTTTCTCCTTTGATTATTGAATATACTGTTGTTTTCAATCTTTCTTTGTTGAACAACTAACCAAACAGCATGGAAGCTCTACAACCGAGTAAGTGGTTATTGCTTTCATTTACCGCTTTCATATACATATAACTGTATTGTGGGGCTGTTTCACTGTAAGTCTTCTTTCATAAACTCATATCAACTATGTAATAATAGTATAGATATTTAGAGTTTCCCCGGCAACTACGTCTAGAACTAGGTGACGCCGTTTCGTTTATTCATAGAAATAGACAACTAGATCCCCAATAGGATCACCAGATACAGTCTTCTCTTCGGCTGTCCTCATTCGGAATTGTCAAGAAACTCTACTCCCAGAGATGAATGTATTCTCTGTGAATGGCATCTTTGAGTTTCTTCCAAATTCTTGAATTTTCCTGACTTGATCTATTCCTTGTGAATAGCTTGCCTTGAATTTCTCGGGGTTTGGGGACCCATCGGCTTCTTAAAAGCACCGGCCTCCTCTTGGGCATCGTACAAGGACCCACAAGCTTCCTAAAAGCATCCCCGCCTCCTCTTGGGCTTAGTACAAGGACCCGTCGGCTTCTTAGAAGTATTCACAGCCTCCTCTTAGGCTTCGTGTAATGATCTCTTCCTCCTGGAATGATAGCCTTCTCTTGGGCTTCGTACAAGGACCTCTCGGCTTCTTAAAAGTTTCCAGCCTCCTCTTGGGCTTCGTACAAATTGTCCCGACGACCTCCTAGAGGTATAGGAATAGAACTTAATCATCTGCATAGAACAGTCCTTTCAAAGAGTCTACTACTGTTTCTCAAAGCATAGTACAAAATATAAAACTCCAGACTTGGACAGTCTAATCTCCATGAGTCTCAAAGACATTCTCAAGCACCCTTCAAGAATAGGAAGTAAACCTGTAGACTTGGACAGTCTCAATAACCTTTGGATTTCCCGCTTCCTCAAATAACAGGAATAACTTGGATCCTTGAATCAAATCCTTGAGTACAGTGTTGCTCATATAAGAACTGATTTTCTCTTTCAAAATCAGTATACTGGAACTGTCACTTAACTGAAACAATAAAATTAGCCTCTCCCTCGGGCTTTGTACGGGACACATAAGAGACTCCCTCATTGAGTCAATCACCCCTTTCGCCTCCATCTCGGGCTTCGTACGAGATACAAAAAGGTTCTTATTGAGCCAAACAAACAACAGCCTCCATCTCGGGCTTTGTACGAGATACAAATCACTCTCTTGTTGAGTATAAAAGATTCTCCTGTTGAGTCAACCCTTTTAGCCTCTCTCTCGGGCTTCGTACGAGACACATAAAAACTCCCTCTTGTTGGGCCAATAGCCTCCTCTTAGGTTTTGTATAAGAAAACCACTGGTTGATCCAATCAACCTTTTAGCATCAAAGATGTGTCTCGTTCACAGTACACAAACATCAACAACTCTTTCCATCTAATCGCTGTAAGCGGCAAGCCTCTGGATCATCTACATCCATGCCACTGTCCCTCTTTTAGCATGAGAAATTCCTAAGGAAAGATGGTATTACTCTATACTGAGTTAAAGTCTTCTCCTTCAGGTTAAAACCCCCTATAAAGGAAATTATGGCATTACTAGGATCCGCGTATCCCGGTTAAAGTAATCCTCCTTTATAATCAGTCACCCGACAGTTGTGACAAACAGACCCCTTTAGAGATGACAAATTCTCTCTAAAGTCAAACTTTTAGCTTCACATCTTGGGCTTTGATCAAGATACAAACCACCTTTCGCTTCACGTCTTGGGCTTTGAACAAGACACCAAAAACACCCATTTCCTCCCATAGAATAGGAGGAACTACGAACGCTCTGATTTCCCTGTTTCGGTAAACGGGAATACGTAGGCATAAGATTGAAAGAAAAATCTTAGCGAGCACACTAAACAAAAACCCAAAATCCCATACTCTCATGTATCTATCAAAAGCATCAGTCCTAACATCCTAATCCTTGTTCCCTGCCAGAAAATCCTAGAAAGAAAGAAAACAGTATTGGCGAAAATACAAATAACCAGTACAAGGGCCCCCCACATTGATAGCATTCGTAACCTAACAGACTGCTGTTTAAAATCAATATGCAAAGCAGGATTAATTGGAGACATCTATTTCCCTTCCTTCATCAGCTTTAATAGGATAAAAAATGAATCGACCTGTAGTAAACTCAACCGCAGAGAGCGAACAGCGCTTAAGAACCGCGTCCAAAATCGCTCGCTACACCATGTTACTTAATTTACAAGCATGTCAACCTTTGGATGTGGAAGCTTGCATTGGGATTGTTACCGAGTTGATCCTAACTAACGGAGTTAACTGCCTTGACTCGGTGAGTCAAGTGTAACTAACTCTAAACCTCCCAAAGCTAAGTCTAAACCAAAGTCCAAAGCTCTCACACTCCATACCTAAACTCTATATAAACAAAGCTTCACCATTTCACAACTCCTCCATAATCATTCACACAATTTCACACTTTCTTCACTCTCAATTCTCTCATTCTCCTCTGCATTTTTCTGCAACTTCTACATCTTCATCTCAATTCACATCCCAAAACCCCACCAAAAGCTCTTATTCTTGAAGGGTAATCACTTTTCACATTGAAAGTGATTAATTCTTGAGCTTAACCTCCATCATTTGGAATTCTTTGGTTGGATTTCTGGAATTACATCTCATTCTACTTCAATCCAAGGGTTTCACACCATTTATTTTGGTGCAAGTTCGATTTCGGTGCATTTTCGCGCTTTTGATCGGTTTCGACGCGTTTCGTCTATAAATCAAGGATCCTCTGGTTTTCTTTGATTTTCTGAATCAAGATCTCTTTGCAATATTTACCAAGCCAAATCTCCGGCTTGTAGGTTGGTGGATCTAACTAATTTTATCGTTTTGCGCATTTTCGTATCGCTCGCAATGTAGTCGATAATTGTTGTGTGTGATTTGGTTTTACATTTGTTTGATCCATGATCCTAATGTGTTAGTTGATTCTATCACTGTTTATTTGTTGTTTTCAAGTTCAATTTTCATGCACAATTTCAGTTCCTAGCATGTGGTGGTTGGCATAAGTGATAATGTGTTGAAAACTACTTTAGAAAAGCTGTTTTTACTTTTATTTTTGCCTCTGTTACAGTGGTAACCGGTTAGCAGTTATGCTGTAACCGGTTACACAGTGCAATTTTCCCCAAAAACACGTATTTTCAAGTATGTAACCGGTTAGCACATATGTTGTAACCGGTTACCACTGTACAGAATGCCATTTTCTTGCATTTTCAAGTGTGTTGGCCATGCTTTCTTCATTTTAACTTCCATTGATTGTCATGCTTGATTTTATGGATGTTTTTAATGTCATTTCACTTCTGGTTGAAGCAGGTTCATGAACTTTCGATGCACATTTTTGATTAGTCATTTGTTTCATGTTCTTAGCATTGTATGAACATAGCAACTCTTGCACTATCTTTGTTCACATGATGCATGATTTTGTGTGGCATTTTGATGATCATTTGGCACTGTTTTGCACCTTCCATTTCAGATTTGCATTAAGTTTATTCTTCGTGGATAAACTTTATCTTGTATAATCAATAGTTCACTCCTTTTTGCTTTAATGACTTTTCATCCTCTTTGGAAAGTAGTTAGCATGTTTATCCCTTGATTAATTGATCGAAACTTTGTTTAGATTAATCGATCTTCCCTTTTCCTCTCTTTAGGCCTCCTGTAGAGCTTTCTCTCTCATCCCCCCCCCTCCCTTGGAGTTGGAGTTTCGCGTTGCGCCTTGCATCGGAGCACTATACAAATTGACGCCGTTATGCTGTCAGTTTCTCTACGCATGAGAACTTTACAACATTGGAGCGGTTGCGCAGTCCATTTCATTTTCCACACTATATTTTGGGTGCTAGAGAATGGATGAGGATAGAGTTTTTCCACCCTCATTCTGGCTATTTCTTTGGTAAGTGCGTCTTGTCCTCTCCTTGAGAATAGTCACCTCTATCCTTCAGCTATAGTGTTTCTCATTCCCCCTATCAAGTTGATCCTTGATCACTCTTCTCTCTTTGCGATCCTTTTCGATCCTTGATCACTCCTATCTCTTTCAATCTCTCCTTTTGATCAATCACCATCCTTCTTGGTTGAGATCATTATTCTTGCGCCAGCAATCTCTCTTTGTTCCATCACTCCTCTCTTCTTATAATCAATAATTGCTTTTTGATTCCCCTGAAGAGTTACAATTCTCTCTCTTTGGTCCAACACAGTTTTCCTGTCACGACCATTTTTCCCCTGGAGTTCGCAACCTTCTCTTGGTTCTTCTCCTTTCTTGGGTTAATCACCTTCTCTTGGTTAATCACCCGTTTCTTAAGTTAATCACAGTCCGTCTGTTAATCACTGAGCACCTCTTGGGTTAATCACCTCTTTTTGGTTAATCACCCTTTTCTTCAGTTAACCACAGTCCGTTTGTTAAAATACTGAACCTTTTCGAGTTAATCACCTCCTCTTGGTTAATCACTCGCTTTTCTCTTCGGTTGGTCACAGTCCGTCTGTAAACACCGAATCCGTTGCAGTTAGCAACCTCCTCTTGGTTCGAATACTTGCACCCTTGGGTTAGTAACCTTTCTTTGGTTCAAATACCCTTTCTTTGGTTGAGTAATGTTTGTTCAGTCAGTTTACTGAACCCCTTTGGGTCACGACCTTTGCTCGGTCCTACACCCGTCCTTTGGGTCACGACCTTTGATCGGTCATACACCCGTGCTTCTGGTTAATTACAGTTTCCTCTATTAAAACCAATGCTTCTCTATTCCCACAGAGTTGCAGTCCCTTATTTCCTCGGTTAAACCCTGTCCATCAGTTAATATACCGAGGCTCCTTCAGAGTCAAACACCTTTTCTCGGTTCGGCACTCTCTCTCTTGGTTTATCACAGTCCGTCTGTTGACACCAGCTTCTTTTCCTCGCCAGGGTCTTACTCTCTTTCTTCGGTTAACCACTGCCAGCCAGTTAATATACCGAGTCTCCTTTTTCTCTTGGTTTTGACACCATCTCTTTAGTTAGATCCCCAGCGGAGTCCTTTCTATTCCCGTTGCCCTTACTTTCTTGGTTACGACACCATTTCTCTTTGCTATCCCCAGCGGAGTTTCTTTCATTATTGGTTTTGACACCATTCTTTTCCTAGTCTCTTGTGCAAACGTTCTTACTGCGGGGTCTTTCCCAGTAGAGTTTTTCTTTCACTCATACGAGACACATAAAAACTCCCTCTTGTTGGGCCAATAGCCTCCTCTTAGGCTTTGTATAAGAAAACCACTGGTTGATCCAATCAACCTTTTAGCATCAAAGCTGTGCCTCGTTCACAGTACACAAACATCAACAACTCCTTCCATCTAATCGCTGTAAGCGGCAAGCCTCTGGATCATCTACATCCATGCCACTGTCCCTCTTTTAGCATGAGAAATTCCTAAGGAAAGATGGCATTACTCTACACTGAGTTAAAGTCTTCTCCTTCAGGTTAAAACCCTCTATAAAGGAAATTATGGCATTACTAGGATCCGCATATCCCGGTTAAAGTAATCCTCCTTTATAACCAGTCACCCGACAGTTGTGACAAACAGACCCCTTTAGAGATGACAAATTCTCTCTAAAGTCAAAATTTTAGCTTAACATCTTGGGCTTTGATCAAGATACAAACCACCTTTCGCTTCACGTCTTGGGCTTTCAACAAGACACCAAAAACACCCATTTCCTCCCATAGAATAGAAGGAACTACGAACGCTCTGATTTCCCTGTTTCGGTAAACGGGAATACGTAGGCATAAGATTGAAAGAAAAATCTTAGCGAGCACACTAAACAAAAACCCAAAATCCCATACTCTCATGTATCTATCAAAAGCATCAGTCCTAACATCCTAATCCTTGTTCCTCGCCAGAAAATCCCAGAAAGAAAGAAACAGTATTGGCGAAAATACAAAAAACCAGTACAAGGGCCCCCCACATTGATAGCATTCGTAACCTAACAGACCGCTGTTTAAACTCAATATGTAAAGCAGGGTTAATTGGAGACATCTATTTCCCTTCCTTCATCAGCTTTAATAGTATAAAAAATGAATCGACCTGTAGTAAACTCAACCGCAGAGAGCGACCAGTGCTTAAGAACCGCGTCCAAAATCGTTCACCACAAAAAAATGGCGCCCACCGTGGGGCTCTTCTTTCTTTCTTACAATTTATGGTGAAAACCTTGGACAAGTCATTTTCATGGCGGTGGCCGCCATAGAAAAATGGCGCCCACCGTGGGGCCCTCTTTGTTTTTCTTCCTTTTTTCTCTTCACTTGTGTGAATACCACAGATTGGGGCTTCCGCCGGGGAACCCATTTCTGTCAAGAGCTTAGGATTCATAGCTTTAAAGGTCTAGGATGATTAGGACAAATATATATACTGCTTTTCCTAATTGCTATACATGTTTATTTTTCTGCTAATGGGAATGCGTGTGATGCCACATGTGGAAAGATTGAGTATACACTTAAGATAAGTGATGGCGACGGGGTCGACCATCAACCTCAGTGGAGGCTGACCAATGCAACCCATTCTCTCACCGAGACAATGGGTCGATTGTGATGTCTGAGAAGCTGAGGAGCCAAACCCTTTTGTAGTGCGGAAACTATCCGAAATAGTTGTTACGCGATACTACCCTCATTTGAGGCTGGTGATCTAGTCTCGGTGAATGGCACTTACTCTAAGATTGATCTACAACTCGCTGGCGATTCGCTTGTTGTTTTTCTTTCTTGGGAGGAGCTGATGATAATGAGTACAGGTACAAAAATCACCCTAGTATAAACCTTTGGGGATGGGTAGAGCCTTGACTTCATGACAACGACCCTTTGACCCCATGTTTTTTCTATGTTTTTGTGTGCTGCATTCATGCATTCATTAAAAAAAAACATTAAAACATTCAAAAAAAAATTTCTCTTCTAGTCTCTCTGTTTTTCAAAATAAACTAAGACTGTGATTGCAAATATCAGAGAAAAGGATCGCACTAATGGATTTCGGTAGAAGGAGAACCCATAGGTATACCTTCAAGGTTCCAAAGCTAGAGGATTTAAGAAGGTTAGCAAGGATGATCACTAACCCTGAGGCTTTCAGAGCCAAACACGGAGGTCTGCTACCACTGTTAAGAGTCCATGTGATTGAGGGAATCATGGATGCGCTCTTTCAGTTTTATGATCCAGTTTATCACTATTTCACATTCCCGGATTACCAGCTCGCACCAATGCTGGAGGAGTATTCTCACATGATTGATCTACACATTACAGATCGAGCTCCATTTTCTGGACTAGAAGAAATTCCAAAGAATCAGACCATTGCAAGAGCAATTCATTTGGACGAGTCTGAGGTCAGGACTCACCTAACCACTAAGGGTGGCATCCAAGGTTTGCCAGCCCAGTTCTTGACAAAGAAAGCCCTGTATTTTGCCAGTATAGGAAACATGACTTCTTTTGAAAGCATCTCTGTCTTGCTCACCTACGGGTTATTTTTGTTTCCCAACATCAATAACTTCGTCGATATTAACACCATTAAGGTTTTTCTCATTGGAAACCCTGTGCTGACTTTGCTCGCAGATGCGTATCATTCTGTACACTTAGGAAATTTGTACAGCAGAGGGGAGATCACATGTTGTGTACCTTGGCTTTACAAATGGTTTATCTCCCACTTGCCCAAGTCTGCTGCTTTTTGGGATTGCAAGAGTCCCTTACGCTGGTCGCAGAAAATCATGTCTCTCACCAACTGTGACATTGATTAGTGTAATAGGATTTATGATGGGATCAGGATCATTGACCGTTGTGGAAACTTCCCCAACGTACCCCTTATAGGAACTAAGGGAGGAATCAATTACCATCCAGTTCTTGTTCACCGTCAATTTGGATACCCGATGAGACACGTCCCATGGGGTGTTCATCTGGAAGGTCTTTTCTTCAAGGAAGGAGAAAACGACAGAGCACTAAAGACAGAAATAGTGCACGCTTGGAAGCATGTTCATAAGAAAGGACGAGAGTCTCTGGGAAAACCGGACTGTGTCTCGGTGGAGCCTTATCTCCACTGGGTGCAAACTAGAGGTCTCAAGCTAAAAATGCCTTATCCGCGTCATGGAATTCTTCCGCCAAAGGAATCTGTCATGTATTTCATGACGGAAACAGAAAAACTTTAGGTTACTCTCAACAAAGTTCAAAAGGAGAAAAGGTCTTGGAAGAACAAGTACCACACCCTCGACGTAGAGTGCATCAAAATACAGCAACTACTGAAAGAGAAAGATGCTCTGATTGAAATTTTGGAGCAACATGTTGTAGAGAATCAAGATGACCAAAGGAATTTGCTCGCTCCTTTCACCTGGCAAAGGAATGACAACCCGACAACGGCCCAAGAGCCCCGGTCAAAGAAAAGGAAAGTACCAGAATCAGCACCCGATTTCTCTTCAGAGAGGACTCGGGACCCATTGGCTTAGGTTTATGTTTCTGCACCTTGTAATCTACTGTATTTCCATTTCTGTAATCCTTTGAATTCAATAAAAAGGGGTTTCCCCACTGTTTGATATTTGCAATCTAATTGTTGAAGTTTATTTTGATTAAACCAAAAAACAATTAATATAATCATTGCATTCATCATTCTCACATCACGTATTCTTCTTCCCTACGAATCTCATGTTTGTGTCTCGATTCTAGAGTCAAACTGTCTCATTCGTACAATACTCGGGCCAATCGTCAAAAAAAGATGGATGATCTTGAGGAAGAAAACAGAGAGTTGAAGGAAGAGATCGACGCTCTGAGAGAGGATATGAGAAAGCTTCGTAACGACATGCAAGACATGGCAGAAGCTCAGCTACAACGAACTGTGATCTCAGAGATCACCTCAACGCCCATAGTGGATAAGTATGATCCTAGGTATCAAATGCCGAAAGATCGTCCTTGGGGCATGCCTGTTAACTATATCCCGGAAGGATATGTTCCGTCGATCACTGAAGATCAGGGAATCACAACAGAAGCCGCTGGGCCTGAAGGTTACAAACTTCGGGAAAGCGAAGATGCCAGGGGCATACTGAAGACTCCTGAAGGTTACAAACTTCGGGAGACGCCAAGAGTCACTACCGTAGTAACGGTACCACCCCCTGTGGTGCACACTGTCCCGGAAGGACAGATTCCCCAGATACCTTCTGGTGGAAACGAAAGCTATGTTCGATAGAATGGATGAATTCCAGGAGCAGTTCTTGGAAAAGCAGAAGGAGCTGCAAGCCATTCGCGGTCAGGATCTATTTGGAGAGGACGCCGCAGACCTTTGTCTGGTCCCCAATGTGAAAGTTCCGCACAAGTTCCAAGTGCCCGACTTTGAAAAATACAAGGGTAATTCTTGCCCTCAGAGCCATCTGGTGATGTACGCTCGGCGGATGTCAGCTCAGACGGAGAATCAGGACCTACTGATTCACTACTTCCAGGATAGTTTAACCGGTGCCGCATTAAAATGGTACATGGGTTTAAACCGTACTACGATCAGCACATTCAGAGATCTTGGTACAACCTTCGTCCAACAATACAAATACAATTTGGACATGGCACCCGACAGAGATCAACTCAGATCAATGTCGCCAAAGGACAAGGAAACCTTTAAGGAGTATGCTCAAAGGTGGCGTGAAATTGCCGCTCAAATTTGTCCACCTCTTGAGGAAAAATAGATGACAAAGATCTTCTTAAAGACCTTAAGCTCATTTTACTATGACAGAATGGTTGCCAGTGCGCCCAGTGATTTCACCGAGATGGTGGGCATGGGAGTTCGTCTTGAGGAAGCCGTCCGAGAAGGACATTTGATAAAAGACGCTGGATCATCGAGTAGTACTAAAAAATATGGTAGTGCTCTCCCTAATAAAAAAGAGCAAGATATTGGGAATATCTCTCTCGGAAAGCAAAGGTGACGTTATCAACCAATAGCAGCGGTGACTCCTGCTATCAATCCTACGCCTATTCCTACATATCAACCTCAGGTTGCGCAAAGCCAACCTGATCAGCAAAGGACACACCAGCCTCTTCAGCAGGCTCGTCCTTCATATAACAATAACCGTACAGCACGGCCACCAGGATTTGATCCTATACCCGTATCGTACGCAGAGCTATTTCCATTACTGCTAGCCAAGGGGCACATTCAGACTAAGTCCCCTCTTACAGTACCGGAAAATCAGCCTTTTTGGTTTAAGGTGGATCAGACATGCCCTTATCATCAAGGAGGTCCAGGGCATAACATTGAGACTTGTCTCAATTTCAAGTCCGACGTGCAAAAACTTGTTAGGAGCGGGGTCTTATCCTTCAAGGAGACAAATCCTATTGTTCTCATGAACCCGTTGCCTCAACACGAGAAGGCTCCAGTCAATTTGATAGAAGAAGAGACTAACAATGTCTATCAAATTCATGATGTACTCTTATTGAAGACCAATTTGGTCAAGATGCATTGTAGACAGGGTGGATATGGCCATGTGCCACCTCATAACTATCACCAGTGTGATATCTGCTCTAAAGACAACCAGGGATGTTCTGTGGTGCAATCAGCTCTACGGGAACAAATGGATCTCGGATAGATCCAAGAGCACCAAGTTTGTGGAGTTAACATGGTTTACACGAATTCTAACATCATTCAGAACCACGACATTCATGCGATGAATGCCAACTTGGTGGCAATGCACTTAAGGCAAAGCCAGTATCATAATCTGCCGTGGCATGATTACAGTTCCTGTCTAACTTGCTCGGTAAACAAACAGGGACGCTCTTTCATACAGGAGGCCCTCCAGCGTCAGATGGATCTTGGATGGATCTAGGACTACCATGATAGAAATCCCTATCAGATCAACATGGTTCAGATCTTTGATATTCTCGTGATGAATACCAACTTGGTAGAGTTACATGTTGAACAGGTCCGACTCAGATTCCTGATATCACACGACTATCAAAGCTGTAAAGCGGGTTGCGAAAACGATCGAGGTTGTACCCTTGTCCAGGAGGCACTTCAGAACTTGTTAAATCATTGGTGGATGCCAATCTACATGGATGAAGATACCCAGCAAATTAGTATCAGCAACAGGAATCCTACTCGGCGTCAGAGTCAGGATGTCCGATCAGTGGAAGCTAACCTAGTGAGGTTACATTGTATTCAAAGTGGGCGTGGCCAGGTGCCACTACACAATTACGACCGTTGTAGTGTCTGTTCGGAAAATAGCCAAGGGTGTTACCTTGTGAGAGCAGCTCATCAGGGTCAGGTGGATCGTGGAGAGATTCGTCCATATCCGGGTTCTGGACCCATCAACTGGACGCCGAACTACCTTGCCGATCAAATTGAGGACGTTGTCGTCATCTCTGGTCATCACAGGACCAGGGATGTTTTTGCCATTATCCCTCTACTTGACGAATCTAGAGTTCCCAACCGGGAACGGATCGAGATTACATACGATGGTCAGAAAAATCAGAAGGTTCCCATAGTCATCTATCTACCAGGATCACTACCGTATAAGCCAACTAAGGCTATCCCTTACAAATATGGTGCAACAACAATTGAAAATGGAAAGGAAATTCCATTACCCTCCGTCGTGAATATTGCAGACATTAGTCGTGTAACACGGAGTGGTAGAATCTTCAACCGAGGGGTTGGGGAACTTAACAAAGAAAAGGAACTTCAGATGGAAGCTCCTGATCTACCAGTCGGTCAATCCAGTAATTCCGACCTTTTGAAAAATGATGAGATGCTGAAGCTCGTCCAAAGGAGTGAATACAACATTGTTGATCAACTGTTACAAACTCCTTCAAAGATCTCGGTATTATCACTGTTACTCAGTTCAGAAACGCATAGGGAGGCTCTACAGAAAGTCTTGGAGCAAGCCTTTGTGGAACAGGATGTAACAATCAGACAGTTCGATAGCATTGTCTCTAACATCACTTCCTGCAATAATTTGGGATTTAGTGATGAGGAATTACCTGAAGAGGGTCGTCTTCATAACATGGCGCTCAATATCACAGTCAACTTCCAGGACAATGCGTTGGCCAGCGTACTGGTAGACACAGGGTCAGCCCTGAATGTTATGCTGAAGTCCACTTTGATGCAATTATCATTCAAAGGCCCTCCGATGAGAATCAGCGAGGTTGTCGTCAAAGCATTCGACGGATCCAAAAAAACAGTTATCGGCGAAATTGATCTTCCCATAACTATTGGTCCTCACACTTTCGAAGTCACTTTCCAGGTCATGGACATCCGGGCAACGTACAGTTGTTTATTAGGAAGACATTGGATACACTAGGCTGGAGCGGTTACTTCGACCCTCAACCAAAAGCTAAAGTTCGTCAAGAACGACCAACTTGTCACGGTTTGTGGGAAACAAGCCTTGCTTGTAAGCAACTTATCATCATCTACTAGTATAGAACCCGAGGAGGTTATTTGAACTCAGTTCCAAGCACTGTCGGTAAGCAAGAACAATCAGTTCAAAGAAGGAACTTCCATTTCTTCATACAACGATGCTATCAAAGCGATCGAGAGTACCGATACAACCGGATGGGGACAGCTTGCCATTCCTATTGACAATAAAACAAAGAAGGGTCTTGGTTTTTCTGCAACCGTTACCCAGACAGCTGCCAACGACGAAAGTCTTCATCCCCTTCAAAACTTCTTCCACAGTGGAGGTTTTCTTCACCCAGTGTCTCAAGAAGTACATGCTATCAATGAGGAAGATCCCTCTGACACAGATGAAGAATGGAAGTCCTACCTTAATGAGGACGGTTATATGTCTCAGGAAGGGGTACCCATGCCATTTTGCTATCCCACACAGAGTCCGAGATTTATACCACGGTCAGATGTCGAAATGATCTATGGAGATTGTGATCCGGAAGGATGCCGTGCTCCGCCAAATTCATTAGAGGAGGACACTCTGATGAAAGACAACTTTGACCACAATTACTATGGCCCGATGGATGGCCTGCCAATGTGGCAGCCTTACCCAAGACACTTGGGGCCAGAAAGTCAGTCGGGTAATGAAACTCAGCTGAGCATCATTGAACAGAATACCTGTGTCCCCACCATGTCAAGGGATCAACACTCGGGTCATCCTGAAGCTACTCAGCGCGACGATGAATTCGCAATGTTTGTAGGACTTGAATTTATCAACTATGCTTTACCTGAGGTTAACGTCATCGAGAGAGATAACTCCTTCAGTCCCAAAGAAGTTTGGGACACCTTGGGACAACCGAGTGGAAAATACGACTTCATGGTCATGTACACCACTCCTGAAAGCTCTCGTATCAGGTTCGAAGACATCCAGCCAACTGGATGGGAAGATATAGCTGAGAGCACAAATATTCTATAAAATACAACTGAGGAATTTCCTACGACAACTCTGCTTGGGAGACAGATTCCAATGATCCCGCTCCACCAGAAATCAACGTTATTTCCGAAGACAAATCAAGGAAGGTACCAAACTTTGTGAGTCACCGAGGAGTTCCCTGCCAATGGGTTGCCGTCGATGTTTCGAAGGTCGTTCACCAGTCAAAGTAATTGCCATCTTTAACCTTTCACCCTGCCCAGGTGAAACAGATGTTTTGATAGGGCTCGCTTTTTGTAAATTTCCCTCTTCGCTTTGCCCGAAGCGACAGAGTTTTGTTTTACAGGGCTGTAGTTTCAAGGATTGACTTGTTCATTAATAAAATAACGTCGTTCTGTAATTTCCGCATTAATTGTTGTTTTCTCTTTTTGCTTTTTCAGAAAATGGTAATCCTAAAAAATAATTAAAAATAAAAACAAGCCGTAATAAATAAAACACTTCACACACTTGCATTTTCTCTATCTTTTCTAAACACGAATCATCACGTCATGCAGATTGCTTGTTTTAAACTCAGTTGAAACATATGATCTGATGCCTTCTCCCAACTTTGAGTTCCCGGTATTCGGGGCTGAAGAAGAAAATGACGACAAAATTCCAGAAGAGATCTCCCGATTACTCAGAAAAGAGGAAAGGTCCATTGAACCTCACAAAGAACCGTTGGAAACGGTAAACTTGGGTTCAGAAAAAGAGAGAAAAGAAATCAGGATTGGGGCACTGCTCGGTCCAACTGCCAGAGAGGGTTTGATAAAGCTTCTCAGAGAATTTCCCGATGTATTCGCTTGGTCCTATCAGGATATGCCAGGGTTGGATACCAGCATCGTGGAACATCATTTACCGTTAAGATCGGAATGTCCGCCAGTAAAGAAAAGGTTGAGACGCACCCACCCGGACATGGCCATCAAAATCAAAGAAGAGGTACAGAAATAGATTGACGCGGGTTTCCTCGCTACATCAGAATATCCTCAATGGTTAGCCAATATCGTACCCGTTCCGAAAAAGGACGGAAAGGTTAGAATGTGTGTCGATTACAGGGATCTGAACAAGGCTAGTCCAAAGGACGACTTTCCTTTACCACACATTGACATGCTGGTTGACAGTACATCAAAGTTCAAAGTTTTCTCCTTCATGGATGGATTCTCGGGCTATAATCAGATTAAAATGGCGCCGAAAGACATGGAGAAAACTTCGTTCATCACCCCATGGGGCACCTTTTGTTACAAGGTAATGCCTTTCGGTTTGAAGAACGCCGGGGCAACCTATCAAAGGGCCATGACTACTCTGTTTCATGACATGATACAAAAAGAAATTGAAGTGTATGTCGATGACATGATTGCCAAATCTAAAATTGTTCGAACGTTTAATAAAATTCAAGCTCCGCTTGAATCCCAACAAGTGCACCTTCGGTGTCCGTTCAGGGAAACTACTAGGGTTCATCGTCAGCCAGAAAGGGATTGAGGTTGATCCTGACAAGGTCAAGGCCATTCGAGAAATGCCTTCTCTGAAAACTGAAAAACAAGTCAGAGGATTCCTGGGACGTTTGAACTACGTCTCCAGATTCATATTCCTTATGACCGCGACATGCGCGCCGATTTTCAAATTACTTAAAAAGAACCAGGATTGCGTTTGGACAGAAGATTGTCAAACCGCCTTCCGCAGTATCAAGGAATATCTGTTAAATCCTCTGATTCTATCACCTCTAGTGGAAGGAAGACCACTGATCATTTACCTCACAGTCCTAGAGGACTCAATGGGATGTGTACTTGGCCAACAAGACGAAACTAAACGGAAAGAGTCTGCCATCTACTATTTAAGCAAGAAATTCACCGACTACGAAACTTGGTACACGATGCCCGAGAAAACTTGTTGCGCTTTGGCTTGGGCAGCCAAACGTCTTCGCCAATACATGATTCGTCATACTACTTGGTTAATCTCAAAAATGGATCCAACCAAGTATGTCTTCGAAAAACCTGCTCTCACGGGAAAGATTGCCCGTTGGCAGATGTTGTTATCAGAATATGACATAGAGTACCACGCTCAGAAAGTCGTTAAGGGAAGTATTTTAGCCGATCATTTGGCTCATCAACCAATTGACGATCAGGAATCAATCGGGTTTGACTTCCCAGATGAAGATGTCATGTATCTAAAAATGAAAGATTGCGATGAACCGCTACCTAGTGAAGGGCCAGAACCAGGTTCCTAATGGGGACTTATCTTTGACGGAGCAGTTAATCATTACGGAAACGGAATTGGGGCAATCATTGTTACCCCTCAGGGTACCCACATTCCTTTCACTGCTCGACTTACGTTCAAGTGTACGAACAACGAGGCTGAATATGAAGCTTGTATTATGGGTCTCGAGGAAGCAATTGATTTAAGGATCAAAAACTTGGACGTATACGGCAACTCAGCCTTGGTTATCAATCAAATTAAAGGAGATTGGAACACATACCAATCAGGACTGATTCCTTACAAAGACTACGCAAGAAGGTTGTTACCTTTCTTCAACAGAGTCGAGTTTCACCACATCCCTCGTGAGGAGAATCACATGGCTGACGCTTTAGCCACCCTCTCTTCCATGATTAGTGTAGGTCATTGGACTGACCTACCTAAGATTGACATAATGCGCCTTGAACGGCACACCTACATCTTCACGATTGAAGTAGTCATAGATGACAGACCTTGGTATCACGATATCAAATGCTTCCTTCAGAAACAAGAGTACCCACCTGGGGCATCCAGGAAGGACAGAAAAACCCTCAGAAGATTGGCTGGAAACTTCTTCCTGAGCGGTGACACTCTCTATAAGAGAAATTTTGACATGGTCTTGCTCCGATGCGTAGACAGACCAGAAGCAGAAATGCTGATGAAAGAAATTCATGAAGGATCCTTTGGCACTCATGCCAACGGACATACAATGGCGAGAAAAATCCTAAGAGCAGGGTACTACTGGTTGACCATTGA